>CM065918.1:31108733-32602483 GCA_033439105.1 Magallana nippona | reverse complement strand
ATATAAGTGAATGATCAATCTTCTCCCCACTCAAGTTCATATATAGAAGCATTTATTTTCAAAGTTTACTATAAATGCACTGCTTTTTAAAGTCTCAATTATTGTGATCGTGCAAGTCAACATAAAAAAACACCCAAACAGGAGACACAAGAATTGGAAGGATAACAAAAGTCCGAAATCTTAATCGAAAATAAGTAATCTGATAAAAAAAAAAGTTATAGAGCAATTACCAATCAAATCAGAACTCTGTGGTTTGATTCAATATTCAACACAGTCAATACTGCATTATAACTGCAATAATGTAGCACTCTAGTTTGTGTGTTGTTTTTCTGTTTTTCTATTTTTTTTTGGGGGGGGGGGGGGGTTCAGATGAAAATAAATCGAAGGTGGTCACATTATTGCAGCTACATGTACAGTATATGGGTATATCCCTCCAACTATTTTTAGAATCGGTAGGACAACAAAGTAGTGCCTTTAATCAAAATAGTTCCTATACTTGCAGAGTGGATATACAATTATTGGGACATTTTAAATCAGAATGCTTGACACATGTCAGAAAAGAGGATTTGCAATTTAAAAGCAATTGTCAAAATCGAATTATCATTTGAAGGAAAGAGTTGAAATTGTTTGATGTACACCCTTTTCAAAACTGTGAAATTCCCAACTGTAAAAGTTTCATTTTCAGAGTTTTTCAATACATACGCATTTTGCGGGAAAACGAATCTGACTTCACACCACGAAATTTTAACAGGGGAGAGACAATTTGATGAGCTTTCATTCAAGAGGTCCCTCGTTGCTGAACAAAAATTAGGGCCGGAGCTATGAACCCGAATGTTAACATTACCGCCTATGGAAAATGCATTAGTGGACTATACCCATATGCTTTATTTTAAGGTTATCAGTATTAAGATTTTTTTTTACCAAGCTGTTGAAAAATGTGCCGGGTTAAAATTTCACGACTTTTGCTCTCAGTTTTTAACGCAGAAAAAAGCACCCCGGTTCAATGATTAACGTTGTAAAATGATTCAACTCATGTCAACATTCAACACGCCTGGACTGTTTCGTAGCTAATAATGAATAATACTTTCCCTTACAAAATAAGTTTTGATTTTCTGTATTTTATAAATATGTTTACGGTTATGAATAGACTATATACGTTTTATGAAGAGACGTACAAGTAAGTTTAGTTAAAACAATGGCTTATAAACCAGAAATAGTTTTTGATTAAGTGTTTGTACATGAGATATATAAGGATAAGGTGGTATTCGTCTTCAATTTCATATAGATTACATATTAATTAAATATAAGTGTCAGAAACCCTGATAATCCTGTTGCAGCGACCCTGCTCTATCAATCATGGGTATATAATAAAAGTGTACTGGAAGTTTTTAACAGTCCTTTTGGGTTAATAATTTGGTGTAAGTTCATACACTATACATACTTTCTTAAAACATAACTTTTTGTGTTTCGTATATCGACTCGTACATAACTATATTTCCTAGTCTCCTAAAACATTTGAGAGAGAGAGAGAGAGAGGTGTACAAGGTGTGCTTCACGGTCGTCTTCCAATATACAGGTAGGTAAAGGTCTATTATTTCTTTAGAGACAAAAAAAACCCGTTCAATTCACACAGAATATACAAGAAACTAACAGGGGAATACACGTGTATAGGTAGAGCAACGATCACTAGTTATCTTTGGACTTGTAGCCCCAGCCCCATTCCCCCAAATATCATAGTAAAGAAAATAATGAGTAAGTTATTTTGTAATTAGTACATTATTTGTACATGTAATAAAATGAGATAAAAATAAATTAATCTACATGTACATGTTCAGATTGTGCCAATAGTCCGGTTTCCTTTTAACAAAACACTGCGTTTAACCGTTTGAGGGATAGTGAAGTGAATGATTGTGTTTCGTACGAAAAACATCTGCACATGTCAGTATGAATGCATGCAATATTATTTACTTTTTTATCAAAAAGTTTCTCGACCTACGATTAATTCTGTTCAGTGTGATTCATTAAAATTGTATATGTCGGAATGACATTTTGCATTCAACATGTTCAAAGATACTATTGTATTCATTTTTGACTTTGAAAATTTTGACTTCAATATAAAATCAATTAAAACCGAAAAAAACACCACGTTCAGATGTCGAACATATAGAATGTGAATGTTGCAGTGACACACTTACCGACTCGCTATAAAAATAACAAAATTTGTCTATCTGTTTGCAAATGAGTGGTTTATTGGCACATATGTGTTGTGCATGTCCTATCAACTTATTTTTCCTGCACATTCAATTTATTTAGATAAGTGAAATAAAATATCAAAGAAAATATTAAAATAATCCATCAATGAAACGGCAGGCGTATAAATTTCCTCGGCGGGCGTATAAATTCTACGTAAGAGTTATCTATCTTTACCAACATTGAACATTTTTGCTAATTTTGAGCTAAATAATTAATATAAACTCAACTTTTTATTTCTATGATCATTAATTAGTTAAGTAAAATAAAATATCAAAGAAAAAATTAAAATAATCCATCAGGTAAACGGCAGGCGTCTAGATTTTCTCGGCAGGCGTGTTTTCCCCGGCAGGCGTCGGCAGGCGTGTTTTAGTATGACCCATTTTAACTTTAAGAAACTAACATTTTTTCCTGAATTTCATTATTCTACTTTGCAAAACAAAGCCACAAAATGAAGCTGTGTTATGAAATTTTAAAAATGTATGTACATTTAAATTATTACTATAATTAATATATGATATCATTTATTGTAAATTAAAACTACATTGATCACAAATCTCAAAAATGTACAATGAAATTATATTCATTTTGATGTTTTTGTAAAATGTAACTCTGTTTAAAACTCAGAGTTTTTATCATATGCTCTGCTTTTCAGCAATTCAGACTGATTTCAAATTACCTATGAAGATATACCTATATAATCTGAATTTTAAGTGCATGAATTATAACAATAAAATTAATAATTGTTAACTTTGACATTATAATTATAATTATGTGGTTGGTATTATTGTTATGCTTCTGTTAATTAACTTATGAATTTAAGAATGCATTGTTTAAAACACTTGTAATATTTAAAAAAAAATTGTAGATTGAAAGCCTATGACAGGAACAGAGATTTTCAGCCCTCTCCATTAGAAAATGTCCCTGCCCCTGTATCCGTTGGCTGGCGAGTGTCAGGCCATCAACAGTTGCAGAAAGAACACAAAGTTTTCTTGCCAAAAATTACAAAGGAACAGATAGACCAGTATTTTGTTTACCGTATGGCAGGTACTAAGTTAAACTTCAGAATGAGAAGCTTGAAAGTGTTACCCTGTACTGTAATTACTGTGAAATCATTAAACTTTTTTCAATTTTCTAGATCTTTCTCACCAATTGAATTATATCCTTGATAAATTTCATGTAAGCTTTATAATTTATCAGTATTAATTTATTTATTTAGTCAATAGTCATACTGTTGATACACAAAACTATTTCCCATGAACATGTGAAAAGATGATAAATCTGCAAAAAATGGCCCCTCCAAAAATTCCACAGTAGTACATCAGAAGGCATTACATTTGTTGTTCACAGTGATAATTAAGTCATTGTAGTATCTTTGTGCTTCAGAAATGCGTACATTTCTTAAATATTTTCAAGTGATAAGCAATTTACAAGGGACATTAAGGCAGTGTCAAAGGGTAATGCCATGTTTCAAGGGAATAGAATGCGGGACTGTTCTGTTACTGTTAAGACAATAGCATCTACTACACAGGGATTGTCGGAGCAGCAATGAAAAACAAGGTAACAGCATCATTAAAGCACAGCTATATTGTACATCTCTATACGTACCTGCATGCCATCAATGTCAAAAAGACCTGAAATTGATCTTCAAAATCTTATCATAAAATAACAGTTAATAAATCATAGAATTGAGATTTTAATTGCTGCATGAAATAACGGGGTAATTTCATAGCCCATAGGAAACTATTTCTTAAGGAAAATCAATGTATCTGACACTATCTGTATACTATGATGTACTTTATAGGTTTCTTATAACTGTAAACTGATAACAGACACATAAAGTACAGATTACACCTTGAATAGTGATTACTAGTGTCCAGCTGGAAAAGGACCCCATGGGAACTGCAAGCACTTACATGTAGCTGCTGTGTTGCTCATGCTGCAGCATATTACAGAAACAGGAAGTATTGTAATAGACAAAAGCTGCACAGAAAATCTGCAGCTTTTTCACAAGCCAAAAGCAACCTACCATGGTAAGGACAGTAGACAAAAAAGAATTGGTATATATAGTAGGACATTTTCATTTTATTTGGACACCATATTATACACTAATAACTAAGGGATGAATCGGAAGATATCCAAGTTAACTGCCAACGTCCAGTTATATTTGTATATTTTATCCCTTTGATGCTATTAATTATTTTCTCCATCAGTTCTGATTGACCTATTATTCAAAATGTTAACTGTTTATAGGCACAAGATCTGTTTTTATAATTGTCATTGGCTAAATTCATGAAGCAGCTCAACTGAATTCTCTTTATTAGTTAATTACTTCTAATTTTAATAAACACCACTATCATACAGTATGTGAAATAAATGTTTGATTTAAATTTATTAGGGGTCCCAGAGGATGCAGAAAATATTCCATCAAGGAAAAGGCTTTCTGATGAGTCCTTTGAATTCGAAGATCCGCTTCCGAAAAGTGCCAGGTTACCAAAATTATGTTAGAAGTCTACTAATCAACTACTGTTCCATGACATAACAAGATATTACCCTCCACTATCTTTTCGGGAAGGCCAATATACAGGTTTGATTCTGCCATTCTTTTACATTAGTTTATTTTCATATGCATATCTAGCTCTTTATGTGAGCATATGAAAGAACAAAAACTTTCATTTCTGTGTAAACCTATTAAATCTAAACAGGCTAAAAAGTTGTATTTATTATGTCACAATGATTATTGCATAAGCTTAAAGTTTAACAGTTGCATACCTTTAAAGATTAAAATATGATCATGTTTATAATTCTGAACAATTTTACTTATACATGTTTGTTAAATTTTAGGTTGCAGCTGTTGACCATTATTATACTACAATTCCAGTAACAGAGTATTGGGTAGTTGGAGCAAACAAGGTAAATATTTTTGTACAGACTATTAAAGATCCTTGCTAAGCTAGGAAAGTCACAGTATAGATTTGCATAAGATTTGAATCTTTCTTAATCTTTAAAAAAATGCCATTTGTTTGATTAAATAATTGGTCTTTACAGTAAAATGCAAACACTAAATATCATATTTTTTCAATTAAATCCAAATAAGAAAATAAATATGGACATCAGCAATGCACCGTTTTAAACTTTTAAATAGGTAACCGAAGCAGATGTTTGGAGAATTGGAAAAAAAACTCGACAACAAGCATCTTCCAAATTATGGTTTCATCATAGATCCTGGCACCTCACAGCTTCAAGATTTGGAGAAATCTGCAAGCTTACTTCACGAAGAAATATCACAAAACTATGTCAAAATCTTATGTCTGTTAACAATGCTTTGCAAAACAGTGCTTTGGAACATGGTAAAAACAATGAGTCAAAGGCACTGATGTCATTTGAGTCAAGATATAGCTGTAAAACAAGACCAGTTGGTTTATGCATTTCAAAATCTAAACCCTTTTTCGGTGCTACACAAGATGCATTATTGTCTGAGGATTGTCTTGTAGCAGTTAAATGTCCATATTCAGGAAGGAATGAGAATATTCTTCCTGGCAAACATTTCAGATTTTTAGATTATAATGAAAAGAATGAAATTATTTTGAAAAGGACAAGCAATTATTATTATCAACTGCAAGGTCAACTTTACATTTGTCAAAAGAAATCATGTTACTTCGTTGTATACACATTCAGTGACTTGTTTGTTGAGAAAATCAATTATGATGAGGAATACTGTACTGGGTCACTTGTTCCAAAACTTGAAAAATTTTACACCAAGTTTTTCAGACCTTTCATTGCTTCTACACTTTGATTTGTTATACTAACTGATGAAAGACAGAAAATAAGTTTAAGTGCTTAGTTTAAGTACTGCAAGTGTTTCTAAATATGTTTACTAGCATTGCTGTCATATCGTGATTGGATTTTCAGATAAATTAACAATGTTAATCTAAAGAAATGGAATGGAAATCTTTGCAAAGGATCATGTGCCGAAACTATTACCAGCGGCCCCTTTTGTATGACGAATTATATTAAATCTACATAAATTTTGATAGTTTTCAAGCAAGAGTACATAAATATGATGCCTTTTAAATTGTTTCATTAGTTCTAACACATTATAACTATGAGGGTATCTGAATTATCGTTGTTTTTTAAGACCCCATCACAGCGGGAATTCGCCATGGTTTGTGGCCATTTGTTGTACATGAATAAAGATGAAAATAATGGGCGGGTATGGAACGCCTGGACTGTCTTATCATGGCAAAACTAAATGCGTTTTGTGCTTATATCATTAGGTAGCGTGCTTTATTCGTTATGTGGTGTGCTTTTATCGTTATGTGGTGTGCTTTTGTCATGATGTGGTGTACTTCTTCAATTATGTGATGTGCATTTATTATTATGGCATGTGCATTTGGTATTATGTAATGTGCAATTGGCATTATGTGATATGTGATGTGCATTTGGCATTATGTGATGTACATTCATTATTATGTGATGTGCAGTTATCATGATGGCATGTGCATTCATCATTATATTATGGCATGTGCTTTTCTAATTATGTGATGTGATTCCGTCTTAAACATCATTAGCCCAGCAAAGATTTTTCTTAAATTTACATATAAAAATGTGAGTCGCCCCCCACCCCCCTTTTGGGTTCATGTAAAAATGAAAGGAAGTGAAAGTAAAGAAAGAACAGGGAAATTGAAGTGTTACAGGTATACTACCCCCCCCCCCCTCCTCCCTTCCCCAGATTAGGATTTTCATGATTTTGGGAATTTCGGGGGGGGGGGGGGGTTATTGCTTGACAATAATATGTTTCTTCATTTTTGTTTTACCCAGTTTACTTCATTTTCCAATTTGCTGTTTAGCGCCCGTCACATAACCGGTGCATTTCGGATATGGGACAAATGAAGTTTGCCCTAAGGATAATTCAGGACTCAGGAAAATAAAACAAATATTAGTAAAACACTGGAACATTCATATTAAAGACTAAGACTACAGTGTAATTTTCCCTGAATTGCCAAATGTGTCACATTAACACAATAAGAACTTTGATGATATGCTCACTTCCTCACTAATTGAATAATCTGTACAACAGATGTGCAAATAGTATCTTGATGATAGCGGATTTGCTGATTAAAGATAAAATGTAAAAAAAAAATAAAATAAATAGATAAATTATGAACCTCGTATCATACCGCCGACACACTAAAATAGTGTCAAGGCAAGTGATTTGATGTGCGTGGCGGATTAGAGCCACTTTCTTAAAAGAAATAAGGTCTATGTCAGTCAGACTTTTGCATTTTTAATTCATTTATGTTTGCGCCCGTAAAGTCTGTAAAAGAATTAGGAAGATAAATATCAGTTTTTAGCTCACCTGAACCGAAGGTTCAAGTGAGCTTTTCTGATCACTCGTTGTCCGTCGTCCGTCCATCCGTCTGTCCGTCTGTGAAGATTCTAAATTGTAAAAATCGTTGACCCTCGGACCAAAACTGGAGCCCCAGGCGGCGTTCAAAGTTTAACAGAAATACATAGGAAAAATGTTTTAAAATCTTCTTCTCAAGAACCACTGTACCAGAAAGGCCAATGTTTACACAAAAGCTTGTATATATAGTGAGGATTCTAAATTGTAAAAACCATGACCCTCGGACCAAAACTGAGGCCCCAGGAGGGGTTCAAAGTTTAACATAGAAATACGTAGGAAATTGTTTACAAGATTTTTTTTCCATATATTCAACTAAATTGTGCACAAAAAACCCAACTTTGTTTCCCTTATTATTGACAACTCATTGCATAAGTATAAGTTTGCTTAATTAAGAAATGGTGGATGAATACAATAGGTGTAAAAATTCACTAATTTTAGTTTATCGCTTACAGTTTATTTGGAGACTGTGCCCGATAAAAATAAAATTAATATGTAAATTTATTTGTTGTCAGACACGGTCTCCAAAATGGATGTTTAATGCAGAAAGAAAATAATTTATGTAAAACTTTGAAATTTCTTCGATTTTTGTGACCATGATGAGTTATGATTGTATTACAAATGCATTACTACGTATTTTATAAGGAAATACACTGAGTATACAAGCACATGGTGATGTTAAAATTGCAAATAAAAGTATATTGTTTGGTTTCTTTTTAAAGCAGCAGTTGCATATGTACGAATTTAGTTACACAAAACATTTTTATTCTGATATTATTTGATATACGACTATTGGTACAGAAGTTCAAATTAATGATATCTGTATTAAAGAAAATGTCAGATCGACGCCTTTGTCGCTGTTCCGGCCTTTGATATGTATAAGTGTAAAATTCGTGCCCCTGGGCCAAAACTGGGGCCCCAAGCGGGGTTCAAAGTTTAACATAAAAATACATAGGAAAAATGTTTAAAAATCTTCTTCTCAAGAACCACTGCACCAGAAATGCCAATACTTACAAAAAAGCTTGTATATATAGTGAAGATTCTAAATTGTAAAATTTGTGACCCCCGGACAAAAAGTTGGACCCCAGGCGGGGTTCAAAGTTTAACATATATAGGAAAATGTTTAAAAATCTTCTTCTCAAGAACTACAATGCAACAGTTTGGGATATTACTATGCATACATCCTTAAATAATGTAGATTCTAATTTGTAAAAATTGTGACCCCTAGACTAAAACTGGGGTTCAAAATTAAAAAAAAAAAATTCTCGAGAACTACAATGTTACAGTTTGTGGGATTACTATGCATGCATCCGTGGCTTATGTAGATTCTTTGTTGGTAAAATATTGACCCCCGAGCTAATACTGGGGCCCAAGAGGGGTCAAACTTTAACGTAGAAATAGAGAGTGAATATGTTTAAAAATCTTCTTTTAGAGAACTACAATGCTTCAATTTGTGAGATTACTATGCAAGCATCCTTAAATAATGTAGATTCTTAATTAATAAAGCCGTGACCACTGGACTAATACTGGGGCTCCAAGAGGGGTTCAAAGTTTAGCATAGAAATATATATGGAAAATGTTTTTAAAAAGATTTCTTGAGAACTATAATGCTACAGTTTGTGAGATTGCTATGCAAGGATCCTCAAATAGTGTAAATTCTAAATTGTTAAAGCCAACCATAAACCCCGGGCCATGGCCCCAGAAAGGGGTTCAAAGTTTAAAATAGATATAGCATATGCTACGAAATAGAATGTTACAAGGAACTGTTGTTCAAGTGAGCAATGTGGCCCATGGGCCTCTTGTTAATTTTGCCGTTGGATCTACGTCCGCCAACTTTTAACTTTAAAATATGTCACATGACTTTTATCATCATCATAACGAAGTTTGCACACCACATAATGAAGTTTGTACATAACATAAAGATGTTTGTACATGACATAATGAACAAAATAGAACATTGCGTAAAGAGAAATCATGTCACATAATGATGTTTAAAAACACATTATGTAAAAACGGAATCACAATACATAATTAGAAAAGCACATGATATAATGATGAATGCACATGCCATCATGATAACTGCACACCACATAATGATGAACGCACATCACATAATGCTAATTGCACATCACATAATGCCAAATGCACATCACATATTACCAAATGCACATGCCACAATAATGAAAGTGGATCACATAATTGAAGGAGTACACCTTATAATGACAAAAGCACACCACATAATGATACAAGGACACCACATACGGATTAAAGCACGCTACATAATGATATAAGCACAAAACTAATTTAGTTTTGACATGATAAGACAGTCCAGGCGTTCCATAGGCGGGTCTTAGTACAATAGAGTGATTTGCCTGTTAATACATTGAACAGATTTGGGTCAAGACTGTTTTACATATCACGTGACAACATTTTCCAATCGAAAATCAAAGTACCGAGCATAGTCATGGAAGTAATATTCTTTTTTTGTTTTTGGTTATTTTTCTTTCTTTTTTTCTCTTTTCTTATATTTTTTTGTCGGTTTTTTTTATTTTTTAGTTGTTATATTTAATTGTTCAAGTGTGTGTATGTTTGCGGGATTAAATTGTAGTGAAATCTTTTTAAATTTTTTAATTACCATAATGACAATTTTGTTGAATACTAGTTATCTGCTTAATTAAATGTCTTTTCTAGAATTCAGTCATAATTAACCTTCGATTCCTCTAACCCCAGGTGGGTTTTTATTTCAAAATATCCATGTATCACCATGTATCCGAGCAAGTGAGAAGAATGTAGACCACGTGACATGCGTACAATAAAAATTAAGCGTATTCATCAGAGCAGGTGAGTTAGGTTATGAAAGGTCACGCGAGTTCACGCCAGTTAACAACAATCGTTTATAATGGGAAAGACCATTTAGATTTTTAAATGTTTTTACCTACAGGAATAGAGCGCATTGACGTACATTTTTCTCCTTTCACAAACATGTAGATTTTGACAAAATACAGCAACTAGCCAAAGGAGAAAAATGTACCCATTTGCGCTCATATATTTTAAAAGCTTTATAAAGGTGGACGGGGTTAAAATTGAATGGGAATTGAAAGTAAACAGTGTACCCCTACCAACATTTAGTAATATATCTTAAATCTGGTCTCTTTGTTTTGGGTAATTTCGGGATTTCATAAAGGTACATATGTCAAAGAATACGTATATAAGACACAAGTTCAAAATTCGGATATTTATTTTTTTTCACTCTATCGAGGGGCCGCACGGCACATGATTCTTTACATGGTATGATTACTTTATTGTTTTTGAAATATCAAGAAAACTGTTTTGCAAAAATGGTGAAATTATGAATAAAATACATTAAAAAATTCAGTTGTTTTTTAAGTGCATGTTTCTAAGTAAAAGAAAACTAAACTTGAGATTATACTACAAAAATGATTTGTCTGAAAGTTTAATTGTCACTTCTGTCGATATGAAGTAATTAGTCGCACAAAAAAATATATTAAGCATTTTTATCAACAATAGATTTTCTAAAATTAGATAACGAAAAGCAAACAAAAACAATTCTTGAGCCAAGGTGAAATTTGCTTTGTGGTAGAGGATGTCTCAATATTTTAAATCCCTTGCTGAGCCCTGTAACACGTTCTATGTGCATTCTCTTTGATGCCACTCTGAGATCACGGATAATTTCCTGTGGATCCAGTTGGGATTTTCCTTTCAACATCGTTTGGGTGTTGACGTACACCTCTTGGGAGGCAAAGAGGTCTTGCACCATGATGCCACGAGCAGCCATAACACTATCCCCCTTTTCAAACATTTTCAAATCTGGATTAAGAAGCTCAGAATTTTCGATGATTTGTCGGTCACTCGCTGATCCACCATATGCTTTGGAGACAAAACTTACAGCACCTTTTGGTGTACAACCTATCGTAGTCTTCAGTGTGTTATTGTGTTTATAAGCAGACCATGTGATACTCTGAGCATTCACATATGATGGTTTGTTAATAGGAGGCTCGGTAGCATCAAGAATGACACTTGTGTTAGGAAACTCTCTTCCAAAATCAGCAGCATAAACTGTTGAATAATATCTTTTGATGGCCATATGCATAACTCTTTCAGATGGTAATACAAAAAGTGTATTAAATATGCGTGACATAGAAGATTCTGAAATGCCAAAAAATAGAGCCAACTCTACATCTTCTTTAGCCTGTGGCAGCTTAATGAGTACCATGAAAAGTTGATCTTTAGGATCCATAAGTGGTATTTGATGGACAGGTCAGAAACTCAAGGTCCAAGGCGGTTGAAAAAAATATGAACTGTTCAAAATCACAAAAACCAGTGTAATACTTTATCATCTTGTTGTTTTCAGTTCACACTGCACACTCTGATCAACTTAAGTCTTCCTCATGTGTCTCGATTGATGGAGAATTCTGAATCTCAGGAGTGTCCATCACTTCAACAACACTCTGAACGTCTGTACATACCGGTACATGTTGGTCATTGGTACCAACATTCTGCATTTCCTGGAGGTTTTTGTCCTTAGACATCTAGGGATTTTGACATACAGGATATCGGAAGGCACTGCTCCTTTCTTCAGTCGTGGACGTTCACCTTAATTTAAAAAAGTAGATTTATTTTTTTTCTGCTAAAAGTGCTTCATAATACCAATGAATTTTATATACAATTTTTTCATTTTTTCATTGGAACTGTATGATTAATATCATTAAACTGATATTGTCAAAGCAAGAATATATGCATGAACTGTCAAGAGCTTGTCAAAATAAAGATAAAATTCAGAACTAAAAGTCTAAAATTGGAATCTCATGTTTCATTGAATAAGTGAATCCTCATATTTGTTTCATGGAAGTTGAAATCCAGCTCATCAAAATTCTTTATTCTGAGGTCCTGAAAAATAATTACAAACCACAAAGCAAACAAAGCCCCGAAAAATGATAATAAACATAAAATGTAAACAAATTAACAAAATAAGTTGAATTTCAAAATAATCAAATACAGCATTTAACTGCCACAGTCCTAAATTGATTGTTTATTATTGTTATCTGTTGAGATTAATAACAAATTTGCTCGCGGTTTTCAGCAATGTAAACATAGTATATGGATACATTCGTACACAAAATATAATAGCTTATTGCGTCTTTATGTGGTTAAAATTTATCCAATGAAAAATATTTGATCAGAAATAACTAAAAAAAAACCCATAAAATTCGTTTAAAAAATGATTATATTCTAACCTAATAGTGTGATTCTGTAGTCTTTATACTAAAAATGGGAGGAACACACAACATCGTATTTTCCTGGCTGACATAACCGCTTTGTTCCTGGGTCCATTCTTCGTATGGCCACGCGCCATTTTTGCCGTAAATTGGGGTCCTCTGGGAATTAATGATCCCCACAGTTTGTACAATTAGGTACACAACAATATTGTGGCATCAGGGGAAAATAATTTTAAGCAAAACACCCGACGTCTCAGCACACTTTTACTTTCATTTCTTTTAGTGTAACACGCGAGGTATTCCGAAAGTATAACTGATAGTACACGAGCGCGATCTTTGGAAATTTGGTGGGCGAAAACCAATTTGAATTATTTTTTTCATTGTTTTCGGATATCTCGCAATAAAACTCGCTGTAGTTAAGCATCTCTAGAGTTTTATTGCTGTAATATTCTGCGTCCATAACTACTACTGCTCCTCTTTTGTCCGCCTCTTTGATTACGATAAAATTGTCATTCATCAACGATTTGATAGCATTTTCTTCGATTTCACTAAATTACGTTGTCCTTTGTTAGGTCACCTGAAATGGCTTTACCACCCCAGGGTGCCATAGGCGGGGCCAAATATACATAAAAAGCCAAATTTTCACAAATCTGTTTCTCTACTTCTACGCATTCTGTACTATCAGAGTTGTGTGAGATAAAGTCATGCATTGTTATTATGTTCATAATGTCCTGATGTTAAATGGTGAGATTCGTGGTCTCCAGGCCATGGGCCAAAAGTTGAGGCGGAGGGGGGGGGGGGTGACCATATATTAAACATGTATTTTTATTTAGGGTAATTGCTGTTTGTCATCCATTAACAATTTTAACTTCATCTTGAAAACTACATGTAAATTGTCACTAGGCAATATTGAATTGATATACGTTTTATTTTAGGAAATCTACTTTACTTTTCCTCTACTCTCACACATCTGTAAGAAAAACTTAATTCATAATTATTTGAACAAACTTAAATCTACACTACCTGAGGATGCTTCTACACAAGTCTCAGCTTTTCTGGCCAAATGAGAAGCTTTTTTTAAAATGCCAACAAGCTTTCAAATATTTCAAATGATCTTCTTTTGAAAAAGGACTTGACCCTTCATTTTAACAAACTTGAAACCCTGTTCACCCAAGGATACTTTGAGCAAAGTTTGGTTGAATTTGGCCCAGTGGCT
Organism: Magallana nippona; assembly: GCA_033439105.1. NCBI lineage: Eukaryota > Metazoa > Mollusca > Bivalvia > Ostreida > Ostreidae > Magallana > Magallana nippona. The sequence continues at coordinate 32,588,376 of CM065918.1, read as the reverse complement.
CTTGAGAAGAAGTCGAAAATGTAGAAAGTTTACAATGGGACGCCGGGTAAAAGGTGATCAGAAAAGCTCACTTGAGCTGAAAGCTCAAGTAATCTTGAAAATTTTTTGGAAAATTATTGTTATTGTATTTCATTAAGAGCAAAATTGTATTCAAATTATATATTAAAATCAAAATTGCTACTTAAATCGAAAAAAAAATAGGCAAATTAACACGAAACTTTTTTATAAGTATTGTTTTTTTTAACAGTTTGTTTTTTTTCTATATATATTCTTATGTTAAACATTAAGCCATAGTTGTTGTTGTGTCAGTGTTGTACCCCCACCCCACCCCCATTGTGGCCCAATCCTACCCCAATGGATCATAGTTTGAATAAACTTGAATCTAGATTACACGAGGATGCTTCCACAAAAGTTTCAGTTTTTCTGACCGAATGAATTTTGAGAAGAAGATTTTTAAAGATTCTGAAAGATATTTGTCACTATATTCCTATGCATAACTTGGCGTCCCATTAGAGATCCAAACTACCTCTGAGGATTATGATTTTAAGAAAATTTAATCTACCTACATAAGGATGCTTCTACACTAGCTTTGGCTTTTTTGATCAAAAAATTTTAAAGGTTTTCTCCATATATTTCTATGTAAATATAGGACCACAATACTGACCCCACTCTATCCCCGAGGATCATGATTTGAACAAACTTGAATGAATCTACACTAGGATGCTTTTACACAAGTTAAGCTTTTCTTACCAAACAATTTGGTTGAAATTGGCCCAGTGGTTCTAGTGAAGAAGTCGAAAATGTTAAAAGTTTACAGACAGACTGATGGACGCAGGACATAAGGTGATCAGTAAAGCCCACTTGAGCTTTCAGCCAAGGTAAGCTACTATAAAAAGTTAACAATTCACATATTGTAGACTTTGTATTAGTTATATGTACAAACATAAAAAATTATATTTTTTAGAATCTACTATGAATAAAAGCTGAACATATCATTTATGTTTATTTCATAAAATAGTTTTGATATATGACTGATAGATATCGGAAAGGTAAAAACAATACAGTTCAAACATATGTATTACAAAGATTATTGTGAAATTTGGATAGAATACATACATTTAAAATATGTTAATATTCAAAAGCAAATGAAACAGTATATTCAGCATATCATTACGCCCTTGCTAATTAGATATGAAGTGCCAACGACATTAATTGGCTGATGGTCAGCAGCATGAGCGTCGATCTTGAGTCTGAGACAGGTTATCACACAAAACTCTTACAAATGTCATACAAACGCATGTCAGCAAAGGCAGCTCCCTTCATTTTATAATCATAGAAATTACATACACAGAAACAGATATTTAAAAATGCAAACACATTCACACACATAATACAAGCATTATACATAAAAGTAAATATAAGACAAATATGTATGGTAAACAAAAATATAGGATAGGAAGCGATGTCGAATCTCTTACCCATAAGCTCTGCAACGATAAAGCTGCCTAAAACATTGCTATAAGCAAGGTTATGACTTTAAATTTCACCAGTTTTGAAATAAAGTTTTAATACTTAATGATTCTGCATCTTTGGGTTAAATTCAAACCAATTGGCCAAAAAACTTAATAAGTAATCACTCAACCAAACTGGCAAATAAATGTAAATAAATGGAATGGACTTTGCAAGGAATCCACTATAGTAATGACTTTTTGGCTTGCTTGACAGTAGAGCATCTTCAATTTTTTGGCATATGTCTGTAAACTCTGCACTGAGGAAATAATCCCGATCTAGAAAGAAATATTAAAAAAATACTATTGAATTTTTTTTAATAGTTTCATATTATCAATATTCCTTTTTTGACATTGTCGATTTTATTAAGTGTGATGATCCAAAATCAACACACTGTGATTTTCTGATTCTACATCATCTCTCGTCGGAACTGATTTAGTGTGTACATAATATGGGAGGGGGGGGGGTTAAAAGATTTTCTTTAAAAATAGTTTTTGTTCAATAATTACATGTTTTACAATTGATACCAAAAAAGTTTTATTTTTACCTTATAATGAAAGTGTATAGAAATATCCACGCCTGCTAATAATATAACCACTGATTATGTATTCAAAACATGAGATCAATTTTTCGTTATGCAATTGATACCAACATTTAACTAACATAGAAAGTAAATTGATTTGATGCAGACATTTGATGAAATTTAAGAAAAATTAGAGGAATGAATCGATGAGTAATTCTGCCTTGTTTCATATTACACACTTATAAAAAAAAAACCAAAAATTGTGGAATGCAATGGTCGGTAGTATGAAAACTCTGTCAAAACATCATATTTACTGGCAGAAATTTGTGTTCATTTCATTTCAATCTTATTTGAGAAAGTTTATCATTAGTTTGCAAATTTGTTCAACTCATGATCCTTGGGTGTAGAGGGGACCACACAGGTAATTGAATTTTTAAACAGAGACGAGAAAAAAATAAAAATTTTCTTTGAAAAAATCATTAGCCCATTAAAATTAAAGCATTTTCAGGAATTGTAGATTGAAGTTTTTACAAATTATGATCCATGGTGGTAGGGTGTATTGCACAAACGGAGATCACTTTTTTCCTTTAGGAATAAATAGATCAAATTTATTCAAATTTATTCAAAAACCAATCGAGCAGAAAAGTTGAAACTTGTATGACTTGTGTGAAAGTATTCTCAGAAAGCTTGGTTTAATCATAAACTCAGTTGAGGGAGGGGATTCAATTTTGTACATAGGAAAATATAGGGGGAAAATACTAAAAAAAAAAACAACTTGTCCCACAGTAATTCTTACTTTTTTGTTTGAATTTGATATAAAAACAGTCTTGTCCATAGTCTTTTTTTACGATCGGTGAAGCCTCGTTCCACCATCTGTTTCCTGTGGCTATCATGTCGTATGACATTATTCCTGAAAATGCAATTTAGCCAGCTCTTTTAAAAGCAGAAAATGTATCTATACGGATCAATTAAATACTATGATGCAATATTAATTTCAATCAATATAAAATTGTCTACATTTATATTCACTTTTTGAAACTCTTTTCAAATGCATTGTAAAGCTCATTAACTCTTAACAATTATTAAAAACCTATAATTGCATTCCATTCAACAAGTTGCATAATTCAACAAGTTGCGGGGATAAAATGTTTTGGACTTGTCTATTAGTCAGTCAGTCCATCAAACTTTTTCTTTTTCTTTTATTTCTTTTTTTTCCTTTTTTTTTTTTGACAGTGCAACTCCTCTTAACCTCTTCACACAGAATTTTGTGAAACTTTTGAAAATAAATACACAATATGTAGATGTGCAAGTTTGAATGAAATCTCTCAAGGCATCTCCGAAATATCGCCTGGACAAAATTTTTAAGAAAAAAAAATAACTAGAAACGATCTTGTTAAGAGTAACGAGTAGGTTTTCCGTGCTATTTTATTTTTACATGATATGATGAAATACCGATACAATTTCTGAACTACCCCCGCCTGCAACCCCCCCTCCCTCAACACATTCAGATTATGCATAAAAATCCCTACTAACACCAGAAATGGGTGTGACAATGAATTTTTCAAACAGATATTGTTACGATGAAGAACTTTTCTTCTATAAAGCATTACAAAATCTTAATCGTTTTTATGTTATTTGCAATAGATTTACGAATCTCTTGGCCCTTAAGTAAAGGGGCCAGCCCCTTTTTCCTGACTTCATTTGAAAGGTCTCAAGAATACTAACATTTTTTGTTCTTACACCCATCTAAAAGTCTTGATTACTGTAGACGTATTTTTTTCCACGGGGTCATAATTCCGCGGAGTCACAATATCAATTTAATCTGCGGGTAAAAATTTACGCGGATTCTTTGAATGAAAAAAAAAATCATTTGAATAATTATTATTAAATTTAGTTCTGAGCGATTTTCATTACCTAGAATTTGTCCAACTTTGGACTTAAATTGTAAGAACTGTGAACAGTAATTATCGGTTGTGCACTGGTCGGTAGTCATTAGTTAGCCGTCAAGATGCTACGAAACTGATTTCAATGAACTGTTTCTTTTTTATCTGTTTATATGCATGTCGTATTTTTAAAGCCAAATAAATATTTTAATCTTTATTAACTGTCAATTTATGGGTATGAGTTGATCAGTTTTATCAATTAAAAGTCAGAGCACAAAGGGATCTAAAAATTGCAGTAAAAACACGGGTCTTGGCGTGTAGTTAATTGGGTCATTGAAAGACAGACCCGCTTGGGGCTATTTGTCGTCTGATACGTGCCGTTATCTCAAGCTGGGAGAAGTTTAAATTTCATGCAAATAAATTTACAGAAAATTCAAATCATTAGGAGATAAAATTATTTATTATGTGAATTCTCAATACAAATTTGTTTGACAGTTTGCATAGATAAAAACGATATACATTGGGTACACGTATATGCAAGTGTTATATAATGTAGTAACTTCCGATTATCCTTATTCATGTAATGCAATTTCAAAATTTCATTCCAAAATGCACTTTAAGTACACTGGGAAAAAATTCCGCGGAAAATTTGTGCCCGCGTTCATAGCGTAAATTAATACCACGCGGACAAAAGTACGTCTACAGTATTTAAGGGGCCAGCCCTGGTAGATCCTTAAGTGGAAGACATTGGTATTTCGATTAGTGGAATCGATTAGTATTATTAATTCAATGTAAACATTTTCTCTTCTATCATGATTAACAACATATGTCTCCTTTTCTAGATATATTACATCAAAGTTTAAGTACTTTGATCCCTTGAAACCCCTAATTACTTAAAAAATGGGCGCGGCAATACTGATCAAAACGTATGAAAATTTTGATTCAAAATTCGTGCCCAATTTTCGTGCCTAGGCGAGCTCCAAGAAATGGCGCCACTGGCATAAAGCAACATAATAGTGCACAACTTCAAACTATAGTCTAACTATCCTGAAAATTCCATAGTCATATCTCTGATAATTTCTGAGATCCGCTCTGCACAAAATAGGTCGTAAAAAAATTCCAAATTCGCCGTAAATCGGGACTGGAAATGACGACAGCAGAAATTTCAAAAACAAAATAATTTCAGATCACGTCCAATTATCTATGAAAAAATGATTAAGAACGATCCAGTAGTTTTTGAGAAATCGTGTGCACAAAATTTGAAGAAAAAATGAATAATAACTAGATCTCGTTACGAGAAACGAGTAGGTCTTCCATATGATTTGTTTTATATGATACGATAAAATATCGATACTCTCTGCCAAATCTGAGATCTCGTTGAAACTAGGTTTTTTGTCTAGGGACCGGAAAGGGACGAATGGAAATGATTAATGAAAATAAAAGCTAGTATTTCTTGTACATTTGCCTAATTAAGGTCTTCCGTTTCCAACCGAAGACCTTATAGTTTTCGTACTGTTTCTTATTATTATTATTAAGGTCTTCCGTTTCCAACGGCAGACCTTATTGTTTTCGTACTGTTTCTTATTATTAAGGTCTTCCGTTTCCAACGGAAGACCTTATTGTTTTCGTACTGTTTCTTATTAAGGTCTTCCGTTTCCAGCGGAAGACCTTATTGTTTTCGTACTGTTTCTTATTATTATTATTAAGGTCTTCCGTTTCTAACGGAAGACCTTATTGTTTTCGTACTGTTTCTTATTATTATTATTATTATTATTATTATTATTTTTCTTTTCCACAAATTTTGTGCACGCGATTTCTCGAAAACTATTCGACCGATTTCCACAATTTTTTCACAGATGATTGGACATCATATGATCTTCAAACATTTTTGATAATTTTCCTGTCGTCACTTCCGGTACCGATTTATCGGCCATTTTGTTCATTTTTACGACCTATTTTGTGCACACAAAAACTTAAAAACTATCAGAGATATGAATATGAAATTTACAGGATAGTTTGAAGTTGTGCCCATTGTTTTTGTTTTACTCCTGTGGCGCCATTTCCTGGAGCTCGCTATGGCTCGAAAATTGGGTCCGAATTTTGAATCAAAATTTTCACACGTTTTGATCTGTATCTTTTTATCAGTTGATATTTTGTTAAGACATATATAACAAAAGTGGTAGATTATTAAAAGTTCTTTTCATCGATATCAAGGAAAAGGGGATGGCCCCTTGAACTAGGGGCCAAGAGAGTCGTAAAGTATATTATAAATAACTTAAAAACTTTAAAGATTTTGTAATGCATTATAGAAGCAAAGTTGTTGATCGTAACAATATATATCAGGAAAAATCATTGCCACGCCCATTTATGACGTAATTAGGGATTTTTAGGGGCCAAATATCTCAAACTTTGATACAATATATCTAGAGAACGAGACATATTTTGTTAAGCATTGTAGAAGAGAAAATACTTGTATTGATAATATAAATCGATTTCACTCATGAAAACACCAATTCCTGTCACCATTAAGGATCTAGAGGGCTGGCCCCTAAAATATTCAATCATTTGTATCTCAAAAATGAACAACAATTTAAGATGGGTGTAAGAACAAAAAAATGTTAGTATTTGTGAGACCTTTTCAGGGAAATCAAGAAAAAGGGGCTGGTCCCTTTAATTAGGGGCCAAGACACTCGTAAACTCTATTACAAATAACATAAAAACGATAAACATTTTGTAATGTATTAAAGAAGCAAAGTTGTTGATCGTAATAATATCTATCAGAATAAATCATTGCCACGCCCATTTATGACGTAATTAGGGATTTTTAGGGGCCAAAGAATTTAAACTTTGACGCAATATATCTATAGAAGGAGACATATTTTGTTAAGCATTGTAGAAGAGAAAATGTTTGTATTAATGATTCTAATCGATTCCACTTATGAAAACACCAATGTCTGTCCCCATTAAGGATCTACAGGACTGGCCTCTAAAATATTCAATCATTTGTATCTCAAAAATGAACAACAATTTTTGATTGGTGTAAAAACAAAAATTGTTAGTATCCTTAAGACCTTTCCAAAAAAATCAAGAAAAAGGGGCTGGACCCTTCCGGTACCGATTTATCGGCCATTTTTTTCATTTTTACGACCTATTTTGTGCACACAAAAACTCAAAAACTCTCAGAGATATGAATATGAAATTTTCAGGATAGTTAGACCATAGTTTGAAGTTGTGCCCATTGTTTTTGTTTTTCTCCTGTGGCGCCATTTCTTGGAGCTCGCTATGGCTCGAAATTTGGGAACGGATTTTGAATCAAAATTTTCACACGTTTTGATCTGTATCTTTTTATCAGTTGATATTTTGTTGAGACATATTTAACAAAAGTGGTAGAGTATGAAAAGTTCTTTTAATGGATATCACGGAAAAGGGGCTAGCCCCTTTAATTAGGGGCCAAGAAACTCGTAAACTTTATTACAAATAACTGAAAAACGATAAAGATTTTGTAATGCATTATAGAAGCAAAGTTGTTAATCATACCAATATCTGTCAGAAAAAATCATTGCCACGCCCATTTATTACGTAACTAGGGATTATTAGGGGCCAAAGTCCTTAAACTTTGACGCAATATATCTAGAGAAGGAGACATATTTTGTTAAGCATTGTAGAAGAGAAAATGTCTGCATTGATAATTTTAATCGATTGCACTTATCAAAACATCAATATCTGTCCCCATTAAGGATTTACAGGGCTGACCCCTAAAAGATTCAATCATTTATATCTCAAAAATTAACAACAATTTTAGATAGCTGTAAGAACAAAAATTGTTAGTATCCTTAAGACCTTTCCAACAAAATCAAGAAAAAGGGGCTGGACCCTTTAATTAGGGGCCAAAAGACTCGTAAACACTATTACAAATAACTGAAAAATGATAAAGATTTTGTAATGCAATATAGCAGCAAAGTTGTTGATCATAACAAATTCTATCAGAAAAAATCATTGCCACGCCCATTTATTACGTAACTATGGATTTTTAGGGGCCAAAATCCTTAAACTTTGACGCAATATATCTAGAGAAGGAGACATATTTTGTTTAGCATTGTAGAAGAGAAAATGTCTGCATTGATGATTTCAATCGATGCCACTAATCAAAACACCAATGTATGTTCCCATAAAGGATTTACAGGGCTGACCCCTAAAAGATTCAATCATTTATATCTCAAATATGAACAACAATTTAAGATAGGTGTAAGAACAAAAAAAGTTACTATACTTAAGATCTTTCCAACAAAATCAAGAAAAAGGGACTGGCCCCTTTCATTAGGGGCCAACACACTCGTAAACTCTATTACAAATAACTTAAAAACGATAAAGATTTTGTAATGCATTATAGAAGCAAAGTTGTTGATCATAACAATATCTATCAGAAAAATCATTGCCAGCCCATTTATTACGTAACTAGGGATTTTTAGGGGCCAAAGTCCTTAAACTTTGACGCAATATATCTAGAAAAGGAGACATATTTTGTTAAGCATTGTAGAAGAGAAAATGTCTGCATTGATAATTTTAATCGATTGCACTTATCAAAACATCAATATCTGTCCCCATTAAGGATTTACAGGGCTGACCCCTAAAAGATTCAATCATTTATATCTCAAAAATTATCAACAATTTTAGATAGCTGTAAGAACAAAAATTGTTAGTATCCTTAAGACCTTTCCAACAAAATCAAGAAAAAGGGGCTGGACCCTTTAATTAGGGGCCAAAAGACTCGTAAACACTATTACAAATAACTGAAAAATGATAAAGATTTTGTAATGCATTATAGCAGCGAAGTTGTTGATCATAACAAATTCTATCAGAAAAAATCATTGCCACGCCCATTCATTACGTAACTAGGGATTTTTAGGGGCCAAAATCCTTAAACTTTGACGCAATATATCTAGAGAAGGAGACATATTTTGTTAAGCATTGTAGAAGAGAAAATGTCTGCATTGATAATTTAAATCGATTCCACTTATCAAAACACCAATATATGTCCCCATTAAGGATTTACAGGGCTGACCCCTAAAAGATTCAATCATTTATATCTCAAAAACGAACAACAATTTTTGATAGGTGTAAGAACAAAAATTGTTAGTATTCTTAAGACCTTTCCAACAAAATCAAGAAAAAGGGGCTGGCCCGTTTAATTAGGGGCCAATAAACTCGTAAACTCTATTACAAATAACTTAAAAACGATCAAGATTTTGTAATGCATTATCGAAGCAAAGATGTTGATCGTAGCAATGTCTATCTGGAAAATCATTGTCACGCCCATTTATTACGTAACTAGGGATTTTTAGGGGCCAAAGTCCTTACATTTTTGACGCAATATATCTAGAGAAGGAGACATATTTTGTTTAGCATTGTAGAAGAGAAAATGTCTGCATTGATGATTTCAATCGATGCCACTAATCAAAACAACAATGTATGTTCCCATAAAGGATTTACAGGGCTGACCCCTAAAAGATTCAATCATTTATATCTCAAATATGAACAACAATTTAAGATAGGTGTAAGAACAAAAAAAGTTACTATACTTTCCAACAAAATCAAGAAAAAGGGACTGGCCCCTTTCATTAGGGGCCAACACATTCGTAAACTCTATTACAAATAACTTAAAAACGATAAAGATTTTGTAATGCATTATAGAAGCAAAGTTGTTGATCATAACAATATCTATCAGAAAAATCATTGCCAGCCCATTTATTACGTAACTAGGGATTTTTAGGGGGCCAAAGTTCTTAAACTTTGACGCAATATATCTAGAGAAGGAGACATATTTGGTAAGTATTATAGAAGAGAAAATGTCTGCATGGATGGTTCTAATCGATTCCACTTATCAAAACACCAATATCTGCCCCTATTAAGGATCTATAGGACTGGCTCCTAAAATATTCAATCGTTTATATCTCAAAAATTAACAGCAATTTTTGATAGGTTTACGAACAAAAAATGATAGTGTTCTTAAGACCTTTTCAATAAACTCAAGAAAAAGGGACTGGCCCTTAAAATTAGGGGCCAAGATACTAGTAAACACTATTACAAATAACTTAAAAACGATCAAGATTGTGTAATGCATTATAGAAGACAAGTTGTTGATCGTAACAAAGTCTGTTTGAAAAACTCTTTGCCACAACCATTTATTATTTAATTAGGGATTTATAGGAGCCAAAGTCCTTAAACTTTTTAAAAAATTGAACGGAAGACCTACTCGTTACTCGTAACGAGATCGTATCTAGTTATTATTATTTTTCTTTTCCACAAATTTTGTGCACGCGATTTCTCGAAAACTATTCGACCGATTTCCACAATTTTTTCACAGATGATTGGACTTCACATGATCTTTATACATTTTTGATAATTTTCCTGTCGTCACTTCCGGTACCGATTTATCGGCCATTTTGTTCATTTTTACGACCTATTTTGTGCACACAAAAACTTAAAAACTATCAGAGATATGAATATGAAATTTACAGGATAGTTAGACCATAGTTTGAAGTTGTGCCCGTTGTTTTTGTTTTACTCCTGTAGCGCCATTTCTTGGAGCTCGCTATGGCTCGAAAATTGGGTACGGATTTGTAATCAAAATTTTCACACGTTTTGATCTGTATCTTTTTATCAGTTGATATTTTGTTGAGACATACATAACAAAAGTGGTAGAGTATGAAAAGTTCTTTTCACCGATATCATGGAAAAGGGGCTAGCCCCTTTAATAAGGGACCAGGAGACTCGTAAAGTATATTATAAATAACTTAAAAACTTTAAAGATTTTGTAATGCATTATAGAAGCAAAGTTGTTGATCATAACAATATCTGTCAGAAAAAATCATTGTCACGCCCATTTATTACGTAACTAGGGATTTTTAGGGGCCAAAGTCCTTACATTTTTGACGCAATATATCTAGAGAAGGAGACATATTTTGTTAAGCATTGTAGAAGAGAAAATGTCTGCATTGATGATTTCAATCGATGCCACTAATCAAAACATCAATGTATGTCCCCATTAAGGATCTATAGGACTGACCCCTAAAATATTTATATCTCAAAAATGAACAACAATTTAAGATAGGTGTAAGAATAAAATAATTCACTATACTTAAGATCTTTCCAACAAAATCAAGAAAAAGGGACTGGCCCATTTCATGAGGCGCCAACACACTCGTAAACTCTATTACAAATAATTTAAAAACGATAAAGATTTTGTAATGCATTATAGAAGCAAAGTTGTTGAAAAAATCATTGCCAGCCCATTTATTACGTAACTAGGGATTTTTAGGGGGCCAAAGTCCTTAAACTTTGATGCAATATATCTAGAGAAGGAGACATATTTTGTTAAGTATTATAGAAGAGAAAATGTCTGCATGGATAGTTCTAATCGATTCCACTTATCAAAACACCAATGTCTATCCCCATTAAGGATCTATAAGACTGGCCCCTAACATATTCAATCGTTTATATCTCAAAAATGAACAGCAATTTTAGATATGTGTAAGAACAAAAAATGTTAGTATTTTTAAGACCTTTCCAACAATATCAAGAAAAAGGGGCTGGCCCCCTTAATTAGGGCCCAATACATTCGTAAACTCTATTACACATATCTTAAAAACGATCAAGATTTTGTAATGCATTATAAAAGCAAATTTCTTGATCATAACAATGTCTGTTTGAAAAGCTATTTGCCGCACCAATTTATTACTTAATTAGAGATTTATAGGAGGCAAAGTCCTTAAACTTTTTAAAAAATTGAACGGAAGACCTACTCGTTACTCGTAACGAGATCGTATCTAGTTAAGGTCTTCCGTTTCCAACGGAAGACCTTATTGTTTTCGTACTGTTTATTATTATTATTATTTTTTTTTTTTCCAAATTTTGTGCACGCGATTTCTTGAAAACTATTCGACCGATCTGAACCATTTTTTTTGAGATGAGTGGATGTGATCTGAATTTTATATTGTGATATACGTTTTGATCTGTATCTTTTTATCAGTTAATATTTTGTTAAGACATATATAACAAAAGTGGTAGAGGATCAACAGTTCTTTCCAACAAAATCAAGAAAAAGGGGCTGGCCCCTTTATTTAGGGGCCAAGACACTCGTAATCTTTATTACAAATAACTGAAAAATGATAAAGACTTTGTAATGCACTATAGAAGCAAAGTTGTTGATCGTAACAATATATATCAGAAAAAATCATTGCCACGCCCATTTATTATGTAATTAGGGATTTATAGGGGCCAACGTTCTCAAACTTTGATATGATATATCTAGAGAACAAGACATATTTTGTTAAGCATTGTAGAAGAGAAAATACTTGTATTGATGACGTAAATCGATTCCACTAATGAAAACACCAATTCCTGTCCCCATTAAGGATCTAGAGGACTGACCCCTAAAATATTCAATCATTTGTATATCAAAAATGAACGACAATTTAAGATGGGTGCAAGAACAAAAAATGTTAGTATTTGTGAGACGTTTTTAGGGAAATCAAGAAAATGGGGCTGGTCCCTTTAATTAGGGGCCAAGACACTCGTAAACTCTATTACAAATAACATAAAAACGATAAACATTTTGTAGTGCATTAAAGAAGCAAAGTTATTTATCATAACAATATCTATCATAATAGATCATTGACACGCACATTTATGACGTAATAAGGGAATTTTAGGGGCCAAAGTACTTAAACTTTGACGCAATATATCTACAGAAGGAAACATATTTTGTTAAGCATTGTAGAAAAGAAAATGTTTGCATTAATGATTCTAATCGATTCCACTAATCAAAACACCAATGTCTGTCCCCATTAAGGATCTACAGTGCTGGCCCCTAAAATATTCAATCATATGTATCTCAAAAATGAACAACAATTTTTGATGGGTGTAAGAACAAAAAATGTTAGTATTTGTGAGACCTTTTCAATGAAATCAAGAAAAAGGGGCTGGCCCCTTAAATTAGGGGCCAAGATACTGGTAAACTCTATTACAAATAAGTTAAAAACGATAAAGATTTAGAAATGCATTATAGAAGCAAAGTTGTTGATCGTAACAATATCTGCTTGAAAAACCATACCCATTTATTACTTAATTAGGGATTTATAGGAACCAAAGTCCTTAAACTTTTTTTAAAAAAATTGAACGGAAGACCTACTCGTTACTCGTAACGAGATCGTATCTAGTTATTATTATTATTTTTTTTTTCCAAATTTTGTGCACGCGATTTCTCGAAAACTATTCGACCGATTTCAACCATTTTTTCACAGATGATGAGACGTGATCTGAATTTTATATGTTTTTTAAATTTTTGACGTCGTCACTTCCGGTACCGATTTATCGGTGATTTTGTTGTTTTTGACGAACATTTTTGTGCACGCATAAACTCAGAGATCATCAGAGATATGATTATGAAATTTTCAGGGTAGGTAGACCATAGTTTGAAGTTGTGTCTATTGTTTTTGTTTTACGTCAGTGGCGCCGTTCTTTGGAGCTCGCCTAGGCTCGAAAATTGGGTAAGAATTTTCATTCAAAATTTTCAGACGTTTTGACCTGTATCTTTTTATCAGTTAATATTTTGTTAAGACATATATAACAAAAGTGGTAGAGAATCAATAGTTCTTTCCAACAAAATCAATAAAAAGGGGCTGGCCCCTATATTTAGGGGCCAAGGCACTCGTAAACTCTATTACAAATAACTTTAAAATGATGAAGATTTTGTAATGCATTATAGAAGCAAAGTTGTTGATCGTAACAATATATATCAGGAAAAATCATTGCCACGCCCATTTATTACGTAATTAGTGATTTATAGGGGCCAAAGTTCTCAAACTTTGTAAAATTTATCTAAAGAACGAGACATATTTTGTTAAGCATTGTAGAAGAGAAAATATTTGTATTGATAATTTAAATCGATTCCACTAATCAGAACACCAATGTATGTCCCCATTAAGGATCTAGAGGGCTGGCCCCTAAAAGATTCAATCATTCATATCTCAAAAATGAACCACAATTTTAGATAGGTGTAAGAACAAATAATGTTAGTATTCTTAAGACCTTTCGAACAAAATCAAAAAAAGGGGCTGGTCCCTTTGATTAGGGGCCAATATACTCGTAAACTCTATTACAAATAACTTAAAAACGATGAAGATTTTGTAATACATTATAGAAGCAAAGTTGTTGATCGTAACAATATCTATTAGAAAAAATCATTGCCACGCCCATTTATTACGTAACTAGGGATTTTTAAGGGGTCAAAGTCCTTAAACTTTGACGCAATATACCTATAGAAGGAGACTTATTTTGTTTAGCATTGTAGAAGAGAAAATGTCTGCATTGATGATTCTAATCGATTCCACTAATCATAACACCAATGTATGTCCCCATTACGGATTTACAGGGCTGGCCCCTAAAATATTTAATCGGTTGTATCTCAAAAGTGAACAACAATATCGGATAGGTTTAAGAACAAAAAATGTTAGTATTCTTACGACCTTTTCAAGGAAATCAAGAAAAAGGGGCTGGCCCTTTAAATTAGGGGACAAGATATTCGTAATTTCTATGACAAATAACTTAAAAACGATCAAGATTTTGTAATGCATTATAGAAGCAAAGTTATTGATCGTAACAATGTCTGAAAAACTCTTTGCCACAACAATTTATTACTTAATTAGAGATTTATAAGAGGCAAAGTCCTTAAACTTTTTAAAAAATCGAACGGAAGACCTACTCGTTACTCGTAACGAGATCGTATCTAGTTATTATTCTTTTTTTCCACAAATTTTGTGCACGCGATTTCTCAAAAACTACTAGACCGATCTTATTCATTTTTTCACAGATGATTCAACCTGATCTGAAGTTATTTCGTTTTTGAAACTTTTGCTGTCGTCACTTCCGGTTCCGATTTACGACCGATTTTGTAATTTTTTACGACCCATTTTGTGCAGAGCTGATCTCAAAAAGTATTAGAGATATGACTATCAAATTTTCAGGATAGGTAGAACATAGTTTGAAGTTGTGCATTATTATGTTGTTTTACGCCACTGGCGCCGTTCTTTGGAGCTCGCCTAGGCTCAAAAATATGGTATGAATTTTCATACAAAATTTTCATACGTTTTGATCTGTATCTTTTTATCAGTTGACATTTTGTTAAGACATATATAACAAAAGTGGTAGAGAATTAAAAGTTCTTTTCAAGAAAATCAAGAAAAAGGGGCTGGCCCCTTTAATTAGGGGCCAATATACTCGTAAACTCTATTACAAATAACTTAAAAACGATCAAGATTTTGTAATGCATTATAGAAGCAAAGTTGTTGATCATAACTATATCTATTAGGAAAAATGATTGCCACGCCCATTTATTACGTAACTAGGGATTTTTAGGGGCCAAAGACCTTAAACTTTGACGCAATATACCTAGAGAAGGAGACTTATTTTGTTAAGCATTGTAGAAGAGAAAATGTCTGCATTGATGATTCTCATCGATTCCAGTAATCAAAACACCAATGTCTGTCCCCATTAAGGATTTACAGGGCTGGCCCCTAAAAGATTCAATCGTTTGTATCTCAAAAATGAACAACAATTTTAGATAGGTGTAAGAACAAAAACTGTTACTATTCTTAAGACCTTTCCAACAAAATATGGAAAAAGGGGCTGGCCCCTTTAATTAGGGGTCAATACACTCGTAAACTCTATTACAAATAACTTAAAAACGATCAAGATTTTGTAATGCATTATAGAAGCAAAGTTGTTGATCATAACAATATCTATCCGAAAAAATGATTGCCACGCCCATTTATTGCGTAACTAGGGACTTTTAGGGGCCAAAGTCATTAAACTTTGACGCAAAATACCTAGAGAAGGAGACTTTTTTGTGAAGCATTGTAGAAGTGAAAATGTCTGCATTGATGATTTTTATCGATTCCACTCATAAAAAGACCAGTGTATGTCATCATTAAGGATTTACAGGGCTGGCCCCTAATATATTCAATCGTTTGTATCTCAAAAATGATCAACAATTATAGATAGGTTTAAGAACAAATACTGTTAATATTCTTAAGACCTTTTCAAGGAAATCAGGAAAAATGGGCTGGCCCTTTATATTAGGGGCCAAGATACTCGTATACTCTATTACAAATAACTTAAAACGATCAAGATTTTGTAATGCATTATAGAAGCAAAGTTCTTGATCGTAACAATGTCTGTTTGAAAAACTCTTTCCCACACCCATTTATGACTTAATAAGAGATTTATAGGAGGCAAAGTCCTTAAACTTTTTAAAAAACTGAACGGAAGACTTACTCGTTACTCGTAAAGAGATCGTATCTAGTTAAGGTCTTCCGTTTCCAACGGAAGACCTTATTGTTTTCGTACTGTTTCTTATTATTATTATTAAGGTCTTCCGTTTCCAACGGAAGACCTTATTGTTTTCGTACTGTTTCTTCTTCTTATTATTAAGGTCTTCCGTTTCCAACGGAAGACCTTATTGTTTTCGTACTGTTTCTTATTATTATTATTATTATTATTTTTCTTTTCCACAAATTTTGTGCACGCGATTTCTCGAAAACTATTCGACCGATTTCCACAATTTTTTCACAGATGATTGGACTTCATATGATCTTCATACATTTTTGATAATTTTCCTGCCGTCACTTCCGGTACCGATTTATCGGCCATTTTGTTCATTTTTACGACCTATTTTGTGCACACAAAAACTCAAAAACTATCAGAGATATGAATATAAAATTTTCAGGATAGTTAAACCATAGTTTGAAGTTGTGCCCATTGTTTTTGTTTTACTCCTGTGGCGCCATTTCTTGGAGCTCGCTATGGCTCGAAAATTGGGTCCGAATTTTGAATCAAAATTTTCACACGTTTTGATCTGTATCTTTTTATCAGTTGATATTTTGTTAAGACATATATAACAAAAGTGGTAGAGAATGAAAAGTTTTTTTCAACGATATCAAGGAAAAGGGGCTGGCCCCTTGAACTTGGGGCCAAGAGACTCGTAAAGTATATTATAAATAACTTAAAAACTTTAAAGATTTTGTAATGCGTTATAGAAGCAAAGTTGTTGATTGTAACAATATCAATCTGAAACCTCAATGCCACACCCATTTATGACGTAATTAGGGATTTTTAGGGGCCAAATATCTCAAACTTTGATACAATATATCTAGAGAACGAGACATATTTTGTTAATCATTGTAGAAGAGAAAATGTTTGTATTGATGATTTAAATCGATTCCATTAATCAAAACACCAATGTCTGTCCCCATTAAGGATCTACAGGGCTGGCCCCTAAAATACCCAATCGTTTGTATCTCAAAAATGAACAACAATTTTAGATAGGTTTACGAAACAAAAATAATAGTATTCTTAAGACCTTTTCAATAAAATCTAGAAAAAGGGTTTGGCCCTTTAAATTAGGGGCAAAGATACTCCTAAACTCCATGACAAATAACTTAAAAACGATAAAGATTTTGTAATGCATTAAAGAAGCAAAGTTGTTGATCGTAACAATGTCTGCTTGAAAAACATTTTACCACACCCATTTATTCCTTAATTAGGGATTTATAGTAGCCAAAGTCATTAAACTTTTCAAAACATTGAACGGAAGACCTACTCGTTACTCGTAACGAGATCTAGTTAAGGTCTTCCGTTTCCAACGGAAGACCTTATTGTTTTCGTACTGTTTCTTATTATTATTAAGGTCTTCCGTTTCCAACGGAAGACCTTATTGTTTTCGTACTGTTTCTTATTATTATTATTATTATTATTTTTCTTTTCCACAAATTTTGTGCACACGATTTCTCGAAAACTATTCGACCGATTTCCACAATTTTTTAACAGATGATTGGACTTCATTTGATCTTCATACATTTTTGATAATTTTCCTGTCGTCACTTCCGGTACCGATTTATCGGCCATTTTGTTCATTTTTACGACCTATTTTGTGCACACAAAAACTCAAAAACTATCAGAGATATGAATATGATATTTTCAGGATAGTTAGACCATAGTTTGAAGTTGTGCCCATTTGCTTTGTTTTACTCCTGTGGCGCCATTTCTTGGAGCTCGCTATGGCTCGAAAATTGGGAACGGATTTTTAATCAAAATTTTCACACGTTTTGATCTGTATCTTTTTATCAGTTGATATTTTGTTGAGACATATATAACAAAAGTGGCAGAGTATGAAAAGTTCTTTTCACCGATATCATGGAAAAGGGGATAGCCCCTTTAATTAGGGGCTAAAAGACTCGTAAACTCTATTACAAATAACCTAAAAACGATCAAGATTTTGTAATGCATTATAGAAGCAAAGATGTTGATTATAACAATATATATCAGAAAAAATCATTGCCACGCCCATTTATTACGTAACTAGGGATTTTTAGGGGCCAAAATCCTAAATTTTTGACGTAATATATCTAGAGAAGGAGACATATTTTGTTAAGCATTGTAGAAGAGAAAATATCTGCATTGATAATTTTAATCGATTCTACTAATCAAAACACCAATATCTGTCCCTATTAAGGATTTACAGGGCTGACCCCTAAAAGATTCAATCATTTATATCTCAAAAATGAACAACAATTTTAGATAGGTGTAAGAACAAAAATTGTTAGTATTCTTAAGACCTTTCCAACAAAATCAAGAAAAAGGTACTGGCCCCATTCATTAGGGGCCAACGCACTCGTAAACTCTATTACAAATAACTTAAAAACGATAAAGATTTTGTAATGCATTATAGAAGCAAAGTTGTTGATCATAGCGATATCTATCAGAAAAAATCATTGCCAGCCCATTTATTACGTAATTAGGGATTTTTAGGGGCCAAATATCTCAAACTTTGATACAATATATCTAAAGAAGGAGACATATTTTGTTAAGCATTGTAGAAGAGAAAATGTCTGCATTAATGATTTTAATCGATTCCACTTATCAAAACACCAATATCTGTCCCCATTAAGGATTTACAGGGCTGGCCCCTAAAATATTCAATCGTTTGTATCTCAAAAATGAACAACAATATTGGATAGGTTTAAGAACAAAAAATGTTAGCATTCTTAAGACCTTTTCAAGGAAATCAAGAAAAAGGGGCTTGACCCTTTGATTAGGGGCCTAGATACTCGTAAACTATCATACAGATAACTTAAAAACGATAAAGATTTTGTAATGCATTATAGAAGCAAAGTTCTTGATCGTAACAATGTCTGTTTGAAAAACTCTTTGCCACACCAATTTATGACTTAATTAGAGATTTATAGGAGGCAAAGTCCTTAACTTTTTAAAAAATTGAACGGAAGACCTACTCGTTATTCGTAACGAGATCGTATCTAGTTATTATTATTATTATTATTTTTCTTTTCCACAAATTTTGTGCACGCGATTTCTCGAAAACTATTCGACCGATTTCCACAATTTTTTCACAGATGATTGGACTTCATATGATCTTCATACATTTTTGATAATTTTCCAGTCGTCACTTCCGGTACCGATTTATCGGCCATTTTGTTCATTTTTACGACCTATTTTGTGCACACAAAAACTCAAAAACTATCAGATATATGAATATGAAATTTTCAGGATAGTTAGACCATAGTTTGAAGTGGTGCCCGTTGTTTTTGTTTTACTCCTGTGGCGCCATTTCTTGGAGCTCGCTATGGCTCGAAAATTGGGTACGGATTTTTAATCAAAATTTTCACACGTTTTGATCTGTATCTTCTTATCTGTTGATATTTTGTTTAGATATATATAACAAAAGTGGTAGAGTATGAAAAGTTCTTTTCACCGATATCACGGAAAAGGGGCTAGCCCCTTTAATTAGGGGCCAAGAGACTCGTAAACTCTATTACAAATAACTTAAAAACGATCAAGATTTTGTACTGCATTATAGAAGCAAAGTTGTTGATCATAACAATATCTGTCAGAAAGAAATCATTGCCACGCCCATTTATTACGTAACTAGGGATTTTTAGGGGCCAAAAACCTTAAATTTTGACGCAATATATCTAAAGAAGGAGACATATTTTGTTAAGCATTGTAGAAGAGAAAATGTCTGCATTGATAATTTTAATCGATTGCACTTATCAAAACATCAATATCTGTCCCCATTAAGGATTTACAGGGCTGACCTCTCAAAGATTCAATCAATTATATCTCAAAAGTGAACAACAATTTTAGATAGGTGTAAGAACAAAAATTGTTAGTATCCTTAAGACCTTTCCAACAAAATCAAGAAAAAGGGGCTGACCCCTTTAATTAGGGGCCAATAAACTCGTAAACTCTATTACAAATAACTTAAAAACGATCAAGATTTTGTAATGCATTATCGAAGCAAAGATGTTGATCGTAACAATGTCTATCTGAAAAATCATTGCCACGTCCATTTATTACGTAACTAAGGATTATTAGGGGCCAAAGTCCTTAAACTTTGATGCAATATATCTAGAGAAGGAGACATATTTTGTTAAGCATTGTAGAAGAGAAAATGTCTGCATTGATGATTTCAATCGCTGCCACTAATCAAAACACCAATGTATGTTCCCATAAAGGATTTACAGGGCTGACCCCTAAAAGATTCAATCATTTATATCTCAAAAATGAACAATAATTTAAGATAGGTGTAAGAACAAAAAATGTTACTATACGTAAGATCTTTCTAACAAAATCAAGAAAAAGGTACTGGCCCCATTCATTAGGGGCCAACGCACTCGTAAACTCTATTACAAATAACTTAAAAACGATAAAGATTTTGTAATGCATTATAGAAGCAAAGTTGTTGATCATAGCGATATCTATCAGAAAAAATCATTGCCAGCCCATTTATTACGTAATTAGGGATTTTTAGGGGCCAAATATCTCAAACTTTGATACAATATATCTAGAGAACGAGACATATTTTGTTAAACATTGTAGAAGAGAAAATGTTTGTATTGATGATTTAAATCGATTCCACTAATCAAAACACCAATGTCTGTCCCCATTAAGGATCTACAGGGCTGGCCCCTAAAATACCCAATCGTTTGTATCTCAAAAATGAACAACAATTTTTGATAGGTTTACGAACAAAAAATGTTAGTATTCTTAAGACCTTTTCAATGAACTCAAGAAAAAGGGGCTGGCCCTTAACATTAGGGGCCAAGATACTAGTAAACACTAGTACAAATAACTTATAAACGATCAAGATTGTGTAATGCATTATAAAAGACAAGTTGTTGATCGTAACAAAGTCTGTTTGAAAAGCTCTTTGCCACGCCCATTTATTACGTAACTAGGGATTTATAGGAGCCAAAGTCTTTAAACTTTTTAAAAACTGAACGGAAGACCTACTCGTTACTCGTAACGAGATCGTATCTAGTTATTATTATTTTTCTTTTCCACAAATTTTGTGCACGCGATTTCTCAAAAACTATTCGACCGATTTCTACAATTTTTTCACAGATGATTGGACTTCATATGATCTTCATACATTTTTGATAATTTTCCAGTCGTCACTTCCGGTACCGATTTATCGGCCATTTTGTTCATTTTTACGACCTATTTTGTGCACACAAAAACTCAAAAACTATCAGATATATGAATATGAAATTTTCAGGATAGTTAGACCATAGTTTGAAGTTGTGCCCATTGTTTTTGTTTTACTCCTGTGGCGCCATTTCTTGGAGCTCGCTATGGCTCGAAAATTGGGTACGGATTTTTAATCAAAATTTTCACACGTTTTGATCTGTATCTTCTTATCGGTTGATATTTTGTTGAGATATATATAACAAAAGTGGTAAAGTATGAAAAGTTCTTTTCACCGATATCACGGAAAAGGGGCTAGCCCCTTTAATTAGGGGCCAAGAGACTCGTAAACTCTATTACAAATAACTTAAAAACGATAAAGATTTTGTACTGCATTATAAAAGCAAAGTTGTTGATCATAACAATATCTGTCAGAAAGAAATCATTGCCACGCCCATTTATTACGTAACTAGGGATTTTTAGGGGCCAAAAACCTTAAATTTTGACGAAATATATCTAGAGAAGGAGACATATTTTGTTAAGCATTGTAGAAGAGAAAATGTCTGCATTGATAATTTTAATCGATTGCACTTATCAAAACATCAATATCTGTCCCCATTAAGGATTTACAGGGCTGACCTCTCAAAGATTCAATCAATTATATCTCAAAAGTGAACAACAATTTTAGATAGGTGTAAGAACAAAAATTGTTAGTATCCGTAAGACCTTTCCAACAAAATCAAGAAAAAGGGGCTGACCCCTTTAATTAGGGGCCAATAAACTCGTAAACTCTATTACAAATAACTTAAAAACGATCAAGATTTTGTAATGCATTATCGAAGCAAAGATGTTGATCGTAGCAATGTCTATCAGAAAAATAATTGCCACGCCCATTTATTAAGTAATTAAGGATTATTAGGGGCCAACATCCTTAAACTTTGACGCAATATATCTAGAGAAGGAGACATATTTTGTTAAGCATTGTAGAAGAGAAAATGTCTGCATTGACGATTTCAATCGATGCCACTAATCAAAACACCAATGTATGTTCCTATAAAGGATTTACAGGGCTGACCCCTAAAAGATTCAATCATTTATATCTCAAAAATGAACAATAATTTAAGATAGGTGTAAGAACAAAAAATGTTACTATACGTAAGATCTTTCTAACAAAATCAAGAAAAAGGTACTGGCCCCATTCATTAGGGGCCAACACACTCATAAACTCTATTACAAATAACTTAAAAACGATAAAGATTTTGTAATGCATTATAGAAGCAAAGTTGTTGATCATAGCGATATCTATCAGAAAAAATCATTGCCAGCCCATTTATTACGTAACTAGGGATTTTTAGGGGCCAAAGTCCTTAAACTTTGACGCAATATATCTAGAGAAGGACACATATTTTGTTAAGTATTATAGAAGAGAAAATGTCTGCATGGATGGTTCTCATCGATTCCACTTATCAAAACACCAATGTCTGTCCCCATTAAGGATCTATAGGACTGGCCCCTAAAATATTCAATCGTTTATATCTAAAAAATTAACAACAATTTTTGATAGGTATACGTACAAAAAAATGATAGTATTCTTAAGACCTTTCCAATGAACTCAAGAAAAAGGGGCTGGCCCTTAAAATTAGGGGCCAAGATACTAGTAAACACTATTACAAATAACTTAAAAACGATCAAGATTGTGCAATGCATTATAGAAGACAAGTTGTTGATCGTAACAAAGTCTGTTTGAAAAAACTCTTTGCCACAACCATTTATTACTTAATTAGGGATTTATAGGAACCAAAGTCCTTAAACCTTTAAAAAATTGAACGGAAGACCTACTCGTTACTCGTAACGAGATCGTATCTAGTTATTATTAT
Organism: Magallana nippona; assembly: GCA_033439105.1. Classification (NCBI taxonomy): domain Eukaryota; kingdom Metazoa; phylum Mollusca; class Bivalvia; order Ostreida; family Ostreidae; genus Magallana; species Magallana nippona. The sequence continues at coordinate 32,565,043 of CM065918.1, read as the reverse complement.
TTTTCTTTTCCACAAATTTTGTGCACGCGATTTCTCGAAAACTATTCGACCGATTTCCACAATTTTTTCACAGATGATTCGACTTCATATGATCTTCATACATTTTTGATAATTTTCCTGTCGTCACTTCCGGTACCGATTTATCGGCCATTTTGTTCATTTTTACGACCTATTTTGTGCACACAAAAACTCAAAAACTATCAGAGATATGAATATGAAATTTTCAGGATAGTTAGACCATAGTTTGAAGTTATGCCCATTGTTTTTGTTTTACTCCTGTGGCGCCATTTCTTGGAGCTCGCTATGGCTCGAAAATTGGGCACGGAATTTTAATCAAAATTTTCACACGTTTTGATCTGTATCTTTTTATCAGTTGATATTTTGTTGAGACATATATAACAAAAGTGGTAAAGTATGAAAAGTTCTTTTCACCGATATCACGGAAAAGGGGCTAGCCCCTTTAAGTAGGGGCCAAGAGACTCGTAGACTCTATTAGAAATAACCTAAAAACGATCAAGATTTTGTAATGCATTATAGAAGCAAAGTTGTTGATCATAACAATATCTGTCAGAAAAAATCATTGCCACGCCCATTTATTACGTAACTAGGGATTTTTAGGGGCCAAAAACCTTAAACTTTGACGCAATATATCTAGAGAAGGAGACATATTTTGTTAAGCATTGTAGAAAAGAAAATGCCTGCATTGATGATTTTAATCGATTGCACTTATCAAAACATCAATATCTGTCCCCATTAAGGATTTACTGGGCTGACCCCTAAAACATTCAATCAATTATATCTCAAAAATGAACAACAATTATAGATAAGTGTAAGAACAAAAATTGTTAGTATCCTTAAGACCTTTCAACAAAATCAAGAAAAAGGGGCTGTCCCCTTTAATTAGGGGCCAAAACACTCGTAAACTCTATTACAAATAACTTAAAAACGATTAAGATTTTGTAATGCATTATCGAAGCAAAGATGTTGATCAGAGCAATGTCTATCTGAAAAATCATTGCCACGCCCATTTATTTTGTAACTAACTATTATTAGGGGCCAAAGTCCTTAAACTTTGACGCAATATATCTAGAGAAGGAGACATATTTTGTTAAGCATTGTAGAAGAGAAAATGTCTGCATTGATGATTTCAATCGAATCCACTAATCAAAACACCAATGTATGTTCCCATAAAGGATTTACAGGGCTGACCCCTAAAAGATTCAATCATTTATATCTCAAAAATGAACAACAATTTAAGATAGGTGTAAGAACAAAAAATGTTGCTATACTTATGATCTTTCCAACAAAATCAAGAAAAAAGGACTGGCCCCTTTCATTAGGGGCCAACACACTCGTAAACTCTATTACAAATAACTTTAAAAAGATTTTGTAATGCATTATAGAAGCAAAGTTGTTGATCATAACAATATCTATCAGAAAAAATCATTGCCAGCCCATTTATTACGTAACTATGGATTTTTAGGGGCCAAAGTCCTTAAACTTTGACGCAATATATCTAGAGAAGGAGACATATTTTGTTAACTATTATAGAAGAGAAAATGTCTGCATGGATGGTTCCAATCGATTTCACTTATCAAAACGCCAATGTCTGTCCCCATTAAGGATCTATAGGACTGGCCCCTAAAATATTCAATCGTTTATATCTCAAAAATTAACAACAATTTTTGATAGGTTTACGAACAAAAAATGATAGTATTCTTAAGACCTTTTCAATGAATTGAAGAAAAAGGGAATGGCCCTTAAAATTAGGGGCCAAGATACTAGTAAACACTATTACAAATAACTTAAAAACGATCAAGATTGTGTCATGCATTATAGAAGACAAGTTGTTGATCGTAATAAAGTCTGTTTCAAAAACTCTTTGCCACAACCATTTATTACTTAATTAGGGATTTATAGGAGCCAAAGTCCGTAAACGTTTTAAAAAATTGAACGGAAGACATTCTCGTTACTCGTAACGAGATCGTATCTAGTTATTATTATTTTTCTTTTCCACAAATTTTGTGCACGGGATTTCTCGAAAACTATTCGACCGATTTCTACAATTTTTTCACAGATGATTGGACTTCATATGATCTTCATACATTTTTGATAATTTTCCTGTCGTCACTTCCAGTACCGATTTATCGGCCATTTTGTTCATTTTTACGACCTATTTTGTGCACACAAAAACTCAAAAACTATCAGAGATATGAATATGAAATTTTCAGGATAGTTAGACCATAGTTTGAAGTTGTGCCCATTGTTTTTGTTTTACTCCTGTGGCGCCATTTCTTGGAACTCGCTATGGCTCGAAAATTAGGTCCGAATTTTGAATCAAAATTTCTGTATCTTTTTATCAGTTGATATTTTGTTAAGTTATATATAACAAAAGTGATAGAGAATCAAGAGTTCTTTCCAACAAAATAATTAAAAAGGGGCTGGCCCAATTATTGAGGGGCCAAGACACTCGTAAACTCTATGACAAATAACTTAAAAACTTTAAAGATTTTGTAATGCATTAAAGAAGCAAAGTTGTTGATCGTAATAATATCTATCAGAACAAATCATTGCCACGCCCATTTATGACGTAATAAGGGATTTTTAGGGGCCAAAGTATTTAAACTTTGACGCAATATATCTATAAAAGGAGACATATTTTGTTAAGCATTGTAGAAGAGAAAATGTTTGTATTAATAATTCTAATCGATTCCACTTATCAAAACACCAATGTCTGTCCCCATTAAGGATCTACAGGACTGGCCTCTAAAATATTCAATCATTTGTATCTCAAAAATGAATAACAATTTTTGATTGGTGTAAGAACAAAAAATGTTAGTATTTGTGAGACCTTTTCAAGGAAATCAAGAAAAAGGGGCTGGTTCCTTTAATTAGGGGCCAAGACACTTGTAAACTCTATTACATTTAACATAAAAACGATAAACATTTTGTAATGCATTATAGAAGCAAAGTTGTTGATCGTAACAATATCTATCAGAACTAGATACGATCTCGTTACGAGTAACGAGTAGGTCTTCCGTTCAATTTTTTAAAAAGATTAAGGACTTTGACTCCTTTAAATCCCTAATTGAGTAATAAATGGTTGTGGCAAAGAGTTTTTTAAACAGACTTTGTTACGATCAACAACTTGTCTTCTATAATGCATTACACAATCTTGATCGTTTTTAAGTTATTTGTAAGAGTGTTTACTAGTATCTTGGCCCCTAATTTTAAGGGCCAACCCCTTTTTCTTGAGTTCATTGAAAAGGTCTTAAGAATACTAACATTTTTTGTTCTTAAACCTATCAAAAATTGTTGTTAATTTTTGAGATATAAACGATTGAATATTTTAGGGGCCAGTCCTATAGATCCTTAATGGGGACAGACATTGGTGTTTTGATAAGTGGAATCGATTAGAACCATCTATGCAGACATTTTCTCTTCTATAATACTTAACAAAATATATCTCCTTCTCTACATATATTGCATCAATGTTTAAGGACTTTGGCCCCTAAAAATCCCTAGTTACGTAATAAATGCGCTGGCAATGATTTTTTCTGATAGATATTGTTATGATCAACAACTTTGCTTCTATAATGTATTACAAAATCTTTATCGTTTTTAACTTATTTGTAATAGAGTTTACGAGTGTGTTGGCCCCTAATGAAAGGGGCCAATCCCTTTTTCTTGATTTTGTTGGAAAGATCTTAAGTATAGTAACATTTTTTGTTCTTAACCTATCTTAAATTGTTGTTCACTTTCGAGATATAAATGATTGAATCTTTTAGGGGTCAACCCTGCAAATCCTTTATGGGAACATACATTGGTGTTTTGATAAGTGGCATCGATTGAAATCATCAATGCAGACATTTTCTCTTCTACAATGCTTAACAAAATATGTCTCCTTCTCTAAATATAGTGCGTCAAAATTTAAGGTTTTTAGCCCCTAAAAATCCCTAGTTACGTTATAAATGGGCGTGGCAATGATGTTTTCTGACAGATATTGTTATGATCAACAACTTTGCTTCTATAATGCATTACAAAATCTTTATCATTTTCCAGTTATTTGTAATAAAGTTTACGAGTCTCTTAGCCCCTAATTAAAGGGGCTAGCCCCTTTTTCGTGATATCGGTGAAAAGAACATTTCATACTCTACCACTTTTGTTAAATATGTCTCAACAAAATATCAACTGATAAAAAGATACAGATCAAAACGTATGAAAATTTTGATACAAAATTCGGACCCAATTTTCGAGCCATAGGGAGCTCCAAGAAATGGCGCCACAGGAGTAAAACAAAAACAATGGGCACATCTTCAAACTATGGTCTAACTATCCTGAAAATTTTATATTCATATCTCTGATAGTTTTTGAGTTTTTGTGTGCACAAAATAGGTCGTAAAAATAAACAAAATGGCCGATAAATCGGTACCGGAAGTGACGACAGGAAAATTATCAAACATGTATGAAGATCATATGAAGTCCAATCATCTGTGAAAAAATTGTGGAAATCGGTCGAATAGTTTTCGAGAAATCGCGTGCACAAAATTTGTGGAAAAGAAAAATAATAATAACTAGATCTCGTTACGAGTAACGAGTAGGTCTTCCGTTCAATGTTTTGAAAAGTTCAATGACTTTGGCTACTATAAATCATTAATTAAGTAATAAATGTGTGTGCCAAAAAGTTTTTCAAGCAGACATTAATTGTTACGATCAACAACTTTGCTTCTATAATGCATTACAAAATCTTGATCGTTTTTAAGTTATTTGTCATTGAGTTTAGGAGTATTTTGGCCCCTAATTTAAAGGGCCAAACCCTTTTTCTAGATTTCATTGAAAAGGTCTTAAGAATACTATTATTTTGTTTCTTAAACTTATCTTAAATTGTTGTTCATTTTTGAGATACAAACGATTAAGTATTTTAGGGGCACGCCCTGTAGATCCTTAATGGGGACACACATTGGTGTTTTGATAAGTGGAATCGATTAGAACCATCAATGCAGACATTTTCTCTTCTAGAGTCTAAGAGAGTTAATAGAGTTTACGAGTCTCTTGGCCCCTCATTAAAGGGGCCAGCCCCTTTTTCTTGATTTTGTTAGAAAGGTCTTAAGAATACTAACAATTTTTGTTCTTACACCTATCTAAAATTCTGGTTCACATTTGAGATATAAATGATTGAATCTTTTAGGGGTCAGCCCTGTAAATCCTTAATGGGGACAGATATTGGTGTTTTGATTAGTGGAATCGATTAAATTCATCAATCCAGACATTTTCTCTTCTACAATGCTTAACAAAATATGTCACCTTCTCTAGATATATTTCGTCAAAATTTAAGGATTTTGTCCCCTAAAAATCCCTAATTATGTAATAAATGGGCATGGCAATGATTTTTTCAGATAGATATTGTAATGATCAACAACTTTGCTTCTATAATGCATTACAAAATCTTGATCGTTTTAAAGTTATTTGTAATAGAGTTTACGAGTGTCTTGGCCCCTAATTAAAGGGGCCAGCCCCTTTTTCTTGATTTGTTTGGAAAGGTCTTAAGAATACTAACAATTTTTGTTCTTACACCTATCTAAAAGTGTTGTTCAGATTTGAGATATAAATGATTGAATCTTTTAGGGGTCAGCCCTGTAGATCCTTAATGGGGACAGACACTGGTGTTCTGATTTGTGGAATCGATTTAAATCATCAATACAAATATTTTCTCTTCTACAATGCTTAACAAAATATGTCTTGTTCTTTAGATAAATTGTATCAAAGTTTGAGAACATTGGCCCCTACAAATCCCTAATTACGTAATAAATGGGCGTGGCAATAATTTTTCCTGATATATATTGTTACGATCAACAACTTTGCTTCTATAATGCTTTACAAAATCTTTATCATTTTAAAGTTATTTGTAATAGAGTTTACGAGTGTCTTGGCCCCTAAATATAGGGGCTAGCCCCTTTTTCCTGATTTTGTGAGAAAGAACTATTAATTCTCTACCACTTTTGTTATATATGTTTTAACAAAATATTAACATATAAAAAAATACAGATCAAAACGTCTGAAAATTTTGAATGAAAATTCGTACCCAATTTTCGAGCCTAGGCGAGCTTCAAAATAAGGCGCCGTTGACGTAAAACAAAAACAATAGACACAACTCCGAACTATAGACTACCTACCCTGAAAATTTCATGATCATATCTTTGATAGTCTCTGAGTTTATGCGTGCACAAAAATGGTCGTCAAAAACGACAAAATCACCGATAAATCGGTACCGGAAGTGACGACGTCAAAAATTTCAAAAACATATAAAATTCAGATCACATCCAAACATCTATGAAAAAATGGTTCAGATCGGTCGAATAGTTTTCGAGAAATCGCGTGCACAAAATTTGGAAAAAAAAAATAATAATAATAACTAGATCTCGTTACGAGTAACGAGTAGGTCTTCCGTTCAATGTTTTGAAAAGTTCAATGACTTTGGCTACTATAAATCCCTAATTAAATAATAAATGGGTGTGCCAAAAAGTTTTTCAAGCAGACATTAATTGTTACGATCAACAACTTTGCTTCTATAATGCATTACAAAATCTTTATCGTTTTTAAGTTATTTGTCATGGAGTTTAGGAGTATTTTGGCCCCTTATTTAAAGGGCCAAAGCCTTTTTCTAGATTTCATTGAAAAGGTCTTAAGAATACTATTATTTTTGTTTCTTATACCTATCTTAAATTGTTGTTCATTTTTGAGATACAAACGATTGAGTATTTTAGGGGCCAGCCCTGTAGATCCTTAATGGAGACAGACATTGGTGCTTTGATAAGTGGAATCGATTAAAACCATTAATGCAGACATTTTCTCTTCTACAATGCTTAACAAAATATGTCTCCTTCTCCAGATATATTGCGTCAAAATTTAAGTACTTTGGCCCCTAATAATTCTTAGTTACGTAATAAATGGGCGTGGCAATGATTTTTTCAGATAGATATTGTTATGATCAACAACTTTGCTTCTATACTGCATTACGTAATCTTGATCGTTTTTAAGTTATTTGTAATAGAGTTTACGAGTGTCTTGGCCCCTAATTAAAGGGGCCACCCCCTTTTTCCTGATTTTGTTGGAAAGGTCTTAAGAATACTAACAATTTTTGTTCTTACACCTATCTCAAATTGTTGTTCACATTTGAGATATAAATGATTGAATCATTTAGGGGTCAGCCCTGTAGATCCTTAATGGGGACAGATATTGGTGTTTTGATAAGTGGAATCGATTAAAATCATCAATGCAGACATTTTCTCTTCTACAATGCTTAACAAAATATGTCACCTTCTCTAGATATATTGCGTCAAAATTTAAGGATTTTGGCCCCTAAAATTCCCTAGTTACGTAATAAATGGGCGTGGCAATGATTTTTTCAGATAGATATTATGATGATCAACAACTTTTCTTCTATAATGCATTACAAAATCTTGATCGTTTTAAAGTTATTTGTAATAGAGTTTATGAGTCTCTTGGCCCCTAATTAAAGGGGCCAGCCCCTTTTTCTTGATTTGTTTGGAAAGGTCTTAAGAATACTAACATTATTTGTTCTCACACCTATCTAAAATTGTTGTTCACATTTGAGATATAAATGATTGAATCTTTTAGGGGTCAGCCCTGTAGATCCTTAATGGGGACAGACATTGGTGTTTTGATTAGTGGAATCGATTTAAATCATCAATACAAATATTTTCTCTTCTACAATGCTTAACAAAATATGTTTCGTTCTTTAGATAATTTGTATCAAAGTTTGAGAACGTTGGCCCCTATAAATCCCTAATTACGTAATAAATGGGCGTGGCAATGATTTTTTCCTGATATCTATTGTTACGGTCAACAACTTTGCTTCTATAATGCTTTACAAAATCTTTATCATTTTAAAGTTATTTGTAATAGAGTTTACGAGTGTCTTGGCCCCTAAAAATAGGGGCTAGCCCCTTTTTCCTGATTTTGTTGGAAAGAACTATTAATTCTCTACCACTTTTGTTATATATGTCTTAACAAAATATTAACTGATAAAAAGATACAGATCAAAACGTCTGAAAATTTTGAATGAAAATCCGTACCCAATTTTCGAGCCTAGGCGAGCTCCAAAATAAGGCGCCACTGACGTAAAACAAAAACAATAGACACAACTTCAAACTATAGTCTACTTACCCTGGAAATTTCATAATGATATCTCTGATAGTCTCTGAGTTTATGCGTGCACAAAAATGGTCGTCAAAAACGACAAAATCACCGATAAATCGGTACCGGAAGTGACGACGTCAAAAATTTCAAAAACATATAAAATTCAGATCACATCCAATCATCTGTGAAAAAATGGTTCAGATCGGTCGAATAGTTTTCGAGAAATCGCGTGCACAAAATTTGGAAAAAAATAATAATAATAATAATAATAAACAGTACGAAAACAATAAGGTCTTCCGTTGGAAACGGAAGACCTTAATAATAAACAGTACGAAAACAATAAGGTCTTCCGTTGGAAACGGAAGACCTTAATAATAATAATAATAAACAGTACGAAAACAATAAGGTCTTCCGTTGGAAACGGAAGACCTTAATAATAATAAGAAACAGTACGAAAACAATTAGGTCTTCCGTTGGAAACAGAAGACCTTAATAAATCATTGCCACGCCCATTTATGACGTAATAAGGGATTTGTAGGTGCCAAAGTCCTTAAACGTTGACGCAATATATCTACAGAAGGAGGCATATTTTGTAAAGCATTGTAAAAGAGAAAATATCACCATTGATGGTTCTTATCGATTCCATCTATCAAAACACCAATGTCCGTCTCCATTAAGGATTTACAGGGCTGGCCCCAAAAAAATTCAATCCTTTGTATCTCAAAAATGAATAACAATTTTAGATAGGTGTAAGAATAAAAAATAATAGTATTCTTAAGACCTTTTCAATGAAATCAAGAAAAAGGGGCTAGCACTCACAATTAGGGGCCAAGATATTGGTAAACTCTATTACAAATAAGTTAAAAACGATAAAGATTTTGTAATGCATTATAGAAGCAAAGTTGTTGATCGTAACAATATCTGCTTGAAAAATTCTTTGCCATACCCATTTATTACTTAATTAGGGATTTATAGGAGCCAAAGTCCTTAAACTTTTTTAAAAAATTGAACGGAAGACCTACTACTCGTTACTCGTAACGAGATCGTATCTAGTTTTCGTACTGTTTCTTCTTATTATTCTTAGTATTTTTTCAATATTTTGTGCACGCGATTTCTCAGAAACTATTCGACCGATTTCAGTCATTCTTGCACATATGATGAGACGGAATCTGAATTTTATATGTTTTCAAACTATTTATTGTCGACACTTCCGGTCCCGATTTACGACCGATTTTGTAATTTTTTACGACAAATTTTGTGCAGAGCTGATCTCAGAAACTATAAGAGATATCACTATGAAATTTTCAGGATAGGTAGACCATAGTTTGAAGTTGTGCAATATTATGTTGTTTTACGCATATGTCGCCATTTCTTGGAGTTCGCCTAGGCACGAAAATTGGGTACGAATTTTGAATCAAAAGTTTTGTACGTTTTGGTCTGCATCTTTTTATCAGTTGATATTTTGTTAAGACATATATAACAAAAGTGGTAGAAAATTAAAAGTTCTTTCTAACAAAATCAAGAAAAAGGGACTGACCCCTTTAATTAGGGGCCATGTCACTCGTAAACTTTATTACAAATAACTGAAAAATGATGAAGATTTTGTAATGCATTATGAAGCAAAGTTGTTGATCATAACAATACCTATCAGGAAAAATCATTGCTACGCCCATTTATTACGTAACTAGGGATTTTTAGGGGCAAAAGTCCTTAAATTTTGACGCAATATATCTAGAGAAAGAGACATTTTTTGTTAAGATTTGTAGAAGAAAAAATCTCTGTATTGATGATTTTAATCGATTCCACTAATCAAAACACCTATGTCTCTCCCCATTAAGGATCTAAAGGGCTGACCCCTAAAATATTCAATCGTTTGTATCTCAAAAATGAACAACAATTTTAGATAGGTGTAAGAACAAAAATTGTTACTATTCTTAAGACCTTTCCAACAAAATCAGGAAAAAGGGGCTGGCCCCTTTAATTAGGGCTGGCCCCTAAAATATTTAATCGTTTGTATCTCAAAAATGATCAACAATTTTAGATAGGTTTAAGAACAAAACATGTTAGTATTCTTAAGACTTTTTCAAAGAAATCAAGAAAAAGGGGTTGGCCTTTTAAATTAGGGGCCAAGATACTCGTATACTCTCTTACAAATAACTTAAAAACGATCAAGATTTTGTAATGCATTATAGAAGCAAAGTTCTTGATCGTAACAATGTCTGTTTGAAAAACTCTTTGCCACACCCATTTTTTACTTAATAAGAGATTTATAGGAGGCAAAGTCCTTAAACTTTTTAAAAAATTGAACGGAAGACCTACTCGTTACTCGTAACGAGATCGTATGTAGTTATTATTATTTTTTCCAAATTTTGTGCACGCGATTTCCCGAAAACTATTGCACCGATTTCAACCATTTTTTCACAGATGATTCGACGTGACCTGAATTTGATATGTCTTTGAAATTTTTTTCGTTCTCATTTCCGGTCCCGATTTACGGCCGATTTTGCATTTTGGTTACGACCTATTTTGTGCAGAGCTGGTCTCAAAAACTATCAGAGATATGACTATGAAATTTTCAGGATAGGTAGTCTATAGTTTGAAGTTGTGCACTATTATGTTGTTTTACGCTCTTGGCGCCTTATCTTGGAGCACGCCTAGTCTCGAAAATTGGACACAAATTTTGTATCAAAATTTTCATACGTTTTGATCTGTATCTTCTTATCATTTGATATTTTGTTAAGACTTATATAACAAAAGTGGTAGAGAATCAACAGTTCTTTCCAACAAAATCAAAAAAGGGGCTGGCCCCTTTATTTAGGGGCCAAGACACTCGTAAACTTTATTACAAATAACTGAAAAATGATAAAGATTTTGTAATGCATTACAGAAGCAAAGTTGTTGATCGTAACAATATATATCAGGAAAAATCATTGCAACGCCCATTTATTACGTAATTAGGGATTTCTAGGGGCCAAAGTTCTCAAACTTTGATACAATTTATCTTGAGAATGAAACATATTTTGTTAAGCATTGTAGAATAGAAAATACTTGTATTGATGATTTAAACCGATTCCACTAATCAAAACACCAATGTCTGTCCCCATTAAGGATCTAGAGGGCCGGCCCCTAAAAGATTCAATCATTCATATCTCAAAAATGAACAACAATTTTAGATAGGTGTAAGAACAAATAATGTTAGTATTCTTAAGACCTTTCGAACAAAATCAAGAAAAAGGGGCTGGCCCCTTTAAATAGAGTCCAATATACTCGTAAACTCTATTACAAATAACTGAAAAACGATCAAGATTTTTTAATGCATTATAGAAGCAAAGTTGTTGAATGTAACAATATCTATTAGAAAAAATCATTGCCACGCCCATTTATTACGTAACTAGGGATTTTTAGGGGTCAAAGTCCTTAAATTTTTACGCAATATACCTATATAAGAGGACTTATTTTGTTAAGCATTGAAGAAGAGAAAATGTCTGCATCGATGATTCTAACCGATTCCACTAATTATAAAACCAATGTATGTCCCCATTAAGGATTCATAGGGCTGGCCCCTCAAATATTTTATCGGTTGTATCTCAAAAATGAACAACAATTTTGGATAGGTTTAAGAACAAAAAATGTTAGTATTATTAAAACCTTTTCAAAGAAATCAAGAAAAAGGGGCTGGCCCTTTAATTTAGGGGCCATGATACTCGTAAACTCTATTACAAATAACTTTAAAATAATCAAGATTTTGTAATGCATTATAGGAGCAAAGTTGTTGATCATAACAATATATATAAGAAAAAATCATTGCCACGCCCATTTATAACGTAATTAGAGATTTTAAGGGGCCAGAGTACTTAAACTTTGACGCAATATACCTAGAGGAGGAGACTATTTTTGTTAAGTATTGTAGAAGAGAAAATGTCTGCATTGATGATTCTAATCGATTTCACTAATTATAACACCAATGTCTGTCCTCATTTAGGATTTACAGGGCTAACCCCTAAAAGATTCATTCATTTATATAAAAAAAATGAACAACAATTTTAGAGAGGTTTAAGAACAAAAATGTTAGTATTCTTAAGACCTTTTCAAGGAAATCAAGAAAAAAGGGCTGGCCCCTTTAATTAGGGGCAAAGTACTCGTAAACTCTATTACAAATAACTTAAAAACGATCAAGATCTTGTAATGATTTTAGAAGCAAAGTTGTTGATCATAACAATATATATAAGAGAAACTCTTTGCCACACTAATTTATTACTTAATTATCTCAAAAATTAACAACAATTTAGGATAGATGTAAGAACAAAAAATCTTAGTATTCTTAAGACCTTTACAAGGAAGTCATGGAAAAGGGGCTGGCCCCTTTAATTAGGGGCCAAGACACTCGTAAACTCTATTACAAATAACTTAAAAACGATCAAGATTTTTTAATGCATTGAAGAAGCAAAGTTGTTGATCGTAACAATCTCTATCAGAAGAAATCATTGCCACGCCCATTTATTACGTAATAAGGGATTTTAAGGGGCCAGAATCCTTAACCTTCGACGCAATATCTCTAGAGAAGGAGACATATTTTGTTAAGCAATGTAGAAGAGAAAATGTTTGTATTGATAATACTAATCGATTCCACTAATCAAAACACCAATGTCTATCCCCATTAAGGATCTACAGGACTGACCCCTAAAAGATTCAATCATTCATATCTCAAAAATTAACAACAATTTAAAATAGGTGTAAGAACAAAAAAATTTAGTATTGGTGAGACCTTTCGAATGAAATCACGAAAAAGGGGCTGGCCCCTTAAATTAGGGTCCAAGGCACTCGTAAAGTCTCTTACACATAACTTTAAAATGATCAAGAGTTTGTAATGCATTATAGATGCAAGTTGTTGATTGTAACAATATCAGTTTGTAAAACTCATTGCCACACCCATTGATGACGTAAATAGGGATTTTAAGGGACTAAAATCTTAAATCTTTAATGTGCTGTATGTGAAAAAGCAAAGCACTTTGTTAAGCATTGTAAAGGATATTGACAATCGTATCCATTATCTCAACGGGGGAGTTTAGGGGGTATTCTGAAATTTCTTTGATATTTTAATCATATTGTTTAAAAAGTTGAACGGAAGACCTACTCGTTACTCGTAACGAGATCGTATCTAGTTATTAAGGTCTTCCGTTTCCAACAGAAGATTTATTGTTTTTGCTTTGTTTCTTTTCCTCTATTATTAAGGTCTTCCGTTTCCAACGGAAGACCTTATTGTTTTCGTACTGTTTCTTATTATTATTATTAAGGTCTTCCGTTTCCAACGGAAGACCTTATTGTTTTCGTACTGTTTCTTATTAAGGTCTTCCGTTTCCAACGGAAGACCTTATTGTTATTGCTTTGTTTCTTTTCCTCTATTATTATTATTTTTTTTTTTTTTTCTCCCACGTTTTCTCAAAAACGCTTAAGCAGATTTTAATGAAATTTTTAGATCTTATTAATGACAAAATTTGTAAGAAAATTACACGAGTTTTTTTTGATCGTCACTTCCGGTCCCGAGATATTAAAGATTTTATGTTTTTGCTTGTTCACGATTTTTCTCCAAAAGTATTTGAGATAAAACTTTCAAATTTTCAGGGATGGTAGAAAGTGTCCTGCCGCAGTGCCCTTCGCATATCCGAACGTCCGCCGTCACTTCCGGTCGGCACCGGAAGGAAACAAAAAACAGTCAATTTTCAACTTTTTTGTTTTGAAATTTTTTAATATCATTGTTCGATAGAGACGCTTTAATAACTTCAGAATATGAAATTTGTTTTAAAATCGATCCACGCATTCTCGAGATTTTGGGCTCCAAAGTCCTGAAGCGAGAGTCTGCGTAGCTCAGTCATTAGAGTGGTGGACTTTGGCCCAGGCGACCCGGGTTCAGTCCCCGAGTGCCGAATATTTTTTCTTCCTTAATTGTGTTAAGGTTTATAATTTTATATTTGAAATGATAGATTTTACTTATTTCCAATATAATTTTATCAAAAATCACAATAATAGCGACTTTTTAAAGATTAATTTAGGTATAATTATATGTCTATTGAAATTCTTATAGAGGGTTAAATGGAATTCAATGACGTGTTTAGAATTGAAAAAAAAGAACAACTATCCCTCTAGTCGACTTTATGGTGCACTCAAACGGAAGACCTCTTGTTGCTCGCAACAAGCGTCTAGTTATTATTATTATTTTTTTTTTCTTTTCCACAAATTTTGTGCACGCGATTTCTCGAAAACTATTCGACCGATTTCCACAATTTTTCCACAGGTGATTGAACTTTATATGATCTTCAAACAATTTTGATAATTTTCCTGTCGTCACTTCCGGTACCGATTTATCGGCCATTTTGTTCATTTTTACGACCTATTTTGTGCACACAAAAACTCAAAAACTATCAGAGATATGAATATGAAATTTTCAGGATAGTTAGACCATAGTTTGAAGATGTGCCCATTGATTTTGTTTTACTCCTGTGGCGCCATTTCTTGGAGCTCGCTATGGCTCGAAAATTGGGTACAGATTTTGAATCAAAATTTTCACACGTTTTGATCTGTATCTTTTTATCAGTTGATATTTTGTTGAGACATATATAACAAAAGTGGTAGAGTATGAAAAGTTCTTTTCACCAATATCACGGAAAAGGGGCTAGCCCCTTTAATTAGGGGCTAAGAGACTCGTAAACTTTATAACAAATAACTGAAAAATGATAAAGATTTTTTAATGCATTATAGAAGCAAAGTTGTTGATCATAACAATATCTGTCAGAAAAAATCATTGCCACGCCCATTTATAACGTAACTAGGGATTTTAGGGGCCAAAAACCTTAAATTCTGACGCAATATATCTAGAGAAGGAGACATATTTTGTTAAGCATTGTAGAAGAGAAAATGTCTGCATTGATGATTTCAATCGATGCCACTTATCAAAACACCAATGTATGTTCCCATAAAGGATTTGCAGGGTTGACCCCTAAAAGATTCAATCATTTATATCTCAAAAGTGAACAACAATTTAAGATAGGTGTAAGAACAAAAAATGTTACTATACTTAAGATCTTTCCAACAAAATCAAGAAAAAGGGGCTGGCCCCTTTCATTAGGGGCCAACACACTCGTAAACTCTAATACAAATGAGTTAAAAAAGATAAAGATTTTGTAATGCATTATAGAAGGAAAGTTGTTGATCATAACAATATCTATCAGAAAAAATCATTGCCAGCGCAGTTATTACGTAACTAGGGATTTTTAGGGGCCAAAGTCCTTAAACTTTGACGCAATATATCTAGAGAAGGAGACATATTTTGTTAAGTATTATAGAAGAGAAAATGTCTGCATGGATGGTTCTAATCGATTCCACTTATCAAAACACCAATGTCTGTCCCCATTAAGGATCTATAGGACTGACCCCTAAAATATTCAATCGTTTATATCTAAAAAATTAGCAACAATTTTTGATAGGTTTACGAACAAAAAATGATAGTATTCTTAAGACCTTTTCAATGAACTCAAGAAAAAGGGGCTGGCCCTTAAAATTAGGGGCTAAGATACTAGTAAACACTCTTACAAATAACTTAAAAACGATCACGGTTGTGTAATGCATTATAGAAGACAAGTTGTTGATCGTAACAAAGTCTGTTTGAAAAACTCTTTGCCACAACCATTTATTACTCAATTAGGGATTTATAGGAGCCAAAGTCCTTAATCTTTTTAAAAAATTGAACGGAAGACCTACTCGTTACTTGTAACGAGATCGTATCTAGTTATTATTATTATTATTATTCTTTTCCACAAATTTTGTGCACGCGATTTCTCGAAAACTATTCGACCGATTTCCACAATTTTTTCACAGGTGATTGGACTTCATATGATCTTCAAACATTTTTGATAATTTTCCTGTCGTCACTTCTGGTACCGATTGATCGGCCATTTTGTTCATTTTTACGACCTATTTTGTGCATACAAAAACTCAAAAACTATCAGAGATATGAATATGAAATTATTAGGATAGTTAGACCATAGTTTGAAGTTGTGCCCATTGATTTTGTTTTACTCCTGTGGCGCCATTTCTTGGAGCTCGCTATGGCTCGAAAATTGGGTACAGATTTTGAATCAAAATTTTCACACGTTTTGATCTGTATCTTTTTATCAGTTGATATTTTGTTGAGACATATTTAACAAAAGTGGTAGAGTATGAAAAGTTCTTTTCACCGATATCACGGAAAAGGGGCTAGCCCCTTTGATTAGGGGCTAAGAGACTCGTAAACTTTATAACAAATAACTGAAAAATGATAAAGATTTTGTAATGCATTATAGAAGCAAAGTTGTTGGTCATAACAATATCTGTCAGAAAAAATCATTGCCACGCCCATTTATAACGTAACTAGGGATTTTTAGGGGCCAAAAACCTTAAATTTTGACGCAATATATCTAGAGAAGGAGACATATTTTGTTAAGCATTGTAAAAGAGAAAATGTCTGCATTGATGATTTCAATCGATGCCACTTATCAAAACACCAATGTATGTTCCAATAAAGGATTTGCAGGGTTGACCCCTAAAAGATTCAATCATTCATATCTCAAAAGTGAACAACAATTTAAGATAGGTGTAAGAACAAAAAATGTTACTATACTTAAGATCTTTCCAACAAAATCAAGAAAAAGGGATTGGCCCCTTTCATTAGAGGCCAACACACTCGTAAACTCCATTACAAATAAGTTAAAAACGATAAAGATTTTGTAATGCATTATAGAAGCAAAGTTGTTGATCATAACAATATCTATCAGAAAAAATCATTGCCAGCGCATTTATTACGTAACTAGGGATTTTTAGGGGCCAAAGTCCTTAAACATTGACGCAATATATGTAGAGAAGGAGACATATTTTGTTAAGTATTATAGAAGAGAAAATGTCTGCATGGATGGTTCTAATCGATTCCACTTATCAAAACACCAATGTATGTCCCCATTAAGGATCTATAGGACTGGCCTCTAAAATATTCAATCGTTTATATCTCAAAAATTAACAACAATTTTTGATAGGTTTACGAACAAAAAATGATAGTATTCTTAAGACCTTTTCAATGAACTCAAGAAAAAGGGGTTGGCCCTTAAAATTAGGGGCCAAGATACTAGTAAACACTCTTACAAATAACTTAAAAACGATCAAGATTGTGTAATGCATTATAGAAGACAAGTTGTTGATCGTAACAAAGTCTGTTTGAAAAACTCTTTGCCACAACCATTTATTACTCAATTAGGGATTTAAAGGAGCCAAAGTTCTTAATCTTTTTAAAAAATTGAACGGAAGACCTACTCGTTACTCGTAACGAGATCGTATCTAGTTATTATTCTTTTTTCTCCCACGTTTTCTCAAAAACGCTTCAGCCGATTTTAATGAAATTTTCAGATCTTATTGAGGACAAAATTTGGAAGAAAATTACACGACATTTTTTTGGTCGTCACTTCCGGTCCCGAGATATTAAGGATTTTGTGTTTTTGCTTGTTTTCTCCAAAAGTATTTAAGATACAATGTTCAAATTTTAAGGAATGGTAATAAGTGTCCTGCCGTAGTGCCCTTCGCATATCCGAACGTCTGCCGTCACTTCTGGTCGTCACAGGAAGGAAACAAACAACAGTCATTTTTGTTTTGAAATTTTTTTATATCACTATTCGATAGAGACGCTTTAATAACGTCAGAATATGAAATTTGTTTTAAAATCGATCAACGCATTTTCGAGATTTTTGGCTCCAAAGTCTTGAAGCGAGAATCCGCGTAGCTCAGTCGTTAGAGTGGTGGACTTTGGCCCAGGCGACCCGGGTTCAGTCCCCGAGTGCTGAATGTGTTTTTCTTTCTTAATTGTGTTTTGTTTAACGATTTTATCTTTAAAATGATGGATTTTAACGTTTTAATTTTATCATAAATCAAAATAATACCGGTTTTTTTCAGTACAAATATAGAATCCGTTTCAAAATACCGTCAATTTCCCCATTGTGACAGTCTTGTTTCTGTCAGCAGCTCGCTAAATTCAGACGCTCGTCGCATCGCCGGCATCAAAGACATGCCGCCGAAGCACCCTTGCAGTACGACCGCATTAAAGCTCGCCAGGTCGCTTTGCCGGCATCAAAGAAATGCCGCCATCTCATTGACTGTATGCACAAAACATTTAGCAATGCGCCCACATTTCAAGTATTCTACTGGACTTTAAAAGGAGGACTGTTTTCAGATATATAGATACACGCATGCATGTATATATGCGTTTATTGACATATGTTGTTAATATATTGATTTCCTGAACACTATGAAACACCTCTCTCTCTCTCTCTCTCTCTCTCTCTCTCTCTCTCTCTCTCTCTCTCTCTCTCTCTCTCTCTCTCTCTCTCTCTCTCCAACGTACGAATATTTTAGTATTTGAATAAGAACTACTACAGGTAACATGCAGTAATGTGGCTGAAGCCTAAATGTACATTTGGCGTCCAAAAATTATATATGTATTTATTTCTAGTTACGGGATATTGTCTATTGATATAAATGATTTGAAATTAATTTTTAAATAATTGTCCTCTTACTGATTGGAAGTCAATTCTAAAAAGTCATTTTTTAATTATAGACGGTGTACTTTCTCCTTCTTTGTATATGACTGTTGTCTGTCTTTGATTAAGAAAAACATCCGAAGTTTAAACATGGAACTATACACACCACCGGGTGACTGCGACAAGGTGTGGAACTGATCACCTGTGTATGTGTGTTTGAGCCTAGGAAAAAACACTTGTAAACAACGATCGGAGATATACACTGTTAAATCAAAAAGTCTGATTTTTCACTTTTGATAAAAACAAATAATTACGGCAGGGTGCATGGGGATTATAATCATTTAAAATCTGTCTGAAGTTTATAATTATTTACAAAGGACTACATACATGTAATGTTCGCCCAAAAGTGGGATTTATAATGTATCTGTTTAGTGATTAAGCATCGAGGTCAAAATTCATAAATTTCGTATTTTATTAACCGATTGCTTAACACTGGTCATTTAGACATAACACTGGGGTATCAAATGGATTCGGGAAAATAGGGGATAAATAACCATACTACATTTGTAAGATGTAGGTTATTTTATCTGCTGACTTAGCAGAATTTTTTTGTCACACAGTGTTAGTCGGCAAAGATAAACTTGAGACAAAAAGAAAAATAATCGATATGCAAAAGAAGCAGATAAAAAGATAATAAATTTCTTTATCAAATCGATTTCTGATTAATTCATCTCTCTCTCTCTCTCTCTCTCTCTCTCTCTCTCTCTCTCTCTCTCTCTCTCTCTCTCTCACACACACACACACACACACACACACACACACACACACACACACACACACACACACACACACACACACACACACACACACACACACACACACACACACACAAATTATTCCAATGTAGTTTATAGCGTATGACATTTTATATATCTTATTTCTAAAACATTAAGAAGTAAAATGTAAATCCATAAATTAACGATGTTTTAAGAAAACAGCTACGCCTATTGCAACCTTCCTTGATTTCGATCCTTTTATTTTTTGCTGACATTAATGACGTCGCTTAATATGTCACTGGTTATGTTCAAAAGTCATAATGTATACTGTCGTAGGTGCTATTATGTAAAATTGAAACCCGACAATGTATTATTAAGACCGCAGAACATTAGTTACAGTCAAAACATTTGGAATGGGCGGGAACAAATTGACGCGGAGGTCTGAGAAAACATTGGATTGAACTGTAGCTATAGGAAATGTATCAGTGGCGACTGATTCTTTGAAGTCATCGGACAAAGCTTTGCCTTGCGTATAATCTCTCCCGAATTAGTATTTTAATCAAAAGAAGGCGACATGTGAATTAGAAATTCGCATAAATATATATCTATTTAAATCCTTAGAGAATGTTAAATGGAATTTGAAGAAGTGTTGAGAAATGATAGAAAAGAACAAGTATCTTGATAGCGTAAGGTGTATTCAAACAGAAGACCTCTCGTTGCTCGCAACGAATCGTGTCTAGATATTAAGGTCTTCCGTTTCCAACGGAAAACCTTCTTGTTTTCGTACTGTTTCTTATTAAGGTCTTCCGTTTCCAACGGAAGACCTTATTGTTTTCGTACTGTTTCTTTTTATTATGAAGGTCTTCCTTTTCCAACGGAAGACCTTATAGTTTTCGTACTGTTTCTTCTTATTAAGGTCTTCCGTTTCCAACGGAAGACCTTATTGTTTTCGTACTGTTTATTATTAAGGTCTTCCGTTTCCAACGGAAGACCTTATTGTTTTCGTATTGTTTCTTTTTATTATGAAGGTCTTCCTTTTCCAACGGAAGACCTTATAGTTTTCGTACTGTTTCTTATTAAGGTCTTCCGTTTCCAACGGAAGACCTTATTGTTTTCGTACTGTTTCTTCTTATTAAGGTCTTCCGTTTCCAACGGAAGACCTTATTGTTTTCGTACTGTTTATTATTAAGGTCTTCCATTTCCAACGGAAGACCTTATTGTTTTCGAACTGTTTCTTATTATTAAGGTCTTCCGTTTCCAACGGAAGACCTTATTGTTTTCGTTAGGTTTCTTTTGACCTATTATTTTTCTTCTTTTTTTTCTTACACAAAATTTTTCAAAACCCAATATCTCAAAAACGGTTCGACGGATTTTCACGAAAATTTCACAGATAGAAGTCAGTATCTATACCTATGCATACATATCTTTCTGCATATGACGTCACTTCCGTTTGTCAACGTCGTTCAATTTACTTTTTTCAAAAATTCATTTTGTCCAGCAAATATTTAGAGAATGGTTGAAGATAGAAACTTGAAATTTTCAGCAATGATAGATCTATCTTGGGAAGGATGCACTTAGGTTGAATGATTAACGTCCGTCACTTCCGGTCGTCACCGGAAGGATAGACAAAAAATCGATTTTTTCAACTTTTTTCTTTTTTAATATTTTTCTGTAGGGTTGATGGTGACCCTTTTACTTATTCAGAATACGTAATTTGTTTTAAAATCGAGTAACGCATTCTCGAGATATTAAGCATCAAAGTCCTGAAGCGATAGTCCGACTAGCTCAGTCGTTAGAGTCGTGGACATATGCCAACGCGACCCGGGTTCAAGCCCCCAGTGCTGAAAAAAAATTTCACTCATTTTTTGCTTAGATTTATAATTTTATGTTTAAAATGAAGGGTTTTATCTCATCTATTCAAAAATCGGACGGAAGACACACTCGTTGCTCGCAACGAGAACGATCTAGTTAAGGTCTTCTGTTTCCAACGGAAGACCTTATTGTTTTCGTACTGTTTCTTATTAAGGTCTTCCGTTTCCAACGGAAGACCTTATAGTTTTCGTACTGTTTCTTCTTCTTCTTATTATTATTATTATTTTTTTTTTTTCCAAATTTTGTGCACGCTATTTCTCAGAAACTCTTCAATTAATTTCGACCATTTTTTCAGAGATGATGAGACGTGATCTGAATTTTATATGTTTTTGAAATTTTTGTTGTCGTCACTTCCGGTACCGAGTTACGGCCGATTTTGTAATTTTTTACGACCCATTTTGTGCAGACCTGATCTCAGAAACTATTAGATATATGACAACGAGATTTTCAGGATAGGTAAACCATAGTTTAAAGTTGTGCACTATTATGTTGTTTTGCGCCAGTGGCGCCATTTCTTGGAGCTCGCCTAGGCACGAAAATTGGGTACGAATTTTGGATCAAACATTTTGTACGTTTTGGTCTGCATCTTTTTAACAGTTGATATTTTGTTAAGACATATATAACAAAAGTGGTAGAGAATCAAAAGTTCTTTCCACAAAATCAAAAAAAAGAGGCTGGCCCCTTTATATAGGGGCCAATACAATCGTAACCTCTATTACAAATAACTTAAAAAGGATCAAGATTTTGTAATGCATTATAGAAGCAAAGTTGTTGATCATAACAATATCTATCAGGAAAAATGATTGCCACGCCCATTTATTACGTAACTAGGGATTTTTAGGGACCAAAGTCCTTAAACTTTGACGCAATATACCTAGAGAAGGAGACTTATTTTGTTAAGCATTGTAGAAGAGAAAATGTCTGCATTGATGATTCTTATCGATTCCACTAATCAAAACACTAATGTATGTCCCCATTAAGGATTTACAGGGCTGGCCCCTAAAATATTCAATCGTTTGTATCTCAAAAGCGAACAACAATTTTAGATAGGTTTAAGAACAAAAAATGTTAGTATTCTTAAGACCTGTTCAAGGAAATCAAGAAAAAGGGGCTGGCCCTTTAAATTAGGGGCCACGATACTCGCAAACTCTATTACAAATAACTTAAAAAGGATCAAGATTTTGTAATGCATTATAGATCATAACAATATCTATCAGGAAAAATGATTGCCACGCCCATTTATTACGTAACTAGGGATTTTTAGGGACCAAAGTCCTTAAACTTTGACGCAATATACCTAGAGAAGGAGACTTATTTTGTTAAGCATTGTAGAAGAGAAAATGTCTGCATTGATGATTCTTATCGATTCCACTAATCAAAACACTAATGTATGTCCCCATTAAGGATTTACAGGGCTGGCCCCTAAAATATTCAATCGTTTGTATCTCAAAAGCGAACAACAATTTTAGATAGGTTTAAGAACAAAAAATGTTAGTATTCTTAAGACCTGTTCAAGGAAATCAAGAAAAAGGGGCTGGCCCTTTAAATTAGGGGCCACGATACTCGCAAACTCTATTACAAATAACTTAAAAAGGATCAAGATTTTGTAATGCATTATAGATCATAACAATATCTATCAGGAAAAATGATTGCCACGCCCATTTATTACGTAACTAGGGATTTTTAGGGACCAAAGTCCTTAAACTTTGACGCAATATACCTAGAGAAGGAGACTTATTTTGTTAAGCATTGTAGAAGAGAAAATGTCTGCATTGATGATTCTTATCGATTCCACTAATCAAAACACCAATGTATGTCCCCATTAAGGATTTACAGGGCTGGCCCCTAAAATATTCAATCGTTTGTATCTCAAAAGCGAACAACAATTTTAGATAGGTTTAAGAACAAAAAATGTTAGTATTCTTAAGACCTGTTCAAGGAAATCAAGAAAAAGGGGCTGGCCCTTTAAATTAGGGGCCACGATACTCGCAAACTCTATTACAAATAACTAAAAAAGGATCAAGATTTTGTAATGCATTATAGAAGTAAAGTTGTTGATCATAACAATATCTATCAAAAAAAATGATTGCCACGCCCATTTATTACGTAACTAGGGATTTTTAGGGACCAAAGTCCTTAAACTTTGACGCAATATACCTAGAGAAGGAGACTTATTTTGTTAAGCATTGTAGAAGAGAAAATGTCTGCATTGATGATTCTTATCGATTCCACTAATCAAAACACCAATGTATGTCCCCATTAAGGATTTACAGGGCTGGCCCCTAAAATATTCAATCGTTTGTATCTCAAAAACGAACAACAATTTTAGAAAGGTTTAAGAACAAAAAATGTTAGTATTCTAAAGACCTGTTCAAGGAAATCAAGAAAAAGTGGCCGGCCCTTTAAATTAGGGGCCACGATACTCGCAAACTCTATTACAAATAACTTAAAAAGGATCAAGATTTTGTAATGCATTATAGAAGTAAAGTTGTTGATCATAACAATATCTATCAGGAAAAATGATTGCCACGCCCATTTATTACGTAACTAGGGATTTTTAGGGACCAAAGTCCTTAAACTTTGACGCAATATACCTAGAGAAGGAGACTTATTTTGTTAAGCATTGTAGAAGAGAAAATGTCTGCATTGATGATTCTTATCGATTCCACTAATCAAAACACTAATGTATGTCCCCATTAAGGATTTACAGGGCTGGCCCCTAAAATATTCAATCGTTTGTATCTCAAAAGCGAACAACAATTTTAGATAGGTTTAAGAACAAAAAATGTTAGTATTCTTAAGACCTGTTCAAGGAAATCAAGAAAAAGGGGCCGGCCCTTTAAATTAGGGGCCACGATACTCGCAAACTCTATTACAAATAACTTAAAAAGGATCAAGATTTTGTAATGCATTATAGAAGTAAAGTTGTTGATCATAACAATATCTATCAGGAAAAATGATTGCCACGCCCATTTATTACGTAACTAGGGATTTTTAGGGACCAAAGTCCTTAAACTTTGACGCAATATACCTAGAGAAGGAGACTTATTTTGTTAAGCATTGTAGAAGAGAAAATGTCTGCATTGATGATTCTTATCGATTCCACTAATCAAAACACCAATGTATGTCCCCATTAAGGATTTACAGGGCTGGCCCCTAAAATATTCAATCGTTTGTATCTCAAAAACGAACAACAATTTTAGATAGGTTTAAGAACAAAAAATGTTAGTATTCTTAAGACCTGTTCAAGGAAATCAAGAAAAAGGGGCTGGCCCTTTAAATTAGGGGCCACGATACTCGCAAACTCTATTACAAATAACTAAAAAAGGATCAAGATTTTGTAATGCATTATAGAAGTAAAGTTGTTGATCATAACAATATCTATCAGAAAAAATGATTGCCACGCCCATTTATTACGTAACTAGGGATTTTTAGGGACCAAAGTCCTTAAACTTTGACGCAATATACCTAGAGAAGGAGACTTATTTTGTTAAGCATTGTAGAAGAGAAAATGTCTGCATTGATGATTCTTATCGATTCCACTAATCAAAACACCAATGTATGTCCCCATTAAGGATTTACAGGGCTGGCCCCTAAAATATTCAATCGTTTGTATCTCAAAAACGAACAACAATTTTAGATAGGTTTAAGAACAAAAAATGTTAGTATTCTTAAGACCTGTTCAAGGATATCAAGAAAAAGGGGCCGGCTCTTTAAATTAGGGGCCACGATACTCGCAAACTCTATTACAAATAACTTAAAAAGGATCAAGATTTTGTAATGCATTATAGAAGCAAAGTTGTTGATCATAACAATATCTATCAGGAAAAATGATTGCCACGCCCATTTATTACGTAACTAGGGATTTTTAGGGACCAAAGTCCTTAAACTTTGACGCAATATACCTAGAGAAGGAGACTTATTTTGTTAAGCATTGTAGAAGAGAAAATGTCTGCATTGATGATTCTTATCGATTCCACTAATCAAAACACCAATGTATGTCCCCATTAAGGATTTACAGGGCTGGCCCCTAAAATATTCAATCGTTTGTATCTCAAAAACGAACAACAATTTTAGATAGGTTTAAGAACAAAAAATGTTAGTATTCTTAAGACCTGTTCAAGGAAATCAAGAAAAAGGAGCTGGCCCTTTAAATTAGGGGCCACGATACTCGCAAACTCTATTACAAATAACTTAAAAAGGATCAAGATTTTGTAATGCATTATAGAAGTAAAGTTGTTGATCATAACAATATCTATCAGAAAAAATGATTGCCACGCCCATTTATTACGTAACTAGGGATTTTTAGGGACCAAAGTCCTTAAACTTTGACGCAATATACCTAGAGAAGGAGACTTATTTTGTTAAGCATTGTAGAAGAGAAAATGTCTGCATTGATGATTCTTATCGATTCCACTAATCAAAACACTAATGTATGTCCCCATTAAGGATTTACAGGGCTGGCCCCTAAAATATTCAATCGTTTGTATCTCAAATGCGAACAACAATTTTAGAAAGGTTTAAGAACAAAAAATGTTAGTATTCTTAAGACCTGTTCAAGGAAATCAAGAAAAAGGGGCTGGCCCTTTAAATTATGGGCCACGATATTCGCAAACTCTATTACAAATAACTTAAAAAGGATCAAGATTTTGTAATGCATTATAGAAGCAAAGTTGTTGATCATAACAATATCTATCAGGAAAAATGATTGCCACGCCCATTTATTACGTAACTAGGGATTTTTAGGGACCAAAGTCCTTAAACTTTGACGCAATATACCTAGAGAAGGAGACTTATTTTGTTAAGCATTGTAGAAGAGAAAATGTCTGCATTGATGATTCTTATCGATTCCACTAATCAAAACACTAATGTATGTCCCCATTAAGGATTTACAGGGCTGGCCCCTAAAATATTCAATCGTTTGTATCTCAAAAGCGAACAACAATTTTAGATAGGTTTAAGAACAAAAAATGTTAGTATTCTTAAGACCTGTTCAAGGAAATCAAGAAAAAGGGGCCGGCCCTTTAAATTAGGGGCCACGATACTCGCAAACTCTATTACAAATAACTTAAAAAGGATCAAGATTTTGTAATGCATTATAGAAGTAAAGTTGTTGATCATAACAATATCTATCAGAAAAAAATGATTGCCACGCCCATTTATTACGTAACTAGGGATTTTTAGGGACCAAAGTCCTTAAACTTTGACGCAATATACCTAGAGAAGGAGACTTATTTTGTTAAGCATTGTAGAAGAGAAAATGTCTGCATTGATGATTCTTATCGATTCCACTAATCAAAACACCAATGTATGTCCCCATTAAGGATTTACAGGGCTGGCCCCTAAAATATTCAATCGTTTGTATCTCAAAAACGAACAACAATTTTAGATAGGTTTAAGAACAAAAAATGTTAGTATTCTTAAGACCTGTTCAAGGAAATCAAGAAAAAGGGGCTGGCCCTTTAAATTAGGGGCCACGATACTCGCAAACTCTATTACAAATAACTAAAAAAGGATCAAGATTTTGTAATGCATTATAGAAGTTAAGTTGTTGATCATAACAATATCTATCAGAAAAAAATGATTGCCACGCCCATTTATTACGTAACTAGGGATTTTTAGGGACCAAAGTCCTTAAACTTTGACGCAATATACCTAGAGAAGGAGACTTATTTTGTTAAGCATTGTAGAAGAGAAAATGTCTGCATTGATGATTCTTATCGATTCCACTAATCAAAACACCAATGTATGTCCCCATTAAGGATTTACAGGGCTGGCCCCTAAAATATTCAATCGTTTGTATCTAAAAAACGAACAACAATTTTAGATAGGTTTAAGAACAAAAAATGTTAGTATTCTTAAGACCTGTTCAAGGAAATCAAGAAAAAGTGGCCGGCCCTTTAAATTAGGGGCCACGATACTCGTAAACTCTATTACAAATAACTTAAAAAGGATCAAGATTTTGTAATGCATTATAGAAGCAAAGTTGTTGATCATAACAATATCTATCAGGAAAAATGATTGCCACGCCCATTTATTACGTAACTAGGGATTTTTAGGGACCAAAGTCCTTAAACTTTGACGCAATATACCTAGAGAAGGAGACTTATTTTGTTAAGCATTGTAGAAGAGAAAATGTCTGCATTGATGATTCTTAGCGATTCCACTAATCAAAACACCAATGTATGTCCCCATTAAGGATTTACAGGGCTGGCCCCTAAAATATTCAATCGTTTGTATCTCAAAAACGAACAACAATTTTAGATAGGTTTAAGAACAAAAAATGTTAGTATTCTTAAGACCTGTTCAAGGAAATCAAGAAAAAGGGGCTGGCCCATTAAATTATGGGCCACGATACTCGCAAACTCTATTACAAATAACTTAAAAAGGATCAAGATTTTGTAATGCATTATAGAAGTAAAGTTGTTGATCATAACAATATCTATCAGAAAAAATGATTGCCACGCCCATTTATTACGTAACTAGGGATTTTTAGGGACCAAAGTCCTTAAAATTTGACGCAATATACCTAGAGAAGGAGACTTATTTTGTTAAGCATTGTAGAAGAGAAAATGTCTGCATTGATGATTCTTATCGATTCCACTAATCAAAACACTAATGTATGTCCCCATTAAGGATTTACAGGGCTGGCCCCTAAAATATTCAATCGTTTGTATCTCAAAAGCAAACAACAATTTTAGATAGGTTTAAGAACAAAAAATGTTAGTATTCTTAAGACCTGTTCAAGGAAATCAAGAAAAAGGGGCTGGCCCTTTAAATTAGGGGCCACGATACTCGCAAACTCTATTACAAATAACTTAAAAAGGATCAAGATTTTGTAATGCATTATAGAAGCAAAGTTGTTGATCATAACAATATCTATCAGGAAAAATGATTGCCACGCCCATTTATTACGTAACTAGGGATTTTTAGGGACCAAAGTCCTTAAACTTTGACGCAATATACCTAGAGAAGGAGACTTATTTTGTTAAGCATTGTAGAAGAGAAAATGTCTGCATTGATGATTCTTATCGATTCCCCTAATCAAAACACTAATGTATGTCCCCATTAAGGATTTACAGGGCTGGCCCCTAAAATATTCAATCGTTTGTATCTCAAAAGCGAACAACAATTTTAGATAGGTTTAAGAACAAAAAATGTTAGTATTCTTAAGACCTGTTCAAGGAAATCAAGAAAAAGGGGCCGGCCCTTTAAATTAGGGGCCACGATACTCGCAAACTCTATTACAAATAACTTAAAAAGGATCAAGATTTTGTAATGCATTATAGAAGTAAAGTTGTTGATCATAACAATATCTATCAGGAAAAATGATTGCCACGCCCATTTATTACGTAACTAGGGATTTTTAGGGACCAAAGTCCTTAAACTTTGACGCAATATACCTAGAGAAGGAGACTTATTTTGTTAAGCATTGTAGAAGAGAAAATGTCTGCATTGATGATTCTTATCGATTCCACTAATCAAAACACCAATGTATGTCCCCATTAAGGATTTACAGGGCTGGCCCCTAAAATATTCAATCGTTTGTATCTCAAAAGCGAACAACAATTTTAGATAGGTTTAAGAACAAAAAATGTTAGTATTCTTAAGACCTGTTCAAGGAAATCAAGAAAAAGGGGCTGGCCCTTTAAATTAGGGGCCACGATACTCGCAAACTCTATTACAAATAACTTAAAAAGGATCAAGATTTTGTAATGCATTATAGAAGTAAAGTTGTTGATCATAACAATATCTATCAGGAAAAATGATTGCCACGCCCATTTATTACGTAACTAGGGATTTTTAGGGACCAAAGTCCTTAAACTTTGACGCAATATACCTAGAGAAGGAGACTTATTTTGTTAAGCATTGTAGAAGAGAAAATGTCTGCATTGATGATTCTTATCGATTCCACTAATCAAAACACCAATGTATGTCCCCATTAAGGATTTACAGGGCTGGCCCCTAAAATATTCAATCGTTTGTATCTCAAAAACGAACAACAATTTTAGATAGGTTTAAGAACAAAAAATGTTAGTATTCTTAAGACCTGTTCAAGGAAATCAAGAAAAAGGGGCTGGCCCTTTAAATTAGGGGCCACGATACTCGCAAACTCTATTACAAATAACTAAAAAAGGATCAAGATTTTGTAATGCATTATAGAAGTAAAGTTGTTGATCATAACAATATCTATCAGAAAAAATGATTGCCACGCCCATTTATTACGTAACTAGGGATTTTTAGGGACCAAAGTCCTTAAACTTTGACGCAATATACCTAGAGAAGGAGACTTATTTTGTTAAGCATTGTAGAAGAGAAAATGTCTGCATTGATGATTCTTATCGATTCCACTAATCAAAACACCAATGTATGTCCCCATTAAGGATTTACAGGGCTGGCCCCTAAAATATTCAATCGTTTGTATCTCAAAAACGAACAACAATTTTAGATAGGTTTAAGAACAAAAAATGTTAGTATTCTTAAGACCTGTTCAAGGATATCAAGAAAAAGGGGCCGGCTCTTTAAATTAGGGGCCACGATACTCGCAAACTCTATTACAAATAACTTAAAAAGGATCAAGATTTTGTAATGCATTATAGAAGCAAAGTTGTTGATCATAACAATATCTATCAGGAAAAATGATTGCCACGCCCATTTATTACGTAACTAGGGATTTTTAGGGACCAAAGTCCTTAAACTTTGACGCAATATACCTAGAGAAGGAGACTTATTTTGTTAAGCATTGTAGAAGAGAAAATGTCTGCATTGATGATTCTTATCGATTCCACTAATCAAAACACCAATGTATGTCCCCATTAAGGATTTACAGGGCTGGCCCCTAAAATATTCAATCGTTTGTATCTCAAAAACGAACAACAATTTTAGATAGGTTTAAGAACAAAAAATGTTAGTATTCTTAAGACCTGTTCAAGGAAATCAAGAAAAAGGGGCTGGCCCTTTAAATTAGGGGCCACCATACTCGCAAACTCTATTACAAATAACTTAAAAAGGATCAAGATTTTGTAATGCATTATAGAAGTAAAGTTGTTGATCATAACAATATCTATCAGAAAAAATGATTGCCACGCCCATTTATTACGTAACTAGGGATTTTTAGGGACCAAAGTCCTTAAACTTTGACGCAATATACCTAGAGAAGGAGACTTATTTTGTTAAGCATTGTAGAAGAGAAAATGTCTGCATTGATGATTCTTATCGATTCCACTAATCAAAACACTAATGTATGTCCCCATTAAGGATTTACAGGGCTGGCCCCTAAAATATTCAATCGTTTGTATCTCAAAAGCGAACAACAATTTTAGAAAGGTTTAGGAACAAAAAATGTTAGTATTCTTAAGACCTGTTCAAGGAAATCAAGAAAAAGGGGCTGGCCCTTTAAATTATGGGCCACGATACTCGCAAACTCTATTACAAATAACTTAAAAAGGATCAAGATTTTGTAATGCATTATAGAAGCAAAGTTGTTGATCATAACAATATCTATCAGGAAAAATGATTGCCACGCCCATTTATTACGTAACTAGGGATTTTTAGGGACCAAAGTCCTTAAACTTTGACGCAATATACCTAGAGAAGGAGACTTATTTTGTTAAGCATTGTAGAAGAGAAAATGTCTGCATTGATGATTCTTATCGATTCCACTAATCAAAACACTAATGTATGTCCCCATTAAGGATTTACAGGGCTGGCCCCTAAAATATTCAATCGTTTGTATCTCAAAAGCGAACAACAATTTTAGATAGGTTTAAGAACAAAAAATGTTAGTATTCTTAAGACCTGTTCAAGAAAATCAAGAAAAAGGGGCCGGCCCTTTAAATTAGGGGCCACGATACTCGCAAACTCTATTACAAATAACTTAAAAAGGATCAAGATTTTGTAATGCATTATAGAAGTAAAGTTGTTGATCATAACAATATCTATCAGAAAAAAATGATTGCCACGCCCATTTATTACGTAACTAGGGATTTTTAGGGACCAAAGTCCTTAAACTTTGACGCAATATACCTAGAGAAGGAGACTTATTTTGTTAAGCATTGTAGAAGAGAAAATGTCTGCATTGATGATTCTTATCGATTCCACTAATCAAAACACTAATGTATGTCCCCATTAAGGATTTACAGGGCTGGCCCCTAAAATATTCAATCGTTTGTATCTAAAAAACGAACAACAATTTTAGATAGGTTTAAGAACAAAAAATGTTAGTATTCTTAAGACCTGTTCAAGGAAATCAAGAAAAAGGGGCTGGCCCTTTAAATTAGGGGCCACGATACTCGCAAACTCTATTACAAATAACTAAAAAAGGATCAAGATTTTGTAATGCATTATAGAAGTAAAGTTGTTGATCATAACAATATCTATCAGAAAAAATGATTGCCACGCCCATTTATTACGTAACTAGGGATTTTTAGGGACCAAAGTCCTTAAACTTTGACGCAATATACCTAGAGAAGGAGACTTATTTTGTTAAGCATTGTAGAAGAGAAAATGTCTGCATTGATGATTCTTATCGATTCCACTAATCAAAACACTAATGTATGTCCCCATTAAGGATTTACAGGGCTGGCCCCTAAAATATTCAATCGTTTGTATCTCAAAAGCGAACAACAATTTTAGAAAGGTTTAGGAACAAAAAATGTTAGTATTCTTAAGACCTGTTCAAGGAAATCAAGAAAAAGGGGCTGGCCCTTTAAATTATGGGCCACGATACTCGCAAACTCTATTACAAATAACTTAAAAAGGATCAAGATTTTGTAATGCATTATAGAAGCAAAGTTGTTGATCATAACAATATCTATCAGGAAAAATGATTGCCACGCCCATTTATTACGTAACTAGGGATTTTTAGGGACCAAAGTCCTTAAACTTTGACGCAATATACCTAGAGAAGGAGACTTATTTTGTTAAGCATTGTAGAAGAGAAAATGTCTGCATTGATGATTCTTATCGATTCCACTAATCAAAACACTAATGTATGTCCCCATTAAGGATTTACAGGGCTGGCCCCTAAAATATTCAATCGTTTGTATCTCAAAAGCGAACAACAATTTTAGATAGGTTTAAGAACAAAAAATGTTAGTATTCTTAAGACCTGTTCAAGAAAATCAAGAAAAAGGGGCCGGCCCTTTAAATTAGGGGCCACGATACTCGCAAACTCTATTACAAATAACTTAAAAAGGATCAAGATTTTGTAATGCATTATAGAAGTAAAGTTGTTGATCATAACAATATCTATCAGAAAAAAATGATTGCCACGCCCATTTATTACGTAACTAGGGATTTTTAGGGATCAAAGTCCTTAAACTTTGACGCAATATACCTAGAGAAGGAGACTTATTTTGTTAAGCATTGTAGAAGAGAAAATGTCTGCATTGATGATTCTTATCGATTCCACTAATCAAAACACTAATGTATGTCCCCATTAAGGATTTACAGGGCTGGCCCCTAAAATATTCAATCGTTTGTATCTCAAAAGCAAACAACAATTTTAGATAGGTTTAAGAACAAAAAATGTTAGTATTCTTAAGACCTGTTCAAGGAAATCAAGAAAAAGGGGCTGGCCCTTTAAATTAGGGGCCACGATACTCGCAAACTCTATTACAAATAACTTAAAAAGGATCAAGATTTTGTAATGCATTATAGAAGCAAAGTTGTTGATCATAACAATATCTATCAGGAAAAATGATTGCCACGCCCATTTATTACGTAACTAGGGATTTTTAGGGACCAAAGTCCTTAAACTTTGACGCAATATACCTAGAGAAGGAGACTTATTTTGTTAAGCATTGTAGAAGAGAAAATGTCTGCATTGATGATTCTTATCGATTCCCCTAATCAAAACACTAATGTATGTCCCCATTAAGGATTTACAGGGCTGGCCCCTAAAATATTCAATCGTTTGTATCTCAAAAGCGAACAACAATTTTAGATAGGTTTAAGAACAAAAAATGTTAGTATTCTTAAGACCTGTTCAAGGAAATCAAGAAAAAGTGGCCGGCCCTTTAAATTAGGGGCCACGATACTCGCAAACTCTATTACAAATAACTTAAAAAGGATCAAGATTTTGTAATGCATTATAGAAGTAAAGTTGTTGATCATAACAATATCTAT
The DNA here is from genome assembly GCA_033439105.1 of Magallana nippona. Classification (NCBI taxonomy): domain Eukaryota; kingdom Metazoa; phylum Mollusca; class Bivalvia; order Ostreida; family Ostreidae; genus Magallana; species Magallana nippona. Next base: position 32,531,553 of record CM065918.1, on the reverse strand, counting down.
CAGGAAAAATGATTGCCACGCCCATTTATTACGTAACTAGGGATTTTTAGGGACCAAAGTCCTTAAACTTTGACGCAATATACCTAGAGAAGGAGACTTATTTTGTTAAGCATTGTAGAAGAGAAAATGTCTGCATTGATGATTCTTATCGATTCCACTAATCAAAACACCAATGTATGTCCCCATTAAGGATTTACAGGGCTGGCCCCTAAAATATTCAATCGTTTGTATCTCAAAAGCGAACAACAATTTTAGATAGGTTTAAGAACAAAAAATGTTAGTATTCTTAAGACCTGTTCAAGGAAATCAAGAAAAAGGGGCTGGCCCTTTAAATTAGGGGCCACGATACTCGCAAACTCTATTACAAATAACTTAAAAAGGATCAAGATTTTGTAATGCATTATAGGAGCAAATGTGTTGATCATAACAATATCTATCAGGAAAAATGATTGCCACGCCCATTTATTACGTAACTAGGGATTTTTAGGGACCAAAGTCCTTAAACTTTGACGCAATATACCTAGAGAAGGAGACTTATTTTGTTAAGCATTGTAGAAGAGAAAATGTCTGCATTGATGATTCTTATCGATTCCACTAATCAAAACACCAATGTATGTCCCCATTAAGGATTTACAGGGCTGGCCCCTAAAATATTCAATCGTTTGTATCTCAAAAACGAACAACAATTTTAGATAGGTTTAAGAACAAAAAATGTTAGTATTCTTAAGACCTGTTCAAGGAAATCAAGAAAAAGTGGCCGGCCCTTTAAATTAGGGGCCACGATACTCGCAAACTCTATTACAAATAACTTAAAAAGGATCAAGATTTTGTAATGCATTATAGAAGCAAAGTTGTTGATCATAACAATATCTATCAGGAAAAATGATTGCCACGCCCATTTATTACGTAACTAGGGATTTTTAGGGACCAAAGTCCTTAAACTTTGACGCAATATACCTAGAGAAGGAGTCTTATTTTGTTAAGCATTGTAGAAGAGAAAATGTCTGCATTGATGATTCTTATCGATTCCACTAATCAAAACACTAATGTATGTCCCCATTAAGGATATACGGGGCTGGCCCCTAAAATATTCAATCGTTTGTATCTCAAAAACGAACAACAATTTTAGATAGGTTTAAGAACAAAAAATGTTAGTATTCTTAAGACCTGTTCAAGGAAATCAAGAAAAAGGGGCTGGCCCTTTAAATTAGGGGCCACGATACTCGCAAACTCTATTACAAATAACTTAAAAAGGATCAAGATTTTGTAATGCATTATAGAAGTAAAGTTGTTGATCATAACAAAATCTATCAGAAAAAATGATTGCCACGCCCATTTATTACGTAACTAGGGATTTTTAGGGACCAAAGTCCTTAAACTTTGACGCAATATACCTAGAGAAGGAGACTTATTTTGTTAAGCATTGTAGAAGAGAAAATGTCTGCATTGATGATTCTTATCGATTCCACTAATCAAAACACTAATGTATGTCCCCATTAAGGATTTACAGGGCTGGCCCCTAAAATATTCAATCGTTTGTATCTCAAAAGCGAACAACAATTTTAGATAGGTTTAAGAACAAAAAATGTTAGTATTCTTAAGACCTGTTCAAGGAAATCAAGAAACAGGGGCTGGCCCTTTAAATTAGGGGCCACGATACTCGCAAACTCTATTACAAATAACTTAAAAAGGATCAAGATTTTGTAATGCATTATAGAAGTAAAGTTGTTGATCATAACAATATCTATCAGGAAAAATGATTGCCACGCCCATTTATTACGTAACTAGGAATTTTTAGGGACCAAAGTCCTTAAACTTTGACGCAATATACCTAGAGAAGGAGACTTATTTTGTTAAGCATTGTAGAAGAGAAAATGTCTGCATTGATGATTCTTATCGATTCCACTAATCAAAACACCAATGTATGTCCCCATTAAGGATTTACAGGGCTGGCCCCTAAAATATTCAATCGTTTGTATCTCAAAAATGAACAACAATTTTAGATAGGTTTAAGAACAAAAAATGTTAGTATTCTTAAGACCTGTTCAAGGAAATCAAGAAAAAGTGGCCGGCCCTTTAAATTAGGGGCCACGATACTCGCAAACTCTATTACAAATAACTTAAAAAGGATCAAGATTTTGTAATGCATTATAGAAGCAAAGTTGTTGATCATAACAATATCTATCAGGAAAAATGATTGCCACGCCCATTTATTACGTAACTAGGGATTTTTAGGGACCAAAGTCCTTAAACTTTGACGCAATATACCTAGAGAAGGAGACTTATTTTGTTAAGCATTGTAGAAGAGAAAATGTCTGCATTGATGATTCTTATCGATTCCACTAATCAAAACACCAATGTATGTCCCCATTAAGGATTTACAGGGCTGGCCCCTAAAATATTCAATCGTTTGTATCTCAAAAACGAACAACAATTTTAGATAGGTTTAAGAACAAAAAATGTTAGTATTCTTAAGACCTGTTCAAGGAAATCAAGAAAAAGTGGCCGGCCCTTTAAATTATGGGCCACGATACTCGCAAACTCTATTACAAATAACTTAAAAAGGATCAAGATTTTGTAATGCATTATAGAAGTAAAGTTGTTGATCATAACAATATCTATCAGAAAAAATGATTGCCACGCCCATTTATTACGTAACTAGGGATTTTTAGGGACCAAAGTCCTTAAACTTTGACGCAATATACCTAGAGAAGGAGACTTATTTTGTTAAGCATTGTAGAAGAGAAAATGTCTGCATTGATGATTCTTATCGATTCCACTAATCAAAACACTAATGTATGTCCCCATTAAGGATTTACAGGGCTGGCCCCTAAAATATTCAATCGTTTGTATCTCAAAAGCGAACAACAATTTTAGATAGGTTTAAGAACAAAAAATGTTAGTATTCTTAAGACCTGTTCAAGGAAATCAAGAAAAAGGGGCCGGCCCTTTAAATTAGGGGCCACGATACTCGCAAACTCTATTACAAATAACTTAAAAAGGATCAAGATTTTGTAATGCATTATAGAAGCAAAGTTGTTGATCATAACAATATCTATCAGGAAAAATGATTGCCACGCCCATTTATTACGTAACTAGGGATTTTTAGGGACCAAAGTCCTTAAACTTTGACGCAATATACCTAGAGAAGGAGACTTATTTTGTTAAGCATTGTAGAAGAGAAAATGTCTGCATTGATGATTCTTATCGATTCCACTAATCAAAACACTAATGTATGTCCCCATTAAGGATATACAGGGCTGGCCCCAAAAATATTCAATCGTTTGTATCTCAAAAACGAACAACAATTTTAGATAGGTTTAAGAACAAAAAATGTTAGTATTCTTAAGACCTGTTCAAGGAAATCAAGAAAAAGGGGCTGGCCCTTTAAATTAGGGGCCACGATACTCGCAAACTCTATTACAAATAACTTAAAAAGGATCAAGATTTTGTAATGCATTATAGAAGTAAAGTTGTTGATCATAACAAAATCTATCAGAAAAAATGATTGCCACGCCCATTTATTACGTAACTAGGGATTTTTAGGGACCAAAGTCCTTAAACTTTGACGCAATATACCTAGAGAAGGAGACTTATTTTGTTAAGCATTGTAGAAGAGAAAATGTCTGCATTGATGATTCTTATCGATTCCACTAATCAAAACACTAATGTATGTCCCCATTAAGGATTTACAGGGCTGGCCCCTAAAATATTCAATCGTTTGTATCTCAAAAGCGAACAACAATTTTAGATAGGTTTAAGAACAAAAAATGTTAGTATTCTTAAGACCTGTTCAAGGAAATCAAGAAACAGGGGCTGGCCCTTTAAATTAGGGGCCACGATACTCGCAAACTCTATTACAAATAACTTAAAAAGGATCAAGATTTTGTAATGCATTATAGAAGTAAAGTTGTTGATCATAACAATATCTATCAGGAAAAATGATTGCCACGCCCATTTATTACGTAACTAGGAATTTTTAGGGACCAAAGTCCTTAAACTTTGACGCAATATACCTAGAGAAGGAGACTTATTTTGTTAAGCATTGTAGAAGAGAAAATGTCTGCATTGATGATTCTTATCGATTCCACTAATCAAAACACCAATGTATGTCCCCATTAAGGATTTACAGGGCTGGCCCCTAAAATATTCAATCGTTTGTATCTCAAAAATGAACAACAATTTTAGATAGGTTTAAGAACAAAAAATGTTAGTATTCTTAAGACCTGTTCAAGGAAATCAAGAAAAAGTGGCCGGCCCTTTAAATTAGGGGCCACGATACTCGCAAACTCTATTACAAATAACTTAAAAAGGATCAAGATTTTGTAATGCATTATAGAAGCAAAGTTGTTGATCATAACAATATCTATCAGGAAAAATGATTGCCACGCCCATTTATTACGTAACTAGGGATTTTTAGGGACCAAAGTCCTTAAACTTTGACGCAATATACCTAGAGAAGGAGACTTATTTTGTTAAGCATTGTAGAAGAGAAAATGTCTGCATTGATGATTCTTATCGATTCCACTAATCAAAACACCAATGTATGTCCCCATTAAGGATTTACAGGGCTGGCCCCTAAAATATTCAATCGTTTGTATCTCAAAAACGAACAACAATTTTAGATAGGTTTAAGAACAAAAAATGTTAGTATTCTTAAGACCTGTTCAAGGAAATCAAGAAAAAGTGGCCGGCCCTTTAAATTATGGGCCACGATACTCGCAAACTCTATTACAAATAACTTAAAAAGGATCAAGATTTTGTAATGCATTATAGAAGTAAAGTTGTTGATCATAACAATATCTATCAGAAAAAATGATTGCCACGCCCATTTATTACGTAACTAGGGATTTTTAGGGACCAAAGTCCTTAAACTTTGACGCAATATACCTAGAGAAGGAGACTTATTTTGTTAAGCATTGTAGAAGAGAAAATGTCTGCATTGATGATTCTTATCGATTCCACTAATCAAAACACTAATGTATGTCCCCATTAAGGATTTACAGGGCTGGCCCCTAAAATATTCAATCGTTTGTATCTCAAAAGCGAACAACAATTTTAGATAGGTTTAAGAACAAAAAATGTTAGTATTCTTAAGACCTGTTCAAGGAAATCAAGAAAAAGGGGCCGGCCCTTTAAATTAGGGGCCACGATACTCGCAAACTCTATTACAAATAACTTTAAAAGGATCAAGATTTTGTAATGCATTATAGAAGCAAAGTTGTTGATCATAACAATATCTATCAGGAAAAATGATTGCCACGCCCATTTATTACGTAACTAGGGATTTTTAGGGACCAAAGTCCTTAAACTTTGACGCAATATACCTAGAGAAGGAGACTTATTTTGTTAAGCATTGTAGAAGAGAAAATGTCTGCATTGATGATTCTTATCGATTCCACTAATCAAAACACTAATGTATGTCCCCATTAAGGATTTACAGGGCTGGCCCCTAAAATATTCAATCGTTTGTATCTCAAAAGCGAACAACAATTTTAGATAGGTTTAAGAACAAAAAATGTTAGTATTCTTAAGACCTGTTCAAGGAAATCAAGAAAAAGGGGCCGGCCCTTTAAATTAGGGGCAACGATACTCGCAAACTCTATTACAAATAACTTAAAAAGGATCAAGATTTTGTAATGCATTATAGAAGTAAAGTTGTTGATCATAACAATATCTATCAGGAAAAATGATTGCCACGCCCATTTATTACGTAACTAGGGATTTTTAGGGACCAAAGTCCTTAAACTTTGACGCAATATACCTAGAGAAGGAGACTTATTTTGTTAAGCATTGTAGAAGAGAAAATGTCTGCATTGATGATTCTTATCGATTCCACTAATCAAAACACTAATGTATGTTCCCATTAAGGATTTACAGGGCTGGCCCCTAAAATATTCAATCGTTTGTATCTCAAAAGCGAACAACAATTTGAGATAGGTTTAAGAACAAAAAATGTTAGTATTCTTAAGACCTGTTCAAGGAAATCAGGAAAAAGTGGCTGGCCCTTTAAATTAGGGGCCACGATACTCACAAACTCTATTACAAATAACTTAAAAAGGATCAAGATTTTGTAATGCATTATAGAAGCAAAGTTGTTGATCATAACAATATCTATCAGGAAAAATGATTGCCACGCCCATTTATTACGTAACTAGGGATTTTTAGGGACCAAAGTCCTTAAACTTTGACGCAATATACCTAGAGAAGGAGACTTATTTTGTTAAGCATTGTAGAAGAGAAAATGTCTGCATTGATGATTCTTATCGATTCCACTAATCAAAACACTAATGTATGTCCCCATTAAGGATTTACAGGGCTGGCCCCTAAAATATTCAATCGTTTGTATCTCAAAAGCGAACAACAATTTTAGATAGGTTTAAGAACAAAAAATGTTAGTATTCTTAAGACCTGTTCAAGGAAATCCAGAAAAAGGGGCTGGCCCTTTAAATTAGGGGCCACGATACTCGCAAACTCTATTACAAATAACTAAAAAAGGATCAAGATTTTGTAATGCATTATAGAAGTAAAGTTGTTGATCATAACAATATCTATCAGAAAAAATGATTGCCACGCCCATTTATTACGTAACTAGGGATTTTTAGGGACCAAAGTCCTTAAACTTTGACGCAATATACCTAGAGAAGGAGACTTATTTTGTTAAGCATTGTAGAAGAGAAAATGTCTGCATTGATGATTCTTATCGATTCCACTAATCAAAACACCAATGTATGTCCCCATTAAGGATTTACAGGGCTGGCCCCTAAAATATTCAATCGTTTGTATCTCAAAAACGAACAACAATTTTAGATAGGTTTAAGAACAAAAAATGTTAGTATTCTTAAGACCTGTTCAAGGAAATCAAGAAAAAGTGGCCGGCCCTTTAAATTAGGGGCCACGATACTCGCAAACTCTATTACAAATAACTTAAAAAGGATCAAGATTTTGTAATGCATTATAGAAGCAAAGTTGTTGATCATAACAATATCTATCAGGAAAAATGATTGCCACGCCCATTTATTACGTAACTAGGGATTTTTAGGGACCAAAGTCCTTAAACTTTGACGCAATATACCTAGAGAAGGAGACTTATTTTGTTAAGCATTGTAGAAGAGAAAATGTCTGCATTGATGATTCTTATCGATTCCACTAATTAAAACACTAATGTATGTCCCCATTAAGGATTTACAGGGCTGGCCCCTAAAATATTCAATCGTTTGTATCTCAAAAACGAACAACAATTTTAGATAGGTTTAAGAACAAAAAATGTTAGTATTCTTAAGACCTGTTCAAGGAAATCAAGAAAAAGGGGCTGGCCCTTTAAATTAGGGGCCACGATACTCGCAAACTCTATTACAAATAACTTAAAAACGATCAAGATTTTGTAATGCATTATAGAAGCAAAGTTGTTGATCATAACAATATCTATCAGAAAAAATGATTGCCACGCCCATTTATTACGTAACTAGGGATTTTTAGGGACCAAAGTCCTTAAACTTTGACGCAATATACCTAGAGAAGGAGACTTATTTTGTTAAGCATTGTAGAAGAGAAAATGTCTGCATTGATGATTGTTATCGATTCCACTAATCAAAACACCAATGTATGTCCCCATTAAGGATTTACAGGGCTGGCCCCTAAAATATTCAATCGTTTGCATCTCAAAAATAAACAACAATTTTAGATAGGTTTAAGAACAAAAAATGTTAGTATTCTTTAGACCTTTTCAAGGAAATCAAGAAAAAGTGGCTGGTCCTTTAAATTAGGGGCCAGGATACTCGTATACTCTATTACAAATAACTTTAAAAGGATCAAGATTTTGTAATGCATTATAGAAGCAAAGTTCTTGATTGTAACAATGTCTGTTTGAAAAAACTCTTTGCCATACCCATTTATTACTTAATAAGATATTTATAGGAGGCAAAGTCCTTTAACTTTTTAAAAAATTGAACGGAAGACCTACTCGTTACTCGTAACGAGATCTTATCTAGTTATTATTATTTTTTTCCCCTTTTTTTCTCCACAAGATTTCTCAGAGATGGCTGGATAGATTTTTTTCAAATTTTCAGGAATGATAGAAATGATAATATCTCTAGGAGATTTTTTCATTTTTTCAAAATTCATTTCCTGTCGTCAGTTTCCTGTCCCGCGACAAAAAGCTTGTCACATCGAGATCTCAAAAACGAAAAAGACTTGAGCATCCAAACTTTGTGGGATGATAGACCTATAGTTGTAGATATGTTTAAACTATTTTGTTTTGTTCGTCGTAACTTCCGGTCGTCACCGGAAGCACTTCAAAAATTATTTTTTTTAAGTATATAATTTATCTTACATAGAATGAATATATAAGTATAAATCCTTACATATGTCATCTTAGTGATGTCAAAAAAATAATAAAATTATACTTCCGGTGAGATATCTCAATTATCTCAAGTAGCTTTTTAAAAACAAATTTTGTACCCGCGAGATCTCAGAAACTGTAAGTGATCAAGACATCAAACTTTCATGGATGATAGACATTTAATTGAAGATGTGTTTAAATGGTTTCATTTTGTCGACCGTCACTTCCGGTCGACACCGGAAGAGTTCAAACAAATCAAGCTGTTTATCAGTTTAACTGTTTTCCTGTGTTATTTTTTTGCTATATCGATTAACAAATAAGTATGATAGGTAAGTTTACAAGAAATATGAATTTAATTTTCATTGAGCACTTCCGTTTGTCCGTTTCCTGTCCCGAGACAAAAAACCTTATTTTGACGAGATCTCAAAAACGGTAACAACTTTAACAACCAAACTTTGTGGGTTAATAGACCTATGTATGTACATGTGTTTACACCTTTTTGTTTTATCTGGCGTTACTTCCGGTCGTCACAGGAAGTACACCAAAATTTGATTTTTCAAAAATATTTTGGTTATTTCTGATGGAAGTAACATTTTAGCGATAGAAATACAAAAGGTTGTGTACACATAGTTTAATAAACGAAAAACTTCTTTTTCCGGTTAGACATCTCAAATATCTCATGTATCTTTCTTTTGTTTTTTAAAATTGTACCCGCGAGATCTCTGAAACTGCAAGAGATCAAGATACAAGACTTTTATGGATGATAGACATTTGATTGGAACATGTAACAAAAACTTGAACATTCAAACTTTGAGAAAAGACAGAACAATGTATGAGGATATATTTACTATGTTCTGTCTGATCCGTCGTAACTTCCGATCGTCAAAGAAAGTACTCAAAAATTGACTTCTTGTTTTTTTGTTTTGTTTTACATAAAAATAAGTACTGGGAAATTCCTTTACAGTATATATTATATCCATTTTCTTTTTACAAGAGAAATGCATTTTTTTCACAGATTAATACATGAGGAACGGAAGACCTTGTTGTTGCTATAGCAACAAGAGTCTAGTTAAGGTCTTCCGTTTCCAACGGAAGACCTTATAGTGATTGTAATGTTTCTTATTAAGGTCTTCCGTTTCCAACGGAAGACCTTATAGTGATTGTAATGTTTCTTATTATTATTATTATTATTATTATTATTATTTTTTTTCCTTTTTTTGTCCACAAGATTTCTCAGAGATGGCTGGATAGATTTACTTGAAAGTTTCGGGAATGATAGACAATGATAGTATCTCTAGGCGTTTTTTTCATTTTTTCAAAATTCATTTCCTGTCGTCCGTTTCCTGTCCCGCGACAAAAAGCTAGTGACATCGAGATCTCGAAAACCAAAAACATTTGAGCATCCAAACTTTGTGGGATAATAGACCTATAGTTGTAGATGTGTTTAAACTATTTCGTTTTGTTCGTCGTAACTTCCGGTCGTCACCGGAAGCACTTCAAAAAATATTTTTTTTACCAATATAATTGTTTTTACATAAAATTTATATATAAGTAAAAATCTTTACATATGTCATCTATCCGATGGTGAATAAAGAAAAAAATCTACTTCCGGTGAGATATCTCAAATATCTCAGTTTGTTTTTTTTAAAACCAATGTTGTAACAGCGAGATCTAAGAAACTGTAAGTGACCAAGGCTCAAATCTTGCATGGATGATAGACATTTGATAGTAGATGTGTTTAACCGCTTTCATTTTGTCAACCGTCACTTCCGGTCCACACCGGAAGAGTTCAAACAATTCAAGTTGTTTAAAAGTTTAACTGTTTTTCTTTGACAACTTAAGATCAATTGATAGGCAATAAAGTCCCATTGTCTAGTCTTTGATAAAAATTACCTATCCTTTTCATTGATTACTTCCGTTTGTCCGTTTCCTGTCCCGAGACAAAAAACTTTGACTTCTCGATATCTCAAAAACGGTAATGACTTGAACAATCAAACTTTGTGGAATTATAGACCTATGTATATAAATCTGATTACACTATTTTGTTTTGTTCGGCGTAACTTCCGGTCGTCACCGGAAGCACTTCAAAAATTATTTTTTTTACGCATATAATTGTGTTCACATAGAATTGATATATAAGTTAAAATCTTTACATATGTCATCTATCCGATGGTGAATAAAGAAAAAGATCTACTTCCGGTGAGATATCTCAAATATCTCAGGTTGTGTTTTTTTAAACAAATGTTGTAACAGCGAGATCTAAGAAACTGTAAGTGACCAAGGCTCAAAGCTTACGTGGATGATAGACATTTGATAGTAGATGTGTTCAACCGCTTTCATTTTGTCAACCGTCACTTCCGGTCCACACCGGAAGAGTTCAAACAATTCAAGTTGTTTAAAAGTTAAACTGTTTTTCTTTGACAACTTAAGATCAATTGATAGGCAATAAAGTCCCGTTGTCTAGTCTTTGAGAAAATTTACCTATCCTTTTCATTGATTACTTCCGTTTGTCCGTTTCCTGTCCCGAGACAAAAAACCTTGACTTCTCGAGATCTCAAAAACGGTAATGACTTGAACAATCAAACTTTGTGGGATTATAGACCTATGTATGTAAATCTGTTTACACTATTTTGTTTTGTTCGGCGTAACTTCCGGTCGTCACCGGAAGCACTTCAAAACGTTTCATTTTACCTATTTTAGTGTGTCTACATAGAATTGAAATATTAGTATAAATCATTTCATATGTCATGTATGCAATGTTAAATAAACACAAAAAATCTTCTTCCGGTGAGTTATCTCAAATATCTCAGATAGCATTTTTAAACAAATGTTATACGTGTCGGATCTTACAAACTTTAAGAGATTAAGACACAAAACCTACATGGACAATAGACATTTGATAGAAGATGTGTTTAATCGCTTTTATTTTGTCAACTGTCACTTCCGGTCCTCACCGGAAAGGTTCAAACAATTATGTTTTTAACAAGTTTACCTGATTTAATGGGTGTTTCATCTAGCCTGATAAATAATGATGTACACTAGGCAAATGTACAAGAAATATCAGCTTTTATTTTCATTAATCACTTCCGTTCGTCAGTTTCCGGCCCCGAAACAAAAATCCTTGTTTGAACGAGATCTCAGATTAGGCAGAGACGTGAAAAACCAAACTTTGAGGAAAGATTGACTTATGACTGTTGAAATGTTAAATATGTTTTGTTTGGTTCGGTGTTACTTCCGGTCGACACAAAAGGTACTTCAAAAATTGATTATTTTTTCATTCTCGTTGTTGTTTTACATAGAAGTAACGTATACATATTTCATTAACAGTAAATATCATATTCATTATTTTTTTCTACTTGAGAGAAGCAATGTCTTATAGCTAAATCCATACATGTATATCAGAACGGAAGACCTTTTTGTTGCTCATGCAACAAGAGTCTAGTTATTATTATTATTATTATTATTATTTTTTTCCCTTTTTTTGTCCACAAGATTTCTCAGAGATGGCTGGATAGATTTACTTGAAAGTTTCGGAAATGATAGACAATTATAATATCTCTAGGCGTTTTTTTCATTTTTTCAAAATTCATGTCCTGTCGTCCGTTTCCTGTCCCGCGACAAAAAGCTAGTGACATCGAGATCTCAAAAACCAAAAAGACTTGAACATCCAAACTTTATGGGATGATAGAGCTATAGTTGTAGATGTGTTTAAACTATTTTGTTTTGTTCGTCATAACTTCCGGTCGTCACCGGAAGCACTTCAAAAAATATTTTTTTTACGCATATAATTGTTTTCACATAGAAATTATATATAAGTAAAAATCTTTACATATGTTATCTATCCGATGGTGAATAAAGAAAAAAAATCTACTTCCGGTGAGATATCTCAAATATCTCAGGTTGTTTTTTTTAAACAAATGTTGTAACAGCGAGATCTAAGAAACTGTAAGTGACCAAGGCTCAAAGCTTACATGGATGATAGACATTTGATAGTAGATGTGTTTAACCCCTTTCATTTTGTCAACCGTCACTTCCGATCCACACCGAAAGAGTTCAAACAATTCAAGTTGTTTAAAAGTTAAACTGTTTTTCTTTGACAACTTAAAATATATTGATAGGCAATAAAGTCCCGTTGTCTAGTGTTTCAGAAAAATTACCTATCCTTTTCATTGATTACTTCCGTTTGTCCGTTTCCTGTCCCGAGACAAAAAACCTTGACTTCTCCAGATCTCAAAAACGGTAATGACTTGAACAATCAAACTTTGTGGGATCATAGATCTATATATGTAGATGTGTTTACACTCTTTTGTTTTGTTCGGCGTAACTTCCGGTCGTCACCGGAATCACTTCAAAAATTATTTTTTTTACCTATTTTAGTTTTTTTTTTTTACATAGAATTGAAATATTAGTTTACATCATGTCATATGTCATGTATGCGATGTTAAATAAACACAAAATTTCTTCTTCCGGTGAGTTATCTCAAATATCTCGGATAACCTTTTTTTAAACAAATGTTTTAGCTGTCAGATCTTACAAACTTTAAGTGATTAAGACGCAAAACTTACAAGGACAATAGACATTTGACAGAAGATGTGTTTAACCGCTTTCATTTTGTCAACTGTCACTTCCGGTCTTCACCGGAAGTTTTCAAACAAATCATATTTTTAACAAGTTTACCTGACTTTCTTGGGTGTTTCATCTAGCCTGATAAATAGTGATGTACAATAGGAAAATGTGCATCAAATACCAGCTTTTATTTTCAATAATCACTTCCGTTCGTCAGTTTTCGGTCCCGAGACAAAAAACCTTGTTTCGATGAGATCTCAGATTAGGCAGAGAGGTGAAAAACCAAACTTGGAGGAAAGATTGACTTATGACTGTAGAAATGTTAAACGTGTATTTTTGGGTTCGGCGTTACTTCCGGTCGACACAAAAGGTACTTTAAAAATTGATGATGTTTTTCATTCTCGTTGTTGTTTTAAATAGAAGAAACGTATATATACATTTTTCATTCAAAGAAATTATCATATCCATTACTTTTTCTACTTGAGAGAAGCAATGTCTCATAGTTAAATTCATACATGTATATCAGAACGGAAGACCTTTTTGTTGCTATCGCAACAAGAGTCTAGTTATTATTATTATTATTTTTTTTTTCCACAAATTTTGTGCACGCGATTTCTCGAAAACTATTCGACCGATTTCCACAATTTTTTCACAGATGATTGGACTTCATTTGATCTTCATACATTTTTGATAATTTTCCTGTCGTCACTTCCGGTACTGATTTATCGGCCATTTTGTTCATTTTTACGACCTATTTTGTGCACACAAAAACTCAAAAACTATCAGAGATATGAATATGATATTTTCAGGATAGTTAGACGATAGTTTGAAGTTGTGCCCATTGGCTTTGTTTTACTCCTGTGGCGCCATGTCTTGGAGCTCGCTATGGCTCGAAAATTGGGTACGGATTTTTCGTCAAAATTTTCACACGTTTTGATCTGTATCTTTTTATCAGTTGATATTTTGTTGAGACATATATAACAAAAGTGGTAGAGTATGAAAAGTTCTTTTCATCGATATCACGGAAGAGGGGCTAGCTCCTTTAATTAGGGGCCAAGAGACTCGTAAACTCTATTACAAATAACTTAAAAACGATAAAGATTTTGTAATGCATTATAGAAGCAAAGTTGTTGATCATAACAATATCTGTCAGAAAAATTCATTGCCACGTCCATTTATTACGTAACTAGGGATTTTAAGGGGCAAAAAACCTTAAATTTTGACGCAATATATCTAGAGAAGGAGACATATTTTGTTAAGCATTGTAGAAGAGAAAATGTCTTCATTGATAATTTTAATCGATTGCACATATCAAAACATCATTATCTGTCCCCATTAAGGATTTTTAGGGCTGACACCTAAAAGATTCAATCAATTATATCTCAAAAATGAACAACAATTTTAAATAGGTGTAAGAACAAAAATTGTTAGTATCCTTAAGACCTTTCCAACAAAATCAAGAAAAAGGGGCTGGCCCCTTTAATTAGGGGCCAATAAACTTGTAAACTCTATTACAAATAGCTTTAAAAAGATCAAGATTTTGTAATGCATTATCGAAGCAAAGATGTTGATCGTAGCAATGTCTATAAGAAAAATCATTGCCACGCCCATTTATTACGTAATTAAGGATTATTAAGGGCCAAAATCCTTAAACTTTGACGCAATATATCTAGAGAAGGAGACATATTTTGTTAAGCATTGTAGAAGAGAAAATGTCTGCATTGATGATTTCAATCGATGCCACTAATCAAAACACCAATGTATGTTCCTATAAAGGATTTACAGGGCTGACCCCTAAAAGATTCAATCATTTATATCTCAAAAATGAACAACAATTTAAGATAGGTGTAAAAACAACAAATGTTACTACACTTAAGATCTTTCCAACAAAATCAAGAAAAAGGGATTGGCCCCTTTCATTAGGGGCCAACACACTCGTAAACTCTATTACAAATAACTTAAAAACGATAAACATTTTGTAATGCATTATAGAAGCAAAGTTGTTGATCATAACAATATCTATCAGAAAAAATCATTGCCAGCCCATTTATTACGTAACTAGGGATTTGTAGGGGCCAAAGTCCTTAAACTTTGACGCAATATAACTAGAGAAGGAGACATATTTTGTTAAGTACTATAGAAGAGAAAATCTGCATGGAAGGTTTTAATTGATTCCACTTATTAAAACACCAATGTTTATCCCCATTAAGGATCTATAGGACTGGCCCCTAAAATATTCAATCGTTTATATCTCAAAAATTAACAAAAATTTTTGATAGGTATACGAACAAAAATGATAGCATTCTTAAGACCTTTCCAATGAACTCAGGAAAAAGGGGCTGGCCCTTAAAATTAGGGGCCAGGATACTAGTAAACACTATTACAAATAACTTAAAAACGATCAAGATTGTGCAATGCATTATAGAAGACAAGTTGTTGATCGTAACAAAGTCTGTTTGAAAAACTCTTTGCCACAACCATTTATTACTTAATTAGAGATTTATAGGAGCCAAAGTCCTTAAACCTTTTAAAAAATTGAACGGAAGACCTACTCGTTACTCGTAACGAGAGCGTATCTAGTTATTATTATTATTATTATTATTTTTCTTTTCCACAAATTTTGTGCACGCGATTTCACGAAAACTATTCGACCGATTTCCACAATTTTTTCACAGATGATTGGACTTCATATGATCTTCAAACATTTTTGATAATTTTCCTGTCGTCACTTCCGGTACCGATTTATCGGCCATTTTGTTCATTTCATTGCCACGCCCATTTATTACGTAATTAGGGATTTTTAGGGGTCAAAGTTCTCAAACTTTGATACAATTTATCTAGAGAACGTGACATATTTTGTAAAGCATTGTAGAAGAGAAAATATTTGTATTGATGATTTAAATCGATTCCACTAATCAAAACACCAATGTCTGTCCCCATTAAGGATCTACAGGGCTGACCCCTAAAAGATTTAATCATTTATATCTCAAATGTGAACAACAATATCAAATAGGTTTAAGAACAAAAATTGTTAGTATTCTTAAGACCTTTCCACACAAATCAAGAAAAAGGGGCTGGCCCCTTTAATTAGGGGCCAAGACACTCGTAAACTCTATTACAAATAACTTAAAAACGATCAAGATTTTGTAATGCATTATAGAAGCAAAGTTATTGATCATAACAATATCTATCTGAAAAAATCATTGCCACACCCATTTATTAGGTAACTAGGGATTTTTAGGGGCCAAAATCCTTAAATTTTGACGCTATATATCTAGAGAAGGTGACATATTTTGTTAAACATTGTAGAAGAGAAAATGTCTGCATTGATGGTTCTAATTGATTGCATTTATCAAAACACCAATATCTGTCCCCATTGAGGATTTACAGGGCTGACCCCTCAAAGATTCAATCATTTATATCTCAAATGTGAACAACAATATTAGATAGTTGTAAGAACAAAAAATGTTAGTATTCGTAAGTCCTTTTCAAGGAAATCAAGAAAAAGGGGCTGGCCCCTTAAATTAGGGGCCAAGACACTCGTAAACTCTATTTCAAATAACTTAAAAACGATCAAGATTTTGTAATACATTGAAGAAGCAAAGTTGTTGATCGTAACAATATATATCAGGAAAAATCATTGCCACGCCCATTTATTACGTAATTAGGCATTTTTAGGGGCCAAAGTTCTCAAACTTTGATACAATATATCTAGAGAACGAGACATATTTTGTTAAGCATTGTAGAAGAGAAAATACTTGTTTTGATGATTTAAACCGATTCCACTCATCAAAACACCAATGTCTGTCCCCATTAAGGATCTAGAGGGCTGGCCCCTAAAAGATTCAATCATTCATATCTCAAAAATGAACCACAAGTTTAGATAGGTGTAAGAACAAGAAATGTTAGTATTCTTAAGACCTTTCGAACAAAATCAGGAAAAAGGGGCTAGCCCTTTTATTTAGGGGCCAATATACTCGTAAACTCTATTACAAATAACTGAAAAACGATAAAGATTTTGTAATGCATTATGGAAGCAAAGTTGTTGATCGTAACAATATCTATTAGAAATCAAAGGCCGGAACGGCCACAAAGGCGTCGAGCTGACATTTTTTTCTTTTATATAGAATGATACCAATAATTTGAATTTCTGTACTAATAGTCATATCAAATGATATTAGACTTAGAATAGAAAGTATATGAATTATGTTTTCTGCTGCTTTAAAAACAAAAATCAGTATATTTTCTTATAAAATAGGTAGTGGTGCTTTTTTAATACAATAACTCATCATAATTGCAAAAATCGAAGAAATTCCAAAGTTCAAAAATAATTTGTTTCTTTCTGCTTCAAACAGTCTTTGAACAACTTTCACAGGTTCATAATTTGAATACATTAACAGTGTGTCCCTAATTATAATAATAAAACATACATTTATTTATTTCAATTCCCGTTTGAAACAAGATTTCCTATGGTATGGTTGTTTACAAACAAATCCACAACACGTGCTATCTAAAATGCTCGACCAAACTAACTGCATTATCGAGTTTATTTTTTGCAACGAAATTACTAGATACGTTTATCGCTTACATTTATTTTGGAGACCGTGCCCGATAACAAATAAATTTACATCTAAAATGTTATTTCTATCGGGCACTGTCTCCAATTAAAATGTAAGCGATAAACTAAAATAATATCTAGTGAATCTTTACACTTAGGCCTGATTGTATTCATCCGCCATTTCTTGATTAAGCAAATTTATTCTTATGCAATGAGTTGTCAATCACCAGGGAGGCAAAGTTGGGTTTTTTGTACACAATTTAGTTGAATAAATGGAAAAAAAATCTTGTAATACGTTTAATACTTTTAGGAACTTATTTCTTAATAATGCGCATTTAAATGGCGGTGCAGCGCGTGAATTTTGGACGATTGCCAATCCAGACGATCGCTAGAAGGCTGCCGAGCATTAGCTCGACGCCTTAAAAATCAATGCCACGCCCATTTATTACGTAACTAGGGATTTTTAGGGGTCAAAGTCCTTAAACTTTGACGAAATATACCTATATAAGGAGACTTATTTTGTTAAGCATTGTAGAAGAGAAAATGTCTGCATTGATGGTTCTTATCAATTCCACCTATCAAAACACCAATGTATGTCCCTATTAAGGATTTACTGGGCTGGCCCCTAAAATATTCAATCGTTTGTATCTCAAAAAGGAACAACAATTTTATATAGGTGTAAGAACAAAAAATGTTAGTATTCTTAAGACCTTTTCAAGGAAATCAAGAAAAAGGAACTGGCCCTTTAAATTAGGGGCCACGATACTCGTAAACTCTATTACAAACAACTTAAAAACGATCAAGATTTTGTAATGCATAATAGAAGCAAAGTTGTTGATCATAACAATATCTATCAGAAAAAATGATTGCTACGCCCATTTATTACGTAACTAGGGATTTTTAGGGGCCAAAGTCCTTAAACTTTGACGCAATATACCTAGAGAAGGAGACTTATTTTGTTAAGCATTGTAGAAGAGAAAATGTCTGCATTGATGATTCTTATCGATTCCACTAATGAAAACACCAATGTATGTCCCCATTAAGGATTTACAGGGCTGGCCCCTAAAATATTCAATCGTTTGTATCTCAAAAATGAACAACAATTTTAGATAGGTTTACGAACAAAACATGTTAGTATTCTTTAGACCTTTTCAAGGAAATCAAGAAAAAGTGGCTGGTCCTTTAAATTAGGGGCCAGGATACTCGTATACTCTATTACAAATAACTTAAAAACGATCAAGATTTTGTAATGCATTATAGAAGCAAAGTTCTTGATCGTAACAATGTCTGTTTGAAAAAACTCTTTGCCATACCCATTTATTACTTAATAAGAGATTTATAGAAGGCAAAGTCCTTAAACTTTTTAAAAGATTGAACGGAAGACCTACTCGTTACTCGTAACGAGATCTTATCTAGTTATTATTATTTTTCTTTTCCACAAATTTTGTGCACGCGATTTCTCGAAAACAATTCGACCGATTTCAACCATTTTTTCACAGATGATAGAACGTGACCTGAATTTTAATGTTTTTGAAATTATTTCAGTCATCATTTCCGGTCCCGATTTACGGCCGATTTTTCAATTTTTTACGACCCATTTTGTGCAGAAGTGATCTCAAAAACTATCAGAGATATGACTGTGAAATTTTCAGGATAGGTAGTCTATAGTTTGAAGTTGTGCCCTATTATGTTGTTTTACGGCAGTGGCGCCTTATCTTGGAGCTCGCCTAAGCTTGAAAATTGGGTACCAATTTTCATTCAAAATTTTCATACGTTTTGATCTGTATCTTTTTATAAAATGATATTTTGTTAAGACATATATAACAAAAGTGGTAGAGAATCCACAGTTCCTTCCAACAAAATCATGAAAAAGGGGCTGGTCCCATTATTTAGGGGCCATGACACTCGTAAACTCTATTACAAATAACTGAAAAATGATAACGATTTTGTAATGCATTATAGAAGCAAAGTTGTTGATCGTAACAATATATATCAGGAAAATCATTACCACGCCCATTTATTACGTAATTAGGGATTTTTTAGGGGCCAATGTTCTCAAACTTTGATACAATATATCTACTGAAGGAGACATATTTTGTTAAGCATTGTAGAAAAGAAAATACTTGTACTGATGATGTTAATCGATTCCACTAATGAAAACACCAATTCCTGTCCCCATTAAGGATCTAGAGGGCTGGCCCCTAAAATATTCAATCATTTATATCTCAAATGTGAACAACAATTTTAGATGGGTGTAAGAACAAAAAATGTTAGTATTTGTGAGACTTTTTCAGGGGAATCCAGAAAAAGGGGCTGGTCCCTTTAATTAGGGGCCATGACACTCGTAAACTCTAATACAAATAACTTATCAGAATGAATCATTGCCACGCCCATTTATGACGTAATAAGGGATTTTTAGGGGCCAAAGTACTTAAACTTTGACGCAATATATCTACTGAAGGAGACATATTTTGTAAAGCAATGTAGAAGAGAAAATGTTTGCATTAATGATTCTCATCGATTCAACTAACCAAACACCAATGTCTGTCCCCATTAAAAATCTACAGGACTGGCCCCTAAAATATTCAATCGTTTGTATCTCAAAAATGAACAACAATTTGAGATGGATGTAAGAACACAAAATGTTAGTACTTAAGACCTTTTCAAGAAAATCCAGCAAAAGGGGCTGGCCCCTTGAATAAGGCCCAAGACACTTGTAAACTATATTACAAATAACTTAAAAACGATCAAGATTTTTTAATGAATTATAGAAGCAAATTTGTTGATCCTAACAATATCTATCAGAAAGAAATCATTGCCACACCCATTTTTTACGTAAGTAAGGACTTTTAGGGGCCAAAGTACTTAAACTTTGTCGTGATATATCTAGAGAGGGAGACATATTTTGTTAAGCATTGTACAAGAGAAAAAGTCTGTATTGATGATACTAATCGATTCCACTAATCAAAACACCAATGTATGTCCCCATTAAGGATCTAAAGGGCTGGCCCCTTAAATATTCAATCATTTGTATCTAAAAAATGAACAACAATTTAAAAGAGGAGTAAGAACAAAAAATGTTAGTATTCGTAGGACCTTTCGAATGAACTCAAGAAAAAGGGGCTGGCCCCTTAAATTAGGGTCCAAGGCACTCGTAAAGTCTCTTAACATAACTTAAAAACGATCAAGATTTTGTAATGCATTATAGAAGCAAGTTGTTAATCGTAACATGATGTGTTTGTAAAACTTATTGCCACATGCATTGATGACGTAATTAGGGACTTTAGGGGACTAAAATCTTAAATCTTTAATGTGCTGTGTGTAAAAAAGCAAAACACTTTGTTTAGCATTGTAAAGTATATTGACAATCGTATACATTATCTGAAAGTGAGGAGTTGAGGAGGAATTCTGAAATTTCATTGATATTTTAACCATATCGTTTAAAAAACTGAACGGAAGACCTACTCGTTACTCGTAACGAGATCGTATATAGTATACATTACTGTTTATCAGGCTAGATGAAACACCCAAGAAAGTCTGTTCAAATTGTTAAAAACATGAATTGTTTGAACCATTCCGTTGAGAACCGGAAGTAACAGTTGACAAAATAAGATTCATTAAACACATCTTCAATCAAATGTCTATCATTCATAAAAGTTTTCTGTCTCAATCACTTACAGTGACTAAAATCTCGCGGGTATCAAATTTGTAAAAGGAAAGCTACCCAAGATATTTGATATAACTCACCGGATGTAGAATATGTTTGCTTATTTGACATCGTATAGATAACATACATACTATTTTATACTGACATATTCATTCCATGTAAAATAAATAATAGAAGATAAAAAAAATTATTTTTGAAGTGCTTCTGGTGACGACCGAAAGTTACGACGAATCAAACAAAATAATGTTAACACGGATACATTCAAAGGGCTATCATCCCATAAAGTTTGGTTGTTCAAGTCGTCACCGTTTTTGAGATCTCGTGGAGTCAATGTTTTTTTGTCTCTGGACAGGAAACAGACAAACAGAAGTGCTCAGTGAAAATAAAAGTTAGTATTTCTTGAATATTGGACAACTGTACTTTATCGTTTATCAATTTAAAATTGTCAAAGAAAAACAGTAAAACTTTCAAACAAATTGATTTTTTAACCCTTCCAGTGATGAGGACCGGAAGTGACGGTTGACAAAATGAAAGCAGTTAATCGCATTTTCAATCAAATGTCTATCGTCCATGTAAGTTTCGTGTATTGATCACTTGCACTTTCTGAGATCTCGTGGGTAAAACATTTGTTTATAAAAGGCTATCTGAGATATTTGAGATATCTCACCGGAAGTAGATTTTTTTTATTTAATATCGGATAGATGACATATGTAAGGAGTAATACTTATATTTCAATTCTATGAGAAATAAATTAAATGCAAAAAAATTTTTGAAGTGCTTCCGATGACGACCGGAAGTTAAGACGAACAAAACAAAATAGTTTAGAGACATCTACAACTATAGGTTTATAACCCTACAAAGCCTGAATGATCAAGTCCTTATCATTTTTAAGATCTCAATGTCACAAGTTTTCGCGGGACCGGAAACAGGAAATGAATTTTTAAAAAATGAAAAAGCACCTCCAGATAATCATGCAAATTTCAAGAAAATTTATGAAGCCATCTCTGAAAAATCTTGTGAACAAAAAAAGGGGGGGAAATGTCAAAATTCGTACCCAATTTTCGAGCCATGGTGAGCTCTAAAGAATGGCGCAACTGGCGTAAAACAAAAACAATAAGCACAACTTCAAACTATGGCCCCCATAAGAAGCTAGAGGGTCGACCTAAAACAATCTTTTTAAAATATCTCAAGGACAGTAACGAATTTCTTAACACTAAATAAACAAAATGTGTTTAGAATTAAATTACCTTTTCTTTGATAACAATAAAAAGGGACTGGTCCCTCTAATTAAGACCAAGAGGAGTCTTAAGTCTTTTATTCACACCTCCTTACTGAGGAATATTTTGTAATATGTTATAGAAGCAAAAATTTCATCTTCCAGTTATTTACCCATACATGATTTAAGGTTTCTCATATGTTACGTTATTATGGATTTTAATGGGCTAGAAGTCCAACATTTTGATCATTTCCATCTAAAAAGGAGAAATATTTTGAAAAACATTAATGAAGAGAAGATGCTCAGAAAGATATTCTAAACAATATTTCACCAACAAAAGAACGAGAACACTAAAGCTATAGAGAATGGGCCCTATTTCAGTGCCGTTTTTATGTAGACTATATCAACAATTTGCTTTTTTCAGTAATATTTAAGCACTGATGGATACTTGTGATTGAAATGCACGCTTAGCTTCACCAAAATTAGCAAAAGATTAGCATACATTTTAAACCATTGAGGATTTTTAATTGACTATAGACAATATAAATCCGGAAAAATCATACCGCACCTATCTAAATTGTGTCTATTTAAATCAAAGGGAGGGGACACTTAAATCGACATTATTCTGTTGGTGGATCAATTGGCTCGTTTGCTGAATTATAATTTATGCGTTATTTTATGTCTGAAAAAAAATCGAATAAAGCTTTGAAGTTGCATATTGGCACAGTGACCAAACAAACATTCTTGATCATACGGAGTCGATGGAAAGCGATTTAAAATGTGTCAGTGGTTTACAGTGAGCACATTTGACAAACGCCTACCTGGACTGGATAAAACCCACGTGACTTTTTGAAATAATTTATTCCATATGTAGGTTCAACATGGGTCACACAGGTAATAGCTCGCGTTTGCTATAGGAAAAAACTTGGAAATTTCGTACATTTTTCCTTCTGTAAGTACCAGCCTAATGACAAACTTCTTGTTTTCACAGGAGTTTTCAAAATTTTAGTATGATATATAGTATTATACGTGTTCTGTCTTTTCCACAAGTTTGTATACGGTTAGGCTGACGATAAACAATGGCTTTGAAATGAATGCCTGTCCTCAATTTACTACATAAAATCACGACCCCTACTATGTTGTAAAGCTTCGTGTTTTTGATATACACTAAATTCAGCGTTAAAACTTGTTGATTCTTATGGTTTAAATATCAATAGATGATGTGAGATAAAAAATTATGCTTAATTTGAATCTTTATTTTTTCACTTTTTACCGGGGTCCATAAGTGCACTCGTTCTTTCGTTAAATGGCCCATATGAGGAGAAGAAACAAGTCAAGATCATAGCCTACACCTGTACCGTATTAAAAGTAATATGTGCCGTGTATTCTCTCTCATGGCAAAAATCTACATAAAGCTTCATTCAAAAAGTGTTTGTGAGTGACCTTAATTTATGATTATAAGGTCAAGATCAAGGCAAACATTGATGTATAGTTGTGAACTACAAAGAACAGAAATAGATCAAAACTAGTATCTACAATGTTTTGATAGGTTTTTTCTTTGCGGCAAAAATCTATTTATATATATATATATATATATATATATATATATATATATATATATATATATATATATATATATATATATATCTGGTTTTTGCTGTTAAACACTTGCTGAAAATTTTTTCATATTTTGCACGCATTTTAAACAGTTAATGCCTATCAAATATATTAAAATCAGGAGCCATTTGTTAATCCGTGAATTGGGATTTAACCCGCTCTTTAATAAGGGGCTGAAACATGACATACATTTACTCATTTACTATCACTAGTTTTTACATCACGACTATTGTCATATTGACAATCCTTTTTCGACAAAAAGCTGCAACGGAAGACCTCTAGTTGCTCTAGTTGTAAATATTTTATCTTAACATATGGAACAAAAGCTGTATGGTTTTACACGAGTTTTTATTTCACAAGAAGAAAATGTGATTGGTCTTTCAAATAGGAGACCAAAAACGACTCAGGTTTTTTTCATATAACTCTCAAATGAAGAAACTGAATGTTTAAAATTATTTTTTGAAAATATGTCTCTGATAGATCTCATTTTTCTGAACACAGAACTGAAATCTGTTTAAACATCGGACGTTCAATTTTAAAATGATCACGATCTAAAACTGCAATGTTTCCGGATATTTTGACATTGCAGCATTGGTTCAGAAAAAAAATATAGTGCTTGGTTAAAGTAACTCGAACCAGAAATAAGTCGTTAAAAGTGAAAAGAAAAAAAGTACCAGTACAATTTGAAACTTTTTGTTTAAGGGAGGAATCTTATCTAATTTTCGACTTTTCAAAAGTAAATTTGATTAAATGTTCATTAAATTAAAATATATTTTTCTTTCTTTCTTACTATTATACAACTTTGCATAGAAATACTAATCAAAGTTAGAATCTAACAAGGACTATGTTTTTGTTATTCAGAATTACTGTCGATTTATGGGTTTACTAAGCATTTTTAGAACAATAACATATATCCCAGATTTTTTCAACTATTGTGAACTAATGATAAGATACTTGGGTTTCAGAAGATGGTTTTAAAATTTGATTTTCCTATCAAATTACATTTTTATTAGCTTTTTAAAACGCTCATTCTATGAAGAGATTTGTGTGAAAAAACCACTAAAATAGGATTTTCTCTCTTACTAAATGGTCAATATATTAGCCTTTCCGTCAATTTATATCTTTATGTAAAGTCTTCATAATATGTAAAAATCAGAATTATTTTATCATTGAAAACATAGATAAAATAATCAAAATATCTTCAAAATTTAAGAAAATTAGAGGAAATGCTGGCTTAGCAATATCAATTTTAGTTTAACTATCTATTTCAATTTAGTAGTATAAACTGATAAACATTCTGATATTTTATCATTTCATTGAAGAATATAAACTTCATATCTTAAACAGATGTCTACATAACTGCAGATAACTACATTTATTTTTATCATCCTTTCAGTTTAGGAAAAATGTAGTGACCTTGACCTGACCTTGATGCGAAACCTAGATGGTCAAATTTGATTAAACTAACACATTTATTTGGTAATATGGTCTGTTTGACTGTGTGAAATTTTATGAACTTCTCAAAATAAAAAGTATGTCTGATAACGAGAAAACTTCTTCCTTAAGGGAACATGTACATTTCAACTTATTTCTTAAATCTTACCCGATATTATTCGGATTTCTTAAGTCGTACCAAGAATAATTCATTTTTCCTGTTTTGTTTGTCTTGTACCTGTTAACATTTTTTTTGTTTGCAACGAGTTTTGCTCTTGTTCTTGTTTTTCCTAGACGCAACCTTTGAGGAGTCACATCTTGCTGATTTCTGAACGTTTTTTGCTCAAAGAATTTGATTTAGTTGATGTGATATTACGCCCTCAAATTTACCAAAAAATTAATTGTACTTTTGAAAAATAAATTGTACATAAAACTATTTTTAATATATGTAAGATTATTAAAACAGATTAGAATTTTACCGATATTGCCTCGAAAGTGAATTTTTGATGCTAAATTCTCCAGTGGAATTACAATTTCCAGAAAAAATTGGTAAAATCTGTCATTTAATTCAGCATGTTAACGTGTGCGCATGAGTTTACCAAGTTCTCACTTTGCCAAAAAATAAAACCCTAAAGGCGCGACTTCCATACCAAAAATCACGATGGTAAACTTCTGCGCACTATGTTTATTCCTTGAAAATACAAATTTTTGAGTTGCTTCCCTTTTGTTGGGTAAACAGTATGACGTCACTGTAGTGACAAACACAGATGAGTGATCGAGCTGTCAAAGTTCAATTTGGAGAAACCCAGGACTGCCAGTTTCGTTTAGGTAAGATTAAATCTATAGAATTGAACAGTGTCATGAAAAAGGAACAACGTTTTTACAAATAATCCTGTCCCCTCATCCTGATTCGCATGTAGAGACGACTTGAACACAAAGTGCATGTAAATAAAGACTTTGCATGCATAAAATCGTCTCCTGTATGTAAGTGATTCCACTAGTATTTAGTTATCCACGTGTATTTAGTAATTAATACACTCATTAAAAACCAGATTTTTATACAGTGTGTTTACATATATACATGCATTTCCAATGGTCTATGCTGCGCACGTCATCTCCCCAATGGAAGATTCACTGAAGAGACACTTGAGAAAATTTCTGCATTTTCAGAAACATCTACACTATACAGAATCCATTGTTGGATATGCTTATGTATCTTAGGGAGATTGCTTTGCTGAATGGAGGGAAAAGAATAGACTTTCATGATCCAAATGCACTGAGTGACCAAGAGTATGTCAACCTCACTGGGATAAATAAAGTTTCCTTTAGTGATCTGTTGTAGATGGAAAAGTAAGGAACACATATACTCGCAGTTTTAGAACCAGCCTTGGAATTTTTCTACTAAAGATGAGATCTAGTCTGTCCAATGAAATGCTGTCAACAATATTAAATGTTTCAAAGTCAAGCATTCGTCGGGCCATCAAAGTAGTGAGGAGGACACTTATGGAGACATTTGTACCAAAGAATGTTGGGTTTCAGCACATCCCCAGAAATGATGTTATAAATAAGCATACCAGACCATTAGCGGAGTCTCTTTTTGGTGGTACTGGCACCCAAACCATTCTTGTTTTAGATGGCACATACATTTATATACAAAAAAGTATAAACTTTGCCTTTCAATGTAAAACCTATGGATTGGATAAGGGTCGTCCACTGGTGAAGCCAATGGTTGTTGTAACAACTAGCGGATATTACCTGTCTGTTATTGGACCATATAGAGTGAAGAACAATGATGCAGCAATCTTGAGCCACATCATGAAGACCAACAAAGAAGATGTGCTGAAATGGGTTAAAGAGAGAGATGTGTTTATTGTAGACAGAGGCTTCCAGGATTCTTTAACATTACTTGAAGACCTTGGATTAATATCTGCTATGCCTGCTTTTATGAAGAAAGGTGACAAGCAAATGTCAACATCAGATGCAAATACAAGTCATTTAATGACCAAGGTATGCAACATATATGTAATTCTAAATAAGAAAGAATCAGTTAAAAGAGAGAGAGAGAGAGAGAGAGAGAGAGAGAGAGAGAGAGAGAGAGAGAGAGAGAGAGAGTTTTGTTAGATATTAGTATATCCACATGGAATTGATCTCTTTATTATTTATATTACAGATACGCTGGGTGGTAGAATCAGCTAATGCACGGATAAAGAGGTGGAAGTTTTTTGATCGCATCCTTCCTTCGTCCCAAGTGCCATTCATTAGTAACTACATCAAGATTGTGTGCGGAATTTCAAACAAGTGCTTTCCACCTTTTTCAACAGGTATGTATATGCTTTGAAAATGACAGGGATGAATAATGGAATTTCTCTATATTTATGTCACCTAAGTCGCTACAAAGTATATTATTGTTAAGTGTACATTATGATAGTGACAAAATGTGAGTGTATTACAGTATTTTGTTAGTCCCTGGCCATCCTATTTCTCTTGGTTTTGGGTATAAACATATCATCTATCGGTTCATTTTGTTTTATTTATCATTTATAAAGTATGTTATACTCAGTGACTGTTAGGACCCAATCTGTTATAGGTCCTTGGGTGTCATAAGTTTCTTGTTACATGTATTATAATTTCATGAATTATCTGTAGGTTGTACTGAGGAAGACTCTATTGTAGCAGCTAATATGCAGTACCTTTCCAAGCAAATCAATCACCTGAAAGAGGAAGTAGAAGAAAAGAAACTGGATACCCGCTCTGCTATGTGGAAACACCCTGATGAGCTTCAGGATTTTCCTCGTCTTAATGAAGATCAACTTCGAGAGTTGACCTGTGGCATATATCAAGTGAAGCTTGCTAGTAGTTACGCAGAGGAACACTTTGGGAATGGATGTGATATCATGGTTCATAGGGAAAACCAGTCCTTGATAAGAGTCAGGATCAGGAGCAGGCATATTTCTTCCAAGTCTTACCTTCTTTGGATACGATATGATGAGGGAAGCGTGATCGGATAATATTGTAGATGTCGTGCTGGGGCAAGAGTACTAGGTATGCGTGCCCATATTGCCGCAGTTTATGGTATATTGGTATTGGACGCGATATTGAGTCTTTTAGATCCGTAAGGGACTGGAGCAAGTTCATTAATGATGCAGCTGTTATTCCAGATGCAATTGATGAGTCTGAATCAGAGGATGATTCCCCAGACTGTATACTTCCCAAATTGATTTTGTATATTAATATACATGTATGATAGAGGTATGATTTTTTTTTCAATTAACGTTACATTTGTATATATGTGTTACAGAGAACACACACCTTTGAACTAAATAATCTATTTGTACAGTGATCATTTTCTTGATATACTGTATCTTGTTTACGCCTCAATTTGAGTGGATATCATGCATTAGATAATTATTTCATATCCCAGAGTTGTTTCCTCACAGTAGTTTTGCTTGAAAGTTAAGAAATCAAATACAATGAATTTATTTAGACTTTAAAAAATTCAGAGAGGTCGCTATAACGTAAAATAACGTTCCAACGTCTACAATTGCCCAGTTCTTAAAGATACCCGACGTCATGATGTCGCAAATATGCGACGTGACGATAGCCTAACCATGCTATATTCAACAACCTTGTGTGGGGTGATTTAATGTCTAACTAATTTTATTTTAATATTTTTTTATTCTACACGTTCCTAAGTCGTTATTGTAAAAAACAATAGCTCATTTGAAAGGGAAGTGAACCAAGTCCTTTTCAGGACTTAGAGACTTCACAAAACACTTTCTAAAACATTTCATATATAACTAAGAATGGGAATTAAACGAAACATTGAAGTTGTGCACATTGGTTTCTGTTTTGGATTACGTTTTTAAAATGGGAAAATGTAGGGGGTCAAAAACAGGATTCAAAAATTGGCGAAAATTTACACATATTTTCCTTTTCAGTTTTAAACAAAAAATATTTTGTAAAGACGTAGAATAAAAGTTGTGCCGAATAACAAGGGCAATTTTGAGAAAGGTGTTGTAGTACATTGGCCATGTGAAACCTCTTGGGATAAATTTATTTCTCTCGCTAAGAATATCAGGGGTATTCATAATAAGAATGTTTCTCAAACCTAAATCTGGAACCTGTGATATTTGTTTTGAAAATGCAGGTACATGTACATGTATATATGTTATATATACTAGTAATATAGCAGCTAATGTCCTTGAAAGAGAATATGTATGGTATAATATTGCATGCACTTACCTGTCTTGTAGCCGCTTGGTATGATTGTTGCTACTTTTATTCCCCACATTTTAAGTTCATATCGCCATACTTCTGATATAGTCACCAGAGCTGATTTCGATGCACAATATGCTCCCATTAAAGGAATGGGCGCCATACCTAAAACAAAGTTTGTTAGACCTCATCTTATGTTGCAAGATTTTGTTTACATAGTGATCCTAAGGCAAATACTGGTGCCTTAGGAGGGATTAAAAGATCAACATCGAACTATTTAGGGGAAAATCTTTTAAAATCTTGAAGAACTACATTGCAACAAAACCTAAGATAATTATGCGACCATCCTCATATATTGTTAATTTAAAATTGTTCAAACGTGGTATCCGTTGAATACTGGGGCTCCGGGATGGGCTCGAAAGTTACCAAAAAATATATAGGGAAAAGTTTACAAAACCCGTCTTCTCAAGAACCACTACACTAGAAATGCGAATATCACATCAAAGCTCCTATGTATATCGAAGATTCTAAATGATGGATATCATGACCACCAGGCAATACAATGGCCCAGAGGGGGTTCAAAGTTCAACACAGAAATATATGGGGGAATGAATTTTAAAAAAAATTCTAAAAATAACAATGAACCAATTTGAGACGTAACTATGCAAGCATCGTCATTAATTGAAAATTCTTTTTTGTAAATATTGTAATGATTATGCCCTATCCAAATCAAATCTTTGATGAAAAAGATTGGGGTGGAGAAATGGAATGACCTGACTCCCCTTGAAGTGGATTATTCCAATGCTATAATAAATAGAAACTAGTGACAAGTAACCCAGGGAATGGAGGTAAGGTGCTTGGTGTCTCAATCTGAAGATTGAGACACCAAGTACCTCTCTCTCAATAGGAATAGGGTTTTGAAACACGGTGCAGAAAGTTGACTTTATACATCATCCCACCAATTTTAAGTGATTTAAATTACCCAATTAGAGAAACATTATGATAACTAGACACGATCTCGTTACGAGTAACGAGTAGGTTTTCTGTGTGATTTTTACAAAAAGATTCCATGAAATATCGATACAATTTAAGAAATACCCCCCCCCCCCACACACACACACTTTCAGATAATGAATAATCAAAGGCCTGAAGGGCCTAAGAGTCGACTCGCTCTCAACATGTCAATATTTTGAAATTTTTTATTACATTGTTAATAATACATAAAATTTCTTTTCTGTCTTTTGTAAATAAATTAAACATAGGTAATCAACGATTACAGAGATCATCGTGGCAGACATCACCTTTATCATATTATATGATAATCATAGTTAATGATCTTTATTAAAATATTGTATATGGTAGGGTGGTTTGACACAATAATCATTTAATATCATATGATACAATATCGTATTATATAATATGATATTTTATTTTATTACATAATATTGTATCATAAAATAATATAATTATATAATACAATATTGTAGGACCTACACCCAAAACTTTCACCAGGTCCGGAAGCTGACGATATAGCATTAGCTCACCCGACTTCGTTTCGGTGAGCTAAAAACGTTCAAATCTAATTTCAACAATATTTTCGCCAAGTAGTACATAATAAAATTTTAAGTTTGTAAAGTATTAAATATACATTGAATCATGGTGTAGCATGTATTTATATTTTATCGCCCCAAAATTAATTTTGATAACTCAAAAAAAACATGAAATTGTCAATACATTGTTTTCCATGGTAAGACAACTTCCATATTTATTGCATCTCTACACATGCAATTGGAAAACGCATGCGTAAATTACATTTTCTTTAAAGTTAGGTCCCCAATACTATTGACACGCAGTGAAATGATTCATTTGTTAGATTGAACATAAGTTTGGAGACAAGTTAATAAATGTTAAAACAAGTACAACCAAATAAATTGGATAACAACTTGTTTAAACAAAATCTTTATATAAATTGTAAAGTATCTCTAATGACTAAACCATGTAATTCAAATAGTTCATCATTTTTGTTACCATCTGAGGGTAAAAGTTTGGAAAATGATGATTCATTCGGGGTTTTTGCTACTTATTTACTTTGCTCCTTCACTCAAACGTAATCCTTGCTTGTTTTTAAAATGAGAATTAAAGAGACAACAAGCTAGATTCCAAAATGAGAAAAATCCAAAGCAATACCTCTGGCAGACAATGACGAATGAAAACACTAAATGCAGAGTATAAAAGATATTCAGCTAAAAAGTGTTTTAATAACTTCAGTTTATTTATTGTGTCCAAGAAAATGCATTAGTTTTGATAGTTATTTATTTTGGCCATCATTCACTACAAAATACTCTTCTATGTTTTCATATCAAGATTTACCTTGTTGAAGCTGACCATGAATTCAAATTGAATGCATACCACGTTTTTGTGTTCAGAGGGTTTATAATTAATTTGCAATACGACACACCTTATCTTCTATATAAATCTAGACTAAATATTTCATATCCTTACTGCATGTTATCAAGTGCAAAATTTAGCAGTAAATATGTTTAACATCGAGTTTTATCCACTTTATTCTACATCACTGCTAAAAAAAAATATCTTCGAAAGCTACTTAATATTAGTTCCAACTTTTATTTACTTTTAAAATTTTTCGTTTGGATACATGTATAACTAGCGCAATTTTTGGGGCGCTGTAAATTGCAACTTTTTAACACATACGGACTGTAGCTGTGGGTTAATGAACATGATGATCTCATAGTAAGCTTCTCTGATTTGACAAAATTCCAAAACAATCGAAATAATACGATATAATTATCTCGGTTCAATTTCTGTTTTAGATAAATACTACGATGGTTTTTCACAGATAAACAAATGCAAAATGAAAAACTCACAAATTTTACGTCTATTTGAAAGTCTTTTAATCTTAAATTCCTATGGCACTTCCTCATGCTTGATGTTTCTTAACTTAAACTGCTGATTGAACATTTCGCCGTTTCTCATTTTTTTGTTGATTACGAATCTGAATTTAACGCGACATTTACGCCAGTTTATTTACATTACCTGGTTCTTATAATGAACATAGAACATGACGAAAAGAATTGTCGAATATTATACGAGAATCTTCCTTTATCACAATTATGTACATAAAGTAATTACGATTATGTTTTATTATTCCTTTCTGCGCTGCAAAATCTTCTGTAAACACATACATAATTTTAAACCTATAAGTCACATGGCAATCACGTGGAGTTAGACGGGTCGTTCTTGAAACAAGATGTTCATACTCATCCATGTTATACCATTTACACATTGAAATAAAAAGATTACCTGAGGGGTAAATTGGATGTTTTATCTTGTAAAAGCATACTTATTTATGTTTTCATAGACAAAGAATAAAAGGGAATAACATTTTTTTTAACACGTTCTGTTTATATTTCAATGATAGACTGCCAATGCCTGTCTGATATGCGCGAGCGATACATTTCGTACGATAGACAAAGGACCAGTCTATTTCAATGACGAAGAAATAAGAACTATATCGCACATTATCATTTCACGTTTGTGCTCAAAATCCACTCCGAGAGTGCCGATGACAGCAAGGGTGTTCTCGCTTCGCGAGCTCAATAAATATAAGACAATTGTAAACAAACTTGGGTTTTTCTAAAAATAGATTTCACGCACA
This sequence comes from Magallana nippona, assembly GCA_033439105.1. NCBI lineage: Eukaryota > Metazoa > Mollusca > Bivalvia > Ostreida > Ostreidae > Magallana > Magallana nippona. The sequence continues at coordinate 32,498,263 of CM065918.1, read as the reverse complement.
TATCCATTCGGAACTTCTCAAATAGTTACGTTCATTAGTACGGAGTAAGGTTTGTCCCGTGTAAGTTGTCGAATTCATGGGCAGCGATTTAACAAAAATTACTTTGATTTGTTTTATTTTTTAAACATCAAGAAAAACTTTAAAAATATATGTGTAAATAAAGGTGAGATTGTTTAACCCTTTTGAATTAGCAATTACGCAAACAAAAGCTGTTAATGCATGCACTATTTTCTTTAGTGCATAAATAATGTAGTGCAAAATTTTCGCAGAAACGGCTATGATAACAAGGACTCGCTCGCTTCGCGAGCCGACTCAAAAATCCGTAACTTCAAACTATAGTGTACCTACAGTGTACCTTTCCTGAAATTAGATTCAAAATTCGTACTCAATTTTTGTGCCTAGGCGAGCTCCAAGAAATGGCGTCACTGGCGTAAAACAACATAATAGTGCACAACTTCAAACTGTAGTCTACCTATCCTGAAAATATCATGCTCATATCTCTGATAGTTTCCGAGACTAGCTTTGCACAAAAAAGGTCGTAAATCGGGACTGGAAGTGAAAACAACAAAAATTTCAAAAAACGTTTACAATTCAGACCACGTCCAATCATCTTTCAAAAAATGGTTGAAATCGGTCCAATAGTTTCTGGAAATCGCGTGCATAAAATTTGGAAAAAATAATAACTTTACGCGATCTCGTTGGGAGCAACGAGGGGTATTCCGTTTGAATCCACCTGAAAAAAGCTATCGGATTGGTCGTTCTTTTAATTCACTTCTTAACACTTCGTCAAAATCTATTTTACCCTTTAAAATATTTTAATACACAAATTCCATTTATTTTGTAAAAAAGGCGCTGTTTGTTGTGATTTTCATAAAATGAAACCGGAAATTAGAAAAATTCATCATTTCCCAGATAAAATCGTAAATTGAAAAACAATTAAGATTAAAAAAAATAGTCAGCACTCGGGGACTGAACCCGGGTCGCCTGGGCACAAGTCCACGACTCTAACGAATGATCTACACGGACACTCGCTCCAAGACTTTGAAGCACAAAATTTCAAAAATGCATGGATCGATTTTAAAACAAATTTCACATTCTGTATTAATTCGAGCGTCTCTATCGAAAAATAATAAAAATGAAAATCAAAAAAGTTGAAAATAAAATATTTTTCATTTCCTTCCGGTGACGTTCGGATATGGGCAGGGAATTGCGGCTGAACACTCTCCACCATCGCTAAAAGATTGAACGATCTATTTTTTAACTCTTTTTTTTAGAAAAATTGTGAACAAGCAAAAACATAAAATCCTTAATACATCTGAACGACCAAAGTAACGACCAAGTAACGAAGAAAAAAATGACGAGTAATTTTCTTACAAATTTTGTCATAAATAAAATCTGAAAGCTAAGAAAACGATGCAAAATCACAACGCTTTTTTATTCCATTTTTCGCTTAACTAGAAACTCGTTACGAGCAACGAGAGGTCTTCCGTCTGATTACATGTACACGCTTAAATGAGAACTGAAAAACATTGAAAAACTAAGAAGTTGAAAAAAAAACCGATTTTTTTACATTGGAAAAATCGACAGTATTTTGAAACGAGCTCTATATTTGTAATGGAAAAAGGCGCTATTATTAAAATATCTCATAAAGCTAAAACTGTAAAGATTAAAATTCATCATTTCAAAGATAAAATCGTAAAGCAAAACACAATTTTGACAGAAAAAGCATTTAATTGGCACTCGGGGACTGAACCCGGGTCGCTGAGGCACAAATCACTCTAACGAATGAGCTAGGTGGACTCTCAATTCAGGACTTCATAGCCCAAAATCTTGAGAATGCGTCAATCGATTTAAAAACAAATTTCATAATATGAATTAAATAAGGCGTCTCTATCGAAATATAACAACAAATTATTTCAAAACAAAAAAATTGAAAAATCGATGGTTTTTTTCCTTCCGGTGACGACCGGAAGTGACGTCGAACGTTTGGATATGTAACGATCACTGCGGCTGAAAACTCTCTACCATTCCTGAAAAGTTGAAAGTTCTATCTCTGATACTTTTAGAGAAAAATCACGAACAAGCAAAAACATAAAATCTATAATATCTCGGGACCGGAAGTGACGATCAAAAGAATAGTTTCTGAGAACTTCTCTGCACAAAAATGGTCGGAAAATTTAGAAATTCAACGATAAATAGGGACCAGAAGTGATCCCATCAAAAATTTCAAAAACATATAAAACTCAGATGGTGATAAATCATTTGTGAAAAAATGGTTGAGATTGGTCCAATAGTTTTCGAGAAATCGACTACACAAAATGTGTGGAAAAGAAAAATAATTATAACTAGACACGGTCTCGTTGCTAGCAACGAGGAGGTCTTCCGTCCGATTTTAGAAGTTGACAAACATGTATGACCTTGATCTTGCTATTGAACGGCTAAAACATTATTTGGAAATAGAAGAAATTCTAATGGACAGAGACTGTTTTCTTTCAGGTCTAAGAGCTTTGGTTGAAAACATTTAGACCCCTATTGGTCCCTAATTTCAGGAGCGAGCCCTTTTTCTTGTATTAAATAAAAGGTTTTATTATTCTTAACGTATTTTGTTTAACAACTGTTAAGAAATTCATTACCGTTCTTGAGATTGGTGGCAAATATTGGTTTAGGGGCCAACCCTTTATCTCCTTATAGGGGCCAGTAACGAAATTTTGTTGCTTAAATATTGTTAATAACATCATTCTGAGCATCTTCTTTTCAAAAGCGCTTTTCAAAATATTTCTACTTTTTATTATATATAAATGATCAAAATATTGGACTTCTAGCCCCTTCAAACCCCTAATTACGTAACATATGAGAAATATTGTTATCATGTATGGATATATAATTGGAAGATGAACATTTTTGCTTCTTTAAGATATTAAAAATATTTATCAGTAAGCGGTGCATGAAAGACCTTAGACCCCTCATGATCCCTTATTTGAGGGGTCAGTCCCTTGTTTCAATGAATTTAATGCAGCACATTTTAATTTTAAACACATTTTGTTCATCGAGTGTTTAGGAATTTGTACGGTTCTTGAGATATTTAGAAAATAATATTTTTGGGGCCGACCCCTTAACTCCTTATTGGGGACTTTTAACAAAATTTGAGGGTTGAATATTGTTTAGTACAGCATTCTAAGCATATCCTTTTCTATATTCCTTTTAAAAATATTTGTAGTTTTTGAGATACAAGTGATCAAAGTGCTTGACTTCTGACCCCTTAAAACCCCTAATTACGTATCGAATAAAAAACTGTTTGTAATGTATAGGTTAGTACCTGCATGATAAACATTTTTACTTCTATAACATATCACAGAATATTTCTCAGTAAAGGTCAAGAAATTATTTACCGTTCTTGAGCTATCTGGGAAAGAACATTTTAGGGGGAGAGTCCTTATCTCCTTATTGGGACCATTTACTAAAATTTTGAGGGTTGAATATTGTTTAGAACATCATTCTAAGCATCTTCTTCTCAATATTCCTTTTAAAAAATATTTGTATCTTTTTTGAGATACACGTAATCAACGTTTTTGATTTCTGGCCCCTTAAACCCCTAATTTCGTAACGAATAAGAAATTTCTTATAATGTATATCTGTATGATAAACATTTTTGCTTCTACAACATATCACAAAATAGTTCTCAGTAAAGTGCTATTAAAGAAAGATTTGATACCCTTATTTCATACACATTTTGTTCTACAAGTGTTTAGAAATTCTTTGCCGTTCTTGAACTTTCTGGAAAAGAACATTTTAAGGGCCGACCCCTTATCTCCTTATTGGGGCCATTTACCAAAATTTTGAGGGTTGAATCTTGTTTAGAACAAGATTCTTTTTAAAATATTTGTACCTTTTGAGATACAAGTGATCAAAGTGTTTGATTTCTCGCCCCTTAGAACCCCTCATTACCTAACAAATGAGAATTTTTTTTATAATATAATCTTAAATAACTGTATGATAAACATTTTTGCTTCTATAAAATATTACAAAATGTTTCTCAGTAACGTGCTATGGACGAAAGACTTTAGAGCCCTCTTGATCCCAAATTTAAGGGGCCAGCCCTTTTTTCCAAATGTTAAATGAACGCTTTTATATAAACATATATGTCTTAACAAAATGTTTTCGAGAAAAGAGGTAATCAAAGAAAATCTCGAAAAATAATGACGAGTTTTAAATCTCAAATTTCGGGTCCAGGCCAACTTCGACGCTTTTGGCGATAAATAAGATTTAAAACCTTCATACGTCCGATTGGTACAAAAATAAATCCCACCATATGGCATGCCTGAACAAAGAGTGTGTTATAATTTTAAGCAACTGCAATGAATAGTTGCTGAGAAATCTTTGACGAAACTTTAATTGAATTTTTAGGATTAAAATAAACAAATTCGTCATTTAACAGGAAGTTGATGTCCGATTAGTACAAAAATAGATCCCAACATATGGCATGCCTAAACAAAGAGTGTGTTAAAATTCCAACCTTCAATGAATAGTTGCTGAGGAAATGCGACGGAAATTTGTGTTACGTACAGACAGACAGACAGACAGACAGACACAACGGTAAAACTGTATACAGCCTGTTCTTCGGAGCGGGGGTATAAATATATTTATGTTAATTTGTACCCCTAATGTGGCTCCACTCTACCGCCGGGAATAATGATTTGAACAAGCTACACTACCAGAGGATGCTTCCACACAGTAACAGCTTTAATGATTTTTAGAGAAGAAGAGTTCTCAAGATTATTCTCTATATACGCCTATGTAAATGTTCGACCCCCTTTTTGGCCTCACCGGGATAATGATTTGAACAAACTTCAATCTACACTACCTGAAAATGCTTTACTGGCTAATTGGTTTTTGAGAAGAAGATTTCTTTAAAACTATTATTAGATAAACAACAATTCTTTATCATTTTCCCTATAAGTGGATGTGGCTTTCTATTTTATTAAACTTGAATCCCCTTTACCTAATGATGCTTTGTATCAAAATTGATTGGAATCAGTCCCGTGATCAGGAGAAGAAGTCGAAAATGTAAAAAATTTACAGAAAGACAGACGGACGCCGGAAAAAAAGTTATCAGAACTACTCACTTGAGCTTTCAGCTCAGCTGAGCTTAAGCTATATCACGAATCAAAATCTCTTTAAAAGTATGAGGATTCCGAAATGTGAGCTTTCCAAAAAGCGAGAGTCGATGCCTAGGCGGATATAGGCCGGTCCGGACCGCCCCCCCCCCCCCTAACTCCTCGAAAATGTAAAGTTGTTGAATGTAAAAAGTAAACTAACTAGATACGATCTCGTTACGAGTAATGAGTTGGTCTTCCGTTCAATTTTTTAAACGATATGATTAAAATATCAATGAAATTTCAGAATTCCCCCTCACCTCCTCCCTTTCAGATAATGTATACGATTGTCAATATCCTTTACAATGCTTAACAAAGTGTTTTTCTTTTTCACATACAGCACATTAAAGATTTAAGCTTTCTGTCCTCGAAAATCCCTAATTACGTCATCAATGGGTGTGGCAATGAGTTTTACAAACTGATATTGTTACGATCAACAACTTGCTTCTATAATGCATTACAAAATCTTGATCGTTTTTAAGATATGTGTAAGAGACTTCACGAGTGCCTTGGACCCTAATTCAAGGGGCCAGCCCCTTTTTCTTGAGTTCATTCGAAAGGACTCACGAATACTAACATTTTTTGTTCTTACAACCCTCAAAAATTGTTGTTCAGTTTTGAGATACCAATGATTGAATATTTTAGGGGCCAGTCTTGTAGATCCTTAATGGGGACTGATATTGGTATTTTGATTAGTGAAATCGATTAGAATTATTAATGCAAACATTTTCTCTTCTACAATGAGTAACAAAATATGTCTCCTTCTCTAGATATTTTGCGTCAAAGTTTAAGTAATTTGGCCTCTAAAAATCCCTTATTACGTAATAAACGGGCGTGGCAATGATTTTTTCTGATAGATATTGTTACAATCAAAAATTTGCTTCTTTAATGCATTACAAAATCTTGATCGTTTTTAAGTTATTTGTAATAGAGTTTACGAGTGCATTGGCCCCTAATTAAAGGGACCAGCCCCTTTTTCTTGATTTCCTTGCAAAGATCTCACAAATACTAACATTTTTTGTTCTTACACCCATCTTAAATTGTTGTTCATTTTTGAGATACAAATGATTTAATATTTAAGGGGGCAGCCCTCTAGATCCTTAATGGGGACAGACATTGGTGTTTTGATAGGTTGAATCGATTAAAATCATCAATACAGATATTTTCTCTACTACAATGCTTAACAAAATATGTCTCCTTCTCTAGATATATTGAGCCAAAGTTTAAGGACTATGGCCCCTAAACATCCATAGTTACGTAATAAATGGGCGTGGCAATGATTTTTTCTGATAGATATTGTTGCGATCAACAACTTTGCTTCTATAATTCATCACAAAATCTTGATCGTTTTTAAGTTATTTGTAATAAAGTTAACGAGTCTCTTGGCCCTAATTTAAGGGGCCAGCCCCTTTTTGTTGTTTTCATATGAAAGGTCTTACGAATACTAACATTTTTTGTTCTTACACCCGTCTTAAATTGTTGTTCTTTTTTGAGATACAAACGATTGAATATTTTAGGAACCAGCCCTGTAGATCCTTAATGAGGACAGACATTGGTGTTTTGATTAGTGGAATCGATTTATATCACCAGTACAATTATTTTCTCTTCTACAATGCTTAACAAAATATGTTTCGTTCTCTAGATATATTGTATCAAAGTTTTACAACAATCCCTCATTACGTAATAAATGGGTGTAGCATTAAGGTTTTCAGATATATATTGTTACAATCAACAACTTTGCTTCTATATCTTAATCATTTTTTAGTTATTTGTAATATAGTTTACGAGTCTCTTGGCCCCTCATTTAAGGGGCCAGCCCCTTTTTCTGATTTCGTTGGAAACAACTTCTAATACTCTACCACTTTTGTTATATATGTCTTAACAAAATATTAACTGACAAAAAGATAGAGATCAAAATGTATGAAAATTTTGATTAAAAATTCGTACCCAATTTTCGTGCCCAGGCGACATCCAAGAATTTGCGCCCCTGGCGTATAAAAACTACATGTTGCACAACTTCAAACTATAGTCCACCTATCCTGAAAATTTCACATTTATGTCTTTGATAGTCTCTGAGTTTATGTCTGCACAAAGTGGGTCGTAAAAACTACAAAATCGGCCGTAAATCGGAACCGGAAGTGACGATTTCAAAATTAAAAAAAAACTTCTGGAATTCTGACCACAGGCAATCATCTCTGAAAAAATGGCCGAAATCGGCTGGATAGTTTTCGAGAAATCGCGTGCACAAAATTCGTGGAAAAAATAATAATAACTAGATACGATCTCGTTAGGAGTAACGAGTAGGTATTCCTTGCGATTGTTTTAATGACACCATGAATTTTTGATACAATTTCAGAATTACCCCCATTCCACTTACAGATAATGAATAAAAATCCCTAATTACGTCATCAATGGGCGTGGTAACGAGTTTTTCAAATAGATTTTGTTACTATCAACATTGCTTCTATCATGCATTAGCGTTTTTAAGTTATTTGTAATAGATTTACGAGTATCTTGGCCCCTAATTAAAGGGGCCAAGCCCTTTTTCTAGATTTCCTTGAAGAGGTCTTCAGGATACTAACATTTTTTGTCCTTAGAGTTATCTAAAATTGTTGTTCATTTTTGAGATACAAATGATTTAATATTTTAGGGGTCAGCCTTCTAGACCCTTAATGGGGACAGACATTGGTGTTGTGATAAGTGGAATCGATTAGAATCATCAATGCAGACATTTTTCTTTTCTACAATGCTTCACAAAATATGTCTCTTTCTCTAGATATATTGAGCCAAAGTTTAAGGACTTTGGCCCCTGAAAATCCCAAATTACGTAATACATGTAAATGGGCATAGCAATGATATTTTCAGATAGTGATTGTTACGATCAACAACGTTGCTTCTATAAAGCATTACAAAATCTTGATCCTTTTTAAGTTATTTGTAATAGATTTTACGAGTGTCTTGGTCCCTAATTAAAGAGGCCAGCCCCTTTTGCTTGATTTCCTTAAAAGGTGTTAAGAATACTTACATTATTTGTTCTTACACCTATCTAAAATTGTTGTTCATTTCTGAGATACAAGCGATTGAATATTTTAGGGGCCAGCCCTGTAGATCCTTAATGGGGACATACATTGGTGTTTTTATTAGTGGAGTCGATTAAAATAATCAATTCAAACATTTTCTATTCTTCAATGCTTAGGAAAATAGGTCTCTTTCTCTCTATATATATGGCGTCAAATGATTAAGGCTTTGGCCCCCTCAAAACCCACAACTACGTATCAATGGGTGTGGCAATGAGTTTTACAAATTGATATTGTTATGATCAACAACTTTGCTTCTATAATGCATTATAAAATCTTGATTACTTTTAAGTTAATTGTAATAGAGGTAGCGAGTCTCATGGCCCCTAATGAAAGGGGCCAGCTCCTTTTTCTTGAGTTTAAACAAAAGATCCGACAAATACTAACCTTTTTTGTTCGTACACCTATGTAAAGTTATTGTTCATTTTTTAAGATAGATTTGATTGAAAATTTAATGGGCAAGCACTGTAGATCCTTAATGGGGACATACATTGGTGTTTTGATTAGTTGAATCGATTAGAATGCAATCATTTTCTCTTCTACAATGCTTAACAAAATATGTCTACTTCTCTAGATATATTGCGTCAAAATTTAAGGGTTTTGGCCACTTAAAATCCCAAATTACGTAATAAATAGGCGTGGCAATTATTTTTTCTGATAGATGTTGTTATGGTCAACAACTTTGGTTCTATAATGCATTACAAAATCTTGATTGTTTTTAAGTTATTTGTAATAGAGTTTACGAGTGTATTGGCCCCTAATTAAACGGGCCAGCCCATTTTTCTTGATTTTGTTGGAAATAACTTTTGATTTTCTACCACTTTTGTTATATACATCTTAACAAAATATCAACTGACAAAAAGATGCAGACCAAAACGTATGAAAATTTTGATTCAAAATTTGTACCCAATTTTCGTGCCTAGGCGAGCTCCAAGAAATGGTGCCACTGGCGTAAAACAACTACATGCTGCACAACTTCAAACTATAGTCTACCTATCCTGAAAATGTCATAGTCATATCTCTGATAGTTTCTGAGTTTATAGCTGCACAAAATGAGTCGTAAAAAATACAAAATGGCCGATAAATCAGTATCGGAAGTGATGACTCAAAAAATGAAAAAGAAAACGTATGAAGATTATATTACGTCCAATCATCTGTGAAAAAATCGACCGTCCGAATTTTTATTTAAAATGATACCATGAAATATCGATACAATTTCAGAATTACACCCCCCCCCCCCATTTCCATTCTGATCATGATTAAAAATGCCTAATTACGTCAGAAATGGGCGTGACAATGATTTTTTCAAACAGATATTGTAGCGATCAACAACTTTGCTTCTATAATGCATAACAAAATCTTTATCGTTTTTAAGTTTTCTGTAATTGAGTTTACGAGTCTTTTGGCCCCTAATTAAAGGGGTCAGCCCCTTTGTCTTGATTTGGTGAGAAATAATTGTTGATACTCTACCACATTTGTTATATATGTCTTAACAAAATATCAACTGATAAAAAGATACAGATCAAAACGTATGTAAATTTTGATAGAATATTTGTACCCAATTTTCGTGCCTAAGCGAGCTCCAAGAAATGGCGCCACTGGTGCAAAACAACTAAATAGTGCACAACTTCAAACTATAGTCTACCTATCCTGAAAATTTTTAACTCATATCTCTGATAGTTTCTGAGATCAGCTCTGCACAAAATAGGTCCTAAAAAATTACAAAATCGGCCGTAAATCGGGACCGGAAGTGACGACAACAAAAAATTCAAAAACATATAAAATTCAGATAATGTCCCATCATCTGTGAAAAAACTGTTGAGATCGGTCGAATAATGTTCGAGAAATCGCGTGCACAAAATTTGGAAAAAAATAACAACTACATTGTAGACGGTCGTTGCGAGCAACAAGAGGTCTTCCGATTGAGTGCACCATAAAGTAGACTATAGGGATAGTTGTTCTTTTCTATCATTTCTAAACACGTCATTAAATTCCATTTAATCTTCTACAAGAATTTCAATAGACAAATAATTATACTTAAATTAATCTTTAAAAAGTCGCTATTATTGTGATTTTTGATGAAATTATATTGGATATAAGTAAAATCTATCATTTCAAATATAAAATCATAAATCTTAACACAATTAAGGAAGAAGAAATATTCGGCACTCGGGAACTGAGCCCGGGTCGCCTGGGCCAATGTCCACCACTCTAACGACTGAGCTACGCGGACTCTCGCTTCAGGACTTTGGAGCCCAAAATCTCGAGAATGCGGGGATCGATTTTAAAACAAATTTCATGTTCTGAAGTTATTAAAACGTCTCTATCGAATAATCATACTAAAAAATTTCGAAACAAAAATGTTGGAAATTGACTGTGTTTTGTTTCCTTCCTGTGCCAACCGAAAGTGACGGCGGACGTTCGGATATGCGAAGGGCACTGCGGCAGGATACTTTCTACCATTCCTGAAAGTTTGAAAGTTCTATCTTAAATACTTTTGGAGAAAAAATAGTGAACAAGCAAAAACATAAAATCTTTAATATCTCGGGACCGGAAGTGACGACCAAAAAAATCTTGTGTAATTTTTTTTACAAATTTTGCCATGAATAAGATCTGAAAGCTTTATCAAAATCGACTGAAGCGTTTTTGAGAAAACGTCGGAGAAAAAATAAGAATAACTAGACGCGACTCGTTGCAAGCAACGAGAGGTCTTCCGTTTGAATACACCTTACGCTACCAAGATGCTTGTTCTTTTCTATCATTTCTCTACAATTCTTCAAATTCCATTTAACATTCTCTAAGGATTTAAATAGACATATATTTATGCGAATTTCTAACTCATATGTTGCTATCTTTTGATTACAATACTAAAGACCGCGGAACATTAACTACATTGCTATAAACTACATTGGAATAATGTGTGTGTGTGTGTGTGTGTGTGTGTGTGTGTGTGTGTGTGTGTGTGTGTGTGTGTGTGTGTGTGTGTGTGTGTGTGTGTGTGTGTGTGTGTGTGTGTGTGTGTGTGTGTGTGTGTGTGTGTGTGTGTGTGTGTGTGTGTGTGAGAGAGAGAGAGAGAGAGAGAGAGAGAGAGAGAAATATGAATTAATCAGAAATCGATTTGATAAAGAAATTTAATATCTTTTAATCTGCTTCTTTTTTCTTATTGTCTCTAGTATTTGCCGACTAACACTTTGTGACAAAAAAATTCTGCTCAGTCGGCAGATAAAATAACCTACATCTTACAAATGTAGTATGGTTATTTATCCCCCATTTTCCCTCCCGAATCCATTCGATATCCCAGTGTTATGTCTAAATGACCAGTGTTAAGCAATCGGTTAATAAAATACGAAATTTATGAGTTTTGACCTCGATGCTTAATCACTAAACAGATACATAATAAATCCCACTTTTGGGCGAACATTACCTGTATGTAGTCCTTTGTAAATAATTATAAACTTCAGACAGATTTTAAATGATTATAATCCCCATGCACCCTGCTGTAATTATTTTTTTTTTTATGAAAAGTGAAAAATCCGCTTTTTGTTTTAACAGTGTATATCTCCGATCGGTGTTTACACATGTTTTTTCCTAGGCTCAAACACAAACACAAATACACAGGTGATCAGTTCCACACCTTGTCGCAGTCACCCGGTGGTGTGTATAGTTCAGTGTTTAAACTTTGGAGGTTTTTCTTAATCCAAGACAGACAACAGATATGTATCTGTAGACATATACAAAGAAGGAGAAAGTACACCGTCTATAATAAAAAATGACTTTTTATAGCATTGACTTCCAATCAGTAAGAAGACAATCATTTAAAAATTAATTTCAAATCATTTAAATCCGAAGACAATATCCCGTGACTAGAAATAAATACATATATAATTTTTAAACGTCAAAGGTGCATTTAGGCTTTAGCCACATTACTGCATGTTACCTGTAGTAGTTCTTATTCAAATACTAAAATATTCGTACGTTGGAGAGAGAGAGAGAGAGAGAGAGAGAGAGAGAGAGAGAGAGAGAGAGAGAGAGAGAGAGAGAGAGAGAGAGAGAGAGAGAGAGAGAGAGAGAGATATTATAGTGTTTTTTAGTGTTAAGGAAATCAATATATCAACAACATATGTCAATAAACGCATATATACATGCATGCATGTATCTATATATCTAAATAAATACTAAACAGTCCTCCTTTTAAAGTCCTGTAGAATATTTGAAATATGGGTGCATTGCTAAATGTTTTGTGCATACAGTCAATGAGATGGCGGCATTTCTTTGATGCCGGCAAAGCGACATGGCGAGCTCTAATGAGGTCGTACTGCAAGGGTGCTTCGGCGGCATGTCTTTGATGCCGGCGATGTCTGAATTTAGCGAGCTGCTGACAGAGACAAGACTGTCACAATGCGGGAAATTGACGGTATTTTGAAACGGGCTCTATATCTGTACTGAAAAAAAGCCGGTATTATTTTGATTTATGATAAAATTAAAACGAAAACATTAAAATCCATCGTTTTAAAGATAAAATCGTTAAACAAAACACAATTAAGAAAGGAAAAAACATTCGGCACTCGGGGACTGAGCTCGGGTCGCCTGGGCCAAAGTCCTCCACTCTAACGACTGAGCTACGCGGACTCTCGCTTCAGGACTTTGGATCCCAAAATCTCGAGAATGCGTGGATCGATTTTAAAACAAATTTCATATTCAGACGTTATTAAAGCGTCTCTATCGAATAGTAATATTAAAAAAATTCAAAACAAAAAAGTTGAAAAATGACTGTTGTTTGTTTCCTTCCTCTGACGACCGAAAGTGACAGCGGACGTTCGGATATGCGAAGGGCACTGCGGCAGGACTCTTTCTACCATCCCTGAAAATCGTGAACAAGCAAAAACATCAAATCTTTAATATCTCGGGACCGGAAATGACGACCGAAAAAATCTCGTGTAATTTTCTTACAAATTTTGTCATGAATAAGATCTAAGAGTTTCATCAAAATTGGCTGAAGCGTTTTTGAGAAAACGTGACAGAAAAAAACCCAATAATAATAATAGTGAAAAAGAAACAAAGCAATAACAATAAAGTCTTCCGTTGGAAACGGAAGACCTTCATAATAATAATAGAGGAAAAGAAACAAAGCAATAACAATAAGGTCTTCCGTTGGAAACGGAAGACCTTAATAAACAGTACGAAAACAATAAGGTCTTCCGTTAGAAACGGAAGACCTTAATAAGAAACAGTATGAATTCACACATTCTACGTTTTCTCGCACAGTTTAAGAGTGTAGCTTTCGATATTTCATCTATATAATGATAAACGTAATGCGCAGACCTAGAAAGGGTCTTGGGAACAAAACAGCAAAAAACCTTGACCTTTGAACTTGACTTTTGACCTTGACCTTGGGCGTGACAATGATTTTTTTCAAACAGATATTGTAGCGATCAACCACTTTGCTTCTATTTTTTTAATCTTGATTGTTAAAAGTGATATGCATAGATCTTCTTATACCAGACAATGGAAAATATCACAGAAGTTAATTTTTTCCCATGATATAACCTTGTCCTTGACCTTTGACCTTTGACCTTTAAGCTTGACATTTCCATCTCAAGTTTCTACTTTCGGTTCGCTTTCCGATCGCGTGTTCTGAATCTGACATTTTCCCCACAGTTCAAGCGATTACTAACCTTACTTAGACCTGGCCTCTCCACTTATGTCCTTAACGTGGCATTAACACACCCTCATGTCCATAAATTAAGTGTTTGGATGGCACTCTCTGCGTGGTCAATGAAATTCGTACGCGCAAACCCAAAGGTGCGTTCCAATCCCACCGCAGACAACATTATTTAACTTATTGTCTACAACCCTTAAACGCCATACACATAACGATTTCTATAGAAGATTGTGCAATATTTAGTATCACTAGATACGACCTCGTTACGAGTAACGAGCAGGTCTTCCGTCCGATTTCTTATTTTAAATGATACCATGAAATATCGATACAATTTCAGAATCATACCCCCCCCCCCCCCCTTTCCACTTTCAGATAATGAATAAAAATGCCTAATTACGTCAGAAATGGGCGTGACAATGATTTTTTTCAAACAGATATTGTAGCGATCAACCACTTTGCTTCTATAATGCATAACAAAATCTTTATCGTTTTTAAGTTTTTTGTAATAGAGTTTACGAGTCTCTTGGCCCCTAATTAAAGGGGTCAGCCCCTTTTTTTGATTTGGTGGGAAATAATTGTTGATACTCTACCACTTTTGTTATATATGTCTTAACAAAATATCAACTGATAAAAGGATACAGATCAAAACGTATGAAAATTTTGATAGAAAATTTGTACCCAATTTTCGTGCCTAAGCGAGCTCCAAGAAATGGCGCCACTGGTGCAAAACAACTAAATAGTGCACAACTTCAAACTATAGTCTACCTATCCTGAAAATTTTTAACTCATATCTCTGATAGTTTCTGAGATCAGCTCTGCACAAAATAGGTCGTAAAAAATTACAAAATCGGCAGTAAATCGGGACCGGAAGTGACGACAACAAAATATTCAAAAACATATAAAATTCAGATAATGTCCCATCATCCGTAAAAAAACTGTTGAGATCGGTCGAATAGTGTTCGAGAAATCGCGTGCACAAAATTTGGAGAAAAAAAATCATAACTAGATACGATCTTGTTACGAGTAACGAGTAGGTCTTCCGTTCAATATTTTAAACGATATGATTAAAATATCAAAAAAATTTCAGAATTCTCCCTCACCTCTTCCCTTTCAGATAATGTATAAGATTGTCAATATCATGTACAATGCTAAACAAAGTTTTTTGCTTTTTCACATACAGCACATTAAAGATTCAAGCTTTTGGTCCCCTAAAATCCCCAATTACGTCACCAATGGGTGTTGGAATGAGTTTTACAAACTGATATTGTTACGATCAACAACTTTGCTTCTATAGTGCATGACAAAATCTTGATCGCTTTCAAGATATTTGTGATAGAGTTTACGAGTCTCTTGGACTTTAATTTGAGGAGCCAGTCACTATTTCTTGAGTTCATTCGAAAGGTGTCTCAAATACAAAATTTTTTTGTTCTTACACCTATCTTAAATTGTTGTTCATATTTTAGATACATATGATTGATTATTTAAGGGGTCAGCCCTTTAGATCCTTTATGGGGACAGACATTGGTGTTTTGATTAGTAGAATCGATTAGTATCATCAATACAGACATTTTCTCTTGTACAATGCTTTACAAAATATGTCTCATTCTTTACATATATTGCGTCAAAAATTAAGGATTTTGGCCCCTAAAAATCCCTAGTTACGTAATAAATGGGCATGGCAATGATTTTTGCTGATAGATATTGTTATGATCAACAACTTTGCTTCTATAATGCATTACAAAATATTGATCGGTTCTAAGTTTTTTGAAATAGAGTTTACGAGTTAATTGGCCCCTAATCAAAGGGGCCAGCCCCTTTTTCTTGATTTTGATGGAAAGGACTTAAGAATACTAACAATTTTTGTTCTTACACCTATCTAAAATTGTTGTTCATTTTTTAGATATAAATGTTTGAATATTTTAGGGGCCAGCCCTTTAGATCCTTAATGGGGACAGACATTGGTGTTTTGATTAGTAGAATCGATTAGTATCATCAATACAGACATTTTCTCTTGTACAATGCTTTACAAAATATGTCTCATTCTTTACATATATTGCGTCAAAAATTAAGGATTTTGGCCCCTAAAAATCCCTAGTTACGTAATAAATGGGCATGGCAATGATTTTTGCTGATAGATATTGTTATGATCAACAACTTTGCTTCTATAATGCATTACAAAATATTGATCGGTTCTAAGTTTTTTGAAATAGAGTTTACGAGTTAATTGGCCCCTAATCAAAGGGGCCAGCCCCTTTTTCTTGATTTTGATGGAAAGGACTTAAGAATACTAACAATTTTTGTTCTTACACCTATCTAAAATTGTTGTTCATTTTTTAGATATAAATGATTGAATCTTTTAGGGGTCAGC
Source organism: Magallana nippona (assembly GCA_033439105.1). Lineage (NCBI taxonomy): Eukaryota > Metazoa > Mollusca > Bivalvia > Ostreida > Ostreidae > Magallana > Magallana nippona. Next base: position 32,482,003 of record CM065918.1, on the reverse strand, counting down.
CCTGTAAATCCTTAATGGGGACAGATAATGGTGTTTTGATAAGTACGATCGATTAAAATTATCAATGCAGACATTTTCTCTTCTACAATGCTTAACAAAATATGTCTACTTCTCTAGATATATTGCGTCAAAATATAAGGATTTTGGCCCCTAAATATCCCTAGTTACGTAATAAATGGGCGTGGCAATAATTTTTTCTGATAGATATTGTTATGATCAACAACTTTGCTTCTATAATGCATTACAAAATCTTGATCGTTTTTAAGTTACTTGTAATAGAGTTTACGAGTCTCTTGGCCCCTAATTAAAGGGGCTAGCCCCTTTTCGTGATATCGGTGAAAAGAACTTTTAAAATTCTACCACTTTTGTAATATATGTCTTAACAAAATATCAACTGATAAAAAGATACAGATCAAAACGTGTGAAAATTTTGATTCAAAATTTGGACCCAATTTTCGAGCCATAGCTAGCTCCAAGAAATGGCACCGCTGGCGTATAAAAATTATATGGTGCACAACTTCAAACTATAGTCTACCTATCCTGAAAATTTCACATTTATGTCTTTGATAGTCTCTGAGTTTATGTCTGCACAAAATGGGTCGTAAAAACTTACAAAATCGGTCGTAAATCGGAACTGGAAGTGACGATTTCAAAATTTAAAAAAACTTCTAGAATTATGACCACAGGCAATCATCTGTGAAAAAATGGCTGAAATCAGCTGGATAGTTTTCGAGAAATCGCGTGCACAAAATTCGTGGAAAAAAATAATAATAATAACTAGACGCTTGTTGCGAGCAACAAGAGGTCTTCCGTTTGAGTGCACCATAAAGTAGACTAGAGGGATAGTTGTTCTTTTTTTTCAATTCTAAACACGTCATTAAATTCCATTTAACCCTCTTTAAGAATTTCAATAGACATATAATGATACTTAAATCAATCTTTAAAAAGTCGCTATTATTGTGATTTTTGATAAAATTATATTGGAAATAAGTAAAATCTATCATTTCAAATCTAAAATTATAAACCTTAACACAATTAAGGAAGAAAAAATATTCGGCACTCGGGGACTGAACCCGGGTCGCCTGGGCCAAAGTCCACCACTCTAATGACTGAGCTACGCGGACTCTCGCTTCAGGACTTTGGAGCCCAAAATCTCGAGAATGCGGGGATCGATTTTAAAACAAATTTCATATTCTGAAGTTATTAAAGCGTCTCTATCGAACAATCATATTAAAAAAAATTGAAAATTGACTGTTTTTTGTTTCCTTCCGGCGCCGACCGGAAGTGATGGCGGACGTTCGGATATGCGAAGGGCACTGCGGCAGGACACTTTCTACCATCCCTGAAAATTTGAAAGTTTTATCTTAAATACTTTTGGAGAAAAATCGTGAACAAGCAAAAACATAAAATCTTTAATATCTCGGGACCGGAAGTGACGACCAAAAAAAGCTCGTGTAATTTTCTTACAAATTTTGTCATGAATAAGATCTACAAATTTCATCAAAATCGGCTGAAGCGTTTTTGAGAAAACGTGGGAGAAAAAAAAAATAATAATAATAATAATAGAGGAAAAGAAACAAAGCAATAACAATAAGGTCTTCCGTTGGAAACGGAAGACCTTAATAATAATAATAACTAGACGCTTGTTGCGAGCAACAAGAGGTCTTCCGTTTGAGTGCACCATAAAGTAGACTAGAGGGATAGTTGTTCTTTTTTATCATTTCTAAACATGTCATTAAATTCCATTTAACCCTCTATAAGAATTTCAATAGACATATAATTATACTTAAATTTATCTTTAAAAAGTCGCCATTATTGTAATTATTGATAAAATCATATTGGAAATAAGTAAAATCTATTATTTCAAATATAAAATTATAAACCTTAACACAATTAAGGAAGAAAAAATATTCGGCACTCGGGGACTGAACCCGGGTCGCCTGGGCCAAAGTCCACTACTCTAACGACTGAGCTACGCGGACTCTCGCTTCAGGATTTTGGAGCCCAAAATCTCGAGAATGCGTGAATCGATTTTAAAACAAATTTCATATTCTGAAGTTTTTAAAGCGTCTCTATCGAACAATCATATTAAAAAATTTCAAAACAAAAAAGTTGAAAATTGACTGTTGTTTGTTTCCTTCCGGTGCCGACCGGAAGTGGCGGCGGACGTTCGGATATGCGAAGGGCACTGCGGCAGGACACTTTCTACCATCCCTGAAAATTTGAAAGTTCTATCTTAAATACTTTTGGAGAAAAATCGTGAACAAGCAAAAACATAAAATCTTTAATATCTCGGGACCGGAAGTGACGACCAAAAAAAGCTCGTGTAATTTTCTTACAAATTTTGTCATGAATAAGATCTAAAAATTTCATCAAAATCGGCTGAAGCGTTTTTGAGAAAACGTGGGAGAAAAAAAAAATAATAATAATAATAGAGGAAAAGAAACAAAGCAATAACAATAAGGTCTTCCGTTGGAAACGGAAGACCTTAATAACTAGATAAGATCTCGTTACGAGTAACGAGTAGGTCTTCCGTTCAATTTTCTAAAAAGTTTAAGGACTTTGCCTCCTATAAATCTCTTATTAAGTAATAAATGGGTATGGCAAAGAGTTTTTTCAAACAGACATTGTTACAATCAAGAACTTTGCTTCTATAATGCATTACAAAATCTTGATCGTTTTTAAGTTATTTGTAATAGAGTATACGAGTATCCTGGCCTCTAATTTAAAGGACCAGCCACTTTTTCTTGATTTCTTTGAAAAGGTCTAAAGAATACTAACATGTTTTGTTCTTAAACCTATCTAAAATTGTTGTTCATTTTTAAGATACAAACGATTGAATATTTTAGGGGCCAGCCCTGTAAATCCTTAATGGGGACATACATTGGTGTTTTGATTAGTGGAATCGATAAGAATCATCAATGCAGACATTTTCTCTTCTACAATGCTTAACAAAATAAGTCTACTTCTCTAGGTATATTGCGTCAAAGTTTAAGGACTTTGGTCCCTAAAAATCCCTAGTTACGTAATAAATGGGCCTGGCAATCATTTTTTCTGATAGATATTGTTATGATCAACAACTTTGCTTCTATAATGCATTACAAAATCTTAATCGTTTTTAAGTTATTTGTAATAGAGTTTACGATTGTATTGGCCCCTATATAAAGGGGCCAGCCCCTTTGTTTTGATTTCGTTGGAAAGAACTTTTAATTTTCTACCACTTTTGTTATATATGTCTTAACAAAATATTAACTGATAAAAAGATGCAGACCAAAACGTACAAAATTTTTGATTCAAAATTCGTACCCAATTTTCGTGCCTAGGCGAGATCCAAGAAATGGCGCCACTAGCGTAAAACAACATAATAGTGCACAACTTCAAACTATTGTCTACCTATCCTGAATATCTCGTTGTCATATATTTAATAGTTTCTGAGATCAGCTCTGCACAAAATGGGTCGTAAAAAATTACAAAATCGGCCGTAACTCGGTACCAGAAGTGACGACAACGAAAATTTCAAAAACATATAAAATTCAGATCACGTTTCATCATCTGTGAAAATATGGTCGAAATTGGTTGAATAGTTTCTGAGAAATCGCGTGCACAAAATTTGGAAAAAAAAAAAATAATAATAATAATAATAATAATAAGACACAGTACGAAAACTATAAGGTCTTCCGTTGGAAACGGAAGACCTTAATAAGAAACAGTACGAAAACTATAAGGTCTTCCGTTGGAAACGGAAGACCTTAATAAACAGTACGAAAACAAAAAGGTCTTCCGTTGGAAACGGAAGACCTTAATAAACAGTACGAAAACAATAAGGTCTTCCGTTGGAAACGGAAGACCTTAACTAGATACGATCTCGTTACGAGTAACGAGTAAGTCTTCCGTTCAATTTTTTAAACGATAATTAAAATATCAATGAAATTTCAGACTTCCCCCTCACTTCCTCCCTTTCAGATAATGTATACGATTGTCAATATCCTTTACAATGCTTAACAAAGTGTTTTGCTTTTTCACATACAGCACATTAAAGATTTATGCTTTTAGTCCTCGAAAATCCCTAATTACGTCATCAATGGGTGTGGCAATGAGTTTTACAAACTGATATTGTTACGATCAACAACTTGCTTCTATAATGCATTACAAAATCTTGATCGTTTTTAAGTTATGTGTAAGAGAATTCACGAGTGCCTTGGACCCTAATGTAAGGGGCCAGCCCCTTTTTCTTGAGTTTATTAGAAAGATCTTACGAATACCAACATTTTTTGTTCTTACACCTATCTTAAATTGTTGTTTATTATTTGGATACATATGATTGACTATTTAAGGGGCCAGCCCTTTAGATCCTTAATGGGGAAAGAAATTTGTGCTTTGATTAGTAGAATTGATTAGAATTATGAATACAGACATTTTCTCTTCTACAATGCTTAACAAAATATGTCTTCTTCTCTAGATATATGGCGTCAAAGTTTATGTACTTTGGCCCCTAAAAGTCCCTTATTAAGTAATAAATGGGCGTGGCAATGATTTTTCTGACTGATATTGTTATATTCAACAACTTTGCTTCTATAATGCATTACAAAATCTTTATCGTTTTTAAGTTATTTGTAATAGAGTTTACGAGTCTCTTGGCCCCTAATTAAAGGGGCTAGCCCCTTTTCGGTGATATCAGTGAAAAGAACTTTTAACACTCTACCACTTTTGTTATATATGTCTTATCAAAATATCAACTGATAAAAAGATACAGATCAAAACGTGTGAAAATTTTGATTAAAAATCCGTACCCAATTTTTGAGCCATAGCGAGCTCCAAGAAATGGTGCCACAGGAGTAAAACAAAAACAATGGGCACAACTTCAAACTATGGTCTAACTATCCTGAAAATTTCATATTCATATCTCTGAAACTTGAGTTTTAGTGTGCACAAAATAGGTCGTAAAAATGAACAAAATGGCGGATAAATCGGTACCGGAAGTGACGACAAGAAAATTATCAAAAATGTATGAAGACCATATGAAGTCCAATCATCTGTGAAAAAATTGTGGAAATCGGTCGAATAGTTTTCGAGAAATCGCGTGCACAAAATTTGTGGAAAAGAAAAATAATAATAATAATAATAACTAGATCTCGTTACGAGTAACGAGTAGGTCTTCCGTTCAATGTTTTGAAAAGTTCAATGACTTTGGCTTCTATAAATCCCTAATTAAGTAATAAATGGTTGTGCCAAAAAGTTTTTCAAGCAGACATTAATTGTTACGATCAACAACTTTGCTTCTATAATGCATTACAAAATCTTGATCGTTTTTAAGTTATTTGTCATGGAGTTTAGGAGTATTTTGGCCCCTAATTTAAAGGGCCAAAGCCTTTTTCTAGATTTCATTGAAAAGGTCTTAAGAATACTCTTATTTTTGTTTCTTAAACCTATCTAAAATTGTTGTTCATTTTTGAGATACAAACGATTGAGTATTTTAGGGGCCAGCCCTGTAGATCCTTAATGGGGACAGACTTTGGTGTTTTGATAACTGGAATCGATTAAAACCATTAATGCAGACATTTTCTCTTCTACAATGCTTAACAAAATATGTCTCCTTCTCCAGATATATTGAGTCAAAGTTTAAATACTTTGGCCCCTAATAATTCTTAGTTACGTAATAAATGGGCGTGGCAATGATTTTTTCAGATAGATATTGTTATGATCAACAACTTTGCTTCTATAATACATTACATAATCTTGATCGTTTTTAAGTCAATTGTAATAGAGTCTACGAGTGTCTTGGCCCCTAATTAAAGGGGCCAGCCCCTTTTTCTTGATTTTGTTGGAAAGGTCTTAAGAATACTAACAATTTTTGTTCTTACACCTATCTAAAATTGTTGTTCACATTTGAGATATAAATGATTGAATCTTTTAGGGGTCAGCCCTGTAGATCCTTAATGGGACAGATATTGGTGTTTTGATAAGTGCAATCGATTAAAATCATCAATGCAGACATTTTCTCTTCTACAATGCTTAACAAAATATGTCACCTTCTCTAGATATATTGCGTCAAAATTTAAGGATTTCGGCCCCTAAAAATCCCTAGTTACGTAATAAATGGGCGTGGCAATGATTTTCCTGATATAAATTGTTACGGTCAACAACTTTGCTTCTATAATGCATTACAAAATCTTTATCATTTTAAAGTTATTTGTAATAGAGTTTACGAGTGTCTTGGCCCCTAAAAATAGGGGCTAGCCCCTTTTTTTTGATTTTGTTGGAAAGAACTATTAATTTTCTACCACTTTTGTTATACATGTTATAACAAAATATTAACTGATAAAAAGATACAGATCAAAACGTCTGAAAATTTTGAATGATAATCCGTACCCAATTTTCGAGCCTAGGCGAGCTCCAAAATAAGGCGCCACTGACGTAAAACAAAAACAATAGACACAACTTCAAACTATAGTCTACCTACCCTGTAAATTTCATAATCATATCTCTGATAGTCTCTGAGTTTATGCGTGCACAAAAATGGTCGTCAAAAACGACAAAATCACCGATAAATCGGTACCGGAAGTGACGACGTCAAAAATTTCAAAAACATATAAAATTCAGATCACATCCAATCATCTGTGAAAAAATGGTTCAGATCGGTCGAATAGTTTTCGAAAAATCGCGTGCACAAAATTTGGAAAAAAATAATAATAATAATAATAATAAACAGTACGAAAACAATAAGGTCTTCCGTTGGAAACGGAAGACCTTAATAAGAAACAGTACGAAAACAATAAGGTCTTCCGTTGGAAACAGAAGACCTTAATAAGAAACAGTACGAAAACAATAAGGTCTTCCGTTGGAAACGGAAGACCTTAATAAGAAGAAACAGTACGAAAACTATAAGGTCTTCCGTTGGAAACGGAAGACCTTAACTAGATACGATCTCGTTACGAGTAACAAGTAGGTCTTCCGTTCAATTTTTTAAAAAGTTTAAGGACTTTGCCTCATATAAATCTTTAATTAAGTAATAAATTGGTGTGGCAAAGAGTTTTTCAAACAGACATTTTTACGATCAATAACTTTGCTTCTATAATGCATTACAAAATCTTGATCGTTTTTAAGTTATTTGTATTAGAAAGTATCTTGGCCCCTAATTTAAAGGGCCAGACCCTTTTTCTTGATTTCCTTGAAAATGTCGTAAGAATACTAACATTTTTTGTTCTTAAACCTATCCGATATTGTTGTTCATTTTTGAGATACAACCGATTAAATATTTTAGGGGCCAGCCCTGTAAATCCTTAATGGGGACATACATTGGTGTTATGATTAGTGGAATCGATTTACATTATCAATGCAGACATTTTCTCTTCTACAATGCTAAACAAAATAAGTCTCCTTCTATAGGTATATTGCGTCAAAGTTTAAGGACTTTGACCCCTTAAAATCCCTAGTTACGTAATAAATGGGCGTGGCAATGATTTTTTCTAATAGATATTGCTACGATCAACAACTTTGCTACTATAATGCATTACAAAATCTTTATCGTTTTTAAGTTAATTGTAACAGAGTTTACGAGTATATTGGCTCCTATTTAAAGGGACCAGCCCCTTTTTCTTGATTTTGTTCGAAAGGTTTTAAGAATACTAACATTATTTGTTCTTACACCTATCTAAAATTGTGGTTCATTTTTGAGATGTGAATGATTGAATCTTTTAGGGGCCAGCCCTCTAGATCCTTAATGGGGACAGACATTGGTGTTTTGATTAGTGGAATCGATAAGAATCATCAATACAAATATTTTCTCTTCTACAATGCTTAACAAAATATGTCACGTTCTTTAGATAAATTGTATCAAAGTTTGAGAACTTTGGCCCCTAAAAATCCCTAATTACGTAATAAATGGGCGTGGCAATGATTTTTCCTGATATATATTGTTACGATCAACAACTTTGCTTCTATAATGCATTACAAAATCTTTATTATTTTAAAGTTATTCGTAATAGAGTTTACGAGTGCCTTGGCCCCTAAATATAGGGGCTAGCCCCTTTTCCTTGATTTTGTTGGAAAGAACTATTGATTCTCTACCACTTTTGTTATATATGTCTTAACAAAATATTAACTGATAAAAAGAAACAGATCAAAACGTCTGAAAATGTTGAATGAAAATTCGTACCCAATTTTCGAGCCTAGGCGAGCTCCAAAATCAGGCGCCACTGACGTAAAACAAAAACAATAGACACAACTTCAAACTATGGTCTACCTACCCTGAAAATGTCATAATCATATCTCTGATAATTTTTGAGTTTATGCGTGCACAAAAATGGTCGTCAAAAACAACAAAATCACCGATAAATCGGTACCGGAAGTGACGACGTCAAAAATTTCAAAAATATATAAAATTCAGATCACATCCAATCATCTGTGAAAAAATGGTTCAGATCGGTCGAATAGTTTTCGAGAAATTGCGTGCACAAAATTTGGAAAAAAAAATAATAATAATAACTAGATATGATCTCGTTACGAGTAACGAGTAGGTCTTCCGTTCAATTTTTTTTAAAAAGTTTAAGGACTTTGCCACCTATAAATCTCTAATTAAGAAATAAATGGGTGTGGCAAAGAGTTTTTCAAACAGACATTGTTACGATCAAGAATTTTGCTTCTATAATGCATTAGAAAATCTTTATAGTTTTTAAGTTATTTGTAATAGAATTTACGAGTATCTTGGCCCTTAATTTAAAGGGCCAGCACCCTTTTCCTGATTTCCTTGAAAAGGTCTTAAGAATACTAACATTTTTTGTTCTTAAACCTATCTAAAATTGTTGTTCATTTTTGAGATACAAACGATTGAATATTTTAGGGGCCAGCCCTGTAAATCCTTAATGGGGACATACATTGGTGTTTTGATTAGTGGAATCGATTAAAATCATGAATGCAGACATTTTCTCTTCTACAATGCTTAACAAAATAAGTCTCCTTCTCTAGATATATTGCGTCAAAGTTTAAGTACTTTGACCCCTAAAAATCCATAATTACATCATAAATGGGTGTGGCATTGAGGATTTTAGATTGATATTGTTACAATCAACAACTTTGCTTCTATAATGCATTACAAAATCTTGATCGTTTTAAAGTTTTTTATAATATACTTTACGAGTCTCTTGGCCCGTAGTTCAAGGGGCCAGCCCCTTTTCCTTGATATCCATGAAAAGAACTTTTAATAATCTATCACTTTTGTTATATATGTCTTATCAAAATATCAACTGATAAAAAGATACAGATCAAAACGTGTGAAAATTTTGATTCAAAATTCGGACCCAATTTTCGAGCCATAGCGAGCTCCAAGAAATGGCGCCACAGGAGTAAAACAAAACCAATTGGCACAACTTCAAACTATGGTCTAACTATCCTGAACATTTCATTTTCATATCTCTGATAGTTTTTGAGTTTTTGTGTGCACAAAATAGGTCGTAAAAATGAACAAAATGGCCGATAAATCGGTACCGGAAGTGACGACAGGAAAATTATCTAAAATGTATGAAGATCATATGAAGTCCAATCATCTGTGAAAAAATTGTGGAAATCGGTCGAATAGTTTTCGAGAAATCGCGTGCACAAAATTTGTGGAAAAGAAAAATAATAATAATAATAAGAAGAAGAAGAAGAAGAAGAAACAGTACGAAAACAATAAGGTCTTCCGTTGGAAATGGAAGACCTTAATAATAAACAGTACGAAAACAATAAGGTCTTCCGTTGGAAACGGAAGACCTTAATAATAATAAGAAGAAGAAACAGTACGAAAACAATAAGGTCTTCCGTTGGAAATGGAAGACCTTAATAAACAGTACGAAAACAATAAGGTCTTCCGTTGAAAACGGAAGACCTTAATAATAAGAAACAGTAAAACAGTTGGAAACAGAAGACCATAATAAGAGATTGACATCCCCCTTGCATAACATTGGTTCGTCAGAATATAGATAACCCATGGGTTATATGGTAAAGAAATCCCTGTCTGTAACTCTTTCCATTCCTTTCCTTAACCTCGGTTAAGTAACCACGAAATCGTTACGTCTCGCATTGATTTTAAATAAACTGAATATGGAGGGCTCTATATGTGCTGATTTACTTAAAATATATATAATAGTCCGTCATTGTTTTTAACACACATACTGTATTTTCGTATTATATGTATATCTGTACAAAATCGAAAGATGAAACTATCAAGAATATAAAGAGTAATTAACAAAATTACAGAAACAACCGCAGAGTTAAAATGCTATATGTATTTATATACAACAGCTGACATACAGAAATGACACAATATTTGATATTTTAAAAAAAACGTAAATCATTTGTTTTTAAATCAAGTGCAATGTACTGTACTGAACGAGGTGTAACTCAAAACGTAAAAATATAACAGGACACAAATTTCAAGTTCCCTTAATTACTTGTAAACCAACTTTTATTCGCGTGCGAGAAAATTATGCGAGGTTCACCAGAGCGTTGTTAGCGCGAATAATTTTTGCTGCGAACCAGTCATTAAATGTATTGGGTAAATTATTGTTCAGTTAATCTACATCTTAATTGCGGAAATTAGTCGCCGTGAACCAGTTTATCTTTGGCAAGTCGCGAAATAAAGTTGTCCCGATTCAAAGTTAAAGTACGGAAACGTATAACGGTCTCTTGAAGTTGTGTTAAACTTTCAAATGGCAAATTTAAATTAGTGTCATCTTCCTATAAAATAGATATAATGTCAAAATTATGTCGACTTGTACAAAGAGATAAGAACAAGTCGATTTATTTTGGATTATTTAACCGCTTATTTCCAGCTTTGTCGACTTTGATCAAATCATTATATTATTTTAAGTCATAGATGTGTCGCATTAACGAGGCCGGGTTTAATTTGTTCTGCTCTAGAGTTTTTAATGAAATATTTTTTCATGAATTTCTGCTAATATGATTATTTTTTTAAGATAAAAAAAATCAGATATTTACCGCATCGTTTTTTTAGGAGCTCATCTCAAAAGTGTTGATTTTTAACATAGGAACCTATGGGATTTTATTTGAAATGTATAAATTTTTGCACATTTTTTTTTTAACTTCTGCCCTATGGTTTTTTTCTCTTCTACATATGAAAGTTATTCCTAAAGGCATCAAAATATTTTACCTCCTGGTTGGTTCTAGGGATCTTCAAAGTGTCATTTTAATGCATGATTTCCCAGATTTGTCATATATGTCCATTTTTTATTTGACAAGGGCGGAAATGGTTATATTTTGTAGCATTATGAAAACATTCAGACATATTTAAGTAGTAAATATATATATATATATATAACATCACATATTAGGGACATTACATTAGGGACTCTTACATTAAAAAAAACTCTTACATTCTTACTTAACATAAGAATTTTAAGGAACTTTTAGAAAACCTTAAAACCCAAAATTTTACCAAAATCAATAGCATCAAAACGTACGACTTTTCTACACTTTATACAATCATCTCCCACGATAAATTAAAGTCCCGTCTTTTTGACATCATTGATAACTGCTTTTTTAATAAAAATGGATCACGTAAATTTTCTTACTTTGTCATCGGTCATTTGCAAAACTGTTTTGTTAAAAGCCATTTGGATTGTGCTTGTGCAAACGTTTATCATAAAGTACTCTGAAGTTGACATTAAAAAGATGCTTGAGTTTCTGATAGACAACATCTAATCAAAGTTGACTTCAATCCTTTAATACAGGAATTTATTTCAACCATCCTAACCCGTCATGTTCGTACATATGAGTACACACTTGTCTTTAATTCTATCACATTTTGAATTCCAAACAAAATTGAATAGAATATTATTTAATTCTTTTAAAGTATTACTCTTAGGGTTTGGTAGGGCTATTAATAAATGGTTTAATTGAGAAATTAAAAATGACTTAACCAGTGTTATCCTTTAATTGTAGTCAAGTGTCGTTTGCTCCATTGATCTACTATTAATTTTATCTAAACAAGTTTCTTGTCATAATTAAGTTTTATAATTTTATATAGGTCTACATCATAATAGATGCCCGAAAGCTTGAATTGGGTTGTCCATTGAAAATTCATTTCTGAACATATTTTTTCTTCTGAATTTTTCTTACTCTCTACCAACACAATCTGAGTTTTTTCTTGGTTTATTTTAAGACCAGATAATTTATAATTTTCATCTTTTTCTTTCATGGTTGCCCTTAATGATTTTTCACACCAATCAAGGATTATTGATGTGTCTTCTGCATATTTTGTTATTAAATACTTAGTGTTATTAACTTTGATTCCTGTAATATTTTTATTATTTTTTAATTTTAATTGACAATATTTCCGCCCATAACAAAAATATAATGCGATATTGGATCACCTTGTCTACAACCCCGCCCAACTTTTAAAAAGTTGGTTAAACGCCTGCCTGGGACACACAGGACAAATCATTACATTGAAAAGTTTTAATCCAGTTACAGATAAAAGGACCAAAATTAAAATACTTGAGTGTATTTTGTATTAATTAATTTTTGTATGAAAGCTACAGAATCAAAAGCTTTCTCAAAATCTATCATAACTAATACCCTGGAATATAATCAATTTCCATATAGTTCATCAGATCAGAGATCAATCTATTATTTTCCCCTAAATAACTTCCAGAGATGAAACCTGTTTAATCATTACTAATAATTTTATTGAGAACGGGTGCTTGCTATACATCCTGACCCGATTTCGTAAATAACATTGAGCAATGAGATAGGTCTCCGGTTACCAAGGGAGAATTTGCTCTACCCATGACTTTATAATGACTAATATTCATTTCTTTATTTAATGTTTATCAGCGGGCATTGCTGATAGAACGTGATGCTGTATGTATGAATGAATGCATGTGTGAATGCTGTGATAAGTCATGTGCTTTTTCTATTTTTAGCATTTAGTGACCAAGTTCAAGTATATACGTCTCATTTACCAATGACAGACGACTTTAAGTCATTAATATGCATACGTTACTAACTTCGTTCACTATATAAGTCCCGCCAAATCAAGTACCCACATATTCTACCCATTACTGCGCTAGTTTCATTTACCATTGTATTCCTGATCTTCAAAGATTCAGTATTTTATTTATCATTTAAATTCCTGGATACCTGGTAAGATCGCTGTTAAATATATTATTTTATCACATGTTTATCTGAATATGCGGTGGATATCACTCATGGGATAAATTTTTGATATTCCACTGTGTGTTCTTACGCCACATGACGTCATAATTAAACATTACGTAGCTTCAGGCGGATGATTGACGTAGAATGAAAAAGTAACAAAACAAAATTCAGTTGAAAAGTGTAGAATTGTAAATGTGAAGAATTTAATGCTGTTTTAATTTTTCCTTTCATGAATTTATAAAAATATGCTCGAAAATGAAATGTTCGTTTGTTAATCTTTAAGGAACTTTTTTCGTGCGTAAAGTTGTTGACGTCTGGTAGTATATGTGTTGTGCGGTTCACAATTATAATTTTTATAGAAATCATTGAGGTTTAACAAAATTCATGGTAAAACATGTGCTAAAAAGAATCTCTCATTATTTGCGATGGTATATGATTTTTATCCAACTCGTTGTGTGTTTTCTATCCCCTCGCCAAGGCTCGGGGATAGAAAACACACAACTCGTTGGATAAAAATCATATACCATCACAAACCATGAGAGATCCTATATGTAACTTATCATAATCAGTGATACTGACGGTAAATCACCAGTATTATAACTGGGAAAACAATTGTATTTATAATTAATTCAAATATGTAGTACATGTAATTGTCCTTTGTAAACGTGTGTGTGTTGTGTTGTATTATTTAAATAGGACATTAGCTGTTTTGCTTAACAGCTGTCTTTCCTTTCATATTTTTACCTTGTGAATTTGTATGCAACAAATTCACTCCTTTAAACAGGATCTCTTATTTGGTACAAAACAATGGGCTTTACCAGATTCGAAAATGATTTATATTATGGAGATTAATGCATAACATATTTTAAATGGCTTAAATTTCATGTGTTTCTGAACAAACGATGATAAGAAAAGAATTATACGGTAGTTATGCATATATCAAACACAATGCTATATTTTAGAATAACAGTGCAAGAAAGTACATACCCTAATGCTTATTTTTTAGGTAATTTTATTTTGGATGTTTGTACACTGTAATTCTATTTTTTTTATTAAAGGGATTTTTTTAAATTTGAATTTAAGGAGATTTATTTTTAGACACCTACTCAATTTTATCGTATCATGGGAGCAATTATTGTGTGGCTGGCTAGTTTTTGCAATATCACTGTACTTTATTTTTAGCAAAGCGTATCCCTTATACCGCTCCAGTTAGCTGAATATTTATATGTTTGGAAAAGAAAGATGAAGGGTAGGGCACATTCTTCCTGTAATCAAGTTGAATGCTGTATTGGTCATTGATGTGCATCTTTTTTGTGTCTCTCTCCGTATCAAAGACGGTTAATCATATTTTACAATCCATCATAATATCATCTAATTAAAATCGAATTTGTGATTTATAATTTGTTTTCAAATTGCGTTAATTTTTCTCGATAATACAAAATGTTGATGTACCGTCATAATGCACTTTGAAAATGAATTTAAAGTGCGTTGACCTGGTCCCAAATTTAACACAATGGTTGAATTTCTTTTTTTTTAAAGTGGGTTGACTAATCCCAAATTCAACACGCTTTTGATTTTTTTTTTTGTTCAAAGTACGTTGCCACATACCAAAACCATTTATCTTTCATCACCATTTAAACCTGGTTGTTGAGCAGCATATATTCATCTATCGCTTTAGAGCTCGTTTCAAAATACCGTCGATTTTCCCACTTGGTGAGAGTCAATGTTTGGTTGAAACAGTGCAACTGGATTAAAAATAGAGTACTGCAGGTCGAAAAACAAATATTTTACTTATGTATACTAACATTTGAGAGTATTCTTATGTTCGGAATGACTTTATTCAAATATATGGAGAGAGAGAGAGAGAGAGAGAGAGAGAGAGAGAGAGAGAGAGAGAGAGAGAGAGAGAGAGAGAACAGCTGCCTAAGCGAATTACATCTACACAATGTCAATGTTTTGTGATTACGGAACTCCATGCAGTTTGTGTGGAGTTCCATAATTACAAAAAAATGACACGAAGAAGTCCGAAATATATGACATTTTCCTGGCTTTTTTAACGATTTTGATATTTTACATGCCCGGAAAGGTAGAGAGACATCTCGGCTCAACGACAGCTCGGCGTCTCCAGCTGGAAGCGGCGATTTCAAATAGATATATATTTTAACTCAATAGTACAGCTTAGAATATAATTTTACTGCACATTTTTTGATAATCACACTGATAAATAATAGTGTTGTTGACCTATTTTCTCGCGAGATTTAAAACATGCACAAAATCAAAACAAATCTCAGCAGTCCGATAGAATGTTTTCAACAGCCTGTTTATGGGATGTAAGGACCCGTAAAAGCGATATTAGTGAGCAGTGAAATCATTATTAATGGTTGTGAATGAAACATTTGCTTCAACTCGTAAATATTTAAAATCGAGCCAAGAATGCCCCCTCCAGTTGGATGGGGGCGAATTTCCAGTTTTCGTAATGGCGCCGGTTCTGATGTTTTCCTGCATGGCATGTAGATATCAAAATCGTTAATATTTCGGACTGGCATGTAAAATAACAAAATTGTTGCAAAAGCCAGGAAAACGTAAGATATTTCGGACTACACATGAAGATGAGCGAAACAGGGTTTCATCAGATTTAAAAAGAGGTTCCTCGGGTTTTCTTTTTAATTTTTAGCACACTGAATAACTGATGTCGTTAGAGTTGCGCCGATTATGCTAATTAAAGTGCACTTATTTAGTATCGACATGTTTCTGGGTTGACCCATGTCAGTGTACAAGGTGTAACATCTACGCTGATGAAAAATTTTAACTGACTCTTGTCCAATCAGATTGTATATAGCGCAGGGGCATCTTGTCCGATCTGTTCTCTATGTACATACTTAAGGAATAAGGAATCATTCCTTGAGTATTATGAAATGATAATTTTTGTCGGGGCGTGATCAAATCCTTTAAAGCCCGAAGGGCTTTATGATAGATTTGATCACGCCCCGACCGAAATTATCACCTCATAATATTCAAAGAATGATTCCTTATTACTTATTTTTATATAATTTTCAGCAGTTGTATGATTAAATATTAATATATTAATTATGCAAACCCGCTTGCGCCCCCAACAATACGTCATTTGAAGTTGTTGGGCTGTATAGTACAAAACCGATTCGTAGTGTTATCACAGACAAAGACACTGGAAAATGTAAATATATATAAATAATACACATAATGTATTATTTATATGTATGTCATTGAGAGCAGAGCGGATAGGATGCCCCTGTATTTGTAGTAGGCGAAGTAAAGAGACTTGAGAGAGAGAGAGAGAGAGAGAGAGAGAGAGAGAGAGAGAGAGAGAGAGAGAGAGCTGAGGAAGTATATGTATCGATACGATTCAAACATGTAAATACAGTCTTCAAGAAAACAATTTATATATATACAGAATTTGTCAGTAAACGCATGTATATATGCATGCATGTACGTATGTGTATAAATACTAAACAATTTAACGTGCAGAATAATTGCACAGATGGCGGCACTTCTTTGATGCTGGCAAAGCGACCCAGCCAGCTATAATGAGGTCGTACTGCGTCGGTGTTTCGGCCGCACGTCTTTGATGCCGGCGAAGCGACGGGCGTCTGGCTTTAGCGAGCTGCTGACGAAAACAAGACTGTCACCAAGTGGGAAAATCGACTGTATTATGAAACGAGCTCTATTTGCATAATCCATTCTATTTTCAAAATGCCTTTTTTTCAAAGTACGTTGCCACATACCAGACCCATTTATTTTTTCTTGATCTTTCATTACCATATAAATCTGGTTGTTGAACAGCATATATTCTTTTATCGCTTAATTTGCATAATCCATTCTATGAATCCTTAACAGGGTTGCATTATGCTAGAATGACAGTTAAAAAAGGCATCTTGTTCCTGAGGAGTTGGAATACTTTCTCAATAATTTCCATTATGTTGACTAGGTATGAGAGCAACATTTGATTCGTGGAACCTGAAGACACAAGTTGCGCAATGCCGAAGAATGAATGTCCATCAAATCAAATGTTACCCAGTTCCTAATCAACAGACGTTTTCACTCCGATGGAAGTATAATATCAAGTAGCGACTATCCATTCAAGTTGCACTGCTCTTTGGCTATTTGTGTTCGAACATTAATAAGCTGTGACGTAGCGATCCAACAATTTTTGTTTTGGACCACAAGTTCGGTTAACATCGACTGTTTGAATTAAAATTCGTTTGTCTGGATTGATTGTTGGTAAGAAATATATAGAAATACACCTTATATTTCTAAGAATATATTAATATTGGTTATTTTTCATATGCTTACCTGCATTACTGGCAACATTGACAAGTCGCCCACGGCTTCTCCTAAGCAGGGGTAGAAATTGTTTACATATATTTACTGGTCCTGTGTAGTTAATTGTCATTATTTTCTGGATGTCCTCTTCAGTCATTATTTCCACGTTGCCAATGTAACAGATTCCAGCGTTGTTTACTATACCCCATAGTTGAATTCCTGCAAATTAGTATTATTAACAAGTTCATATATAAAACAAAAGCACCCAAAAAAATCGTATTTTACTCGGGTCATTTCGGCTAATGGTAAGAAATGTTCTAAAATGGAACAAACCAATGCAAATACTCAATTTTTGTTTTCAATTTGTTTATTAAAATCGATATCATTACTGATTTATAAATAATCAAAATATTTAGAAATAATGAATTTTCACAGAATTAAAGCCTATTGCTATCAATCGATCAAAAGAAACACTCAAGATCGTGTCAATCGCTTAGAAAAAATAAGTTCAAAGGGACATGGTCCAATCGTATTAAGATAAGATACTTAGATCCGCTAATTTTCAGAAATCAAAAGCTATGTATGTCTTTTTTTATATATTTGCCCCTAATTTGAGAGTCCAGCCCATTTTTCATGTAAAATGAAAGATATTTCAGTTCAAAACGTATTTTGTTAATAATGTGTTGATAAATTCGTTACCGTTCTTGAGATACATGTACGTTTCAGGGGTCGATCCTTTGTTTCCTTTCAACGATATTTTGAGGGTTATCTTTTGTTGTTAAAACATAGCACATTAAAATTATTACATTGTCTAGGTATGGAGTAAAAACTTTAGAAAACTTTGGACCCTAAATTGAGGGGCTAGACTTTTTTTACCTAATATCAAATAAAATGACTTTTAATTTCAAAGAGAAACTACTGCCAATTTTCTTTTTTTAACACAGTTCAACAAAAGAATAGAAAATGTGCATGTACTGAAAGTTTTAATCTTTTTTTTGCAATAACAAACTCGTGATTGCGTGTAAAAGATGACACAGAATACAAATTTTCTATCATATCGACTCGAACTTTGAAATTTTATCACCTCACGTGATTTTGAATGACAACAATTGTATATGGATTTGAGATAGATTTAAAGAAACAAACAGGTAGTGAAAGTGTTTCATGCACAGGATCATTAACACGACAAGTAAAGTGTCCTAATTTTAAATGTTAAGAAATTTCTACACTTGGTACATGTACGACTTCGAAACGTTATTTCAAATGAGGTACAAGACAATGATGGGAAACGAAAATATTCGAAGGATCTAAATCTTAAAATTATATATTATAATAAAATGATGTATTGACAAAAGTATATTTATTATTTTTCTATACCTTACAAGATAAATAATTCGTAAGTTTGCACTTGTGTTTTGTCTCCATCTTATTTGATCCTTTTATAGGCAAATCTGTCGAAATTCGTGGACATTTCACCCTCTTCTTGAAATGTTTACAATCGATGCGCTGTTGAACAAAAGTTTCGGCTAGTAGTATTTACTACTATTAATTTTAGCGAAAAATTGAGAATTTTTAGATATTCCAAATGGTTAATTTTGCAAAGTTCATACCGTTAACTTTGTAAGAAAATTTGTTTAAGGTACGGGATTATTGTCATTTCATGGTATTTGCACAAAATGAGCTGTATTTTATTCATCCAGTGTTTAAAATATGTGACCGTTCGTGAGATCTTTGGGAAATTTAATTAAAGGCCATCAGTTTATCTTCTTATTGGGGCTGCTATTGGGAGCCATTTCAGAGAAATGAGATCTTTGGGAAATTTAATTAAAGGCCATCAGTTTATCTTCTTATTGGGGCTGCTATTGGAAGCCATTTCAGAGAAATCTCGTTAAGAAAAGAAATAGAAACTCTTAGACTAATTATTCTCGAACAATTAGAGGTCTTTCCACCTTATTATTTTTTTATGTTTACTGTGAGGTACAGAATATCTAATAACTTGCTTGATTACTCAATAGAGTTTACAATTTGGTCAACAAGGTATGACATTTAGTTTTGAATTAAGTCATATGATTACTCAGGTATGAAAACAATAAAGTGAGCTATGTCTAGTAAACACTTGCACTTTGTTGTTATACTTAACGCCATATTTTTTCAAACGTTGTTGCTGTAGTTTAACTAAAAAAAACATTTACTGCTAAAAAAAACATTATTACATGTATACTTGTGATATATGTTGTACTAGAAATTGAGATAACTACGAAGCCATCAATGATTCTTGTAAGAGATTTTTTTTTAATTTCAAGCGATTGCTTTAAGAAATCCTTGTTGTTTATCGTAAAGGTCTTTTGAATTCATTTTCTGATTTTTTTTTTCAACTGCACAAAACTGATGTGCTCGCCAGGTGAATATACTTTACACAAGACTATAAAGAGAAAACAGAAAAAATAAAAGAGAGTGATCTAGAGGCTAGCTGTCATTGTACAATATGAATGGGTTGACTTTAAGTACAATTTACACTTGACTAACCACATTACCTTGATGTGATACCTGGCTGACCAAATTGTATAGCTTATTGCGCAATCCAGCAAGCTATTGAAAAATTTACAAGAATTCCGCATTTCAAAAGATATGAACAGATTTTAAAAGGAGATTGACCTTTGACCTTTATGTAGTTTGTGGTCCAAAGTCTCTATGGTAGATAGTAAAAAAGTTTAAAATGATTCTATCGAAATTTTAATACTTTCAGGAAAATAACTGCTAGAATGGAGCCCCAGATCCTTTTGGTATATGTATGATACAGTCCCTGAAAACTTCTACTTTCCCACTTGAACGGTGAGTGAACGGTGAGTGCACTCTGAGCGAACGGTGAGCGAACGGTGAGCGCTGAACGGAATTTGCTGAACGCTTATGAACGGTGAACGATGAGCGAACGCAGAGCGCAAACACAGCGCAAACTGAACGGCGAACGCAAGGTGATTGATATGTGAACGCAAGATGAACGATTTATTCGGAGTGCCTCGGGAGTTATCTTTACGTTGTATTTCGTCGGTATTCAGGAAAAACTAGCAAATAAACTATATGCACAGTGCTGCTATCGTAAAAGTTGACAAAACGATCCTATTCTATCCTATATCCTGTATCATAAATCCTATCCTGCAAATAATCTTTTTCCTATCCTATACCAAACCATTTATATTTAGTAATAAGAGTTAAATAAATCGATATTTAAGACAATAATAATTTTATCAACGAATAATCGAATAATGTAATAATAAAATTTTCTAATTAATATATCTTTAAATCGTTAGATCTTTCAAACGAGATAACTTAAATACCTGCGCTTCGGAAATATTAAATCGTAAGCGGAGAATACACAATTACGTAAACAAACAGGTAAACGATTACATTTTTGTTTTCATTAAATATATGTATTATGACGGATAAAACAGATACTTTTTTATTGTTTTAACAAACATTTAGATCATTTTTTCCCTTATCATATAATAATTGAGTATCGGTAATCGGCTGATTCGTTCGGCGATAAATATAAACACGATTCGGGAAAATATAATTACTTTATAAATCATTCAAAAAAACATCGCATTTATTGATAAATCATTTGGATTTATTGTTAATATATAAAATCACACGCATTTATAGTTAGCTTACATTGTTCAGTTTATTGTCGGCCATGGATACATTTGTGATCGGACATCGAAGGAATTATATGAATCGTGAAAAGTACACAAAAACAACGCCCGTTTCTTATTTATAATTTTATCTATTTATTATATGTGTCGAATTGTTCGTTGATTGAATTCTTCTGTTTTTAAACGACTGAAGTCTTTAAATAAAGCAATTAATATCATTTGTGTAGTAATTTATCGCTGTATTGTGTAACCTAAAATTTTCACAGTAACTGCATACTTACGACATTTTCGGATTGAAAAAATCCGGGGTGCATCAATATTCATCACCGTTTTGTAAATATATACCTCTATATAAATAGTACCTGTTTGGGAGGGTGACAGTTGAAATTGACACCCCGAGAAAACCATTGTCAAGGAATGTCTTAATTTTAAAGAAAACGTTTCTGCTTTTTTAATTTATTCGCATTATTTCAAATGCTTAAATAACTTCTTTAGAAATGACGTAAAAAAACATACAACGGTATTCTTGTAGTCATAAAAAAGGACCTGTTCAAGAACGTGATGGTCTATGACTGACCATAAATTTGAAGCTCCGTTGTTTTTTTCTGTTTAAATACGTCTCTGTAATATTTAAAGTGCCCAATATACTGGATAAAGGAATAAAAACTCAATTTTGGTGAGTGCTACATATTTTTAGAAATTTACGCCTTGATATTGCTATTAATACTCACTGATAGTGACAATAGTAACAATGGCCGAAAAGTCGGGAGTACCTACAAAAACACCTGAAAAAGAACAAATAAAAACCCAAAAACTTGTTAAGCTCGATTTATAATCGGCACCAATGTCCGTCAGAAAATCTATTTTTTCTGAAAATGCAGCAGTGAAAAAACCGAGAACTAGCAGCGGTGATAATACACCTATTCACGACAATAGTCCATCGGACCAGCACGATAATATCTCATGTGATCTTCATCAAATACAGCAAAGTTTAACAGAAATAAGAGAGTTCATGATGAAAAAATCGGATGTCAAGGTCTTGGTATCGGAAATATTGTTAGAACTGAAAAATGAAATAAAAAGTGAAATAAAACAAGAAATTGTCAATGAAATGAAAAAAGATTTTGAAGAAAGTATCAAAAACAAAGTCAAGAAAGAGTTCGAAGAAAAAATCGATGAAAAGTTTAAAGAATTCGAAACGCAAAACAAAAGAAATCTCTGACGGATTTAAACTTTGAGAGAAAAATTAAACTCCCAAGCCAGTGAACTTAGATCGCTCAACAATAAGCTCAAACAATGTGAATCTGCGGCACAATCTGCAATGACCCTCGCCAATCAAAACCAACAGTACTCGCAGAAAGCCAACATTAAGTTCTTAAATTGGGCCAAATAGAAAGACGAAAATCTTAGAAAAATTTTTGTACAATTCTCAAAGAGGCAGTGAAGATGGACCTTAACCCCTCAGATGTTCTCGCGATCCATCGGATCCCTGGAGGAGATGGGAATAAACCACGCCCTGTGATCGCCAAATTCCGTAACACGGAGGTCAAGATTGTGGTCATCAAAAATCGATCGAATGACAAACTCAAAAAGATTTTTACCATGCATGACCATCTAACACAATTCAACGCAAAACTTTTGCGCAATCTTAATGGTGACCCTCGAATCAAGTCTGCCTGGTATTATAACGGCAAGATTTTTACGCTGAACGAACAAGAACGCCGCCACAGATTCGACATTCTGGACAATGTATCAGAAAAACTAAAACGGCGCTTATACAAATTTTTGATAGACAGCGGAGCGGACCCTGGATGCATCGGGATCGGTCAACGGTTTTCAGATCGGGATCGCTATCTCAATTTCGGAACTAATTACTTTCTGTTTATATGCATGTGTGTGCCTGTGAGTGTGCGTGTTTCTCCCTTTATTAGTGTTCTTTATGAACTGGTAGGATGCTTAGTTTCTTGTGTGTATGTAATAATCGTGTGTATGTTGGATCAGCAAAGTTGGTAATGGTAAGTGGTTATTTGCTTCTCGCATGTGTTATTTTTGAATACTTTCTTTGTTTTTGCATGTGTTGCTTTTGGTGCTTTCTATTACGTCAATATGATGTCGTCTGACAAGATTTTAATAGCTACGGTAAACTGTCAGGGGCTCGCCACACCATCAAAACGTAAAGATGTTCTTAACTACTATAAACAAAAACATTATTCCATCATTTGCCTACAAGATACTCATTTTATTTCTGAACATGAACAGTTTACAGAAACATAGTGGGGATATGAATGTGTTTTTAATTCACACTTGTCTAACTCAAGAGTGGTCTCTATACTTTTCAACAACAAATTCCGAGTTTAAAATTCATAGAGTGAAAAACGACTGTGAAGGCAATTTGTTGGCTTTAGACTTGACTATTGAGGACCACACGATTACCCTCATTAATATATACAGTCCAAATATTGACAACTCTGAATTCTATGAAAATGTAAGAACTATCTTCCTTGAATTTGATAATGAATATTTTATTTTATGTGGGGACTTTAATCTTGCATTGAACCCCATGCAGGATACTTATAACTACTGCAGTGTTAACAACCCAAAGGCTCGAAGTAAAGTCCTGGAAATAATGGAGGACTTATGCCTCATAGAGTACTATAGAGTCCTAAATCCTGAAAAAAAAGTTTAAATATGGCGGAAAAAGATCCTCTAAAACAAGGTCGACTTGATTATTTTCTCATTTCTGACAGCTTAACCAATCTTGTTGAAAACTGCAAAGTTACCCTGGATACAGGTCTGATCATTCTATTGTTTTGCTTGAGCTTAAACTTAATCCCTTCCAGAGAGGGCGTGGTCTTTGGAAATTTAATAATTATTTACTTACAGATAAAGACTACGTTCAAAAGGTAAAAAAATGTAACATAATGTGTTAGTAATCAATATTTAGAAATTGCAGAGAGTAAAAATTTCCAATGTAAAAATAACATTGATGAAAGTTTATTTATTGAGGTATTACTGATGGAAATACGGGGAAATACTATTTCATATTCTTCATATATCAAAAAAGAAAAGGACAAAAAAGAAAAAACACTATTGCAAGAAATTAAGGATTTAGAATCAGATTCTTCCACTGATTAAAAAAATTAGATGGAAAAAAAGGAACTCGAGAATATTAGAAAAGAAAAATTACTAGGCCACATGATAAGGTCTCGAGCTCGCTGGATAGAGGAGGGTGAAAAACCATCAAAATATTTTTGTAATTTAGAATCTAGGAATTATTTAAATAAAACAATAAAAAAAAAATTGAATTAGAGGGTACCGGCACTGTATATGAACAAGTAGAAATTTTAGATGAAGTTAAGACATATTATGAAACTCTGTATAAAAGTGCATATTCAATTTTAGTGAATATAAATTTAGAAGAAGTGTTCTCCAATTCTTCTATTCCTTAAATAGATACAAATATGTCCAAAGGTCTGGAGAAAGACATTGAGGAAGAGAAGTTCTTAAAGTATTAAAGCATATGAAGAATAATAATTCCCCTGGTAGTGATGGTTATACTGCAGAATTTTTTTTATATTTTTTTTTTGAGTGATATTAAAAACTATGTTGTTAGAGCTATTAACTGTATTTTTCTTAGAAAAGAGCTTCCTATCTCTCAAAGGCTTGGAATAATTTCATGTTTGCCAAAAGGTGACAAACCAAGACAGTTTCTAAAGAACCCTTTTAAATGTTCTCTATAAGATTATATCTGGTTGCCTAAGTTTTAGAATCAAACCAGTTTTAGACATGATCATTTCAAGTACACAAACTGGTTTTAAAAAGGTAGATACATAGGGGGAAATACTCGGTTTGTTTATGATCTGATGTCGTACACAGAGATACATGAAATTCCAGGTCTTCTGGTCCTCATTGATTTCAAAAAAGCCTTTGACTCTATGTCATGGTCTATGTCATGGTCATTTATTTATAAAGTTAAAAATTTTAAACACAAATTTCCGTGCCTGCATTTTACAAAGCGGTTTTTTATCAGTACAGTTTGACATGCAAAGGGGTTGTAGACAAGGAGATCCTGTTGCTCCATATTTATTCATTATATGTGCAGAAATCCTTTCAATTCTTATAAAGTAAAACAATGATATTAATGGCATTTTCGTTAATATTAAAGAACATAAAATATCAAAGTATGCAGACGACACTTTGTTAGCCCTTGATGGTTCACCAAAATCTTTGTTCGAGGCACTAGAAACTATAGAGTTTTACTCCAGCTTTTCAGGAAATAAAATTAATACATCTAAGACAAAAATTGTGTGGATTGGTTCAAAAAGATTTTCTGATCAAGTGTTTCACCATACCAGATGGAAATTAGACTGGGGATCTACATCTTTTAATTTATTAGGTTTCCAATTTCCTGTTGAACTTTCTGAAATTGTTGATAATAATTTTGGTATTCAGATTCCAAAAATCATTGCACTTATGGAAAAGAAAAATTCTTACTCCAATTGGTCGTGTCACTGTCATTAAGAGTTTGAAAATTCCAAAATTAAATCATTTTTTATATCTCTTCCTACTCCCACAAAGGAGATTGTATCATTTATATGCAAAGCTATCTTTGAATTTCTATGGAAATCCAAAACAGACAAAGTTAAAAGGTCTCTTATTACACAAGACTACTTGTCAGGGGGTATGAAAATGGTAGATGTTAGAAATTTTATTACATCACTAAAATGTACATGGATGAAAAGTTTAACTTGTTTACATTAACCATGGATGGATATATTTTATGCTGTCAATGGAGATGATATTTTACAGAAATTGTATGATTTTGGAGATAATTTTGTGTTTGATTGTTTGTTAAAAGAAAACAACGCCTTTTGGAAAGATGTTTTGATTGCTTGGACTTGTTATATGATTTCTTTTACTTACTCTCCGCATTTTAAAAATAAATTTCATTACATTCCAGTGTGGTATAACTCTAATATAAAAGTGGATAACAAACCAATTTTTATTAAATCCTGGTATGAAAAGGGAATAAAGGTTGTGCAAGAATTTTTTGATGATGATTGTAATCTTTTAGTCTTTGGAGTTTTTAAAAACGCATACAATCTAACTGAAAGTTGTTTGATGCAATACAATAGCATTGTTACTGCTATTTCAAAATATTTGAAATCACTGTTCATAGATAGGTCTTCTTTCAAAAGACTTCCTAATCCATATGTACCTTTATTTTTTGAATATCTCATATCTTCTAAAAAGTGTTCCAAAGTCTTTTATAATTTTTTGAATAAAATTGAGGTTATTCTAATCTCAATCAGCAAATGGGAGGCAGAGCTTATACCATATGGAGTAGACACAATATCAGTACAAGATATTTTTAAAATTTGTTATAAAAACTGATTCTTCTGCCCAGTGGTTACAATTTCGAATTTTGCATAGAATTGTTCCTGTTGGAAAATACCTTAAGAAAATTAACATTAAAACTTATTGCTGTGGTTTTTGTATGGAAAATGTTGAAACAATAATACATGTTTTCATTTCTTGTGATAAAGTACAAACACTCTGGAGTGATTTAAGTCTTAATATATAAAGAAAGATTTCTGAAAGAGTTGGCTTTAATGTTTCGAATATTATTCTTGGTGAGCTACCATTGTCAAACAATAACAGGATTATAAATTTCATAATTTTACATGTTAAACAATATATTTTCATATCCTTAATGCAAAATAAAATGCCAAATTTTTTTGGATTACTCAGTCACTTAAGAATGAAATATCATAAAGAAAAATATGCTGCTATCCAAAAACAAAAGCTGCATAATTTTGAAAAATTGTGGCTTTCATGGAAAAATATTTTAGATTAGTTTATGATACATGTATTATTATTATTATTACTAATCTTATTATTATTATTAATTTGTTTTTGGTTTTTTTTTTTCATTTTGGGGGGGGGGGGGGGAGGTGGGTTTTTTTTTAAGCAAAGTAACCATTTACCACTAATATTGAAAAATGTATGTACATATACTTGTGTGTGAGTGAGTATGCATGTGTAAAAAATTTATAATAACTGGATTTATTAAAGTAATTCAACATAAATATGTATGGAACAAAAACAATAGATTATAAAAAAGAAAAAAAGAAAAAAGAATGTGTACTTAAAATTGTACGAATTAAATGCTGCTTAAATTGCTGTCTCTGATGTGTATTATAAGTTTCCTTCCACATTTAAGCATGCGTTCTTTCCTTTTACCTAAGAGTTCCGAATGGAAATGATTGAAAACGGACTGAACGATAAGTGAACGCTTAACGAACGCTGAGCGCAAGGAGAACGTTTTGTGAATGCAAAGTGAGTGCTCGGTGAGCGCTTCGTGAACGGTGAGTGCAAACGGAGTGGAGCGGAGAGCGCAAGTAAACCGCAAGGTGAAATTACGGTGGGTGCACTGTGAGCGCCCGGTGAACACACGAAAAAAATGGGAAAGTAGAACGTTTCAGGGACTGTAGATTGTAGAACCCTCTAAGTGTAATTATGACATTGGTGAAATTTCCAAGTCTCTATCTCTTATGGTTTCAGAGATGTAGCGATAACATGCATTTCGTACAATAGGGGCAATAACTCTATATAACTAATTCAAGGTATGAGCTAAGGGGCTATAATTTAAAATGTCTTTAGATGTTCTACTTCATTCATGAAAAATAATTTCAGGACCACCTTAAACAAAAGAGATATAAACCTCATTAATTAACAGATTTTGAAATGACCTTGACCTTTGACCTTTGTCATTTTGTTCGACCAAGATAGACGCTTAAGCTTCCATCCCAAGTGGTCCGAAGTCTCTATGATAGATAGTAAATTTAGATTCTGTCAGGGGCAATAACTGCAAGAAGGGGGCCTCTGATCCTTTTGATATGGAAAGATTGAAGAACCCTCTAAGTGTACTAAAGACATTGGTAAAAGTTTCAAGTTTCTATCTCTTATGGTCTCAGAGGAGTAGCGATAACAAGCAATTCATACTCAAAGGGCAATAACTCTGTAAGTTCTGGGAGTTTTTAGATACAGGGTCAATTGGTACCATAACTTTTAATGACCAATTACATCAAGTTAAAATTGTTTGGATAACCCTGATAACAAACAAGTCACCCCGAGATAAATATTAAAAAAGAAGAAGGAGAATAAAAAACACTAGTAGACTAATTGTTCTCGAACAATTAGAGGTCTTTCCACCTCATTACTTTTTGTTTTGTTTCAATATGATTAATAAAACATTTTCTCTGTGTTACTTTATAAAAAAAAAAAGTCAAAAACTTTAATATGCAAATTTTTTTCTCCGTTGACGTTGACCTTTGACCTTAATGTCATATTGACTGGTAAAGGTCAACATTTTGAATTTGAAGTGGTCTGATGGCCCTACGATGTAAGGTTCAAAAGTTGTAAGTGTTTTTAACAAAATTAAGAAAATTTCAGGGGCGATAACTGATAGAAGGGGGCCTAGGGGCCATTCGGTATGAATAGATTGAAGGAGCCTCTAATTGTACTGAAGACATTGGTAAAAGTTTCAAGTCTCTACCTCTAATGGTTTATGAGGAATAGCGATAACAAGCATTTTGTACAACACTGGCAATAACTCTGTAACTATTCAAAGTTAGGGGCTAATGGGCTATATTTAAAAATGTTTTTAAATGTCCTACTACATCTATGAAAAAATATTTCTGTACCACCCTAAACAAAAGAGATATAAAAACTCATTAATTAACAGATTTCAAAATGACCTTGACCTTTGACCTTTATGTCATTTTGTCAGGCCAAGGTAGACGCTTCCATCACAAGTGGTCCAAAGTCTCTATGATAAATAATAAAAAAGTTGGAAGTGATTTCATGGAAATTAAAATACTTTCAGGGGCAATAACTACTAGAATGGGGCTCCAGTATGAATAGATTGAAGAACCCTCTAAATGTACTAGAGACATTGGTAAAAGTTCCAAGTCTCTATCTCTTATGGTTTCAGAGGAGTAGCGATAACAAGCTTTTCGTACACAAGGGCAATAACTTTGTAAGTTCTGGGAGTTATCAATCAAAGGGTCATTTTGTTGTTGAAAAGTATAGAGACCCCTCTTAAGTTAGACAAGTATGAATTAAAAACACATTTATATCCCCACTATGTTTCTATAAACTGTTCATGTTCAGAAATGAAATGAGTATCTTGTAGGCAAATGATGGAATAATGTTTTTGTTTATAGTAGTTAAGAACATCTTTACGTTTTGATGGTGTGGCGAGCCCCTGACAGTTTACCGTAGCTATTAAAATCTTGTCAGATGACATCATATTGACGTAATAGAAAGTACCAAAAGCAACAAATGCAAAAACAAATTATTCAAAAATAACACATGCGAGAAGCAAATAACCACTTACCATTACCAACTTTTCTGATCCAACATACACAAGAATATTACACACACAAGAAACTAAGCATCCTACCAGTTCATAAAGAACACTAATAAAGGGAGAAACACGCACACTCACAGACAAAATTGTCTCAAACATTTCCCATTCAAAATAGTTTCTGGACATTCTCATATATACTTACACACTAAAACTCTCTAAGGAAAAGCAATAAGCAAAAATCCATGCCACTTTTCATCAAGTAACCCACCCACCCCCCACCCCACCCCCAAAAAAAACGAGAATTCAACATGTACACAAGTTGAAATATTGGTCGATATGTATACCTTAATAAGTACAGCGGAACCACCTTAAAACCCCTTAGAACTATATTTTGGTTTTACTATAAAGATATATAACATATTGCACATTCCCCCCCCCCCCCCCCCCCCCCCCCCGGATCGACACTAATTTCATCGTGTTTATAGTTTGCTGTATAATTTATATAAAATTACGGTGTACAGGATGTTGGATAAAAAAGAAACTCCTATGATTTTCTAGTTCATTGATCGGCGTTATACTACAGATCGACTATTTAAATCGAAATGTTTGTGCCCCGATTTGTCTGCAACTAACATCCGGTTTTCAACTCCATCACTTGGCTAGTGTTGCTAATTTTTTGTTTCTATCCAATTTTTAAGGTAATTCCACTGATTGCAACTCAGTTGCACTTTACTTTTATACATCTATGTGTTCTTGACTAACTTTTAAATGAAAAAAAAAGATAGAGAGTGAAAAAAAAGAGATCTATTCCTGGACCGAATTTTCTCGAAGTAGTGAGACCCTGCATTTTAAAACTGTTTTAATATGCTATGATATTTAACAAAAGTTAAAACATAATGTGTAATCTTTGTTATAGCATATACCGTAAATTTATGTCTTAATTAATAGGATCATATAATGTAAGTACACACAATAATATTAATACCGTAACTGTTGTTTATCATGTTTACATACAGTTCAGTATTGGTCACTTTTATACACCCTGTCAATTTTAAAAGAGTTTAACAATAAGCAGGGCAAAAGTTATGTTGAATTCAGATATGACTTCTAAACATAATTTACTTAGTTTTCATAACATATTTTTAGGCACTTTAAAAGATGACAGTGCATACCTCTGATGCTGACACTTGTCATTTGAAAAAAGAGGTGTTTTTGGAAGACAATACCAACATCTTTGGATGATAAATATGCAAGAGAAAATCTAGAGTCATTGAACTAATGCAAAAATTTATAAATCAGTCTCGAGTAACTAATCATCGAGAATCTGATTTATATGCTTGGATCGGTTTAGTTAAGACCGCCTCATACTGTCTGCACTGTGAGTATTGAAATAGATAGGTAAAATATTATTAATTTTAACTTTAATCAAATGGGGTAAAATACCCCATGTCTACATATGTGGGATAATAAATCCCATGACATCTATTTTGTGGGATTAAAAACCCTCAACTGTTATTTAAGAAAAATATGGGTTTTTAAACCCCACATTATTTTCATGGGGTTTTCTGCCCCATGGGGTTTAACACAAAACCCCATAGGGTTTGCATGGGGTTTTATGTGGGGTATTTTTTCCAAACTACAACCCCATGGGGTTGGACCTTTTAAGTTCAAATATCTCAAAAACTATCTAAAAATGTTTCAATTTTTTTCCGTTACTTTATTAAGAATAAAAAAAAAAACCACCATTTGGTACCAAACTTTGGTCAATAGTATGTATGGAAAGGGGTGCGCAACACCGGAAAAATGTCCATTCCGGAGTTGTCCGTCCAAGTGTTTATAGTAGTTAAGAACATACGTTTTGATGGTGTGGCGAGCCCCTGAGAGTTCATCGTAGCTATTAAAATCTTGTCAGACGACATCATATTGACGTAATAGAAAGTACCAAAAGCAACAAATGCAAAAACAAAGAAAGTATTCAAAAATAACACATACGAGAAGCAAATAACCACTTACCATTACCAACTTTTCTGATCTAACCATACATACGAATATTACACACACACAAGAAACTAAGCATCCTACCAGTTCATAAAGAACACTAATAAAGGGAGAAACACGCACACTCACAGACACACACATGCATATAAACAGAGAGTAAGTTCCGAAATTGAGATAGCGATCCCGATCTGAAAACCGTTGACCGATCCCGATGCATCCAAGGTCCGCTCTGCTGTCTATAAAAATGTGTATTAGCACCGTTTTAGTTTTTCTGATACATTGTCCAGAATGTCGAATCTGTGGCGGCATTCTTGTTCGTCCAGCGCAAAAATCTTGCCGTTATAATACCAGGCAGACTTGATTCGAGGGTCACCATTAAGATTGTGCAAAAGTTTTGCGTTGAATTGTGTAAAGATGTTCATGCATGGTAAAAAAAAATCTTTTTGAGTTTGTCATTCGATCGATTTTTGATGACCGCGATCTTTGCCGCGATTCTTACGGAATTTGGCGATCACAGGGCGTGGTCCTTTTCCATCTCCACCAGGGACCCCTCAGAGAACATCTGAGGGATCAAGGTCCATCTTCACTCCTCCTTGATAATTGTACACAATTTTTTCTAAGATTTTCGTCTTTCTCTTCGGCCCAATTTAAGAACTTAATGTTGGCTTTCTGCGAGTACTGTTGGTTTTGACTGGCGAGGGTCATTGCAGATTGAGCCGCAGATTCACATTGTTTGAGCTTATAGTTGAGCGATCTAAGTTCACTGGCTTGGGAGTTTATTTTTTCTCTCAAAGTTTCGAAATCAAGATTATATCCGTCAGAGATTTCTTTTGTTTGCGTTTCGAATTCTTTACATTTTTCAGCAATTTTTTCTTCGAACTTTTTCTTGACTTTGTGTTTGAAACTTCCTTCAAAATCTTTTTTCATGTCATTGACAATTTCTTGTTTTACTTCACTTTTTATTTCATTTTTCAGTTCTAACAATATTTCCGATAACAAGACCATGACATCCGATTTTTTCACCATGGACTCTCTTATTTCTGTTAAACTTTGCTGTATTTGATGAAGATATTATCTTGCTGGTCCGATGTACTATCACCGCTGCTAGTTCTCGGTTTTTTCACTGCAGCCTTTTCAGAAACAATAGATTTTCTGACTGACATTGGTGCCGATTTCAAATCGAGCTGAACAAGTTTTTTGGTTTTAATTTGTTCTTTTTCAGGTGTTTTTGTAGGTACTCCCGACTTTTCGGCCATTGTTACTATTGTCACTATCAGTGAGTAAGAGTTCACCACAGTCCATATTTTCAGAATGCTTATTAATAGCAATATCAAGGCGTAAATTTCTAAAAAAAAAAAAAAAAAAAAAAAATATATGTAGCACTCACCAAATTGAGTTTTTATTCCTTTATCCAGTATTTTGGGCACTTTAGATATTACAGAGACGTATTTAAACAGAAAAAACAGCGGAGCTTCAAATTTATGGTCTGTCACAGACCATCACGTGACCGGAACTCCATTGTATCACTGTTAATACTATCAATTTTAATTAAGGACAAGTTACGTTTAACTAAACAATAAAATGCTTTCTTGAGTGATTCATGCGGGATATGAAGATGGCAAAAATGCATTCTGCAATGATTGCTACCCTCATAACCCGCATGAATCATCAAAGAAAGCATTTTATTAAATTATTATTTAAGTACATCAGTGTGTAACATAAAAAAAAAACCCAGTCAATTCATCTTCTATGGGAACTTGAGTCTGACATCATGATGATTTTTTTTGTGCAATCCGTTATTTTTCTTAGGTTGTTGAAGGTTTCAACCAATCGACAACGGGGCGTGTAGATTTCAGTTCTGTAAGTTTCTACAAAGCTATGAATATACAATCAATTTCCGTTAGAAATAGTGGTGGTGAATGTAAATATTCATCAATGAACATACAATATCACATGTCTCTATTCGTGTTAAAAATTATCACAAATCTAATTATATTATAAACTGTTTGATTGTAATAGTTATCAGAAAGTCACATGTTTTTTGTGATATTTAGCCGGGCTCTGCTGAAAACAAAGTCTTTGCTGTAGGCAGGCAAATCTTTAAAGTTACTATAAATAACACAACAGTCTAACACAGCTTCCGGTATACAAAATAGTTCCACAGAGAGCCTTGTTTTGTCAAATGTATTGTTTTCTAAATGTTCGCGATTAAATTTAGCTGATTTTAATTCATAAAAGCATTTGGTCGCAAAAATAGTCTCGATCACTCTTCAACTGCCACTGGGGTATATATGCCGGTCCAGAAATGTACTCGGTTGCTTTATGATCGAGGCATTCAGTTTGCACCGACTTCTTAATGCATGAACTACACATTGTAGTAAAATGTTTGTATGAAAAGAAAAGGAAACTACAATCAATAAAACATAAAATAGGATTTATTTGTAAGAATTTCGAAGGTATCTGTATTATTTTGCTCAGATAGTGCTGCCTTACTTCGCATGCACATCAAATATGTGTGTCATTCATACAGAGTGCACATCGTCTGTATCTTTTTGAAGACCCCGCGGCCGTTCTACAAAAACACCCTTTCTAAAATACATGCGGTCATTGCACGATCTGCCAAAGTGTGTGGTTTGCGCATACATGTGCGATGTCATAACAAACACAGGAGAGAGAGAGAGAGAGAGAGAGAGAGAGAGAGAGAGAGATTGCCAGTCTTTGCTACACTATACACTATATGCATAAAGACACATCAAAATAGCCTGGCTTTCAGTACTTTGATTTGGTTAGACCACCCCCCCCCCCCCAAAAAAAAAAAAAAAAAAAAAAAAAGATAACAAAACAAAACATTTATATGAATTAAGAAGTATCGTTTGGAATGTAAATTTTAATATTCTAACATGATTTGTTCTGCTGAGTATCAAATGCATAATAAGCAATACATGAGTTCTACCCGAAAAAAGAAAAGCAATCATGACAACAAAGAGTCGCATTCAAAAAAATACTACGCAAACAAAACTTAGCTTTCAAAACAGGGGGAAGGTATATATTTGGTGTAATTATCAAGGTATTGAGAAGACCAGTGATCGAATATAATTGTAAATTCTTGGTATATAATCGTGGAATATAAAGCAATAAACATCTTTCATTGACAACTTTCAAAGTTAACTTCAATAGATAAATAGTCAAACATTAACAATCATATTGATGATAAACGCCTGTTATAAGTGACTAAAAATGAAAACGAAAGAAAAAATGTAATAAACTTTAAAAATAACAAAAGTACTGCATAAGTAGTTTGATGCAATTTAAATCAAAGTCAATTAAAAGTGTTTAAAATTACATATTTGTCTAAATGTGCAGGCAGTAAATTCGAGATACCCGACAAAAGTATAGCCGGTGATCCAAATCAACCGCATTTTCGAGTGAGCTTGCCCACTTTTTCTTATATTTATATACATTAATTAATTTTATTTGTCGGAGATATCTTTTAAATGGGTTGAGGTGTCGTTGCGCCAAGATGATTGCCACCTTTGACAAAACAGAAAACAAAGTTGTGTTTATGCCATGGGACCAAAATGCATTGGCCACTGGCAGCATTTACCTTAAGGAAAACCTTAGGGGCACTGAGAAAACCCTGGGTAGGCCTGGGGTTTGCACTGAGAGTACTAAAAACACCCCAAGTGGCCCCGATATTTGAACTGAGGGCACTGAGAAAACTTTTAAAGACCCAGAAATATTTTTGTCTTAAGGTAGGGCCCACCTTACACAATTGTTGGGTTTTCCTTATCATTTCTCCATTGATTTAAAAGTTTTAATGCATAAAGGACCTAATAAACACAAAAAATGCATAGGTCATCTTTCATTTTACCTAGATAATGTGCCAGAGACACATGTACCCCCACATCTCAAAAAAAAACAAGTTAAGACTAAATCTAGTACAAATGCAAACAAAATTCACATAAGAACTAACGTATTTTTTTTTTCATTTTTTTTTTGGTATTTTCCATTCACAATTTCATATAAACATATCATTGGTATAATAACATAATATATAATATATATCTTTATGCTTCAAATAGATGTTCTCATATGATCATGTCTATTATATATACAAATATATGTATATATACAATAGTGAAAGTTATATTGGAGAGGGTAAAGAAAGAAAGATTGATACTATTATGTACAGGAACATTGCATTGGAGCACGTAAACAAGTAGAGTTATCACTCAATTGACATACATGTATTTATCATAGTCAGTTTTTCATTATAAAATTCATCAGTTAGAGCAGATCACAAATTTTTTTCCAATGTTTTTCATACTGAGTAAAATTACAATTCTTTAAAAGTGAATATTTTTCAATAAGTAATCTATCAGTTATTAAGTTAAACAATGCACTCATATCCAATATGGGTACCGTTTTATGCTTACAGGAAAAAATAAACTGTTTCACAACAAGTGTCAATAAGTTATGAACTTTGTGAACATTATTGTTGATAAATTTACCAAATAATACACCTATCTTATCAAAAACTATTGAAAAATTAAACCTCGATAGAAACATTTCTTCTACTGCACACCATATCTCTTTAACATTAGGGCATTCATAAAAAAGATGCTCTATGGTTTCAGTTTCTACCTTACAGAATGTACAAAGCTGAGTGTCCTTTAGTTTTAATTTTGTTAAAAAGTAGTTTGTTGCAATTATTCTGTGTAAAATTTGAAATTGTAACCAGTGATATTTAGATTCCAAAAATTTTTTTTACCCCAATCTGAGTCAATAAATCTATAACCTTCTTCTTGCCATTTATAAACTGCTTTGATTGTTTCTTTCTTTTTACTTTTCAAAATATGATACATATCCTTGCAACCTTTATTTGCTTTCTTAAAAATTGCAATTGTATTTGGTATGTGTGCTTGTATTTTAATTCTTGCTTCTTTAATATCATAAGGACCAATTCTATCTAACACAGCTTTTTTAAGTCCAGCATATTCTAAAAAGTTTGTGTTTACATGTAAATTATTAAGGGATTCTAGACTAATGAAATTACCTTCTGAATCAAAAAGATCAATTATAAATATAAAGCCTGCATTAAAATAACTTTTTAGGAAAGCTGAGTTACTATCAATTCTAATTTGTGGATTATACCATATATGTTCACTGTGAATGTTTTCATTTTTAAGGGCTGAAATGTCTATTATTTTCTGCCAGCTACAAAATACTTCTTTCCAAAAACAATTATACATTATATAACTAAGTTTGGATAGGAAATCTGTTCCTCTAAGCCATAAATTGTTCACTGTTATATTTAAACTAGTCTCTAACAAATTAACCCATATAGATTTTGAATGAGTTAATCTCCTTATCAAGCTTGACTTCAAAGCCAGAATAAAGTCGTTGTAGTCTACCATTTTAATACCACCAGATCTATAGTCCTGTATAATAGTTTGTTTATTTATTTTGTGTATTTTGCTTCCCCAAAGATAAAGGTATAATTCTCTCTCAAAGTTTTCTAAGAACTCTTTACTTGGATTTGGTAATGTAAGTATTAAATGATTCATTTTTGGAATGATAAGTGATTTTATGACTGTTAACCTTCCTAGTATTGTTAATTTACGTTGTTTCCATTGCTTTATTAGTTTTTTTTATATCCTCTAGTTTTGCATTGTAATTTAAGTTTATCATCTCATCTAAGTTTACCGAAAATTTTATCCCTTGCAAGTCAAAGTTTGTATTGTTCCAATCAAGTTTCCATCTCGAGTGATGAAAAGTTTCTTTTGAAAATTTTTTACTCCCTATCCACACCATCTTGGTCTTAGAAAAGTTTATATTTAGTCCTGATATATCAGCAAAAAAAAGTCTAGTTCTCTAAGAATACCATCTAGAGTTTCTGGTGATCCATTTGTAAATAAAGATGTGTCATCTGCGTATTGTGAAATTTTGTATTCAGTATCTCCAATTTTTATGCCTTTAATATCTTTATTATTTTTAATTATTATTCCTAATATTTCTGCACAGAGCAGGAATAAGTAGGGTGATATTTTATTGTGAAAAAAAGAAACTAACGTATTTTAACTTGACTATAGAAAGTAGCATTAATTATATTCAGAATTCATGTTTAAAAAACAATACACTTGCAGAATAAAGAAAAAGATTTCTCATTTTTCTAAAAAAAAAATAATTTATTTTTCTACATTTATCCACTTATTTAAAAAATGAACTAGTTTAATAGTATTTTTCTTCTTTCACTTATCAAAATTGATCTTAGAAGGATACAATAAGCACAACAAACTGACAGGTCATCTCCCATTTTACCGAGTTAGGAAGTCAGATATACACCCACCCCCCAAAATGTGAAAGACTTTTTCATTGTTACTTTCCTTATAACTGATCCAAATTTAAATAAATATGACAAAATTAACTGATTAATAAAAATTCAAATAAGGGGTGGTTTAATTTTCATTTAGAGACATACATCACAGTAAGAATCAAATATTTACTCAAATATTGCTGATTCAGCAAAAAATCACCACATAGTCATATGAGTTTCCAATTATTGTTTTAAGACAATGCCTTTTTGAGATCAAATATCAGATACATGTATCTAGAGTATGTATATTTAAAATGAGTAATAGTTTTGTAAATCATTGTAAACATTTACAAAAATGGCATATCAAAAAGACATATACGGTCGGTGAAGATTGATACATGTATTCTGTTTCAAGCATCATTTACATGTTATTCAAAATGAAAGACATTGACACCAGTTAGCATTCACAGTAATTCTTTTTATAGCCTAGGCTGCTTAAAACCATGTAATCCAGTTATTGCGGATGCTTCAAGATTACACGTAATAGAGGACTGTGGTGTTAAGTATATGTTGAAATCACTCTCACCGCACACTGCAGCAGCTTGAACAATATCAGATGATCTCATTGAGTTAATACCTCAGGCTTTTGAAGTTTTCTCAGTAACATATTCATTTTACCAAAGTGTTCATATCAGATCTGCACTTTACTGCTAGAATTCGTGCAAATCCAATTTTTTAATTGCCAACACATTCAGAGAAATCAAGAGGTTGTGTGCAATTAGTACAGGATAGTAGATATCTGCCAACGTAACTAACTCCATAGTCCGCCTACTTTTTCAATAACCTGCCTCTTCGGGTATTTCTCCTTCATTTCTCCCAATTCACAAGAAATGATTTCATATGATTGTCCAACCAATATTTACTTGGGAACTTTTAGCCTAAAATAAGACATGAACATGAATGTTTTAAAGACTACAAACAGTGACAAGTTTGTATAAAGTCGGTTCAGTATGTATAAAAATCAATAAGTGTAAATGAATAGACGAATATTATCTATACAAATATCACTTTTGTTCCAATACATGTACATTGGTCTAATCAGGGACGTATAATAATAATACATATTAGACAAAATACATTACTACAGTTTTTTATGGATGCGCACGTTTCATCGTTTGACATGTGGTAGTTTTAGGATATTTCATATATCTTCTAGTAGCTGCTATATTCGCAAAAAAAAAAACCAGGATGCGATTTCACACAAAATATTATAATGACTTACCGATAACTAAAGGTTTGGTTCACATGCAGGGGCAAAAACATCTGGTATCGACTATGTATCGTCACATTGATGTCCTGTGGTTGGTGGTCGCCCTTTACTTTATATACTTATCAGCTTAGAGTGTTGTTTTTTAAAATATTTCCGAACTGAGTGTTTTTATATTAAACGGGTTCTATCTCGCGCAATGTAAAATTAAAACCAATAACGGCAAATTCCGGCTTCCGGTTTGTCACGAGTAGGGACCTACTTTAACTAGAACAATAAAGAATGGCTTCAAATGTAAGAGATAATCCTATGAACATTAATTTTGGTTCTTATTTGAAAGAATTTAGACATAATTTACCCTTAAGAACACTTTATCAGAAGTTAATTTTATCATGTAAATGAATTTATGTTACGAAAAATGAATGTTCAACCTACGTTATACTTAAGACTGAGATATATTGCATATCACGCTAATTCGTGATCATCTTAAAAGGTCAAGTGCCAATGCCCTTTTTGAATAACTCTAGATTAAGTAACATTAAGTGAATAAAATATATTATCAGCAGATATCAATTTACCTTTTGAATGCAACTCTTGCTGAACAGTATGGAGAGCCGATTTGACCTGCGTCAATTTGCTAACATCTAGTTGAAGTGTTTGTAATCTTGATGATGAGGCATCCGTGAGGTCTTTGCTTCCTTGGCCCCTATTTTTAAGGCAACCAGCAAATACATAAAATCCTTTTCTGTCCAACTGTTTTGCCAGAACATGTCCTATTCCACGATCGCATCCTATATATTTTATAAGATTAATAAACAAAGTATTATTATTTTTAATTGAAAAATAAAATAAAATTTGTTAAATATTATTTTAATTGTAACTGTAACTTTCCAAATAAATATCAATCCATTTTAAAACAGCATGTGAATTTACTGTAATAATCTAAAACATAACCTTTGTTCGATTCACCACCAAGATGGTAATGGAGCAATCGAAACATAAATTTCCGTAACTTATAACATTTTTAACTATTTGAACCCTTCATTAGTCACAATTATATCAAGGTCCTCTGAAATTCGATTAATCATTATTCACTTGTATCTTTTTCGTTTAACATAGAAAGAAATGTATAAATTTACAGTGTCTTATCTTACCTGTTATAAGAACAGCTTTATCTTTAACAGGAAGCATCTTTGTTGATGTGGTAATGATTGCTGTGCTAAGGCAAGCTAATGTTATAAACACTTGCCAAATTAGAGTTACTTCAAATATGGTGATTATAATTGCTATACACATTAATGTTAATGTATATGTAATAAATATTTTTTTCGCATTCTGATCCATTAGAAACTGTTTTATGATATACACAGAACATACAGAATACACAGCAGTTAAGGCACTGTAGGCTTTGATAGATACTTCCAAAAATCATCGATGATTACCCTGAAACAAAAGTCAATAATTCTCATTTTGGTTGAAAGATGCTGCCAGCTAGGCCAATATTTTCAATGCATTGTATTCAATGACGCAATGACGCACAGTTGTGGCGCTAGCGGGATTTATATAGCTATACAAAATGAAAATAACATAAAATAATTTAATATTTGCGAAGAACTTATTTAAATATAAGTGATATGGAATCATCATTTGAACATTAAAAGTTTATCATTTCGATCATGACGAGATGAATCACATATCGTTAAGCCCTCGACCTCATAATACTAAATTATAATTTCTTTTTCCTTAAAAACTTGTCCCAACTCATGAAGAATTGCATGTTTTTTTAAACTACATGTATCGAAACAAAAGGCTAGCATCAGATACAGAGACAGATTTACACACTTCTGAGTTGATGTTTCTATAAATATACAGCATAGAGTTGGATAAAAATCATATACCATCGCAAATCATGAGAGATTCTTTTTATCACATGTTTTACCACTTATTTTGTTAAACCTCAATCTTTTCAATAAAAATCATAAATGTGAACCGCACAACACATATACTACAAGACGTCAACAACTTTACGCACGGAAAAAGAGTTCCTTAAAGATAAACAAACAAACATTTCATTTTCGAGCATATTTTTATCAATTCATGACAGAAAAAATCAAAACAGCATTAAATGCTTCACATTTAGAACTCTACACTTTTCAAGTGAATTGTTTTGTTACTTTTTCATTCTACGTCAATCATCCGCATGAAGCTACATAGTGTTTAATTATGACGTCAGGTGGCGTAAGAACACACAGTGGAATATCAAAAATTTATCCCATGAGTGATATCCTCCGCATATTGAGATAAACATGTGATAAAACGAGATATTAACTCCTTATAACGATATTTTTTCTCGTTAAAGCGTCATAACTTTGGTTAGGTTTATAAATATAGTAATAATTCACTACACATAAAATAATTCCAAATTAATTTGTACCAAATAATTTCTAACCGATTATTCGGTCGGACCTATTGTAACCGGTCACAATATCAGTAATCGGTTAGTCGTATAGAATTTTTAAACGCAATTTTATAACAAATTTGATTTTCCTTTAACTATATTTTTAACTAAAGTTTAACTAAAGACAAAGTAAGTGTTTGATTGATTATTTAGTTGTTGATTTGAATGACTGTTAATACAACATGCCAGTACTCTGTCTTTTTAAATAAATAAGGTTTTTTTATTCATCAATAAATGCTATTCAAATCACCGTTGAGTATCGTTACAGTTAGTATTATTATACTTTCAGCGTGATTAATTTATATTTTTTCTTCATTTGACATGTCATTACAAGTAAATGCATTTGTCTAATAGTTGGCTATATATGTAGATGTTTCTACGATGCGAAAAGTTACTTAATTCATAGAGAAGATTTAGAACCTTTAATCGACCTTTATTGAACACCTTTTATTTGATAATTTGAACTGAAGACGAAATTGCGACATGCGATCAGGGAAATTATTTCACGACTGTTTGCTCGTTGTTTTATTTTGATAATTTATTGAAATAAATATCTTAATAATGGGGAAGCGTATGAGGGCCTACATGTTGTGTTATAACTTATACATTGTCAATATATAAACTATTATGTCGTTTTATTTATGCAAATATTTTGCATTGAATTGAGGTGAATTTAAAAAATTTAAATCACCTTATTGTAATTGATCAGTTTTACTGATATCTCCTATGTCGACTTATCAAAATATGGGGTTAAAAAATTATTTAAAATTGAGTTTTACAGTACCCCCAACGTTATTTGATAGGATAGGATTCACGCACGATAGGATACTAGGATTAACACGATAGAACACTTTACACGCACGGTACGATAGGATTGATACACGATAGGAAAGGATAAACTATGTTCATAATAAACGATTAATCTCGTTAAACGATCTATACGAATAACCTGATAATGGCAGAATTTGAGAAAGAACACGTACAAATCAAGATAAACGCGGGATTTCTTGTTATTTTCAAATGCCGAGTTGTTAATAAATCGCTGCATCATTTATAGAATTTATAAAAATGACCAGTTAAAAATTTATCATAGAAAATTATGAGCTCAAATGATCAATAAATTATCTGTACCGTTAACATTGATTTCATTACGGAACACCCTAGCTGATTCTGCGAACATTTCAGCCCGATATGAAATATCGGAAAATAGCGGATTTAATTAAAACACAACTCTTGTTCTCAAAAATTATAAAATCAATCATAAATAAATTTCTTTCTGTATTAAAAATGATGCATTTAAAACAAATTATATTCCATACAAATTAAGATAAATGTTTACACAGATATCACTCCGCCTACGATTTGTTAACATTGTTTTCATTACCACACACTCTATCCGATCGCCAAAAACATGATAGATCGAGATCAAATCACACTAAAATAGTGGGTTCAATTAAAATACAACTCTTGTTCTATATAAATATGAAATGTATCATTAATACTTTTGTTTCTGTAAAATATGATGCATCAAAACCGAATTATATTACATGCAAGTTAATGTTTACGCAGGTATACATTCTGCGTACGATTTAATTAATTCTATATACAGGTAAATATGCTACTTTGTTCCAAAGAACTTCGATAGTTTATAATAATTTTCATTTCTACTGCTTACAGATATGATTTATATGTAATATTGTTTAATTTTGATCTAAAGAATTAAGAAATTAGTATCATGATAGAATGATGGATAGGATTGTACATTTCTTGTTCGATAAAATATCGTATACGGCGCACTGAACAAC
Source organism: Magallana nippona (assembly GCA_033439105.1). Lineage (NCBI taxonomy): Eukaryota > Metazoa > Mollusca > Bivalvia > Ostreida > Ostreidae > Magallana > Magallana nippona. The sequence goes on along the minus strand of CM065918.1, from coordinate 32,438,681 downwards.
TTTTAACTTTGAAATAAATTTAATTGCTTATGAAAATGCACGAAACGATTAACACGTTAGGATAAACGAAAAACTGTTAAAATCAAACGATAAACCTGATAGGATTAAGCACTATAGGATAGGATTAACGCACGGTAAAACAGTATACACGCACGATACGATAGGATTGATACACGATACGATAGGATAGGATTGTAAAAAAAATAACGTTGCGGGTACTGTAGTCATATCAAGAAATAAATGTTGACATAGAACAATGAAAATGTTTACATTATAGTCGACACAAGTATCTTTTCATTTCTCTGGAACACATTGCGAAATATCTTAATAAGGAAAAATGCGTACAAATTATAAAAAAAAATTAAAAAGCTGACATGCATGAAGCATATCTTATCAAAATAATTAAGCTGTACACTTTTTATGGTGCATATATAAAACAAACAAATCTTTACATATTTCTTAGAAAATACGTCAAGATTAAATCTGAAAAGTTTTGCTGGTATCATATGAATAGTCCGCTCACAATCACCTTGTCTGCGAACTTTTCTAATAACCCTCGTATACATGAATAAGAATTCAGTAAGAATTATTGTGTTTTAAAGAAGTATACTATTAAATATTATCATAACTTTTTCGCCTGACGCGAAAATGGGTGATCTTGATTTCATTTAACTTAACCAAGTAAACGATTCAACAAATAACCATTAGATTATTAATAATATTAAAACGTAATAAGAACCATGCGTTCATCCAGAATATTTTTTGAGGGGGGATATTCAGGTTTGTCGGGGGAGGTGATCGAGGAAATTTAAGAAATTTGATTTTTTCCACGGGGAGGGAACTCCAACCCCCCCCCCCCCCTCAACCCCCCACCCCCCACACCCCCGAATCCCATCTTGATCAGCTCATGAAAAGTATGTGAGCGAAAATCATCTTCAAAGCCAAAGAATTTTTTTTACATCTACTCCCAGTTTTTTAAGATGTAAACAGTTATTAACATTGTACAGAACTGATTGTGTACGAAAATGTTCATGTACTTTGCTTAAAACGTCTAATCTTTCTCCATATACATTTACTAAAATTACGAATTTAGGAGAACAAATATTTATAAAATCTGGAATGCTTACACAAGTACGTTAGCCTGTTCTTTTTCATATCTAGATCTAAGACTTTCACTGCCTAGTTCACCAAACTATATGTAAATCTTCAAGTCCTCATTCTGTTTCTTGAAAACAAATATTACACACGTCATTCATAAGCCTGTAGCAAAATTTTACATTGCATGATATCAATGTAACGGATGTAACTGGGTATATTTTGGTCTCAATTTTCAATGGAGAAAACGTCTGGTCTGTTTCATAAATAATAATGAATTATGCTTTCCTTTACAAAATCAATTTTGTTTTTTCTATATTTTATAAGCTTCTCGAAGATAGTAACACAAATATTTAAATGTTTACGGTTATGAATGGATTATATAAATTATACGTTTTATGAAGAGACGTAAGTTTGACTAGTTTAAACACTGATGGCTCATAATAGTTTTTGATTAAGTGTTCAGTGTAAGTGTACATGAGATATATAAGGATAACGTGTTATTCGTCTTCAATTTCATATAGATTACATATAAGATTCAAATGGATGTCAGAAACACTGATAATCCTCTTGCATGTAGCGACCTTGCTCTATCAACAGTAATAATAAAAGTGGACTGCAAGGTTTTAATAGTCCTTTTGAGCTCGAGTTGATAATTAGGTGTAAGTTCATACGCTATACATAGTATCTTGAAACATAACTTTTTTGTGTTTCGTAGATCTACTCATTCATAACTTTTTTTCCTAGTCACCTAAAACATTTGAGAGAGAGAGAGAGAGAGAGGGGGGGGGGGGGGGGGTACACGGTGTGCTTCACGGTCGTCTTCCTATATACGGTAGGTAAAGGTCTATTGTATCTTAAGGGACAAAAAACCGTTTAATTCACACAGAATATACAAGAAACTAACACGTGTATACACGTGTATAGGTAGAGCCAACGATCACCAATCATCTTTGGACATGTAGCCCCCCCCCCCCCCCCCCCCCCCCCCCCCCCCCCCCCCCCCCACTAGCCCCAAATATTATAGTTAATAGCAATGGTCCCGCTTCCTTTTTTTTTCTTTTTTACTAAACTCTGCGTGTAACCGTTTGAGGGAAAATGAAGTGAATGATTGTTTGTCGTATGAAAAACATCTGCACATGTCAATTAAAACATGTATATACTTTCTCGACCTTCGATTCATTCTGTTCAGTGTGATTCATTAAAAAATTGTCGGAATGACATTTTGCTTTTCGAACATTTAGAATGTGAACGTTGCAGTGACACACATACCGACTCGCTACAAAACTAACAAAATATGTCTATCAGTTTGAAAATGAATGATATGTTGGCACAGATTTGTTGTGCATGTCCTATAGCTATTTATTTATTTTCCTATACATTCAATCCCGTTTGCTTGATAGTTTTCCCTATGTTTTAATTTTATTGAAAAAATACATGTACTAGAACAGTTAAACGCAGGTTCAACTACATATAAGTATTTTTTCTCTCGATGTTTGTATTGTTTTTCCGTTCATGAAGAGAGAAAGAAAGAGAGAGAGAAGGATGGAGAAGACGGAGAAAGAGATGAAGTGAAAGAAGGAGGGAAGACAAAGAAAGAGGGAGAGAGAAAGAGATGCATGTTTATATATGTACATGTACATATTTGTATACATATACGCTTGTATGATTCTAGCAGTTACTAGTATTATGAAAAAATCGATAATTTAAGAAGTCGAAAATATTAATTTCAGTAGAAAGTTACTTTTTACATATACATTTATATATTTCCATAGGTTTCCGAATAAATTGGGGGAATATAATGGAAATCTCAAGAAAACAGCTTGATTCCTTGCTGACAATTGACAAGCAAACAACTATATAAATATACACGTTTTCAAAGCCTTCTCTTTTATTATAAGGGTTTCCAAATATACGAAACCACTAATATGACGATCTCTGTTGGTTTCTAATTTTTGAAACACGATTTTTCACCATTATGCAGAAAAAAAAAACATTTAAAACAGGGTTGGTCTATAGACCCAAAGATCGTGGAACAGTCTCGTGAACAGTAAGCTGTCGTAGACTAGAATGTTCTTGCTGACAATAACAATTTAATAACAAATACATGTATATGTTAGTATAACTCATGAACTTCCATCAAATATTTATGTCAGTCACCATTCATTAATTTTTTGGAGTAGATGTAAGATTTTTTCTTTGTCTTTGTAGAAGATTTTCACTCACATACTTTTCATGAGCTGATCTATATGGAATTCGGAGGAGGGGGAGGTGTCCCCCCCCCCCCCCCCCCCTGGAAAAAAATCAAATTTCTTAAATTTTCATTGTAAAATTACCAAAATATGCCTCGACCCCCCTCCCCCCCCGACAAACCTGAATATCCCCCCTCAAAAATACTCTGGATGAACGCATGGTTCTTATTACGTTTTAATATTATTAAAAATCTAATGGTTATCAGTTTTACCTTTATTTTTAAGTCATTTGCGCGTTTTTTTCAAAATTTGCGTAAAGAAATGAATAATTTTATCAACGCAATTTTTAGAACAGTGAAATAAAAAACTAACGTACAAAAAAAAAATTAAAATTAGCCATCAGGTAAACGGCAGGCGTTTAGATTTTGGATTCTGCGTAAGAATTTTTTTACTGACATGAATTTTACTAATTTAGTGTTAATCAATAAATTTGGTAATTTTTTTTATTAATGTTATCATTTTTTAAGTTAGAAAGTATAAGATATAAAAGAAAAAACATTAAAATCAGCCATCAGGCAAGCGGCAGGTGTGTACTTTTCTCGGCGGGCGTATGCATTTTGCGTAAGAGTTGTCTACTTACCCGATTTTTAATAATTTTGTGTTAATTAATGAATATAAAGTCAACTTTTTATTGCTATTAGAATTTATTTTGTTAGAGAAAATTAAAATTATCCATCAATTAAACGGCTGGCATATAGATTTCCTCTGCTTGCGTATGAATTCTACGTAAGATATATCTTTACCAACATCTTTGATTTTTCGTCGATAAATCCGTAAAAAAAGCTTTTAAAAATATTTTGTGTCGTGAATTATGATTATTTTATCATATTTATTCATAATTATATCGATATACAGCCGCATTTGCCGTGGGACTTACGTGGGACTTGTTTTCCTCCGTGGGGCTTGTTTTAGTATTAGCGGCGGTGCGTCAACATTTTTAAAAGATGCATGGCCTGCAAGACGTCGATAATTGAAAATGCAGCTCGACTATCGTATGAGAGATTATAAAGGTATGTTTCAATATAGGATATGTCGTGTTGACTTTTTCTTTTCAAAGCATTTGTACTTTTCAGTCTAATCCGAGATTCCTCTGACTCTAACGTCCGCTTTTGACGTGCGTCACAATATAAAAGCGGGGGTTAGAGTCAGAGGAATCTCGGATTATTTTCAGTCCAGTGTATTTTCACGTGTATGTTTTGCACTTCAGTCTTTTGAATTTCTATTTGTTATTTTGCTATGTATATGTATTGAACAACACACTATACACTGTAAAACAGTGCAATTGAAAGGGGTTGGGGTCCCAAGGTACACAACAGTAGAATCCTTTAATTATAGTATGTCCCAAGTTATTGCTTCCATCACTTTTTGATGATTTTTAATAAAAATAAACATACCTGTGAAAGAAGTACAGTTGAAATTGATGATATGGAAAATCTTTACCATATCGCCTTTCACTTAATTTATAAATTAAAAAAACTCAGACAGGCTTGTGCATGTTGTGCGTAATTAAATAAATATATTTGACGTGGTAAATATTCAATCTAATTAAAATTAGACCTTTCGTCTCGCTCTCTGTTATATGTGGTTATTGCTCGTAAAACGAGCATGTAAAACAGAGTGCAAGATGAAAAGAACTTCATACTGTGGAATCATCATTGTTCGTTGGGGACCAATGTTTGTGGCTTTCGTGGGTAACCCTTGCCCACGAATTTATATCCCCATGAACCTATACACAATCATTTGTTTACTATTTGTTAAAATTATCCCGATAACACTACCAACAAAATTATGTCCCCACGAATCGGGAAAATTTTGGCTACCCACGAACATTGACCCCCACGAATAAAAATGATTCCACAGTATTACCGGTATATCAAGCTCAGATTTTAGGATAATGTTCCCTGATATCTATAAAACAGTCTTCTCAAGATTTAATTATTTCACAGAATCATTGTAATTTGTTTGAGCTTAGATTATCTTTTATACATATTGATTTATTTTAGGTAAACTTTACATGCATATCACATCTACATTATTATATATTTACATTCAGTGTATATTTCCCCTTATGTTTGCATTGGAAATTTGCGACGTTCAATTTTTTATGAATAAACTTTGATAATTCATGCGCCATGTGCACAAATATAAAGTGTTGACTTCTTCACGTGTTTTGAGTATATTTATTTTTGTAAGATTAAATGAAACGTTCAATCTTACATAACCAATTTGATATGTTCTTTTGAAAAATAATCATTAAATTGTATCTACTCCTTCATAAAAAAGATTTTTCTCTACAAAGTTTCTGGCATTATATTTTTAGACGCGGAAGCGAACTAAATAACATGTTAATATGGCTGTTCCATGTATGTTTCATATTCCCGAATGGGAGCGTATAGAATGACTTTACAGCGACAATACACATATATTTCATAAAAATAGACATCAGTATGAATATAAATATAAGCTAACGCGCGGTATTCAATTTGTCTGCACCGCTTGGTGTGTTACAGGACCGATGACATCCAAAAATAAGCATTCAATGCTTAAGTAAACAATTTTCAAGTAAGACAAATACATGAATATGTGGATTTTTATAATTTTTACTGCATGTGCCTCATCTCTCTCTCTCTTCTCTCTCTCTCTCTCCTCTCTCTCTCTCTCTCTAAATTAGGTCACCTGAGTCACTCAGGTGACCTAATGCAATTGGTCTTCGTCCGTCGTCGTGCGTTAAGAATTTTACATTTTTAACTTCTTCTTGAAAACTACAAGGCCTATTTCCAATTCCCATTGGAGAGGGGGGTTCAATATATCGCGGCCATAATATTTTGAACCCCCTCTCCAGTAGCACTGAAAATTAGAGGGGGTTTAATATATCGCAGCCATAATATTTTGAACCCTCTCTCCAATGGGAATTGGAAATAAGAGAGGGATTCAAGATATCGCGACCATATTTTGAACCCCCTCTCCAATAGCAATGAAAATTATAGGTAGGTTCAAAGATATCGCAGCCATAATATTTTAAATCCCCTCAGCAATTGGAATTGGAAGTAGGAGGAGGGTACAATATATCGCGGCCATAATATTTTGAACCCCCCTCTCCACTGAAAATTAGAAGGGGGGGGGGGTTCAAAAAATCGGAGCTAAAATATTTTGAACCCCGTCTCCAAAGGGAACTGGAAATAGGTAGGGGGGTTCAATATATCGCGGCCATAACATTTTGAACTCCCTCTCCAATGGGAATTGGAAATAGGTAGGGGGTTCAATATATCGCGGCCATAATATTTTGAACCCCCATCTCCAATAGCACTGAAAATTAGAGGGGGGGGGGAATATTATTTTTAACAATATGCTACCTTAAACTTTTTGGTTTATTGCCCCCGTAAGGAGTTAAAGAGTCGGCCCCTAAAATTCTCTTGTTTAGATATCTCTACAAAGGTCAATAATTTATGAACACTTGTTGAACAAAACATGTTTATATTTACGAGACCTTTCATTTGATATCAAAAAAGGGGACTAGCCCCTCAAATTAGGGGGTTAAGACGGCTCTAAAGTCTTTTTACTATAACTCTTTACTGGGCAATTATTTGTTAACAATTAGAGAATCATAAATGTTCATTGTACAGCAGATTATCTATATAATTCCATAGAAAAATCATATGTTGCGTAACCAGGGGGTTTCAAGGGGCCAGAAGTCCAAAACTTTGATCATTAATATCTAGAAAAGGAAAAATATTTTGAAAAGCAATAAAGAACAAACATGCTTAGAATTTTGTTCTAAACAAAATGCTATCATAACATTCTTGATTCATGGCCCCAGTAAGGAGTTAAAGGGTCGGCCCCTAAAATATAGTTGTTCAGATATCTCTAAAACGGTTAACATTTCCTGATCACTTGTTGGACAAACTATGTTTATATTTACAAGACCTTTCATTTTGATATTTGAGAAAAAGGGGCTAGTCCCTTAAATTAGGGGCCAAAGGGTTCTAAAATCTTTCTATTATAATCTTTACTGAGCCATTTGCTATCAATTATAAAAACAAAAATGTTCTTCTCGTTGTTATCGACCTGAACAATATCATGTCGAGTTCAGATCTGAAATCCGTTTTAAAATTGGACAATGCATTTCAGAGATATCGAGGTTTATAAATCGATTATTCCGGATTTTTTTTTTTTTTATTTCTGCGGTCTTGGTTAAGAAAATAATTTAAAGTTGAAACTAAAGTTAACTCGGACCAGAAACAATTCGATAAGTTGTTAAGTCGTACTTGAAATTATTCGGAATGTTTGTTGTTAACTCGTTCTTGAAATCGTTTGGATTCTTATTAATTCTACTTAAAATAATTCGTACTTTGTTAAGTCACTCCAAGAATCATTAGTTTGTTTGTTTTTAAGCTATTGGTTTTACTTTTTACATTAACGGAAGACCCACTCGTTGCTTTGCAACGAGCTTTGCTCTAGTTATTCTTGGGGGTTTTTTTACACGTTTTTGTGCAGACGATTTCTCAGAGATGGCTCAATCGATTTTCACGAAACTTATAGATCTGATAGATGTTCATTCGAAACTTACATATTTTTTTATTTTGATGACGTCACTTCCGTTTTAGTTATTGACGTTTAAGCGATTTTTGAAGGGTCAGGTTGATTCGTATTGATTCGTAAGGTCTATTACAAATAACTTACTAAAAACGATAAAGGTTGTTTAATGCATAAAAAAAGCAAACTTGTTGATCGTAACAATATCTGTTTGAAACATCCATTTATGACGTGGTTAGATTTGTAGGGGTCATAGTCCTTAAACTTTGACGCAATATATCTAGAGAAGGAGACATATTTTGTTAAACATTGTAGAAGAGAAAATATCTGCATTGATAATTCTAATCGATTCCACTAATCGAAACACCAATGTCTGTCCCCATCAAGGATTCTACAGTGCCGTTGTAACGACGAAAAGTGACCCCCGTAGATTATTGACCGGGGGTCATTTTTCTACGTAGAAAAATGACCCACTCGGTTGTAGAACACTTGAATTACATCGTAGAAAAATATGGTCTAAGAGTCATTTTTCTCCGTGTGGGTTGTAGAAAAATGACCTTGTAGAATATCGACTATATATTATTGTTATTGTCTTTAGGGTGGATACAGGGTTGGTGGTGGTGCTGGGTGCTGGGGGGGGGGGGGGGGTACATTGCCTGCCTTGATACTTAGATTGTTCGAATAACCAGCTTGAGTACGCTTTTCTGATCACTTGTTATTGCTTTATCCTAATTATCTTAGTCCTTTCATTTAATTTTTCAAATTAAAAAATAAAAGATATAGTCATGTTTCGTAAATTAAAGTACGCTGAATATAAAATGTTCCCTTCACCTTACATCTGGGCAACAGAAGAAAAAGACGTACCTTAGATAACAACTGAATTTTAAATAGATAGTTAAATAGGCGCGAATCTAGAAAAAAAAATTAAAAGGTTGGGGGAGGTTGGCGGGGAGGGGGAATGGACGTTTGTTTACATTGTCAAACCATGACTGAATAGGAATAATGAATAAAAAAAACTCGCGCTTATTGTTTGCAGAAATTGATACCAGTTAATTTACAGGGAAAGAGAAAATTATTCATCACGGTTCTATATCGCCATGAGAGATTGTATTCACCATGGATCTCATCTCACGCATGAATCCAGAAAATTTTATCCGGGGTGGGGAAGGGGGATCCGAGGGATGATTATGTTTGCCAAAGGGGGGAGGGTCTAGGCCTATTATCGGTAAATTTGAAAAGTGGATTTAAAAAATTTGGATTCCCCACTCCTTAATCCGCGATTGCATGGCAACATCCCATTTTGATATTTCTAACAACAATTATTTTTTTGTTACAACAGGTTTAAGAAGAATATATATTAAACAAACACAATGCTTGATTTAAAAACAATATAAACGTCACAAATTCCAAAACTTCGAATTTAGAATTGAAGAAAAGAAACAGAATACTTTACAGATGACTCTTTGTGAGTTTGTATTCGATCTCTATTGTAATCAAAATTAAAATGTACTCGCATACTTCGGTGTATAACAGAGATCAAATCGCAAAGTAATAATGACACTAAAAAGGGTTTTACATGTAGCATTGACTTTGACTCCAATTGAATACAACCGCGGTACTTATAAACGCCATTTGAATCTAGCAATTAATACAGGCATATTCTGAAATAACTTTAATCTTTCCTTTGGTTTAACATATACATTTGAGTGTCCCAGGCATTCATACTCATTTTTAGCAGTTTCTAAAAGTAGAAAAAATTAAAAACAGCGGTTGTTTTATTAATATTCTGGAAAAAGTGTTCTCTTAACTGAGTGTTAAAAAAGTATACCATCTATTAAGATATGTTTGTTGATGAGTAAAAAATGAAGTCATCATCAACGTGTTGCATACTGCAAACAGAAAGTCGGGAAGGGAAGTCCTTCACAGTATGCATTCTATTTGACGGTTCGTTACAGATCAGGTTAATTCTAAAGTCTATTTAAGACAAAATACATCTGTCAGGTAAAAAGCATTCGGTCTAATACATGTATAATGTTTAATGGTTTAAACAATATTATGTAAAATATTACATGTACATTATCTAATATAATGTCATTTGTGAATCACTGCAACATTGCATCCTTCAATAACTTGATTTAGCGATGCCTTTAATCATTACCTTTTGATTAGAGAAGAGTTTCTTGCATGTGTGGTTTGTATATTTAGGAAACAATTTTTCTCCTATGGGGGAACTTTGATATCAGAATTTGAACAAAGCAAACCATTGTGCGACCTTTCGTGTTGGTTGGAATAAACAAATTGGTCTCTGCAATTTATTTTTTTCTCAAACAAGTATTTAATATAGGTATTGTCTGATCCTGAGAGCAGTTTGAGTTTAGTACATTATAAAAAAAACATGGTAATATCATGAGAGCATTAGATTCTTAAATTACTTTGTAATCAAAACACAGACTTGATCAAAATCTACTAAAATCAATCATTAATATCTGTATAGTCATAAACATGTTCAATAGAACTATCACTATAAGACTCTTAATTAAAGCCATCTAGTGTGATGTTTCATGTGTATTGAACTTAAAATCAATAAAATCATCAAAGAAATTAGGCGCACAAGATTGTAAGTTTGCAGGAATCATCGACACGAATCAATTGGGATTTAAATGTCTTTTACCTCGAAATGCTATGTTCAGGTTCGATCAAAAATTGATTACTCAAATATTATGTTGAGAATTGAAGTACGTGTCTATTCCGGCTATAAAAAAACTCACACGCTTTCTAAAACGGGCAATGAGGGGTAAACCGATAAAAAGTTATATTGAAAATGTTAATGCATACATGTTTTAATACAGTTATATTAGTTATATTGTATATATGATTTTAAACTAGTAATAAGAACAGAAAAGAGTGTGCATATGGCAGAAATCAATAACGATAAATTCAAATAAATTCTGTAGTTCAGCAAAAGGTTATATCAACATAGATTTAAAAACAAAAAAGCAAAAAAAAAAAAATAAATAAATAATGGAATCACCAGCAGGATTAAAACTCAAAGCGCTACATTCCTCTATATACAATCCAGAACGAAACCAGTGAGCCATGCAAGACTTTACAATCACAGGTATAAAGTATGTGTTTAAAAGAACATTGTCATATCTCTGGACTTTGTTTTTTATTCTCCAAAAAATATTTTTGAAAAAGTACATAATTAGTCATCTCTGGATCAGCTCTCCATCTTTTTTTTAAACAGCGACATTTTTAATTATGAAATATGTCATCTTTACACGTTTCAGATGTGAAATACTGACCCTTGGTCACTTTTCTCCGTAGAAATTTTACCCCCGGGTCAATATTCTACGAAGGTCGCTTTTCGTCGTTACACCGGCCCCGAAAATATTCAATCATTTGTATCTCAAAAATGAACAACAATTTTAGATGGATGTAAGAATAAACCATGTTAGTATTCTCCTTTTGTATGAAATCAAGAAAAAGGGGCTAGCCCCTTTAATTAGGAGCCAAGAGACTCGTAAAGTCTATTACAAATAACTTTAAAGCAATAAAGATTTTGTAATGCATTATTGAAGCAAAGTTGTTGATCATAATATATGTTTGAAAAACTCATTGCCACACCCATTTATGACGTAATTAGGGATTTTGGGGTGCCAAAGTCCTTTAACTTTGACGCAATATATCTAGAGAAGGAGACATATTTTGTTAAGCATTGTAGAAAAGAAAATGTCTGCATTGATGATTCTAATCGATATCACTAATCGAAACATCAATATTTATGCCCATTACGGATCTACAGGGCTGGCCCCTAAATTTTCAAACATTTGTATCTCAAAACTGAATAACAATTTTAGAAGGGTGTAAGAACAAAAAATATTAGCATTCGTGAGATCTTTCGTATGAAATTAAGAAAAAGGGGCTGGCCCCTTTAATTAGGGGCCCATAGACTCGTACCCAGTGGGCATTTTAACGTTGAAACAACTTTCAACATCAGACATCAAGGTTGAATCAACTTGAAATAAGGTTGCATATGAAAGTTGAGGCAACGTTAAAAATGAACGTTGTTTCAGCATCAAAATTCAACGTTGATTCAACGTAGAAATGGTGTTGAAATCTGGTTGAAAATATGTAAATATGACGTTGAAAATAAGTTATAATTAAGTTACTTTTTTCGCATTTTCTTGCTTATAAATATATGTTTGTATGTTGTGCCGTTTTATATGTTGTGACACTTTATTAAAAAAAGATAAGATCCAAATGTAAAAGGTCGCCCTTCATTTAAATCCTGGTAATATACGAGTACACCCTTCGCCAAACAGCTTATGTATAAAGTCCTCGTTAAAAAGTTGAACTTGGCATTTCATAATGTTTTACATAAGACTGTAGGAAAATGAATACAAAGAAACCGCGCGTACATTCCGCCAAATGGTAGCCATGCTTGTTTTTCATGGTATGGAACAAAGAATATCAACACAAAAACATAGAATCCACAATAATTAGTTCATCATTTGCACTCTGCAGACTGTTCTAAAAAATTAACTCCCAAGATATTCCGATGTAAAAATAAAATACAGTAAAACTTGTTGAATCCGGATGTTGTGCATTCCGGCATGTTGTCCAATCCGGCGAAATTATTAGTCCCTTGACATTTTCCTATCATTTTATGTTTAAAAAATGTTGTGCAATCCGGATCTTGTCAATTCTGAAAACCGGCTGCGATTAAATCCAAACTAGCAACTCATTTCAGTTTAAACCTTTAAGTCTTATTATAAATAAATACACATTTTTTCAGCCAAAATTTGATCAAAAGTGGGGGTTGAGTATTATACATGTACTTCACCCCATTTTTTCAGGCCGTGATTCTGGATACCGCGGGGGTAAGACTGTCGATATCGTTTGTGATGCTCGTTGTATGGTTACACTAACAGAATTACATTTTATTCTCTCAAAAAGCTTCATTCTTTTTTAAATTTAAATTACGATTATTTAATTGAAAAAGTATTTCCATTGTACGCATTCCGTTATACAATTGTTATTTTCCAAATAAAAAATGAAACTGAAAATCGGCACTGTAATCACGATCGAGGAGGTCTAATATATTTCGGAAGAATTGAAAATATTGTAAGAATAAACGATTAAGACCAACTGCATTAAAACTTAAATTGATTTGCAACATTGTCCTCCAAACTCAGGCAAATCTTGACAAGCAAAAAAGAAATGAAAAAAGGAAAAAAAAGACAACTTATGAAAATCTTCAAAATTCTAATCCGTGTGGGGTGGGGGGAAGGGGGGGGGGGGCTGGCATAGTATACCTTTAACTTCAATTTCACTCTTCATTTCCTTATTTTCATTTCAATTTTTTATACACTCCCAAAAAAGTTGGGGGGGGGGGGGGGGGGGGGGAGGGGGGCAACTCCATGATAATTCAATTTCTTATATGTAAATTTAAGAAAGAAGGTTGTTGCGAGAAAAACTGGGGGGGGGGGGGGGGGGACCCCTGATGCTACGTGCCTGCTTAAACCGGATGTTGCCTAAATCGGGCAAATTCTTCAGAACCACCCTCCGCCGGATTAAACAAGTTGTACTGTAGTCACATTAGTCCAAAACCTAAAATTCCTGCATTTTACTGTACATAAAATCCGTGTAGTGACTGCACGAGGTGTACTTAGGAACTGAATTTCTTTGCTCACCACTAGCGTCTTTAATGGTCAAGCTGACATGGAACAGCCAGCTGGTAAATTGCATAACTACCGAGATCAGCAGTGCTTGCAGTAGTGATATGTCTGCATTTAATTTTTTTATAAAAATCATTGATATTGAAATTGGATAATACAACTATATATATATATATATATATATATATATATATATATATATATATATATATATATATATATACAGTGGTAACAACGTTATTGTTGACATGCCAATCGTGTTAGATAGTTCGTGTACCGTGGGTGATCGTTCGTGTAACGTGCGGGATCGTGCGTGTATCAGAAAAATTGGTTTGCGTTTTTTACCGTGCGTGATCGTGCGTGATCGTGCGGTTTTTTCGTTTTGTAAATTTTTTTACGGAATGCCAGGCTTTATTATATTCTAACGACGAGTAGTTTTTAAAACAACGCAACAATGTGAATTTAAAACTTTTTTATTGAAGAATATTGACAATTGATTAGTACATACATGTATCATGTGAGCGGTAATCTTTTTAAAATATTCTCCTTTTTGTCGTTAAATAGTTATTCAACAGCTCATTTAATCCTTTGATCGTCCGAGTTAGTTTTGCGTGCTTTTGCAATCAGTCTATATCAAGGCGAAGTATCCATCATATCTTGACACATAATTTTAATAATATTAGCGTCAAGCAAGAGAGACAGGTTAGATTAAAGCGGTCAATCTTACCCATTCCCCGTTCAAAACTAAACAATTATTCCCTAAGTTTTCTTCAAATGAAAATACGATACGCATTCCTCTCTGTTATATTGTATAAATATTCATTAGAATTAAAATTTATTTAGACTCTAAATTTTAGAATAGAAAGAATTCAATCAAGTACTACATGTACCGTATATTATGGAAATATGGGATGTGTAAAATCGAAATTCTTTGGAACAAGGTAACAAATTTACCTGTATCTCGCACAGTTAAATCGTACGTAAGGGAATCGAATTACATAAACATTAACTCGTATTTAAATAATTTCGTGTAGTTTATGCATTATCTTCATTTCTTTTACACTAATTGACTTAAACTTATGATACAAGTTAATACTCGTTGTGGAGTCAAAACAATTTAATTGGTGTATGGATACTATCATATCGTTTACTCGTAAATTAAATTAAAATAAAACAGTGCGTGAGTACTTTACATGCCGCTTTTCAATAAAACACAGGCTTATTGTAATACAAATTAGAGCAAAACGTTTTCTTAATTCTAATCGTAAAAATTAATTTTGATTTTGCGTGATTAATGGTGTAGAATCGTTCGTTTGCGTTTTTTATCGTTATCGTTCGTGTATCGTGAAAATTCAGTAAGTTAGTGATCGTCCGTGTACCGTGCGTAATCGTTCGTGTATCGTGCGTGATCGTTCGTGTATCAGAATCGTGCGTGTTGTTTGTCAACAATAACGTTGCTACCACTGTGTATATATATATATATATATATATATATATATATATATATATATATATATATATATATATATATATATATAATGATTTTATTCGAAATTAAATAATATAAAAATATATTCAAATTAACATTAGTATTTCTTTAACACATTATTTAATGCTTCCACAATTGACAAAATATAAGTAAAAGCTAAATGTAAAAAAAGAAGTAATATGTGTTAAAATTCATTTATTAAAACGTTGTTTCAACGTAGAAAAGTGGTTGATGTCTTCAACGTTCAAAATAAGTTGGGTCTTCAACCTGGAATCAACGTTGAGATATGGTTTGGGTTTCAACGTTAAAACCTCAACGTTGAATTAATGTTGAATAATGGTTGATCAACGTTGCAACTTGATTTCAACCATTCCTCAACGTTGAAACAACGTTGCGTGCTCACTGGGTAAGGTCTATTAGAAATAATTTAAAAACGATAAAGATTTTGTAATGCATCATGGAAGCAAAGTTGTTGATCGTAACAATATCTGTTTGAAAACTCATTGCCACACCCATTTATGACGTAATTAAGATTTTTTTTTTTCTAAAAATGGGGGGGGGGGGGGTAATTCTGATATTGTATCGGTATTTCTTCGTGTCATATAAAAAAATTGGACGAAAGACCTACTCGTTACTCGTAAAGAGATCGTATCTCTAGCCTGTCCCAAGTTATTGCATCCGTCACTTTTTGATGATTTTTAATTAAAATACACGTACATACCTGTCAATAGAGAAAAGTGAAAAAAAAAATCCCAGATTTCTTTATTGATACATGGTCAGTTTATCCCCAGAGAATTTCACATGAACAAAAACAAACATCGTACGGAGATTCAAAATGGGAATTGTTTACATCTTTTCTCCATTCAGAAGTACTCGGGACACCTCGCACAACTTTTTAACGTTATCATCCGGGGTACTTAATGTTGTTTGCAATGCAATATCCCCGTAGACTTTCTATTTTTAGTTGTGTATTGAAACCTGAAGTGGTAGTGGGGGCATTTCAGAACAGATAATAGTGAATGGATGTAGTTTTAGCCCAAACGTATTTATGATTATCTATGGAACGCCATAGCTGCCTTAAGGTATGGTACGTCATAATACATGGTGAGATTCATACAATAAAGGGTCGTTTCTGTATGTTAAATGGTCACCAGCCCTTGCTATATGGTGAAAAGTATATAACGTATGGTGCGTAACACATATTTAAAAGTGCCTCAAATACATTAAACTGTTTACAGCTATTTTTACATGGTTGCAAAAGCACGTTAAATGGTGGTAATAATGACATAACTGGTGCTGTATTTGAATTAAACAGTTAGAAAAATGAAGCAATGAGTCAGAGCGTAAAACCATTTGGTCACGATTACATTAATGTGGTGTTCTCATATATCAGTTGGTCAGTACAGTATGTTAAATGGTTGCCACTCCTAGTTATTGAGTGAAAATTTTATAATACATGGTTGGTAACACGCTCCAAATGTCGCGTCCAATACATTGGTTGGTGTGCAGAAAATTTCATCTGTTAAGGAAAATACATTAAATGGTGACAATGGAAAATGAAATGGTGAAGTATTTTTATTACACGGTGAAAATTAGAACAGTTGCCACTCCTAGTTATTGAGTGAAAATTTTATAATATATGGCTGGTTACACGCTCCAAAAGATGCATCAAATACATTGGTTGGTGGGCAGAACATTTCATATGGTTGGAAAATACATTAAATGGTGACAACGATAATTTAAATGGTGAAGAATTTTTATTACACGATGAAAAAGAGACAGTAATGGGTCAATACATGAAACCATTCTATTATTGTTCTATTGCAAAGAGTGCAATTGGTATAAATTTTATATCAGGTCTATGTACTGAATCAAATTGTGCTTCGTCCCCCATGGTGATCAGTCAGAATTTAAAAAAAAAAAGAGAAAGAGAGAGAAACAAATATTTTGTCTCTGATCATTTAAAGGCACTTTTAAAATTGTTGTCTTGAAATTTCAATTTTAGAATGAATTATTAAAATTTTAAGAGAGGCATTCACACCTGTACTTATCAGAATACACCCCTGAACTGAGAAAGAAAAAAATGTCTCCGCTGTATTGTTCTACACAACTGAGATTTTCTTTTTAGCTCGTGCTTTGTTTAATTTTCAGTAGATCAGGAACTTATGATAATATACTGACAATTTATACGTCTCTTGGCAGATTTATCATTGTTTTAAGATAGATCTAATTAATAAAAGGTCGCATATGTGCATTACCTGAACGGAGGGTATACGTTGACACATAGTACATACGTAACTGTGGTAAATATAAGGGTAGGGAAAGACAAAAAAATTAATTAGATGATACATGTACCTATAATTAAAAAGCATGTTTTGATTGGCTATAGGTAAAGTGTTTAAAAAAGTAATTAAAGTCTGATAATGTGGTAGATTAATCAATCTCTCTCTCTCTCTCTCTCTCTCTCTCTCTCTCTCTCTCTCTCTCTCTCTGTTTTTTTCCTAATGACATGCAATTTTGTTAAAAAAGTATTAGTGTTTTTTCCCGACCGTATTTGATCGCCTCATAATTCTCAAAGTATGATTCCCTATTTGTTAAATACAACGTACTTATTAAAAGTGTCCGAGAGTAGTATAGATTAATAACTCTCTCTCTCTCTCTCTCTCTCTCTCTCTCTCTCTCTCTCTCTCTCTCTCTCTCTCTCTCTCTCTCTGACTTTCATGTTGGAGAGGGGTCTAATTTCATATCCCAAGATAAGATCTGCCGCAATAAAATACTGGTATAATGGTTAAATATGAAAATAGTTAAACAAATTGATACTTGTATTGACTTTCATCTAATGATGATCTTTTGATTCAGTGAGTAGGACCCATTGTTAAAAGCCTGGAATTAAGGTAGATTAGTCATATTTGTCCGACGGTATTGATTTTCATCTAATGACCTTGTTATTCTTTTTATTGGGGGAGGGGTCAAGAAATGCTGGTCATGGTGTTTGTTTGATATTTGTGACGGAAAAAAAAGAATTAATGCTATATGTGGGTGTAGCAGGCAGGAATCTAGAATAAAATTTTACCAGGGGTGTCAACATTTGCCTTTTTCACACGAATATTTTCTTTTTAAAAAAATTCCCTTATATTCTTTGCCAGATGCAAAATGGTAATACAGCCGAAGGAATAGGGCTCTTTACTAACCTTACAAGCATTTGATTTCTTATAAACAATTTTTAAATTACTTTGAATACTCTCCTTCTTTGAATATAACAAAGGCAAAGTCCGATCCAAAAATATAATTATGGAAAAGAAGGATCGAAGAACTGAACTATTTATAATAATTAGCATAACTTTAACATGTGCCATAGTGTAAATAAAAATAGCAATGATACTGCTTGCATGTATCGTTATAATTGAATTGTAAAGAATATTTGATTTTAAAATGGTTAAGTTTTTAAACGTGTATCATATTGGAAAGATATGCAAAAAGAGAACGTGTGAAATATCCATTGCTTACTTGATTTCAAACGGTCAAACACCTGAAGGTGTGAACCCTTCACACCTGCAGGGTGGTGTGTGTATATTACACCTGGTTCAAGCCATTGTTTAATTAATGACACCAATCAGCTTCATTTCCTGTTTATTTAAAGTCGCTCTGCAAAATCAAAGTTTAAATGAAAAAACAATTTTAAACTGTATTAATTATTGTAATTTATTTGTGTTGACCAAGCTATATGTATTTTATACACACTCTGTGCTGGATATTTATGAACTCACTTCGGGTAAGTACTCCTTTAAACGAATTACAAAATAATACCACTTATTTTGTAAAAATATACTCGAAATAGAAAAGATAGAAATGAAGAATATACCCGGACCCTTTATGTTAGGCGGACCTTTTCTTATACTGGCCGGACCCTTTTAGAGCAAAGGCGGACCTGAAATGTTAACATTAAGGTCCGCCCCGGACCATTTTACGGGGCGGACCTTTAATTATACGACACCGGTCCGGGTTTCGCTACCCATATTTTTAGTCACACTCTCTTAGCCTTAATTAATAAATTTGAAAAAAGTGAATAATATTTATTTTTAGGTGTAACATATTAATTTCAACCTTTAAAAAGTAATAAAAGAATATATTAAAAGCACTATTTTTATATAATTTAGTTTTTGAAATTTGAATTAGTTTGCCTACCCCCCCCCCCCCCCCCCCATATTATACAAGCACTATTATTAAAGCAGAAATAAAAACCTCCCTGGGAGTTAGAGACTGATGCACACTGGGGACAGTTGGAAGGAAACTGTTACCTGGGATTGTTATATTTATTACGGATTTATCAAGTTTATCCCGAGTGATCGGATCCTGTTTTAATGACCCGGATTTTCTTAAAACCTGTTATTTTTCGCAGAATTATCAATTTCCATGAAAGAAATATATATACTTAGAAAATAAACTTCATATGTTTTAACGGAATTACACATGAATTATTAAGTTTCTTCTTAAATAAGTCCACAAGCCTGTAAAATGTCGACCCGATAACTCAAAAGAAACACACTTCCCCTACTTATTGTCGCGTTTATGAAAATAATGAGAACTAGAGCCGTGTTCGTTGCAAAGCAACGAAGGGGTCTTCCGTTGCAGCTTCGAGTCGAGAAAGGATTGTCAAACAGTCTGATAAAAACCACCCCCTTTTCCTTGCACTTGTCAGGGCCTGACAGGTATTGATTGGAGGTCATCTTCACACGACCATTACTTCTGACCAATCAGACCTTTAGAAAATCAATAGGAACTCTTCAAAGGAGACAGACAAATTAATTCATGTCCATTTATATGTAACCTCCAGAATAAATATTGAAGATATGCACCTAAACATTAAACATATAAAGGTATGCCTTTGGTAAGTAGGAGTATATTTAGATTGTATGCAAATGTGAAGGTTTTGTAAAGATGACCTGTTGTCGATACCTATCAGACCCTGACGAGTATTAGAAGAGGGATGGTTTTAATCAGATTAGACTGTCAATATGATAATAGTACGTTCAGAAAATCGAAAACGGGGCTTAATTTCAAAGTATTATTATTATTATACCAGGCAAGTTCTCCGTTTAACTTACTTCATGTTGACATCAGGTTAGGATAATTTTTTTTAAAAAACATCATATATGTACATGTATATAATTATTCCGAACACAAACACCACAAAGTGATAAATACGTTTATGTACAACTGATTACACAATACAAACTGGGCTTAGCCTTATATCAAAGTGTAATCAACACAAATTTCACTGCGCTAATGCATGAAACAAACAGTGTTATGTCTGATAAACATTTCCCTGTACTCATACTTACAGCTCTACTGCTTACTAAGGGAATAATTTATGTAAAGGGCAGTATTAAAATTAAACAATTGAAACGAACACAAATTGTAAATAAACGATGATGTCTTCTCCCCCCTTAGGGTGCGCTATGCGAGAGGTGCTCAGCAGGAGGGACAACTCTCCGTATAATGTTAGGCCATACAGCCACTCAGCATCGTTTTTGAAAGGGGGAACATATTTATCCGAAATCTTGACAAGCAAATCTTCAAAGTCCTAATCCGTAGTGGTGGTAGTAGAGGGGAAGCTGTGAGGCGGCTGTATCTTCTATTGCTTAATATGCTTTTGTTTTAAATTTGCCAAAAAAATTTTGCTTTCTCCTTACAAGTGTGTGTGTCTGGGGGGGGGGGGGGGGGGACAATTCCCCAAAATCCAATTTTCTAAATGTAAATTTTAAGGAAATTTTGGTTGCGAGGAAGGGGGGGGGGCAGTGCTCCCACTGGATCAATTAGAGGTACTGTGAGCAAGTTAACAAATGATACCCCCGCTAAGAAAAAATCATAACTCAAGTATTTCTCTACTAGAAAATAATTGATGCTTCTATTTCTTATTGTGACACTGAACTTGCACAAATGACCAAAGCTCAAGTCAGAACATATTTACAGGTCATAAGCAAGCATTAATTTGTGTCAAATTTTAGCTTCTGATCATTTCTATTAAGATTATGAAATTTTTCTTCCACTGACCTTGAATTTGCCAAAATGACCAAGGGACAAATCATTATACACCCTCAGGTTATAAGCCATCTTTGTGTGAATTAGAACCTTCAATGTTTTTCCATCAAAGTTATATAGACCAGACACGAATTTTGCACTTTTCCTGTCAGTTTCCTTGATCTTGTCCAAATGATCTTGGGTCAAGGTCATGATACACCATCAGGTCATAATCAATCTTTGTATGAAGTAAGAACTTCCAATGTTTCTGCATAAGAAACTAGGATATGGACAGGACACGAATTTTGCACTTTTCCTGCCAGTGACCTTGCTCAAATGACCTTGCATCAAGGTCATTACAGACCGTCAGGTCATAAGCAATATTTGTGTGAAGTAATAACTTCCAATGTGATTCCTATATAAGGTGATTCCTATATACCCCCCAGAATTCGTTTGCGGGGGGTATAAAAATCCTTTTCGCCACTTTAGTGTAGCACAAAGAACGACCTATGTTTTACTATCATTTCTATCACATCACATATACATGTACCTGTATATGTGTTAGTTATTCATATTTTGTACTTTTTAAATATACATGTATTGAACAATGCATTGTATGTACATTTGCACTCGGAACCCACGAGTTTTCTGACGATATCTCCTCATTGACATTTGACAATTTGCATCACTACATGATTTCCTAGTGGTAAGGTATCAAAGCTTTTGAAAAGTTAAGATACTGAATTTCTACAGTTCTAAGTTTGAGGTATAAAAAACCAACACTTTTTTTATATGATGAAACAAAAACAAAAATACATTTATGGACTCTTACACATAAATAAGAAGAGGAGCAAAAGCCATAAAGACATTATTTCTTTTTGTTGTTGACTATTTCTGAGTTAACAAGCTACAAGTTTACAATCTCCTATTTTGACAGGCCAGATGTAAAAATAAAATATTCTGCTTGGTTTTCAGTCAATTAAGTTGCATTACTATCTCATACTACATAGCTTCAATAAAATGTTTTTAATCAATGTGCATTAAAAATAAATAAAATCCCCAAGAACACATATTTATCTCACTTAAGTGTAACTTTAAGAAGTGCATATATTTTTTGGGAGGAAAATATGTCCCTATATTATTGTTTGTAAGCCAAGTGAACTATGGTCTTTCAAAGAAATAAGAAACTGTCGACACTTGCAGTACTCTGATGATTTCTATGGCGACCGACTACATTGCATCATATAATCGTATTTCCTAACTTCTAATCCAGAGAACCAATTTTATTTAAGATCTTTGACTTAAAACTTTTAAATTATAATATTTATTTTATTCTGTTCATAACTATAGAAGTTTAGAACATAACCCAGTTTTTAAGCGATCAAATGTCTCCGATTCTCAAAAAGAATTCGTTCTTAATGGCGAACAATCTTTTTATTTTTTAAATACTGAAGAGTTTTTGATTGGTCCATTCAATGACAAGAAGCAGTAAATGGGCGTTTCTGTATGGAGTTTGTTTACCCCCCCCCCCCCCCCCCCCCCCCCCCAGTTATATACATGTAGTACGATATACAATTGTTTTTTGTTTTTTTTAATTTGCAATGAAATTTACACATTTTAGTTTTAAATTTCCACAGTAATTTTTTGGTCACCTTTTTGAATTATAACTTTTTTTACACATTTCGGCACAGACAAAAATACACAGTCATCGTCAAGCACTGACGTATCAGATTCCAGGGTTGTCTCTGAGGAACGTTTTAAGGGGTTTTTTATCTCTCTTTGCCATAGGGGGAGCAAGAGTGTTGCTAATTTCCTTAAGAATAGGAAATTGTTCCCTTTGATATTTTCGTATGACGTTGACCACTTCTGTTGGCTACAGCTTTGTCATTAAAACCACTATTATAAAGCGTGGTGCACAGAGTTACCCTCCCGGAGTGATTTGTGATAATGCGACCATCCAAGGAAATTCCGGTTTCCTCATAAAATTTCTTAAACATTGTAGATCATTTGTTTATTGGAATTTTTCCAGCACTGAATCGCGGGACTTTGTTTTCACCACTAGAAATGACACTTTCAATCAAGGGTTTTCGGTAAAATGGGCCAACACGTGGAATCAAGGATAAGTATAATGAGAACAGTTTCACTAGACACCGAGAATTGGACGGTTGTTCGAAATGTTTAATAATTTGATTTTCTACATTTCTATGTTTTAGCCCTCCCTGCATATTTTTGGAAACTCTAGCAGTAAATTGAATGTATTGCAATTTGTTTTCCGGGTCAGTTTTAATCTCGTATTGTTCTGCGTCTTTTATAAGTTTTTAAGTTTTTATGCCATTCCATCCCTCTAAAACCAAATGCTTTTCCATTGTAAGACAACACAGCATTTGATAGTCCCTCGGCTGTATCAAAAGAGAAAACTCCGGTATCCCAAAAAGTTTCTTCATCTGCTTGCGTCACAGGATCGCTCCTTTTCTTATTTAAACCTATTCCGTCCGCCGTCAATTCTTTCATTCTACTGTCTAAAGCCCTTCTAAAACCTGCAAATACGGGGTCATCTTCCTTAAAAAAGCTAATATCTGATTTTTCACATTTGTTTCGTAAATTTCTCTGAATTGCCGAAGTTATTTTAGTGAGTGTATTCGGGGGATAAGGATCTCCATTTTTTTCGTCTTATTTCACAAATAAAACGTTGTAACCAAAAGTCCAACATTTCGTAAGACAAATCTTTAGGATCATCTGGTATAGAGCCTCCTGCTAAGTGTGTTAAAACTTGTAAATTTCTATTTTCTGCCCAATCTTTCCATAGTTTTACTGCCCAAGCTTCATTCTGTCTTGTTTTCAAAGGCACTGCGTTTTTCTTTTTCTCCGCAATATCCAAGGCACTGAGCGGCGCGGAAAAACGACTGCTATTTGCTACACTGTATAGTTGTTGAGTAGGAATGTTCATTAGTTGGGTTGCTTTAATATCTTCTAAATTATCTCCCCAGTCTCCCAGTAAATCAAAATCAATGCCCTTTAAATCCATTTCCACACTAGCCTGGCTTGATTGAATGTCCATTTTAAAATAGAACGTGTTCGATTTTCACGAAAATTGTGTTCACTTTGTGCAATGAACTCTGTAACCTTTATTCAGCCATGACACAATTATGACAGTAATGTGGGAGGAGTTTATTTTCAAGACTTTGATTTGATTGGCTGGGTTCTGTTCTAAGACAGTAAGATCATATGAAGAGAAATCTTCGTCATGAAGAATGGGCGGAGCGGAGCGGAGCCCATTCTTCATGACGAAGATTTCTCTTCATATGATCTTTCTATTACTTAGCGTGTTCAACAGTTTAATTTATTAGCCCCATTCTCAGATTACGATCGCGCACATTTAACGTGAATTAAGATGACTGACTTCGAGTTAGACTAGATATCTAATTGTTTAACAATTGACCACTGCAGTGAAAGAACCCTTATAAGTGTTTACTCAATTACATATCAATTGATGATCAGCAATTTTACACACAATAGGTCACCAAAAATTGATATTCGCCACATTTGGATTCCTTTTCGCCAGTTTTGAAAAAAAAAAAATCAGCATGAGCACTTAGCAGGGGTGGTCAACACAGCAATGAGTTCGTTTTCACAATGAAACAAACGGATATGTAGAGGTAGTACAAAAGTGATTATGTGATCGCTAGAATCAAAACAAAACTTGTTTAAAACTCATGTGAATATTCTTTTTAAAAATCACCCAATCCCTCAATTCCGGACATTTCTTTTATCGTGCCAGCACCTACCGCATTCGTGTAACATTGTAACACGGAACTTTGATTTTAATTTGATTTGATTTTTTGACTGTCTTGAACGCTTGGAGAATATTTCATTTTATGAATTCATTTTTACTTTGTACACCCTGCTAAATAATGCATCCAATTTCTCTCTCTCTCTCTCTCTCTCTCTCTCTCTCTCTCTCTCTCTCTCTCTCTCTCTCTCTCTCTCTCTCTTGCGCGCGCGCGCGCGCGCGCAACTCTAAGAAAATTTACTTTATTTTCTACGAAGTCTGTAAAAACTCTCAGCATGAATTAACGGAAATAATAATGGATACATAAATTAATCTTCAGTTGAAACACAAGTCGATTTTACATGGACCGGTCAAGCACGTTAGAGGCCGAGGTTTTAAACAGGTCGGTTCACTTTAGGTGTTGAGGTGTGAAGCCCCGAGGGAAACATTCTCGCTTGTGTATATTGTCTATATTCACGGGTGTTAGAATGCTCTCAACAGAGTTTTTCCGATGATCTAGAAAATTATTGTATTTATATAATTATGTACTGGGAAAAACAAATTAAATGTCAATCGTTGAAATGAATATCGGCATGAATAACCGCCAGCGACATGAGCAAAATCTTTCGTTTGTTTGAACAAGTTTTCGACGGGATTTACTGAAAAATTATGCAATATACGATCATCGTACCGTACTCAAATACTAATGCAACATTTATGCAACATACGTTTGCATAACTTCTCCGATCGTCTGCTACAGTGCACAATAATTCTACCAGCTGCGCATTTACCAGAGTCTGTACCTGTTTCTCTTCCGCTTTTGGCACGGGAAATTTCTCAAAGAAATGTGATAACTAACGTTTAAAATCGTAGACGCAATATTTTATTTATTTATATAATTATTTAATCTCAATTATTCCCAAACATCTTTAATTATAAAAGAAATTTTTCATGGATGATCGGCGCCACGTGATTTAGATAGACTATAGGTGATCAGCGCGTTTGGTGTGGTACATAACCATGCAAGTACGAGGGAATTTTTACTTCATATCTTTCAATTTCCAAGAGTAGAAAATTTAATCTGTCGAAGGTAGTTTCTTCGTCAAGGTATGCATTAAAAGACAAAAGTTAATTGCACGATCATCGCGAGCGCCAAACATGGTATACACAGGACGAGTAAACAAATGTCAATCATACATTTTCTATCATCCAATCTGAGGCCTCGATTCAGTTGATTGACAGGGGTACACTGACCAAATAAATGTGAAGGCGGAGCTTATTTTCTCGGCCTTTAAAGGTTTAATCTTTGTGGGTTTATGTGCTGATCCTAAACATTATTTGTACAGTTTTTAGAACTTTTTAGTTTTACTAAACCAACATTGATCTATGACTGACGATGCTTCTGATTTGGAATAATATATTTTTATTAAATTTCAGAACGATTTCTTAATTTACACTCTATCGTTCTAAGACGAAGAAACTTCTATAACATAAGATTAAAACAGATGAGTTCTTGTGTTTGCGGCTAAAAACCCATATTTGAAGACGCGAATCCTGTGTATTAGATAACCGCTGACCGCTAGGTAGTCCAGCCGCGACCGATCTCCTCGGCCGCGGGCGAGGGATAGGTGAACCAAGGATAATTTAGAAAGCTAGCAGTATTATTAAATGACTTAAATATATTACAATAAGTTGGGGTTTTTTTACATAAATACCAACCATTGATTTATGTGTGATGTTGCTTCTAATTGGGAATTACATTGCTTTTATTAATTAACAGCACGATTTCTTAATTAACACTCTATCGTTTAATTTAATTTAAGAAGAATAAACTTTTATATGTAATCAAAATTAAAACAATTCTATGTGTTTGCTGCTAAATAAACCCATATATGAAGACGCAAATCTTGTGTATTAGATAATCGCTGACGGCTGGGTAGTCCAGCCGCGACCGATCTCCTCGGCCGCGGGCGAGGGATAGGTTACGTAATGGTATACACACACAGCTCAGATCCCAGAAAGATTTCAAATGCATACAGTATAATAACTAATATGTATAACAAAGAAGTTTTTTAAATCCGTAATTTGTGTCTTACTAAAAAAGAATGTTTATATTTTGTGTTTATTGTTTTTATAGGATTTTTCACTCTAAAAACTTCACAAAATTGGCTTATAATCCTCACATAAAAGCATATATACTGTAAAAAAAAAAAAAAACCTTTTCAAATGAATTAAAGCATCCTGTATAAACAGGTACACTTTCTGTGATAACTTTATGTCAGTTGTACGCTCAAAGACTTTTCGTTAACTTGCCAAATGAAAACAGGTACATGTAAACAAGTAAAGCTTTTTACACTCATATTACGAAATACCCTAACAAAATAACATTGTAACGACATTGATAAGATCTCAATGAACAACTTTTCCTGCAACAGCCATATCGAAATCTTAACCATTTTTGAGTTATAAAGCAAAAGGTTTCGAGGGCTGTTGGTCCCTTGTGTAAGGGGCCAGCCCTTTTTCAATAGTGTTAAATGAAAGCCCTTGAAATTCTGCACAACTTTCATTCTACATGTCTTAACAAAATATTTTTTGTTTAAAAGATGCAAAGGAAAATATGTGTGAATTTTCGCACTTTTTGGAATCCCGTTTTTGACCCCCTACCTTTTTCTAAATAAAAAACGAAATCCCAAACCAAAATCCGATGTGCATAACTTCAATGCCTCTATTATTCAAATTCGTTGGATTCCCATTCCCTGCTATTATAGTCTCGGAGCCTTTGTCTGGAAAACAAAGGCCCTAAAAAAATTTCAAAGAGGAATAACTCGTTAACGGAAGAGGAATTTTAAAGTTTATGATATGTTTCAGATAGTGTTTTGTAAAGTCTATTAGCCCTGAAAATTTGAGCAAAAACCATTTAGAAATGAGCAAGATATGAAGCTTCAAAGTTCGCCTCTAGGAAGAAAAAAAAAAAAGAAAAAGAAGAATAATCTAATAGAAAGGTCTTCCGTTTCCAACGGAAGACCTTTCTATTAGATTATTCTTCTTTTTCTTAATAATAGGAAGGTCTTCCGTTGGAAACGGAAGACCTTCATAAAAACAGTCAGTAAAACAACTAACTACAAAAGGTATATTTTATTTGATTTGAACATATTTTATTGTGTGTGTGTATGTATGTATATATATATATATATATATATATATATATATATATATATATATATATATATATATATATATAACATACATATACAAATGGTTAGGACACAAGTTCTAACACCTTACGAGGTCCTCACCATTAAAAAAGAAAAAAATGTACAAAACTTACAACTGTTATAACATAATATTGATCTAAATTAGTAATTACAAAATAGCAAACCACGTAATATCTACGAGTATAAGAAACATGCATATAAACTGTATTAAACGAATCTACCAGTTTCAAAAGTCAAGGTCTTATCAATTCTGATGAGAATCGGACGGAAGACCTCCTCGTTGCTCGCAACTAGATCGTGTCTAGTTAGGGTCTTCCGTTTCCAACGGAAGATCCTATTGTTTTCGTTAGGTTTCTTTTTCTCTATTTTTCACTATTATTAAGGTCTTCCGTCTTCAGCGGAAGACCTTACTGTTTTTTTGCTGTTTCTCATTCTTCTATCTTATTATGATAATTCTTCTTGGTAGACACCCTTAATTTCTCAGCCATTTCTCCATCGATTTTCATGATTTTTACAGGGATGATGTCTTAGGTGAACCTCTCATTGCATACAACTTTTTGTCTGAAAATTCAATTCCGCTTCTGAATTATCTCCCTTTTTCATGTATTCTGGGACATGATATTGTCCACGCATCTCCTCAAAAACCGTTATAGTTAAAGACTTGAAATTTATATGCAAGATAGAGTGGTTATGGTAGATTTGCATGCTTGTTTTAGATTTGACTAGAAGTCATTGTCCTGGAAGCTCGCCTGAACCTGAAAATGTTGATGTTAACTTTTTTGACAGTTTTTTGGGAAATTTGAGATTTGATCACGAATATCTTTCTTGTCATAAATATTTTGTTAACATATGTAGAACATTAAAAGTTTATATAAACAAGACCTTTCAACTGACACCAAGCAAAAGGGGCTGACCCCTCATATTAGGGGCCCAGAAGGGTCTAAAGTCTTTTATCTATATCTCTTTAATAAGAAACATTTTGTAATGTATTATAGAAGCAAAAATGTTAATCTTCTAGCTCTTTATCTACGCATGTTAAAGGTTTTCGGATATGTTACATAATTAGGGGTTTTAAGGGGCTAGAAGTCCAATATTTTGATCATTTATATCTTAAAAAGGAGAATTTTGAAAAGCATTATATAAGAGAAGATGCTTAGAATAGTGTTCGTAATTAAATTTAACCACCAAAGTTTCGTCAAATGGACCCTACAGGGAGATAAAGAGTCGGCCCCTAATGCAATCTTTCCCAAATATCTAAAGAACGGTAACAAATTTCTGAACACTTAATGAACAAAATGTGTTTAAAATAAAAAGACCTTTCAGTTGATATCAAGAAAAAGGGGCTGGGGAAAAAAAAAAGATGAAAAAAGATAAAGAAATAGAAGAAAATAGTCTGTTCAGAATCAAGAGATCTTTTTTTTCTTTTTACAAATCATTTAGCTGGTAAATAGCAAAATAAAGGTCATACATGTATCTCAACTTCTAAAATTGGATGGAAGACCTCCTCGTTGCTCGCAACGAGATCATGTCTAGTTATTATTCTTTTTTTTCTTAACACTTTTCTTTAAACTCAAATATCTCAGACGTGGTACAATGGATTTTTATGAATTTTTGTAGATTATAAAGAATATCAAGATCTTTTATCACGTGTATTTTTGTCGATGAAGTCACTTCCGGTCGGCCGATATGTTCGTTTATCTTTTTTTAAAAAGTGATTTTGTCCTCCCTTTTTCTCAAAAACGATTAAAGATAGAAAATTGAAAATTTCAGGAATGATAGATTTTTGAATTCTTAGATGCCATCAGGTACAAATATGATCGTCCGTCACTTCCGGTCCGCTCAAAAACGGCATTTTCGAAAAATTGCGTTTTAAAACTTTTTCAAATTTATAGATTTGGAATTTTTTTTTCATCAAAATATATTCTAAACGCATCCAATTTTGATATGAACAGGTCATCCGTCACTTCCGGTCGTCACCGGAAGTGATTCCAAAATTTCGATTTTTGGAATTTGAAAACACATTCTTTTTGTAGACATTTTTGTGCTAAATACAAAACTGAAAACCGTTTTAAAATCGGACTATGCATTGCAGAAATATTGCAGTTTAAAAATGACCTTTTCCCGAAATCTTAATTTTGCAACCCAGGTCTAAAAATCAGCCTTCATTTTGATCATTTTGATCTTATCAAAGTCGTTACAATAAAATTTTGTTCGGGTATTTCGTAATACGAGAGTAAAAAGCTTGACCTAATTGTTCACACGTACCTGTTTTCATGTGAAAAGTGCATGTTTTTGTCTGCATAACTGACACAAGTTACAACAGAAAGTGGAATAGCTTACCTATATGTCGCTTTAATTAATTATAACAAGTGAGTATCGATGTTTTTCTTACAGGTGATACGTGAGGATCATTAGTCACTTTTGTTTAGTTTTTGTAATGGACAATCATTCAAAACCGCGAAAGAGAAAGTACATAGTCGCGGACATACATTCTTATTCTAATCACGGAACAACTCCTACAAAAAATGTTTGAAATTTGTTTAAAAATCATTTTTAGAAGCCTGTGTTATATGTGAAATCACGTACCAATTCCTCACCCGCGACCGAAGAGATTATTGGTCTATCTAATACACAACATTCGCGTCTTGCATACATAAGTTAATTTATATAGCGGCTTACACAAAAAACTATGGTATAAAGATATATTAAGTGTAAATTAAGGAGAAAAGAGTAACCTCTTAACCCATAAATTTAATGTTAGCTCTGTTATTAGAAAAACGGGGTCTTTATGCGTATAACTGACATAAAGCTACCGTAGACAGTGTACCAACTTACATACGGAAAGTGTATACACATTCTCATTCTCTTCTAGTGAAACACATTATGTGTAAAAGAACTAATACTATGTAATACATTTGAGTCGCATCTAAAATCTAGCTGGATTCCGAGCTGTATATGTGAACAATTACGTATCCGATCCCTTGGCCGCGACCAAAGAAATAGGTCGCGGCTGGACTAGCGAGCGGTCTGCTGTTATCCAATACACAAGATTTGCGTTTTGCTGTGATGCACACATGGGTTTATTTATTTAGCTGCAAACACAAAGAATTCCGATTTTAACGATATTAAAGAGTAAATAAAAAATTTTTATACCTTAACCTACGAGGTTATGATGTTTTAGTTTCGTAATTTAAAAACGATATATAGTATGACTGTCATTGAAAAAAGATGTTCTATGTGATCTTGTCTATGTCATAAAATAAGTTTTATTGTTGGGAAAAAATTCCGTTATCAAACTGCAAACATTTAAAACCCACCATGTTGGGTGAACATTTATGTAACACATTAATCGCACATGGCCGAAGAGGTACCGCGCTAGTGGACAAGCGATTCGCTGTGGTCTAAGACGCAGGCTTCTCGTGTTTCTAAGTTATCACACGTCCAGTTCATTGAATTGGTTTTATTTTCAATTATATTGGTTAAAGATGCATCAAACTTTTGATTTAGCATTGATTTAAATCACAGTGCGTAAAATTAAAAGAAACTGCCATCAATGAATATAATACAACGATTTACAATCGTACGATTTGAAAAATAAATTAGTCTATTTCTGACATTTTTGCTGCTGAGAATTTAATGCATTTACACTTCCCACATCTAGGCGATATTCACAACATGATTATTCCAACACAAACATCTTATGTATCTGTAACCTGTGATAATTCATTTGGCTAACACAATATTAGAAGTCTTTTTATGAGTTATGTGTGTGTGAGAGAGAGAGAGAGAGAGAGAGAGAGAGAGAGAGAGAGAGAGAGAGAGAGAGCATGCATGAATATAGCAGGGTGTAGTAAGTAAAGTGAGTTGAAAACGCGTTCGAGATATGGCAGTTTAAGTGTTACAATGTTACATGCTTGCGGTAGGTGCCGGTACGATAAAACTTACCGATGCCCGCTAATACGGAAGGAATTGAAAAAATCAGTAATTATTTCTTTAATATACCAATGAATTTTTTTAACAAGTTTGATTTACATTCAGGCCGTAAAAGAATAACGGTCACACGAACACTATTGGTTTAACCTCTTCTGAATGGCAGTCCGAATCATTAAAAAGCATACTCATTGCTGATTTTATTCTTTCATTTAATTAAATTACATTTTTTTGTTATTGATTATCAAAGAATATGTGAGTTTTAAAAACAGTTTATCAACATTCGGTAAGTAAAAGTTTTGTTTAGATTCGGACAGTCGAAGAGCGAGTAGAGGACACATGGTTATATGCGTTGCACGTACACTCGAATACTTGATACATATATATTTTAATAAAACGTCTGTATGCTGTATTATTATTTTCTGTCTGATCAGGACTGTTCTTCCCAAAAAGAAGCGCACGGCGATCGCGTAATGAATGTTCTGTATATACATGCTTATATATATTTTTAAAAACTTTTTTAACGTTTAACTCAGCAAAATTGTAGAGGTCATGGAGTCAAAAAGCAAATCAAAAGCAAATCAAATTAAATTTGCCAATTAGGCAATAGTACTTATCCAATGCCTATGATTAATAACTTGAATAAATATGAATTTACAAGCCCCCCCCCCCCCCATCCCCCCCCCCCCCCCCCCCCCCCGGTTGTTAAGAGCTTCCGTGTCTTGTATTCGTTTTGTTGTTTTATTAACGATTTTTGTTCATGCGATTTCTCGGAAATGGCTCAAATTTTGTTAAACGGCCCTGATAAGAAGATGAAAGGATGGGCCCTAAAATTTCTTTCTCAAATATATCAAGAACGGTCTCAAATTTCAAACACTGGTTGAATAACTTACAACTCATTTTGTGCAAATTCTATATGTATGAAATGGCAATTTTCTTGTAACTTAAATGATTTTTTTAAAAATAACAGTATAGTTTTTTCAATAATTACGCTTTGTGAAATCTAAAAAATGTCTTAATTTATCACTAAAATTAATAATTTTAGACGGCCCATGCAGTAAGTATTGCTAACCGAGCCTTTCGTTCAACAGCACATTGATTGTGAAGATTCCAGCGTTGTTTACAACAAAAGGATAACAAGACCACATATTGTGACATATTTGGCTGTAAAGGGTTTAAACGAGATGGATGTAAAACACAAGTGCGAATATATCAAGTAAAGATAAAAATGATTAATCTACATTTGTCATAAATACATCATTTTATCATAAGAATATTTTAACATTTAGATCCGCCGAAAATTTTCATTTCCCTTCATTGTTTGATGCCTGATTTGAAATAACGTTTCGATGTCGTACCAAGTGGAGAGACAATTTCAAATTTTAAATTTGAGTTGATATGATAAAACATTTTGAATTGCGGATCATCTTTAACACGCAATTTGCGAGCTTATTTTTTTTGGCAGTAAAAAGATTCAAACTTTCAGTTTTTGTGCACATGTTCAATTTTTTTATTGAACTGTTTTTAAAATAAGAGCCCAGAATGGTTTAAAGTCTTTACTTCGTACCTATACAATATACATGTAATAATCTTAATATGTTACGTTGCTAAGGATTTAAAGGACTAGAAGTCCAGAATTTTGATCATTCTTTTTTAAAAAAGAGAAATATTTGTGAAATTGTTGTACAAGTAAAGATACTTAGAACTACGTACATTTATATATACTATGTGTATAACAATAGACAACCCTCAAAATTTCGCTAAAAGGAGATAAAGAATCGACCCCAACGTTCTTTCCCAGATACATGTATCTCAAAAATGGTAACCGATTTTTAAACACTTTTTGAACCAAATGCATTTAAAACAAAAATAATTTTCCTTTTGCATAACCAAGGTCTAGTCCTTTAAATTATGAGCCAATTGATTTGAAGACAATCATGTCTTTTAATTTCTGAATATTTTGTAACATGAATGATGTATTTAACAATGTACAGTCATCAAAATTGTTAGATGGCCCCGATAAAAAGTCGGTCTCAAACAAGTTCTTTCCCAGATATCTCAAAACGGTCAGTTTCTTAAGGCTTGTTGAATAAAATTTGCATAAACTAAAAGAAGTCCAAGAAAAATGGACAAGTCCCTAAATTAAAGGGCCAAAAGGGATCTAAAGCTATTCATCAAAATCTTTTAGACTTTATACAGAAACGTCTCAGATCCTTTTAATGTATCCCCACACATGTTTCGTTGTCGAATAGCAAAAGTCAAGGTCTTATCACATCTGATGAGAATCGGACGGAAGACCTCCTCGTTGCTCGCAACGAGATCGTGTCTAGTTATTATTCTTTTTTTCTTAACATTTTTCTTTACACTCAAATATCTCAGAAATGGTACAACAGATTTTTTTCAAATTTTTATAGGTAATAAAGAATATCAACATCTTTTATCACGTACATTTTTGTTCATGAAGTCACTTCCGGTCGGCCGATATATTCGTTTATCTTTTTTTAAAAAGTGATTTTGTCCTCCCTTTTTCTCAAAAACGATTAAGGATAGAAAATTGAAAATTTCAGGAATGATAGATTTTTGAATTCTTAGATGCCATCAGGTACAAACATGATCGTCCGTAACTTCCGGTCCGCGCAAACGGCATTTTCAAAAAAATTGCGTTTTAAAAATTTTTCAAATATAAAGATTTGGAAGTTTTTTTCATCAAAATATATTTTAAACGTATCCAATTTTAATATGAACAGGTCGTCCGTTACTTCCGGTCGTCACCGGAAGTGATTCTAAAATTTAGATTTTTGGAATTTGAAAACACATTCATTTTGTAGACATTTTTGTGCTAAATACAAAACTGAAAACCGTTTTAAAATCGGACTATGCATTGCAGAGATATTGCAGTTTAAATATGACCTTTTCCGGAAATCTTAATTTTGCAATGCAGGTCTAAAAATCAGCCTAAAAGAAAATTGATATACTAACTCGTACTAAATCTGATTGGGAAAATTGTTAATTCGTACCTTATAATTAGATCGTCCTTTACATTTCCGGTTTTCGTTAAATTGTACATAAAATCATTCGGGCTCTTAGTTAAGGGCGATTCATTAGATTTTTGGATTATAATAAAATCATTGTATTTAAAATGCTTTTACCTAATTAGGTGGATCTATTGAATTTAAGATTTAAAATGATGTCAACATATTAATTTAACTCTGTCATTAATTCATAATCAAACGGAAGACCCATTCGTTGCTCGCAACGAGATCGTGTCTAGTTTTAATTTATTTTCATCCTCGAGGTTACTGAAATGCTAAATCATTCAGTAGCTAATGAATATAATTTGTATTTGTAAATAAATGTGGTCGTATGTAAGAAGTTATTTTGTAAAAAAAAAAAAAAAAAAAAAAAAAAAAAAAAAAAAAAAATCACCTTAATTTCTTCACAAACAGACAATTCCAGGATAACAGTATAAATCATACATTGTGTAAAAATAATAAACAGTGTCAACATTTTCAAAAATGCGTGTCTAGAAACAAAGAGATAACTGAATAATATTCAAGTGCCGAGTTAACTAGATGCCGAATTCACCAGATGCCGAATTTACTAGATGCCGAGTATACTGGATGCCGAATTCACTATCCTCGGTGCCGAATTCATCAAGTGCCGGGTTTACCAGGTGCCGAGTTCACCAGCATTACCATACTACCCATTTTACCAACTTGGAAATCAACAATCGTCAATAAATTCCAAAATACGCATTGTTGTGCAGCAATATTTACAGGGAATACATATATACCGGTCCGTAACATATCCTGAAAATTGGTTGGTTATTAACGAAGAAAGATGAAAAATCTCGATCTGTCCCGGCTTTTATTTTGTACCGGCCCGAGGTTGCCTACCATTTTACCAAGACTCCTCGATTTCGAAGCGCGAGTTTGACAAAAAGTGATGAATAACATTTGTGTATGACGAATATTGCGAACAAAAACCAATAGCGGATGGTAAAAAGGGATAGAGAAGGAAGGAAGTGACAATACACCATTTCCCTGTGATTTAAAGCTGCCATTGGCAAGAAGTAAGTGTGTTTATGTTTTATAGATTGGATTATGACAAGTGCTAACGTTATAGATAATTATGCTCGTAAATTTTCCACGCGAAAACAACATAACCTAGCCTCTATTTGCAGAATAAACACAAACGACTCTCTTGAAACTGAGTCAGTTTGTGTAATCAAAGTAATCTCAATTCTAGTTCGAATTTTCTCTGAGAAAATTAACCATGATAAACTTCAAGGTTAAACAGGCGCATATATTACAAACGGTTCGTATATACGTCCCTGGGTTAACTTTAGCATATGACAAGCTTATTTACCTACATTTACTCACAAGATGATGCACATTAGTTTGAATATTATAATGAAATGGTTCATTTGTAAGGAGAGGTGTTATATGTTTGTATTAATTTTTTTTTAGCAGACACAGTTCATAACACGAAGAATCAATCTTTGATTTACTATCAATAATTAGGGCTTTTCGACTTTCGGTCGAAAAGACCTATTGTTATCGTCTTTTTTATTATTATTATTATTATTATCGACAAAGTTTTGTCAAGGATTTTTTGAATACCGTTAAAGATACAGGTGACACTCGATGGCTCGAACTTCGATCTCTCGAAGTGAAATCATGGTCCCGATTTTTTTCTCTATATAACCAAGCAAATTTACTCTTGATCTCTCGAACTCCGATCTCTCGAAGTTCTTGATCTCTCGAAGTGAAACCTGGGTCCCGTTATACATATTTCATTGGTTTTCACTCTTGATAACTCGAAGTGGTGGCTGTGTACACATGCGATCAATCAAGCGTATAATTAGCTCCACGCGGACCTTACCTGGGCAGCAGCAGTGAATGCCTGGGGCTAGCGTTGTGGTGTTAATTGTTTGATTACATAAGTGACACTACCCCTTTCCTTCTTTCAAATGGTTGATAGTTAATTTATAAATGATCTTTTCAACAACTTGTGAAATTACCGGTAAACTAAACCGTTCTTTAATTGAATTATTTCATGTGATCAAATAAACGTGAACTACTTAAAACATTGTTAACAATAAAACACACATTAATCTACCCAAATCTAAGTTCTGTATTGTTGAAATGTAGGAAAGTAGCTGAAAATACGAATAAAATCATGTTAGACAATTCTACCATGTTGTGAATGTAAACTTCCGGCTACTATAATTATTGAACCAAAATGATCGGAACAAAATTTTCCGGAATTTTTTAAACTTTCGATCTCTCGAACTCTTGATCTCTCGAAGTTTACACCAGGTCCCCTGAAGTTCGAGTTATCGAGATTCACCTGTATTTAAATTTTGATTGCATAGGCTTGTAGCATTTCTTAATGACACGCGTAAGTAAGGTTTTGGACTTCCGGTTCCGGTACTTCCGGTTTTGACAAGCAAAATACCAGAAATTAAAAGAAGCAATATATTGTTTTTATTACTTGAACAAAATCAATCAAATGTTAGTATTAGATTCATCTTGTCCAGATAAACAAAAAGTTAAGTGGCGCCGAGTTTCTATCTCTTACCAGTTTTGAGATTTCAGGCCCCAAACTTGAAAAAAGGGAGGATGAAAAAACAAAAAAATCA
This sequence comes from Magallana nippona, assembly GCA_033439105.1. Taxonomy (NCBI): domain Eukaryota; kingdom Metazoa; phylum Mollusca; class Bivalvia; order Ostreida; family Ostreidae; genus Magallana; species Magallana nippona. The sequence goes on along the minus strand of CM065918.1, from coordinate 32,401,052 downwards.
AATAACCTTAGGAATGTTACAGGACGAATAGACATTGTTTATGTAGTAGTAATTAACATATATTCCAAGTTTCATTGAAAAGTATTGAGTACTTCCAGTTTTATGGGCCGATGAAAATCGTCTATGGGAGTTTCTATGTTAAATTGAATTCACGCATGTAACGTTTTCTCAAACAGTTTTCAACCAAATATTTTCATATTTTACAATTAAAATTAGTGACCTTATGCGGAGATCAGAAAAGGTCCTGGAAATGAAATTCCGAAAAATAAGGGATCTGGAGGGGTCAATATTCAAAACAGCCCTTTAGCTGTAACTTTTTTATTTTTAATCCGATTTTCAAAATCTTTTCGGTTGATAGTTAAGAATAAAGAGTTCAATTTAAAAATTATGGTCCGAGGGGCCACTTCTTGACTCCTTATAGGGGTTTTAAGGGCCTGAAAAGGATAACTTTATCACATTTCAAAAAATTGAATTTCAAGAGTTATCTCGCTTTGCACAATGAAAGATAAGCATTAGAGCTATAGGTATACCAAAAGTCTTGAATCATAAATTAGTACTTTTTAACATATGAATTTTTAAAACTTTTCTTCAAAAAATAAACGATATATTTGGATATAAAGTTCTGGAGTTGTCTTTCTTTGGGTATTTAAAGTTCTTACAAGTTCATGTTGGGAATATGTTTATAAGCTATGTTCTCATTTTTTGATACACAATCTTTGAAAAAAAAAATAAGAATTAAAATAAGGGGCTTAAAGGACTGTCGAAAAGCCCTTCCTTTTTGTTGAAGACAAAAACAGGTCTAGTTGATATTGTGGTTTTCTGTACTGGCACTGTACCAGTTATCGGCTAAAATTTAGCGTTTTCTTTTTGTATTTCTGTATTTCTTGATATTTTTGGATAAAACTTGACATACTTTAAATGGTGAACTCGTAATTTATCAGTCAGTTAGATTATATTATTTTTTAGAACCCAAAACATGTTGTTTTTGTTCTTTTTAGTACGACCCAAATTTGCCGGGTTTTTACGATTTACTGTACCAGTTATCAGCTTCGTGATATTAACATAGTAAAATCCCTGTACATGTTGATTTTTTACTCTTCAAAATGTAATTTGAATTACCATATTTTCGGATGATATGTTGATGCGGACTATTAGTCGAATCGCTTCTTTTTTGCCCAAAATTAGAAAAATTCCTTACATATGTCGATTCAGACGATACGTCGATGTTAACGCTTCAAAATGGCGTATTAAACTGCAGGTAAAATAATCAGTGTATGATGCAAAGGACGTCCCCGATATTCTACCGATTATTAATTAATGATTAACATTTAAACAATTATGATTTATACTTATGCATGGTATTTTCAAATACCGGTAACATCTATTAAATTGCTTGCATACAATACCCGATATCGCGTGTTATACAAGTTGTATGAGAGTAAACTAAACTTACTTTGTCAAAAATATTTTATTCTATGCATTAAAATATTTATCCACTCTGACCTCTATTCCTTGCATCAAACAAGTTATCGCCAGTGTATTCGCCATTACGTAACCAGCCACCTGTTGAATCAGCACGTGGTCAATGTTTGTTTAACAATTTCCGGTGTCAGAAGCATGCAACTGTCTCGTGTCGACCTTCAAAGGGGGGTCTCAAGTGCAGGAAGATTAGCAATTATTTGTGTCCAGTTATGCATTTAAACGTTATTGCTTTACATAGACACTGTTAAAAATAGATCGATCATTTGATGATATACGGCATACATACGTTACTTTACAATGTTTATTTAACAACAATCAAATAATTTGACTATAATTAATCAGTGAAATAAAAACACCCTTATAACGATACACTGTATATAGTGAACACGTATAGATCTTGGCCTTAAGGCATGATTATTAGCACAATCGGTGTCAGCCTACCGTATAAACAATAGTGTTGATAATTGTCGATTACGTATCTTAAGATTGAATTTTACCATAAATGCAAAAAATCCCTAGGATGATTATCAATGAACACTAATACAACTTAAGTAATATGTACTTTAATATCTGTTATAAACATTCCCAGGACTTACCGCAATAATTTGTTCGATTCGAATTTGGTTGCAATTTTACTGCGCAATGTTATCTTCCCACTAGTAATATATGGATACAATGTGACGATGTGTTTAAAAATACGGAATGGTAAAACTTGTAACTGATTAAAGGCAGGTACCATTTTTTAAATTACCAGTATTATTATGTATACTTATGTTAACAAATTAGTGAAAACGACAATTAATAAAGATGAACAAGGATTTCAAAAAGGTATTATCCAATCACACAGCCAATTTTAGATGAATAAAGCCAAGATTTTTTAAGCTATTTTTTTGAAAATTTTCCGATCTCGAGCCTTAGACAAGTCGATCTGGACGATTTGTCGGATGCTCTGCTTCAGAGAAAAAAAATACTGTCTTATCGTCTGAAAAATACGGTATGCCCCTTGTGGAATCAGACTAAAGTCGTAAATGTCAGGATACATAAACAAAACTCATAAAATTATTCGTTTGTTATCATACGGTAATACACAAAATCGTAGACTATAGGCTATTCATTACATACAATGTAATTGTGCAATCAGACCTTCAACTGTGCTATGAATCTCTCAGAATTTAGTGAATTCCTTTTGTTTATAAATGTTATATGTATGGATATTTTATGTCAAATTAAAGAAGAGATATAGTAACGTATCACAAAGAGGTAACATTCTATTTTTAACTTATTAGGTCACTTCCCCCACTGCTGAAAGTGCAAAGATGTAAATCAGCGGTAAAAATTGATCGTTTAAGCTCATGTTTAAAACATATTCAAGGAAGTTTTCAAGCAAACTAAATTTTCTTTATTCATAACAGACGACTGAATTAAAAAATCTCAGATAGTCCCGTGCTCTTTTTTTTGTCTCTGGACCGGAAACGGACAAACAGAAATTATCAAAGAATTTAAAACTAAGTATTTTTAGTATATTTACCTATGGTACATAACTGTTTATCTGACTGAATAAAATATTCAAAGAAAAAAATCTGAACTTATTAAAAACTTCATTTGCTTGAATGCCTCCACAAAGAACCGGAAATGATGGAAGTCAAAAATGAAACCTGTTAAACACATCTTTAATCAAATGCCTATCATCCATATAGGTTTTGCGTCTTGGTCTCTTACACTTTCTGAGATCTCGCAGGTACAATATTTGTATAAAAGAACGCTACCTGAGATATTTGAGATGATTCAATGGAAGTAGAATTTTTTCATTTATTGAACCAAATGTAGATGACCTATTGTATTTCTATTACTAAAATGTTACTTCCATGCTAAAAAATAAAAACACTTATAAAGAACTTGATTTGTTTGAACCCTTCCGTTAAGGACCGGAAGTGACGGTCGACAAAATGAAACCTGTTAAACACATCTTCAATCAAATGTCTATCATCCTTGTAAGTTTTGTGTCTTGATCACTTAGTTTCTGATATCCCGAGGGTACAAAATTTGTTTAAAAAAAGCTAGCTGAGATGATTGAGATATCTCACCAGAAGTAGAATTTTTCAGTTTATTTAATATCGCGTAGATGACATATGTAAAGATACTAATATATACAATCTATGTAAAATAAATTAAATACGTAAAAACAATAATTTTTGAAGTACTTCCAGAGACGACCGGAAGTTACGACGAACAAAACCAAATAGTTTAAACACATCTACAACTATAGGTCTATCATCTCACAAAGTTTAGATGTTCAAGATTTGTTACCGTTTTTGAGATCTCGAGATGACAAGGTTGTTAGCTCACCTAAGCTGAAAGGAATTTAATTAAGAATGGAGCATTTTGACAGAATAATGATATAAACTAAAATGTGTTGCTAACTTGGATTTATATTCACAGTTATTTAAATCAAAACAAAAGACAGGAAAATTGAGCAGTAATTATATTTAGCATAAGGCCATTCGATAAGTGGCCGGATTACGGGAGATAACTATTACTAATTATTAGCGGTCGGTTCTTTTCATCGCGGCCGGTTTACAGAATAGACAAGATCTGGATTGCACAACATTTTTAAAACATAAAATGATAAGAAAATGTCAGTGGACTGAATAAATTCGCCGGAATGCACAACATTTGGATTCAATAAGTTTTACTGTAACAGTAAGCATAAAAAAACAATTCAGCATGCTTTGCCATTCCACTGTCAGTATTCACCAGATCATCTATTCCCAAAGACTTCTATAGCAGCTAGAGTACATGTTTCAGTCCAGCTTTTTAAACCCCAAGTTTTGTGTTTTACAGATTTATAATCATTCAACATGTTGAAAGCAAAAATAAACTTAAATCCTGTTATAATTACTGTAAGTGTTTATAGCAATATAATTAAGGTCTTCCGTTTCCAACGAAAGACCTTTCTATTATTGTGCTGGTCAAGATTATTCTTATTTTTCTTTTTTTTTTTTTTTTTCCCTAGACGCGAACTTTGAAGCTTCATATCTTGCTCGTTTCTAAACGGTTTTTGCTCAAATTTTCAGGGCTAATAGACTTTACAAAACACTATCTAAAACATCATAAACTTTTAAATTTCCGTTCCGTTAACGAGTTATTCCCCTTTGAAAATTTTTTAGGGCCTTTGGTTTCCAGACAAAGGCTCCGAGACTATAATAGCAGGGAATGGGAATCCAACGAATTTGAATAATAGAGGCATTGAAGTTGTGCACATCGGTTTTTGTTTTGGGATTTCGTTTTTTATTTAGAAAAAGGTAGGGGGTCAAAAACGGGATTCCAAAAAGTGCGAAAATTTACACATATTTTCCTTTTTATCTTTTAAACAAAAAATATTTTGTTAAGACTTGTAGAATAAAAGTTGTGCAGAATTTCAAGGGCTTTCATTTGACACTATTGAAAAAGGGCTGGCCCCTTACATAAGGGGCCAACAGCCGTTGAAACTTTTTGCTTTATAACTCAAAAACGGTTAAGATTTCGATATGGCTGTCGCAGGAAAAGTTGTTCATTGGGATCTTATCAATGTCGTTACAATGTTATTTTGTTAGGGTATTGCGTAATATGAGTGTAAAAAGCTTTACTTGTTGACATGTACCTGTTTTCATTTTGCAAGTTAACGAAAAGTCTTTGAGCGTACAACTGACATAAAGTTATCACAGAGAGTGTACCTTTTTATACAGGGTGCTTTAATTCATTAGAAAAGGTTTTTTTACAGTATATATTCTTTTATATGAGGATTATAAGCCACTTTTGTGAAGTTTTTAGAGTGAAAAATCCTATTAAAACAATAAACACAAAATATAAACATTCTTTTTTAGACACAAATTACGGATTTAAAAAAAACTCTTTGTTATACATATTAGTTATTATACTGCATGCATTTGAATTCTTTCTGGGATCTGAGCTGTGTGTGTATACCATTACGTAACCTATCCCTCGCCCGCGGCCAAGGAGATCGGTCGCGGCTGGACTACCCAGCCGTCGGCGATTATCTAATACACAAGATTCGCGTCTTCATATATGGGTTTATTTAGCCGTAAACACATAGAATTGTTTTAATTTTGATTACATATAAAAGTTTATTCTTCTTAAATTGAATTAAACGATAGAGTGTTAATTAAGAAACCGTGCTATTAATTAATAAAAGCAATGTAATTCCCAATTAGAAGCAACATCACACATAAATCAATGGTTGGTATTTATGTAAAAAAAAAAATAATAACATTGTAATATATTTAAGTCATTTAATAATACTGCTAGCTTTCTAAATTATCCTTGGTTCACCTATCCCTCGCCCGCGGCCGAGGAGATCGGTCGCGGCTGGACTACCTAGCGGTCAGCGGTTATCTAATACACAGGATTCGCGTCTTCATATAAGGGAAATCAGAAGCATCATCAGTCATATATCAATGTTGGTTTAGTAAGACTAAAAAGTTCTAAATTGAGATTAAATAATTATACAAATAAATGAAATATTCCGTCTACGATTTAATACGTTAGTTATCTTATTTCCTTGAGAAATTTTCCGAGCCGAAACCGGAAGAGAGACAGGTACAGACAATTAACTCTGGTAAATGCGCAGCTGGTAGAATTATTGTGCACTGTAGCAGATGATCGGAGAAGTTATACAAACGTATGTTGCATAAAAGTTGCATAAGTATTTGAGTACGTTACTATGATCGTATATTGCATAATTTTTCAGTAAATCCCGTCGAAAACTTGTTCAAACAAACGAAAGATTCTGCTCATGTCGCTGGCATTTATTCATGCCGATATTCATTTCAACGATTGACATTTGATTTGTTTTTCTAGTACATAATTATATAAATACAATAATTTTCTAGATCATCGGAAAAACTCTGTTGAGAGCATTTTAACACCCGTGCATATAGACAATATACACAAGCGAGCTTGTTTCCCTCGGGGCTTCACACCTGAACACATGAAGTTAACCGACCGGTTAAAAACCTCGGCCTCTAACGGGCTTGACCGGTCCATGTAAAATCAACCTTGTGTTTCAACTGAAGATTAATTTATGTATCCATGATTATTTCCGTTAATTAATGCTGAGAGTTTTTACAGACTTCGTAGAAAATAAAGGAATTTTTCATAGAGTTGCGCGCGCGCGAGAGAGAGAGAGAGAGAGAGAGAGAGAGAAAGAGAGAGAGAAAGAGAGATCAAAATTGGATGCATTATTTAGCAGGGTGTACAAAGTAAAAATGAATTCAAAAAATTAAATATTCCCCGAGCGTTCAAGGCAGTCAAAAAATAAAATCAAATTAAAATCGAAGGTCCGTGTTACAATGTTACACGTATGCGGTAGGTGCTGGCACGATAAAAGAAATGTCCGGAATTGAGGGATTGGGTTATTTTTTAAAAGAATATTCACATGAGTTTTGTTTTGATTCTAGCGATCACATAATCACTTTTGTACTACTTCTACATGGCCGTTTGTTTCATTGTGAAAACGAACTCATTGCTGTGTTGACCACCCCTGCTAAGTGCTCATGCTGACTTTTTTTTCAAAACTGGCGAAAAGGCATCCAAATGTGGCGAATATCAATTTTTGGTGACCTATTGTGTGTAAAATTTTCCCACCCGTTCGTTTATTCGACCAGCCTGTGTTATTCTATCCCACATGCGACCAAAAATCTCGTGTCGCTTCAGCGCACACAGCTCAGAACATATATAGCCCCAGGTTATTTATGGCTGCAGATCATCAATTGATATGTAATTGAGTAAACACTTAGAAGGGTGCTTTCACTGCAGTGGTCAATTGTTAAACAATTAGAGATCTAGTCTAACTCGAAGTCAGTTATCTTAATTCACGCTAAAGGTTCGAGATCGTAATCTGAGAATGGGGCTAATAAATTAAACTGTTGAACACCCTAAACTTCTATAGTTATGAACAGAATAAAATAAATATTATAAGTTAAAAGTTTTAAGTCAAAGATTTTAAATAAAATTGGTTCTCTGGATTAGAAGTTAGGAAATACGATTATATGATGCAATGTAGTCGGTCGCCATATAAATCGTCAGAGTACTGCAAGTGTCGACAGTTTTCTTATTTCTTTGAAAGACCATTGTTCACTTGGCTTACAAACAATAATACAGCGACATATTTTCCTCCCAAAAAATATATGCACTTCTTAAAGTTACACTTAAGTGAGATAAATATGTGTTCTTGGGGATTTTATTTATTTTTAATGCACATTGATTAAAAACATTTTATTGAAGCTGTGTAGTATGAGATAGTAATGCAACTTAATTGACTGAAAACCAAGGAGAATATTTTATTTTTACATATGGCCTGTCAAAATAGGAGATTGTAGACTTGTAGCTTGTTAACTCAGAAATAATCTAGAACAAAAGAAATAAAGTCTTTATGGCTTTTGCTCCTCTTCTTATTTATGTGTATGAGTCCATTAAGGTATTTTTGTTTTTATTTCATTATATAAAAAAGTGTTGGTTTTTTTTTTTAACTCAAACTTAGAACTGTAGAAATTCAGTATCTTAACTTTTCAAAAGCTTTGATACCTTACCACTTGGAAATCATGTAGTGATGCAAATTGTCAAATGTCAATAAGGAGGCATCGTCAGAACCCACGGGTTTCCTATCCGTTATACTGCTTTTAAGGTAGTGTTACGGATAGAAAACTCGTGGGTTCCGAGTGCAAATGTACATACAATGCATTGGTCAATACATGTATATTTAAACAGTACAAAATATGAATAACTAACACATATATTTAAGCATTGAATGCTTATATTTATATTCATACTGATGTCTATTTGTATGATATATATGTGTATCGTTGCTGTAAAGCCAATATATACGCTCTTAGTCAGGGATATGAAACATACATGGGACAGCCATATTAACATCTTATTTAGTTCGGTTCCGCGACTAAAAATGTAGTGCCAGAAACTCTGTAGAGAAAAATCCCATTTTTTAAGGAATAGATATAATTTATTGATTAGTTTTCAAAAGTACATATCAAATTGGTTATGTAAGATCAAACGTTTCATTTAATCTTACAAAAATAAAATTGTATAATCAAAACACGTGAAGACGTTTATATTTGTGCACATGGCGCATGAATTATCAAAGTGTATTCATAGAAAATTGAACGTCGCAGATTTTCAATGCAAACATAAGGGGAAATATACACTGAATGTAAATATATGTACATGTATATATGATTTGATAGAAATGATAGTAAAACATAGGTCGTTCTTTGTGACGCACTAAAGTGGCGAAAAGGATTTTTATACCCCCGCAAACGAATTCTGGGGGGTATATAGGAATCACATTGGAAGTTATTACTTCACACAAATATTGCTTATGACCTGACGGTCTGTAATGACCTTGATGCAAGGTCATTTGGGCAAGGTCACTGGCATGAAAAAAGCAAAATTCGTGTCCTGTCCATATTCTAGTTTCTTATGCATAAACATTGGAAGTTCTTACTTCATACAAAGATTGATTATGACCCGAGGGTGTGTCATGGCCTTGACCCAAGATCATTTGGACAAGATCAAGGAAACTGACAGGAAAAGTGCGAAATGTCTGGTCTATATATCTTTTATGGAAAGACATTGAAGGTTCTAATTCACACAAAGATGGCTTATAACCTAAGGGTGTGTAATGATTTGTCCCAAGGTCATTTTGGCAAATTAAAGGTCAGGGGAAGAAAAATTTCATAATCTTAATAGAAATGATCAGAAGCTAAAATTTGACACAAAGATTGCTTGTGACCTGTAAATATGTTCTGACTTGAGCTTTGGTCATTTGTGCAAGTTAAGTGTCCCAATAAGAAATAGAAGCATCAATTATTTTCTAGTAGAGAAATACTGAGTTATGATTTTTTCTTAGCGGGGGTAACATTTGCTAGCTTGCTCACGGTACCTCTAATTGATCCAGCTTCCTCGCAACCAAAATTTTCTTTAAATTAACATTAAGAAAATTGGATTTTGGGGCATTGCCCCCCCCCCCCCCCCCACACACACACACGCTTTTAAGGAGAAAGCAAAAATTTTTTTTTGCAAATTTAAATCAAAAGCATATTAAACAATAGAAGATACAGCTGCCTCACAGCTTCTCCTCCACTACCACCACCACGGATTAGGACTTTGAAGATTTGCTTGTCAAGATTTCGGATAAATATGTTCCCCCTAGCAAAAACGATGCTGAGTGGCTGTATGGCCAAACGATATATGGAGAGTTGTCCCTCCTGCTGAGCACCTCTCGTATAGCGCACCCTAAGGCGGGAGAAGGCGTCATCGTTTATTTACAATTTGTGTTCGTTTCAATTGTTTAATTTTAACACTGCCCTTTACATAAATTATTCCCTTAGTAAACAGTAGAGCTGTAAGTATGAGTACAGGGAAATGCAGTGGAATTTGTGTTGATTACACTTTGATATAAGGCTAGGCAGAGTTTGTATCGTGTAATCAGTTGTACATAAACGTATTTATCACTTTGTGTTTGTGTTCAGAATAATTATATACATGTTCATATATGATTTTTTTTTTTACAAATTATCCTAACCTGATGTAAACATGAAGTAACTTAAACGGAGAACTTGCTTGGTATAAAGATAATACTTTGAAATTGAGCCTCGTTTTCGATTTTCGGAACGTACTATTATCATATTGACAGTCTAATCTGATTAAAACCATCCCTCTACTAATACTCGTCAGGGTCTGATAGGTATCGACAACAGGTCATCTTTACAAGACTTCACATTTGCATACAATCTAAATATACTCTTACTTACCAAAGGCATACCTTTATATGTTTAATGTTTAGGTGCATATCTTCAATACTTATTCTGGAGGTTACATATAAATGGACATGAATTAATTTGTGTCTCCTTTGAAGAGTTCCTATTGATTTTCTAAAGGTCTGATTGGTCAGAAGTAATGGTCGTGTGAAGATGACCTCCAATCAATACCTGTCAGGCCCTGACAAGTGCAAGGAAAATGGGGTGGTTTTTATCAGACTGTTTGACAATCCTTTCTCGACTCGAAGCTGCAACGGAAGACCTCTTCGTTGCTTTGCAACGAACACGGCTCTAGTTACTGTATGTGTTTCAAGCAACAATCAAATAATCACACATGCTGTTTTGATAAATAGTTGAATCTTGACAGTTTTGTGCTCCTGTTTTGGGGAGATATACAGTCAAAACTGTTTTAAGAGGCCACCTTGGGGGAACTTTGAAAGTGGCAACTTAAGAAAGGTGGTCTCTTATTCCAGTTCGTCTTCCAAAATTCATTTGAACGATACATATGTAGTGACTAAATTCATCTATAGTTTATTCTATGACTCATAATAATGATTTTCCCAACAACTTTTTCGAAAAGACTCTATACATATTTTGATTATTACATAAACTTATTAAAAACAAAAACTGGAAACAAAATAAACAAGAAAATCAATTAAAAATACTGTATTTTGTTTTTTATTAAAATCGTTTACGCCGATATCGTTGTGTGGAATAACACAAGTTGTGTACGTTTAAGGTATCTGATCCATAATAGCCCCAGATTAAATGAATCTGGATGCATAACAGATATGTATTTGCTTAATACTCATTATACTTCGACAAAATTATTACTTACAATGATTACTGTATTTTGCCAAATATGATGTATACTTTATTTTCTACACAGAAAGGGGTACTTAATATATACCACAATGGGTTTTTGACAATTTTCCTTCCAGGTGAAGCACGGGCTGTCATACTGGAAAAACTTTATAGTTGAAACATACATACATTGCCGTTTGTTTAACGCAATATATAAACCTAATGTAATCTTTGTTAAAGCATTTAATTGCAGAAAACGATATGTTTATAATCTATTGATAGATAAAAAATCATTTAATAACTTGCAATTTATACTCAATTTGATCTATTTATTCATTCCTCATTAAGATGTGTATTTTACCGTCTTCGTGTATGCCGCCATTACAGATGTTATAAATGGATATGCATAAGCCGGGCCTCATTAAGTCAGTGCACTTCCTTATGGTAATCATAGTGGGTTTAAAAGTATTTTAAGAATTATTAGTATTTTGATTAAATACAAGTAATTTTAAAATTCACTGAAGATTTGATAGCTTATCTTTTTAACATCTATGTGGTCCTATCGAAGCCATTGTTGTGAACACATCACTTATCATCTCAGACATCGCCTTGGGGCAATGAAATTATCAAAACATCCATAATGACCTGTATACCCCTGTTGTCTGCGATAGGTAACCATATTGAGCAGTTCAAAAGTTATTATGATGATTAATAAGATATTGAAATATCATGACAGAATCGCGATCAAGTGGCCGTTGAATAAAGTCTTAATAACATGGTGGGTCAAGATTAGACTGGCTGTGTTACACGAGTGGCCGCTCATTCCAGGACAAATACATAAGAAAAATTGTCCAGGGGAAATGAAACTGGCCGCTGGTCAAGAGTGGGCGTTGTTTTCGGTTGGCCGCTAAGACAATTTTGACTGTATATACTATGAGCTTCTTCATAGCTTTATTTTTCACAATTTTCTTGGCCCATTATACACACATATCAAATAACCAGAAACTGGAACTTTTGGTTTAATGTGTATGATAACTTTATAGATGCACCTATAATTAACTTAAGTCTAAAAGTATATAACAATGATGTATAAATGAACCATATTTGGAGTTTTTTAAGTAAGTAGATGCCCAATGCCCAGATGACTAATTATGAAGTAGTATTATGTAGTTGTACTTTATTTCCCAGTATTTCCCGGGAAATATGAGTATTTCCCGCTTTTTTTGCCAACACTGGATTCAAGTTTGTTAAAATGAAGGGCCACAACCTCTTTCAAGGGGAGATAATTTAAATTCATTGAAAATTTGTTGGTATTTTTCAAAAATCTTCTCAAAAAGCATTTGGTCAGAAAAGCTGAAACTTGTGTGGAAGCATCCTCAGGTAGTGAAGATTTAAGTTTGTTCAAATCATGATCCCCGGGGCAAGGGTGGGGGTTCGAACTTTTACATAGGAATATATAGAGTTTATCTTTAAAAAAATTTCTTCTCTAAAACCGATCAGCCAGAAAAGCTGTTACTTGTGTGGAAGCATCCTACATCTTTTGTATCAGTTTTGATCAGTTTTAGAGAAAAAGATTTTTAAAGATTTAAAGTATGTTCAAATCATGACAATCTGATTAAAATCAGATCCTTGATCCGCTCCTTGTTTTTCTATTGTCACTACACGAGGATCTGAAGAAACCCCCGATTGAGGTCACCTCCTGGTGAACTTTGTTTTGACCAATGAAATTGTCGGTTCCATTCCTCAGTTACGTGTTTTGGAAGTCATGCTAATACAATCTTTGGATTCTCTGATGTAGTCTTATATCAACTTATGCTCCATCTCTAGCTCTCTGATACTGAAAGATTCGAGAACATGTGTCATTGCTTCGTCATACGACTCCATTTTTATAACCCGAAAATACCCAAATATTGTTGATTCTTTAAATTTGTTTAGACTCTGGCCCCTGGACAATTCTTGAGTTCAAAGTTTGATGTGGCTTTATAATCCATATATAAACATTTGTTTAAGATCTTCTCGAGAACTGCAATGCTCAATATGTGATATGACTTTAAAATCATCCTGTTACAAAGGAGCTCAATGATAAACATAAGAATATGCAGTGGAAGTTTTTTTCATACAGGATCTATTATCATGATTATACTACATTGTTCAGATATTTTGTATATGACTCCATAAAGCGGATTATATTGTGTCTATTGTTGCTCAGGTGAGCGATGTAGCCCATGGGCCGCTTGTTTGTTGTGGGACAGGAAATGGACTACCGGAAATGAATTTTGAAAAAATGAAAAAAATGCCTCGAGATATTGTCATTCTCTATCATCCCTAAAAATTTCAGGAAAATCTATGCAGTCATCTCTGAGTTATTCTGCGGACAAAAAAGGGGGGAAAAAATAATAATAAGTAGATTGTTCTCGTTGCGAGCAACAAGTGGGTCTTCCGTCCAATTAATGATTAGACAAGATGGAATCCATCATTTTAAAGATAAAATCGTAAATCTACGCAAAAAATAAGGGTAAAAAATTTTCGGCACTTGAGGCTTGGTCGCCTGGGCACATGTCCACGACTCTAACAACTGAGATACGCAGACTCTTGCTTCAGAATTTTGATGGCCAATATCTTGAGAATGCGTTGATCGATTTTAAAACAAATTACATATTCTGAATCAGTAAAAGGGTCACCATAAACTGTTAAAATATGAAAGAACAATTTCAGAAAACAAAAAAGATAAAAAATTCAATTTTTAAAATTTTCTTCCAGTGGCAACCAGAAGTGACGGCAGACATTTTCTTGACCCAGGTGCAATAGATAATCGCAATGTCTAGCCTTCCTAAAAATTTCAACACTCAATCTTTACTCGTTTTTTAGATCTCTAGTCGAGAAAATTGACTTTAAAAAATCGTAAACGGACTAAATTCTGACCAGAAGTGTATTTTTAACAATTGAACAGGAAACATCAACTTCAGATAAAAACGCATTAATCTTAAAAATTTGAATGAAATCAATCCAGTCTTCATCGAGAAATCGTCTGCGCAAATTCGGTAAGAAAAAAAAGAATAATAATAAGAAGAAGAAAAATGAAAAAGAAACAATAGAATAATAGTAGGGTCTTCTGCTGAAGACGGAAGACCCTAATAAGGAAGAAAGAAAAAACACAACAATCACTGTAAGGTCTTCCGTTTCCAACGGAAGACCTTATTAAATATATCTTTTAAATGATTTATTGGTTGATAGAATTGGCTATTGCTCACATAATAAATGAATTAGATGTGATGTGTTCAATATTATTTCAAATGGCTTTTTTTTTTTCATTATTTTCAAATTATGAAAACATAAGATTTGTAAATACACACATATAAGATTTTTCAAGTAACATTAATTTGAATTTTCAGGATTGGAATAAAATGTTGACAAGTTTCATCTGATGTCTGCCTTTTACTGTATACAGGGAATTATTGGCCCCCGTTTCATTTTCACCCCTTTCACCATCAGATTCTATATAATTCCTTCTTACATGTTATATATAATAGTAATATCAGTTTGATTTTTTAATACAGATTTTTCAAACCTCCAAGAGATGAGAACATCAATGGTACATGTATGTGTTAACGAGATCATTCCTAATTTGAGACAGAATGCAGAAAAATATTAGACTAATGTAAAGAACAGAAACCATGAGTGATGAAGAGAAGTGCTGATTTGTTTTTCTCTTATATTCATCCTGATAAAGCCTTTCCTGATTGATGTCTTGGATCTTATATTTGGTTAATTTGAGGATGAAAATATTTATTTGAACATGTATGATATAATATTAAGACAACAAGCAACGCAACATATCCTGAAATGAGAAGCTGGACCAAACCAGTGATAATCTACCATTTATTACTTGGATTTAAAACCATTGCTGCAACTTCAAAAGCCATGAATAGTTTGGACATATAATGCATACAATTAAAAATTATGACTATTGTAAAAGTATATATATTATGATACATGCATATGCTACAGGAAATACATGTGGTAAATATTAAAAATTGTACCATTACAGTATTATACTGACCAAGTGCAGTGATGAAGTTTGTAATAGTTGTTTACTGTTCATGTGGAGTAACTGATTTTTAAAATGTTATTTGATTTAACATGTATTGATTTTTCCAATTATTATGTGCATAATGTCCAAATAAAATCATGGTTAGATATTTTTCAAAGGATAATAATACCAGACCTTTTTAGCAAATTAGGGATTCACCCGGTTTGGGGGGGGGGGGGGAGGTTTTTAGAGGTTTATATGTTTAAAGAGACATGGTGACGCATAAACCCATGATTTAGCAAATATCGAATTTTTTCACGATTTCCACATTTTTTATATATCATATGCAAAGGTAAGCTTTTGAAAAATTACAGTATTCAAAAGTAAATAAATCAAATTAAAAAGAGAAAAATAGAATTAAGTGTTTGGCCAACACAAAAATATTGAGTTTCCCTTCCGCCTCATAGCCACACAAGCGCAGGGGAATGTAAATAATGCAGTGTGGCAAATATCATGAGCTAGTGGACTCTCATTGAAACCTGATTTCATCAAGAACTATAAATTTATTCAAATGCTCTCTATGAATGCATATTTCTTACCACAGACATCGAATAGCTTCACATTCAATTTTTTTTCTCAGTGTGTCAATCCCACTGTTACTATTTTTAGACAGCATTCACAATCACGTGACACTAAAATCAATGTCCAAAACAACTCGGTTTGTTTACATGTGCATTTTTCTGATGAGTTTTATTGACTTGTAAACTGATAAATGATGACTTATTGTGCGTGAAACATTCGGTATGATGAAATTTAGTATATTTCTTCTGATTTCCGTTGTCATAATCAGAAAGTAAAACGTGTATTTTGAGTCACCGTATCACTTGAAGTTTATGATT
Organism: Magallana nippona; assembly: GCA_033439105.1. NCBI lineage: Eukaryota > Metazoa > Mollusca > Bivalvia > Ostreida > Ostreidae > Magallana > Magallana nippona. Next base: position 32,385,006 of record CM065918.1, on the reverse strand, counting down.
GCATAGTATATCAAGTCATCATTATCATGTCTATCTGTCTATCACTGTCTTTCCATCCATTTATCTGTCTGCAGTCTGTTTTATTTAATTACCCTGATGAGGTCACTGATGAAGATCTAGTTCAGATCATCAATATGACATGTATACCCAATAGGCCTCACAGAAAATATTAGTCCTCTTTAGCAGTTAAAGTTTTTATGAATGTATGCCATTGTATGGTTGAGGAGAATGTTGATTTTAAACACTTTTTGAAATAATTTTTATGAATAAGAATATTTGTTGTTATATAGATACCTTATCTATATTTTGTCTCATTTTTACATAAAAAGAAAATATACATATCATAGTTCTACCTTTTTTTTAGTTCAATTGAGGCTGAACAAATGTAATATATTACCCTGCAATCACTCTTATAAAATCGAAATCATACATTATAAATAGCATCAAGACTAATACTGGGAACAAGGAAGAGTTCAAAGTTCAGCATATATAGAAATTATAGCAATTTATTGGAATGCATACATGTATATATATGAGGATAAATCTTAAATCATCTCAGAATCTGCAGTGTTGTCTAGAGCAATCAGATGATGTGATTAAAAGGATTATCAATATTAAGTATAAAATTTTATTTTATACCTGTAATTATTTGAAAGATGTATCCTATTTACCCACCCCATTTTAATGCAATACAAATGCAGAATCCTCTTCTCTTAAAACTTTTGGTTTTATGGAAATACAATCAGTTATAGCAGTTTTGACTTTCATGAAGCACAAAGAGTGATTTTTTTAAAAGTCAGGTCAAAGGAAATTCGGATTTACAACCTTTTTTTAACTTAATAGCTAGTAGTATTTGCAACACAACTCCATTGATTTTTTCTACAAGAACATATGCAGGTTCACAATATAACTTAAAAGAAATTTCCATTTAAAACTGAATTTTACAACTTTTCTAACAGATGAGTAGGGTCTGTAGCATCTATTTTAATAGAGGTAAGAGGAAATTCAGACGTTACTATCTTTTTTTCGAATTCATTAACATACCAATTATTTTTCATTTATCTGTTGTTTTTTTCTTAGCATTTCTTAAAAATAAAATTGAAAAAATTTGAGTCTTAAATTAGCAAATAGTATTTTATGTATTTCTAGTTCGGGTCACGTCAAAAAATGTCACTTTTTTAGAGGTCAGAGTAAATTCAAACTAAAAAAGCGGATTACATAAAAGGAATTTCAATAATCCATTTTCAGATAAATAAATTATTTTATTAACTTTTTAATATCATGTAAAGAAAAGCTTTCTAGATAATTCTTCATGTGTCTTTTATGACATTTTTAATTTGCATTAAAGTTTTTGTTTTTTTCTTGTTCAAGTTTATTGAACAAGGTAAGTTTTATTTTATTTCAAATATAAAACAGGTTATTAAAGTATTTTAGCATTAGATTAGATTTTAACTCTTAATAACTACTTACCAAGGCACAGGTATTATTCTCACTGGGCAGATTAGATTTTGACCTTATACGCTGTACTAGCTGGCACTCATTTACCGATAAGGACAAGACGTCAGAGTGCATTATTGAAAAACATTCTGCCATATGTCCACGTTGATAGTATTTGAGTATTTAATGTTTTACCAAATGTTCAGCAAAAGTCCTTGATAACATTACAACAATGCTATTAGTTAACATAGTTTAACAGTGACTTATGAATTATCAAAGTATCAAAATAAGTCCAGGGTAAGGATTGATGGTAAGAATAACAACTGAAGTCCTGCAGCAACTTTCCGACCTTATTTTTTGTGTGGGTGCCAAATGAGATAAAGTATTCTGGGTTTTGAGATCACTACAGTGGGATTGACCTCTGGAATTAAATGTTTAGAAATCGTTACATTTTCTATTTGCCATTGGTGATAAGTATTTCAAGGACTGGTGCACTTAAGGTAATCGATCAATCAAAATGAACTTGTAGTTCCATAAATGCTTCATGTTACTCAAACACGTGTTTGTTTATTCTTTTCATCTATTTACTGTTATAATTGTCACCTAGTCAGGTGACATTGAAATTCATAGCATAGGCAAAGTTATTGTGTACATGAAAAACCATTCGAAGGCTCTGTTTCGTGCAGTCCACACACAACAAAACTCAAAAAGAAACCGTTGGCAATCCTCCACTGGATATTTCGGACGTGGTGAGCCTCGTTTTGCAGTCCCAATTTCAAAACATATCAGGTCAGCTTAAAGCAGAACAGTCCAAATCTAACGCTAAGAAATTGAAAGAAATCTCTAATTTGAAAATTAAATTTGAAGGGAACTGTGCACAGTACGACTTTAATGCCAGAATTCTTGAGCGCCTAGATAAACTTGAAACAAGAGCTTTTTATACTAAAGATAAAGGTTATAATGAGAATTTTACCATTGCTGGCCAGGTAAAATGCTTTCAGAAAAATCATTTAAGGCAAATTAAGCACAGTTTAAAAAGAAATATTGGTAAATGGAGAGACATTGGTACACTCCATTTATTTTGAAAGTAATTGAATCTGGTTTTGAAATTCCCTCTGTTTCAAATCCACCAACAATGTGTTTTCGTAATAATAAATCTGCCATCCACAGTGTTGAATTTGTTTCTTTAGAAATTTTTAAAATATGAACGAATGTAGCAACCTATATTGATACAGTATCCACTAATGATATAAAGTTGTATTAGTGGTCAGACTTCTGACCGTTAATGATATAATTTTATCATTAACGAACTACCAAATACAATTTCAAAATTATATCATTAAAGGTAAAAATTCACGTCCACTAATGATATAAGAAAAAAAAACGCAAAATGAGTACATCTTTGACCTTTAATGATAATTTTTTTTTATTTCATTAGAGGATAAACTTCAACCATTAATGATACAATTTTGTATAATAAAGTACTATTTTAAATTTATTACTTTTTTCCAGTTGTATAAATTTGATAAGATTTTATCTTTAGATGCAGGCTAAAATAATAAAAAAAAAAAACATGTATTCTTAATTTTGCATTGTAGAATACATGTATAAACATATGATAGAAATATGACAGAAATGGTGTAGAATATTCGAACAAAAGGTGAACAAGAATGTATAAAAGCAACAATTTTTGAAGATTGTTTTAAGATATGTTGCTCAAGTTCATATAACTCTTTCTTTGTTTAGCTCACCTGAGCTGAAAGCTCAAGTGAGCTTTTCTTATTACTTTTTGTCCGGCATCCGTCTGTCCGTCCGTCTGTCTGTCCGTAAACTTTTTACATTTTCGACTTCTTCTCCAGAACCAATGGGCCGATTTCAACCAAAGTTGGCACAAAGCATCCTTAGGTGAAGGAGATTCAAGTTTGTTAAAATGAAGGGCCACGTTTTCTTTCAAGGGGAGATAATGCGAGAATGCATAAAACTTCGGAATATCGTATGCCTCTGTATGTACTCAATACACGACTACATTTTCACTTGGTCGATCTTTGTATTCAATGAGAGAGAGAGAGAGGGGGGGAGCCAGGGAGGGGGGTTTAAATAGAAATAAATAGAGACGTATTCATTCATTAATTCATCGTTTAACATTAATTAAAGGGGCATGGTCACGATTTCGGTCAAATTCTATTTTTCTTTTTTTATTATTTACAATACTTTAGGAATGCATCCCTGATGATTAAATGAAATTTGACGGTCAGTCGTAGAGTTATAAGCAAGTTACAGGGCTCACAAATCTTTGTAATGTAAACAAGGCTCCTGCCCTGTTTTTGTTTACATAGGTTCAAAATACTAGTTTTTTTCAAGCTGATTTGTGTATCTTCTTATTCATTTTAAACATAAATAAACAGTTCATAACGTTTGACACATCTACTTTAGGTCCAGCAGGCATATTCACGAAGATATCTTAGGACTATGGTGTGTCCTAACTACATCTTAGTATACGTCTTAGTCTTAAGTCTGTTTCTCGAAGCTCTCCTAAATTAAGGAACCGCCATAACTTTGCCCTAACTTTAGGACATCACTTACCTTGTCCTAAGACCATCCTAAGGCTGTAAAATCACGTTTTTGGGATATTGGGACTGCTGTGAAGCTTTTGTTGAAGACCGGTAGAATAAGGCAATCTTTTCTACAGTTCCAGCATTTACGACAAACCTCATATTGCCAATCCGGAGGGGAGGGTGGGGGGGGGGGGGGGGCATAGTCATTAATTCTATCATGTACGTTTATTTTAACATAATTATGTGGAGAGGGACCCCGAACTCTCACCCCTTCTTCGTTGCTACATGCCTGCCTATGAGCTGACAAAATAAGCTATTTTTTCCGAAATACTTCTCACTTATTTTCAATATCTACATTGTACACTAAGTAAGTTACATTCATTGTTTTCATTACTTTTGGAAATTATTCAAATGCCTTGGCTAAGCAGTAAATTCACATTGGTTTTTATAAGCCATGCGTGATCATTTTTATTTTTATCACTTCATTCTGAAAAAAAATATTCAAAATATAAAAAATTTAAAATGTTGAATAAACTGTATTTATGTATTTTCGAGATATATTACAACTTATTTATTGCAGATTAAAGGGAAATTGGTTTTGTTTGAACTTGTACGTTTCTACATATAACGTTAAATTCTATGAAAAACGTGTGAATGTACATGTGTATTACATGTACTTGAATAACAAGATTATTAAATGTTAATTTACACTCAAAGAATGCACACTTGTTGCTGAAATAATTTTTGCTTGTTAGCCAATTCTGTCATGATTCATGTTTTCTTTTTAAAAAAAATAGTCAACATTTGGATTTCTTGGGGGGGGGGGGGTCTTTTTCTTTTAGGTTTTTTAAACTGAATTGTTATTGGAGACTTATATATATTTAGGTAAATGTAAATATTTAAAAATGTTTACAATAAAATAACTGTTTTTAGGACTATCGTGTTAACTATCGAAACGTACAATTTTATCTCTGGAAAAATGTTGAATGATTCATCCCTACACAAGTCTCTAAAATTCGATCAGTATGAATCAATTTGAAAAATAAGAATAGTTGTAGAAGGTAAGATCCTAACTTAAGATGTTCCTAAGTTACTGTCGAGCTACATCTTAAGACGTGTCCTAAGTTGATCTTAGGATGTTCCTAACTTTTTCCTAAGTCATATCTTAGGAACACATTTAGGTCATATCTTAGGAAAATTTCGTGAACATGCCTGCAGAACTGGAATTTTCACTTCAACATTCAAAATGTAAACAAAAGCTTTGTTAACATAGCAAAGAATTGTAAGCTCTGTAACTCAACGAATGACACTCAAATTTTGGTTGCCTATTAAAATGCCTTACTGAAGCATAGCAAACATTTAAATTGGAAAAATAATTTTTGAACAAAATCGTGACCATGCCCCTTCAACTTGAATCTAACATCATTTTTAACTTGTTTTGACGCAAGAAAAAGATAGTTACATCCTACCGAAATTTAATTTACAAGAATATTTAAACAATAAACATAAACAAAAGGTAGCGATTTATACCGAAAATAAAAAAATGACATAACCCACCCTCTGCAATATAACCCACATATATCACCAAAGAAAGCATTTTATTATTTATATTTACATCTTTCTTTAAACAAATTAATGAATTGAATTGATCGTGAAAAGAAAGTAAAAGTAGCTAAATTATTGTTAATATACATCGCTTCGTTAGACAAGCGTTTTATACTGTAATTGGAGTCTGGCATCATTATGTATATTCCGTGCAGTCCGTGATTTTTCTTAGGTTGCTGAAGGACCGATCGATAAACGGGGCGTGTAGATTCAGTCCTGTTATAGTTTCTATACAGCTGTGAATTTCAATCAATTTTCGAAAGAAATAGAGGGAATCATACATATAAAAAAAAATAGTTGATGTAAATATACATGTAAATCTATAAAAATAAGATTGCATTTTTGTTAGAATTTTTTCTCTCAAAACAACTGTCCACATTTTTATTGGTGTGACTTTACAGCGAGATCAAAATGAATAAATGTTTCTCTATTTGAAAATAAACACTTGTATGTTATTTTAATAATACCCTAAAATTGTGGAAACACAGGCATTGAATTTGATTACCTTGTCCATGCATTTTTGTTGCATATTTGCTAATAAGCTCCTCGGCAGCTTAAACAACTTTGACATATTTAAAGGTTGGGGAGAAGTTTGCTATCTGTTGCTTTAAAAATCATTTTTTATCTATCATATTTTCTGGGTGTTTTTTATCGCATGTGGATTCACCGAAAGTGTATCTGGATTAGCTGCCGAACTGTAGCTATATATCTGGATATTCAAAATGCTTTGTTCATATTGTTAGACATGTACAATTGTAGGTAATTATTAATTAATTTTTCTTCAAACACATTAAAGACGATTTAAAAAAGTATTGAAGAAAAAATTAATGCATCTAATAATATTTGACGTTCGTGACGTTTTCGACGAGCTACGTCAAAGCAGTGTTAATATGTCTTACTAAAATTGTCATAAAATGCTTAAAACACACAAGATCTTGGATATATTTGTATTTAGAGAGAGTTGATAAATCGAAATTGATAAAAAAGTGAGTTTGTGAAATTTTGACCTTCAGGGCCCTTTTCTCGTGATGACAGTCATTTCTTTGTTGGCTGAGTATAGTGTATTAATATTGGATGGAGTATCAACAAAGTAGACAATCAAAGATTAGTACATTATTGACCGATAATGATAAACTTTAAATTGAATTATTCCAAGCGGATAGTCTTGCCTAGAATATCCACTTATGGATGCCAATCTCTCTAGCTATGTGTAATTCTCGCTCTGTTAATTAAGATAAGTATGAGCTAGATTATTTAAAAAATAAACAATCTAAAAGAGTACATCATTTACCAATAATGATATATCTTTATTCATGTATTGCATTAGTCTTAGTTGGTGGTGTTGCTAAATGGAAGGATATCAACTACTTTACCTATATGTAATTGATCTCCATGCAACCATTAAACCAAGCATTTCGTTGAATAACTGATCATAATATTAACACAAGAAGGGTAATTAAATCTCTCTATATAAAAGGCCGATTCATGGCTGAGGATCGGGTATAAGTATGAAGAGGTACATGAAAAATGCAAATGTATTAAAATAAAGTACTATATTATTTATAATTGTATCATTAATGGTTGAAGTTCATCCTCTAATGCAATAAAAGTATATCATTAAAGGTCTCCGATGAACTTATTTTGCGGGTTTTTTCTTATATCATAAGTGGACGTGAATTTTGACCTTTAATGAAGGTCAGAAGTCTGACCACTAATGCAATTTTATATCATTAGTGAATACTGTATCATTAGAGGTTACTACAGACGTACTTTAGCAGTACCTTTTCAGTCGTTTGTGTGCAGTCCCTTGAATGTCGCCAAAATAAAAACAAACAGAGGATGATTCTTGATCCTAGTAGGTTAAATATGTATGTAAAGTAAAAAAGAAAAAAAAAATCGAGTCTGGAAGACGGCCTAAGTTAATTCGAAAAAGGTTTTTATTGTATTAAATTTGATCTGAAATCAGGATACCATTATAGATAAAGCTGAGAAATACCAAACTTACCAAGGATGGCATGTGGTGATAACGAATAACGGTATGTTGCTACATAAGTAAGGAAAGTTGACTATAGAAAAATTAAAGTCATCACGTTTCTCATAAAGTTTTGTTGTTAGGTTACCATCAATGTCCATTTCAAGTAAAATATCCAAATATGAAACAGATGACGCAGACTCGGTGATATCTTTTATTTCAAGTTCACTGGGATATATCGAGTCGACGTACGCGTAAGTATGGAAGTAACAATTGTTAACTGATAATACGATAATAATGTACACATTGAAGACATAGTAGAGAATGCAATGAACTCATCGAAATCTCAGTGTGTTTAAGGTTAAAAAGATAATTGCGGTCTTACATGTATTACGTTGCAAGTTAGCGACAATGAGGCCTAAATACATTTTACTCACAATGAAAAGTCGTATTTCAACAACTTTGTTCTACAAACTGTTGAATGTAAACTATACAAACTGTTGAATGGGAAAAAAACCTGACAGTTCAATTTGATGAGTAAATGCATATATTAACATATGATTGCCTTTATACACAAGTGAATTAATCAAAAGAACCCTCCATATTCAGTTAATTTAAAATCACTGCAAGACGATTCCGTGATTGCTTATGCGAGACTGAACTCAAGTAAATCGAAATGAACGAGTTACAGACCAAGTACATGTATTCTACAATCTGATTAAAATATAGATCTATACAATAGCACAAAACGCTCTGTGCTATTATATATATCTGTATTTTAATAAAAATGGGCTTTCTATCCATATTACCCACCGGTTTATCTATATTCTGACAAACAAGCTTATGGAGTGCATGCTTTCAAGGGGGAACCCTTTTTGGAAATGTGTATTTGCATTTGTATTCTAAATTTTTAAAATAATATTTAGAATTTCAAAATTACTTAAAATATAAATATATCATTCTAGCTCTTATAAAAATTAAAATGAGCAAATATATTGGGAGAATATGAATATTTTATGATAGAAAAAGAACTAGCGCTCGAAGTTTACGATCCCAATCTTGATGTTTGAAATCTTCTTGTTATAAAAAGAATGTCTTAAGAAGGGCTTTGAATTTCTTAAACATCTTAGTTCTTAAACTAAGTATGGCCCGGAGCTCTTTGACTAGAGATGGTGTTATCACACTTTACAGAGGTTGACCACTTCAGCTTCCAAATACTAATGATACATTTAAAATTGCTATTAATAAAATTATCTTTTGAATTGCAAATTGTGTTTCAATCTTGAATCTTTCGATTTAAATATATCTGTCTATCATATATCTAAATTTATGTCTTTCTACCAGACTGAAGCCACTAACAGGACCTTTAGATGTATCCATTACAAGCTTTAGAAGGCATTTGTGAAATTGTAAAATGTTAAAAAATGACAAAATTTGGGTGATCTAATAAACAATATATGTCACAAACGCCTTCTTAAGCTTGTATACATCTAATGAGAGTTATTTTTTGTTATCAAACTGGAAGGAGATATAAATCACTGAAATGAGTCCAAACCCCTGGGAACATCCTTGCCAGCCGAGAGGCACTGCCGATGAATATTTGTTGAAACTGTATCAAACTACTGTCAACCATAATTACATAATTAATTCACCTTGCATGGCAATAGGTCATTGTATCGTTATCAGGTCAGTCAATTGGTTATTATTTTGTGAAGGTGCTGTGATAGTGTTGTTTTGTGTAATTATATAAAGATATTAAGATATTTAATTACACAAAATTTACATTAATCCTGTATTAAAATAAGGCGAACGGACCTTGGGCGAACGGAATCAAGGGCGAACGGACCTAGGGCGGGTTTTAAGTTTTTGAAGTATTGATAGATTTTTTAAAAAATTTACATTTAGAACAGATGGAGCACTTCTGTGTTCTTAAGATTGCGCACTCAATGTACTTTTATTTGCAATGGACATTATGTCATATCCGGAGCAATGTGCGCACAACTTAATTCTAAGATATCAGACGCTAAGACTGTCAATAGTTTTATTTATCTAATGCTTCAGTGGGTGGAAATGCCAATAAGCAGATATTGATTGGCTCAGGTTTTGTAAACCATTGACCAATATAAGGGGAATAATTTTGTAAACTTGGCAAAGATGAAATTTATCATCATTCTATCCCAAGTCATTCGAAGGCCATTTTTATCAGTAGCATAAGTGATTGTCTCAAAGTTATACCAATGTAAAAACTATCGGCAGACTCATTTTAGAAAATTCTCAATATCAAATCTGAAAAGGGCATGGAGGTTAAGATGCAAGTTAGGAAATGATTACATCTTTACACCAAACACTGAAGACCTTTTGAGACTGTAGATGTCACAGAAAAGTGAGACAGTTTTTACACATTTATGATTTGAAATGCATGTATTCTTCTAATTTTATTTTTATATCGATCAACTTCTTCACACTATCATCAAATTGGCGAATTAGCTGCATTTCTTTGACCTAGAATATTCCAAAAAGAAATGTGCATCAACAGTTTATCGAATTTAACCCGTGCAAGTCCAAAGTTGTGATAAATATGGGGTATTATAACCAGTTTGTTTTAGTATTATAGTATTTCTAGAACAGTTTAATCGGTCCGCTCCGCACGCTTTTCACAGAATTCAGGAATGCTTTTGCCTGTTTCAGCTCCATAAAATTGTTGGAAGCACTTGTATACGCCAGACTCAAATAACGACTGCAAGTCCTAGCTCAGGCTGCGTGTGCGTTAGTATAACCCTTAAGCTTTAGTTGTATAAATCCGATATGTGATTGTTCGGTCTATTATGTGCACTTTCAACCTAAATCGGTACAACTGTTGTCTGTTTCAGGGTTGGACGATCGTGAGGAACAACGTTTGTACTTTAATCTTTCTTTAACCTAATCAGCACAACTTCCATTTTCGGCGTGAGTTGTTTTAAAACACCTTTTGTTTTAGAATTCAGTTAATCTATAAGGGTTAAATCGGTCTCATTCACATACCGTATAGCCCTGATTATGGGGGGGGGGGGGGCACACATTGGCGGATTTCGGCCTACAAGGTGTACCATTAATTAAGGCGGATATAAAAACCATCTAACTCCGTATTGGAAGTGCCCAGGGTTTGAGCTCAAACAAAAGTTTAAGTTACAAAGCACACGTCATTTTGGTCGCTTATTTACAGGGGGTTAGAAACGTTCTCGGTGGCCAATTGGTTTTAGCTACCTGTTTTTTAAGTTGGACTCTAACCCCCACCTATAATCCCCTATAAATAAAATAAAGTAGTAAAAATTCAGGAAAAAATTTAGGTCTGGTGGGGTATGCATCTTCACTATGGTTCAAAATATCACGTCCTCCTCAACTTTTTTCTTGTACATCGTCGTAGAGCATTCAAATTTGGTGGAAACATTGGAATTTAGATAAGGCCTTTATCCCTGGACAAAAATCGTTTTTTGGGAAAATTTCCCGATTTTTCAAAATTTCCGATTTTTGGGATTAAGTTACAAAAGCACACTCTTCAACCACCTGTGGTTAGGTTATTTTTTGGTTGTAATAGTTCTTTTAAGGTATAATTAGGAAGATTTTAATGAGTTCTATACTTTAGCTAGACTTGGTACAGAAAGCAAAAGAAATAACGTCACAGGATCACTCAGAAAAAGTGTGCTTTGTAACTTTATTTTTTTAATCATGTTATATAGTAAATGGTCCTATGCTGGGGTTAGCATTTTTAATGCTGTATATTGAAAACAATTGGTTATTAAGGATACTTTGGACAATAATCATTAACCTTAGCCACTTCTCACTCACTTGGCACCTCTAATTAATAAGTGAGTATCGGAACCTCAAATCTGATACACTTTCGGTAACCTAATGATCATACTTTTTGGCATTAATTATCATCTTTTAGTACATTTATCTTAAATATATGCAAAAATTGCTCCTATCTTATGTTAATGACCCTGTGACCCCCTAAAACCTCTATTTTTCCACTCCGAGCGTCCCTTTTCTGCTGTTATTTTTTTATTTATCGCTATATTCTAAACTCATGTGCAGAGATTATCATGTTTTGGTAGATATATCTCAGATATATGCAAAGAAGGATCATATCTTGTACGGTTTACCCTGTGCTCTCTTGTAATTTGCCTTTTCGCTGAAAATTTTAAGTCCAAATGGAAATACAAAAAGCGTCAAAATAGATCTATTAAATGATTATATCGGTAACCTTTTTACATAATCCACTTTATTTTAGGTGGAAAGACCTGATGCAATATCTAAATATCCAAGATTCTCCATAGCGGCCGAGATCTCTAACCCCAGGCTTGGCCCTGTGCCTCGTAACTTATTCTTTTGGAAAGTGGGGGAAAGTGAAAATTGTTGAACGGGTATAAATCGTTAAAATCAAGATTATATCGTTAACTATTGGGGATTATCGCATTGATCTAATGTCGAAAAACTTGAAATAACATAAAGATATTCATAATAATTGATAACTTCGGAGTACCGTGACTCTGTTTTTGCATTTTTTTACCTCATTGTCACTGATAGGGTAAAATTTTTGAGCGGATCAAAATCGTGGATATTTCCTTTGCTTTAATGTATATTAGGACAAATTGGGGTAGAAATATAGAAAATTAAAGATTTAGAGAGTGTCAGAAGGAATACAGTGTACCATATAATTAACGTCAAATTGAAATTTATGGGTATACTCAGGGGGGTAGAGATTCATAATAGAGGGATATATTCCTTTAATCTAAGGCTCATAATTCCTTTGTTTGAATGTGTATTAGGATAAATTAAGGTTGAAATATTAAATATTCATACTTAGAGATTTAGAGGGGGTCAAAAGGGATTTAGTATACCATAAAATTACCGGTAAATTGTAAATTATGGGTTTTCTCAGGGGGGTAAAAATTCATAATAGAGGAAAAATCCTTTTAATTAAGGGTCCTATTCTCTTTGTATTATTGTATATTAGAAAAATATAGGGTAGAAATATTGATGCTAAGAGATTTGGAGGGTGTCAGAAGGGATTTAGTATGGCTAATATTTAACGTTAAATTGAAATTTATAGGTATACTCATGGGGGTATAAATTCATAATAGAGGGGAAATCATTTAATCCAGTGCTTTTAATTCTTGGTTTTATTGTGTACTAGGATTATTTAGTGTTAAAATATCATACCTAAAAATTTAGAGGGTGTCAGAAGGGATTTAGTATACCATATAATTGCCAGTAAATTAAAATTTATGGGTATTCTTAGATGGGTATAAATTTATAATAGAGAGATAATCCTTTAATCTAAGTGTCATAATACCTTTGTATTATTGTATATTAGGATAATATAGGGTAGAGATATTAATACTTATAGATTTAGAGGGTGTCCGAAGGGATTTAGTATACCATATATTTAACTTTAAATTGATATTTATGAGTATACTCAGGGGGGTATAAATTCATAGTAAAGGGGTTTGTTGTAATGTGTATTGGGATAAATGAGGGTAGAAATATTGATGTTTAGAGATTTAGAGGTGGTCAGAAGGGATTTAGTATACCATATAATTAGTGGGAAATTCAAATTTATGGCTATACTCAGGGGGGTATAAATTCATAATCGAGGGTTTCTCCTGTTAACTAAGGGTCCTAATGTCTTTGTTTTTATGTATATTAGGATAAATGAGGGTAGAAATATTGATACTTCGAGATTTAGAGTGGGTCCGAAGGGATTTAGTTAACCATATAATTAGCGGGAAATTCAAATTATGGGTTTACTCAGGTGAGTGTAAATTGATAATACAGGGGTAATCCTTTTAACTAGTGATTCTAATTCCTTGTTATTTATATATTTAAGGATAAATAAGGGTAGAAATACTCATACTTAGAGATTTAGAGGGTGTCAGAAGGGATTTAGTATGCCATATATTTAACGTTAAATTGAAATTTATGGGTATTCTCAGGGGGGTATAATTTCATAATAGAGGGGTAATCCTGTCATCTAAGGCTTATAATTCCTTTGTTGTAATGTATATTAGGATAATATAGGATAGAAACATTAGTGCTTAGAGATTTAGAGGGTGTCCGAAGGGATTTAGTATACCATATATTAATGTTAAATTGAAATTTATGGGTATACTCAAGGGGGTATAAATTCATAATAGAGGGGTACTCCTGTCAACTAAGGGTCCTAATATCTTTGTTGTAATGTGTTTTAGGATAAATGAGGGTAGAAATATTGATACTTAGAGATTTAGAGGGGGTCAGAAGGGATTTAGTATACCATATAATTAGCGGGAAATTCAAAATTAACGGTTTACTCAGGGTGGTATAAATTGATAATGCAGGGGTATTCCTTTTAACTAGTGTTCATAATTCCTTGGCTTTAATGTGTATTAGGATAAATAAGGGTAGAAATATTGATGCCTAAAGATTTAGAGGGTATTCGAAGGACTTAGTATGCCATATATTTAACGTCAAAATGAAATTTATTGGTATACTCAGGGGGGTATAAATTCATAATAGAGGGGTACTCCTGTTAACTTAAGGTCCTAATCTCTTTGTTTTAATGTATATTAGGAGATATGAGGGAAAATATATTGATGCTTTGAGATTTAGAGGGGGCAGAAGGGATTTATTATATATGCCCTTTATTTAACGTCAAACTGAAATTTATGTGTCAAATTTTTTTCAGAGGGGTTTTTTGTGGAATATTTTAGTTATATTCTTTTAAGGGCTTTACAATAAACAATAAATCATGAAGAAATAAAAAATTGGTTGCTTATTTTCAATTTTACACCCCACACAGTATGCGCTTTATTTCATCCAAAGTTTAAAAAAATGTGCCCACTCCAAGGTTCCTCAAACTTTTAAAGGGCTTCAATTGTGGAATTTAATTGTTATATTCTCTTGAATACATGTAATTAAAGAAAAGATCAGGCAGAAATTAACATTTACTTGGAGCATTACAAATTTAGGCCCCCTACAATATGTGCTTTATTTGACCGAAAGTAGACAAACATGGGCTTATTCAAGGGGTCAAACATTTTTCAGAGGCTTTAACATGGAAATCTTTCAGTTATATTCTCTTAAGGACTTTACAATTAACAATAAATCATGAGAAAATTGTCAATTTGTTGCTTATTTTTCATGAATTTCCTCCAAATAAAAATCGGGGGTTAGCAGGACCAAAAATTTAGATTAAAGTAATTCCCGGGTATCTCTACGTCATAAATAGTTATAAATGTCAAAACCGATATTGATACGGAATATTGTTCCGGATTGACATGTTTCGGTTCGAATTTTACGCTGCAAGCTTAATATCCGGTGGTGCCAAATAATGGCGCGACATAACGGAAAGTTTTGCAAACTTACAAAGGCAGAGCGACTGAAAAGTTTAACGAAGGCTAGAGAAGCAAGGTGGAAAGAAAATCAAAGTTCTCAGCCAAGTTGTAGTGCCCCCATATCGGATATTCCATTACCTTACGTCGACCATACCTACAACCAGTTGGATATTCAACCTGTCGTAAGTCAGCAAGAAGAAGTTAAAAGTGAAGACGTTGACGAACTTGGGTGGCGTTGTGGACGCCGAATTGTAGAGCTAGGTAAGAATCTCTAAACAATATGAAAAGGGTGACATAGCACATACAGGATATGTTTTTGAAATAAAGGAAATTCTCGAATCTAACAATTCTCCGCATGTGTACTGATTAACCAGAAGTTACTGATCCGTGAGCATATGCCTATATACATAAGGGAATTTATTATTGAAATAGAAAAATTTGTATTTGCAATGTAGGAGTCCTTGCTGATGGGCTGAAAGCGTGCCAGTTATGTGGCCACCCTCTCCATCTGACAGATTGTGTAGGGGAAAAGAAGTTTGGGCTGGCTCACATTTTGATGGTCAAATGTCAGTATGTAGAATGTGGGCTTGTGAATGATGTACCCACAGGTAGCCGGCATAAAACAACCAACTGTGCAAGCGCATGGGATGTAAACACAAAACTAGCTGCAGGTAAGAATTCTTTAAATAATAAATTGGTTCAAGTATAATGAATTGTACAAATTTTTCATAGCATTGTTGAGCAAAAAATATTAAACCATATTAATTATTAATATTTTTTGGGGGGTACAGGTATGATAAATGGAGGATTTGGGGAGTCCCATGTTAATGGGTTTCTATCATCTCTTAACATTCCAACTATTACCCAGTCCACTTTGAAAAGCCGAGAAAGAGAAATAACACCTCACCTCCATAAGATGGCTGAGGACAGTTGCAATAAACATCTTAGAGAAGAAATCAGCATGTAAGTAGTCTATCACTTCCATGTAGATATAATTGTGTGGTGTGTGTGCATATTATATATATATATACTTGCTCATTAAAAAGGTGGTTAAGCACTATTGAAATGACATAACCAGTTCCATAGTTTACTATTTTGATGATTTTAATTTTAGGAGTGATGGCAACCTCACAGCTGGATTTGATGGGGCCTGGCAAAAAAGGGGAACAGGTCGTGCATACAACAGTCTAACTGGTTAGCTCCTCTTTACATCAAAACCCTATTAAAGCGCTTGTTTAAATAAACAGGAAAAGAAAATGTCTGATTTATTTTGACAGGGCATGCATCCCTTATTGGTAACAAAACCAAGAAGTGTATTGGAATTTCGGTTATGGGGAAACGCTGTAGAATATGTGAACATGCAGAAAAGAAAGGTGTTCCTCCAAGGAATCATAACTGTTGTCGCAACTGGTCTGGGTCGGCCAAATCAATGGAGCCAGCAATGGCATGCGAGATGCTCCAGGGCATCAAAGACCAAGGGAACAGGGTAAATTTAATTATATAAGCAGATTTTTAGCCAAGTTTAAGCATGACAATTTTATTTTACGTAGGTAAGTGCAAGTTTAGCTAGTAAGAACATGTAATATTATTAAACAAAGTCGGTTAAAGAATAAACAATTTTTTAAATGAATTTTATCATTAAAAGATTTTTAGAATATTATTAAATTATTCAGGCATATCGTTAGTTTTGAATTTCAAAGAAATGTATTTTTTGAATTTGTGTTTACTTGTAGGTGCAGACTTTGGTTATGGACAATGATTCGACGACCATAGCTAGGGTAAAGGCAACCGTTGACCCAGCGATAACAAAGAAGTCGGATAGCAACCATACACGCAAAGGGTTCACAGGCAGCCTTGTAGAACTTGGCAACACCTACAAAGTCTTGAAAAATAACAGAGTACGTTCACACATTGAACGCTGTTTCATGTACTGTGTGAAACAGAATTCAGGCAACTCTACAAAGCTTGCTGATGACTTAAATAAAATAGTCCCCCATTTATACGGTAAGTGTAAATATAAATTACTAGTACCATAAGCAGTACATGATTTATATAAAAAACAAATCAAAGAATATTTTAATACAATGTATATGTAAAATTGTGTATGTTTAAGGTGAGCACAGTGAATGTGGAACATGGTGTAAGAGTGACAAGACCAACTATAAGCCGAAGAATCTACCATATGGGAAGCCGCTCTCTGATCAGTCACTGCGAGTAGCTTTGGAAAGTCTGATGAACAAGTACACCCAGAAAGCTGATGAACTTGTAGATTTAGGATCAACCCAGAACAATGAAAATTTCAACCATATGGTTGCCTCTAAAGCGCCAAAACGTTTGTAAGTACTTAAGGTATTATTGTATTGAGAAAAATTTAATTGGAAATATATAATTTGGGAAGTTTTGTGTTATCTTTAAATTTTGTAATAAATGATGACAGATTTTATGGAGGTTCTGAGAGTCTTAAAACAAGGGTCTTTGCAACGGTTTGTCAAAAGAATGAGGGCTACAGTTATGTCTCAGAGGTAGAATAGATTGTTTGGAAACATTTTCCAGTTGTGTTTTTTGTTATTTTTAGTTATTCAGTTTTAAAATATGTTGTTTCTCTTTTGGTAAGAATTGTTTAATTTTGTATTTTTTTTTAGTTTTTGTTCTTTTTGTTTTTCATTTTTTACAGGTTAACTAATCAGACAGAGAGTCATTTAGTGTTTAACTAATTTTTCCAGACATCGATACACCTTGAATTTTACTATATATCTTTGTATAACTAAAACCAAAGTGAAAATAGTCCAAGGGGACATCCATTTGAATGTCTATCTTGTTTTGATGTACAAATTTGACAAAGTTTGCATATTTTATTGAATATTCAATCTGTTATAATTTCAGCTGAATAGGCGATGTCAGCTGTCCCCTGGGAGGTTTACAGAAAAATGGACTTCAAAGTTAGCCAGGAAATTAAAAAGACAAAGATTGGCACAGGCTCAGAGAAGTGTTAAACGGCGCCGCCTGGAATTGAAAAATGAAAGATCAACAAAAGATGCTTCCCAGTCTGTATTAGAGGGTAATATTTTATATCCAATTGTAATAAGTTAATCTGAAAATATAAGTGTCTTGTTGTGAAAGTAATTTATTTGATTAACAATTTTATATTCAATTGTAATAAGTTAATCTGAAAATATAATTGTCTTCTTGTGAAAGTAATTTATTTGATAAAAAATGTAGGTGCAACATATAGTTCAAAGATTGGATTAGAGGAGTCGGTGGATTTGGAGGACATCAGCATGCCAAAGTCAGTGTGCCTGCAGAGAAGTCAGTTTATAGTTTTTGATCTGGAAACCACTGGACTAGGTATGTGTAATATGGACTTGTCATTTTTCCCTTGTCAATTTTGTAAAGGTTTCCTTCGATGAATTTTCTTAAATTTGAGGCCTTATCTTCACCTGTAGGCAGGACTTCAGATATCCTCCAGATTGCATGTGTTTGTGGAACAGAGAGCTTTAATGTATACATGAAACCAAATTGCTGTAACATCAGTATTTCTGCATCTGAAGCAACAGGTTCGTATACAGAATTTATCGTGAGCAGAAATAATTTTGTGATTGTCCCTTACAAAGTATTTACTTATCATTTCTAAATGTTTTATTAAAACAGGTCTTACTTATATTGGAGGTGTTTTAAAACACAAAGGAAAAGCCGTAGAATCATTACAAGCATCTGACGGACTTCAAAGGTTTCTCCAGTTCCTTTCACAGTTTCCTGATTCCATTTTGCTCGGACATAATATCCAGAACTTTGACTTACCAGTTCTGATACACCAGCTGTCCAAATACAACCTTCTGAAAGCCTTTGAAACTGCAGTCACTGGATACCTTGATACTTTGAAGCTTTCAAGAAAAGCCTTCCCTAAAGCTGATGTTGGAAACTACAAGCAGCAGAATCTTGTTCAGAAGCTGATAGGAGAAACCTATGAAGCACACAATGCCATCGCAGATGTTTCTTCTCTTCAGAACCTGTTTAACCTCAAACTGAAATCCCACTGTGTTAGCGATGACATATTTCATTTGTCATATTACAGTTGTAAGGAATCTTTGGATCCACTTGTAAAAGGCAAAGTTATTTCTTCTGTTACATTGAAGAAACTTGTTAGCCTCTCGTTAACCATGGCAAAACTGCAGGTTATCCACCAGCGAGATCCCCAGAACGGGATTCACAATGTGTTTTGTGAGAACATACCAAACTCTAAGAAACCAAGAGTATCAAAATCAAAAGCTGTTATTAGCAAAGTTGTCCAGTATCTTTCAAATTTGTAATTTTGAATCTTAACACAAATCAGAAAGCTATTTATATAACGCCTATATTAGACCTTCGATTACATTACACATGATTGCACACCTAGTCCCCATGTCTGACATGCCATGTTTCATGTGTTGTCCAATTGTTAGGCAGATAATATGTACCGGGTATTTATGTTCAGCTTTGATTATTTGAGCCCATGTTTTATGCTATTTTTACATGTGTCATCAAAACTGTGTTAATTAAAGTGAGTTCTGTAGTTAAAAATACCTTTACTTCTGTCGTCACACGAGGCATGTACGCACTATTTGACTTCATTATCATGTGTAACTTTCACATTAGCAATTTGATAGGTACATTAATATGTTAAATAATCTATTCTAATGCTGTATTTTACAGCTGTAATGAGAACTTTGAGCAGGTAAAGACTGTTTTGACATAAATATGCGATTTACTCATGTTTTTCTGTATGATGTTGTATAGGGTACCCAAAGTTTTTTGGGTGTGGCTCAAAATTTAATGTGATGATAGATAAGTTTTATTTGTTTAATGTGTTCAGTAGATGTCTGTCTTTCTTTTAGACATAATTTAAAATGTTTGGCTCAGAGGAAATTTTAAAAAAAATTGTTTTGAAAGTATTTTTTTGGTTCAGATTTGATGATTTTTTAAGGGGGGTATGTTGTATAAATAGTCAAAAAAGTTCTCTAACTGCATCTCATCCATAAAAATACACAATTTTTGTCATAAGGATATATTAGAGCATTATTCTGCAAACTATGGACAGTGGTTTTTAATTTATAAACTTTTTATACTTGAAAATGTAAAGGTATGCTTATAGCAGTGATTGAGGTACAACTGAATATATGAGGTATGCGTATATGATGGACTGTTACAGTAAAATTAATCTAATTATATCAACATTTTTTGTGTTTTTCTTTTTCATGAGATGTTTATTAGTTGATTAAAAGCAATTTTACTTGCATTTCTCAGATAAATTTAAAAGGCAGGAGCTACCTTAAGGAAGGAGTCTTTTCTGGTATTCGATTTGTCGAAAGTAAATTTGATTAAATGTTCATTAAATGAAGATGAAAGGAAATTGAAATATCATATTTTTCTATCTTTTTTACTATTATACAACTTGGCATAGAAATGATTAAAAATCAGTATAATAATTCATTGAGGAAACTCCCTATATCTTTGGAATTAATACAAACACCTTTATTTATCCTTTAATACATTAATACCAAGAAATAAACAGCATTAGTTTAAGGAAAAATCTTTTTATTAAGAAATTAGAACTCCATGAAGGAACCCATATTCTTCATTTTAACATTAAAAATGGATATAGTTAAACGTTTAGGAGACCCCCTAAATCTTTTAGGATTAATACAAACACCTTTATTTATCCTTTAATACATTAATACCAAGAAATAATCAGCATTAGTTTAAGGAAAAATCCTTTTATTAAGGAATTACACCCCCCTGAGACAACACATAATTTTCAATTTATCATTAAATAATCAGTATAGTAAATCATTTAGGAAACTCCCTAAATCTTTTGGGATTAATGCTTACACCCTTATTTATCCTTTATTACATGAATACAAAGAAATAAACAGCATTAGTTTGAGGAAAACCTTTTTATTAAGAAATAACAACCCCATGAAGGAACACATATTGTTCATTTTAACATTAAAAATGAATATAGTTAAACGCTTAGTAGACCCCCTAAATCTTTTAGGATTAATACTTTCATCCTAATTTCTCCTATGATACATGAATACAAAGAAATAAACAGCATTAGTTTAAGGAAAAATCCTTTTATAAAGAAATTATACTCCATTGAGAAAACCCATAATTTTCAATTCATCGTTGAAAAATCAGTATAGTTAACCACTTAGGAAACCCCCTAAATCTTTTGGGATCAATATTTGTACCCTCATTTATCCTATATCACACCAATACAAAGAAATAATAACCATCAGTTTAAGGAAAAATCCTTTTATGTTGAACTTAGACCCTCATTAGAAAGCCCTTAATTTTCAATTTAACGTTAAAAAATCAGTGTAGTTGATCACTTAGGAAACCCCTAAATCTTTTTGGGATCAATATTTGTACCCTAATTTTTCCCTAATTACATTAATATAAACAAATAATCACTATTAGTTTAAAGAAAAGTCCTTTAATTAAGAAATTTCATCCCAATGAAGGAGCCCATAAATTTCATTTTGTTATAAAAAATCAGGATTGTTAATCACTTAGGAAACTCCCTTAATCTTTTGGGATCAATATTTTCACCCTTATTTATTCTTTATTTCATTAATACAAAGAAATAATCAGCATAAGTTTAAGGAAAAATCCTTCAATTATGAGATTAAACCCCCATGAGAAAACTCATAATTTTCAATTTATCATTGAAAAATCAGTATAGTTGATCACTAAGGAAACCCCCTAAATCTTCATGGATCAATTATTTATATCCTAATTTATCCTAAATTACATTGATACAAAGAAGTAATCACCACTAGTTTAGAGGATAATCATATTATTTTGAACTTACAACCCAGTAGGAAAGCCATTGTTTTGAATTTATCATTTAAAAGTCTATATACTTAATCACTTTGCTTTGGTATTTTTAGCTTTTAATCCTTTAATCCTCTCATATATATCTTGATTTATATCTTGAGTGCTATCAATAGTTCAGTATCCACCCCATCAGGTACACTACTCAGATGCATTTCTCCATATGCTCAGGGATTATCAGCAAAATAACCTTTAAACCATTTATTACTTCTTTGTAAGTAGTACAGTTCAAAGACATAATGGAACAGAAAGCTGGTGCAAAGTGGGCAGATAGCCTAGTGGCTCCGCAAAGTCAGAGCTGTATACATAATGATAGAATAAATTGATTCTAAAACATTCAAAGTGCTTCTTAGAGAAAATGACACAAATAGCTAAATGAACATGTGTTGTGCTTGACAAAAGTTGACCATTAGATTATATTTACACCCACTCCTTTTCCTGGTTGATAACAGAAAATGTGCTCAAATACATCATATCAGCTTTATTGGTGATTATGTAATCAAAAGTTAACCATTAGATTATATATACATTCAGTGTATATTTCGCGCGGTATTCAATTTGTCTGCACGGCCTGGTGTGTTATAGGACCGACGACATCCCAAAATAAGCATTCATTGCTTAAGTACATGTATTACTTTTTTCTGTTGATTGTGGGAATTAAACCCACTCCTTTTCCTGGTTGATAACAGAAAATGCGCTCAAATACATCATATCAGCTTTATTGGTGATTATGTAATCAAAAGTTAACCATTAGATTATATATACATTCAGTGAATATTTCGCGCGGTATTCAATTTGTCTGCACGGCCTGGTGTGTTATAGGACCGACGACATCCCAAAATAAGCATTCATTGCTTAAGTACATGTATTACTTTTTTCTGTTAATTGTGGGAATTAAACCCACTCCTTTTCCTGGTTGATAACAGAAAATGTGCTCAAATACATCATATCAGCTTTATTGGTGATTATGTAATCTAATTCAGAGAGAGAGAGAGAAAGAGAAAAATATCTTTGTAAGTAGTACAGTTCAATGACTATGTACGAGGGTTCAATTCCCTCCCTAGGCATAATGGAACAGAAAGCTGGTGCAAAGTGGGCAGATAGCCTAGTGGCCCTGCATAGTCAGAGCTGCATACATAATGATATTATACATAACAATCAGGTTCGAACATCTTCGAAAATATCGAGAAAAACGACTATCTTGAAGTATTCAAGTATTTCCATGATAGAGTAATGCGACAATACTAATGGAGTAACGATGTAATTGAGTTTTTGTCGATTTCAATCCGTTCAAAAAATTCACCCTATCGAAAAATATAATACATCAAGTGACTAGTTCGGGTAAGAAAATCTCCAAAAGTAGACAGCAACATGAATACCTTTATGTAAATTCAAGTATTTCGATGTTAAGACAGTAGATAGACCTCATTAGTTAACGATATAATGTTTATTTGAACGATTAATAACCGTTCAACAATTTCACCCTCCGATCTCGGATGCTTCATGGTCATTAAGTTACAAAAGTGTGTCTACCGGGGTTAGCCTCTCGGAAACTATCGAAGATATTGCGACGGGACCCAGAGGGTTAGAAACCATTTTTGATGCTCTTTATAGATCCGCTAACGGTCAAAAATGAAAAACACCGAAGTCACCAAACCCTGAAACTTTAAGTTACGAAGAACACTAATTAAGTTACAAAGCACACCTTTAAGTTACAAAGCACACTTTA
Source organism: Magallana nippona (assembly GCA_033439105.1). Lineage (NCBI taxonomy): Eukaryota > Metazoa > Mollusca > Bivalvia > Ostreida > Ostreidae > Magallana > Magallana nippona. The sequence continues at coordinate 32,361,483 of CM065918.1, read as the reverse complement.
TGAAGTTACAAAGCACACTTTTTTTCATTAAGTTACACAAAGTTGCCTTTAAGTTACAAAAAGTGTGCTTTTTTACCCATTCCCCTAAACCTAATAGTGGGAAGCATTTCTGTATATGTACACCAGATATTAGACTCAAAGAACGACAGCAAGTCCTTTTTCAGGCTACATGTTTGTTATTATAACCCCCAAGCTTTATTTGTATAAATCCGATAAGTGATTATTCTTTCTACTCAACACTTTCAACCTAACAACTGTTGCCTGTTTTATGGTTGGACGATCGTGAGGAACAACCGTTTCCACTTTAATCTGGCTTAACCTAATCAGCACAACTTTCATATTTGGCGTGAGTTGTTGTTATTCCCCGTTTAATTTAGAATTCAACAAACTATAAGCGTTAAATCGGTCTCCTTCACATACCTGATACCCTTCTTTCATTTTTTTGGGGGGGGGGTGGGGGCGGGGGGGGGGGGGGGGGGGGCACAAAGAACAAGATAGGGTAAGAGCCATTTTTGGCCCCCACAGCAAATATGTTCATTTTACTATCATGCATAGTTTTGACCTCAGTACTGAACATGGTAGGATTTTTTTCTTGGTACCCCTTCAGTATAGTTGCCTAGCAACGAAACAAACGTGACCATGGTTTCAGTCTAAATTTAAAAAAAAAAACCTCTTTCGTTCGATTTCGAACTTTTAAGTTACTATCACTTAGATTATCATAAGTACCAAAATTAATTAATGCATTAAATGCATGAAATTATTTAACCAGCATTTCCATGACAACAATGGATTTTCTTAGTAACCAATTAAATAACTTCTATTTCAAGCCTGATTGCAATCTGAAAATTACACAATGTAATAAAAAACTTTAAAAAGATTTTCAATAAATAATGTAATGATTTTTTTCTACATTATTTTCCATTAACTTGTGTTTCCATGTAACCAATAAAACATACCGTAGCAACCATATGAATATAAATAGATCTGCAAATGTGTAAGGTGGTTTTTTGTGTGCTTAATAATATAGTATTGATCTCAGTTCTCGACACCTTAGAGGAATTTCTGGGTAACCATTTGCTATACATACACATGTAGAATCATGCAATTCAATAGATATGAGTGGAGGGTTCTGTTATTAAATAAATAAAGGAAATGCCTTGTCCTTTTACTAATAGGGTAGTTACCATAAATTATTTATCATCCTTCTTAAAACTTTTAAAACTATCAATTACATTAACACACCAAAAGAAAAATAATTTAAATTCAGAAATTCATTTATTTATTGAATTTTCTCAATTAAATATATTATATTTCTAGTCCAAATACAAACAGCAACAAGTTTTAAGTAACTAGTAATTAACACGTTCTGCATAAATGAAATCGATTATTTTTTTCTACATACATGTGTATGTTTCCTAGGTACAGATTAAAACAACTAAATGATTTTGTTTAAAAATGTGTTAAATTCTTTTATTCAAAAAGATGGAAATGAGACAAGAGATGATAGAAACATATAAATGTTATGTTCTCTATTTGTTATACAATGTATTAATTTTCAAGTACATTCAGTATATGATAAGAGTAGCATAACATACATGTAGTTACGCTCCAACTATTTACCAGTACCAACACATGTGTAACAGAATGTATGTCTTCACAGACAGAGATGATAATGTACAAAAAAGCATCTATTATATTTTTAACCCAATGGTTGGTACCTATACTTGTACATGTAACAAAGAATAAATAGACATAGAATATACACTAGAGTGTTTAGAAACATGGATGAAATACATGTAAAAATTAGTACCACCCGTTATACTTTACATATAATGACTTATGCTAGCACACATAACATGTACTACTCATATCAAAGTAAATGTTTCAAGAAATCATATTATATCAACACCATTGTGATTGTACATGTACACATGTTGTATACACATCAACGATTTTCTTCACAACAGGCTAAATTAAATAATCAACAGAATTGATTGTTAACTATCGACAAAATAAATGGTACATTCATGTACATAAGCAAATGCATATCATTATTAAATGTACATATGTACACTTTGAACTAGAAATGAACATATCTGGCCAATCATGCCATCCATAAAGGATCAACATAACTATACAAGTATCTATATTATTCAAAATGCACAAGTAAACTATTTTATGCATAAAAATAAAAAATAAAAATTTGATCTTAAATCGTTTCCAAGTCCCTTTAAAAATATAGAATATTCCTTATCCTTATTTTGAATAATTTGATATCAGAATATTAAAAATCGAACTTCCAAACAAAATGTTTTGATAATATTTATAGCTACAATTTGAAAATATCTCAAAATGTAGATTTCAGTACATTTAGCACAGAAAAAGAAGTTACAGCTAGTAAAAATAAAAAGAAAGAGATGAACATTTTTGGCCAATCATGTCGCCCACAAAGGAGAGTAACAACATGGGTTGGCCAAAAATGTTCTCTTTTTTTAACTGAATAGCAATATCCAATATGAATGCATACAATTGTAGATAATAGATTAAGAGACATAAAACTACATTAAATAAGAAATAGATGAAGAACACATATAAAGTCATAAACTGTAATTCCATATGCATACAAAAAAGTCAAGCCATAAACTTGTACTAATGTACTAATTTTTGACAAAGAATTCTTTTCATCACAACAATTAACGGTTGAAATCAGTAATCAACACAATAAGATTAACAAGTTCATGTATACAGTAAGATACATACTTCATATAAGAATGTGAGTATAGCATTTGATATACATGTATAAATGCAAATACTAGCTATAGCAATGCAATACGTCTTCAATTTCACTCTTTGGTGATTTCCTCACTCTCACTTTCACTGTCCGTTTCTGGAAGGAGGCTGGAATCAGTCATACTACCATGGAACTTTAAAGGATGAAGTTCAGTTCCTATAAAGCGAAAGTATCCAAGATACCAGAGGACACTGGCTACATGGGCACAGCGTCCCACAACACGTGCCCCTACTTTGCATGTGCAATACCAGCCACTACTAATCAAATCATCAATATGAATTTCTCTGTTGATATTTTTTCAGCTCTTTGGTTTTGATTGGTCCCCTCTGCTTCAAATGTGTCCTTCCACACACAGCTGATTTGTATGACTTGGGCATATCTGAAAAAGAGGTTAAGTTGTTTAAAAATCAATCAATAATCATAAATAAATCAAGAAATGAACTACCATTTTTATTTCACAATATTGTATTTGTTTATTTATGTACATTGTTGTATATATATCTAGTATGTATACATGACTATTCTTACAGTATTATTTTAAATTACGGTATTAAACAAACAAATGGTATGACAGGATAATCTACTTAAACTTAAAACACCTACCATTTCCTTAATAAACTTTATACATGTAACTACATGTAGTTTACTAAGCTTTTTTTTATTTTCAGACAGAAACATTTATTTCCATATGTGAAGTTGGTTGCGCTAAAAGGGGGTATATTATGCATGTTATGTCCATGATAAATTGCAGAAATACGAAATGAGTCAATCTTTTACCTGTGTTACTTTTTTAGCTTATCAACTTTATACGATAAAAATCAGTTAATGAATAAAAGTGACTTTTGTCATATGAAACAAATTTGGAATTTCATTTGAAAATTATTATTAATTTTTTAATCTTTTGAAAACTGCATAATTTGTATTTAGCTGAAAACATTGTATGAATAAAAAAAAGTTTTGCATGTGGGGGATTTTGATGAAAAAAAAAAAGGAATCAGTTAAGTTTTTATTTACTCACACAATGTCATACTGGCTTCTGATTTCAAGAGAAAAATTATACAAAAAACAGTTATCCAGTAAAATGCACATCAACACTTTTGTGTCCTAATTTGCTATAAAGTTTTGGGAAATTCTGTGCAGTGGACTACCAGACTTGACTGACAGATCAAAAACATTATAATTTCTGCAGATTTATATACAGTTACAAAGGAGAGTATCAGACACTTGAGTGTGGGTATTACTGTCTTATGACAACATCTTGTTTACATTATTCCTGAAGTTATTCATGCTAACTTCACAAATGTTATTGGTTTGACTACTATTTACAAAGAGAGTGTCACATGCAAATATTAACTTATCAGAATGCATGAATTGAAAGAAGCCGTCTTCTTAAAAAAGGTTCATATAAGTAGAGTTAATAATATTGAAATTGCTGTTAATGGAGATTAATCTCAAGAAATATTTACATAAATATTAAATTATTTTAAACTTAGATTTCATCAATTGAAAGATTCATAAAATAAAAAACCATTGATTACATGTGTATAATCCATTTTGATGTACATGTATAAGAGAGTTGTTTAAAAGTAAACAATATCAATATTTATCACATGTTTATCTCAATATGCGGTGGATATCACTCATGGGATAAATTTTTGATATTCCACTGTGTGTTCTTTCGCCACCTGACGTCATAATTAAACATTATGTAGCTTCATGCGGATTATTGACGTAGAATGAAAAAGTAACAAAACAATTCACTTGAAAAGTGTAGAGTTCTAAATGTGAAGCATTTAATGCTGTTTTGATTTTTTCTTTCATGAATTGATAAAAATATGCTCGAAAATGAAATGTTTGTTTGTTTATCTTTAAGGAACTCTTTTTCCGTGCGTAAAGTTGTTGACGTCTTGTAGTATATGTGTTGTGCGGTTCACATTCATAATTTTTATAGGAAAGATTGAGGTTTAACAAAATAAGTGGTAAAACATGTGATAAAAAGAATCTCTCATGATTTGCGATGGTATATGATTTTTATCCAACTCGTTGTGTGTTTTCTATCCCCTCGCCAAGGCTCGGGGATAGAAAACACACAACGAGTTGGATAAAAATCATATACCATCGCAAATCATGAGAGATCCTATATATATTCTAAGTCATGAAGCTCAAATGGCTGGGGTCATTACATGCATATATGTATTTTGCATCTTTTGTTTTTGTGATTAAATTCGGTCTACTCCACACACTTTCAACCTAAATCAGTGCAACTGTTGCCTGTTCCAGCGTTGGAAGATCGTGAGAAACGACCGTTATCAAATGATATAGTATACCATTATGGGATTATTTGAATACTGAAACAGAATGATTAAAGCAACAGAAGTCACACATAACTTGGAGTTGGTTTGTTAAATGAAACCTAATTCTGGTGCAATGGGTTGTTTTTCGCCATCTTCTAGTGCAGAAACATGCACCAGTTGCATCGAATTCTGTCGAACTTATGTGAAGAAGACTGATGATTTAACACTTATAGATTAATTCAAATCTATTACCAAAGGGGTTTTAACAACTTATCTCATGCCGAAACTAGAAGTTGTGCTGAGAAGGTTAAGCCAGATGTACCAACATGTTATTTATAAACTACAGTATTTGCATTTTTAAGGGGATATCACTCTGCACAAGGAAACCCTTTCAGAGAGTGGTTTGCCTGTATAGGAGAACTTAGATCATTAAGTTTGAATGTGCAATGCTAGGCCCTGATAGCAGCAGCAAGTCCTACACATAGAAAAAAAGATCATGAAAAGTCTTTGCTTTAAATCGGACAAAGTTGTGATTTTGGACAACCCTGATCGTGAAAATATTTATTAATTATTCACTAAAACATTTGCTTGACATAAGGTCATAATCACTTCCTTTGTTTTGAAAGCACAATTTTTTTTAATTTTGCATTTCATTTGCGAGATTTGGACATGTTTTTTTTTTTACCTTTTCATTTAAAAAAAACAAAAAAGTTAAGTCAGGAGTTTTTCACTTATATGTATAATTTTTACGAGGTCTTTAAATTTGCATCCGATTTGATTTTTTGCAGTAAAATAATACTGTTTATGGGACATGCCCATAATGTAATAAGATCGTACAAGAGAAGGAGTCTTCGTACTAAGTTTGACCCATGACCTCAAGATCATTTGGGTACAAAGGTATATCTACTTAATCAATAAAAGACTCAAAAGATATGGACCCAGAATAAAACTGTTCATATACATGTTGATTTCCAAAGTCGTTTGATCCTTGATCTTTTCCCCATCCCATAAAACTAATGGCAATATGGGTAAAACTATGTTTCAACAGGATAAGTTAGGAAAATTAGATTTTAAAAACACCAAACAACAAACAAAATCCAAGTTTCTGAGCCGTACAGCTGTGAATGTAATTTTCATTTTATTCTTTGCATGTACTAAACAATAATGCTATGGTTCGCAAATCCCGTCAATATATCCGGAAAACTACAGTTCTGCAGCTTAGTAGATCACTAGTCCTCTATGAAGCACATTCTTTGCCTTCATATTCTATTATTTATCGCAAATCTAGCATGGATATATACGCTAGCCGATGTAACATTGCGTTGAGTGATGACACTTTCTAACCAGTGTGTATTTTAATTGCGATTCACAACAAAGATTCTGATTGGCGCATTGATATAGGCCTGCCCATTTATAAATGCACTAGATGATATCCCGCGCAAGCGCGGGAAGTAACACTTTACAAATGAATGACATAATGCTAAAATATCGAATATAGTTTTTTCATTTTTCGTACATACTGTGTCCGAATTTTTCTTAATTGTTTCCTTATCCTATTATTGAAATAAAAATAAACTGCATAGCTGGATATTTAGAAAAGGAATAAAAGATCTATCTGAATTGGATAATATATACATGCTGCAGCTGAGTGGAAAATGATTACAATGATTTTTTTTAACCAGTGAGTGGTTATTGGGGATGTCATATTTCTAAATTTTGTTCTTTAGATCAAATTTCACTATAATTTTTATCACTGTCCCAAATGTGAATTTCAGATAAAAGACTGTTTTGAACCCCCAACCCCCCCCCCCCCCAATTTTACTTCCCCGTTTAGTGCATATGTAATGGGAATTTGCCGGCAATAAATGAAGATATTCACACGTCCACTTTAACCAGATTTCTTTAATGATGTAATTTTTTAGACTCTGTAATATAATATCATATAATAAGATAAATATAACATAATTAGATCATATCAAGTCATAAAGTAAAGTTATATATTATTACGATATAGTTATCTTTGAATACATTTCAATTGAAATATACACATTTCGCTATTCCCATATACGTGATATAATTTACATTCTGTTCAAAATCATAAAGATACAGTTAAGGGAAATAACTCTTACCAAAATTAACATACAAGAGTTATCTTTCTTTTACAATACAATATTTAACACAATTATTAATCATACCAATTAATGGAATTGAATCCTGTTCCAAACACCGTTCAATTATCTTCTACTCATGATGTTAATTCATCTGAATATTAAATATATATCTAAATACATGTTCGTTACCTATATATTTCCTATTCACAATATAAAACACTTAAACATTTCCTTAGAAATATTTACTACTATATATTAAGCTGTATTTATTAATCTTGTCCATCAGATTTATCTACTTCTGATATAATGAAAAATACACTTTGACTTATCAGATTTATCTACATCTGAAGTATACAATATTTACAAAGTAATTCCTTCTAAATTCTTAATCCTGGTAGTTAAGTAGTAGTTACCCCATATAATATTGTTGGTTATGTGCAGATACCCGATGGGCGTGGTCATAATGACATGAGGGAGCGTAGCTCCCGAGTGTCATTATGGCCACGTCCATCGGGTATCTGCACATAATCAATAATATTATATGGGGTAAGTTACTTGTACCATAGTTTACAATTATTACAGTTTTCGAGCGTGCACTTGCCTCTAATCAATACGGCGCCAATGTGTTGGTCTTATATACTGTATGTACATTGTACTCCGTGAATTTCTAAAATGATTTTCTATCGGTGATGAACATTAATTATCTGTAATTGTTGAAAAATTCATAGCTTAGGAATAAATCGGCTGTTCAATGTCATATTTTTATTTCATGTTTATTCATTTTCCGACTTCTAGTATCGATACTTGCTTCAAATAATTAAACTTATTAAAACAATTTTGAGTTTACGAACCCTAAGTTGTGCAATGCTCCTGTTGAAATTAGATTAAATTGATGATGATATAATTACTCTTTTTGAAATACTATTTGATACTCTGTATCAATAATATACATGTATGACTTTAAAGATGGCTGAATAAACATACACATATAGATACTTTAAAAAATCAATCAAAAAAACAAAAACAAAAAAAAAAACAAATTGAGAAATGTATGTCGCAAAACCGTGAATGATAAATGTCAACTCCGATTGGCCGCCGCTATTCACTCTATGTTTTACAAAACAAGTTTACTATTCAAGCACGTTCCTATCACGTGATTGACTTTCTATAAAACCTTTCTACAGGACACCCTTATTTCATCTTACACGCGTTACTTGTTCGCACACATGGAGGAGAATATTAAAATAGAGTCATTCTGACAGAGCCATTGCCGATATAGTTTTGTCTCAAGCTACAAATGAAATTTATTCGGCGAACTTAGTTTGAATCAGTTATCCGTGTTGAGTTATTAGCAATTTTGATCTGGAGGAATCTTTTACTGTGAACAGTATCACGGACGTGTTAAAACACAACTTTGTTGACGTTGTTTTTACCTGAGATAGTGGGCGGAGTTTTAAAAAAATGTGTGGGGTATGTACAGATAACCCACACTTTTAACAATAGAAAACACGCCAAGCTATGGTACAATATTATAAACTCATCTTTCTATAATGTTAGTAAATGGTTAGAATAGAAACTTACATTGTCTGGATGTATTCAGGTCTTCAGAATGAAATATTTAGCAAAATCATGAAACATAAACTTCTCTGTTCAATATCTAAAAGTGGTCTACCTGAATACTATTCACAAGACAATGAAAACTCTTGACCAATAAAACCCGAGAATTTTCAATACCAACCAATGAATGTAAAATGTTTGAATGTGTCTGAGTGGATCTAAAGGGGTGGAAAGCTCTAACTAAATACCTTGTTAGTAGAAGAAAGAGTTAGAAATTATTTTATTTATTTGATAAAAACTGTTATTTATTTACTAGTTTATTAATCATATATTTTAGTTTTATTTATTACCTTTTAATTAAAAACACATCTACCACACATACATAAAGACTTATAACACAATATGTTCCTTGTTTCCAAAGTTTACTACCAAACTGTCGTGGTATAAAAATGTATGAAATTAAAAAACGCTTGTGTATGCATATTAATTGGCATTGTTTAAACCAAAGTTGTCATATCCAAAGTATCTCGCCCTAAACTTTCCGCCATGGTGTCAATTAGTCAAACCGCGTTCCTGGGCATCCTGATCTGGAAAATCGATTCTTTCGATCAAAAACTAAAATCGCATCAAATTTTCCCATTTTATTCATTAACTCTTTTGTATTACCCAAAGATGTCCCGTCCAAGGTATGAATATCTGATAGCAATGCATAACGAACTTGTCCTACACTTTTCGCAATTAAGTTAATTAGTCAACCTGCGTTCTTGATTACCCCTTCTGGAAAGTTCTGTTCCATTCTTTCGCCAGAGGTCGCGCTTCGCCAGCTTCTATCTATCAAAACTGAAATCACTTACATAAGAAACGAATCGCCTTATTTCATTTACTCACCATTTGTCAAATCTTAAGGTAGTCCATCCATAACTATCATATTTCATATTTAATAGATAGCAAGTTTAATCACTAAAATCTTAGTGTGATTTTAAGGGGTTTATTAAATGATGAAAATTCATCTTTGAAATTTTAAAAAAATTTGAATATTACTAAAATTATCACATATTGAAGTTAACATTAAAGTCTATGAGAAAAATGCATTTTTAAATATATCTTTAGTACAAGTAATTTTCTCACAAATCTCTTGGTCAAAAGTTGCAAAAGCTCTCCCTCTCATTGAAAATGCCAAACAAATTTACAATTTACCATGCATATTTTGAGAAAACGATTTTTCCTAATTTTTGTAAAGGGCAGACAACTCTTTAAAAATTTTAAGTGCAAAAAGTTCATTCAATTGACCTTATACATACTCCCGAGTTTTGTTTATGTCAGCCTTATCATAATTTTGAAATAAGTATTTAATGTTGTTTAGATCAATCAAAATTGTTAAATTCCCCTCAGTTATGAATGGACTACCTTAACTCCCAAAGTAAGTTCCAAATAATTATATTCACTGTTTACGTAATCATTTAATATTATTTCATTGCAATCATATATTTTGATGCAAACTACCCCTATCATGAATACGCCAAAGCGCCTTACTCTCATTTTTGCTATTTCGGGCAAGTTTATCGAAAATGAAAATAGGTTTTTGATTAATTTCACAATAACTACTCATCAGTTATAATTCAATTATAGCTTACGGACATCATCTCACACGTGTTGAAATGCCAAAGGTATAAGCAGTTATTCTGGTTCAGATAAAAGACTGTTTTGAACCCCCACCTCCAATTTTACTTCCCGTTTAGTGCATATGTAATGGGAATTTGCCGGCAATAAATGAAGATATTCACACGTCCACTTTAACCAGATTTCTTTAATGATGTAATTTTTTAGACTCTGTAATATAATATCATATAATAAGATAAATATAACATAATTAGATCATATCAAGTCATAAAGTAAAGTTATATATTATTACGATATAGTTATCTTTGAATACATTTCAATTGAAATATACACATTTCGCTATTCCCATATACGTGATATAATTTACATTCTGTTCAAAATCATAAAGACACAGTTAAGGGAAATAACTCTTACCAAAATTAACATACAAGAGTTATCTTTCTTTTACAATACAATATTTAATACAATTATTAATCATACCAATTAATGGAATTGAATCCGGTTCCAAACACCGTTCAATTATCTTCTACTCATGATGTTAATTCATCTGAATATTAAATATATATCTAAATATATGTTCGTTACCTATATATTTCCTATTCACAATATAAAACACTTAAACATTTCCTTAGAAATATTTACTACTATATATTAAGCTGTATTTATTAATCTTGTCCATCAGATTTATCTACTTCTGATATAATGAAAAATACACTTTGACTTATCAGATTTATATACATCTGAAGTATACAATATTTACAAAGTAATTCCTTCTAAATTCTTAATCCTGGTAGTTAATATTATAAACTCATCTTTCTATAATGTTAGTAAATGGTTAGAATAGAAACTTACATTGTCTGGATGTATTCAGGTCTTCAGAATGAAATATTTAGCAAAATCATGAAACATAAACTTCTCTGTTCAATATCTAAAAGTGGTCTACCTGAATACTATTCACAAGACAATGAAAACTCTTGACCAATAAAACCCGAGAATTTTCAATACCAACCAATGAATGTAAAATGTTTGAATGTGTCTGAGTGGATCTAAAGGGGTGGAAAGCTCTAACTAAATACCTTGTTAGTAGAAGAAAGAGTTAGAAATTATTTTATTTATTTGATAAAAACTGTTATTTATTTACTAGTTTATTAATCATATATTTTAGTTTTATTTATTACCTTTTAATTAAAAACACATCTACCACACATACATAAAGACTTATAACACAATATGTTCCTTGTTTCCAAAGTTTACTACCAAACTGTCGTGGTATAAAAATGTATGAAATTAAAAAACGCTTGTGTATGCATATTAATTGGCATTGTTTAAACCAAAGTTGTCATATCCAAAGTATCTCGCCCTAAACTTTCCGCCATGGTGTCAATTAGTCAAACCGCGTTCCTGGGCATCCTGATCTGGAAAATCGATTCTTTCGATCAAAAACTAAAATCGCATCAAATTTTCCCATTTTATTCATTAACTCTTTTGTATTACCCAAAGATGTCCCGTCCAAGGTATCAATATCTGATAGCAATGCATAACGAACTTGTCCTACACTTTTCGCCATTAAGTTAATTAGTCAACCTGCGTTCTTGATTACCCCTTCTGGAAAGTTCTGTTCCATTCTTTCGCCAGAGGTCGCGTTTCGCCAGCTTCTATCTATCAAAACTGAAATCACTTACATAAGAAACGAATCGCCTTATTTCATTTACTCACCATTTGTCAAATCTTAAGGTAGTCCATCCATAACTATCATATTTCATATTTAATAGATTGCAAGTTTGATCACTAAAATCTTAGTGTGATTTTAAGGGGTTCATTAAATGATGAAAATTCATCTTTGAAATTTTAACAAATTTTGAATATTACTAAAATTATCACATATTGAAGTTAACATTGAAGTCTATGAGAAAAATGCATTTTTAAATATATCTTTTAAGTACAAGTAATTTTCTCACAAATCTCTTGGTCAAAAGTTGCAAAAGCTCTCTCTCTCATTGAAAATGCCAAACAAATTTACAATTTACCATACATATTTTGAGAAAACGATTTTTCCTAATTTTTGTAAAGGGCAGACAACTCTTTAAAAATTTTAAGTGCAAAAAGTTCATTCAATTGACCTCATACATACTCCCGAGTTTTGTTTATGTCAGCCTTATCATAATTTTGAAATAAGTATTTAATGTTGTTTAGATCAATCAAAATTGTTAAATTCCCCTCAGTTATGAATGGACTACCTTAACTCCCAAAGTAAGTTCCAAATCATTATATTCACTGTTTACGTAATCATTTAATATTATTTCATTGCAATCATATATTTTGATGCAAACTACCCCTATCATTAATACGCCAAAGCGCCTTACTCTCATTTTTGCTATTTCGGGCTAGTTTATCGAAAATGAAAATAGGTTTTTGATTAATTTCACAATAACTACTCATCAGTTATAATTCAATTATAGCTTACGGACATCATCTCACACGTGTTGAAATGCCAAAGGTATAAGCAGTTATTCTGGTTCAGATAAAAGACTGTTTTGAACCCCCACCCCCAATTTTACTTCCCGTTTAGTGCATATGTAATGGGAATTTGCCGGCAATAAATGAAGATATTCACACGTCCACTGTAACCAGATTTCTTTAATGATGTAATTTTTTAGACTCTGTAATATAATATCATATAAGAAGATAAATATAACATAATTAGATCATATCAAGTCATAAAGTAAAGTTATATATTATTACGATATAGTTATCTTTGAATACATTTCAATTGAAATATACACATTTCGCTATTCCCATATACGTGATATAATTTACATTCTGTTCAAAATCATAAAGACACAGTTAAGGGAAATAACTCTTACCAAAATTAACATACAAGAGTTAACTTTCTTTTACAATACAATATTTAATACAATTATTAATCATACCAATTAATGGAATTGAATCCGGTTCCAAACACCGTTCAATTATCTTCTACTCATGATGTTAATTCATCTGAATATTAAATATATATCTAAATATATGTTCGTTACCTATATATTTCCTATTCACAATATAAAACACTTAAACATTTCCTTAGAAATATTTACTACTATATATTAAGCTGTATTTATTAATCTTGTCCATCAGATTTATCTACTTCTGATATAATGAAAAATACACTTTGACTTATCAGATTTATCTACATCTGAAGTATACAATATTTACAAAGTAATTCCTTCTAAATTCTTAATCCTGGTAGTTAATATTATAAACTCATCTTTCTATAATGTTAGTAAATGGTTAAAATAGAAACTTACATTGTCTGGATGTATTCAGGTCTTCAGAATGAAATATTTAGCAAAATCATGAAACATAAACTTCTCTGTTCAATATCTAAAAGTGGTCTACCTGAATACTATTCACAAGACAATGGAAACTCTTGACCAATAAAACCCGAGAATTTTCAATACCAACCAATGAATGTAAAATGTTTGAATGTGTCTGAGTGGATCTAAAGGGATGGAAAGCTCTAACTAAATACCTTGTTAGTAGAAGAAAGAGTTAGAAATTATTTTATTTATTTGATAAAAACTGTTATTTATTTACTAGTTTATTAATCATATATTTTAGTTTTATTTATTACCTTTTAATTAAAAACACATCTACCACACATACATATAGACTTATAACACAATATGTTCCTTGTTTCCAAAGTTTACTACCAAACTGTCGTGGTATAAAAATGTATGAAATTAAAAAACGCTTGTGTATGCATATTAATTGGCATTGTTTAAACCAAAGTTGTCATATCCAAAGTATCTCGCCCTAAACTTTCCGCCATGGTGTCAATTAGTCAAACCGCGTTCCTGGGCATCCTGATCGGGAAAATCGATTCTTTCGATCAAAAACTAAAATCGCATCAAATTTTCCCATTTTATTCATTAACTCTTTTGTATTACCCAAAGATGTCCCGTCCAAGGTATCAATATCTGATAGCAATGCATAACGAACTTGTCCTACACTTTTCGCCATTAAGTTAATTAGTCAACCTGCGTTCTTGATTACCCCTTCTGGAAAGTTCTGTTCCATTCTTTCGCCAGAGGTCGCGTTTCGCCAGCTTCTATCTATCAAAACTGAAATCACTTACATAAGAAACGAATCGCCTTATTTCATTTACTCACCATTTGTCAAATCTTAAGGTAGTCCATCCATAACTATCATATTTCATATTTAATAGATTGCAAGTTTGATCACTAAAATCTTAGTGTGATTTTAAGGGGTTCATTAAATGATGAAAATTCATCTTTGAAATTTTAACAAATTTTGAATATTACTAAAATTATCACATATTGAAGTTAACATTGAAGTCTATGAGAAAAATGCATTTTTAAATATATCTTTTAAGTACAAGTAATTTTCTCACAAATCTCTTGGTCAAAAGTTGCAAAAGCTCTCTCTCTCATTGAAAATGCCAAACAAATTTACAATTTACCATACATATTTTGAGAAAACGATTTTTCCTAATTTTTGTAAAGGGCAGACAACTCTTTAAAAATTTTAAGTGCAAAAAGTTCATTCAATTGACCTCATACATACTCCCGAGTTTTGTTTATGTCAGCCTTATCATAATTTTGAAATAAGTATTTAATGTTGTTTAGATCAATCAAAATTGTTAAATTCCCCTCAGTTATGAATGGACTACCTTAACTCCCAAAGTAAGTTCCAAATCATTATATTCACTGTTTACGTAATCATTTAATATTATTTCATTGCAATCATATATTTTGATGCAAACTACCCCTATCATTAATACGCCAAAGCGCCTTACTCTCATTTTTGCTATTTCGGGCTAGTTTATCGAAAATGAAAATAGGTTTTTGATTAATTTCACAATAACTACTCATCAGTTATAATTCAATTATAGCTTACGGACATCATCTCACACGTGTTGAAATGCCAAAGGTATAAGCAGTTATTCTGGTTCAGATAAAAGACTGTTTTGAACCCCCACCCCCAATTTTACTTCCCGTTTAGTGCATATGTAATGGGAATTTGCCGGCAATAAATGAAGATATTCACACGTCCACTGTAACCAGATTTCTTTAATGATGTAATTTTTTAGACTCTGTAATATAATATCATATAAGAAGATAAATATAACATAATTAGATCATATCAAGTCATAAAGTAAAGTTATATATTATTACGATATAGTTATCTTTGAATACATTTCAATTGAAATATACACATTTCGCTATTCCCATATACGTGATATAATTTACATTCTGTTCAAAATCATAAAGACACAGTTAAGGGAAATAACTCTTACCAAAATTAACATACAAGAGTTAACTTTCTTTTACAATACAATATTTAATACAATTATTAATCATACCAATTAATGGAATTGAATCCGGTTCCAAACACCGTTCAATTATCTTCTACTCATGATGTTAATTCATCTGAATATTAAATATATATCTAAATATATGTTCGTTACCTATATATTTCCTATTCACAATATAAAACACTTAAACATTTCCTTAGAAATATTTACTACTATATATTAAGCTGTATTTATTAATCTTGTCCATCAGATTTATCTACTTCTGATATAATGAAAAATACACTTTGACTTATCAGATTTATCTACATCTGAAGTATACAATATTTACAAAGTAATTCCTTCTAAATTCTTAATCCTGGTAGTTAATATTATAAACTCATCTTTCTATAATGTTAGTAAATGGTTAAAATAGAAACTTACATTGTCTGGATGTATTCAGGTCTTCAGAATGAAATATTTAGCAAAATCATGAAACATAAACTTCTCTGTTCAATATCTAAAAGTGGTCTACCTGAATACTATTCACAAGACAATGGAAACTCTTGACCAATAAAACCCGAGAATTTTCAATACCAACCAATGAATGTAAAATGTTTGAATGTGTCTGAGTGGATCTAAAGGGATGGAAAGCTCTAACTAAATACCTTGTTAGTAGAAGAAAGAGTTAGAAATTATTTTATTTATTTGATAAAAACTGTTATTTATTTACTAGTTTATTAATCATATATTTTAGTTTTATTTATTACCTTTTAATTAAAAACACATCTACCACACATACATATAGACTTATAACACAATATGTTCCTTGTTTCCAAAGTTTACTACCAAACTGTCGTGGTATAAAAATGTATGAAATTAAAAAACGCTTGTGTATGCATATTAATTGGCATTGTTTAAACCAAAGTTGTCATATCCAAAGTATCTCGCCCTAAACTTTCCGCCATGGTGTCAATTAGTCAAACCGCGTTCCTGGGCATCCTGATCGGGAAAATCGATTCTTTCGATCAAAAACTAAAATCGCATCAAATTTTCCCATTTTATTCATTAACTCTTTTGTATTACCCAAAGATGTCCCGTCCAAGGTATCAATATCTGATAGCAATGCATAACGAACTTGTCCTACACTTTTCGCCATTAAGTTAATTAGTCAACCTGCGTTCTTGATTACCCCTTCTGGAAAGTTCTGTTCCATTCTTTCGCCAGAGGTCGCGTTTCGCCAGCTTCTATCTATCAAAACTGAAATCACTTACATAAGAAACGAATCGCCTTATTTCATTTACTCACCATTTGTCAAATCTTAAGGTAGTCCATCCATAACTATCATATTTCATATTTAATAGATTGCAAGTTTGATCACTAAAATCTTAGTGTGATTTTAAGGGGTTCATTAAATGATGAAAATTCATCTTTGAAATTTTAACAAATTTTGAATATTACTAAAATTATCACATATTGAAGTTAACATTGAAGTCTATGAGAAAAATGCATTTTTAAATATATCTTTTAAGTATAAGTAATTTTCTCACAAATCTCTTGGTCAAAAGTTGCAAAAGCTCTCTCTCTCATTGAAAATGCCAAACAAATTTACAATTTACCATACATATTTTGAGAAAACGATTTTTCCTAATTTTTGTAAAGGGCAGACAACTCTTTAAAAATTTTAAGTGCAAAAAGTTCATTCAATTGACCTCATACATACTCCCGAGTTTTGTTTATGTCAGCCTTATCATAATTTTGAAATAAGTATTTAATGTTGTTTAGATCAATCAAAATTGTTAAATTCCCCTCAGTTATGAATGGACTACCTTAACTCCCAAAGTAAGTTCCAAATAATTATATTCACTGTTTACGTAATCATTTAATATTATTTCATTGCAATCATATATTTTGATGCAAACTACCCCTATCATGAATACGCCAAAGCGCCTTACTCTCATTTTTGCTATTTCGGGCAAGTTTATCGAAAATGAAAATAGGCTTTTGATTAATTTCACAATAACTACTCATCAGTTATAATTCAATTATAGCTTACGGACATCATCTCACACGTGTTGAAATGCCAAAGGTATAAGCAGTTATTCTGGTTCAGATAAAAGACTGTTTTGAACCCCCACCCCCAATTTTACTTCCCGTTTAGTGCATATGTAATGGGAATTTGCCGGCAATAAATGAAGATATTCACACGTCCACTGTAACCAGATTTCTTTAATGATGTAATTTTTTAGACTCTGTAATATAATATCATATAAGAAGATAAATATAACATAATTAGATCATATCAAGTCATAAAGTAAAGTTATATATTATTACGATATAGTTATCTTTGAATACATTTCAATTGAAATATACACATTTCGCTATTCCCATATACGTGATATAATTTACATTCTGTTCAAAATCATAAAGACACAGTTAAGGGAAATAACTCTTACCAAAATTAACATACAAGAGTTATCTTTCTTTTACAATACAATTTTTAATACAATTATTAATCATACCAATTAATGGAATTGAATCCGGTTCCAAACACCGTTCAATTATCTTCTACTCATGATGTTAATTCATCTGAATATTAAATATATATCTAAATATATGTTCGTTACCTATATATTTCCTATTCACAATATAAAACACTTAAACATTTCCTTAGAAATATTTACTACTATATATTAAGCTGTATTTATTAATCTTGTCCATCAGATTTATCTACTTCTGATATAATGAAAAATACACTTTGACTTATCAGATTTATCTACATCTGAAGTATACAATATTTACAAAGTAATTCCTTCTAAATTCTTAATCCTGGTAGTTAATATTATAAACTCATCTTTCTATAATGTTAGTAAATGGTTAAAATAGAAACTTACATTGTCTGGATGTATTCAGGTCTTCAGAATGAAATATTTAGCAAAATCATGAAACATAAACTTCTCTGTTCAATATCTAAAAGTGGTCTACCTGAATACTATTCACAAGACAATGGAAACTCTTGACCAATAAAACCCGAGAATTTTCAATACCAACCAATGAATGTAACATGTTTGAATGTGTCTGAGTGGATCTAAAGGGGTGGAAAGCTCTAACTAAATACCTTGTTAGTTGAAGAAAGAGTTAGAAATTATTTTATTTATTTGATAAAAACTGTTATTTATTTACTAGTTTATTAATCATATATTTTAGTTTTATTTATTACCTTTTAATTAAAAACACATCTACCACACATACATATAGACTTATAACACAATATGTTCCTTGTTTCCAAAGTTTACTACCAAACTGTCGTGGTATAAAAATGTATGAAATTAAAAAAACGCTTGTGTATGCATATTAATTGGCATTGTTTAAACCAAAGTTGTCATATCCAAAGTATCTCGCCCTAAACTTTCCGCCATGGTGTCAATTAGTCAAACCGCGTTCCTGGGCATCCTGATCTGGAAAATCGATTCTTTCGATCAAAAACTAAAATCGCATCAAATTTTCCCATTTCATTCATTAACTCTTTTGTATTACCCAAAGATGTCCCGTCCAAGGTATCAATATCTGATAGCAATGCATAACGAACTTGTCCTACACTTTTCGCCATTAAGTTAATTAGTCAACCTGCGTTCTTGATTACCCCTTCTGGAAAGTTCTGTTCCATTCTTTCGCCAGAGGTCGCGTTTCGCCAGCTTCTATCTATCAAAACTGAAATCACTTACATAAGAAACGAATCGCCTTATTTCATTTACTCACCATTTGTCAAATCTTAAGGTAGTCCATCCATAACTATCATATTTCATATTTAATAGATTGCAAGTTTGATCACTAAAATCTTAGTGTGATTTTAAGGGGTTCATTAAATGATGAAAATTCATCTTTGAAATTTTAACAAATTTTGAATATTACTAAAATTATCACATATTGAAGTTAACATTGAAGTCTATGAGAAAAATGCATTTTTAAATATATCTTTTAAGTACAAGTAATTTTCTCACAAATCTCTTGGTCAAAAGTTGCAAAAGCTCTCTCTCTCATTGAAAATGCCAAACAAATTTACAATTTACCATACATATTTTGAGAAAACGATTTTTCCTAATTTTTGTAAAGGGCAGACAACTCTTTAAAAATTTTAAGTGCAAAAAGTTCATTCAATTGACCTCATACATACTCCCGAGTTTTGTTTATGTCAGCCTTATCATAATTTTGAAATAAGTATTTAATGTTGTTTAGATCAATCAAAATTGTTAAATTCCCCTCAGTTATGAATGGACTACCTTAACTCCCAAAGTAAGTTCCAAATAATTATATTCACTGTTTACGTAATCATTTAATATTATTTCATTGCAATCATATATTTTGATGCAAACTACCCCTATCATGAATACGCCAAAGCGCCTTACTCTCATTTTTGCTATTTCGGGCAAGTTTATCGAAAATGAAAATAGGCTTTTGATTAATTTCACAATAACTACTCATCAGTTATAATTCAATTATAGCTTACGGACATCATCTCACACGTGTTGAAATGCCAAAGGTATAAGCAGTTATTCTGGTTCAGATAAAAGACTGTTTTGAACCCCCACCCCCAATTTTACTTCCCGTTTAGTGCATATGTAATGGGAATTTGCCGGCAATAAATGAAGATATTCACACGTCCACTTTAACCAGATTTCTTTAATGATGTAATTTTTTAGACTCTGTAATATAATATCATATAATAAGATAAATATAACATAATTAGATCATATCAAGTCATAAAGTAAAGTTATATATTATTACGATATAGTTATCTTTGAATACATTTCAATTGAAATATACACATTTCGCTATTCCCATATACGTGATATAATTTACATTCTGTTCAAAATCATAAAGACACAGTTAAGGGAAATAACTCTTACCAAAATTAACATACAAGAGTTATCTTTCTTTTACAATACAATATTTAATACAATTATTAATCATACCAATTAATGGAATTGAATCCGGTTCCAAACACCGTTCAATTATCTTCTACTCATGATGTTAATTCATCTGAATATTAAATATATATCTAAATATATGTTCGTTACCTATATATTTCCTATTCACAATATAAAACACTT
Source organism: Magallana nippona (assembly GCA_033439105.1). Classification (NCBI taxonomy): domain Eukaryota; kingdom Metazoa; phylum Mollusca; class Bivalvia; order Ostreida; family Ostreidae; genus Magallana; species Magallana nippona. The sequence goes on along the minus strand of CM065918.1, from coordinate 32,340,691 downwards.
AAACATTTCCTTAGAAATATTTACTACTATATATTAAGCTGTATTTATTAATCTTGTCCATCAGATTTATCTACTTCTGATATAATGAAAAATACACTTTGACTTATCAGATTTATCTACATCTGAAGTATACAATATTTACAAAGTAATTCCTTCTAAATTCTTAATCCTGGTAGTTAATATTATAAACTCATCTTTCTATAATGTTAGTAAATGGTTAAAATAGAAACTTACATTGTCTGGATGTATTCAGGTCTTCAGAATGAAATATTTAGCAAAATCATGAAACATAAACTTCTCTGTTCAATATCTAAAAGTGGTCTACCTGAATACTATTCACAAGACAATGGAAACTCTTGACCAATAAAACCCGAGAATTTTCAATACCAACCAATGAATGTAAAATGTTTGAATGTGTCTGAGTGGATCTAAAGGGGTGGAAAGCTCTAACTAAATACCTTGTTAGTAGAAGAAAGAGTTAGAAATTATTTTATTTATTTGATAAAAACTGTTATTTATTTACTAGTTTATTAATCATATATTTTAGTTTTATTTATTACCTTTTAATTAAAAACACATCTACCACACATACATATAGACTTATAACACAACATGTTCCTTGTTTCCAAAGTTTACTACCAAACTGTCGTGGTATAAAAATGTATGAAATTAAAAAACGCTTGTGTATGCATATTAATTGGCATTGTTTAAACCAAAGTTGTCATATCCAAAGTATCTCGCCCTAAACTTTCCGCCATGGTGTCAATTAGTCAAACCGCGTTCCTGGGCATCCTGATCGGGAAAATCGATTCTTTCGATCAAAAACTAAAATCGCATCAAATTTTCCCATTTTATTCATTAACTCTTTTGTATTACCCAAAGATGTCCCGTCCAAGGTATCAATATCTGATAGCAATGCATAACGAACTTGTCCTACACTTTTCGCCATTAAGTTAATTAGTCAACCTGCGTTCTTGATTACCCCTTCTGGAAAGTTCTGTTCCATTCTTTCGCCAGAGGTCGCGTTTCGCCAGCTTCTATCTATCAAAACTGAAATCACTTACATAAGAAACGAATCGCCTTATTTCATTTACTCACCATTTGTCAAATCTTAAGGTAGTCCATCCATAACTATCATATTTCATATTTAATAGATTGCAAGTTTGATCACTAAAATCTTAGTGTGATTTTAAGGGGTTCATTAAATGATGAAAATTCATCTTTGAAATTTTAACAAATTTTGAATATTACTAAAATTATCACATATTGAAGTTAACATTGAAGTCTATGAGAAAAATGCATTTTTAAATATATCTTTTAAGTACAAGTAATTTTCTCACAAATCTCTTGGTCAAAAGTTGCAAAAGCTCTCTCTCTCATTGAAAATGCCAAACAAATTTACAATTTACCATACATATTTTGAGAAAACGATTTTTCCTAATTTTTGTAAAGGGCAGACAACTCTTTAAAAATTTTAAGTGCAAAAAGTTCATTCAATTGACCTCATACATACTCCCGAGTTTTGTTTATGTCAGCCTTATCATAATTTTGAAATAAGTATTTAATGTTGTTTAGATCAATCAAAATTGTTAAATTCCCCTCAGTTATGAATGGACTACCTTAACTCCCAAAGTAAGTTCCAAATAATTATATTCACTGTTTACGTAATCATTTAATATTATTTCATTGCAATCATATATTTTGATGCAAACTACCCCTATCATGAATACGCCAAAGCGCCTTACTCTCATTTTTGCTATTTCGGGCTAGTTTATCGAAAATGAAAATAGGTTTTTGATTAATTTCACAATAACTACTCATCAGTTATAATTCAATTATAGCTTACGGACATCATCTCACACGTGTTGAAATGCCAAAGGTATAAGCAGTTATTCTGGTTCAGATAAAAGACTGTTTTGAACCCCCACCCCCAATTTTACTTCCCGTTTAGTGCATATGTAATGGGAATTTGCCGGCAATAAATGAAGATATTCACACGTCCACTTTAACCAGATTTCTTTAATGATGTAATTTTTTAGACTCTGTAATATAATATCATATAAGAAGATAAATATAACATAATTAGATCATATCAAGTCATAAAGTAAAGTTATATATTATTACGATATAGTTATCTTTGAATACATTTCAATTGAAATATACACATTTCGCTATTCCCATATACGTGATATAATTTACATTCTGTTCAAAATCATAAAGACACAGTTAAGGGAAATAACTCTTACCAAAATTAACATACAAGAGTTATCTTTCTTTTACAATACAATATTTAATACAATTATTAATCATACCAATTAATGGAATTGAATCCGGTTCCAAACACCGTTCAATTATCTTCTACTCATGATGTTAATTCATCTGAATATTAAATATATATCTAAATATATGTTCGTTACCTATATATTTCCTATTCACAATATAAAACACTTAAACATTTCCTTAGAAATATTTACTACTATATATTAAGCTGTATTTATTAATCTTGTCCATCAGATTTATCTACTTCTGATATAATGAAAAATACACTTTGACTTATCAGATTTATCTACATCTGAAGTATACAATATTTACAAAGTAATTCCTTCTAAATTCTTAATCCTGGTAGTTAATATTATAAACTCATCTTTCTATAATGTTAGTAAATGGTTAAAATAGAAACTTACATTGTCTGGATGTATTCAGGTCTTCAGAATGAAATATTTAGCAAAATCATGAAACATAAACTTCTCTGTTCAATATCTAAAAGTGGTCTACCTGAATACTATTCACAAGACAATGGAAACTCTTGACCAATAAAACCCGAGAATTTTCAATACCAACCAATGAATGTAAAATGTTTGAATGTGTCTGAGTGGATCTAAAGGGGTGGAAAGCTCTAACTAAATACCTTGTTAGTAGAAGAAAGAGTTAGAAATTATTTTATTTATTTGATAAAAACTGTTATTTATTTACTAGTTTATTAATCATATATTTTAGTTTTATTTATTACCTTTTAATTAAAAACACATCTACCACACATACATATAGACTTATAACACAACATGTTCCTTGTTTCCAAAGTTTACTACCAAACTGTCGTGGTATAAAAATGTATGAAATTAAAAAACGCTTGTGTATGCATATTAATTGGCATTGTTTAAACCAAAGTTGTCATATCCAAAGTATCTCGCCCTAAACTTTCCGCCATGGTGTCAATTAGTCAAACCGCGTTCCTGGGCATCCTGATCGGGAAAATCGATTCTTTCGATCAAAAACTAAAATCGCATCAAATTTTCCCATTTTATTCATTAACTCTTTTGTATTACCCAAAGATGTCCCGTCCAAGGTATCAATATCTGATAGCAATGCATAACGAACTTGTCCTACACTTTTCGCCATTAAGTTAATTAGTCAACCTGCGTTCTTGATTACCCCTTCTGGAAAGTTCTGTTCCATTCTTTCGCCAGAGGTCGCGTTTCGCCAGCTTCTATCTATCAAAACTGAAATCACTTACATAAGAAACGAATCGCCTTATTTCATTTACTCACCATTTGTCAAATCTTAAGGTAGTCCATCCATAACTATCATATTTCATATTTAATAGATTGCAAGTTTGATCACTAAAATCTTAGTGTGATTTTAAGGGGTTCATTAAATGATGAAAATTCATCTTTGAAATTTTAACAAATTTTGAATATTACTAAAATTATCACATATTGAAGTTAACATTGAAGTCTATGAGAAAAATGCATTTTTAAATATATCTTTTAAGTACAAGTAATTTTCTCACAAATCTCTTGGTCAAAAGTTGCAAAAGCTCTCTCTCTCATTGAAAATGCCAAACAAATTTACAATTTACCATACATATTTTGAGAAAACGATTTTTCCTAATTTTTGTAAAGGGCAGACAACTCTTTAAAAATTTTAAGTGCAAAAAGTTCATTCAATTGACCTCATACATACTCCCGAGTTTTGTTTATGTCAGCCTTATCATAATTTTGAAATAAGTATTTAATGTTGTTTAGATCAATCAAAATTGTTAAATTCCCCTCAGTTATGAATGGACTACCTTAACTCCCAAAGTAAGTTCCAAATCATTATATTCACTGTTTACGTAATCATTTAATATTATTTCATTGCAATCATATATTTTGATGCAAACTACCCCTATCATTAATACGCCAAAGCGCCTTACTCTCATTTTTGCTATTTCGGGCTAGTTTATCGAAAATGAAAATAGGTTTTTGATTAATTTCACAATAACTACTCATCAGTTATAATTCAATTATAGCTTACGGACATCATCTCACACGTGTTGAAATGCCAAAGGTATAAGCAGTTATTCTGGTTCAGATAAAAGACTGTTTTGAACCCCCACCCCCAATTTTACTTCCCGTTTAGTGCATATGTAATGGGAATTTGCCGGCAATAAATGAAGATATTCACACGTCCACTGTAACCAGATTTCTTTAATGATGTAATTTTTTAGACTCTGTAATATAATATCATATAAGAAGATAAATATAACATAATTAGATCATATCAAGTCATAAAGTAAAGTTATATATTATTACGATATAGTTATCTTTGAATACATTTCAATTGAAATATACACATTTCGCTATTCCCATATACGTGATATAATTTATGTTCAAAATCATAAAGACACAGTTAAGGGAAATAACTCTTACCAAAATTAACATACAAGAGTTATCTTTCTTTTACAATACAATATTTAATACAATTATTAATCATACCAATTAATGGAATTGAATCCGGTTCCAAACACCGTTCAATTATCTTCTACTCATGATGTTAATTCATCTGAATATTTAATATATATCTAAATATATGTTCGTTACCTATATATTTCCTATTCACAATATAAAACACTTAAACATTTCCTTAGAAATATTTACTACTATATATTAAGCTGTATTTATTAATCTTGTCCATCAGATTTATCTACTTCTGATATAATGAAAAATACACTTTGACTTATCAGATTTATCTACATCTGAAGTATACAATATTTACAAAGTAATTCCTTCTAAATTCTTAATCCTGGTAGTTAATATTATAAACTCATCTTTCTATAATGTTAGTAAATGGTTAAAATAGAAACTTACATTGTCTGGATGTATTCAGGTCTTCAGAATGAAATATTTAGCAAAATCATGAAACATAAACTTCTCTGTTCAATATCTAAAAGTGGTCTACCTGAATACTATTCACAAGACAATGGAAACTCTTGACCAATAAAACCCGAGAATTTTCAATACCAACCAATGAATGTAAAATGTTTGAATGTGTCTGAGTGGATCTAAAGGGGTGGAAAGCTCTAACTAAATACCTTGTTAGTAGAAGAAAGAGTTAGAAATTATTTTATTTATTTGATAAAAACTGTTATTTATTTACTAGTTTATTAATCATATATTTTAGTTTTATTTATTACCTTTTAATTAAAAACACATCTACCACACATACATATAGACTTATAACACAACATGTTCCTTGTTTCCAAAGTTTACTACCAAACTGTCGTGGTATAAAAATGTATGAAATTAAAAAACGCTTGTGTATGCATATTAATTGGCATTGTTTAAACCAAAGTTGTCATATCCAAAGTATCTCGCCCTAAACTTTCCGCCATGGTGTCAATTAGTCAAACCGCGTTCCTGGGCATCCTGATCTGGAAAATCGATTCTTTCGATCAAAAACTAAAATCGCATCAAATTTTCCCATTTTATTCATTAACTCTTTTGTATTACCCAAAGATGTCCCGTCCAAGGTATGAATATCTGATAGCAATGCATAACGAACTTGTCCTACACTTTTCGCAATTAAGTTAATTAGTCAACCTGCGTTCTTGATTACCCCTTCTGAAAAGTTCTGTTCCATTCTTTCGCCAGAGGTCGCGTTTCGCCAGCTTCTATCTATCAAAACTGAAATCACTTACATAAGAAACGAATCGCCTTATTTCATTTACTCACCATTTGTCAAATCTTAAGGTAGTCCATCCATAACTATCATATTTCATATTTAATAGATTGCAAGTTTGATCACTAAAATCTTAGTGTGATTTTAAGGGGTTCATTAAATGATGAAAATTCATCTTTGAAATTTTAACAAATTTTGAATATTACTAAAATTATCACATATTGAAGTTAACATTGAAGTCTATGAGAAAAATGCATTTTTAAATATATCTTTTAAGTACAAGTAATTTTCTCACAAATCTCTTGGTCAAAAGTTGCAAAAGCTCTCTCTCTCATTGAAAATGCCAAACAAATTTACAATTTACCATACATATTTTGAGAAAACGATTTTTCCTAATTTTTGTAAAGGGCAGACAACTCTTTAAAAATTTTAAGTGCAAAAAGTTCATTCAATTGACCTCATACATACTCCCGAGTTTTGTTTATGTCAGCCTTATCATAATTTTGAAATAAGTATTTAATGTTGTTTAGATCAATCAAAATTGTTAAATTCCCCTCAGTTATGAATGGACTACCTTAACTCCCAAAGTAAGTTCCAAATAATTATATTCACTGTTTACGTAATCATTTAATATTATTTCATTGCAATCATATATTTTGATGCAAACTACCCCTATCATGAATACGCCAAAGCGCCTTACTCTCATTTTTGCTATTTCGGGCAAGTTTATCGAAAATGAAAATAGGTTTTTGATTAATTTCACAATAACTACTCATCAGTTATAATTCAATTATAGCTTACGGACATCATCTCACACGTGTTGAAATGCCAAAGGTATAAGCAGTTATTCTGGTTCAGATAAAAGACTGTTTTGAACCCCCACCCCCAATTTTACTTCCCGTTTAGTGCATATGTAATGGGAATTTGCCGGCAATAAATGAAGATATTCACACGTCCACTTTAACCAGATTTCTTTAATGATGTAATTTTTTAGACTCTGTAATATAACATCATATAATAAGATAAATATAACATAATTAGATCATATCAAGTCATCAAGTAAAGTTATATATTATTACGATATAGTTATCTTTGAATACATTTTAATTGAAATATACACATTTCGCTATTCCTATATACGTGATATAATTTACATTCTGTTCAAAATCATAAAGACACAGTTAAGGGAAATAACTCTTACCAAAATTAACATACAAGAGTTATCTTTCTTTTACAATACAATATTTAATACAATTATTAATCATACCAATTAATGGAATTGAATCCGGCTCCAAACACCGTTCAATTATCTTCTACTCATGATGTTAATTCATCTGAATATTTAATATATATCTAAATATATGTTCGTTACCTATATATTTCCTATTCACAATATAAAACACTTAAACATTTCCTTAGAAATATTTACTACTATATATTAAGCTGTATTTATTAATCTTGTCCATCAGATTTATCTACTTCTGATATAATGAAAAATACACTTTGACTTATCAGATTTATATACATCTGAAGTATACAATATTTACAAAGTAATTCCTTCTAAATTCTTAATCCTGGTAGTTAATATTATAAACTCATCTTTCTATAATGTTAGTAAATGGTTAGAATAGAAACTTACATTGTCTGGATGTATTCAGGTCTTCAGAATGAAATATTTAGCAAAATCATGAAACATAAACTTCTCTGTTCAATATCTAAAAGTGGTCTACCTGAATACTATTCACAAGACAATGAAAACTCTTGACCAATAAAACCCGAGAATTTTCAATACCAACCAATGAATGTAAAATGTTTGAATGTGTCTGAGTGGATCTAAAGGGGTGGAAAGCTCTAACTAAATACCTTGTTAGTAGAAGAAAGAGTTAGAAATTATTTTATTTATTTGATAAAAACTGTTATTTATTTACTAGTTTATTAATCATATATTTTAGTTTTATTTATTACCTTTTAATTAAAAACACATCTACCACACATACATAAAGACTTATAACACAATATGTTCCTTGTTTCCAAAGTTTACTACCAAACTGTCGTGGTATAAAAATGTATGAAATTAAAAAACGCTTGTGTATGCATATTAATTGGCATTGTTTAAACCAAAGTTGTCATATCCAAAGTATCTCGCCCTAAACTTTCCGCCATGGTGTCAATTAGTCAAACCGCGTTCCTGGGCATCCTGATCTGGAAAATCGATTCTTTCGATCAAAAACTAAAATCGCATCAAATTTTCCCATTTTATTCATTAACTCTTTTGTATTACCCAAAGAGTTAATGAATAAAATGGTATGAATATCTGATAGCAATGCATAACGAACTTGTCCTACACTTTTCGCAATTAAGTTAATTAGTCAACCTGCGTTCTTGATTACCCCTTCTGGAAAGTTCTGTTCCATTCTTTCGCCAGAGGTCGCGCTTCGCCAGCTTCTATCTATCAAAACTGAAATCACTTACATAAGAAACGAATCGCCTTATTTCATTTACTCACCATTTGTCAAATCTTAAGGTAGTCCATCCATAACTATCATATTTCATATTTAATAGATTGCAAGTTTAATCACTAAAATCTTAGTGTGATTTTAAGGGGTTCATTAAATGATAAAAATTCATCTTTCAAATTTTAACAAATTTTGAATATTACTAAAATTATCACATATTGAAGTTAACATTGAAGTCTATGAGAAAAATGCATTTTTAAATATATCTTTAGTACAAGTAATTTTCTCACAAATCTCTTGGTCAAAAGTTGCAAAAGCTCTCCCTCTCATTGAAAATGCCAAACAAATTTACAATTTACCATGCATATTTTGAGAAAACGATTTTTCCTAATTTTTGTAAAGGGCAGACAACTCTTTAAAAATTTTAAGTGCAAAAAGTTCATTCAATTGACCTTATACATACTCCCGAGTTTTGTTTATGTCAGCCTTATCATAATTTTGAAATAAGTATTTAATGTTGTTTAGATCAATCAAAATTGTTAAATTCCCCTCAGTTATGAATGGACTACCTTAACTCCCAAAGTAAGTTCCAAATAATTATATTCACTGTTTACGTAATCATTTAATATTATTTCATTGCAATCATATATTTTGATGCAAACTACCCTATCATGAATACGCCAAAGCGCCTTACTCTCATTTTTGCTATTTCGGGCAAGTTTATCGAAAATGAAAATAGGTTTTTGATTAATTTCACAATAACTACTCATCAGTTATAATTCAATTATAGCTTACGGACATCATCTCACACGTGTTGAAATGCCAAAGGTATAAGCAGTTATTCTGGTTCAGATAAAAGACTGTTTTGAACCCCCACCCCCAATTTTACTTCCCGTTTAGTGCATATGTAATGGGAATTTGCCGGCAATAAATGAAGATATTCACACGTCCACTTTAACCAGATTTCTTTAATGATGTAATTTTTTAGACTCTGTAATATAATATCATATAATAAGATAAATATAACATAATTAGATCATATCAAGTCATCAAGTAAAGTTATATATTATTACGATATAGTTATCTTTGAATACATTTCAATTGAAATATACACATTTCGCTATTCCCATATACGTGATATAATTTACATTCTGTTCAAAATCATAAAGACACAGTTAAGGGAAATAACTCTTACCAAAATTAACATACAAGAGTTATCTTTCTTTTACAATACAATATTTAATACAATTATTAATCATACCAATTAATGGAATTGAATCCGGTTCCAAACACCGTTCAATTATCTTCTACTCATGATGTTAATTCATCTGAATATTTAATATATATCTAAATATATGTTCGTTACCTATATATTTCCTATTCACAATATAAAACACTTAAACATTTCCTTAGAAATATTTACTACTATATATTAAGCTGTATTTATTAATCTTGTCCATCAGATTTATCTACTTCTGATATAATGAAAAATACACTTTGACTTATCAGATTTATCTACATCTGAAGTATACAATATTTACAAAGTAATTCCTTCTAAATTCTTAATCCTGGTAGTTAATATTATAAACTCATCTTTCTATAATGTTAGTAAATGGTTAAAATAGAAACTTACATTGTCTGGATGTATTCAGGTCTTCAGAATGAAATATTTAGCAAAATCATGAAACATAAACTTCTCTGTTCAATATCTAAAAGTGGTCTACCTGAATACTATTCACAAGACAATGGAAACTCTTGACCAATAAAACCCGAGAATTTTCAATACCAACCAATGAATGTAAAATGTTTGAATGTGTCTGAGTGGATCTAAAGGGGTGGAAAGCTCTAACTAAATACCTTGTTAGTAGAAGAAAGAGTTAGAAATTATTTTATTTATTTGATAAAAACTGTTATTTATTTACTAGTTTATTAATCATATATTTTAGTTTTATTTATTACCTTTTAATTAAAAACACATCTACCACACATACATATAGACTTATAACACAACATGTTCCTTGTTTCCAAAGTTTACTACCAAACTGTCGTGGTATAAAAATGTATGAAATTAAAAAACGCTTGTGTATGCATATTAATTGGCATTGTTTAAACCAAAGTTGTCATATCCAAAGTATCTCGCCCTAAACTTTCCGCCATGGTGTCAATTAGTCAAACCGCGTTCCTGGGCATCCTGATCGGGAAAATCGATTCTTTCGATCAAAAACTAAAATCGCATCAAATTTTCCCATTTTATTCATTAACTCTTTTGTATTACCCAAAGATGTCCCGTCCAAGGTATGAATATCTGATAGCAATGCATAACGAACTTGTCCTACACTTTTCGCCATTAAGTTAATTAGTCAACCTGCGTTCTTGATTACCCCTTCTGAAAAGTTCTGTTCCATTCTTTCGCCAGAGGTCGCGTTTCGCCAGCTTCTATCTATCAAAACTGAAATCACTTACATAAGAAACGAATCGCCTTATTTCATTTACTCACCATTTGTCAAATCTTAAGGTAGTCCATCCATAACTATCATATTTCATATTTAATAGATTGCAAGTTTGATCACTAAAATCTTAGTGTGATTTTAAGGGGTTCATTAAATGATGAAAATTCATCTTTGAAATTTTAACAAATTTTGAATATTACTAAAATTATCACATATTGAAGTTAACATTGAAGTCTATGAGAAAAATGCATTTTTAAATATATCTTTTAAGTACAAGTAATTTTCTCACAAATCTCTTGGTCAAAAGTTGCAAAAGCTCTCTCTCTCATTGAAAATGCCAAACAAATTTACAATTTACCATACATATTTTGAGAAAACGATTTTTCCTAATTTTTGTAAAGGGCAGACAACTCTTTAAAATTTTTAAGTGCAAAAAGTTCATTCAATTGACCTCATACATACTCCCGAGTTTTGTTTATGTCAGCCTTATCATAATTTTGAAATAAGTATTTAATGTTGTTTAGATCAATCAAAATTGTTAAATTCCCCTCAGTTATGAATGGACTACCTTAACTCCCAAAGTAAGTTCCAAATAATTATATTCACTGTTTACGTAATCATTTAATATTATTTCATTGCAATCATATATTTTGATGCAAACTACCCCTATCATGAATACGCCAAAGCGCCTTACTCTCATTTTTGCTATTTCGGGCAAGTTTATCGAAAATGAAAATAGGTTTTTGATTAATTTCACAATAACTACTCATCAGTTATAATTCAATTATAGCTTACGGACATCATCTCACACGTGTTGAAATGCCAAAGGTATAAGCAGTTATTCTGGTTCAGATAAAAGACTGTTTTGAACCCCCACCCCCAATTTTACTTCCCGTTTAGTGCATATGTAATGGGAATTTGCCGGCAATAAATGAAGATATTCACACGTCCACTTTAACCAGATTTCTTTAATGATGTAATTTTTTAGACTCTGTAATATAACATCATATAAGAAGATAAATATAACATAATTAGATCATATCAAGTCATAAAGTAAAGTTATATATTATTACGATATAGTTATCTTTGAATACATTTCAATTGAAATATACACATTTCGCTATTCCCATATACGTGATATAATTTACATTCTGTTCAAAATCATAAAGACACAGTTAAGGGAAATAACTCTTACCAAAATTAACATACAAGAGTTATCTTTCTTTTACAATACAATATTTAATACAATTATTAATCATACCAATTAATGGAATTGAATCCGGTTCCAAACACCGTTCAATTATCTTCTACTCATGATGTTAATTCATCTGAATATTAAATATATATCTAAATATATGTTCGTTACCTATATATTTCCTATTCACAATATAAAACACTTAAACATTTCCTTAGAAATATTTACTACTATATATTAAGCTGTATTTATTAATCTTGTCCATCAGATTTATCTACTTCTGATATAATGAAAAATACACTTTGACTTATCAGATTTATCTACATCTGAAGTATACAATATTTACAAAGTAATTCCTTCTAAATTCTTAATCCTGGTAGTTAATATTATAAACTCATCTTTCTATAATGTTAGTAAATGGTTAAAATAGAAACTTACATTGTCTGGATGTATTCAGGTCTTCAGAATGAAATATTTAGCAAAATCATGAAACATAAACTTCTCTGTTCAATATCTAAAAGTGGTCTACCTGAATACTATTCACAAGACAATGGAAACTCTTGACCAATAAAACCCGAGAATTTTCAATACCAACCAATGAATGTAAAATGTTTGAATGTGTCTGAGTGGATCTAAAGGGATGGAAAGCTCTAACTAAATACCTTGTTAGTAGAAGAAAGAGTTAGAAATTATTTTATTTATTTGATAAAAACTGTTATTTATTTACTAGTTTATTAATCATATATTTTAGTTTTATTTATTACCTTTTAATTAAAAACACATCTACCACACATACATATAGCCTTATAACACAATATGTTCCTTGTTTCCAAAAAAAACGCTTGTGTATGCATATTAATTGGCATTGTTTAAACCAAAGTTGTCATATCCAAAGTATCTCGCCCTAAACTTTCCGCCATGGTGTCAATTAGTCAAACCGCGTTCCTGGGCATCCTGATCTGGAAAATCGATTCTTTCGATCAAAAACTAAAATCGCATCAAATTTTCCCATTTTATTCATTAACTCTTTTGTATTACCCAAAGATGTCCCGTCCAAGGTATCAATATCTGATAGCAATGCATAACGAACTTGTCCTACACTTTTCGCCATTAAGTTAATTAGTCAACCTGCGTTCTTGATTACCCCTTCTGGAAAGTTCTGTTCCATTCTTTCGCCAGAGGTCGCGTTTCGCCAGCTTCTATCTATCAAAACTGATATCACTTACATAAGAAACGAATCGCCTTATTTCATTTACTCACCATTTGTCAAATCTTAAGGTAGTCCATCCATAACTATCATATTTCATATTTAATAGATTGCAAGTTTGATCACTAAAATCTTAGTGTGATTTTAAGGGGTTCATTAAATGATGAAAATTCATCTTTGAAATTTTAACAAATTTTGAATATTACTAAAATTATCACATATTGAAGTTAACATTGAAGTCTATGAGAAAAATGCATTTTTAAATATATCTTTTAAGTACAAGTAATTTTCTCACAAATCTCTTGGTCAAAAGTTGCAAAAGCTCTCTCTCTCATTGAAAATGCCAAACAAATTTACAATTTACCATACATATTTTGAGAAAACGATTTTTCCTAATTTTTGTAAAGGGCAGACAACTCTTTAAAATTTTTAAGTGCAAAAAGTTCATTCAATTGACCTCATACATACTCCCGAGTTTTGTTTATGTCAGCCTTATCATAATTTTGAAATAAGTATTTAATGTTGTTTAGATCAATCAAAATTGTTAAATTCCCCTCAGTTATGAATGGACTACCTTAACTCCCAAAGTAAGTTCCAAATAATTATATTCACTGTTTACGTAATCATTTAATATTATTTCATTGCAATCATATATTTTGATGCAAACTACCCCTATCATGAATACGCCAAAGCGCCTTACTCTCATTTTTGCTATTTCGGGCAAGTTTATCGAAAATGAAAATAGGTTTTTGATTAATTTCACAATAACTACTCATCAGTTATAATTCAATTATAGCTTACGGACATCATCTCACACGTGTTGAAATGCCAAAGGTATAAGCAGTTATTCTGGTTCAGATAAAAGACTGTTTTGAACCCCCACCCCCAATTTTACTTCCCGTTTAGTGCATATGTAATGGGAATTTGCCGGCAATAAATGAAGATATTCACACGTCCACTTTAACCAGATTTCTTTAATGATGTAATTTTTTAGACTCTGTAATATAACATCATATAAGAAGATAAATATAACATAATTAGATCATATCAAGTCATAAAGTAAAGTTATATATTATTACGATATAGTTATCTTTGAATACATTTCAATTGAAATATACACATTTCGCTATTCCCATATACGTGATATAATTTACATTCTGTTCAAAATCATAAAGACACAGTTAAGGGAAATAACTCTTACCAAAATTAACATACAAGAGTTATCTTTCTTTTACAATACAATATTTAATACAATTATTAATCATACCAATTAATGGAATTGAATCCGGTTCCAAACACCGTTCAATTATCTTCTACTCATGATGTTAATTCATCTGAATATTAAATATATATCTAAATATATGTTCGTTACCTATATATTTCCTATTCACAATATAAAACACTTAAACATTTCCTTAGAAATATTTACTACTATATATTAAGCTGTATTTATTAATCTTGTCCATCAGATTTATCTACTTCTGATATAATGAAAAATACACTTTGACTTATCAGATTTATCTACATCTGAAGTATACAATATTTACAAAGTAATTCCTTCTAAATTCTTAATCCTGGTAGTTAATATTATAAACTCATCTTTCTATAATGTTAGTAAATGGTTAAAATAGAAACTTACATTGTCTGGATGTATTCAGGTCTTCAGAATGAAATATTTAGCAAAATCATGAAACATAAACTTCTCTGTTCAATATCTAAAAGTGGTCTACCTGAATACTATTCACAAGACAATGGAAACTCTTGACCAATAAAACCCGAGAATTTTCAATACCAACCAATGAATGTAAAATGTTTGAATGTGTCTGAGTGGATCTAAAGGGATGGAAAGCTCCAACTAAATACCTTGTTAGTAGAAGAAAGAGTTAGAAATTATTTTATTTATTTGATAAAAACTGTTATTTATTTACTAGTTTATTAATCATATATTTTAGTTTTATTTATTACCTTTTAATTAAAAACACATCTACCACACATACATATAGCCTTATAACACAATATGTTCCTTGTTTCCAAAAAAAACGCTTGTGTATGCATATTAATTGGCATTGTTTAAACCAAAGTTGTCATATCCAAAGTATCTCGCCCTAAACTTTCCGCCATGGTGTCAATTAGTCAAACCGCGTTCCTGGGCATCCTGATCTGGAAAATCGATTCTTTCGATCAAAAACTAAAATCGCATCAAATTTTCCCATTTTATTCATTAACTCTTTTGTATTACCCAAAGATGTCCCGTCCAAGGTATCAATATCTGATAGCAATGCATAACGAACTTGTCCTACACTTTTCGCCATTAAGTTAATTAGTCAACCTGCGTTCTTGATTACCCCTTCTGGAAAGTTCTGTTCCATTCTTTCGCCAGAGGTCGCGTTTCGCCAGCTTCTATCTATCAAAACTGATATCACTTACATAAGAAACGAATCGCCTTATTTCATTTACTCACCATTTGTCAAATCTTAAGGTAGTCCATCCATAACTATCATATTTCATATTTAATAGATTGCAAGTTTGATCACTAAAATCTTAGTGTGATTTTAAGGGGTTCATTAAATGATGAAAATTCATCTTTGAAATTTTAACAAATTTTGAATATTACTAAAATTATCACATATTGAAGTTAACATTGAAGTCTGTGAGAAAAATGCATTTTTAAATATATCTTTTAAGTACAAGTAATTTTCTCACAAATCTCTTGGTCAAAAGTTGCAAAAGCTCTCTCTCTCATTGAAAATGCCAAACAAATTTACAATTTACCATACATATTTTGAGAAAACGATTTTTCCTAATTTTTGTAAAGGGCAGACAACTCTTTAAAAATTTTAAGTGCAAAAAGTTCATTCAATTGACCTCATACATACTCCCGAGTTTTGTTTATGTCAGCCTTATCATAATTTTGAAATAAGTATTTAATGTTGTTTAGATCAATCAAAATTGTTAAATTCCCCTCAGTTATGAATGGACTACCTTAACTCCCAAAGTAAGTTCCAAATAATTATATTCACTGTTTACGTAATCATTTAATATTATTTCATTGCAATCATATATTTTGATGCAAACTACCCCTATCATGAATACGCCAAAGCGCCTTACTCTCATTTTTGCTATTTCGGGCAAGTTTATCGAAAATGAAAATAGGTTTTTGATTAATTTCACAATAACTACTCATCAGTTATAATTCAATTATAGCTTACGGACATCATCTCACACGTGTTGAAATGCCAAAGGTATAAGCAGTTATTCTGGTTCAGATAAAAGACTGTTTTGAACCCCCACCCCCAATTTTACTTCCCGTTTAGTGCATATGTAATGGGAATTTGCCGGCAATAAATGAAGATATTCACACGTCCACTTTAACCAGATTTCTTTAATGATGTAATTTTTTAGACTCTGTAATATAACATCATATAAGAAGATAAATATAACATAATTAGATCATATCAAGTCATAAAGTAAAGTTATATATTATTACGATATAGTTATCTTTGAATACATTTCAATTGAAATATACACATTTCGCTATTCCCATATACGTGATATAATTTACATTCTGTTCAAAATCATAAAGACACAGTTAAGGGAAATAACTCTTACCAAAATTAACATACAAGAGTTATCTTTCTTTTACAATACAATATTTAATACAATTATTAATCATACCAATTAATGGAATTGAATCCGGTTCCAAACACCGTTCAATTATCTTCTACTCATGATGTTAATTCATCTGAATATTAAATATATATCTAAATATATGTTCGTTACCTATATATTTCCTATTCACAATATAAAACACTTAAACATTTCCTTAGAAATATTTACTACTATATATTAAGCTGTATTTATTAATCTTGTCCATCAGATTTATCTACTTCTGATATAATGAAAAATACACTTTGACTTATCAGATTTATCTACATCTGAAGTATACAATATTTACAAAGTAATTCCTTCTAAATTCTTAATCCTGGTAGTTAATATTATAAACTCATCTTTCTATAATGTTAGTAAATGGTTAAAATAGAAACTTACATTGTCTGGATGTATTCAGGTCTTCAGAATGAAATATTTAGCAAAATCATGAAACATAAACTTCTCTGTTCAATATCTAAAAGTGGTCTACCTGAATACTATTCACAAGACAATGGAAACTCTTGACCAATAAAACCCGAGAATTTTCAATACCAACCAATGAATGTAAAATGTTTGAATGTGTCTGAGTGGATCTAAAGGGATGGAAAGCTCTAACTAAATACCTTGTTAGTAGAAGAAAGAGTTAGAAATTATTTTATTTATTTGATAAAAACTGTTATTTATTTACTAGTTTATTAATCATATATTTTAGTTTTATTTATTACCTTTTAATTAAAAACACATCTACCACACATACATATAGCCTTATAACACAATATGTTCCTTGTTTCCAAAAAAAACGCTTGTGTATGCATATTAATTGGCATTGTTTAAACCAAAGTTGTCATATCCAAAGTATCTCGCCCTAAACTTTCCGCCATGGTGTCAATTAGTCAAACCGCGTTCCTGGGCATCCTGATCTGGAAAATCGATTCTTTCGATCAAAAACTAAAATCGCATCAAATTTTCCCATTTTATTCATTAACTCTTTTGTATTACCCAAAGATGTCCCGTCCAAGGTATCAATATCTGATAGCAATGCATAACGAACTTGTCCTACACTTTTCGCCATTAAGTTAATTAGTCAACCTGCGTTCTTGATTACCCCTTCTGGAAAGTTCTGTTCCATTCTTTCGCCAGAGGTCGCGTTTCGCCAGCTTCTATCTATCAAAACTGATATCACTTACATAAGAAACGAATCGCCTTATTTCATTTACTCACCATTTGTCAAATCTTAAGGTAGTCCATCCATAACTATCATATTTCATATTTAATAGATTGCAAGTTTGATCACTAAAATCTTAGTGTGATTTTAAGGGGTTCATTAAATGATGAAAATTCATCTTTGAAATTTTAACAAATTTTGAATATTACTAAAATTATCACATATTGAAGTTAACATTGAAGTCTATGAGAAAAATGCATTTTTAAATATATCTTTTAAGTACAAGTAATTTTCTCACAAATCTCTTGGTCAAAAGTTGCAAAAGCTCTCTCTCTCATTGAAAATGCCAAACAAATTTACAATTTACCATACATATTTTGAGAAAACGATTTTTCCTAATTTTTGTAAAGGGCAGACAACTCTTTAAAAATTTTAAGTGCAAAAAGTTCATTCAATTGACCTCATACATACTCCCGAGTTTTGTTTATGTCAGCCTTATCATAATTTTGAAATAAGTATTTAATGTTGTTTAGATCAATCAAAATTGTTAAATTCCCCTCAGTTATGAATGGACTACCTTAACTCCCAAAGTAAGTTCCAAATAATTATATTCACTGTTTACGTAATCATTTAATATTATTTCATTGCAATCATATATTTTGATGCAAACTACCCCTATCATGAATACGCCAAAGCGCCTTACTCTCATTTTTGCTATTTCGGGCAAGTTTATCGAAAATGAAAATAGGTTTTTGATTAATTTCACAATAACTACTCATCAGTTATAATTCAATTATAGCTTACGGACATCATCTCACACGTGTTGAAATGCCAAAGGTATAAGCAGTTATTCTGGTTCAGATAAAAGACTGTTTTGAACCCCCACCCCCAATTTTACTTCCCGTTTAGTGCATATGTAATGGGAATTTGCCGGCAATAAATGAAGATATTCACACGTCCACTTTAACCAGATTTCTTTAATGATGTAATTTTTTAGACTCTGTAATATAATATCATATAAGAAGATAAATATAACATAATTAGATCATATCAAGTCATAAAGTAAAGTTATATATTATTACGATATAGTTATCTTTGAATACATTTCAATTGAAATATACACATTTCGCTATTCCCATATACGTGATATAATTTACATTCTGTTCAAAATCATAAAGACACAGTTAAGGGAAATAACTCTTACCAAAATTAACATACAAGAGTTATCTTTCTTTTACAATACAATATTTAATACAATTATTAATCATACCAATTAATGGAATTGAATCCGGTTCCAAACACCGTTCAATTATCTTCTACTCATGATGTTAATTCATCTGAATATTAAATATATATCTAAATATATGTTCGTTACCTATATATTTCCTATTCACAATATAAAACACTTAAACATTTCCTTAGAAATATTTACTACTATATATTAAGCTGTATTTATTAATCTTGTCCATCAGATTTATCTACTTCTGATATAATGAAAAATACACTTTGACTTATCAGATTTATCTACATCTGAAGTATACAATATTTACAAAGTAATTCCTTCTAAATTCTTAATCCTGGTAGTTAATATTATAAACTCATCTTTCTATAATGTTAGTAAATGGTTAAAATAGAAACTTACATTGTCTGGATGTATTCAGGTCTTCAGAATGAAATATTTAGCAAAATCATGAAACATAAACTTCTCTGTTCAATATCTAAAAGTGGTCTACCTGAATACTATTCACAAGACAATGGAAACTCTTGACCAATAAAACCCGAGAATTTTCAATACCAACCAATGAATGTAAAATGTTTGAATGTGTCTGAGTGGATCTAAAGGGGTGGAAAGCTCTAACTAAATACCTTGTTAGTAGAAGAAAGAGTTAGAAATTATTTTATTTATTTGATAAAAACTGTTATTTATTTACTAGTTTATTAATCATATATTTTAGTTTTATTTATTACCTTTTAATTAAAAACACATCTACCACACATACATATAGCCTTATAACACAATATGTTCCTTGTTTCCAAAGTTTACTACCAAACTGTCGTGGTATAAAAATGTATGAAATTAAAAAACGCTTGTGTATGCATATTAATTGGCATTGTTTAAACCAAAGTTGTCATATCCAAAGTATCTCGCCCTAAACTTTCCGCCATGGTGTCAATTAGTCAAACCGCGTTCCTGGGCATCCTGATCTGGAAAATCGATTCTTTCGATCAAAAACTAAAATCGCATCAAATTTTCCCATTTTATTCATTAACTCTTTTGTATTACCCAAAGATGTCCCGTCCAAGGTATCAATATCTGATAGCAATGCATAACGAACTTGTCCTACACTTTTCGCCATTAAGTTAATTAGTCAACCTGCGTTCTTGATTACCCCTTCTGGAAAGTTCTGTTCCATTCTTTCGCCAGAGGTCGCGTTTCGCCAGCTTCTATCTATCAAAACTGAAATCACTTACATAAGAAATGAATCGCCTTATTTCATTTACTCACCATTTGTCAAATCTTAAGGTAGTCCATCCATAACTATCATATTTCATATTTAATAGATTGCAAGTTTGATCACTAAAATCTTAGTGTGATTTTAAGGGGTTCATTAAATGATGAAAATTCATCTTTGAAATTTTAACAAATTTTGAATATTACTAAAATTATCACATATTGAAGTTAACATTGAAGTCTATGAGAAAAATGCATTTTTAAATATATCTTTTAAGTACAAGTAATTTTCTCACAAATCTCTTGGTCAAAAGTTGCAAAAGCTCTCTCTCTCATTGAAAATGCCAAACAAATTTACAATTTACCATACATATTTTGAGAAAACGATTTTTCCTAATTTTTGTAAAGGGCAGACAACTCTTTAAAAATTTTAAGTGCAAAAAGTTCATTCAATTGACCTCATACATACTCCCGAGTTTTGTTTATGTCAGCCTTATCATAATTTTGAAATAAGTATTTAATGTTGTTTAGATCAATCAAAATTGTTAAATTCCCCTCAGTTATGAATGGACTACCTTAACTCCCAAAGTAAGTTCCAAATAATTATATTCACTGTTTACGTAATCATTTAATATTATTTCATTGCAATCATATATTTTGATGCAAACTACCCCTATCATGAATACGCCAAAGCGCCTTACTCTCATTTTTGCTATTTCGGGCAAGTTTATCGAAAATGAAAATAGGTTTTTGATTAATTTCACAATAACTACTCATCAGTTATAATTCAATTATAGCTTACGGACATCATCTCACACGTGTTGAAATGCCAAAGGTATAAGCAGTTATTCTGGTTCAGATAAAAGACTGTTTTGAACCCCCACCCCCAATTTTACTTCCCGTTTAGTGCATATGTAATGGGAATTTGCCGGCAATAAATGAAGATATTCACACGTCCACTTTAACCAGATTTCTTTAATGATGTAATTTTTTAGACTCTGTAATATAATATCATATAAGAAGATAAATATAACATAATTAGATCATATCAAGTCATAAAGTAAAGTTATATATTATTACGATATAGTTATCTTTGAATACATTTCAATTGAAATATACACATTTCGCTATTCCCATATACGTGATATAATTTACATTCTGTTCAAAATCATAAAGACACAGTTAAGGGAAATAACTCTTACCAAAATTAACATACAAGAGTTATCTTTCTTTTACAATACAATATTTAATACAATTATTAATCATACCAATTAATGGAATTGAATCCGGTTCCAAACACCGTTCAATTATCTTCTACTCATGATGTTAATTCATCTGAATATTAAATATATATCTAAATATATGTTCGTTACCTATATATTTCCTATTCACAATATAAAACACTTAAACATTTCCTTAGAAATATTTACTACTATATATTAAGCTGTATTTATTAATCTTGTCCATCAGATTTATCTACTTCTGATATAATGAAAAATACACTTTGACTTATCAGATTTATCTACATCTGAAGTATACAATATTTACAAAGTAATTCCTTCTAAATTCTTAATCCTGGTAGTTAATATTATAAACTCATCTTTCTATAATGTTAGTAAATGGTTAAAATAGAAACTTACATTGTCTGGATGTATTCAGGTCTTCAGAATGAAATATTTAGCAAAATCATGAAACATAAACTTCTCTGTTCAATATCTAAAAGTGGTCTACCTGAATACTATTCACAAGACAATGGAAACTCTTGACCAATAAAACCCGAGAATTTTCAATACCAACCAATGAATGTAAAATGTTTGAATGTGTCTGAGTGGATCTAAAGGGATGGAAAGCTCTAACTAAATACCTTGTTAGTAGAAGAAAGAGTTAGAAATTATTTTATTTATTTGATAAAAACTGTTATTTATTTACTAGTTTATTAATCATATATTTTAGTTTTATTTATTACCTTTTAATTAAAAACACATCTACCACACATACATATAGACTTATAACACAACATGTTCCTTGTTTCCAAAGTTTACTACCAAACTGTCGTGGTATAAAAATGTATGAAATTAAAAAACGCTTGTGTATGCATATTAATTGGCATTGTTTAAACCAAAGTTGTCATATCCAAAGTATCTCGCCCTAAACTTTCCGCCATGGTGTCAATTAGTCAAACCGCGTTCCTGGGCATCCTGATCTGGAAAATCGATTCTTTCGATCAAAAACTAAAATCGCATCAAATTTTCCCATTTTATTCATTAACTCTTTTGTATTACCCAAAGATGTCCCGTCCAAGGTATCAATATCTGATAGCAATGCATAACGAACTTGTCCTACACTTTTCGCCATTAAGTTAATTAGTCAACCTGCGTTCTTGATTACCCCTTCTGGAAAGTTCTGTTCCATTCTTTCGCCAGAGGTCGCGTTTCGCCAGCTTCTATCTATCAAAACTGAAATCACTTACATAAGAAACGAATCGCCTTATTTCATTTACTCACCATTTGTCAAATCTTAAGGTAGTCCATCCATAACTATCATATTTCATATTTAATAGATTGCAAGTTTGATCACTAAAATCTTAGTGTGATTTTAAGGGGTTCATTAAATGATGAAAATTCATCTTTGAAATTTTAACAAATTTTGAATATTACTAAAATTATCACATATTGAAGTTAACATTGAAGTCTATGAGAAAAATGCATTTTTAAATATATCTTTTAAGTACAAGTAATTTTCTCACAAATCTCTTGGTCAAAAGTTGCAAAAGCTCTCTCTCTCATTGAAAATGCCAAACAAATTTACAATTTACCATACATATTTTGAGAAAACGATTTTTCCTAATTTTTGTAAAGGGCAGACAACTCTTTAAAAATTTTAAGTGCAAAAAGTTCATTCAATTGACCTCATACATACTCCCGAGTTTTGTTTATGTCAGCCTTATCATAATTTTGAAATAAGTATTTAATGTTGTTTAGATCAATCAAAATTGTTAAATTCCCCTCAGTTATGAATGGACTACCTTAACTCCCAAAGTAAGTTCCAAATAATTATATTCACTGTTTACGTAATCATTTAATATTATTTCATTGCAATCATATATTTTGATGCAAACTACCCCTATCATGAATACGCCAAAGCGCCTTACTCTCATTTTTGCTATTTCGGGCAAGTTTATCGAAAATGAAAATAGGCTTTTGATTAATTTCACAATAACTACTCATCAGTTATAATTCAATTATAGCTTACGGACATCATCTCACACGTGTTGAAATGCCAAAGGTATAAGCAGTTATTCTGGTTCAGATAAAAGACTGTTTTGAACCCCCACCCCCAATTTTACTTCCCCGTTTAGTGCATATGTAATGGGAATTTGCCGGCAATAAATGAAGATATTCACACGTCCACTTTAACCAGATTTCTTTAATGATGTAATTTTTTAGACTCTGTAATATAATATCATATAATAAGATAAATATAACATAATTAGATCATATCAAGTCATAAAGTAAAGTTATATATTATTACGATATAGTTATCTTTGAATACATTTCAATTGAAATATACACATTTCGCTATTCCCATATACGTGATATAATTTACATTCTGTTCAAAATCATAAAGACACAGTTAAGGGAAATAACTCTTACCAAAATTAACATACAAGAGTTATCTTTCTTTTACAATACAATATTTAATACAATTATTAATCATACCAATTAATGGAATTGAATCCGGTTCCAAACACCGTTCAATTATCTTCTACTCATGATGTTAATTCATCTGAATATTAAATATATATCTAAATATATGTTCGTTACCTATATATTTCCTATTCACAATATAAAACACTTAAACATTTCCTTAGAAATATTTACTACTATATATTAAGCTGTATTTATTAATCTTGTCCATCAGATTTATCTACTTCTGATATAATGAAAAATACACTTTGACTTATCAGATTTATCTACATCTGAAGTATACAATATTTACAAAGTAATTCCTTCTAAATTCTTAATCCTGGTAGTTAATATTATAAACTCATCTTTCTATAATGTTAGTAAATGGTTAAAATAGAAACTTACATTGTCTGGATGTATTCAGGTCTTCAGAATGAAATATTTAGCAAAATCATGAAACATAAACTTCTCTGTTCAATATCTAAAAGTGGTCTACCTGAATACTATTCACAAGACAATGGAAACTCTTGACCAATAAAACCCGAGAATTTTCAATACCAACCAATGAATGTAAAATGTTTGAATGTGTCTGAGTGGATCTAAAGGGATGGAAAGCTCTAACTAAATACCTTGTTAGTAGAAGAAAGAGTTAGAAATTATTTTATTTATTTGATAAAAACTGTTATTTATTTACTAGTTTATTAATCATATATTTTAGTTTTATTTATTACCTTTTAATTAAAAACACATCTACCACACATACATATAGCCTTATAACACAATATGTTCCTTGTTTCCAAAAAAAACGCTTGTGTATGCATATTAATTGGCATTGTTTAAACCAAAGTTGTCATATCCAAAGTATCTCGCCCTAAACTTTCCGCCATGGTGTCAATTAGTCAAACCGCGTTCCTGGGCATCCTGATCTGGAAAATCGATTCTTTCGATCAAAAACTAAAATCGCATCAAATTTTCCCATTTTATTCATTAACTCTTTTGTATTACCCAAAGATGTCCCGTCCAAGGTATCAATATCTGATAGCAATGCATAACGAACTTGTCCTACACTTTTCGCCATTAAGTTAATTAGTCAACCTGCGTTCTTGATTACCCCTTCTGGAAAGTTCTGTTCCATTCTTTCGCCAGAGGTCGCGTTTCGCCAGCTTCTATCTATCAAAACTGATATCACTTACATAAGAAACGAATCGCCTTATTTCATTTACTCACCATTTGTCAAATCTTAAGGTAGTCCATCCATAACTATCATATTTCATATTTAATAGATTGCAAGTTTGATCACTAAAATCTTAGTGTGATTTTAAGGGGTTCATTAAATGATGAAAATTCATCTTTGAAATTTTAACAAATTTTGAATATTACTAAAATTATCACATATTGAAGTTAACATTGAAGTCTATGAGAAAAATGCATTTTTAAATATATCTTTTAAGTACAAGTAATTTTCTCACAAATCTCTTGGTCAAAAGTTGCAAAAGCTCTCTCTCTCATTGAAAATGCCAAACAAATTTACAATTTACCATACATATTTTGAGAAAACGATTTTTCCTAATTTTTGTAAAGGGCAGACAACTCTTTAAAAATTTTAAGTGCAAAAAGTTCATTCAATTGACCTCATACATACTCCCGAGTTTTGTTTATGTCAGCCTTATCATAATTTTGAAATAAGTATTTAATGTTGTTTAGATCAATCAAAATTGTTAAATTCCCCTCAGTTATGAATGGACTACCTTAACTCCCAAAGT
Organism: Magallana nippona; assembly: GCA_033439105.1. Taxonomy (NCBI): domain Eukaryota; kingdom Metazoa; phylum Mollusca; class Bivalvia; order Ostreida; family Ostreidae; genus Magallana; species Magallana nippona. The sequence continues at coordinate 32,314,729 of CM065918.1, read as the reverse complement.
AAGTTCCAAATAATTATATTCACTGTTTACGTAATCATTTAATATTATTTCATTGCAATCATATATTTTGATGCAAACTACCCCTATCATGAATACGCCAAAGCGCCTTACTCTCATTTTTGCTATTTCGGGCAAGTTTATCGAAAATGAAAATAGGTTTTTGATTAATTTCACAATAACTACTCATCAGTTATAATTCAATTATAGCTTACGGACATCATCTCACACGTGTTGAAATGCCAAAGGTATAAGCAGTTATTCTGGTTCAGATAAAAGACTGTTTTGAACCCCCACCCCCAATTTTACTTCCCGTTTAGTGCATATGTAATGGGAATTTGCCGGCAATAAATGAAGATATTCACACGTCCACTTTAACCAGATTTCTTTAATGATGTAATTTTTTAGACTCTGTAATATAATATCATATAAGAAGATAAATATAACATAATTAGATCATATCAAGTCATAAAGTAAAGTTATATATTATTACGATATAGTTATCTTTGAATACATTTCAATTGAAATATACACATTTCGCTATTCCCATATACGTGATATAATTTACATTCTGTTCAAAATCATAAAGACACAGTTAAGGGAAATAACTCTTACCAAAATTAACATACAAGAGTTATCTTTCTTTTACAATACAATATTTAATACAATTATTAATCATACCAATTAATGGAATTGAATCCGGTTCCAAACACCGTTCAATTATCTTCTACTCATGATGTTAATTCATCTGAATATTAAATATATATCTAAATATATGTTCGTTACCTATATATTTCCTATTCACAATATAAAACACTTAAACATTTCCTTAGAAATATTTACTACTATATATTAAGCTGTATTTATTAATCTTGTCCATCAGATTTATCTACTTCTGATATAATGAAAAATACACTTTGACTTATCAGATTTATCTACATCTGAAGTATACAATATTTACAAAGTAATTCCTTCTAAATTCTTAATCCTGGTAGTTAATATTATAAACTCATCTTTCTATAATGTTAGTAAATGGTTAAAATAGAAACTTACATTGTCTGGATGTATTCAGGTCTTCAGAATGAAATATTTAGCAAAATCATGAAACATAAACTTCTCTGTTCAATATCTAAAAGTGGTCTACCTGAATACTATTCACAAGACAATGGAAACTCTTGACCAATAAAACCCGAGAATTTTCAATACCAACCAATGAATGTAAAATGTTTGAATGTGTCTGAGTGGATCTAAAGGGGTGGAAAGCTCTAACTAAATACCTTGTTAGTAGAAGAAAGAGTTAGAAATTATTTTATTTATTTGATAAAAACTGTTATTTATTTACTAGTTTATTAATCATATATTTTAGTTTTATTTATTACCTTTTAATTAAAAACACATCTACCACACATACATATAGCCTTATAACACAATATGTTCCTTGTTTCCAAAGTTTACTACCAAACTGTCGTGGTATAAAAATGTATGAAATTAAAAAACGCTTGTGTATGCATATTAATTGGCATTGTTTAAACCAAAGTTGTCATATCCAAAGTATCTCGCCCTAAACTTTCCGCCATGGTGTCAATTAGTCAAACCGCGTTCCTGGGCATCCTGATCTGGAAAATCGATTCTTTCGATCAAAAACTAAAATCGCATCAAATTTTCCCATTTTATTCATTAACTCTTTTGTATTACCCAAAGATGTCCCGTCCAAGGTATCAATATCTGATAGCAATGCATAACGAACTTGTCCTACACTTTTCGCCATTAAGTTAATTAGTCAACCTGCGTTCTTGATTACCCCTTCTGGAAAGTTCTGTTCCATTCTTTCGCCAGAGGTCGCGTTTCGCCAGCTTCTATCTATCAAAACTGAAATCACTTACATAAGAAATGAATCGCCTTATTTCATTTACTCACCATTTGTCAAATCTTAAGGTAGTCCATCCATAACTATCATATTTCATATTTAATAGATTGCAAGTTTGATCACTAAAATCTTAGTGTGATTTTAAGGGGTTCATTAAATGATGAAAATTCATCTTTGAAATTTTAACAAATTTTGAATATTACTAAAATTATCACATATTGAAGTTAACATTGAAGTCTATGAGAAAAATGCATTTTTAAATATATCTTTTAAGTACAAGTAATTTTCTCACAAATCTCTTGGTCAAAAGTTGCAAAAGCTCTCTCTCTCATTGAAAATGCCAAACAAATTTACAATTTACCATACATATTTTGAGAAAACGATTTTTCCTAATTTTTGTAAAGGGCAGACAACTCTTTAAAAATTTTAAGTGCAAAAAGTTCATTCAATTGACCTCATACATACTCCCGAGTTTTGTTTATGTCAGCCTTATCATAATTTTGAAATAAGTATTTAATGTTGTTTAGATCAATCAAAATTGTTAAATTCCCCTCAGTTATGAATGGACTACCTTAACTCCCAAAGTAAGTTCCAAATAATTATATTCACTGTTTACGTAATCATTTAATATTATTTCATTGCAATCATATATTTTGATGCAAACTACCCCTATCATGAATACGCCAAAGCGCCTTACTCTCATTTTTGCTATTTCGGGCAAGTTTATCGAAAATGAAAATAGGTTTTTGATTAATTTCACAATAACTACTCATCAGTTATAATTCAATTATAGCTTACGGACATCATCTCACACGTGTTGAAATGCCAAAGGTATAAGCAGTTATTCTGGTTCAGATAAAAGACTGTTTTGAACCCCCACCCCCAATTTTACTTCCCGTTTAGTGCATATGTAATGGGAATTTGCCGGCAATAAATGAAGATATTCACACGTCCACTTTAACCAGATTTCTTTAATGATGTAATTTTTTAGACTCTGTAATATAATATCATATAAGAAGATAAATATAACATAATTAGATCATATCAAGTCATAAAGTAAAGTTATATATTATTACGATATAGTTATCTTTGAATACATTTCAATTGAAATATACACATTTCGCTATTCCCATATACGTGATATAATTTACATTCTGTTCAAAATCATAAAGACACAGTTAAGGGAAATAACTCTTACCAAAATTAACATACAAGAGTTATCTTTCTTTTACAATACAATATTTAATACAATTATTAATCATACCAATTAATGGAATTGAATCCGGTTCCAAACACCGTTCAATTATCTTCTACTCATGATGTTAATTCATCTGAATATTAAATATATATCTAAATATATGTTCGTTACCTATATATTTCCTATTCACAATATAAAACACTTAAACATTTCCTTAGAAATATTTACTACTATATATTAAGCTGTATTTATTAATCTTGTCCATCAGATTTATCTACTTCTGATATAATGAAAAATACACTTTGACTTATCAGATTTATCTACATCTGAAGTATACAATATTTACAAAGTAATTCCTTCTAAATTCTTAATCCTGGTAGTTAATATTATAAACTCATCTTTCTATAATGTTAGTAAATGGTTAAAATAGAAACTTACATTGTCTGGATGTATTCAGGTCTTCAGAATGAAATATTTAGCAAAATCATGAAACATAAACTTCTCTGTTCAATATCTAAAAGTGGTCTACCTGAATACTATTCACAAGACAATGGAAACTCTTGACCAATAAAACCCGAGAATTTTCAATACCAACCAATGAATGTAAAATGTTTGAATGTGTCTGAGTGGATCTAAAGGGGTGGAAAGCTCTAACTAAATACCTTGTTAGTAGAAGAAAGAGTTAGAAATTATTTTATTTATTTGATAAAAACTGTTATTTATTTACTAGTTTATTAATCATATATTTTAGTTTTATTTATTACCTTTTAATTAAAAACACATCTACCACACATACATATAGACTTATAACACAACATGTTCCTTGTTTCCAAAGTTTACTACCAAACTGTCGTGGTATAAAAATGTATGAAATTAAAAAACGCTTGTGTATGCATATTAATTGGCATTGTTTAAACCAAAGTTGTCATATCCAAAGTATCTCGCCCTAAACTTTCCGCCATGGTGTCAATTAGTCAAACCGCGTTCCTGGGCATCCTGATCGGGAAAATCGATTCTTTCGATCAAAAACTAAAATCGCATCAAATTTTCCCATTTTATTCATTAACTCTTTTGTATTACCCAAAGATGTCCCGTCCAAGGTATCAATATCTGATAGCAATGCATAACGAACTTGTCCTACACTTTTCGCCATTAAGTTAATTAGTCAACCTGCGTTCTTGATTACCCCTTCTGGAAAGTTCTGTTCCATTCTTTCGCCAGAGGTCGCGTTTCGCCAGCTTCTATCTATCAAAACTGAAATCACTTACATAAGAAACGAATCGCCTTATTTCATTTACTCACCATTTGTCAAATCTTAAGGTAGTCCATCCATAACTATCATATTTCATATTTAATAGATTGCAAGTTTGATCACTAAAATCTTAGTGTGATTTTAAGGGGTTCATTAAATGATGAAAATTCATCTTTGAAATTTTAACAAATTTTGAATATTACTAAAATTATCACATATTGAAGTTAACATTGAAGTCTATGAGAAAAATGCATTTTTAAATATATCTTTTAAGTACAAGTAATTTTCTCACAAATCTCTTGGTCAAAAGTTGCAAAAGCTCTCTCTCTCATTGAAAATGCCAAACAAATTTACAATTTACCATACATATTTTGAGAAAACGATTTTTCCTAATTTTTGTAAAGGGCAGACAACTCTTTAAAAATTTTAAGTGCAAAAAGTTCATTCAATTGACCTCATACATACTCCCGAGTTTTGTTTATGTCAGCCTTATCATAATTTTGAAATAAGTATTTAATGTTGTTTAGATCAATCAAAATTGTTAAATTCCCCTCAGTTATGAATGGACTACCTTAACTCCCAAAGTAAGTTCCAAATAATTATATTCACTGTTTACGTAATCATTTAATATTATTTCATTGCAATCATATATTTTGATGCAAACTACCCCTATCATGAATACGCCAAAGCGCCTTACTCTCATTTTTGCTATTTCGGGCAAGTTTATCGAAAATGAAAATAGGTTTTTGATTAATTTCACAATAACTACTCATCAGTTATAATTCAATTATAGCTTACGGACATCATCTCACACGTGTTGAAATGCCAAAGGTATAAGCAGTTATTCTGGTTCAGATAAAAGACTGTTTTGAACCCCCACCCCCAATTTTACTTCCCGTTTAGTGCATATGTAATGGGAATTTGCCGGCAATAAATGAAGATATTCACACGTCCACTTTAACCAGATTTCTTTAATGATGTAATTTTTTAGACTCTGTAATATAATATCATATAAGAAGATAAATATAACATAATTAGATCATATCAAGTCATAAAGTAAAGTTATATATTATTACGATATAGTTATCTTTGAATACATTTCAATTGAAATATACACATTTCGCTTTTCCCATATACGTGATATAATTTACATTCTGTTCAAAATCATAAAGACACAGTTAAGGGAAATAACTCTTACCAAAATTAACATACAAGAGTTATCTTTCTTTTACAATACAATTTTTAATACAATTATTAATCATACCAATTAATGGAATTGAATCCGGTTCCAAACACCGTTCAATTATCTTCTACTCATGATGTTAATTCATCTGAATATTAAATATATATCTAAATATATGTTCGTTACCTATATATTTCCTATTCACAATATAAAACACTTAAACATTTCCTTAGAAATATTTACTACTATATATTAAGCTGTATTTATTAATCTTGTCCATCAGATTTATCTACTTCTGATATAATGAAAAATACACTTTGACTTATCAGATTTATCTACATCTGAAGTATACAATATTTACAAAGTAATTCCTTCTAAATTCTTAATCCTGGTAGTTAATATTATAAACTCATCTTTCTATAATGTTAGTAAATGGTTAAAATAGAAACTTACATTGTCTGGATGTATTCAGGTCTTCAGAATGAAATATTTAGCAAAATCATGAAACATAAACTTCTCTGTTCAATATCTAAAAGTGGTCTACCTGAATACTATTCACAAGACAATGGAAACTCTTGACCAATAAAACCCGAGAATTTTCAATACCAACCAATGAATGTAAAATGTTTGAATGTGTCTGAGTGGATCTAAAGGGATGGAAAGCTCTAACTAAATACCTTGTTAGTAGAAGAAAGAGTTAGAAATTATTTTATTTATTTGATAAAAACTGTTATTTATTTACTAGTTTATTAATCATATATTTTAGTTTTATTTATTACCTTTTAATTAAAAACACATCTACCACACATACATATAGACTTATAACACAACATGTTCCTTGTTTCCAAAGTTTACTACCAAACTGTCGTGGTATAAAAATGTATGAAATTAAAAAACGCTTGTGTATGCATATTAATTGGCATTGTTTAAACCAAAGTTGTCATATCCAAAGTATCTCGCCCTAAACTTTCCGCCATGGTGTCAATTAGTCAAACCGCGTTCCTGGGCATCCTGATCTGGAAAATCGATTCTTTCGATCAAAAACTAAAATCGCATCAAATTTTCCCATTTTATTCATTAACTCTTTTGTATTACCCAAAGATGTCCCGTCCAAGGTATCAATATCTGATAGCAATGCATAACGAACTTGTCCTACACTTTTCGCCATTAAGTTAATTAGTCAACCTGCGTTCTTGATTACCCCTTCTGGAAAGTTCTGTTCCATTCTTTCGCCAGAGGTCGCGTTTCGCCAGCTTCTATCTATCAAAACTGAAATCACTTACATAAGAAACGAATCGCCTTATTTCATTTACTCACCATTTGTCAAATCTTAAGGTAGTCCATCCATAACTATCATATTTCATATTTAATAGATTGCAAGTTTGATCACTAAAATCTTAGTGTGATTTTAAGGGGTTCATTAAATGATGAAAATTCATCTTTGAAATTTTAACAAATTTTGAATATTACGAAAATTATCACATATTGAAGTTAACATTGAAGTCTATGAGAAAAATGCATTTTTAAATATATCTTTTAAGTACAAGTAATTTTCTCACAAATCTCTTGGTCAAAAGTTGCAAAAGCTCTCTCTCTCATTGAAAATGCCAAACAAATTTACAATTTACCATACATATTTTGAGAAAACGATTTTTCCTAATTTTTGTAAAGGGCAGACAACTCTTTAAAAATTTTAAGTGCAAAAAGTTCATTCAATTGACCTCATACATACTCCCGAGTTTTGTTTATGTCAGCCTTATCATAATTTTGAAATAAGTATTTAATGTTGTTTAGATCAATCAAAATTGTTAAATTCCCCTCAGTTATGAATGGACTACCTTAACTCCCAAAGTAAGTTCCAAATAATTATATTCACTGTTTACGTAATCATTTAATATTATTTCATTGCAATCATATATTTTGATGCAAACTACCCCTATCATGAATACGCCAAAGCGCCTTACTCTCATTTTTGCTATTTCGGGCAAGTTTATCGAAAATGAAAATAGGCTTTTGATTAATTTCACAATAACTACTCATCAGTTATAATTCAGTTATAGCTTACGGACATCATCTCACACGTGTTGAAATGCCAAAGGTATAAGCAGTTATTCTGGTTCAGATAAAAGACTGTTTTGAACCCCCACCCCCAATTTTACTTCCCCGTTTAGTGCATATGTAATGGGAATTTGCCGGCAATAAATGAAGATATTCACACGTCCACTTTAACCAGATTTCTTTAATGATGTAATTTTTTAGACTCTGTAATATAATATCATATAATAAGATAAATATAACATAATTAGATCATATCAAGTCATAAAGTAAAGTTATATATTATTACGATATAGTTATCTTTGAATACATTTCAATTGAAATATACACATTTCGCTATTCCCATATACGTGATATAATTTACATTCTGTTCAAAATCATAAAGACACAGTTAAGGGAAATAACTCTTACCAAAATTAACATACAAGAGTTATCTTTCTTTTACAATACAATATTTAATACAATTATTAATCATACCAATTAATGGAATTGAATCCGGTTCCAAACACCGTTCAATTATCTTCTACTCATGATGTTAATTCATCTGAATATTAAATATATATCTAAATATATGTTCGTTACCTATATATTTCCTATTCACAATATAAAACACTTAAACATTTCCTTAGAAATATTTACTACTATATATTAAGCTGTATTTATTAATCTTGTCCATCAGATTTATCTACTTCTGATATAATGAAAAATACACTTTGACTTATCAGATTTATCTACATCTGAAGTATACAATATTTACAAAGTAATTCCTTCTAAATTCTTAATCCTGGTAGTTAATATTATAAACTCATCTTTCTATAATGTTAGTAAATGGTTAAAATAGAAACTTACATTGTCTGGATGTATTCAGGTCTTCAGAATGAAATATTTAGCAAAATCATGAAACATAAACTTCTCTGTTCAATATCTAAAAGTGGTCTACCTGAATACTATTCACAAGACAATGGAAACTCTTGACCAATAAAACCCGAGAATTTTCAATACCAACCAATGAATGTAAAATGTTTGAATGTGTCTGAGTGGATCTAAAGGGGTGGAAAGCTCTAACTAAATACCTTGTTAGTAGAAGAAAGAGTTAGAAATTATTTTATTTATTTGATAAAAACTGTTATTTATTTACTAGTTTATTAATCATATATTTTAGTTTTATTTATTACCTTTTAATTAAAAACACATCTACCACACATACATATAGACTTATAACACAACATGTTCCTTGTTTCCAAAGTTTACTACCAAACTGTCGTGGTATAAAAATGTATGAAATTAAAAAACGCTTGTGTATGCATATTAATTGGCATTGTTTAAACCAAAGTTGTCATATCCAAAGTATCTCGCCCTAAACTTTCCGCCATGGTGTCAATTAGTCAAACCGCGTTCCTGGGCATCCTGATCGGGAAAATCGATTCTTTCGATCAAAAACTAAAATCGCATCAAATTTTCCCATTTTATTCATTAACTCTTTTGTATTACCCAAAGATGTCCCGTCCAAGGTATCAATATCTGATAGCAATGCATAACGAACTTGTCCTACACTTTTCGCCATTAAGTTAATTAGTCAACCTGCGTTCTTGATTACCCCTTCTGGAAAGTTCTGTTCCATTCTTTCGCCAGAGGTCGCGTTTCGCCAGCTTCTATCTATCAAAACTGAAATCACTTACATAAGAAACGAATCGCCTTATTTCATTTACTCACCATTTGTCAAATCTTAAGGTAGTCCATCCATAACTATCATATTTCATATTTAATAGATTGCAAGTTTGATCACTAAAATCTTAGTGTGATTTTAAGGGGTTCATTAAATGATGAAAATTCATCTTTGAAATTTTAACAAATTTTGAATATTACTAAAATTATCACATATTGAAGTTAACATTGAAGTCTATGAGAAAAATGCATTTTTAAATATATCTTTTAAGTACAAGTAATTTTCTCACAAATCTCTTGGTCAAAAGTTGCAAAAGCTCTCTCTCTCATTGAAAATGCCAAACAAATTTACAATTTACCATACATATTTTGAGAAAACGATTTTTCCTAATTTTTGTAAAGGGCAGACAACTCTTTAAAAATTTTAAGTGCAAAAAGTTCATTCAATTGACCTCATACATACTCCCGAGTTTTGTTTATGTCAGCCTTATCATAATTTTGAAATAAGTATTTAATGTTGTTTAGATCAATCAAAATTGTTAAATTCCCCTCAGTTATGAATGGACTACCTTAACTCCCAAAGTAAGTTCCAAATAATTATATTCACTGTTTACGTAATCATTTAATATTATTTCATTGCAATCATATATTTTGATGCAAACTACCCCTATCATGAATACGCCAAAGCGCCTTACTCTCATTTTTGCTATTTCGGGCAAGTTTATCGAAAATGAAAATAGGTTTTTGATTAATTTCACAATAACTACTCATCAGTTATAATTCAATTATAGCTTACGGACATCATCTCACACGTGTTGAAATGCCAAAGGTATAAGCAGTTATTCTGGTTCAGATAAAAGACTGTTTTGAACCCCCACCCCCAATTTTACTTCCCGTTTAGTGCATATGTAATGGGAATTTGCCGGCAATAAATGAAGATATTCACACGTCCACTTTAACCAGATTTCTTTAATGATGTAATTTTTTAGACTCTGTAATATAATATCATATAAGAAGATAAATATAACATAATTAGATCATATCAAGTCATAAAGTAAAGTTATATATTATTACGATATAGTTATCTTTGAATACATTTCAATTGAAATATACACATTTCGCTTTTCCCATATACGTGATATAATTTACATTCTGTTCAAAATCATAAAGACACAGTTAAGGGAAATAACTCTTACCAAAATTAACATACAAGAGTTATCTTTCTTTTACAATACAATTTTTAATACAATTATTAATCATACCAATTAATGGAATTGAATCCGGTTCCAAACACCGTTCAATTATCTTCTACTCATGATGTTAATTCATCTGAATATTAAATATATATCTAAATATATGTTCGTTACCTATATATTTCCTATTCACAATATAAAACACTTAAACATTTCCTTAGAAATATTTACTACTATATATTAAGCTGTATTTATTAATCTTGTCCATCAGATTTATCTACTTCTGATATAATGAAAAATACACTTTGACTTATCAGATTTATCTACATCTGAAGTATACAATATTTACAAAGTAATTCCTTCTAAATTCTTAATCCTGGTAGTTAATATTATAAACTCATCTTTCTATAATGTTAGTAAATGGTTAAAATAGAAACTTACATTGTCTGGATGTATTCAGGTCTTCAGAATGAAATATTTAGCAAAATCATGAAACATAAACTTCTCTGTTCAATATCTAAAAGTGGTCTACCTGAATACTATTCACAAGACAATGGAAACTCTTGACCAATAAAACCCGAGAATTTTCAATACCAACCAATGAATGTAAAATGTTTGAATGTGTCTGAGTGGATCTAAAGGGATGGAAAGCTCTAACTAAATACCTTGTTAGTAGAAGAAAGAGTTAGAAATTATTTTATTTATTTGATAAAAACTGTTATTTATTTACTAGTTTATTAATCATATATTTTAGTTTTATTTATTACCTTTTAATTAAAAACACATCTACCACACATACATATAGACTTATAACACAACATGTTCCTTGTTTCCAAAGTTTACTACCAAACTGTCGTGGTATAAAAATGTATGAAATTAAAAAACGCTTGTGTATGCATATTAATTGGCATTGTTTAAACCAAAGTTGTCATATCCAAAGTATCTCGCCCTAAACTTTCCGCCATGGTGTCAATTAGTCAAACCGCGTTCCTGGGCATCCTGATCTGGAAAATCGATTCTTTCGATCAAAAACTAAAATCGCATCAAATTTTCCCATTTTATTCATTAACTCTTTTGTATTACCCAAAGATGTCCCGTCCAAGGTATCAATATCTGATAGCAATGCATAACGAACTTGTCCTACACTTTTCGCCATTAAGTTAATTAGTCAACCTGCGTTCTTGATTACCCCTTCTGGAAAGTTCTGTTCCATTCTTTCGCCAGAGGTCGCGTTTCGCCAGCTTCTATCTATCAAAACTGAAATCACTTACATAAGAAACGAATCGCCTTATTTCATTTACTCACCATTTGTCAAATCTTAAGGTAGTCCATCCATAACTATCATATTTCATATTTAATAGATTGCAAGTTTGATCACTAAAATCTTAGTGTGATTTTAAGGGGTTCATTAAATGATGAAAATTCATCTTTGAAATTTTAACAAATTTTGAATATTACGAAAATTATCACATATTGAAGTTAACATTGAAGTCTATGAGAAAAATGCATTTTTAAATATATCTTTTAAGTACAAGTAATTTTCTCACAAATCTCTTGGTCAAAAGTTGCAAAAGCTCTCTCTCTCATTGAAAATGCCAAACAAATTTACAATTTACCATACATATTTTGAGAAAACGATTTTTCCTAATTTTTGTAAAGGGCAGACAACTCTTTAAAAATTTTAAGTGCAAAAAGTTCATTCAATTGACCTCATACATACTCCCGAGTTTTGTTTATGTCAGCCTTATCATAATTTTGAAATAAGTATTTAATGTTGTTTAGATCAATCAAAATTGTTAAATTCCCCTCAGTTATGAATGGACTACCTTAACTCCCAAAGTAAGTTCCAAATAATTATATTCACTGTTTACGTAATCATTTAATATTATTTCATTGCAATCATATATTTTGATGCAAACTACCCCTATCATGAATACGCCAAAGCGCCTTACTCTCATTTTTGCTATTTCGGGCAAGTTTATCGAAAATGAAAATAGGCTTTTGATTAATTTCACAATAACTACTCATCAGTTATAATTCAGTTATAGCTTACGGACATCATCTCACACGTGTTGAAATGCCAAAGGTATAAGCAGTTATTCTGGTTCAGATAAAAGACTGTTTTGAACCCCCACCCCCAATTTTACTTCCCCGTTTAGTGCATATGTAATGGGAATTTGCCGGCAATAAATGAAGATATTCACACGTCCACTTTAACCAGATTTCTTTAATGATGTAATTTTTTAGACTCTGTAATATAATATCATATAATAAGATAAATATAACATAATTAGATCATATCAAGTCATAAAGTAAAGTTATATATTATTACGATATAGTTATCTTTGAATACATTTCAATTGAAATATACACATTTCGCTATTCCCATATACGTGATATAATTTACATTCTGTTCAAAATCATAAAGACACAGTTAAGGGAAATAACTCTTACCAAAATTAACATACAAGAGTTATCTTTCTTTTACAATACAATATTTAATACAATTATTAATCATACCAATTAATGGAATTGAATCCGGTTCCAAACACCGTTCAATTATCTTCTACTCATGATGTTAATTCATCTGAATATTAAATATATATCTAAATATATGTTCGTTACCTATATATTTCCTATTCACAATATAAAACACTTAAACATTTCCTTAGAAATATTTACTACTATATATTAAGCTGTATTTATTAATCTTGTCCATCAGATTTATCTACTTCTGATATAATGAAAAATACACTTTGACTTATCAGATTTATCTACATCTGAAGTATACAATATTTACAAAGTAATTCCTTCTAAATTCTTAATCCTGGTAGTTAATATTATAAACTCATCTTTCTATAATGTTAGTAAATGGTTAAAATAGAAACTTACATTGTCTGGATGTATTCAGGTCTTCAGAATGAAATATTTAGCAAAATCATGAAACATAAACTTCTCTGTTCAATATCTAAAAGTGGTCTACCTGAATACTATTCACAAGACAATGGAAACTCTTGACCAATAAAACCCGAGAATTTTCAATACCAACCAATGAATGTAAAATGTTTGAATGTGTCTGAGTGGATCTAAAGGGATGGAAAGCTCTAACTAAATACCTTGTTAGTAGAAGAAAGAGTTAGAAATTATTTTATTTATTTGATAAAAACTGTTATTTATTTACTAGTTTATTAATCATATATTTTAGTTTTATTTATTACCTTTTAATTAAAAACACATCTACCACACATACATATAGACTTATAACACAACATGTTCCTTGTTTCCAAAGTTTACTACCAAACTGTCGTGGTATAAAAATGTATGAAATTAAAAAACGCTTGTGTATGCATATTAATTGGCATTGTTTAAACCAAAGTTGTCATATCCAAAGTATCTCGCCCTAAACTTTCCGCCATGGTGTCAATTAGTCAAACCGCGTTCCTGGGCATCCTGATCTGGAAAATCGATTCTTTCGATCAAAAACTAAAATCGCATCAAATTTTCCCATTTTATTCATTAACTCTTTTGTATTACCCAAAGATGTCCCGTCCAAGGTATCAATATCTGATAGCAATGCATAACGAACTTGTCCTACACTTTTCGCCATTAAGTTAATTAGTCAACCTGCGTTCTTGATTACCCCTTCTGGAAAGTTCTGTTCCATTCTTTCGCCAGAGGTCGCGTTTCGCCAGCTTCTATCTATCAAAACTGAAATCACTTACATAAGAAACGAATCGCCTTATTTCATTTACTCACCATTTGTCAAATCTTAAGGTAGTCCATCCATAACTATCATATTTCATATTTAATAGATTGCAAGTTTGATCACTAAAATCTTAGTGTGATTTTAAGGGGTTCATTAAATGATGAAAATTCATCTTTGAAATTTTAACAAATTTTGAATATTACTAAAATTATCACATATTGAAGTTAACATTGAAGTCTATGAGAAAAATGCATTTTTAAATATATCTTTTAAGTACAAGTAATTTTCTCACAAATCTCTTGGTCAAAAGTTGCAAAAGCTCTCTCTCTCATTGAAAATGCCAAACAAATTTACAATTTACCATACATATTTTGAGAAAACGATTTTTCCTAATTTTTGTAAAGGGCAGACAACTCTTTAAAAATTTTAAGTGCAAAAAGTTCATTCAATTGACCTCATACATACTCCCGAGTTTTGTTTATGTCAGCCTTATCATAATTTTGAAATAAGTATTTAATGTTGTTTAGATCAATCAAAATTGTTAAATTCCCCTCAGTTATGAATGGACTACCTTAACTCCCAAAGTAAGTTCCAAATAATTATATTCACTGTTTACGTAATCATTTAATATTATTTCATTGCAATCATATATTTTGATGCAAACTACCCCTATCATGAATACGCCAAAGCGCCTTACTCTCATTTTTGCTATTTCGGGCAAGTTTATCGAAAATGAAAATAGGCTTTTGATTAATTTCACAATAACTACTCATCAGTTATAATTCAATTATAGCTTACGGACATCATCTCACACGTGTTGAAATGCCAAAGGTATAAGCAGTTATTCTGGTTCAGATAAAAGACTGTTTTGAACCCCCACCCCCAATTTTACTTCCCCGTTTAGTGCATATGTAATGGGAATTTGCCGGCAATAAATGAAGATATTCACACGTCCACTTTAACCAGATTTCTTTAATGATGTAATTTTTTAGACTCTGTAATATAATATCATATAATAAGATAAATATAACATAATTAGATCATATCAAGTCATAAAGTAAAGTTATATATTATTACGATATAGTTATCTTTGAATACATTTCAATTGAAATATACACATTTCGCTATTCCCATATACGTGATATAATTTACATTCTGTTCAAAATCATAAAGACACAGTTAAGGGAAATAACTCTTACCAAAATTAACATACAAGAGTTATCTTTCTTTTACAATACAATATTTAATACAATTATTAATCATACCAATTAATGGAATTGAATCCGGTTCCAAACACCGTTCAATTATCTTCTACTCATGATGTTAATTCATCTGAATATTAAATATATATCTAAATATATGTTCGTTACCTATATATTTCCTATTCACAATATAAAACACTTAAACATTTCCTTAGAAATATTTACTACTATATATTAAGCTGTATTTATTAATCTTGTCCATCAGATTTATCTACTTCTGATATAATGAAAAATACACTTTGACTTATCAGATTTATCTACATCTGAAGTATACAATATTTACAAAGTAATTCCTTCTAAATTCTTAATCCTGGTAGTTAATATTATAAACTCATCTTTCTATAATGTTAGTAAATGGTTAAAAT
This sequence comes from Magallana nippona, assembly GCA_033439105.1. Classification (NCBI taxonomy): domain Eukaryota; kingdom Metazoa; phylum Mollusca; class Bivalvia; order Ostreida; family Ostreidae; genus Magallana; species Magallana nippona. The sequence goes on along the minus strand of CM065918.1, from coordinate 32,298,986 downwards.
AGAAACTTACATTGTCTGGATGTATTCAGGTCTTCAGAATGAAATATTTAGCAAAATCATGAAACATAAACTTCTCTGTTCAATATCTAAAAGTGGTCTACCTGAATACTATTCACAAGACAATGGAAACTCTTGACCAATAAAACCCGAGAATTTTCAATACCAACCAATGAATGTAAAATGTTTGAATGTGTCTGAGTGGATCTAAAGGGGTGGAAAGCTCTAACTAAATACCTTGTTAGTAGAAGAAAGAGTTAGAAATTATTTTATTTATTTGATAAAAACTGTTATTTATTTACTAGTTTATTAATCATATATTTTAGTTTTATTTATTACCTTTTAATTAAAAACACATCTACCACACATACATATAGCCTTATAACACAATATGTTCCTTGTTTCCAAAGTTTACTACCAAACTGTCGTGGTATAAAAATGTATGAAATTAAAAAACGCTTGTGTATGCATATTAATTGGCATTGTTTAAACCAAAGTTGTCATATCCAAAGTATCTCGCCCTAAACTTTCCGCCATGGTGTCAATTAGTCAAACCGCGTTCCTGGGCATCCTGATCTGGAAAATCGATTCTTTCGATCAAAAACTAAAATCGCATCAAATTTTCCCATTTTATTCATTAACTCTTTTGTATTACCCAAAGATGTCCCGTCCAAGGTATCAATATCTGATAGCAATGCATAACGAACTTGTCCTACACTTTTCGCCATTAAGTTAATTAGTCAACCTGCGTTCTTGATTACCCCTTCTGGAAAGTTCTGTTCCATTCTTTCGCCAGAGGTCGCGTTTCGCCAGCTTCTATCTATCAAAACTGAAATCACTTACATAAGAAATGAATCGCCTTATTTCATTTACTCACCATTTGTCAAATCTTAAGGTAGTCCATCCATAACTATCATATTTCATATTTAATAGATTGCAAGTTTGATCACTAAAATCTTAGTGTGATTTTAAGGGGTTCATTAAATGATGAAAATTCATCTTTGAAATTTTAACAAATTTTGAATATTACTAAAATTATCACATATTGAAGTTAACATTGAAGTCTATGAGAAAAATGCATTTTTAAATATATCTTTTAAGTACAAGTAATTTTCTCACAAATCTCTTGGTCAAAAGTTGCAAAAGCTCTCTCTCTCATTGAAAATGCCAAACAAATTTACAATTTACCATACATATTTTGAGAAAACGATTTTTCCTAATTTTTGTAAAGGGCAGACAACTCTTTAAAAATTTTAAGTGCAAAAAGTTCATTCAATTGACCTCATACATACTCCCGAGTTTTGTTTATGTCAGCCTTATCATAATTTTGAAATAAGTATTTAATGTTGTTTAGATCAATCAAAATTGTTAAATTCCCCTCAGTTATGAATGGACTACCTTAACTCCCAAAGTAAGTTCCAAATAATTATATTCACTGTTTACGTAATCATTTAATATTATTTCATTGCAATCATATATTTTGATGCAAACTACCCCTATCATGAATACGCCAAAGCGCCTTACTCTCATTTTTGCTATTTCGGGCAAGTTTATCGAAAATGAAAATAGGTTTTTGATTAATTTCACAATAACTACTCATCAGTTATAATTCAATTATAGCTTACGGACATCATCTCACACGTGTTGAAATGCCAAAGGTATAAGCAGTTATTCTGGTTCAGATAAAAGACTGTTTTGAACCCCCACCCCCAATTTTACTTCCCGTTTAGTGCATATGTAATGGGAATTTGCCGGCAATAAATGAAGATATTCACACGTCCACTTTAACCAGATTTCTTTAATGATGTAATTTTTTAGACTCTGTAATATAATATCATATAAGAAGATAAATATAACATAATTAGATCATATCAAGTCATAAAGTAAAGTTATATATTATTACGATATAGTTATCTTTGAATACATTTCAATTGAAATATACACATTTCGCTATTCCCATATACGTGATATAATTTACATTCTGTTCAAAATCATAAAGACACAGTTAAGGGAAATAACTCTTACCAAAATTAACATACAAGAGTTATCTTTCTTTTACAATACAATATTTAATACAATTATTAATCATACCAATTAATGGAATTGAATCCGGTTCCAAACACCGTTCAATTATCTTCTACTCATGATGTTAATTCATCTGAATATTAAATATATATCTAAATATATGTTCGTTACCTATATATTTCCTATTCACAATATAAAACACTTAAACATTTCCTTAGAAATATTTACTACTATATATTAAGCTGTATTTATTAATCTTGTCCATCAGATTTATCTACTTCTGATATAATGAAAAATACACTTTGACTTATCAGATTTATCTACATCTGAAGTATACAATATTTACAAAGTAATTCCTTCTAAATTCTTAATCCTGGTAGTTAATATTATAAACTCATCTTTCTATAATGTTAGTAAATGGTTAAAATAGAAACTTACATTGTCTGGATGTATTCAGGTCTTCAGAATGAAATATTTAGCAAAATCATGAAACATAAACTTCTCTGTTCAATATCTAAAAGTGGTCTACCTGAATACTATTCACAAGACAATGGAAACTCTTGACCAATAAAACCCGAGAATTTTCAATACCAACCAATGAATGTAAAATGTTTGAATGTGTCTGAGTGGATCTAAAGGGGTGGAAAGCTCTAACTAAATACCTTGTTAGTAGAAGAAAGAGTTAGAAATTATTTTATTTATTTGATAAAAACTGTTATTTATTTACTAGTTTATTAATCATATATTTTAGTTTTATTTATTACCTTTTAATTAAAAACACATCTACCACACATACATATAGACTTATAACACAACATGTTCCTTGTTTCCAAAGTTTACTACCAAACTGTCGTGGTATAAAAATGTATGAAATTAAAAAACGCTTGTGTATGCATATTAATTGGCATTGTTTAAACCAAAGTTGTCATATCCAAAGTATCTCGCCCTAAACTTTCCGCCATGGTGTCAATTAGTCAAACCGCGTTCCTGGGCATCCTGATCTGGAAAATCGATTCTTTCGATCAAAAACTAAAATCGCATCAAATTTTCCCATTTTATTCATTAACTCTTTTGTATTACCCAAAGATGTCCCGTCCAAGGTATCAATATCTGATAGCAATGCATAACGAACTTGTCCTACACTTTTCGCCATTAAGTTAATTAGTCAACCTGCGTTCTTGATTACCCCTTCTGGAAAGTTCTGTTCCATTCTTTCGCCAGAGGTCGCGTTTCGCCAGCTTCTATCTATCAAAACTGAAATCACTTACATAAGAAACGAATCGCCTTATTTCATTTACTCACCATTTGTCAAATCTTAAGGTAGTCCATCCATAACTATCATATTTCATATTTAATAGATTGCAAGTTTGATCACTAAAATCTTAGTGTGATTTTAAGGGGTTCATTAAATGATGAAAATTCATCTTTGAAATTTTAACAAATTTTGAATATTACTAAAATTATCACATATTGAAGTTAACATTGAAGTCTATGAGAAAAATGCATTTTTAAATATATCTTTTAAGTACAAGTAATTTTCTCACAAATCTCTTGGTCAAAAGTTGCAAAAGCTCTCTCTCTCATTGAAAATGCCAAACAAATTTACAATTTACCATACATATTTTGAGAAAACGATTTTTCCTAATTTTTGTAAAGGGCAGACAACTCTTTAAAAATTTTAAGTGCAAAAAGTTCATTCAATTGACCTCATACATACTCCCGAGTTTTGTTTATGTCAGCCTTATCATAATTTTGAAATAAGTATTTAATGTTGTTTAGATCAATCAAAATTGTTAAATTCCCCTCAGTTATGAATGGACTACCTTAACTCCCAAAGTAAGTTCCAAATAATTATATTCACTGTTTACGTAATCATTTAATATTATTTCATTGCAATCATATATTTTGATGCAAACTACCCCTATCATGAATACGCCAAAGCGCCTTACTCTCATTTTTGCTATTTCGGGCAAGTTTATCGAAAATGAAAATAGGCTTTTGATTAATTTCACAATAACTACTCATCAGTTATAATTCAATTATAGCTTACGGACATCATCTCACACGTGTTGAAATGCCAAAGGTATAAGCAGTTATTCTGGTTCAGATAAAAGACTGTTTTGAACCCCCACCCCCAATTTTACTTCCCCGTTTAGTGCATATGTAATGGGAATTTGCCGGCAATAAATGAAGATATTCACACGTCCACTTTAACCAGATTTCTTTAATGATGTAATTTTTTAGACTCTGTAATATAATATCATATAATAAGATAAATATAACATAATTAGATCATATCAAGTCATAAAGTAAAGTTATATATTATTACGATATAGTTATCTTTGAATACATTTCAATTGAAATATACACATTTCGCTATTCCCATATACGTGATATAATTTACATTCTGTTCAAAATCATAAAGACACAGTTAAGGGAAATAACTCTTACCAAAATTAACATACAAGAGTTATCTTTCTTTTACAATACAATATTTAATACAATTATTAATCATACCAATTAATGGAATTGAATCCGGTTCCAAACACCGTTCAATTATCTTCTACTCATGATGTTAATTCATCTGAATATTAAATATATATCTAAATATATGTTCGTTACCTATATATTTCCTATTCACAATATAAAACACTTAAACATTTCCTTAGAAATATTTACTACTATATATTAAGCTGTATTTATTAATCTTGTCCATCAGATTTATCTACTTCTGATATAATGAAAAATACACTTTGACTTATCAGATTTATCTACATCTGAAGTATACAATATTTACAAAGTAATTCCTTCTAAATTCTTAATCCTGGTAGTTAATATTATAAACTCATCTTTCTATAATGTTAGTAAATGGTTAAAATAGAAACTTACATTGTCTGGATGTATTCAGGTCTTCAGAATGAAATATTTAGCAAAATCATGAAACATAAACTTCTCTGTTCAATATCTAAAAGTGGTCTACCTGAATACTATTCACAAGACAATGGAAACTCTTGACCAATAAAACCCGAGAATTTTCAATACCAACCAATGAATGTAAAATGTTTGAATGTGTCTGAGTGGATCTAAAGGGGTGGAAAGCTCTAACTAAATACCTTGTTAGTAGAAGAAAGAGTTAGAAATTATTTTATTTATTTGATAAAAACTGTTATTTATTTACTAGTTTATTAATCATATATTTTAGTTTTATTTATTACCTTTTAATTAAAAACACATCTACCACACATACATATAGCCTTATAACACAATATGTTCCTTGTTTCCAAAGTTTACTACCAAACTGTCGTGGTATAAAAATGTATGAAATTAAAAAACGCTTGTGTATGCATATTAATTGGCATTGTTTAAACCAAAGTTGTCATATCCAAAGTATCTCGCCCTAAACTTTCCGCCATGGTGTCAATTAGTCAAACCGCGTTCCTGGGCATCCTGATCTGGAAAATCGATTCTTTCGATCAAAAACTAAAATCGCATCAAATTTTCCCATTTTATTCATTAACTCTTTTGTATTACCCAAAGATGTCCCGTCCAAGGTATCAATATCTGATAGCAATGCATAACGAACTTGTCCTACACTTTTCGCCATTAAGTTAATTAGTCAACCTGCGTTCTTGATTACCCCTTCTGGAAAGTTCTGTTCCATTCTTTCGCCAGAGGTCGCGTTTCGCCAGCTTCTATCTATCAAAACTGAAATCACTTACATAAGAAATGAATCGCCTTATTTCATTTACTCACCATTTGTCAAATCTTAAGGTAGTCCATCCATAACTATCATATTTCATATTTAATAGATTGCAAGTTTGATCACTAAAATCTTAGTGTGATTTTAAGGGGTTCATTAAATGATGAAAATTCATCTTTGAAATTTTAACAAATTTTGAATATTACTAAAATTATCACATATTGAAGTTAACATTGAAGTCTATGAGAAAAATGCATTTTTAAATATATCTTTTAAGTACAAGTAATTTTCTCACAAATCTCTTGGTCAAAAGTTGCAAAAGCTCTCTCTCTCATTGAAAATGCCAAACAAATTTACAATTTACCATACATATTTTGAGAAAACGATTTTTCCTAATTTTTGTAAAGGGCAGACAACTCTTTAAAAATTTTAAGTGCAAAAAGTTCATTCAATTGACCTCATACATACTCCCGAGTTTTGTTTATGTCAGCCTTATCATAATTTTGAAATAAGTATTTAATGTTGTTTAGATCAATCAAAATTGTTAAATTCCCCTCAGTTATGAATGGACTACCTTAACTCCCAAAGTAAGTTCCAAATAATTATATTCACTGTTTACGTAATCATTTAATATTATTTCATTGCAATCATATATTTTGATGCAAACTACCCCTATCATGAATACGCCAAAGCGCCTTACTCTCATTTTTGCTATTTCGGGCAAGTTTATCGAAAATGAAAATAGGTTTTTGATTAATTTCACAATAACTACTCATCAGTTATAATTCAATTATAGCTTACGGACATCATCTCACACGTGTTGAAATGCCAAAGGTATAAGCAGTTATTCTGGTTCAGATAAAAGACTGTTTTGAACCCCCACCCCCAATTTTACTTCCCGTTTAGTGCATATGTAATGGGAATTTGCCGGCAATAAATGAAGATATTCACACGTCCACTTTAACCAGATTTCTTTAATGATGTAATTTTTTAGACTCTGTAATATAATATCATATAAGAAGATAAATATAACATAATTAGATCATATCAAGTCATAAAGTAAAGTTATATATTATTACGATATAGTTATCTTTGAATACATTTCAATTGAAATATACACATTTCGCTATTCCCATATACGTGATATAATTTACATTCTGTTCAAAATCATAAAGACACAGTTAAGGGAAATAACTCTTACCAAAATTAACATACAAGAGTTATCTTTCTTTTACAATACAATATTTAATACAATTATTAATCATACCAATTAATGGAATTGAATCCGGTTCCAAACACCGTTCAATTATCTTCTACTCATGATGTTAATTCATCTGAATATTAAATATATATCTAAATATATGTTCGTTACCTATATATTTCCTATTCACAATATAAAACACTTAAACATTTCCTTAGAAATATTTACTACTATATATTAAGCTGTATTTATTAATCTTGTCCATCAGATTTATCTACTTCTGATATAATGAAAAATACACTTTGACTTATCAGATTTATCTACATCTGAAGTATACAATATTTACAAAGTAATTCCTTCTAAATTCTTAATCCTGGTAGTTAATATTATAAACTCATCTTTCTATAATGTTAGTAAATGGTTAAAATAGAAACTTACATTGTCTGGATGTATTCAGGTCTTCAGAATGAAATATTTAGCAAAATCATGAAACATAAACTTCTCTGTTCAATATCTAAAAGTGGTCTACCTGAATACTATTCACAAGACAATGGAAACTCTTGACCAATAAAACCCGAGAATTTTCAATACCAACCAATGAATGTAAAATGTTTGAATGTGTCTGAGTGGATCTAAAGGGGTGGAAAGCTCTAACTAAATACCTTGTTAGTAGAAGAAAGAGTTAGAAATTATTTTATTTATTTGATAAAAACTGTTATTTATTTACTAGTTTATTAATCATATATTTTAGTTTTATTTATTACCTTTTAATTAAAAACACATCTACCACACATACATATAGACTTATAACACAACATGTTCCTTGTTTCCAAAGTTTACTACCAAACTGTCGTGGTATAAAAATGTATGAAATTAAAAAACGCTTGTGTATGCATATTAATTGGCATTGTTTAAACCAAAGTTGTCATATCCAAAGTATCTCGCCCTAAACTTTCCGCCATGGTGTCAATTAGTCAAACCGCGTTCCTGGGCATCCTGATCTGGAAAATCGATTCTTTCGATCAAAAACTAAAATCGCATCAAATTTTCCCATTTTATTCATTAACTCTTTTGTATTACCCAAAGATGTCCCGTCCAAGGTATCAATATCTGATAGCAATGCATAACGAACTTGTCCTACACTTTTCGCCATTAAGTTAATTAGTCAACCTGCGTTCTTGATTACCCCTTCTGGAAAGTTCTGTTCCATTCTTTCGCCAGAGGTCGCGTTTCGCCAGCTTCTATCTATCAAAACTGAAATCACTTACATAAGAAACGAATCGCCTTATTTCATTTACTCACCATTTGTCAAATCTTAAGGTAGTCCATCCATAACTATCATATTTCATATTTAATAGATTGCAAGTTTGATCACTAAAATCTTAGTGTGATTTTAAGGGGTTCATTAAATGATGAAAATTCATCTTTGAAATTTTAACAAATTTTGAATATTACTAAAATTATCACATATTGAAGTTAACATTGAAGTCTATGAGAAAAATGCATTTTTAAATATATCTTTTAAGTACAAGTAATTTTCTCACAAATCTCTTGGTCAAAAGTTGCAAAAGCTCTCTCTCTCATTGAAAATGCCAAACAAATTTACAATTTTTTTTTTTTTCCTAATTTTTGTAAAGGGCAGACAACTCTTTAAAAATTTTAAGTGCAAAAAGTTCATTCAATTGACCTTATACATACTCCCGAGTTTTGTTTATGTCAGCCTTATCATAATTTTGAAATAAGTATTTAATGTTGTTTAGATCAATCAAAATTGTTAAATTCCCCTCAGTTATGAATGGACTACCTTAACTCCCAAAGTAAGTTCCAAATAATTATATTCACTGTTTACGTAATCATTTAATATTATTTCATTGCAATCATATATTTTGATGCAAACTACCCTATCATGAATACGCCAAAGCGCCTTACTCTCATTTTTGCTATTTCGGGCAAGTTTATCGAAAATGAAAATAGGTTTTTGATTAATTTCACAATAACTACTCATCAGTTATAATTCAATTATAGCTTACGGACATCATCCCACACGTGTTGAAATGCCAAAGGTATAAGCAGTTATTCTGGTTCAGATAAAAGACTGTTTTGAACCCCCACCCCCAATTTTACTTCCCCGTTTAGTGCATATGTAATGGGAATTTGCCGGCAATAAATGAAGATATTCACACGTCCACTTTAACCAGATTTCTTTAATGATGTAATTTTTTAGACTCTGTAATATAATATCATATAATAAGATAAATATAACATAATTAGATCATATCAAGTCATAAAGTAAAGTTATATATTATTACGATATAGTTATCTTTGAATACATTTCAATTGAAATATACACATTTCGCTATTCCCATATACGTGATATAATTTACATTCTGTTCAAAATCATAAAGACACAGTTAAGGGAAATAACTCTTACCAAAATTAACATACAAGAGTTATCTTTCTTTTACAATACAATATTTAATACAATTATTAATCATACCAATTAATGGAATTGAATCCGGTTCCAAACACCGTTCAATTATCTTCTACTCATGATGTTAATTCATCTGAATATTAAATATATATCTAAATATATGTTCGTTACCTATATATTTCCTATTCACAATATAAAACACTTAAACATTTCCTTAGAAATATTTACTACTATATATTAAGCTGTATTTATTAATCTTGTCCATCAGATTTATCTACTTCTGATATAATGAAAAATACACTTTGACTTATCAGATTTATCTACATCTGAAGTATACAATATTTACAAAGTAATTCCTTCTAAATTCTTAATCCTGGTAGTTAATATTATAAACTCATCTTTCTATAATGTTAGTAAATGGTTAAAATAGAAACTTACATTGTCTGGATGTATTCAGGTCTTCAGAATGAAATATTTAGCAAAATCATGAAACATAAACTTCTCTGTTCAATATCTAAAAGTGGTCTACCTGAATACTATTCACAAGACAATGGAAACTCTTGACCAATAAAACCCGAGAATTTTCAATACCAACCAATGAATGTAAAATGTTTGAATGTGTCTGAGTGGATCTAAAGGGATGGAAAGCTCTAACTAAATACCTTGTTAGTAGAAGAAAGAGTTAGAAATTATTTTATTTATTTGATAAAAACTGTTATTTATTTACTAGTTTATTAATCATATATTTTAGTTTTATTTATTACCTTTTAATTAAAAACACATCTACCACACATACATATAGACTTATAACACAACATGTTCCTTGTTTCCAAAGTTTACTACCAAACTGTCGTGGTATAAAAATGTATGAAATTAAAAAACGCTTGTGTATGCATATTAATTGGCATTGTTTAAACCAAAGTTGTCATATCCAAAGTATCTCGCCCTAAACTTTCCGCCATGGTGTCAATTAGTCAAACCGCGTTCCTGGGCATCCTGATCTGGAAAATCGATTCTTTCGATCAAAAACTAAAATCGCATCAAATTTTCCCATTTTATTCATTAACTCTTTTGTATTACCCAAAGATGTCCCGTCCAAGGTATCAATATCTGATAGCAATGCATAACGAACTTGTCCTACACTTTTCGCCATTAAGTTAATTAGTCAACCTGCGTTCTTGATTACCCCTTCTGGAAAGTTCTGTTCCATTCTTTCGCCAGAGGTCGCGTTTCGCCAGCTTCTATCTATCAAAACTGAAATCACTTACATAAGAAACGAATCGCCTTATTTCATTTACTCACCATTTGTCAAATCTTAAGGTAGTCCATCCATAACTATCATATTTCATATTTAATAGATTGCAAGTTTGATCACTAAAATCTTAGTGTGATTTTAAGGGGTTCATTAAATGATGAAAATTCATCTTTGAAATTTTAACAAATTTTGAATATTACTAAAATTATCACATATTGAAGTTAACATTGAAGTCTATGAGAAAAATGCATTTTTAAATATATCTTTTAAGTACAAGTAATTTTCTCACAAATCTCTTGGTCAAAAGTTGCAAAAGCTCTCTCTCTCATTGAAAATGCCAAACAAATTTACAATTTACCATACATATTTTGAGAAAACGATTTTTCCTAATTTTTGTAAAGGGCAGACAACTCTTTAAAAATTTTAAGTGCAAAAAGTTCATTCAATTGACCTCATACATACTCCCGAGTTTTGTTTATGTCAGCCTTATCATAATTTTGAAATAAGTATTTAATGTTGTTTAGATCAATCAAAATTGTTAAATTCCCCTCAGTTATGAATGGACTACCTTAACTCCCAAAGTAAGTTCCAAATAATTATATTCACTGTTTACGTAATCATTTAATATTATTTCATTGCAATCATATATTTTGATGCAAACTACCCCTATCATGAATACGCCAAAGCGCCTTACTCTCATTTTTGCTATTTCGGGCAAGTTTATCGAAAATGAAAATAGGCTTTTGATTAATTTCACAATAACTACTCATCAGTTATAATTCAATTATAGCTTACGGACATCATCTCACACGTGTTGAAATGCCAAAGGTATAAGCAGTTATTCTGGTTCAGATAAAAGACTGTTTTGAACCCCCACCCCCAATTTTACTTCCCCGTTTAGTGCATATGTAATGGGAATTTGCCGGCAATAAATGAAGATATTCACACGTCCACTTTAACCAGATTTCTTTAATGATGTAATTTTTTAGACTCTGTAATATAATATCATATAATAAGATAAATATAACATAATTAGATCATATCAAGTCATAAAGTAAAGTTATATATTATTACGATATAGTTATCTTTGAATACATTTCAATTGAAATATACACATTTCGCTATTCCCATATACGTGATATAATTTACATTCTGTTCAAAATCATAAAGACACAGTTAAGGGAAATAACTCTTACCAAAATTAACATACAAGAGTTATCTTTCTTTTACAATACAATATTTAATACAATTATTAATCATACCAATTAATGGAATTGAATCCGGTTCCAAACACCGTTCAATTATCTTCTACTCATGATGTTAATTCATCTGAATATTAAATATATATCTAAATATATGTTCGTTACCTATATATTTCCTATTCACAATATAAAACACTTAAACATTTCCTTAGAAATATTTACTACTATATATTAAGCTGTATTTATTAATCTTGTCCATCAGATTTATCTACTTCTGATATAATGAAAAATACACTTTGACTTATCAGATTTATCTACATCTGAAGTATACAATATTTACAAAGTAATTCCTTCTAAATTCTTAATCCTGGTAGTTAATATTATAAACTCATCTTTCTATAATGTTAGTAAATGGTTAAAATAGAAACTTACATTGTCTGGATGTATTCAGGTCTTCAGAATGAAATATTTAGCAAAATCATGAAACATAAACTTCTCTGTTCAATATCTAAAAGTGGTCTACCTGAATACTATTCACAAGACAATGGAAACTCTTGACCAATAAAACCCGAGAATTTTCAATACCAACCAATGAATGTAAAATGTTTGAATGTGTCTGAGTGGATCTAAAGGGATGGAAAGCTCTAACTAAATACCTTGTTAGTAGAAGAAAGAGTTAGAAATTATTTTATTTATTTGATAAAAACTGTTATTTATTTACTAGTTTATTAATCATATATTTTAGTTTTATTTATTACCTTTTAATTAAAAACACATCTACCACACATACATATAGCCTTATAACACAATATGTTCCTTGTTTCCAAAAAAAACGCTTGTGTATGCATATTAATTGGCATTGTTTAAACCAAAGTTGTCATATCCAAAGTATCTCGCCCTAAACTTTCCGCCATGGTGTCAATTAGTCAAACCGCGTTCCTGGGCATCCTGATCTGGAAAATCGATTCTTTCGATCAAAAACTAAAATCGCATCAAATTTTCCCATTTTATTCATTAACTCTTTTGTATTACCCAAAGATGTCCCGTCCAAGGTATCAATATCTGATAGCAATGCATAACGAACTTGTCCTACACTTTTCGCCATTAAGTTAATTAGTCAACCTGCGTTCTTGATTACCCCTTCTGGAAAGTTCTGTTCCATTCTTTCGCCAGAGGTCGCGTTTCGCCAGCTTCTATCTATCAAAACTGATATCACTTACATAAGAAACGAATCGCCTTATTTCATTTACTCACCATTTGTCAAATCTTAAGGTAGTCCATCCATAACTATCATATTTCATATTTAATAGATTGCAAGTTTGATCACTAAAATCTTAGTGTGATTTTAAGGGGTTCATTAAATGATGAAAATTCATCTTTGAAATTTTAACAAATTTTGAATATTACTAAAATTATCACATATTGAAGTTAACATTGAAGTCTATGAGAAAAATGCATTTTTAAATATATCTTTTAAGTACAAGTAATTTTCTCACAAATCTCTTGGTCAAAAGTTGCAAAAGCTCTCTCTCTCATTGAAAATGCCAAACAAATTTACAATTTACCATACATATTTTGAGAAAACGATTTTTCCTAATTTTTGTAAAGGGCAGACAACTCTTTAAAAATTTTAAGTGCAAAAAGTTCATTCAATTGACCTCATACATACTCCCGAGTTTTGTTTATGTCAGCCTTATCATAATTTTGAAATAAGTATTTAATGTTGTTTAGATCAATCAAAATTGTTAAATTCCCCTCAGTTATGAATGGACTACCTTAACTCCCAAAGTAAGTTCCAAATAATTATATTCACTGTTTACGTAATCATTTAATATTATTTCATTGCAATCATATATTTTGATGCAAACTACCCCTATCATGAATACGCCAAAGCGCCTTACTCTCATTTTTGCTATTTCGGGCAAGTTTATCGAAAATGAAAATAGGTTTTTGATTAATTTCACAATAACTACTCATCAGTTATAATTCAATTATAGCTTACGGACATCATCTCACACGTGTTGAAATGCCAAAGGTATAAGCAGTTATTCTGGTTCAGATAAAAGACTGTTTTGAACCCCCACCCCCAATTTTACTTCCCGTTTAGTGCATATGTAATGGGAATTTGCCGGCAATAAATGAAGATATTCACACGTCCACTTTAACCAGATTTCTTTAATGATGTAATTTTTTAGACTCTGTAATATAATATCATATAAGAAGATAAATATAACATAATTAGATCATATCAAGTCATAAAGTAAAGTTATATATTATTACGATATAGTTATCTTTGAATACATTTCAATTGAAATATACACATTTCGCTATTCCCATATACGTGATATAATTTACATTCTGTTCAAAATCATAAAGACACAGTTAAGGGAAATAACTCTTACCAAAATTAACATACAAGAGTTATCTTTCTTTTACAATACAATATTTAATACAATTATTAATCATACCAATTAATGGAATTGAATCCGGTTCCAAACACCGTTCAATTATCTTCTACTCATGATGTTAATTCATCTGAATATTAAATATATATCTAAATATATGTTCGTTACCTATATATTTCCTATTCACAATATAAAACACTTAAACATTTCCTTAGAAATATTTACTACTATATATTAAGCTGTATTTATTAATCTTGTCCATCAGATTTATCTACTTCTGATATAATGAAAAATACACTTTGACTTATCAGATTTATCTACATCTGAAGTATACAATATTTACAAAGTAATTCCTTCTAAATTCTTAATCCTGGTAGTTAATATTATAAACTCATCTTTCTATAATGTTAGTAAATGGTTAAAATAGAAACTTACATTGTCTGGATGTATTCAGGTCTTCAGAATGAAATATTTAGCAAAATCATGAAACATAAACTTCTCTGTTCAATATCTAAAAGTGGTCTACCTGAATACTATTCACAAGACAATGGAAACTCTTGACCAATAAAACCCGAGAATTTTCAATACCAACCAATGAATGTAAAATGTTTGAATGTGTCTGAGTGGATCTAAAGGGGTGGAAAGCTCTAACTAAATACCTTGTTAGTAGAAGAAAGAGTTAGAAATTATTTTATTTATTTGATAAAAACTGTTATTTATTTACTAGTTTATTAATCATATATTTTAGTTTTATTTATTACCTTTTAATTAAAAACACATCTACCACGCATACATATAGCCTTATAACACAATATGTTCCTTGTTTCCAAAGTTTACTACCAAACTGTCGTGGTATAAAAATGTATGAAATTAAAAAACGCTTGTGTATGCATATTAATTGGCATTGTTTAAACCAAAGTTGTCATATCCAAAGTATCTCGCCCTAAACTTTCCGCCATGGTGTCAATTAGTCAAACCGCGTTCCTGGGCATCCTGATCTGGAAAATCGATTCTTTCGATCAAAAACTAAAATCGCATCAAATTTTCCCATTTTATTCATTAACTCTTTTGTATTACCCAAAGATGTCCCGTCCAAGGTATCAATATCTGATAGCAATGCATAACGAACTTGTCCTACACTTTTCGCCATTAAGTTAATTAGTCAACCTGCGTTCTTGATTACCCCTTCTGGAAAGTTCTGTTCCATTCTTTCGCCAGAGGTCGCGTTTCGCCAGCTTCTATCTATCAAAACTGAAATCACTTACATAAGAAATGAATCGCCTTATTTCATTTACTCACCATTTGTCAAATCTTAAGGTAGTCCATCCATAACTATCATATTTCATATTTAATAGATTGCAAGTTTGATCACTAAAATCTTAGTGTGATTTTAAGGGGTTCATTAAATGATGAAAATTCATCTTTGAAATTTTAACAAATTTTGAATATTACTAAAATTATCACATATTGAAGTTAACATTGAAGTCTATGAGAAAAATGCATTTTTAAATATATCTTTTAAGTACAAGTAATTTTCTCACAAATCTCTTGGTCAAAAGTTGCAAAAGCTCTCTCTCTCATTGAAAATGCCAAACAAATTTACAATTTACCATACATATTTTGAGAAAACGATTTTTCCTAATTTTTGTAAAGGGCAGACAACTCTTTAAAAATTTTAAGTGCAAAAAGTTCATTCAATTGACCTCATACATACTCCCGAGTTTTGTTTATGTCAGCCTTATCATAATTTTGAAATAAGTATTTAATGTTGTTTAGATCAATCAAAATTGTTAAATTCCCCTCAGTTATGAATGGACTACCTTAACTCCCAAAGTAAGTTCCAAATAATTATATTCACTGTTTACGTAATCATTTAATATTATTTCATTGCAATCATATATTTTGATGCAAACTACCCCTATCATGAATACGCCAAAGCGCCTTACTCTCATTTTTGCTATTTCGGGCAAGTTTATCGAAAATGAAAATAGGTTTTTGATTAATTTCACAATAACTACTCATCAGTTATAATTCAATTATAGCTTACGGACATCATCTCACACGTGTTGAAATGCCAAAGGTATAAGCAGTTATTCTGGTTCAGATAAAAGACTGTTTTGAACCCCCACCCCCAATTTTACTTCCCGTTTAGTGCATATGTAATGGGAATTTGCCGGCAATAAATGAAGATATTCACACGTCCACTTTAACCAGATTTCTTTAATGATGTAATTTTTTAGACTCTGTAATATAATATCATATAAGAAGATAAATATAACATAATTAGATCATATCAAGTCATAAAGTAAAGTTATATATTATTACGATATAGTTATCTTTGAATACATTTCAATTGAAATATACACATTTCGCTATTCCCATATACGTGATATAATTTACATTCTGTTCAAAATCATAAAGACACAGTTAAGGGAAATAACTCTTACCAAAATTAACATACAAGAGTTATCTTTCTTTTACAATACAATATTTAATACAATTATTAATCATACCAATTAATGGAATTGAATCCGGTTCCAAACACCGTTCAATTATCTTCTACTCATGATGTTAATTCATCTGAATATTAAATATATATCTAAATATATGTTCGTTACCTATATATTTCCTATTCACAATATAAAACACTTAAACATTTCCTTAGAAATATTTACTACTATATATTAAGCTGTATTTATTAATCTTGTCCATCAGATTTATCTACTTCTGATATAATGAAAAATACACTTTGACTTATCAGATTTATCTACATCTGAAGTATACAATATTTACAAAGTAATTCCTTCTAAATTCTTAATCCTGGTAGTTAATATTATAAACTCATCTTTCTATAATGTTAGTAAATGGTTAAAATAGAAACTTACATTGTCTGGATGTATTCAGGTCTTCAGAATGAAATATTTAGCAAAATCATGAAACATAAACTTCTCTGTTCAATATCTAAAAGTGGTCTACCTGAATACTATTCACAAGACAATGGAAACTCTTGACCAATAAAACCCGAGAATTTTCAATACCAACCAATGAATGTAAAATGTTTGAATGTGTCTGAGTGGATCTAAAGGGGTGGAAAGCTCTAACTAAATACCTTGTTAGTAGAAGAAAGAGTTAGAAATTATTTTATTTATTTGATAAAAACTGTTATTTATTTACTAGTTTATTAATCATATATTTTAGTTTTATTTATTACCTTTTAATTAAAAACACATCTACCACACATACATATAGACTTATAACACAACATGTTCCTTGTTTCCAAAGTTTACTACCAAACTGTCGTGGTATAAAAATGTATGAAATTAAAAAACGCTTGTGTATGCATATTAATTGGCATTGTTTAAACCAAAGTTGTCATATCCAAAGTATCTCGCCCTAAACTTTCCGCCATGGTGTCAATTAGTCAAACCGCGTTCCTGGGCATCCTGATCGGGAAAATCGATTCTTTCGATCAAAAACTAAAATCGCATCAAATTTTCCCATTTTATTCATTAACTCTTTTGTATTACCCAAAGATGTCCCGTCCAAGGTATCAATATCTGATAGCAATGCATAACGAACTTGTCCTACACTTTTCGCCATTAAGTTAATTAGTCAACCTGCGTTCTTGATTACCCCTTCTGGAAAGTTCTGTTCCATTCTTTCGCCAGAGGTCGCGTTTCGCCAGCTTCTATCTATCAAAACTGAAATCACTTACATAAGAAACGAATCGCCTTATTTCATTTACTCACCATTTGTCAAATCTTAAGGTAGTCCATCCATAACTATCATATTTCATATTTAATAGATTGCAAGTTTGATCACTAAAATCTTAGTGTGATTTTAAGGGGTTCATTAAATGATGAAAATTCATCTTTGAAATTTTAACAAATTTTGAATATTACTAAAATTATCACATATTGAAGTTAACATTGAAGTCTATGAGAAAAATGCATTTTTAAATATATCTTTTAAGTACAAGTAATTTTCTCACAAATCTCTTGGTCAAAAGTTGCAAAAGCTCTCTCTCTCATTGAAAATGCCAAACAAATTTACAATTTACCATACATATTTTGAGAAAACGATTTTTCCTAATTTTTGTAAAGGGCAGACAACTCTTTAAAAATTTTAAGTGCAAAAAGTTCATTCAATTGACCTCATACATACTCCCGAGTTTTGTTTATGTCAGCCTTATCATAATTTTGAAATAAGTATTTAATGTTGTTTAGATCAATCAAAATTGTTAAATTCCCCTCAGTTATGAATGGACTACCTTAACTCCCAAAGTAAGTTCCAAATAATTATATTCACTGTTTACGTAATCATTTAATATTATTTCATTGCAATCATATATTTTGATGCAAACTACCCCTATCATGAATACGCCAAAGCGCCTTACTCTCATTTTTGCTATTTCGGGCAAGTTTATCGAAAATGAAAATAGGTTTTTGATTAATTTCACAATAACTACTCATCAGTTATAATTCAATTATAGCTTACGGACATCATCTCACACGTGTTGAAATGCCAAAGGTATAAGCAGTTATTCTGGTTCAGATAAAAGACTGTTTTGAACCCCCACCCCCAATTTTACTTCCCGTTTAGTGCATATGTAATGGGAATTTGCCGGCAATAAATGAAGATATTCACACGTCCACTTTAACCAGATTTCTTTAATGATGTAATTTTTTAGACTCTGTAATATAATATCATATAAGAAGATAAATATAACATAATTAGATCATATCAAGTCATAAAGTAAAGTTATATATTATTACGATATAGTTATCTTTGAATACATTTCAATTGAAATATACACATTTCGCTTTTCCCATATACGTGATATAATTTACATTCTGTTCAAAATCATAAAGACACAGTTAAGGGAAATAACTCTTACCAAAATTAACATACAAGAGTTATCTTTCTTTTACAATACAATTTTTAATACAATTATTAATCATACCAATTAATGGAATTGAATCCGGTTCCAAACACCGTTCAATTATCTTCTACTCATGATGTTAATTCATCTGAATATTAAATATATATCTAAATATATGTTCGTTACCTATATATTTCCTATTCACAATATAAAACACTTAAACATTTCCTTAGAAATATTTACTACTATATATTAAGCTGTATTTATTAATCTTGTCCATCAGATTTATCTACTTCTGATATAATGAAAAATACACTTTGACTTATCAGATTTATCTACATCTGAAGTATACAATATTTACAAAGTAATTCCTTCTAAATTCTTAATCCTGGTAGTTAATATTATAAACTCATCTTTCTATAATGTTAGTAAATGGTTAAAATAGAAACTTACATTGTCTGGATGTATTCAGGTCTTCAGAATGAAATATTTAGCAAAATCATGAAACATAAACTTCTCTGTTCAATATCTAAAAGTGGTCTACCTGAATACTATTCACAAGACAATGGAAACTCTTGACCAATAAAACCCGAGAATTTTCAATACCAACCAATGAATGTAAAATGTTTGAATGTGTCTGAGTGGATCTAAAGGGATGGAAAGCTCTAACTAAATACCTTGTTAGTAGAAGAAAGAGTTAGAAATTATTTTATTTATTTGATAAAAACTGTTATTTATTTACTAGTTTATTAATCATATATTTTAGTTTTATTTATTACCTTTTAATTAAAAACACATCTACCACACATACATATAGACTTATAACACAACATGTTCCTTGTTTCCAAAGTTTACTACCAAACTGTCGTGGTATAAAAATGTATGAAATTAAAAAACGCTTGTGTATGCATATTAATTGGCATTGTTTAAACCAAAGTTGTCATATCCAAAGTATCTCGCCCTAAACTTTCCGCCATGGTGTCAATTAGTCAAACCGCGTTCCTGGGCATCCTGATCTGGAAAATCGATTCTTTCGATCAAAAACTAAAATCGCATCAAATTTTCCCATTTTATTCATTAACTCTTTTGTATTACCCAAAGATGTCCCGTCCAAGGTATCAATATCTGATAGCAATGCATAACGAACTTGTCCTACACTTTTCGCCATTAAGTTAATTAGTCAACCTGCGTTCTTGATTACCCCTTCTGGAAAGTTCTGTTCCATTCTTTCGCCAGAGGTCGCGTTTCGCCAGCTTCTATCTATCAAAACTGAAATCACTTACATAAGAAACGAATCGCCTTATTTCATTTACTCACCATTTGTCAAATCTTAAGGTAGTCCATCCATAACTATCATATTTCATATTTAATAGATTGCAAGTTTGATCACTAAAATCTTAGTGTGATTTTAAGGGGTTCATTAAATGATGAAAATTCATCTTTGAAATTTTAACAAATTTTGAATATTACGAAAATTATCACATATTGAAGTTAACATTGAAGTCTATGAGAAAAATGCATTTTTAAATATATCTTTTAAGTACAAGTAATTTTCTCACAAATCTCTTGGTCAAAAGTTGCAAAAGCTCTCTCTCTCATTGAAAATGCCAAACAAATTTACAATTTACCATACATATTTTGAGAAAACGATTTTTCCTAATTTTTGTAAAGGGCAGACAACTCTTTAAAAATTTTAAGTGCAAAAAGTTCATTCAATTGACCTCATACATACTCCCGAGTTTTGTTTATGTCAGCCTTATCATAATTTTGAAATAAGTATTTAATGTTGTTTAGATCAATCAAAATTGTTAAATTCCCCTCAGTTATGAATGGACTACCTTAACTCCCAAAGTAAGTTCCAAATAATTATATTCACTGTTTACGTAATCATTTAATATTATTTCATTGCAATCATATATTTTGATGCAAACTACCCCTATCATGAATACGCCAAAGCGCCTTACTCTCATTTTTGCTATTTCGGGCAAGTTTATCGAAAATGAAAATAGGCTTTTGATTAATTTCACAATAACTACTCATCAGTTATAATTCAGTTATAGCTTACGGACATCATCTCACACGTGTTGAAATGCCAAAGGTATAAGCAGTTATTCTGGTTCAGATAAAAGACTGTTTTGAACCCCCACCCCCAATTTTACTTCCCCGTTTAGTGCATATGTAATGGGAATTTGCCGGCAATAAATGAAGATATTCACACGTCCACTTTAACCAGATTTCTTTAATGATGTAATTTTTTAGACTCTGTAATATAATATCATATAATAAGATAAATATAACATAATTAGATCATATCAAGTCATAAAGTAAAGTTATATATTATTACGATATAGTTATCTTTGAATACATTTCAATTGAAATATACACATTTCGCTATTCCCATATACGTGATATAATTTACATTCTGTTCAAAATCATAAAGACACAGTTAAGGGAAATAACTCTTACCAAAATTAACATACAAGAGTTATCTTTCTTTTACAATACAATATTTAATACAATTATTAATCATACCAATTAATGGAATTGAATCCGGTTCCAAACACCGTTCAATTATCTTCTACTCATGATGTTAATTCATCTGAATATTAAATATATATCTAAATATATGTTCGTTACCTATATATTTCCTATTCACAATATAAAACACTTAAACATTTCCTTAGAAATATTTACTACTATATATTAAGCTGTATTTATTAATCTTGTCCATCAGATTTATCTACTTCTGATATAATGAAAAATACACTTTGACTTATCAGATTTATCTACATCTGAAGTATACAATATTTACAAAGTAATTCCTTCTAAATTCTTAATCCTGGTAGTTAATATTATAAACTCATCTTTCTATAATGTTAGTAAATGGTTAAAATAGAAACTTACATTGTCTGGATGTATTCAGGTCTTCAGAATGAAATATTTAGCAAAATCATGAAACATAAACTTCTCTGTTCAATATCTAAAAGTGGTCTACCTGAATACTATTCACAAGACAATGGAAACTCTTGACCAATAAAACCCGAGAATTTTCAATACCAACCAATGAATGTAAAATGTTTGAATGTGTCTGAGTGGATCTAAAGGGATGGAAAGCTCTAACTAAATACCTTGTTAGTAGAAGAAAGAGTTAGAAATTATTTTATTTATTTGATAAAAACTGTTATTTATTTACTAGTTTATTAATCATATATTTTAGTTTTATTTATTACCTTTTAATTAAAAACACATCTACCACACATACATATAGACTTATAACACAACATGTTCCTTGTTTCCAAAGTTTACTACCAAACTGTCGTGGTATAAAAATGTATGAAATTAAAAAACGCTTGTGTATGCATATTAATTGGCATTGTTTAAACCAAAGTTGTCATATCCAAAGTATCTCGCCCTAAACTTTCCGCCATGGTGTCAATTAGTCAAACCGCGTTCCTGGGCATCCTGATCTGGAAAATCGATTCTTTCGATCAAAAACTAAAATCGCATCAAATTTTCCCATTTTATTCATTAACTCTTTTGTATTACCCAAAGATGTCCCGTCCAAGGTATCAATATCTGATAGCAATGCATAACGAACTTGTCCTACACTTTTCGCCATTAAGTTAATTAGTCAACCTGCGTTCTTGATTACCCCTTCTGGAAAGTTCTGTTCCATTCTTTCGCCAGAGGTCGCGTTTCGCCAGCTTCTATCTATCAAAACTGAAATCACTTACATAAGAAACGAATCGCCTTATTTCATTTACTCACCATTTGTCAAATCTTAAGGTAGTCCATCCATAACTATCATATTTCATATTTAATAGATTGCAAGTTTGATCACTAAAATCTTAGTGTGATTTTAAGGGGTTCATTAAATGATGAAAATTCATCTTTGAAATTTTAACAAATTTTGAATATTACTAAAATTATCACATATTGAAGTTAACATTGAAGTCTATGAGAAAAATGCATTTTTAAATATATCTTTTAAGTACAAGTAATTTTCTCACAAATCTCTTGGTCAAAAGTTGCAAAAGCTCTCTCTCTCATTGAAAATGCCAAACAAATTTACAATTTACCATACATATTTTGAGAAAACGATTTTTCCTAATTTTTGTAAAGGGCAGACAACTCTTTAAAAATTTTAAGTGCAAAAAGTTCATTCAATTGACCTCATACATACTCCCGAGTTTTGTTTATGTCAGCCTTATCATAATTTTGAAATAAGTATTTAATGTTGTTTAGATCAATCAAAATTGTTAAATTCCCCTCAGTTATGAATGGACTACCTTAACTCCCAAAGTAAGTTCCAAATAATTATATTCACTGTTTACGTAATCATTTAATATTATTTCATTGCAATCATATATTTTGATGCAAACTACCCCTATCATGAATACGCCAAAGCGCCTTACTCTCATTTTTGCTATTTCGGGCAAGTTTATCGAAAATGAAAATAGGCTTTTGATTAATTTCACAATAACTACTCATCAGTTATAATTCAATTATAGCTTACGGACATCATCTCACACGTGTTGAAATGCCAAAGGTATAAGCAGTTATTCTGGTTCAGATAAAAGACTGTTTTGAACCCCCACCCCCAATTTTACTTCCCCGTTTAGTGCATATGTAATGGGAATTTGCCGGCAATAAATGAAGATATTCACACGTCCACTTTAACCAGATTTCTTTAATGATGTAATTTTTTAGACTCTGTAATATAATATCATATAATAAGATAAATATAACATAATTAGATCATATCAAGTCATAAAGTAAAGTTATATATTATTACGATATAGTTATCTTTGAATACATTTCAATTGAAATATACACATTTCGCTATTCCCATATACGTGATATAATTTACATTCTGTTCAAAATCATAAAGACACAGTTAAGGGAAATAACTCTTACCAAAATTAACATACAAGAGTTATCTTTCTTTTACAATACAATATTTAATACAATTATTAATCATACCAATTAATGGAATTGAATCCGGTTCCAAACACCGTTCAATTATCTTCTACTCATGATGTTAATTCATCTGAATATTAAATATATATCTAAATATATGTTCGTTACCTATATATTTCCTATTCACAATATAAAACACTTAAACATTTCCTTAGAAATATTTACTACTATATATTAAGCTGTATTTATTAATCTTGTCCATCAGATTTATCTACTTCTGATATAATGAAAAATACACTTTGACTTATCAGATTTATCTACATCTGAAGTATACAATATTTACAAAGTAATTCCTTCTAAATTCTTAATCCTGGTAGTTAATATTATAAACTCATCTTTCTATAATGTTAGTAAATGGTTAAAATAGAAACTTACATTGTCTGGATGTATTCAGGTCTTCAGAATGAAATATTTAGCAAAATCATGAAACATAAACTTCTCTGTTCAATATCTAAAAGTGGTCTACCTGAATACTATTCACAAGACAATGGAAACTCTTGACCAATAAAACCCGAGAATTTTCAATACCAACCAATGAATGTAAAATGTTTGAATGTGTCTGAGTGGATCTAAAGGGGTGGAAAGCTCTAACTAAATACCTTGTTAGTAGAAGAAAGAGTTAGAAATTATTTTATTTATTTGATAAAAACTGTTATTTATTTACTAGTTTATTAATCATATATTTTAGTTTTATTTATTACCTTTTAATTAAAAACACATCTACCACACATACATATAGCCTTATAACACAATATGTTCCTTGTTTCCAAAGTTTACTACCAAACTGTCGTGGTATAAAAATGTATGAAATTAAAAAACGCTTGTGTATGCATATTAATTGGCATTGTTTAAACCAAAGTTGTCATATCCAAAGTATCTCGCCCTAAACTTTCCGCCATGGTGTCAATTAGTCAAACCGCGTTCCTGGGCATCCTGATCTGGAAAATCGATTCTTTCGATCAAAAACTAAAATCGCATCAAATTTTCCCATTTTATTCATTAACTCTTTTGTATTACCCAAAGATGTCCCGTCCAAGGTATCAATATCTGATAGCAATGCATAACGAACTTGTCCTACACTTTTCGCCATTAAGTTAATTAGTCAACCTGCGTTCTTGATTACCCCTTCTGGAAAGTTCTGTTCCATTCTTTCGCCAGAGGTCGCGTTTCGCCAGCTTCTATCTATCAAAACTGAAATCACTTACATAAGAAATGAATCGCCTTATTTCATTTACTCACCATTTGTCAAATCTTAAGGTAGTCCATCCATAACTATCATATTTCATATTTAATAGATTGCAAGTTTGATCACTAAAATCTTAGTGTGATTTTAAGGGGTTCATTAAATGATGAAAATTCATCTTTGAAATTTTAACAAATTTTGAATATTACTAAAATTATCACATATTGAAGTTAACATTGAAGTCTATGAGAAAAATGCATTTTTAAATATATCTTTTAAGTACAAGTAATTTTCTCAC
The DNA here is from genome assembly GCA_033439105.1 of Magallana nippona. Lineage (NCBI taxonomy): Eukaryota > Metazoa > Mollusca > Bivalvia > Ostreida > Ostreidae > Magallana > Magallana nippona. The sequence continues at coordinate 32,273,427 of CM065918.1, read as the reverse complement.
AAATCTCTTGGTCAAAAGTTGCAAAAGCTCTCTCTCTCATTGAAAATGCCAAACAAATTTACAATTTACCATACATATTTTGAGAAAACGATTTTTCCTAATTTTTGTAAAGGGCAGACAACTCTTTAAAAATTTTAAGTGCAAAAAGTTCATTCAATTGACCTCATACATACTCCCGAGTTTTGTTTATGTCAGCCTTATCATAATTTTGAAATAAGTATTTAATGTTGTTTAGATCAATCAAAATTGTTAAATTCCCCTCAGTTATGAATGGACTACCTTAACTCCCAAAGTAAGTTCCAAATAATTATATTCACTGTTTACGTAATCATTTAATATTATTTCATTGCAATCATATATTTTGATGCAAACTACCCCTATCATGAATACGCCAAAGCGCCTTACTCTCATTTTTGCTATTTCGGGCAAGTTTATCGAAAATGAAAATAGGTTTTTGATTAATTTCACAATAACTACTCATCAGTTATAATTCAATTATAGCTTACGGACATCATCTCACACGTGTTGAAATGCCAAAGGTATAAGCAGTTATTCTGGTTCAGATAAAAGACTGTTTTGAACCCCCACCCCCAATTTTACTTCCCGTTTAGTGCATATGTAATGGGAATTTGCCGGCAATAAATGAAGATATTCACACGTCCACTTTAACCAGATTTCTTTAATGATGTAATTTTTTAGACTCTGTAATATAATATCATATAAGAAGATAAATATAACATAATTAGATCATATCAAGTCATAAAGTAAAGTTATATATTATTACGATATAGTTATCTTTGAATACATTTCAATTGAAATATACACATTTCGCTATTCCCATATACGTGATATAATTTACATTCTGTTCAAAATCATAAAGACACAGTTAAGGGAAATAACTCTTACCAAAATTAACATACAAGAGTTATCTTTCTTTTACAATACAATATTTAATACAATTATTAATCATACCAATTAATGGAATTGAATCCGGTTCCAAACACCGTTCAATTATCTTCTACTCATGATGTTAATTCATCTGAATATTAAATATATATCTAAATATATGTTCGTTACCTATATATTTCCTATTCACAATATAAAACACTTAAACATTTCCTTAGAAATATTTACTACTATATATTAAGCTGTATTTATTAATCTTGTCCATCAGATTTATCTACTTCTGATATAATGAAAAATACACTTTGACTTATCAGATTTATCTACATCTGAAGTATACAATATTTACAAAGTAATTCCTTCTAAATTCTTAATCCTGGTAGTTAATATTATAAACTCATCTTTCTATAATGTTAGTAAATGGTTAAAATAGAAACTTACATTGTCTGGATGTATTCAGGTCTTCAGAATGAAATATTTAGCAAAATCATGAAACATAAACTTCTCTGTTCAATATCTAAAAGTGGTCTACCTGAATACTATTCACAAGACAATGGAAACTCTTGACCAATAAAACCCGAGAATTTTCAATACCAACCAATGAATGTAAAATGTTTGAATGTGTCTGAGTGGATCTAAAGGGGTGGAAAGCTCTAACTAAATACCTTGTTAGTAGAAGAAAGAGTTAGAAATTATTTTATTTATTTGATAAAAACTGTTATTTATTTACTAGTTTATTAATCATATATTTTAGTTTTATTTATTACCTTTTAATTAAAAACACATCTACCACACATACATATAGACTTATAACACAACATGTTCCTTGTTTCCAAAGTTTACTACCAAACTGTCGTGGTATAAAAATGTATGAAATTAAAAAACGCTTGTGTATGCATATTAATTGGCATTGTTTAAACCAAAGTTGTCATATCCAAAGTATCTCGCCCTAAACTTTCCGCCATGGTGTCAATTAGTCAAACCGCGTTCCTGGGCATCCTGATCTGGAAAATCGATTCTTTCGATCAAAAACTAAAATCGCATCAAATTTTCCCATTTTATTCATTAACTCTTTTGTATTACCCAAAGATGTCCCGTCCAAGGTATCAATATCTGATAGCAATGCATAACGAACTTGTCCTACACTTTTCGCCATTAAGTTAATTAGTCAACCTGCGTTCTTGATTACCCCTTCTGGAAAGTTCTGTTCCATTCTTTCGCCAGAGGTCGCGTTTCGCCAGCTTCTATCTATCAAAACTGAAATCACTTACATAAGAAACGAATCGCCTTATTTCATTTACTCACCATTTGTCAAATCTTAAGGTAGTCCATCCATAACTATCATATTTCATATTTAATAGATTGCAAGTTTGATCACTAAAATCTTAGTGTGATTTTAAGGGGTTCATTAAATGATGAAAATTCATCTTTGAAATTTTAACAAATTTTGAATATTACTAAAATTATCACATATTGAAGTTAACATTGAAGTCTATGAGAAAAATGCATTTTTAAATATATCTTTTAAGTACAAGTAATTTTCTCACAAATCTCTTGGTCAAAAGTTGCAAAAGCTCTCTCTCTCATTGAAAATGCCAAACAAATTTACAATTTACCATACATATTTTGAGAAAACGATTTTTCCTAATTTTTGTAAAGGGCAGACAACTCTTTAAAAATTTTAAGTGCAAAAAGTTCATTCAATTGACCTTATACATACTCCCGAGTTTTGTTTATGTCAGCCTTATCATAATTTTGAAATAAGTATTTAATGTTGTTTAGATCAATCAAAATTGTTAAATTCCCCTCAGTTATGAATGGACTACCTTAACTCCCAAAGTAAGTTCCAAATAATTATATTCACTGTTTACGTAATCATTTAATATTATTTCATTGCAATCATATATTTTGATGCAAACTACCCTATCATGAATACGCCAAAGCGCCTTACTCTCATTTTTGCTATTTCGGGCAAGTTTATCGAAAATGAAAATAGGTTTTTGATTAATTTCACAATAACTACTCATCAGTTATAATTCAATTATAGCTTACGGACATCATCCCACACGTGTTGAAATGCCAAAGGTATAAGCAGTTATTCTGGTTCAGATAAAAGACTGTTTTGAACCCCCACCCCCAATTTTACTTCCCGTTTAGTGCATATGTAATGGGAATTTGCCGGCAATAAATGAAGATATTCACACGTCCACTTTAACCAGATTTCTTTAATGATGTAATTTTTTAGACTCTGTAATATAATATCATATAATAAGATAAATATAACATAATTAGATCATATCAAGTCATCAAGTAAAGTTATATATTATTACGATATAGTTATCTTTGAATACATTTCAATTGAAATATACACATTTCGCTATTCCCATATACGTGATATAATTTACATTCTGTTCAAAATCATAAAGACACAGTTAAGGGAAATAACTCTTACCAAAATTAACATACAAGAGTTATCTTTCTTTTACAATACAATATTTAATACAATTATTAATCATACCAATTAATGGAATTGAATCCGGTTCCAAACACCGTTCAATTATCTTCTACTCATGATGTTAATTCATCTGAATATTTAATATATATCTAAATATATGTTCGTTACCTATATATTTCCTATTCACAATATAAAACACTTAAACATTTCCTTAGAAATATTTACTACTATATATTAAGCTGTATTTATTAATCTTGTCCATCAGATTTATCTACTTCTGATATAATGAAAAATACACTTTGACTTATCAGATTTATCTACATCTGAAGTATACAATATTTACAAAGTAATTCCTTCTAAATTCTTAATCCTGGTAGTTAATATTATAAACTCATCTTTCTATAATGTTAGTAAATGGTTAAAATAGAAACTTACATTGTCTGGATGTATTCAGGTCTTCAGAATGAAATATTTAGCAAAATCATGAAACATAAACTTCTCTGTTCAATATCTAAAAGTGGTCTACCTGAATACTATTCACAAGACAATGGAAACTCTTGACCAATAAAACCCGAGAATTTTCAATACCAACCAATGAATGTAAAATGTTTGAATGTGTCTGAGTGGATCTAAAGGGGTGGAAAGCTCTAACTAAATACCTTGTTAGTAGAAGAAAGAGTTAGAAATTATTTTATTTATTTGATAAAAACTGTTATTTATTTACTAGTTTATTAATCATATATTTTAGTTTTATTTATTACCTTTTAATTAAAAACACATCTACCACACATACATATAGACTTATAACACAACATGTTCCTTGTTTCCAAAGTTTACTACCAAACTGTCGTGGTATAAAAATGTATGAAATTAAAAAACGCTTGTGTATGCATATTAATTGGCATTGTTTAAACCAAAGTTGTCATATCCAAAGTATCTCGCCCTAAACTTTCCGCCATGGTGTCAATTAGTCAAACCGCGTTCCTGGGCATCCTGATCGGGAAAATCGATTCTTTCGATCAAAAACTAAAATCGCATCAAATTTTCCCATTTTATTCATTAACTCTTTTGTATTACCCAAAGATGTCCCGTCCAAGGTATGAATATCTGATAGCAATGCATAACGAACTTGTCCTACACTTTTCGCCATTAAGTTAATTAGTCAACCTGCGTTCTTGATTACCCCTTCTGAAAAGTTCTGTTCCATTCTTTCGCCAGAGGTCGCGTTTCGCCAGCTTCTATCTATCAAAACTGAAATCACTTACATAAGAAACGAATCGCCTTATTTCATTTACTCACCATTTGTCAAATCTTAAGGTAGTCCATCCATAACTATCATATTTCATATTTAATAGATTGCAAGTTTGATCACTAAAATCTTAGTGTGATTTTAAGGGGTTCATTAAATGATGAAAATTCATCTTTGAAATTTTAACAAATTTTGAATATTACTAAAATTATCACATATTGAAGTTAACATTGAAGTCTATGAGAAAAATGCATTTTTAAATATATCTTTTAAGTACAAGTAATTTTCTCACAAATCTCTTGGTCAAAAGTTGCAAAAGCTCTCTCTCTCATTGAAAATGCCAAACAAATTTACAATTTACCATACATATTTTGAGAAAACGATTTTTCCTAATTTTTGTAAAGGGCAGACAACTCTTTAAAAATTTTAAGTGCAAAAAGTTCATTCAATTGACCTCATACATACTCCCGAGTTTTGTTTATGTCAGCCTTATCATAATTTTGAAATAAGTATTTAATGTTGTTTAGATCAATCAAAATTGTTAAATTCCCCTCAGTTATGAATGGACTACCTTAACTCCCAAAGTAAGTTCCAAATAATTATATTCACTGTTTACGTAATCATTTAATATTATTTCATTGCAATCATATATTTTGATGCAAACTACCCCTATCATGAATACGCCAAAGCGCCTTACTCTCATTTTTGCTATTTCGGGCAAGTTTATCGAAAATGAAAATAGGTTTTTGATTAATTTCACAATAACTACTCATCAGTTATAATTCAATTATAGCTTACGGACATCATCTCACACGTGTTGAAATGCCAAAGGTATAAGCAGTTATTCTGGTTCAGATAAAAGACTGTTTTGAACCCCCACCCCCAATTTTACTTCCCGTTTAGTGCATATGTAATGGGAATTTGCCGGCAATAAATGAAGATATTCACACGTCCACTTTAACCAGATTTCTTTAATGATGTAATTTTTTAGACTCTGTAATATAACATCATATAAGAAGATAAATATAACATAATTAGATCATATCAAGTCATAAAGTAAAGTTATATATTATTACGATATAGTTATCTTTGAATACATTTCAATTGAAATATACACATTTCGCTATTCCCATATACGTGATATAATTTACATTCTGTTCAAAATCATAAAGACACAGTTAAGGGAAATAACTCTTACCAAAATTAACATACAAGAGTTATCTTTCTTTTACAATACAATATTTAATACAATTATTAATCATACCAATTAATGGAATTGAATCCGGTTCCAAACACCGTTCAATTATCTTCTACTCATGATGTTAATTCATCTGAATATTAAATATATATCTAAATATATGTTCGTTACCTATATATTTCCTATTCACAATATAAAACACTTAAACATTTCCTTAGAAATATTTACTACTATATATTAAGCTGTATTTATTAATCTTGTCCATCAGATTTATCTACTTCTGATATAATGAAAAATACACTTTGACTTATCAGATTTATCTACATCTGAAGTATACAATATTTACAAAGTAATTCCTTCTAAATTCTTAATCCTGGTAGTTAATATTATAAACTCATCTTTCTATAATGTTAGTAAATGGTTAAAATAGAAACTTACATTGTCTGGATGTATTCAGGTCTTCAGAATGAAATATTTAGCAAAATCATGAAACATAAACTTCTCTGTTCAATATCTAAAAGTGGTCTACCTGAATACTATTCACAAGACAATGGAAACTCTTGACCAATAAAACCCGAGAATTTTCAATACCAACCAATGAATGTAAAATGTTTGAATGTGTCTGAGTGGATCTAAAGGGGTGGAAAGCTCTAACTAAATACCTTGTTAGTAGAAGAAAGAGTTAGAAATTATTTTATTTATTTGATAAAAACTGTTATTTATTTACTAGTTTATTAATCATATATTTTAGTTTTATTTATTACCTTTTAATTAAAAACACATCTACCACACATACATATAGCCTTATAACACAATATGTTCCTTGTTTCCAAAGTTTACTACCAAACTGTCGTGGTATAAAAATGTATGAAATTAAAAAACGCTTGTGTATGCATATTAATTGGCATTGTTTAAACCAAAGTTGTCATATCCAAAGTATCTCGCCCTAAACTTTCCGCCATGGTGTCAATTAGTCAAACCGCGTTCCTGGGCATCCTGATCTGGAAAATCGATTCTTTCGATCAAAAACTAAAATCGCATCAAATTTTCCCATTTTATTCATTAACTCTTTTGTATTACCCAAAGATGTCCCGTCCAAGGTATCAATATCTGATAGCAATGCATAACGAACTTGTCCTACACTTTTCGCCATTAAGTTAATTAGTCAACCTGCGTTCTTGATTACCCCTTCTGGAAAGTTCTGTTCCATTCTTTCGCCAGAGGTCGCGTTTCGCCAGCTTCTATCTATCAAAACTGAAATCACTTACATAAGAAATGAATCGCCTTATTTCATTTACTCACCATTTGTCAAATCTTAAGGTAGTCCATCCATAACTATCATATTTCATATTTAATAGATTGCAAGTTTGATCACTAAAATCTTAGTGTGATTTTAAGGGGTTCATTAAATGATGAAAATTCATCTTTGAAATTTTAACAAATTTTGAATATTACTAAAATTATCACATATTGAAGTTAACATTGAAGTCTATGAGAAAAATGCATTTTTAAATATATCTTTTAAGTACAAGTAATTTTCTCACAAATCTCTTGGTCAAAAGTTGCAAAAGCTCTCTCTCTCATTGAAAATGCCAAACAAATTTACAATTTACCATACATATTTTGAGAAAACGATTTTTCCTAATTTTTGTAAAGGGCAGACAACTCTTTAAAAATTTTAAGTGCAAAAAGTTCATTCAATTGACCTCATACATACTCCCGAGTTTTGTTTATGTCAGCCTTATCATAATTTTGAAATAAGTATTTAATGTTGTTTAGATCAATCAAAATTGTTAAATTCCCCTCAGTTATGAATGGACTACCTTAACTCCCAAAGTAAGTTCCAAATAATTATATTCACTGTTTACGTAATCATTTAATATTATTTCATTGCAATCATATATTTTGATGCAAACTACCCCTATCATGAATACGCCAAAGCGCCTTACTCTCATTTTTGCTATTTCGGGCAAGTTTATCGAAAATGAAAATAGGTTTTTGATTAATTTCACAATAACTACTCATCAGTTATAATTCAATTATAGCTTACGGACATCATCTCACACGTGTTGAAATGCCAAAGGTATAAGCAGTTATTCTGGTTCAGATAAAAGACTGTTTTGAACCCCCACCCCCAATTTTACTTCCCGTTTAGTGCATATGTAATGGGAATTTGCCGGCAATAAATGAAGATATTCACACGTCCACTTTAACCAGATTTCTTTAATGATGTAATTTTTTAGACTCTGTAATATAATATCATATAAGAAGATAAATATAACATAATTAGATCATATCAAGTCATAAAGTAAAGTTATATATTATTACGATATAGTTATCTTTGAATACATTTCAATTGAAATATACACATTTCGCTATTCCCATATACGTGATATAATTTACATTCTGTTCAAAATCATAAAGACACAGTTAAGGGAAATAACTCTTACCAAAATTAACATACAAGAGTTATCTTTCTTTTACAATACAATATTTAATACAATTATTAATCATACCAATTAATGGAATTGAATCCGGTTCCAAACACCGTTCAATTATCTTCTACTCATGATGTTAATTCATCTGAATATTAAATATATATCTAAATATATGTTCGTTACCTATATATTTCCTATTCACAATATAAAACACTTAAACATTTCCTTAGAAATATTTACTACTATATATTAAGCTGTATTTATTAATCTTGTCCATCAGATTTATCTACTTCTGATATAATGAAAAATACACTTTGACTTATCAGATTTATCTACATCTGAAGTATACAATATTTACAAAGTAATTCCTTCTAAATTCTTAATCCTGGTAGTTAATATTATAAACTCATCTTTCTATAATGTTAGTAAATGGTTAAAATAGAAACTTACATTGTCTGGATGTATTCAGGTCTTCAGAATGAAATATTTAGCAAAATCATGAAACATAAACTTCTCTGTTCAATATCTAAAAGTGGTCTACCTGAATACTATTCACAAGACAATGGAAACTCTTGACCAATAAAACCCGAGAATTTTCAATACCAACCAATGAATGTAAAATGTTTGAATGTGTCTGAGTGGATCTAAAGGGATGGAAAGCTCTAACTAAATACCTTGTTAGTAGAAGAAAGAGTTAGAAATTATTTTATTTATTTGATAAAAACTGTTATTTATTTACTAGTTTATTAATCATATATTTTAGTTTTATTTATTACCTTTTAATTAAAAACACATCTACCACACATACATATAGACTTATAACACAACATGTTCCTTGTTTCCAAAGTTTACTACCAAACTGTCGTGGTATAAAAATGTATGAAATTAAAAAACGCTTGTGTATGCATATTAATTGGCATTGTTTAAACCAAAGTTGTCATATCCAAAGTATCTCGCCCTAAACTTTCCGCCATGGTGTCAATTAGTCAAACCGCGTTCCTGGGCATCCTGATCTGGAAAATCGATTCTTTCGATCAAAAACTAAAATCGCATCAAATTTTCCCATTTTATTCATTAACTCTTTTGTATTACCCAAAGATGTCCCGTCCAAGGTATCAATATCTGATAGCAATGCATAACGAACTTGTCCTACACTTTTCGCCATTAAGTTAATTAGTCAACCTGCGTTCTTGATTACCCCTTCTGGAAAGTTCTGTTCCATTCTTTCGCCAGAGGTCGCGTTTCGCCAGCTTCTATCTATCAAAACTGAAATCACTTACATAAGAAACGAATCGCCTTATTTCATTTACTCACCATTTGTCAAATCTTAAGGTAGTCCATCCATAACTATCATATTTCATATTTAATAGATTGCAAGTTTGATCACTAAAATCTTAGTGTGATTTTAAGGGGTTCATTAAATGATGAAAATTCATCTTTGAAATTTTAACAAATTTTGAATATTACTAAAATTATCACATATTGAAGTTAACATTGAAGTCTATGAGAAAAATGCATTTTTAAATATATCTTTTAAGTACAAGTAATTTTCTCACAAATCTCTTGGTCAAAAGTTGCAAAAGCTCTCTCTCTCATTGAAAATGCCAAACAAATTTACAATTTACCATACATATTTTGAGAAAACGATTTTTCCTAATTTTTGTAAAGGGCAGACAACTCTTTAAAAATTTTAAGTGCAAAAAGTTCATTCAATTGACCTCATACATACTCCCGAGTTTTGTTTATGTCAGCCTTATCATAATTTTGAAATAAGTATTTAATGTTGTTTAGATCAATCAAAATTGTTAAATTCCCCTCAGTTATGAATGGACTACCTTAACTCCCAAAGTAAGTTCCAAATAATTATATTCACTGTTTACGTAATCATTTAATATTATTTCATTGCAATCATATATTTTGATGCAAACTACCCCTATCATGAATACGCCAAAGCGCCTTACTCTCATTTTTGCTATTTCGGGCAAGTTTATCGAAAATGAAAATAGGCTTTTGATTAATTTCACAATAACTACTCATCAGTTATAATTCAATTATAGCTTACGGACATCATCTCACACGTGTTGAAATGCCAAAGGTATAAGCAGTTATTCTGGTTCAGATAAAAGACTGTTTTGAACCCCCACCCCCAATTTTACTTCCCCGTTTAGTGCATATGTAATGGGAATTTGCCGGCAATAAATGAAGATATTCACACGTCCACTTTAACCAGATTTCTTTAATGATGTAATTTTTTAGACTCTGTAATATAATATCATATAATAAGATAAATATAACATAATTAGATCATATCAAGTCATAAAGTAAAGTTATATATTATTACGATATAGTTATCTTTGAATACATTTCAATTGAAATATACACATTTCGCTATTCCCATATACGTGATATAATTTACATTCTGTTCAAAATCATAAAGACACAGTTAAGGGAAATAACTCTTACCAAAATTAACATACAAGAGTTATCTTTCTTTTACAATACAATATTTAATACAATTATTAATCATACCAATTAATGGAATTGAATCCGGTTCCAAACACCGTTCAATTATCTTCTACTCATGATGTTAATTCATCTGAATATTAAATATATATCTAAATATATGTTCGTTACCTATATATTTCCTATTCACAATATAAAACACTTAAACATTTCCTTAGAAATATTTACTACTATATATTAAGCTGTATTTATTAATCTTGTCCATCAGATTTATCTACTTCTGATATAATGAAAAATACACTTTGACTTATCAGATTTATCTACATCTGAAGTATACAATATTTACAAAGTAATTCCTTCTAAATTCTTAATCCTGGTAGTTAATATTATAAACTCATCTTTCTATAATGTTAGTAAATGGTTAAAATAGAAACTTACATTGTCTGGATGTATTCAGGTCTTCAGAATGAAATATTTAGCAAAATCATGAAACATAAACTTCTCTGTTCAATATCTAAAAGTGGTCTACCTGAATACTATTCACAAGACAATGGAAACTCTTGACCAATAAAACCCGAGAATTTTCAATACCAACCAATGAATGTAAAATGTTTGAATGTGTCTGAGTGGATCTAAAGGGATGGAAAGCTCTAACTAAATACCTTGTTAGTAGAAGAAAGAGTTAGAAATTATTTTATTTATTTGATAAAAACTGTTATTTATTTACTAGTTTATTAATCATATATTTTAGTTTTATTTATTACCTTTTAATTAAAAACACATCTACCACACATACATATAGCCTTATAACACAATATGTTCCTTGTTTCCAAAAAAAACGCTTGTGTATGCATATTAATTGGCATTGTTTAAACCAAAGTTGTCATATCCAAAGTATCTCGCCCTAAACTTTCCGCCATGGTGTCAATTAGTCAAACCGCGTTCCTGGGCATCCTGATCTGGAAAATCGATTCTTTCGATCAAAAACTAAAATCGCATCAAATTTTCCCATTTTATTCATTAACTCTTTTGTATTACCCAAAGATGTCCCGTCCAAGGTATCAATATCTGATAGCAATGCATAACGAACTTGTCCTACACTTTTCGCCATTAAGTTAATTAGTCAACCTGCGTTCTTGATTACCCCTTCTGGAAAGTTCTGTTCCATTCTTTCGCCAGAGGTCGCGTTTCGCCAGCTTCTATCTATCAAAACTGATATCACTTACATAAGAAACGAATCGCCTTATTTCATTTACTCACCATTTGTCAAATCTTAAGGTAGTCCATCCATAACTATCATATTTCATATTTAATAGATTGCAAGTTTGATCACTAAAATCTTAGTGTGATTTTAAGGGGTTCATTAAATGATGAAAATTCATCTTTGAAATTTTAACAAATTTTGAATATTACTAAAATTATCACATATTGAAGTTAACATTGAAGTCTATGAGAAAAATGCATTTTTAAATATATCTTTTAAGTACAAGTAATTTTCTCACAAATCTCTTGGTCAAAAGTTGCAAAAGCTCTCTCTCTCATTGAAAATGCCAAACAAATTTACAATTTACCATACATATTTTGAGAAAACGATTTTTCCTAATTTTTGTAAAGGGCAGACAACTCTTTAAAAATTTTAAGTGCAAAAAGTTCATTCAATTGACCTCATACATACTCCCGAGTTTTGTTTATGTCAGCCTTATCATAATTTTGAAATAAGTATTTAATGTTGTTTAGATCAATCAAAATTGTTAAATTCCCCTCAGTTATGAATGGACTACCTTAACTCCCAAAGTAAGTTCCAAATAATTATATTCACTGTTTACGTAATCATTTAATATTATTTCATTGCAATCATATATTTTGATGCAAACTACCCCTATCATGAATACGCCAAAGCGCCTTACTCTCATTTTTGCTATTTCGGGCAAGTTTATCGAAAATGAAAATAGGTTTTTGATTAATTTCACAATAACTACTCATCAGTTATAATTCAATTATAGCTTACGGACATCATCTCACACGTGTTGAAATGCCAAAGGTATAAGCAGTTATTCTGGTTCAGATAAAAGACTGTTTTGAACCCCCACCCCCAATTTTACTTCCCGTTTAGTGCATATGTAATGGGAATTTGCCGGCAATAAATGAAGATATTCACACGTCCACTTTAACCAGATTTCTTTAATGATGTAATTTTTTAGACTCTGTAATATAATATCATATAAGAAGATAAATATAACATAATTAGATCATATCAAGTCATAAAGTAAAGTTATATATTATTACGATATAGTTATCTTTGAATACATTTCAATTGAAATATACACATTTCGCTATTCCCATATACGTGATATAATTTACATTCTGTTCAAAATCATAAAGACACAGTTAAGGGAAATAACTCTTACCAAAATTAACATACAAGAGTTATCTTTCTTTTACAATACAATATTTAATACAATTATTAATCATACCAATTAATGGAATTGAATCCGGTTCCAAACACCGTTCAATTATCTTCTACTCATGATGTTAATTCATCTGAATATTAAATATATATCTAAATATATGTTCGTTACCTATATATTTCCTATTCACAATATAAAACACTTAAACATTTCCTTAGAAATATTTACTACTATATATTAAGCTGTATTTATTAATCTTGTCCATCAGATTTATCTACTTCTGATATAATGAAAAATACACTTTGACTTATCAGATTTATCTACATCTGAAGTATACAATATTTACAAAGTAATTCCTTCTAAATTCTTAATCCTGGTAGTTAATATTATAAACTCATCTTTCTATAATGTTAGTAAATGGTTAAAATAGAAACTTACATTGTCTGGATGTATTCAGGTCTTCAGAATGAAATATTTAGCAAAATCATGAAACATAAACTTCTCTGTTCAATATCTAAAAGTGGTCTACCTGAATACTATTCACAAGACAATGGAAACTCTTGACCAATAAAACCCGAGAATTTTCAATACCAACCAATGAATGTAAAATGTTTGAATGTGTCTGAGTGGATCTAAAGGGGTGGAAAGCTCTAACTAAATACCTTGTTAGTAGAAGAAAGAGTTAGAAATTATTTTATTTATTTGATAAAAACTGTTATTTATTTACTAGTTTATTAATCATATATTTTAGTTTTATTTATTACCTTTTAATTAAAAACACATCTACCACACATACATATAGCCTTATAACACAATATGTTCCTTGTTTCCAAAGTTTACTACCAAACTGTCGTGGTATAAAAATGTATGAAATTAAAAAACGCTTGTGTATGCATATTAATTGGCATTGTTTAAACCAAAGTTGTCATATCCAAAGTATCTCGCCCTAAACTTTCCGCCATGGTGTCAATTAGTCAAACCGCGTTCCTGGGCATCCTGATCTGGAAAATCGATTCTTTCGATCAAAAACTAAAATCGCATCAAATTTTCCCATTTTATTCATTAACTCTTTTGTATTACCCAAAGATGTCCCGTCCAAGGTATCAATATCTGATAGCAATGCATAACGAACTTGTCCTACACTTTTCGCCATTAAGTTAATTAGTCAACCTGCGTTCTTGATTACCCCTTCTGGAAAGTTCTGTTCCATTCTTTCGCCAGAGGTCGCGTTTCGCCAGCTTCTATCTATCAAAACTGAAATCACTTACATAAGAAATGAATCGCCTTATTTCATTTACTCACCATTTGTCAAATCTTAAGGTAGTCCATCCATAACTATCATATTTCATATTTAATAGATTGCAAGTTTGATCACTAAAATCTTAGTGTGATTTTAAGGGGTTCATTAAATGATGAAAATTCATCTTTGAAATTTTAACAAATTTTGAATATTACTAAAATTATCACATATTGAAGTTAACATTGAAGTCTATGAGAAAAATGCATTTTTAAATATATCTTTTAAGTACAAGTAATTTTCTCACAAATCTCTTGGTCAAAAGTTGCAAAAGCTCTCTCTCTCATTGAAAATGCCAAACAAATTTACAATTTACCATACATATTTTGAGAAAACGATTTTTCCTAATTTTTGTAAAGGGCAGACAACTCTTTAAAAATTTTAAGTGCAAAAAGTTCATTCAATTGACCTCATACATACTCCCGAGTTTTGTTTATGTCAGCCTTATCATAATTTTGAAATAAGTATTTAATGTTGTTTAGATCAATCAAAATTGTTAAATTCCCCTCAGTTATGAATGGACTACCTTAACTCCCAAAGTAAGTTCCAAATAATTATATTCACTGTTTACGTAATCATTTAATATTATTTCATTGCAATCATATATTTTGATGCAAACTACCCCTATCATGAATACGCCAAAGCGCCTTACTCTCATTTTTGCTATTTCGGGCAAGTTTATCGAAAATGAAAATAGGTTTTTGATTAATTTCACAATAACTACTCATCAGTTATAATTCAATTATAGCTTACGGACATCATCTCACACGTGTTGAAATGCCAAAGGTATAAGCAGTTATTCTGGTTCAGATAAAAGACTGTTTTGAACCCCCACCCCCAATTTTACTTCCCGTTTAGTGCATATGTAATGGGAATTTGCCGGCAATAAATGAAGATATTCACACGTCCACTTTAACCAGATTTCTTTAATGATGTAATTTTTTAGACTCTGTAATATAATATCATATAAGAAGATAAATATAACATAATTAGATCATATCAAGTCATAAAGTAAAGTTATATATTATTACGATATAGTTATCTTTGAATACATTTCAATTGAAATATACACATTTCGCTATTCCCATATACGTGATATAATTTACATTCTGTTCAAAATCATAAAGACACAGTTAAGGGAAATAACTCTTACCAAAATTAACATACAAGAGTTATCTTTCTTTTACAATACAATATTTAATACAATTATTAATCATACCAATTAATGGAATTGAATCCGGTTCCAAACACCGTTCAATTATCTTCTACTCATGATGTTAATTCATCTGAATATTAAATATATATCTAAATATATGTTCGTTACCTATATATTTCCTATTCACAATATAAAACACTTAAACATTTCCTTAGAAATATTTACTACTATATATTAAGCTGTATTTATTAATCTTGTCCATCAGATTTATCTACTTCTGATATAATGAAAAATACACTTTGACTTATCAGATTTATCTACATCTGAAGTATACAATATTTACAAAGTAATTCCTTCTAAATTCTTAATCCTGGTAGTTAATATTATAAACTCATCTTTCTATAATGTTAGTAAATGGTTAAAATAGAAACTTACATTGTCTGGATGTATTCAGGTCTTCAGAATGAAATATTTAGCAAAATCATGAAACATAAACTTCTCTGTTCAATATCTAAAAGTGGTCTACCTGAATACTATTCACAAGACAATGGAAACTCTTGACCAATAAAACCCGAGAATTTTCAATACCAACCAATGAATGTAAAATGTTTGAATGTGTCTGAGTGGATCTAAAGGGGTGGAAAGCTCTAACTAAATACCTTGTTAGTAGAAGAAAGAGTTAGAAATTATTTTATTTATTTGATAAAAACTGTTATTTATTTACTAGTTTATTAATCATATATTTTAGTTTTATTTATTACCTTTTAATTAAAAACACATCTACCACACATACATATAGCCTTATAACACAATATGTTCCTTGTTTCCAAAGTTTACTACCAAACTGTCGTGGTATAAAAATGTATGAAATTAAAAAACGCTTGTGTATGCATATTAATTGGCATTGTTTAAACCAAAGTTGTCATATCCAAAGTATCTCGCCCTAAACTTTCCGCCATGGTGTCAATTAGTCAAACCGCGTTCCTGGGCATCCTGATCTGGAAAATCGATTCTTTCGATCAAAAACTAAAATCGCATCAAATTTTCCCATTTTATTCATTAACTCTTTTGTATTACCCAAAGATGTCCCGTCCAAGGTATCAATATCTGATAGCAATGCATAACGAACTTGTCCTACACTTTTCGCCATTAAGTTAATTAGTCAACCTGCGTTCTTGATTACCCCTTCTGGAAAGTTCTGTTCCATTCTTTCGCCAGAGGTCGCGTTTCGCCAGCTTCTATCTATCAAAACTGAAATCACTTACATAAGAAATGAATCGCCTTATTTCATTTACTCACCATTTGTCAAATCTTAAGGTAGTCCATCCATAACTATCATATTTCATATTTAATAGATTGCAAGTTTGATCACTAAAATCTTAGTGTGATTTTAAGGGGTTCATTAAATGATGAAAATTCATCTTTGAAATTTTAACAAATTTTGAATATTACTAAAATTATCACATATTGAAGTTAACATTGAAGTCTATGAGAAAAATGCATTTTTAAATATATCTTTTAAGTACAAGTAATTTTCTCACAAATCTCTTGGTCAAAAGTTGCAAAAGCTCTCTCTCTCATTGAAAATGCCAAACAAATTTACAATTTACCATACATATTTTGAGAAAACGATTTTTCCTAATTTTTGTAAAGGGCAGACAACTCTTTAAAAATTTTAAGTGCAAAAAGTTCATTCAATTGACCTCATACATACTCCCGAGTTTTGTTTATGTCAGCCTTATCATAATTTTGAAATAAGTATTTAATGTTGTTTAGATCAATCAAAATTGTTAAATTCCCCTCAGTTATGAATGGACTACCTTAACTCCCAAAGTAAGTTCCAAATAATTATATTCACTGTTTACGTAATCATTTAATATTATTTCATTGCAATCATATATTTTGATGCAAACTACCCCTATCATGAATACGCCAAAGCGCCTTACTCTCATTTTTGCTATTTCGGGCAAGTTTATCGAAAATGAAAATAGGTTTTTGATTAATTTCACAATAACTACTCATCAGTTATAATTCAATTATAGCTTACGGACATCATCTCACACGTGTTGAAATGCCAAAGGTATAAGCAGTTATTCTGGTTCAGATAAAAGACTGTTTTGAACCCCCACCCCCAATTTTACTTCCCGTTTAGTGCATATGTAATGGGAATTTGCCGGCAATAAATGAAGATATTCACACGTCCACTTTAACCAGATTTCTTTAATGATGTAATTTTTTAGACTCTGTAATATAATATCATATAAGAAGATAAATATAACATAATTAGATCATATCAAGTCATAAAGTAAAGTTATATATTATTACGATATAGTTATCTTTGAATACATTTCAATTGAAATATACACATTTCGCTATTCCCATATACGTGATATAATTTACATTCTGTTCAAAATCATAAAGACACAGTTAAGGGAAATAACTCTTACCAAAATTAACATACAAGAGTTATCTTTCTTTTACAATACAATATTTAATACAATTATTAATCATACCAATTAATGGAATTGAATCCGGTTCCAAACACCGTTCAATTATCTTCTACTCATGATGTTAATTCATCTGAATATTAAATATATATCTAAATATATGTTCGTTACCTATATATTTCCTATTCACAATATAAAACACTTAAACATTTCCTTAGAAATATTTACTACTATATATTAAGCTGTATTTATTAATCTTGTCCATCAGATTTATCTACTTCTGATATAATGAAAAATACACTTTGACTTATCAGATTTATCTACATCTGAAGTATACAATATTTACAAAGTAATTCCTTCTAAATTCTTAATCCTGGTAGTTAATATTATAAACTCATCTTTCTATAATGTTAGTAAATGGTTAAAATAGAAACTTACATTGTCTGGATGTATTCAGGTCTTCAGAATGAAATATTTAGCAAAATCATGAAACATAAACTTCTCTGTTCAATATCTAAAAGTGGTCTACCTGAATACTATTCACAAGACAATGGAAACTCTTGACCAATAAAACCCGAGAATTTTCAATACCAACCAATGAATGTAAAATGTTTGAATGTGTCTGAGTGGATCTAAAGGGGTGGAAAGCTCTAACTAAATACCTTGTTAGTAGAAGAAAGAGTTAGAAATTATTTTATTTATTTGATAAAAACTGTTATTTATTTACTAGTTTATTAATCATATATTTTAGTTTTATTTATTACCTTTTAATTAAAAACACATCTACCACACATACATATAGCCTTATAACACAATATGTTCCTTGTTTCCAAAGTTTACTACCAAACTGTCGTGGTATAAAAATGTATGAAATTAAAAAACGCTTGTGTATGCATATTAATTGGCATTGTTTAAACCAAAGTTGTCATATCCAAAGTATCTCGCCCTAAACTTTCCGCCATGGTGTCAATTAGTCAAACCGCGTTCCTGGGCATCCTGATCTGGAAAATCGATTCTTTCGATCAAAAACTAAAATCGCATCAAATTTTCCCATTTTATTCATTAACTCTTTTGTATTACCCAAAGATGTCCCGTCCAAGGTATCAATATCTGATAGCAATGCATAACGAACTTGTCCTACACTTTTCGCCATTAAGTTAATTAGTCAACCTGCGTTCTTGATTACCCCTTCTGGAAAGTTCTGTTCCATTCTTTCGCCAGAGGTCGCGTTTCGCCAGCTTCTATCTATCAAAACTGAAATCACTTACATAAGAAATGAATCGCCTTATTTCATTTACTCACCATTTGTCAAATCTTAAGGTAGTCCATCCATAACTATCATATTTCATATTTAATAGATTGCAAGTTTGATCACTAAAATCTTAGTGTGATTTTAAGGGGTTCATTAAATGATGAAAATTCATCTTTGAAATTTTAACAAATTTTGAATATTACTAAAATTATCACATATTGAAGTTAACATTGAAGTCTATGAGAAAAATGCATTTTTAAATATATCTTTTAAGTACAAGTAATTTTCTCACAAATCTCTTGGTCAAAAGTTGCAAAAGCTCTCTCTCTCATTGAAAATGCCAAACAAATTTACAATTTACCATACATATTTTGAGAAAACGATTTTTCCTAATTTTTGTAAAGGGCAGACAACTCTTTAAAAATTTTAAGTGCAAAAAGTTCATTCAATTGACCTCATACATACTCCCGAGTTTTGTTTATGTCAGCCTTATCATAATTTTGAAATAAGTATTTAATGTTGTTTAGATCAATCAAAATTGTTAAATTCCCCTCAGTTATGAATGGACTACCTTAACTCCCAAAGTAAGTTCCAAATAATTATATTCACTGTTTACGTAATCATTTAATATTATTTCATTGCAATCATATATTTTGATGCAAACTACCCCTATCATGAATACGCCAAAGCGCCTTACTCTCATTTTTGCTATTTCGGGCAAGTTTATCGAAAATGAAAATAGGTTTTTGATTAATTTCACAATAACTACTCATCAGTTATAATTCAATTATAGCTTACGGACATCATCTCACACGTGTTGAAATGCCAAAGGTATAAGCAGTTATTCTGGTTCAGATAAAAGACTGTTTTGAACCCCCACCCCCAATTTTACTTCCCGTTTAGTGCATATGTAATGGGAATTTGCCGGCAATAAATGAAGATATTCACACGTCCACTTTAACCAGATTTCTTTAATGATGTAATTTTTTAGACTCTGTAATATAATATCATATAAGAAGATAAATATAACATAATTAGATCATATCAAGTCATAAAGTAAAGTTATATATTATTACGATATAGTTATCTTTGAATACATTTCAATTGAAATATACACATTTCGCTATTCCCATATACGTGATATAATTTACATTCTGTTCAAAATCATAAAGACACAGTTAAGGGAAATAACTCTTACCAAAATTAACATACAAGAGTTATCTTTCTTTTACAATACAATATTTAATACAATTATTAATCATACCAATTAATGGAATTGAATCCGGTTCCAAACACCGTTCAATTATCTTCTACTCATGATGTTAATTCATCTGAATATTAAATATATATCTAAATATATGTTCGTTACCTATATATTTCCTATTCACAATATAAAACACTTAAACATTTCCTTAGAAATATTTACTACTATATATTAAGCTGTATTTATTAATCTTGTCCATCAGATTTATCTACTTCTGATATAATGAAAAATACACTTTGACTTATCAG
Source organism: Magallana nippona (assembly GCA_033439105.1). Lineage (NCBI taxonomy): Eukaryota > Metazoa > Mollusca > Bivalvia > Ostreida > Ostreidae > Magallana > Magallana nippona. Next base: position 32,252,649 of record CM065918.1, on the reverse strand, counting down.
ATTTATCTACATCTGAAGTATACAATATTTACAAAGTAATTCCTTCTAAATTCTTAATCCTGGTAGTTAATATTATAAACTCATCTTTCTATAATGTTAGTAAATGGTTAAAATAGAAACTTACATTGTCTGGATGTATTCAGGTCTTCAGAATGAAATATTTAGCAAAATCATGAAACATAAACTTCTCTGTTCAATATCTAAAAGTGGTCTACCTGAATACTATTCACAAGACAATGGAAACTCTTGACCAATAAAACCCGAGAATTTTCAATACCAACCAATGAATGTAAAATGTTTGAATGTGTCTGAGTGGATCTAAAGGGGTGGAAAGCTCTAACTAAATACCTTGTTAGTAGAAGAAAGAGTTAGAAATTATTTTATTTATTTGATAAAAACTGTTATTTATTTACTAGTTTATTAATCATATATTTTAGTTTTATTTATTACCTTTTAATTAAAAACACATCTACCACACATACATATAGCCTTATAACACAATATGTTCCTTGTTTCCAAAGTTTACTACCAAACTGTCGTGGTATAAAAATGTATGAAATTAAAAAACGCTTGTGTATGCATATTAATTGGCATTGTTTAAACCAAAGTTGTCATATCCAAAGTATCTCGCCCTAAACTTTCCGCCATGGTGTCAATTAGTCAAACCGCGTTCCTGGGCATCCTGATCTGGAAAATCGATTCTTTCGATCAAAAACTAAAATCGCATCAAATTTTCCCATTTTATTCATTAACTCTTTTGTATTACCCAAAGATGTCCCGTCCAAGGTATCAATATCTGATAGCAATGCATAACGAACTTGTCCTACACTTTTCGCCATTAAGTTAATTAGTCAACCTGCGTTCTTGATTACCCCTTCTGGAAAGTTCTGTTCCATTCTTTCGCCAGAGGTCGCGTTTCGCCAGCTTCTATCTATCAAAACTGAAATCACTTACATAAGAAATGAATCGCCTTATTTCATTTACTCACCATTTGTCAAATCTTAAGGTAGTCCATCCATAACTATCATATTTCATATTTAATAGATTGCAAGTTTGATCACTAAAATCTTAGTGTGATTTTAAGGGGTTCATTAAATGATGAAAATTCATCTTTGAAATTTTAACAAATTTTGAATATTACTAAAATTATCACATATTGAAGTTAACATTGAAGTCTATGAGAAAAATGCATTTTTAAATATATCTTTTAAGTACAAGTAATTTTCTCACAAATCTCTTGGTCAAAAGTTGCAAAAGCTCTCTCTCTCATTGAAAATGCCAAACAAATTTACAATTTACCATACATATTTTGAGAAAACGATTTTTCCTAATTTTTGTAAAGGGCAGACAACTCTTTAAAAATTTTAAGTGCAAAAAGTTCATTCAATTGACCTCATACATACTCCCGAGTTTTGTTTATGTCAGCCTTATCATAATTTTGAAATAAGTATTTAATGTTGTTTAGATCAATCAAAATTGTTAAATTCCCCTCAGTTATGAATGGACTACCTTAACTCCCAAAGTAAGTTCCAAATAATTATATTCACTGTTTACGTAATCATTTAATATTATTTCATTGCAATCATATATTTTGATGCAAACTACCCCTATCATGAATACGCCAAAGCGCCTTACTCTCATTTTTGCTATTTCGGGCAAGTTTATCGAAAATGAAAATAGGCTTTTGATTAATTTCACAATAACTACTCATCAGTTATAATTCAGTTATAGCTTACGGACATCATCTCACACGTGTTGAAATGCCAAAGGTATAAGCAGTTATTCTGGTTCAGATAAAAGACTGTTTTGAACCCCCACCCCCAATTTTACTTCCCCGTTTAGTGCATATGTAATGGGAATTTGCCGGCAATAAATGAAGATATTCACACGTCCACTTTAACCAGATTTCTTTAATGATGTAATTTTTTAGACTCTGTAATATAATATCATATAATAAGATAAATATAACATAATTAGATCATATCAAGTCATAAAGTAAAGTTATATATTATTACGATATAGTTATCTTTGAATACATTTCAATTGAAATATACACATTTCGCTATTCCCATATACGTGATATAATTTACATTCTGTTCAAAATCATAAAGACACAGTTAAGGGAAATAACTCTTACCAAAATTAACATACAAGAGTTATCTTTCTTTTACAATACAATATTTAATACAATTATTAATCATACCAATTAATGGAATTGAATCCGGTTCCAAACACCGTTCAATTATCTTCTACTCATGATGTTAATTCATCTGAATATTAAATATATATCTAAATATATGTTCGTTACCTATATATTTCCTATTCACAATATAAAACACTTAAACATTTCCTTAGAAATATTTACTACTATATATTAAGCTGTATTTATTAATCTTGTCCATCAGATTTATCTACTTCTGATATAATGAAAAATACACTTTGACTTATCAGATTTATCTACATCTGAAGTATACAATATTTACAAAGTAATTCCTTCTAAATTCTTAATCCTGGTAGTTAATATTATAAACTCATCTTTCTATAATGTTAGTAAATGGTTAAAATAGAAACTTACATTGTCTGGATGTATTCAGGTCTTCAGAATGAAATATTTAGCAAAATCATGAAACATAAACTTCTCTGTTCAATATCTAAAAGTGGTCTACCTGAATACTATTCACAAGACAATGGAAACTCTTGACCAATAAAACCCGAGAATTTTCAATACCAACCAATGAATGTAAAATGTTTGAATGTGTCTGAGTGGATCTAAAGGGATGGAAAGCTCTAACTAAATACCTTGTTAGTAGAAGAAAGAGTTAGAAATTATTTTATTTATTTGATAAAAACTGTTATTTATTTACTAGTTTATTAATCATATATTTTAGTTTTATTTATTACCTTTTAATTAAAAACACATCTACCACACATACATATAGACTTATAACACAACATGTTCCTTGTTTCCAAAGTTTACTACCAAACTGTCGTGGTATAAAAATGTATGAAATTAAAAAACGCTTGTGTATGCATATTAATTGGCATTGTTTAAACCAAAGTTGTCATATCCAAAGTATCTCGCCCTAAACTTTCCGCCATGGTGTCAATTAGTCAAACCGCGTTCCTGGGCATCCTGATCTGGAAAATCGATTCTTTCGATCAAAAACTAAAATCGCATCAAATTTTCCCATTTTATTCATTAACTCTTTTGTATTACCCAAAGATGTCCCGTCCAAGGTATCAATATCTGATAGCAATGCATAACGAACTTGTCCTACACTTTTCGCCATTAAGTTAATTAGTCAACCTGCGTTCTTGATTACCCCTTCTGGAAAGTTCTGTTCCATTCTTTCGCCAGAGGTCGCGTTTCGCCAGCTTCTATCTATCAAAACTGAAATCACTTACATAAGAAACGAATCGCCTTATTTCATTTACTCACCATTTGTCAAATCTTAAGGTAGTCCATCCATAACTATCATATTTCATATTTAATAGATTGCAAGTTTGATCACTAAAATCTTAGTGTGATTTTAAGGGGTTCATTAAATGATGAAAATTCATCTTTGAAATTTTAACAAATTTTGAATATTACTAAAATTATCACATATTGAAGTTAACATTGAAGTCTATGAGAAAAATGCATTTTTAAATATATCTTTTAAGTACAAGTAATTTTCTCACAAATCTCTTGGTCAAAAGTTGCAAAAGCTCTCTCTCTCATTGAAAATGCCAAACAAATTTACAATTTACCATACATATTTTGAGAAAACGATTTTTCCTAATTTTTGTAAAGGGCAGACAACTCTTTAAAAATTTTAAGTGCAAAAAGTTCATTCAATTGACCTCATACATACTCCCGAGTTTTGTTTATGTCAGCCTTATCATAATTTTGAAATAAGTATTTAATGTTGTTTAGATCAATCAAAATTGTTAAATTCCCCTCAGTTATGAATGGACTACCTTAACTCCCAAAGTAAGTTCCAAATAATTATATTCACTGTTTACGTAATCATTTAATATTATTTCATTGCAATCATATATTTTGATGCAAACTACCCCTATCATGAATACGCCAAAGCGCCTTACTCTCATTTTTGCTATTTCGGGCAAGTTTATCGAAAATGAAAATAGGCTTTTGATTAATTTCACAATAACTACTCATCAGTTATAATTCAATTATAGCTTACGGACATCATCTCACACGTGTTGAAATGCCAAAGGTATAAGCAGTTATTCTGGTTCAGATAAAAGACTGTTTTGAACCCCCACCCCCAATTTTACTTCCCCGTTTAGTGCATATGTAATGGGAATTTGCCGGCAATAAATGAAGATATTCACACGTCCACTTTAACCAGATTTCTTTAATGATGTAATTTTTTAGACTCTGTAATATAATATCATATAATAAGATAAATATAACATAATTAGATCATATCAAGTCATAAAGTAAAGTTATATATTATTACGATATAGTTATCTTTGAATACATTTCAATTGAAATATACACATTTCGCTATTCCCATATACGTGATATAATTTACATTCTGTTCAAAATCATAAAGACACAGTTAAGGGAAATAACTCTTACCAAAATTAACATACAAGAGTTATCTTTCTTTTACAATACAATATTTAATACAATTATTAATCATACCAATTAATGGAATTGAATCCGGTTCCAAACACCGTTCAATTATCTTCTACTCATGATGTTAATTCATCTGAATATTAAATATATATCTAAATATATGTTCGTTACCTATATATTTCCTATTCACAATATAAAACACTTAAACATTTCCTTAGAAATATTTACTACTATATATTAAGCTGTATTTATTAATCTTGTCCATCAGATTTATCTACTTCTGATATAATGAAAAATACACTTTGACTTATCAGATTTATCTACATCTGAAGTATACAATATTTACAAAGTAATTCCTTCTAAATTCTTAATCCTGGTAGTTAATATTATAAACTCATCTTTCTATAATGTTAGTAAATGGTTAAAATAGAAACTTACATTGTCTGGATGTATTCAGGTCTTCAGAATGAAATATTTAGCAAAATCATGAAACATAAACTTCTCTGTTCAATATCTAAAAGTGGTCTACCTGAATACTATTCACAAGACAATGGAAACTCTTGACCAATAAAACCCGAGAATTTTCAATACCAACCAATGAATGTAAAATGTTTGAATGTGTCTGAGTGGATCTAAAGGGATGGAAAGCTCTAACTAAATACCTTGTTAGTAGAAGAAAGAGTTAGAAATTATTTTATTTATTTGATAAAAACTGTTATTTATTTACTAGTTTATTAATCATATATTTTAGTTTTATTTATTACCTTTTAATTAAAAACACATCTACCACACATACATATAGCCTTATAACACAATATGTTCCTTGTTTCCAAAAAAAACGCTTGTGTATGCATATTAATTGGCATTGTTTAAACCAAAGTTGTCATATCCAAAGTATCTCGCCCTAAACTTTCCGCCATGGTGTCAATTAGTCAAACCGCGTTCCTGGGCATCCTGATCTGGAAAATCGATTCTTTCGATCAAAAACTAAAATCGCATCAAATTTTCCCATTTTATTCATTAACTCTTTTGTATTACCCAAAGATGTCCCGTCCAAGGTATCAATATCTGATAGCAATGCATAACGAACTTGTCCTACACTTTTCGCCATTAAGTTAATTAGTCAACCTGCGTTCTTGATTACCCCTTCTGGAAAGTTCTGTTCCATTCTTTCGCCAGAGGTCGCGTTTCGCCAGCTTCTATCTATCAAAACTGATATCACTTACATAAGAAACGAATCGCCTTATTTCATTTACTCACCATTTGTCAAATCTTAAGGTAGTCCATCCATAACTATCATATTTCATATTTAATAGATTGCAAGTTTGATCACTAAAATCTTAGTGTGATTTTAAGGGGTTCATTAAATGATGAAAATTCATCTTTGAAATTTTAACAAATTTTGAATATTACTAAAATTATCACATATTGAAGTTAACATTGAAGTCTATGAGAAAAATGCATTTTTAAATATATCTTTTAAGTACAAGTAATTTTCTCACAAATCTCTTGGTCAAAAGTTGCAAAAGCTCTCTCTCTCATTGAAAATGCCAAACAAATTTACAATTTACCATACATATTTTGAGAAAACGATTTTTCCTAATTTTTGTAAAGGGCAGACAACTCTTTAAAAATTTTAAGTGCAAAAAGTTCATTCAATTGACCTCATACATACTCCCGAGTTTTGTTTATGTCAGCCTTATCATAATTTTGAAATAAGTATTTAATGTTGTTTAGATCAATCAAAATTGTTAAATTCCCCTCAGTTATGAATGGACTACCTTAACTCCCAAAGTAAGTTCCAAATAATTATATTCACTGTTTACGTAATCATTTAATATTATTTCATTGCAATCATATATTTTGATGCAAACTACCCCTATCATGAATACGCCAAAGCGCCTTACTCTCATTTTTGCTATTTCGGGCAAGTTTATCGAAAATGAAAATAGGTTTTTGATTAATTTCACAATAACTACTCATCAGTTATAATTCAATTATAGCTTACGGACATCATCTCACACGTGTTGAAATGCCAAAGGTATAAGCAGTTATTCTGGTTCAGATAAAAGACTGTTTTGAACCCCCACCCCCAATTTTACTTCCCGTTTAGTGCATATGTAATGGGAATTTGCCGGCAATAAATGAAGATATTCACACGTCCACTTTAACCAGATTTCTTTAATGATGTAATTTTTTAGACTCTGTAATATAATATCATATAAGAAGATAAATATAACATAATTAGATCATATCAAGTCATAAAGTAAAGTTATATATTATTACGATATAGTTATCTTTGAATACATTTCAATTGAAATATACACATTTCGCTATTCCCATATACGTGATATAATTTACATTCTGTTCAAAATCATAAAGACACAGTTAAGGGAAATAACTCTTACCAAAATTAACATACAAGAGTTATCTTTCTTTTACAATACAATATTTAATACAATTATTAATCATACCAATTAATGGAATTGAATCCGGTTCCAAACACCGTTCAATTATCTTCTACTCATGATGTTAATTCATCTGAATATTAAATATATATCTAAATATATGTTCGTTACCTATATATTTCCTATTCACAATATAAAACACTTAAACATTTCCTTAGAAATATTTACTACTATATATTAAGCTGTATTTATTAATCTTGTCCATCAGATTTATCTACTTCTGATATAATGAAAAATACACTTTGACTTATCAGATTTATCTACATCTGAAGTATACAATATTTACAAAGTAATTCCTTCTAAATTCTTAATCCTGGTAGTTAATATTATAAACTCATCTTTCTATAATGTTAGTAAATGGTTAAAATAGAAACTTACATTGTCTGGATGTATTCAGGTCTTCAGAATGAAATATTTAGCAAAATCATGAAACATAAACTTCTCTGTTCAATATCTAAAAGTGGTCTACCTGAATACTATTCACAAGACAATGGAAACTCTTGACCAATAAAACCCGAGAATTTTCAATACCAACCAATGAATGTAAAATGTTTGAATGTGTCTGAGTGGATCTAAAGGGGTGGAAAGCTCTAACTAAATACCTTGTTAGTAGAAGAAAGAGTTAGAAATTATTTTATTTATTTGATAAAAACTGTTATTTATTTACTAGTTTATTAATCATATATTTTAGTTTTATTTATTACCTTTTAATTAAAAACACATCTACCACACATACATATAGCCTTATAACACAATATGTTCCTTGTTTCCAAAGTTTACTACCAAACTGTCGTGGTATAAAAATGTATGAAATTAAAAAACGCTTGTGTATGCATATTAATTGGCATTGTTTAAACCAAAGTTGTCATATCCAAAGTATCTCGCCCTAAACTTTCCGCCATGGTGTCAATTAGTCAAACCGCGTTCCTGGGCATCCTGATCTGGAAAATCGATTCTTTCGATCAAAAACTAAAATCGCATCAAATTTTCCCATTTTATTCATTAACTCTTTTGTATTACCCAAAGATGTCCCGTCCAAGGTATCAATATCTGATAGCAATGCATAACGAACTTGTCCTACACTTTTCGCCATTAAGTTAATTAGTCAACCTGCGTTCTTGATTACCCCTTCTGGAAAGTTCTGTTCCATTCTTTCGCCAGAGGTCGCGTTTCGCCAGCTTCTATCTATCAAAACTGAAATCACTTACATAAGAAATGAATCGCCTTATTTCATTTACTCACCATTTGTCAAATCTTAAGGTAGTCCATCCATAACTATCATATTTCATATTTAATAGATTGCAAGTTTGATCACTAAAATCTTAGTGTGATTTTAAGGGGTTCATTAAATGATGAAAATTCATCTTTGAAATTTTAACAAATTTTGAATATTACTAAAATTATCACATATTGAAGTTAACATTGAAGTCTATGAGAAAAATGCATTTTTAAATATATCTTTTAAGTACAAGTAATTTTCTCACAAATCTCTTGGTCAAAAGTTGCAAAAGCTCTCTCTCTCATTGAAAATGCCAAACAAATTTACAATTTACCATACATATTTTGAGAAAACGATTTTTCCTAATTTTTGTAAAGGGCAGACAACTCTTTAAAAATTTTAAGTGCAAAAAGTTCATTCAATTGACCTCATACATACTCCCGAGTTTTGTTTATGTCAGCCTTATCATAATTTTGAAATAAGTATTTAATGTTGTTTAGATCAATCAAAATTGTTAAATTCCCCTCAGTTATGAATGGACTACCTTAACTCCCAAAGTAAGTTCCAAATAATTATATTCACTGTTTACGTAATCATTTAATATTATTTCATTGCAATCATATATTTTGATGCAAACTACCCCTATCATGAATACGCCAAAGCGCCTTACTCTCATTTTTGCTATTTCGGGCAAGTTTATCGAAAATGAAAATAGGTTTTTGATTAATTTCACAATAACTACTCATCAGTTATAATTCAATTATAGCTTACGGACATCATCTCACACGTGTTGAAATGCCAAAGGTATAAGCAGTTATTCTGGTTCAGATAAAAGACTGTTTTGAACCCCCACCCCCAATTTTACTTCCCGTTTAGTGCATATGTAATGGGAATTTGCCGGCAATAAATGAAGATATTCACACGTCCACTTTAACCAGATTTCTTTAATGATGTAATTTTTTAGACTCTGTAATATAATATCATATAAGAAGATAAATATAACATAATTAGATCATATCAAGTCATAAAGTAAAGTTATATATTATTACGATATAGTTATCTTTGAATACATTTCAATTGAAATATACACATTTCGCTATTCCCATATACGTGATATAATTTACATTCTGTTCAAAATCATAAAGACACAGTTAAGGGAAATAACTCTTACCAAAATTAACATACAAGAGTTATCTTTCTTTTACAATACAATATTTAATACAATTATTAATCATACCAATTAATGGAATTGAATCCGGTTCCAAACACCGTTCAATTATCTTCTACTCATGATGTTAATTCATCTGAATATTAAATATATATCTAAATATATGTTCGTTACCTATATATTTCCTATTCACAATATAAAACACTTAAACATTTCCTTAGAAATATTTACTACTATATATTAAGCTGTATTTATTAATCTTGTCCATCAGATTTATCTACTTCTGATATAATGAAAAATACACTTTGACTTATCAGATTTATCTACATCTGAAGTATACAATATTTACAAAGTAATTCCTTCTAAATTCTTAATCCTGGTAGTTAATATTATAAACTCATCTTTCTATAATGTTAGTAAATGGTTAAAATAGAAACTTACATTGTCTGGATGTATTCAGGTCTTCAGAATGAAATATTTAGCAAAATCATGAAACATAAACTTCTCTGTTCAATATCTAAAAGTGGTCTACCTGAATACTATTCACAAGACAATGGAAACTCTTGACCAATAAAACCCGAGAATTTTCAATACCAACCAATGAATGTAAAATGTTTGAATGTGTCTGAGTGGATCTAAAGGGGTGGAAAGCTCTAACTAAATACCTTGTTAGTAGAAGAAAGAGTTAGAAATTATTTTATTTATTTGATAAAAACTGTTATTTATTTACTAGTTTATTAATCATATATTTTAGTTTTATTTATTACCTTTTAATTAAAAACACATCTACCACACATACATATAGACTTATAACACAACATGTTCCTTGTTTCCAAAGTTTACTACCAAACTGTCGTGGTATAAAAATGTATGAAATTAAAAAACGCTTGTGTATGCATATTAATTGGCATTGTTTAAACCAAAGTTGTCATATCCAAAGTATCTCGCCCTAAACTTTCCGCCATGGTGTCAATTAGTCAAACCGCGTTCCTGGGCATCCTGATCGGGAAAATCGATTCTTTCGATCAAAAACTAAAATCGCATCAAATTTTCCCATTTTATTCATTAACTCTTTTGTATTACCCAAAGATGTCCCGTCCAAGGTATCAATATCTGATAGCAATGCATAACGAACTTGTCCTACACTTTTCGCCATTAAGTTAATTAGTCAACCTGCGTTCTTGATTACCCCTTCTGGAAAGTTCTGTTCCATTCTTTCGCCAGAGGTCGCGTTTCGCCAGCTTCTATCTATCAAAACTGAAATCACTTACATAAGAAACGAATCGCCTTATTTCATTTACTCACCATTTGTCAAATCTTAAGGTAGTCCATCCATAACTATCATATTTCATATTTAATAGATTGCAAGTTTGATCACTAAAATCTTAGTGTGATTTTAAGGGGTTCATTAAATGATGAAAATTCATCTTTGAAATTTTAACAAATTTTGAATATTACTAAAATTATCACATATTGAAGTTAACATTGAAGTCTATGAGAAAAATGCATTTTTAAATATATCTTTTAAGTACAAGTAATTTTCTCACAAATCTCTTGGTCAAAAGTTGCAAAAGCTCTCTCTCTCATTGAAAATGCCAAACAAATTTACAATTTACCATACATATTTTGAGAAAACGATTTTTCCTAATTTTTGTAAAGGGCAGACAACTCTTTAAAAATTTTAAGTGCAAAAAGTTCATTCAATTGACCTCATACATACTCCCGAGTTTTGTTTATGTCAGCCTTATCATAATTTTGAAATAAGTATTTAATGTTGTTTAGATCAATCAAAATTGTTAAATTCCCCTCAGTTATGAATGGACTACCTTAACTCCCAAAGTAAGTTCCAAATAATTATATTCACTGTTTACGTAATCATTTAATATTATTTCATTGCAATCATATATTTTGATGCAAACTACCCCTATCATGAATACGCCAAAGCGCCTTACTCTCATTTTTGCTATTTCGGGCAAGTTTATCGAAAATGAAAATAGGTTTTTGATTAATTTCACAATAACTACTCATCAGTTATAATTCAATTATAGCTTACGGACATCATCTCACACGTGTTGAAATGCCAAAGGTATAAGCAGTTATTCTGGTTCAGATAAAAGACTGTTTTGAACCCCCACCCCCAATTTTACTTCCCGTTTAGTGCATATGTAATGGGAATTTGCCGGCAATAAATGAAGATATTCACACGTCCACTTTAACCAGATTTCTTTAATGATGTAATTTTTTAGACTCTGTAATATAATATCATATAAGAAGATAAATATAACATAATTAGATCATATCAAGTCATAAAGTAAAGTTATATATTATTACGATATAGTTATCTTTGAATACATTTCAATTGAAATATACACATTTCGCTTTTCCCATATACGTGATATAATTTACATTCTGTTCAAAATCATAAAGACACAGTTAAGGGAAATAACTCTTACCAAAATTAACATACAAGAGTTATCTTTCTTTTACAATACAATTTTTAATACAATTATTAATCATACCAATTAATGGAATTGAATCCGGTTCCAAACACCGTTCAATTATCTTCTACTCATGATGTTAATTCATCTGAATATTAAATATATATCTAAATATATGTTCGTTACCTATATATTTCCTATTCACAATATAAAACACTTAAACATTTCCTTAGAAATATTTACTACTATATATTAAGCTGTATTTATTAATCTTGTCCATCAGATTTATCTACTTCTGATATAATGAAAAATACACTTTGACTTATCAGATTTATCTACATCTGAAGTATACAATATTTACAAAGTAATTCCTTCTAAATTCTTAATCCTGGTAGTTAATATTATAAACTCATCTTTCTATAATGTTAGTAAATGGTTAAAATAGAAACTTACATTGTCTGGATGTATTCAGGTCTTCAGAATGAAATATTTAGCAAAATCATGAAACATAAACTTCTCTGTTCAATATCTAAAAGTGGTCTACCTGAATACTATTCACAAGACAATGGAAACTCTTGACCAATAAAACCCGAGAATTTTCAATACCAACCAATGAATGTAAAATGTTTGAATGTGTCTGAGTGGATCTAAAGGGATGGAAAGCTCTAACTAAATACCTTGTTAGTAGAAGAAAGAGTTAGAAATTATTTTATTTATTTGATAAAAACTGTTATTTATTTACTAGTTTATTAATCATATATTTTAGTTTTATTTATTACCTTTTAATTAAAAACACATCTACCACACATACATATAGACTTATAACACAACATGTTCCTTGTTTCCAAAGTTTACTACCAAACTGTCGTGGTATAAAAATGTATGAAATTAAAAAACGCTTGTGTATGCATATTAATTGGCATTGTTTAAACCAAAGTTGTCATATCCAAAGTATCTCGCCCTAAACTTTCCGCCATGGTGTCAATTAGTCAAACCGCGTTCCTGGGCATCCTGATCTGGAAAATCGATTCTTTCGATCAAAAACTAAAATCGCATCAAATTTTCCCATTTTATTCATTAACTCTTTTGTATTACCCAAAGATGTCCCGTCCAAGGTATCAATATCTGATAGCAATGCATAACGAACTTGTCCTACACTTTTCGCCATTAAGTTAATTAGTCAACCTGCGTTCTTGATTACCCCTTCTGGAAAGTTCTGTTCCATTCTTTCGCCAGAGGTCGCGTTTCGCCAGCTTCTATCTATCAAAACTGAAATCACTTACATAAGAAACGAATCGCCTTATTTCATTTACTCACCATTTGTCAAATCTTAAGGTAGTCCATCCATAACTATCATATTTCATATTTAATAGATTGCAAGTTTGATCACTAAAATCTTAGTGTGATTTTAAGGGGTTCATTAAATGATGAAAATTCATCTTTGAAATTTTAACAAATTTTGAATATTACTAAAATTATCACATATTGAAGTTAACATTGAAGTCTATGAGAAAAATGCATTTTTAAATATATCTTTTAAGTACAAGTAATTTTCTCACAAATCTCTTGGTCAAAAGTTGCAAAAGCTCTCTCTCTCATTGAAAATGCCAAACAAATTTACAATTTACCATACATATTTTGAGAAAACGATTTTTCCTAATTTTTGTAAAGGGCAGACAACTCTTTAAAATTTTTAAGTGCAAAAAGTTCATTCAATTGACCTCATACATACTCCCGAGTTTTGTTTATGTCAGCCTTATCATAATTTTGAAATAAGTATTTAATGTTGTTTAGATCAATCAAAATTGTTAAATTCCCCTCAGTTATGAATGGACTACCTTAACTCCCAAAGTAAGTTCCAAATAATTATATTCACTGTTTACGTAATCATTTAATATTATTTCATTGCAATCATATATTTTGATGCAAACTACCCCTATCATGAATACGCCAAAGCGCCTTACTCTCATTTTTGCTATTTCGGGCAAGTTTATCGAAAATGAAAATAGGCTTTTGATTAATTTCACAATAACTACTCATCAGTTATAATTCAATTATAGCTTACGGACATCATCTCACACGTGTTGAAATGCCAAAGGTATAAGCAGTTATTCTGGTTCAGATAAAAGACTGTTTTGAACCCCCACCCCCAATTTTACTTCCCCGTTTAGTGCATATGTAATGGGAATTTGCCGGCAATAAATGAAGATATTCACACGTCCACTTTAACCAGATTTCTTTAATGATGTAATTTTTTAGACTCTGTAATATAATATCATATAAGAAGATAAATATAACATAATTAGATCATATCAAGTCATAAAGTAAAGTTATATATTATTACGATATAGTTATCTTTGAATACATTTCAATTGAAATATACACATTTCGCTATTCCCATATACGTGATATAATTTACATTCTGTTCAAAATCATAAAGACACAGTTAAGGGAAATAACTCTTACCAAAATTAACATACAAGAGTTATCTTTCTTTTACAATACAATATTTAATACAATTATTAATCATACCAATTAATGGAATTGAATCCGGTTCCAAACACCGTTCAATTATCTTCTACTCATGATGTTAATTCATCTGAATATTAAATATATATCTAAATATATGTTCGTTACCTATATATTTCCTATTCACAATATAAAACACTTAAACATTTCCTTAGAAATATTTACTACTATATATTAAGCTGTATTTATTAATCTTGTCCATCAGATTTATCTACTTCTGATATAATGAAAAATACACTTTGACTTATCAGATTTATCTACATCTGAAGTATACAATATTTACAAAGTAATTCCTTCTAAATTCTTAATCCTGGTAGTTAATATTATAAACTCATCTTTCTATAATGTTAGTAAATGGTTAAAATAGAAACTTACATTGTCTGGATGTATTCAGGTCTTCAGAATGAAATATTTAGCAAAATCATGAAACATAAACTTCTCTGTTCAATATCTAAAAGTGGTCTACCTGAATACTATTCACAAGACAATGGAAACTCTTGACCAATAAAACCCGAGAATTTTCAATACCAACCAATGAATGTAAAATGTTTGAATGTGTCTGAGTGGATCTAAAGGGATGGAAAGCTCTAACTAAATACCTTGTTAGTAGAAGAAAGAGTTAGAAATTATTTTATTTATTTGATAAAAACTGTTATTTATTTACTAGTTTATTAATCATATATTTTAGTTTTATTTATTACCTTTTAATTAAAAACACATCTACCACACATACATATAGACTTATAACACAACATGTTCCTTGTTTCCAAAGTTTACTACCAAACTGTCGTGGTATAAAAATGTATGAAATTAAAAAACGCTTGTGTATGCATATTAATTGGCATTGTTTAAACCAAAGTTGTCATATCCAAAGTATCTCGCCCTAAACTTTCCGCCATGGTGTCAATTAGTCAAACCGCGTTCCTGGGCATCCTGATCGGGAAAATCGATTCTTTCGATCAAAAACTAAAATCGCATCAAATTTTCCCATTTTATTCATTAACTCTTTTGTATTACCCAAAGATGTCCCGTCCAAGGTATCAATATCTGATAGCAATGCATAACGAACTTGTCCTACACTTTTCGCCATTAAGTTAATTAGTCAACCTGCGTTCTTGATTACCCCTTCTGGAAAGTTCTGTTCCATTCTTTCGCCAGAGGTCGCGTTTCGCCAGCTTCTATCTATCAAAACTGAAATCACTTACATAAGAAACGAATCGCCTTATTTCATTTACTCACCATTTGTCAAATCTTAAGGTAGTCCATCCATAACTATCATATTTCATATTTAATAGATTGCAAGTTTGATCACTAAAATCTTAGTGTGATTTTAAGGGGTTCATTAAATGATGAAAATTCATCTTTGAAATTTTAACAAATTTTGAATATTACTAAAATTATCACATATTGAAGTTAACATTGAAGTCTATGAGAAAAATGCATTTTTAAATATATCTTTTAAGTACAAGTAATTTTCTCACAAATCTCTTGGTCAAAAGTTGCAAAAGCTCTCTCTCTCATTGAAAATGCCAAACAAATTTACAATTTACCATACATATTTTGAGAAAACGATTTTTCCTAATTTTTGTAAAGGGCAGACAACTCTTTAAAAATTTTAAGTGCAAAAAGTTCATTCAATTGACCTCATACATACTCCCGAGTTTTGTTTATGTCAACCTTATCATAATTTTGAAATAAGTATTTAATGTTGTTTAGATCAATCAAAATTGTTAAATTCCCCTCAGTTATGAATGGACTACCTTAACTCCCAAAGTAAGTTCCAAATAATTATATTCACTGTTTACGTAATCATTTAATATTATTTCATTGCAATCATATATTTTGATGCAAACTACCCCTATCATGAATACGCCAAAGCGCCTTACTCTCATTTTTGCTATTTCGGGCAAGTTTATCGAAAATGAAAATAGGCTTTTGATTAATTTCACAATAACTACTCATCAGTTATAATTCAATTATAGCTTACGGACATCATCTCACACGTGTTGAAATGCCAAAGGTATAAGCAGTTATTCTGGTTCAGATAAAAGACTGTTTTGAACCCCCACCCCCAATTTTACTTCCCCGTTTAGTGCATATGTAATGGGAATTTGCCGGCAATAAATGAAGATATTCACACGTCCACTTTAACCAGATTTCTTTAATGATGTAATTTTTTAGACTCTGTAATATAATATCATATAATAAGATAAATATAACATAATTAGATCATATCAAGTCATAAAGTAAAGTTATATATTATTACGATATAGTTATCTTTGAATACATTTCAATTGAAATATACACATTTCGCTATTCCCATATACGTGATATAATTTACATTCTGTTCAAAATCATAAAGACACAGTTAAGGGAAATAACTCTTACCAAAATTAACATACAAGAGTTATCTTTCTTTTACAATACAATATTTAATACAATTATTAATCATACCAATTAATGGAATTGAATCCGGTTCCAAACACCGTTCAATTATCTTCTACTCATGATGTTAATTCATCTGAATATTAAATATATATCTAAATATATGTTCGTTACCTATATATTTCCTATTCACAATATAAAACACTTAAACATTTCCTTAGAAATATTTACTACTATATATTAAGCTGTATTTATTAATCTTGTCCATCAGATTTATCTACTTCTGATATAATGAAAAATACACTTTGACTTATCAGATTTATCTACATCTGAAGTATACAATATTTACAAAGTAATTCCTTCTAAATTCTTAATCCTGGTAGTTAATATTATAAACTCATCTTTCTATAATGTTAGTAAATGGTTAAAATAGAAACTTACATTGTCTGGATGTATTCAGGTCTTCAGAATGAAATATTTAGCAAAATCATGAAACATAAACTTCTCTGTTCAATATCTAAAAGTGGTCTACCTGAATACTATTCACAAGACAATGGAAACTCTTGACCAATAAAACCCGAGAATTTTCAATACCAACCAATGAATGTAAAATGTTTGAATGTGTCTGAGTGGATCTAAAGGGATGGAAAGCTCTAACTAAATACCTTGTTAGTAGAAGAAAGAGTTAGAAATTATTTTATTTATTTGATAAAAACTGTTATTTATTTACTAGTTTATTAATCATATATTTTAGTTTTATTTATTACCTTTTAATTAAAAACACATCTACCACACATACATATAGACTTATAACACAATATGTTCCTTGTTTCCAAAGTTTACTACCAAACTGTCGTGGTATAAAAATGTATGAAATTAAAAAACGCTTGTGTATGCATATTAATTGGCATTGTTTAAACCAAAGTTGTCATATCCAAAGTATCTCGCCCTAAACTTTCCGCCATGGTGTCAATTAGTCAAACCGCGTTCCTGGGCATCCTGATCGGGAAAATCGATTCTTTCGATCAAAAACTAAAATCGCATCAAATTTTCCCATTTTATTCATTAACTCTTTTGTATTACCCAAAGATGTCCCGTCCAAGGTATCAATATCTGATAGCAATGCATAACGAACTTGTCCTACACTTTTCGCCATTAAGTTAATTAGTCAACCTGCGTTCTTGATTACCCCTTCTGGAAAGTTCTGTTCCATTCTTTCGCCAGAGGTCGCGTTTCGCCAGCTTCTATCTATCAAAACTGAAATCACTTACATAAGAAACGAATCGCCTTATTTCATTTACTCACCATTTGTCAAATCTTAAGGTAGTCCATCCATAACTATCATATTTCATATTTAATAGATTGCAAGTTTGATCACTAAAATCTTAGTGTGATTTTAAGGGGTTCATTAAATGATGAAAATTCATCTTTGAAATTTTAACAAATTTTGAATATTACTAAAATTATCACATATTGAAGTTAACATTGAAGTCTATGAGAAAAATGCATTTTTAAATATATCTTTTAAGTACAAGTAATTTTCTCACAAATCTCTTGGTCAAAAGTTGCAAAAGCTCTCTCTCTCATTGAAAATGCCAAACAAATTTACAATTTACCATACATATTTTGAGAAAACGATTTTTCCTAATTTTTGTAAAGGGCAGACAACTCTTTAAAAATTTTAAGTGCAAAAAGTTCATTCAATTGACCTCATACATACTCCCGAGTTTTGTTTATGTCAGCCTTATCATAATTTTGAAATAAGTATTTAATGTTGTTTAGATCAATCAAAATTGTTAAATTCCCCTCAGTTATGAATGGACTACCTTAACTCCCAAAGTAAGTTCCAAATAATTATATTCACTGTTTACGTAATCATTTAATATTATTTCATTGCAATCATATATTTTGATGCAAACTACCCCTATCATGAATACGCCAAAGCGCCTTACTCTCATTTTTGCTATTTCGGGCAAGTTTATCGAAAATGAAAATAGGTTTTTGATTAATTTCACAATAACTACTCATCAGTTATAATTCAATTATAGCTTACGGACATCATCTCACACGTGTTGAAATGCCAAAGGTATAAGCAGTTATTCTGGTTCAGATAAAAGACTGTTTTGAACCCCCACCCCCAATTTTACTTCCCGTTTAGTGCATATGTAATGGGAATTTGCCGGCAATAAATGAAGATATTCACACGTCCACTTTAACCAGATTTCTTTAATGATGTAATTTTTTAGACTCTGTAATATAATATCATATAAGAAGATAAATATAACATAATTAGATCATATCAAGTCATAAAGTAAAGTTATATATTATTACGATATAGTTATCTTTGAATACATTTCAATTGAAATATACACATTTCGCTATTCCCATATACGTGATATAATTTACATTCTGTTCAAAATCATAAAGACACAGTTAAGGGAAATAACTCTTACCAAAATTAACATACAAGAGTTATCTTTCTTTTACAATACAATTTTTAATACAATTATTAATCATACCAATTAATGGAATTGAATCCGGTTCCAAACACCGTTCAATTATCTTCTACTCATGATGTTAATTCATCTGAATATTAAATATATATCTAAATATATGTTCGTTACCTATATATTTCCTATTCACAATATAAAACACTTAAACATTTCCTTAGAAATATTTACTACTATATATTAAGCTGTATTTATTAATCTTGTCCATCAGATTTATCTACTTCTGATATAATGAAAAATACACTTTGACTTATCAGATTTATCTACATCTGAAGTATACAATATTTACAAAGTAATTCCTTCTAAATTCTTAATCCTGGTAGTTAATATTATAAACTCATCTTTCTATAATGTTAGTAAATGGTTAAAATAGAAACTTACATTGTCTGGATGTATTCAGGTCTTCAGAATGAAATATTTAGCAAAATCATGAAACATAAACTTCTCTGTTCAATATCTAAAAGTGGTCTACCTGAATACTATTCACAAGACAATGGAAACTCTTGACCAATAAAACCCGAGAATTTTCAATACCAACCAATGAATGTAAAATGTTTGAATGTGTCTGAGTGGATCTAAAGGGATGGAAAGCTCTAACTAAATACCTTGTTAGTAGAAGAAAGAGTTAGAAATTATTTTATTTATTTGATAAAAACTGTTATTTATTTACTAGTTTATTAATCATATATTTTAGTTTTATTTATTACCTTTTAATTAAAAACACATCTACCACACATACATATAGACTTATAACACAATATGTTCCTTGTTTCCAAAGTTTACTACCAAACTGTCGTGGTATAAAAATGTATGAAATTAAAAAACGCTTGTGTATGCATATTAATTGGCATTGTTTAAACCAAAGTTGTCATATCCAAAGTATCTCGCCCTAAACTTTCCGCCATGGTGTCAATTAGTCAAACCGCGTTCCTGGGCATCCTGATCTGGAAAATCGATTCTTTCGATCAAAAACTAAAATCGCATCAAATTTTCCCATTTTATTCATTAACTCTTTTGTATTACCCAAAGATGTCCCGTCCAAGGTATCAATATCTGATAGCAATGCATAACGAACTTGTCCTACACTTTTCGCCATTAAGTTAATTAGTCAACCTGCGTTCTTGATTACCCCTTCTGGAAAGTTCTGTTCCATTCTTTCGCCAGAGGTCGCGTTTCGCCAGCTTCTATCTATCAAAACTGAAATCACTTACATAAGAAACGAATCGCCTTATTTCATTTACTCACCATTTGTCAAATCTTAAGGTAGTCCATCCATAACTATCATATTTCATATTTAATAGATTGCAAGTTTGATCACTAAAATCTTAGTGTGATTTTAAGGGGTTCATTAAATGATGAAAATTCATCTTTGAAATTTTAACAAATTTTGAATATTACTAAAATTATCACATATTGAAGTTAACATTGAAGTCTATGAGAAAAATGCATTTTTAAATATATCTTTTAAGTACAAGTAATTTTCTCACAAATCTCTTGGTCAAAAGTTGCAAAAGCTCTCTCTCTCATTGAAAATGCCAAACAAATTTACAATTTACCATACATATTTTGAGAAAACGATTTTTCCTAATTTTTGTAAAGGGCAGACAACTCTTTAAAAATTTTAAGTGCAAAAAGTTCATTCAATTGACCTCATACATACTCCCGAGTTTTGTTTATGTCAGCCTTATCATAATTTTGAAATAAGTATTTAATGTTGTTTAGATCAATCAAAATTGTTAAATTCCCCTCAGTTATGAATGGACTACCTTAACTCCCAAAGTAAGTTCCAAATAATTATATTCACTGTTTACGTAATCATTTAATATTATTTCATTGCAATCATATATTTTGATGCAAACTACCCCTATCATGAATACGCCAAAGCGCCTTACTCTCATTTTTGCTATTTCGGGCAAGTTTATCGAAAATGAAAATAGGCTTTTGATTAATTTCACAATAACTACTCATCAGTTATAATTCAATTATAGCTTACGGACATCATCTCACACGTGTTGAAATGCCAAAGGTATAAGCAGTTATTCTGGTTCAGATAAAAGACTGTTTTGAACCCCCACCCCCAATTTTACTTCCCGTTTAGTGCATATGTAATGGGAATTTGCCGGCAATAAATGAAGATATTCACACGTCCACTTTAACCAGATTTCTTTAATGATGTAATTTTTTAGACTCTGTAATATAATATCATATAATAAGATAAATATAACATAATTAGATCATATCAAGTCATAAAGTAAAGTTATATATTATTACGATATAGTTATCTTTGAATACATTTCAATTGAAATATACACATTTCGCTATTCCCATATACGTGATATAATTTACATTCTGTTCAAAATCATAAAGACACAGTTAAGGGAAATAACTCTTACCAAAATTAACATACAAGAGTTATCTTTCTTTTACAATACAATATTTAATACAATTATTAATCATACCAATTAATGGAATTGAATCCGGTTCCAAACACCGTTCAATTATCTTCTACTCATGATGTTAATTCATCTGAATATTAAATATATATCTAAATATATGTTCGTTACCTATATATTTCCTATTCACAATATAAAACACTTAAACATTTCCTTAGAAATATTTACTACTATATATTAAGCTGTATTTATTAATCTTGTCCATCAGATTTATCTACTTCTGATATAATGAAAAATACACTTTGACTTATCAGATTTATCTACATCTGAAGTATACAATATTTACAAAGTAATTCCTTCTAAATTCTTAATCCTGGTAGTTAATATTATAAACTCATCTTTCTATAATGTTAGTAAATGGTTAAAATAGAAACTTACATTGTCTGGATGTATTCAGGTCTTCAGAATGAAATATTTAGCAAAATCATGAAACATAAACTTCTCTGTTCAATATCTAAAAGTGGTCTACCTGAATACTATTCACAAGACAATGGAAACTCTTGACCAATAAAACCCGAGAATTTTCAATACCAACCAATGAATGTAAAATGTTTGAATGTGTCTGAGTGGATCTAAAGGGATGGAAAGCTCTAACTAAATACCTTGTTAGTAGAAGAAAGAGTTAGAAATTATTTTATTTATTTGATAAAAACTGTTATTTATTTACTAGTTTATTAATC
Source organism: Magallana nippona (assembly GCA_033439105.1). Taxonomy (NCBI): domain Eukaryota; kingdom Metazoa; phylum Mollusca; class Bivalvia; order Ostreida; family Ostreidae; genus Magallana; species Magallana nippona. The sequence goes on along the minus strand of CM065918.1, from coordinate 32,230,211 downwards.
ATATATTTTAGTTTTATTTATTACCTTTTAATTAAAAACACATCTACCACACATACATATAGACTTATAACACAATATGTTCCTTGTTTCCAAAGTTTACTACCAAACTGTCGTGGTATAAAAATGTATGAAATTAAAAAACGCTTGTGTATGCATATTAATTGGCATTGTTTAAACCAAAGTTGTCATATCCAAAGTATCTCGCCCTAAACTTTCCGCCATGGTGTCAATTAGTCAAACCGCGTTCCTGGGCATCCTGATCTGGAAAATCGATTCTTTCGATCAAAAACTAAAATCGCATCAAATTTTCCCATTTTATTCATTAACTCTTTTGTATTACCCAAAGATGTCCCGTCCAAGGTATCAATATCTGATAGCAATGCATAACGAACTTGTCCTACACTTTTCGCCATTAAGTTAATTAGTCAACCTGCGTTCTTGATTACCCCTTCTGGAAAGTTCTGTTCCATTCTTTCGCCAGAGGTCGCGTTTCGCCAGCTTCTATCTATCAAAACTGAAATCACTTACATAAGAAACGAATCGCCTTATTTCATTTACTCACCATTTGTCAAATCTTAAGGTAGTCCATCCATAACTATCATATTTCATATTTAATAGATTGCAAGTTTGATCACTAAAATCTTAGTGTGATTTTAAGGGGTTCATTAAATGATGAAAATTCATCTTTGAAATTTTAACAAATTTTGAATATTACTAAAATTATCACATATTGAAGTTAACATTGAAGTCTATGAGAAAAATGCATTTTTAAATATATCTTTTAAGTACAAGTAATTTTCTCACAAATCTCTTGGTCAAAAGTTGCAAAAGCTCTCTCTCTCATTGAAAATGCCAAACAAATTTACAATTTACCATACATATTTTGAGAAAACGATTTTTCCTAATTTTTGTAAAGGGCAGACAACTCTTTAAAAATTTTAAGTGCAAAAAGTTCATTCAATTGACCTCATACATACTCCCGAGTTTTGTTTATGTCAGCCTTATCATAATTTTGAAATAAGTATTTAATGTTGTTTAGATCAATCAAAATTGTTAAATTCCCCTCAGTTATGAATGGACTACCTTAACTCCCAAAGTAAGTTCCAAATAATTATATTCACTGTTTACGTAATCATTTAATATTATTTCATTGCAATCATATATTTTGATGCAAACTACCCCTATCATGAATACGCCAAAGCGCCTTACTCTCATTTTTGCTATTTCGGGCAAGTTTATCGAAAATGAAAATAGGCTTTTGATTAATTTCACAATAACTACTCATCAGTTATAATTCAATTATAGCTTACGGACATCATCTCACACGTGTTGAAATGCCAAAGGTATAAGCAGTTATTCTGGTTCAGATAAAAGACTGTTTTGAACCCCCACCCCCAATTTTACTTCCCGTTTAGTGCATATGTAATGGGAATTTGCCGGCAATAAATGAAGATATTCACACGTCCACTTTAACCAGATTTCTTTAATGATGTAATTTTTTAGACTCTGTAATATAATATCATATAATAAGATAAATATAACATAATTAGATCATATCAAGTCATAAAGTAAAGTTATATATTATTACGATATAGTTATCTTTGAATACATTTCAATTGAAATATACACATTTCGCTATTCCCATATACGTGATATAATTTACATTCTGTTCAAAATCATAAAGACACAGTTAAGGGAAATAACTCTTACCAAAATTAACATACAAGAGTTATCTTTCTTTTACAATACAATATTTAATACAATTATTAATCATACCAATTAATGGAATTGAATCCGGTTCCAAACACCGTTCAATTATCTTCTACTCATGATGTTAATTCATCTGAATATTAAATATATATCTAAATATATGTTCGTTACCTATATATTTCCTATTCACAATATAAAACACTTAAACATTTCCTTAGAAATATTTACTACTATATATTAAGCTGTATTTATTAATCTTGTCCATCAGATTTATCTACTTCTGATATAATGAAAAATACACTTTGACTTATCAGATTTATCTACATCTGAAGTATACAATATTTACAAAGTAATTCCTTCTAAATTCTTAATCCTGGTAGTTAATATTATAAACTCATCTTTCTATAATGTTAGTAAATGGTTAAAATAGAAACTTACATTGTCTGGATGTATTCAGGTCTTCAGAATGAAATATTTAGCAAAATCATGAAACATAAACTTCTCTGTTCAATATCTAAAAGTGGTCTACCTGAATACTATTCACAAGACAATGGAAACTCTTGACCAATAAAACCCGAGAATTTTCAATACCAACCAATGAATGTAAAATGTTTGAATGTGTCTGAGTGGATCTAAAGGGATGGAAAGCTCTAACTAAATACCTTGTTAGTAGAAGAAAGAGTTAGAAATTATTTTATTTATTTGATAAAAACTGTTATTTATTTACTAGTTTATTAATCATATATTTTAGTTTTATTTATTACCTTTTAATTAAAAACACATCTACCACACATACATATAGACTTATAACACAATATGTTCCTTGTTTCCAAAGTTTACTACCAAACTGTCGTGGTATAAAAATGTATGAAATTAAAAAACGCTTGTGTATGCATATTAATTGGCATTGTTTAAACCAAAGTTGTCATATCCAAAGTATCTCGCCCTAAACTTTCCGCCATGGTGTCAATTAGTCAAACCGCGTTCCTGGGCATCCTGATCTGGAAAATCGATTCTTTCGATCAAAAACTAAAATCGCATCAAATTTTCCCATTTTATTCATTAACTCTTTTGTATTACCCAAAGATGTCCCGTCCAAGGTATGAATATCTGATAGCAATGCATAACGAACTTGTCCTACACTTTTCGCCATTAAGTTAATTAGTCAACCTGCGTTCTTGATTACCCCTTCTGGAAAGTTCTGTTCCATTCTTTCGCCAGAGGTCGCGTTTCGCCAGCTTCTATCTATCAAAACTGAAATCACTTACATAAGAAACGAATCGCCTTATTTCATTTACTCACCATTTGTCAAATCTTAAGGTAGTCCATCCATAACTATCATATTTCATATTTAATAGATTGCAAGTTTGATCACTAAAATCTTAGTGTGATTTTAAGGGGTTCATTAAATGATGAAAATTCATCTTTGAAATTTTAACAAATTTTGAATATTACTAAAATTATCACATATTGAAGTTAACATTGAAGTCTATGAGAAAAATGCATTTTTAAATATATCTTTTAAGTACAAGTAATTTTCTCACAAATCTCTTGGTCAAAAGTTGCAAAAGCTCTCTCTCTCATTGAAAATGCCAAACAAATTTACAATTTACCATACATATTTTGAGAAAACGACTTTTCCTAATTTTTGTAAAGGGCAGACAACTCTTTAAAAATTTTAAGTGCAAAAAGTTCATTCAATTGACCTCATACATACTCCCGAGTTTTGTTTATGTCAGCCTTATCATAATTTTGAAATAAGTATTTAATGTTGTTTAGATCAATCAAAATTGTTAAATTCCCCTCAGTTATGAATGGACTACCTTAACTCCCAAAGTAAGTTCCAAATAATTATATTCACTGTTTACGTAATCATTTAATATTATTTCATTGCAATCATATATTTTGATGCAAACTACCCCTATCATGAATACGCCAAAGCGCCTTACTCTCATTTTTGCTATTTCGGGCAAGTTTATCGAAAATGAAAATAGGCTTTTGATTAATTTCACAATAACTACTCATCAGTTATAATTCAATTATAGCTTACGGACATCATCTCACACGTGTTGAAATGCCAAAGGTATAAGCAGTTATTCTGGTTCAGATAAAAGACTGTTTTGAACCCCCACCCCCAATTTTACTTCCCGTTTAGTGCATATGTAATGGGAATTTGCCGGCAATAAATGAAGATATTCACACGTCCACTTTAACCAGATTTCTTTAATGATGTAATTTTTTAGACTCTGTAATATAATATCATATAATAAGATAAATATAACATAATTAGATCATATCAAGTCATAAAGTAAAGTTATATATTATTACGATATAGTTATCTTTGAATACATTTCAATTGAAATATACACATTTCGCTATTCCCATATACGTGATATAATTTACATTCTGTTCAAAATCATAAAGACACAGTTAAGGGAAATAACTCTTACCAAAATTAACATACAAGAGTTATCTTTCTTTTACAATACAATATTTAATACAATTATTAATCATACCAATTAATGGAATTGAATCCGGTTCCAAACACCGTTCAATTATCTTCTACTCATGATGTTAATTCATCTGAATATTAAATATATATCTAAATATATGTTCGTTACCTATATATTTCCTATTCACAATATAAAACACTTAAACATTTCCTTAGAAATATTTACTACTATATATTAAGCTGTATTTATTAATCTTGTCCATCAGATTTATCTACTTCTGATATAATGAAAAATACACTTTGACTTATCAGATTTATCTACATCTGAAGTATACAATATTTACAAAGTAATTCCTTCTAAATTCTTAATCCTGGTAGTTAATATTATAAACTCATCTTTCTATAATGTTAGTAAATGGTTAAAATAGAAACTTACATTGTCTGGATGTATTCAGGTCTTCAGAATGAAATATTTAGCAAAATCATGAAACATAAACTTCTCTGTTCAATATCTAAAAGTGGTCTACCTGAATACTATTCACAAGACAATGGAAACTCTTGACCAATAAAACCCGAGAATTTTCAATACCAACCAATGAATGTAAAATGTTTGAATGTGTCTGAGTGGATCTAAAGGGATGGAAAGCTCTAACTAAATACCTTGTTAGTAGAAGAAAGAGTTAGAAATTATTTTATTTATTTGATAAAAACTGTTATTTATTTACTAGTTTATTAATCATATATTTTAGTTTTATTTATTACCTTTTAATTAAAAACACATCTACCACACATACATATAGACTTATAACACAATATGTTCCTTGTTTCCAAAGTTTACTACCAAACTGTCGTGGTATAAAAATGTATGAAATTAAAAAACGCTTGTGTATGCATATTAATTGGCATTGTTTAAACCAAAGTTGTCATATCCAAAGTATCTCGCCCTAAACTTTCCGCCATGGTGTCAATTAGTCAAACCGCGTTCCTGGGCATCCTGATCTGGAAAATCGATTCTTTCGATCAAAAACTAAAATCGCATCAAATTTTCCCATTTTATTCATTAACTCTTTTGTATTACACAAAGATGTCCCGTCCAAGGTATGAATATCTGATAGCAATGCATAACGAACTTGTCCTACACTTTTCGCCATTAAGTTAATTAGTCAACCTGCGTTCTTGATTACCCCTTCTGGAAAGTTCTGTTCCATTCTTTCGCCAGAGGTCGCGTTTCGCCAGCTTCTATCTATCAAAACTGAAATCACTTACATAAGAAACGAATCGCCTTATTTCATTTACTCACCATTTGTCAAATCTTAAGGTAGTCCATCCATAACTATCATATTTCATATTTAATAGATTGCAAGTTTGATCACTAAAATCTTAGTGTGATTTTAAGGGGTTCATTAAATGATGAAAATTCATCTTTGAAATTTTAACAAATTTTGAATATTACTAAAATTATCACATATTGAAGTTAACATTGAAGTCTATGAGAAAAATGCATTTTTAAATATATCTTTTAAGTACAAGTAATTTTCTCACAAATCTCTTGGTCAAAAGTTGCAAAAGCTCTCTCTCTCATTGAAAATGCCAAACAAATTTACAATTTACCATACATATTTTGAGAAAACGATTTTTCCTAATTTTTGTAAAGGGCAGACAACTCTTTAAAAATTTTAAGTGCAAAAAGTTCATTCAATTGACCTCATACATACTCCCGAGTTTTGTTTATGTCAGCCTTATCATAATTTTGAAATAAGTATTTAATGTTGTTTAGATCAATCAAAATTGTTAAATTCCCCTCAGTTATGAATGGACTACCTTAACTCCCAAAGTAAGTTCCAAATAATTATATTCACTGTTTACGTAATCATTTAATATTATTTCATTGCAATCATATATTTTGATGCAAACTACCCCTATCATGAATACGCCAAAGCGCCTTACTCTCATTTTTGCTATTTCGGGCAAGTTTATCGAAAATGAAAATAGGCTTTTGATTAATTTCACAATAACTACTCATCAGTTATAATTCAATTATAGCTTACGGACATCATCTCACACGTGTTGAAATGCCAAAGGTATAAGCAGTTATTCTGGTTCAGATAAAAGACTGTTTTGAACCCCCACCCCCAATTTTACTTCCCGTTTAGTGCATATGTAATGGGAATTTGCCGGCAATAAATGAAGATATTCACACGTCCACTTTAACCAGATTTCTTTAATGATGTAATTTTTTAGACTCTGTAATATAATATCATATAATAAGATAAATATAACATAATTAGATCATATCAAGTCATAAAGTAAAGTTATATATTATTACGATATAGTTATCTTTGAATACATTTCAATTGAAATATACACATTTCGCTATTCCCATATACGTGATATAATTTACATTCTGTTCAAAATCATAAAGACACAGTTAAGGGAAATAACTCTTACCAAAATTAACATACAAGAGTTATCTTTCTTTTACAATACAATATTTAATACAATTATTAATCATACCAATTAATGGAATTGAATCCGGTTCCAAACACCGTTCAATTATCTTCTACTCATGATGTTAATTCATCTGAATATTAAATATATATCTAAATATATGTTCGTTACCTATATATTTCCTATTCACAATATAAAACACTTAAACATTTCCTTAGAAATATTTACTACTATATATTAAGCTGTATTTATTAATCTTGTCCATCAGATTTATCTACTTCTGATATAATGAAAAATACACTTTGACTTATCAGATTTATCTACATCTGAAGTATACAATATTTACAAAGTAATTCCTTCTAAATTCTTAATCCTGGTAGTTAATATTATAAACTCATCTTTCTATAATGTTAGTAAATGGTTAAAATAGAAACTTACATTGTCTGGATGTATTCAGGTCTTCAGAATGAAATATTTAGCAAAATCATGAAACATAAACTTCTCTGTTCAATATCTAAAAGTGGTCTACCTGAATACTATTCACAAGACAATGGAAACTCTTGACCAATAAAACCCGAGAATTTTCAATACCAACCAATGAATGTAAAATGTTTGAATGTGTCTGAGTGGATCTAAAGGGATGGAAAGCTCTAACTAAATACCTTGTTAGTAGAAGAAAGAGTTAGAAATTATTTTATTTATTTGATAAAAACTGTTATTTATTTACTAGTTTATTAATCATATATTTTAGTTTTATTTATTACCTTTTAATTAAAAACACATCTACCACACATACATATAGACTTATAACACAATATGTTCCTTGTTTCCAAAGTTTACTACCAAACTGTCGTGGTATAAAAATGTATGAAATTAAAAAACGCTTGTGTATGCATATTAATTGGCATTGTTTAAACCAAAGTTGTCATATCCAAAGTATCTCGCCCTAAACTTTCCGCCATGGTGTCAATTAGTCAAACCGCGTTCCTGGGCATCCTGATCTGGAAAATCGATTCTTTCGATCAAAAACTAAAATCGCATCAAATTTTCCCATTTTATTCATTAACTCTTTTGTATTACCCAAAGATGTCCCGTCCAAGGTATGAATATCTGATAGCAATGCATAACGAACTTGTCCTACACTTTTCGCCATTAAGTTAATTAGTCAACCTGCGTTCTTGATTACCCCTTCTGGAAAGTTCTGTTCCATTCTTTCGCCAGAGGTCGCGTTTCGCCAGCTTCTATCTATCAAAACTGAAATCACTTACATAAGAAACGAATCGCCTTATTTCATTTACTCACCATTTGTCAAATCTTAAGGTAGTCCATCCATAACTATCATATTTCATATTTAATAGATTGCAAGTTTGATCACTAAAATCTTAGTGTGATTTTAAGGGGTTCATTAAATGATGAAAATTCATCTTTGAAATTTTAACAAATTTTGAATATTACTAAAATTATCACATATTGAAGTTAACATTGAAGTCTATGAGAAAAATGCATTTTTAAATATATCTTTTAAGTACAAGTAATTTTCTCACAAATCTCTTGGTCAAAAGTTGCAAAAGCTCTCTCTCTCATTGAAAATGCCAAACAAATTTACAATTTACCATACATATTTTGAGAAAACGATTTTTCCTAATTTTTGTAAAGGGCAGACAACTCTTTAAAAATTTTAAGTGCAAAAAGTTCATTCAATTGACCTCATACATACTCCCGAGTTTTGTTTATGTCAGCCTTATCATAATTTTGAAATAAGTATTTAATGTTGTTTAGATCAATCAAAATTGTTAAATTCCCCTCAGTTATGAATGGACTACCTTAACTCCCAAAGTAAGTTCCAAATAATTATATTCACTGTTTACGTAATCATTTAATATTATTTCATTGCAATCATATATTTTGATGCAAACTACCCCTATCATGAATACGCCAAAGCGCCTTACTCTCATTTTTGCTATTTCGGGCAAGTTTATCGAAAATGAAAATAGGCTTTTGATTAATTTCACAATAACTACTCATCAGTTATAATTCAATTATAGCTTACGGACATCATCTCACACGTGTTGAAATGCCAAAGGTATAAGCAGTTATTCTGGTTCAGATAAAAGACTGTTTTGAACCCCCACCCCCAATTTTACTTCCCGTTTAGTGCATATGTAATGGGAATTTGCCGGCAATAAATGAAGATATTCACACGTCCACTTTAACCAGATTTCTTTAATGATGTAATTTTTTAGACTCTGTAATATAATATCATATAATAAGATAAATATAACATAATTAGATCATATCAAGTCATAAAGTAAAGTTATATATTATTACGATATAGTTATCTTTGAATACATTTCAATTGAAATATACACATTTCGCTATTCCCATATACGTGATATAATTTACATTCTGTTCAAAATCATAAAGACACAGTTAAGGGAAATAACTCTTACCAAAATTAACATACAAGAGTTATCTTTCTTTTACAATACAATATTTAATACAATTATTAATCATACCAATTAATGGAATTGAATCCGGTTCCAAACACCGTTCAATTATCTTCTACTCATGATGTTAATTCATCTGAATATTAAATATATATCTAAATATATGTTCGTTACCTATATATTTCCTATTCACAATATAAAACACTTAAACATTTCCTTAGAAATATTTACTACTATATATTAAGCTGTATTTATTAATCTTGTCCATCAGATTTATCTACTTCTGATATAATGAAAAATACACTTTGACTTATCAGATTTATCTACATCTGAAGTATACAATATTTACAAAGTAATTCCTTCTAAATTCTTAATCCTGGTAGTTAATATTATAAACTCATCTTTCTATAATGTTAGTAAATGGTTAAAATAGAAACTTACATTGTCTGGATGTATTCAGGTCTTCAGAATGAAATATTTAGCAAAATCATGAAACATAAACTTCTCTGTTCAATATCTAAAAGTGGTCTACCTGAATACTATTCACAAGACAATGGAAACTCTTGACCAATAAAGCCCGAGAATTTTCAATACCAACCAATGAATGTAAAATGTTTGAATGTGTCTGAGTGGATCTAAAGGGGTGGAAAGCTCTAACTAAATACCTTGTTAGTTGAAGAAAGAGTTAGAAATTATTTTATTTATTTGATAAAAACTGTTATTTATTTACTAGTTTATTAATCATATATTTTAGTTTTATTTATTACCTTTTAATTAAAAACACATCTACCACACATACATATAGACTTATAACACAATATGTTCCTTGTTTCCAAAGTTTACTACCAAACTGTCGTGGTATAAAAATGTATGAAATTAAAAAACGCTTGTGTATGCATATTAATTGGCATTGTTTAAACCAAAGTTGTCATATCCAAAGTATCTCGCCCTAAACTTTCCGCCATGGTGTCAATTAGTCAAACCGCGTTCCTGGGCATCCTGATCTGGAAAATCGATTCTTTCGATCAAAAACTAAAATCGCATCAAATTTTCCCATTTTATTCATTAACTCTTTTGTATTACCCAAAGATGTCCCGTCGAAGGTATCAATATCTGATAGCAATGCATAACGAACTTGTCCTACACTTTTCGCCATTAAGTTAATTAGTCAACCTGCGTTCTTGATTACCCCTTCTGGAAAGTTCTGTTCCATTCTTTCGCCAGAGGTCGCGTTTCGCAAGCTTCTATCTATCAAAACTGAAATCACTTACATAAGAAACGAATCGCCTTATTTCATTTACTCACCATTTGTCAAATCTTAAGGTAGTCCATCCATAACTATCATATTTCATATTTAATAGATTGCAAGTTTGATCACTAAAATCTTAGTGTGATTTTAAGGGGTTCATTAAATGATGAAAATTCATCTTTGAAATTTTAACAAATTTTGAATATTACTAAAATTATCACATATTGAAGTTAACATTGAAGTCTATGAGAAAAATGCATTTTTAAATATATCTTTTAAGTACAAGTAATTTTCTCACAAATCTCTTGGTCAAAAGTTGCAAAAGCTCTCTCTCTCATTGAAAATGCCAAACAAATTTACAATTTACCATACATATTTTGAGAAAACGATTTTTCCTAATTTTTGTAAAGGGCAGACAACTCTTTAAAAATTTTAAGTGCAAAAAGTTCATTCAATTGACCTCATACATACTCCCGAGTTTTGTTTATGTCAGCCTTATCATAATTTTGAAATAAGTATTTAATGTTGTTTAGATCAATCAAAATTGTTAAATTCCCCTCAGTTATGAATGGACTACCTTAACTCCCAAAGTAAGTTCCAAATAATTATATTCACTGTTTACGTAATCATTTAATATTATTTCATTGCAATCATATATTTTGATGCAAACTACCCCTATCATGAATACGCCAAAGCGCCTTACTCTCATTTTTGCTATTTCGGGCAAGTTTATCGAAAATGAAAATAGGCTTTTGATTAATTTCACAATAACTACTCATCAGTTATAATTCAATTATAGCTTACGGACATCATCTCACACGTGTTGAAATGCCAAAGGTATAAGCAGTTATTCTGGTTCAGATAAAAGACTGTTTTGAACCCCCACCCCCAATTTTACTTCCCGTTTAGTGCATATGTAATGGGAATTTGCCGGCAATAAATGAAGATATTCACACGTCCACTTTAACCAGATTTCTTTAATGATGTAATTTTTTAGACTCTGTAATATAATATCATATAATAAGATAAATATAACATAATTAGATCATATCAAGTCATAAAGTAAAGTTATATATTATTACGATATAGTTATCTTTGAATACATTTCAATTGAAATATACACATTTCGCTATTCCCATATACGTGATATAATTTACATTCTGTTCAAAATCATAAAGACACAGTTAAGGGAAATAACTCTTACCAAAATTAACATACAAGAGTTATCTTTCTTTTACAATACAATATTTAATACAATTATTAATCATACCAATTAATGGAATTGAATCCGGTTCCAAACACCGTTCAATTATCTTCTACTCATGATGTTAATTCATCTGAATATTAAATATATATCTAAATATATGTTCGTTACCTATATATTTCCTATTCACAATATAAAACACTTAAACATTTCCTTAGAAATATTTACTACTATATATTAAGCTGTATTTATTAATCTTGTCCATCAGATTTATCTACTTCTGATATAATGAAAAATACACTTTGACTTATCAGATTTATCTACATCTGAAGTATACAATATTTACAAAGTAATTCCTTCTAAATTCTTAATCCTGGTAGTTAATATTATAAACTCATCTTTCTATAATGTTAGTAAATGGTTAAAATAGAAACTTACATTGTCTGGATGTATTCAGGTCTTCAGAATGAAATATTTAGCAAAATCATGAAACATAAACTTCTCTGTTCAATATCTAAAAGTGGTCTACCTGAATACTATTCACAAGACAATGGAAACTCTTGACCAATAAAACCCGAGAATTTTCAATACCAACCAATGAATGTAAAATGTTTGAATGTGTCTGAGTGGATCTAAAGGGGTGGAAAGCTCTAACTAAATACCTTGTTAGTTGAAGAAAGAGTTAGAAATTATTTTATTTATTTGATAAAAACTGTTATTTATTTACTAGTTTATTAATCATATATTTTAGTTTTATTTATTACCTTTTAATTAAAAACACATCTACCACACATACATATAGACTTATAACACAATATGTTCCTTGTTTCCAAAGTTTACTACCAAACTGTCGTGGTATAAAAATGTATGAAATTAAAAAACGCTTGTGTATGCATATTAATTGGCATTGTTTAAACCAAAGTTGTCATATCCAAAGTATCTCGCCCTAAACTTTCCGCCATGGTGTCAATTAGTCAAACCGCGTTCCTGGGCATCCTGATCTGGAAAATCGATTCTTTCGATCAAAAACTAAAATCGCATCAAATTTTCCCATTTTATTCATTAACTCTTTTGTATTACCCAAAGATGTCCCGTCGAAGGTATCAATATCTGATAGCAATGCATAACGAACTTGTCCTACACTTTTCGCCATTAAGTTAATTAGTCAACCTGCGTTCTTGATTACCCCTTCTGGAAAGTTCTGTTCCATTCTTTCGCCAGAGGTCGCGTTTCGCAAGCTTCTATCTATCAAAACTGAAATCACTTACATAAGAAACGAATCGCCTTATTTCATTTACTCACCATTTGTCAAATCTTAAGGTAGTCCATCCATAACTATCATATTTCATATTTAATAGATTGCAAGTTTGATCACTAAAATCTTAGTGTGATTTTAAGGGGTTCATTAAATGATGAAAATTCATCTTTGAAATTTTAACAAATTTTGAATATTACTAAAATTATCACATATTGAAGTTAACATTGAAGTCTATGAGAAAAATGCATTTTTAAATATATCTTTTAAGTACAAGTAATTTTCTCACAAACCTCTTGGTCAAAAGTTGCAAAAGCTCTCTCTCTCATTGAAAATGCCAAACAAATTTACAATTTACCATACATATTTTGAGAAAACGATTTTTCCTAATTTTTGTAAAGGGCAGACAACTCTTTAAAAATTTTAAGTGCAAAAAGTTCATTCAATTGACCTCATACATACTCCCGAGTTTTGTTTATGTCAGCCTTATCATAATTTTGAAATAAGTATTTAATGTTGTTTAGATCAATCAAAATTGTTAAATTCCCCTCAGTTATGAATGGACTACCTTAACTCCCAAAGTAAGTTCCAAATAATTATATTCACTGTTTACGTAATCATTTAATATTATTTCATTGCAATCATATATTTTGATGCAAACTACCCCTATCATGAATACGCCAAAGCGCCTTACTCTCATTTTTGCTATTTCGGGCAAGTTTATCGAAAATGAAAATAGGCTTTTGATTAATTTCACAATAACTACTCATCAGTTATAATTCAATTATAGCTTACGGACATCATCTCACACGTGTTGAAATGCCAAAGGTATAAGCAGTTATTCTGGTTCAGATAAAAGACTGTTTTGAACCCCCACCCCCAATTTTACTTCCCGTTTAGTGCATATGTAATGGGAATTTGCCGGCAATAAATGAAGATATTCACACGTCCACTTTAACCAGATTTCTTTAATGATGTAATTTTTTAGACTCTGTAATATAATATCATATAATAAGATAAATATAACATAATTAGATCATATCAAGTCATAAAGTAAAGTTATATATTATTACGATATAGTTATCTTTGAATACATTTCAATTGAAATATACACATTTCGCTATTCCCATATACGTGATATAATTTACATTCTGTTCAAAATCATAAAGACACAGTTAAGGGAAATAACTCTTACCAAAATTAACATACAAGAGTTATCTTTCTTTTACAATACAATATTTAATACAATTATTAATCATACCAATTAATGGAATTGAATCCGGTTCCAAACACCGTTCAATTATCTTCTACTCATGATGTTAATTCATCTGAATATTAAATATATATCTAAATATATGTTCGTTACCTATATATTTCCTATTCACAATATAAAACACTTAAACATTTCCTTAGAAATATTTACTACTATATATTAAGCTGTATTTATTAATCTTGTCCATCAGATTTATCTACTTCTGATATAATGAAAAATACACTTTGACTTATCAGATTTATCTACATCTGAAGTATACAATATTTACAAAGTAATTCCTTCTAAATTCTTAATCCTGGTAGTTAATATTATAAACTCATCTTTCTATAATGTTAGTAAATGGTTAAAATAGAAACTTACATTGTCTGGATGTATTCAGGTCTTCAGAATGAAATATTTAGCAAAATCATGAAACATAAACTTCTCTGTTCAATATCTAAAAGTGGTCTACCTGAATACTATTCACAAGACAATGGAAACTCTTGACCAATAAAACCCGAGAATTTTCAATACCAACCAATGAATGTAAAATGTTTGAATGTGTCTGAGTGGATCTAAAGGGATGGAAAGCTCTAACTAAATACCTTGTTAGTAGAAGAAAGAGTTAGAAATTATTTTATTTATTTGATAAAAACTGTTATTTATTTACTAGTTTATTAATCATATATTTTAGTTTTATTTATTACCTTTTAATTAAAAACACATCTACCACACATACATATAGACTTATAACACAATATGTTCCTTGTTTCCAAAGTTTACTACCAAACTGTCGTGGTATAAAAATGTATGAAATTAAAAAACGCTTGTGTATGCATATTAATTGGCATTGTTTAAACCAAAGTTGTCATATCCAAAGTATCTCGCCCTAAACTTTCCGCCATGGTGTCAATTAGTCAAACCGCGTTCCTGGGCATCCTGATCTGGAAAATCGATTCTTTCGATCAAAAACTAAAATCGCATCAAATTTTCCCATTTTATTCATTAACTCTTTTGTATTACCCAAAGATGTCCCGTCCAAGGTATCAATATCTGATAGCAATGCATAACGAACTTGTCCTACACTTTTCGCCATTAAGTTAATTAGTCAACCTGCGTTCTTGATTACCCCTTCTGGAAAGTTCTGTTCCATTCTTTCGCCAGAGGTCGCGTTTCGCCAGCTTCTATCTATCAAAACTGAAATCACTTACATAAGAAACGAATCGCCTTATTTCATTTACTCACCATTTGTCAAATCTTAAGGTAGTCCATCCATAACTATCATATTTCATATTTAATAGATTGCAAGTTTGATCACTAAAATCTTAGTGTGATTTTAAGGGGTTCATTAAATGATGAAAATTCATCTTTGAAATTTTAACAAATTTTGAATATTACTAAAATTATCACATATTGAAGTTAACATTGAAGTCTATGAGAAAAATGCATTTTTAAATATATCTTTTAAGTACAAGTAATTTTCTCACAAATCTCTTGGTCAAAAGTTGCAAAAGCTCTCTCTCTCATTGAAAATGCCAAACAAATTTACAATTTACCATACATATTTTGAGAAAACGATTTTTCCTAATTTTTGTAAAGGGCAGACAACTCTTTAAAAATTTTAAGTGCAAAAAGTTCATTCAATTGACCTCATACATACTCCCGAGTTTTGTTTATGTCAGCCTTATCATAATTTTGAAATAAGTATTTAATGTTGTTTAGATCAATCAAAATTGTTAAATTCCCCTCAGTTATGAATGGACTACCTTAACTCCCAAAGTAAGTTCCAAATAATTATATTCACTGTTTACGTAATCATTTAATATTATTTCATTGCAATCATATATTTTGATGCAAACTACCCCTATCATGAATACGCCAAAGCGCCTTACTCTCATTTTTGCTATTTCGGGCAAGTTTATCGAAAATGAAAATAGGCTTTTGATTAATTTCACAATAACTACTCATCAGTTATAATTCAATTATAGCTTACGGACATCATCTCACACGTGTTGAAATGCCAAAGGTATAAGCAGTTATTCTGGTTCAGATAAAAGACTGTTTTGAACCCCCACCCCCAATTTTACTTCCCGTTTAGTGCATATGTAATGGGAATTTGCCGGCAATAAATGAAGATATTCACACGTCCACTTTAACCAGATTTCTTTAATGATGTAATTTTTTAGACTCTGTAATATAATATCATATAATAAGATAAATATAACATAATTAGATCATATCAAGTCATAAAGTAAAGTTATATATTATTACGATATAGTTATCTTTGAATACATTTCAATTGAAATATACACATTTCGCTATTCCCATATACGTGATATAATTTACATTCTGTTCAAAATCATAAAGACACAGTTAAGGGAAATAACTCTTACCAAAATTAACATACAAGAGTTATCTTTCTTTTACAATACAATATTTAATACAATTATTAATCATACCAATTAATGGAATTGAATCCGGTTCCAAACACCGTTCAATTATCTTCTACTCATGATGTTAATTCATCTGAATATTAAATATATATCTAAATATATGTTCGTTACCTATATATTTCCTATTCACAATATAAAACACTTAAACATTTCCTTAGAAATATTTACTACTATATATTAAGCTGTATTTATTAATCTTGTCCATCAGATTTATCTACTTCTGATATAATGAAAAATACACTTTGACTTATCAGATTTATCTACATCTGAAGTATACAATATTTACAAAGTAATTCCTTCTAAATTCTTAATCCTGGTAGTTAATATTATAAACTCATCTTTCTATAATGTTAGTAAATGGTTAAAATAGAAACTTACATTGTCTGGATGTATTCAGGTCTTCAGAATGAAATATTTAGCAAAATCATGAAACATAAACTTCTCTGTTCAATATCTAAAAGTGGTCTACCTGAATACTATTCACAAGACAATGGAAACTCTTGACCAATAAAACCCGAGAATTTTCAATACCAACCAATGAATGTAAAATGTTTGAATGTGTCTGAGTGGATCTAAAGGGATGGAAAGCTCTAACTAAATACCTTGTTAGTAGAAGAAAGAGTTAGAAATTATTTTATTTATTTGATAAAAACTGTTATTTATTTACTAGTTTATTAATCATATATTTTAGTTTTATTTATTACCTTTTAATTAAAAACACATCTACCACACATACATATAGACTTATAACACAATATGTTCCTTGTTTCCAAAGTTTACTACCAAACTGTCGTGGTATAAAAATGTATGAAATTAAAAAACGCTTGTGTATGCATATTAATTGGCATTGTTTAAACCAAAGTTGTCATATCCAAAGTATCTCGCCCTAAACTTTCCGCCATGGTGTCAATTAGTCAAACCGCGTTCCTGGGCATCCTGATCTGGAAAATCGATTCTTTCGATCAAAAACTAAAATCGCATCAAATTTTCCCATTTTATTCATTAACTCTTTTGTATTACACAAAGATGTCCCGTCCAAGGTATGAATATCTGATAGCAATGCATAACGAACTTGTCCTACACTTTTCGCCATTAAGTTAATTAGTCAACCTGCGTTCTTGATTACCCCTTCTGGAAAGTTCTGTTCCATTCTTTCGCCAGAGGTCGCGTTTCGCCAGCTTCTATCTATCAAAACTGAAATCACTTACATAAGAAACGAATCGCCTTATTTCATTTACTCACCATTTGTCAAATCTTAAGGTAGTCCATCCATAACTATCATATTTCATATTTAATAGATTGCAAGTTTGATCACTAAAATCTTAGTGTGATTTTAAGGGGTTCATTAAATGATGAAAATTCATCTTTGAAATTTTAACAAATTTTGAATATTACTAAAATTATCACATATTGAAGTTAACATTGAAGTCTATGAGAAAAATGCATTTTTAAATATATCTTTTAAGTACAAGTAATTTTCTCACAAATCTCTTGGTCAAAAGTTGCAAAAGCTCTCTCTCTCATTGAAAATGCCAAACAAATTTACAATTTACCATACATATTTTGAGAAAACGATTTTTCCTAATTTTTGTAAAGGGCAGACAACTCTTTAAAAATTTTAAGTGCAAAAAGTTCATTCAATTGACCTCATACATACTCCCGAGTTTTGTTTATGTCAGCCTTATCATAATTTTGAAATAAGTATTTAATGTTGTTTAGATCAATCAAAATTGTTAAATTCCCCTCAGTTATGAATGGACTACCTTAACTCCCAAAGTAAGTTCCAAATAATTATATTCACTGTTTACGTAATCATTTAATATTATTTCATTGCAATCATATATTTTGATGCAAACTACCCCTATCATGAATACGCCAAAGCGCCTTACTCTCATTTTTGCTATTTCGGGCAAGTTTATCGAAAATGAAAATAGGCTTTTGATTAATTTCACAATAACTACTCATCAGTTATAATTCAATTATAGCTTACGGACATCATCTCACACGTGTTGAAATGCCAAAGGTATAAGCAGTTATTCTGGTTCAGATAAAAGACTGTTTTGAACCCCCACCCCCAATTTTACTTCCCGTTTAGTGCATATGTAATGGGAATTTGCCGGCAATAAATGAAGATATTCACACGTCCACTTTAACCAGATTTCTTTAATGATGTAATTTTTTAGACTCTGTAATATAATATCATATAATAAGATAAATATAACATAATTAGATCATATCAAGTCATAAAGTAAAGTTATATATTATTACGATATAGTTATCTTTGAATACATTTCAATTGAAATATACACATTTCGCTATTCCCATATACGTGATATAATTTACATTCTGTTCAAAATCATAAAGACACAGTTAAGGGAAATAACTCTTACCAAAATTAACATACAAGAGTTATCTTTCTTTTACAATACAATATTTAATACAATTATTAATCATACCAATTAATGGAATTGAATCCGGTTCCAAACACCGTTCAATTATCTTCTACTCATGATGTTAATTCATCTGAATATTAAATATATATCTAAATATATGTTCGTTACCTATATATTTCCTATTCACAATATAAAACACTTAAACATTTCCTTAGAAATATTTACTACTATATATTAAGCTGTATTTATTAATCTTGTCCATCAGATTTATCTACTTCTGATATAATGAAAAATACACTTTGACTTATCAGATTTATCTACATCTGAAGTATACAATATTTACAAAGTAATTCCTTCTAAATTCTTAATCCTGGTAGTTAATATTATAAACTCATCTTTCTATAATGTTAGTAAATGGTTAAAATAGAAACTTACATTGTCTGGATGTATTCAGGTCTTCAGAATGAAATATTTAGCAAAATCATGAAACATAAACTTCTCTGTTCAATATCTAAAAGTGGTCTACCTGAATACTATT
Source organism: Magallana nippona (assembly GCA_033439105.1). NCBI lineage: Eukaryota > Metazoa > Mollusca > Bivalvia > Ostreida > Ostreidae > Magallana > Magallana nippona. The sequence continues at coordinate 32,210,810 of CM065918.1, read as the reverse complement.
CACAAGACAATGGAAACTCTTGACCAATAAAACCCGAGAATTTTCAATACCAACCAATGAATGTAAAATGTTTGAATGTGTCTGAGTGGATCTAAAGGGATGGAAAGCTCTAACTAAATACCTTGTTAGTAGAAGAAAGAGTTAGAAATTATTTTATTTATTTGATAAAAACTGTTATTTATTTACTAGTTTATTAATCATATATTTTAGTTTTATTTATTACCTTTTAATTAAAAACACATCTACCACACATACATATAGACTTATAACACAATATGTTCCTTGTTTCCAAAGTTTACTACCAAACTGTCGTGGTATAAAAATGTATGAAATTAAAAAACGCTTGTGTATGCATATTAATTGGCATTGTTTAAACCAAAGTTGTCATATCCAAAGTATCTCGCCCTAAACTTTCCGCCATGGTGTCAATTAGTCAAACCGCGTTCCTGGGCATCCTGATCTGGAAAATCGATTCTTTCGATCAAAAACTAAAATCGCATCAAATTTTCCCATTTTATTCATTAACTCTTTTGTATTACACAAAGATGTCCCGTCCAAGGTATGAATATCTGATAGCAATGCATAACGAACTTGTCCTACACTTTTCGCCATTAAGTTAATTAGTCAACCTGCGTTCTTGATTACCCCTTCTGGAAAGTTCTGTTCCATTCTTTCGCCAGAGGTCGCGTTTCGCCAGCTTCTATCTATCAAAACTGAAATCACTTACATAAGAAACGAATCGCCTTATTTCATTTACTCACCATTTGTCAAATCTTAAGGTAGTCCATCCATAACTATCATATTTCATATTTAATAGATTGCAAGTTTGATCACTAAAATCTTAGTGTGATTTTAAGGGGTTCATTAAATGATGAAAATTCATCTTTGAAATTTTAACAAATTTTGAATATTACTAAAATTATCACATATTGAAGTTAACATTGAAGTCTATGAGAAAAATGCATTTTTAAATATATCTTTTAAGTACAAGTAATTTTCTCACAAATCTCTTGGTCAAAAGTTGCAAAAGCTCTCTCTCTCATTGAAAATGCCAAACAAATTTACAATTTACCATACATATTTTGAGAAAACGATTTTTCCTAATTTTTGTAAAGGGCAGACAACTCTTTAAAAATTTTAAGTGCAAAAAGTTCATTCAATTGACCTCATACATACTCCCGAGTTTTGTTTATGTCAGCCTTATCATAATTTTGAAATAAGTATTTAATGTTGTTTAGATCAATCAAAATTGTTAAATTCCCCTCAGTTATGAATGGACTACCTTAACTCCCAAAGTAAGTTCCAAATAATTATATTCACTGTTTACGTAATCATTTAATATTATTTCATTGCAATCATATATTTTGATGCAAACTACCCCTATCATGAATACGCCAAAGCGCCTTACTCTCATTTTTGCTATTTCGGGCAAGTTTATCGAAAATGAAAATAGGCTTTTGATTAATTTCACAATAACTACTCATCAGTTATAATTCAATTATAGCTTACGGACATCATCTCACACGTGTTGAAATGCCAAAGGTATAAGCAGTTATTCTGGTTCAGATAAAAGACTGTTTTGAACCCCCACCCCCAATTTTACTTCCCGTTTAGTGCATATGTAATGGGAATTTGCCGGCAATAAATGAAGATATTCACACGTCCACTTTAACCAGATTTCTTTAATGATGTAATTTTTTAGACTCTGTAATATAATATCATATAATAAGATAAATATAACATAATTAGATCATATCAAGTCATAAAGTAAAGTTATATATTATTACGATATAGTTATCTTTGAATACATTTCAATTGAAATATACACATTTCGCTATTCCCATATACGTGATATAATTTACATTCTGTTCAAAATCATAAAGACACAGTTAAGGGAAATAACTCTTACCAAAATTAACATACAAGAGTTATCTTTCTTTTACAATACAATATTTAATACAATTATTAATCATACCAATTAATGGAATTGAATCCGGTTCCAAACACCGTTCAATTATCTTCTACTCATGATGTTAATTCATCTGAATATTAAATATATATCTAAATATATGTTCGTTACCTATATATTTCCTATTCACAATATAAAACACTTAAACATTTCCTTAGAAATATTTACTACTATATATTAAGCTGTATTTATTAATCTTGTCCATCAGATTTATCTACTTCTGATATAATGAAAAATACACTTTGACTTATCAGATTTATCTACATCTGAAGTATACAATATTTACAAAGTAATTCCTTCTAAATTCTTAATCCTGGTAGTTAATATTATAAACTCATCTTTCTATAATGTTAGTAAATGGTTAAAATAGAAACTTACATTGTCTGGATGTATTCAGGTCTTCAGAATGAAATATTTAGCAAAATCATGAAACATAAACTTCTCTGTTCAATATCTAAAAGTGGTCTACCTGAATACTATTCACAAGACAATGGAAACTCTTGACCAATAAAACCCGAGAATTTTCAATACCAACCAATGAATGTAAAATGTTTGAATGTGTCTGAGTGGATCTAAAGGGATGGAAAGCTCTAACTAAATACCTTGTTAGTAGAAGAAAGAGTTAGAAATTATTTTATTTATTTGATAAAAACTGTTATTTATTTACTAGTTTATTAATCATATATTTTAGTTTTATTTATTACCTTTTAATTAAAAACACATCTACCACACATACATATAGACTTATAACACAATATGTTCCTTGTTTCCAAAGTTTACTACCAAACTGTCGTGGTATAAAAATGTATGAAATTAAAAAACGCTTGTGTATGCATATTAATTGGCATTGTTTAAACCAAAGTTGTCATATCCAAAGTATCTCGCCCTAAACTTTCCGCCATGGTGTCAATTAGTCAAACCGCGTTCCTGGGCATCCTGATCTGGAAAATCGATTCTTTCGATCAAAAACTAAAATCGCATCAAATTTTCCCATTTTATTCATTAACTCTTTTGTATTACCCAAAGATGTCCCGTCCAAGGTATGAATATCTGATAGCAATGCATAACGAACTTGTCCTACACTTTTCGCCATTAAGTTAATTAGTCAACCTGCGTTCTTGATTACCCCTTCTGGAAAGTTCTGTTCCATTCTTTCGCCAGAGGTCGCGTTTCGCCAGCTTCTATCTATCAAAACTGAAATCACTTACATAAGAAACGAATCGCCTTATTTCATTTACTCACCATTTGTCAAATCTTAAGGTAGTCCATCCATAACTATCATATTTCATATTTAATAGATTGCAAGTTTGATCACTAAAATCTTAGTGTGATTTTAAGGGGTTCATTAAATGATGAAAATTCATCTTTGAAATTTTAACAAATTTTGAATATTACTAAAATTATCACATATTGAAGTTAACATTGAAGTCTATGAGAAAAATGCATTTTTAAATATATCTTTTAAGTACAAGTAATTTTCTCACAAATCTCTTGGTCAAAAGTTGCAAAAGCTCTCTCTCTCATTGAAAATGCCAAACAAATTTACAATTTACCATACATATTTTGAGAAAACGATTTTTCCTAATTTTTGTAAAGGGCAGACAACTCTTTAAAAATTTTAAGTGCAAAAAGTTCATTCAATTGACCTCATACATACTCCCGAGTTTTGTTTATGTCAGCCTTATCATAATTTTGAAATAAGTATTTAATGTTGTTTAGATCAATCAAAATTGTTAAATTCCCCTCAGTTATGAATGGACTACCTTAACTCCCAAAGTAAGTTCCAAATAATTATATTCACTGTTTACGTAATCATTTAATATTATTTCATTGCAATCATATATTTTGATGCAAACTACCCCTATCATGAATACGCCAAAGCGCCTTACTCTCATTTTTGCTATTTCGGGCAAGTTTATCGAAAATGAAAATAGGCTTTTGATTAATTTCACAATAACTACTCATCAGTTATAATTCAATTATAGCTTACGGACATCATCTCACACGTGTTGAAATGCCAAAGGTATAAGCAGTTATTCTGGTTCAGATAAAAGACTGTTTTGAACCCCCACCCCCAATTTTACTTCCCGTTTAGTGCATATGTAATGGGAATTTGCCGGCAATAAATGAAGATATTCACACGTCCACTTTAACCAGATTTCTTTAATGATGTAATTTTTTAGACTCTGTAATATAATATCATATAATAAGATAAATATAACATAATTAGATCATATCAAGTCATAAAGTAAAGTTATATATTATTACGATATAGTTATCTTTGAATACATTTCAATTGAAATATACACATTTCGCTATTCCCATATACGTGATATAATTTACATTCTGTTCAAAATCATAAAGACACAGTTAAGGGAAATAACTCTTACCAAAATTAACATACAAGAGTTATCTTTCTTTTACAATACAATATTTAATACAATTATTAATCATACCAATTAATGGAATTGAATCCGGTTCCAAACACCGTTCAATTATCTTCTACTCATGATGTTAATTCATCTGAATATTAAATATATATCTAAATATATGTTCGTTACCTATATATTTCCTATTCACAATATAAAACACTTAAACATTTCCTTAGAAATATTTACTACTATATATTAAGCTGTATTTATTAATCTTGTCCATCAGATTTATCTACTTCTGATATAATGAAAAATACACTTTGACTTATCAGATTTATCTACATCTGAAGTATACAATATTTACAAAGTAATTCCTTCTAAATTCTTAATCCTGGTAGTTAATATTATAAACTCATCTTTCTATAATGTTAGTAAATGGTTAAAATAGAAACTTACATTGTCTGGATGTATTCAGGTCTTCAGAATGAAATATTTAGCAAAATCATGAAACATAAACTTCTCTGTTCAATATCTAAAAGTGGTCTACCTGAATACTATTCACAAGACAATGGAAACTCTTGACCAATAAAGCCCGAGAATTTTCAATACCAACCAATGAATGTAAAATGTTTGAATGTGTCTGAGTGGATCTAAAGGGGTGGAAAGCTCTAACTAAATACCTTGTTAGTTGAAGAAAGAGTTAGAAATTATTTTATTTATTTGATAAAAACTGTTATTTATTTACTAGTTTATTAATCATATATTTTAGTTTTATTTATTACCTTTTAATTAAAAACACATCTACCACACATACATATAGACTTATAACACAATATGTTCCTTGTTTCCAAAGTTTACTACCAAACTGTCGTGGTATAAAAATGTATGAAATTAAAAAACGCTTGTGTATGCATATTAATTGGCATTGTTTAAACCAAAGTTGTCATATCCAAAGTATCTCGCCCTAAACTTTCCGCCATGGTGTCAATTAGTCAAACCGCGTTCCTGGGCATCCTGATCTGGAAAATCGATTCTTTCGATCAAAAACTAAAATCGCATCAAATTTTCCCATTTTATTCATTAACTCTTTTGTATTACCCAAAGATGTCCCGTCGAAGGTATCAATATCTGATAGCAATGCATAACGAACTTGTCCTACACTTTTCGCCATTAAGTTAATTAGTCAACCTGCGTTCTTGATTACCCCTTCTGGAAAGTTCTGTTCCATTCTTTCGCCAGAGGTCGCGTTTCGCAAGCTTCTATCTATCAAAACTGAAATCACTTACATAAGAAACGAATCGCCTTATTTCATTTACTCACCATTTGTCAAATCTTAAGGTAGTCCATCCATAACTATCATATTTCATATTTAATAGATTGCAAGTTTGATCACTAAAATCTTAGTGTGATTTTAAGGGGTTCATTAAATGATGAAAATTCATCTTTGAAATTTTAACAAATTTTGAATATTACTAAAATTATCACATATTGAAGTTAACATTGAAGTCTATGAGAAAAATGCATTTTTAAATATATCTTTTAAGTACAAGTAATTTTCTCACAAATCTCTTGGTCAAAAGTTGCAAAAGCTCTCTCTCTCATTGAAAATGCCAAACAAATTTACAATTTACCATACATATTTTGAGAAAACGATTTTTCCTAATTTTTGTAAAGGGCAGACAACTCTTTAAAAATTTTAAGTGCAAAAAGTTCATTCAATTGACCTCATACATACTCCCGAGTTTTGTTTATGTCAGCCTTATCATAATTTTGAAATAAGTATTTAATGTTGTTTAGATCAATCAAAATTGTTAAATTCCCCTCAGTTATGAATGGACTACCTTAACTCCCAAAGTAAGTTCCAAATAATTATATTCACTGTTTACGTAATCATTTAATATTATTTCATTGCAATCATATATTTTGATGCAAACTACCCCTATCATGAATACGCCAAAGCGCCTTACTCTCATTTTTGCTATTTCGGGCAAGTTTATCGAAAATGAAAATAGGCTTTTGATTAATTTCACAATAACTACTCATCAGTTATAATTCAATTATAGCTTACGGACATCATCTCACACGTGTTGAAATGCCAAAGGTATAAGCAGTTATTCTGGTTCAGATAAAAGACTGTTTTGAACCCCCACCCCCAATTTTACTTCCCGTTTAGTGCATATGTAATGGGAATTTGCCGGCAATAAATGAAGATATTCACACGTCCACTTTAACCAGATTTCTTTAATGATGTAATTTTTTAGACTCTGTAATATAATATCATATAATAAGATAAATATAACATAATTAGATCATATCAAGTCATAAAGTAAAGTTATATATTATTACGATATAGTTATCTTTGAATACATTTCAATTGAAATATACACATTTCGCTATTCCCATATACGTGATATAATTTACATTCTGTTCAAAATCATAAAGACACAGTTAAGGGAAATAACTCTTACCAAAATTAACATACAAGAGTTATCTTTCTTTTACAATACAATATTTAATACAATTATTAATCATACCAATTAATGGAATTGAATCCGGTTCCAAACACCGTTCAATTATCTTCTACTCATGATGTTAATTCATCTGAATATTAAATATATATCTAAATATATGTTCGTTACCTATATATTTCCTATTCACAATATAAAACACTTAAACATTTCCTTAGAAATATTTACTACTATATATTAAGCTGTATTTATTAATCTTGTCCATCAGATTTATCTACTTCTGATATAATGAAAAATACACTTTGACTTATCAGATTTATCTACATCTGAAGTATACAATATTTACAAAGTAATTCCTTCTAAATTCTTAATCCTGGTAGTTAATATTATAAACTCATCTTTCTATAATGTTAGTAAATGGTTAAAATAGAAACTTACATTGTCTGGATGTATTCAGGTCTTCAGAATGAAATATTTAGCAAAATCATGAAACATAAACTTCTCTGTTCAATATCTAAAAGTGGTCTACCTGAATACTATTCACAAGACAATGGAAACTCTTGACCAATAAAACCCGAGAATTTTCAATACCAACCAATGAATGTAAAATGTTTGAATGTGTCTGAGTGGATCTAAAGGGGTGGAAAGCTCTAACTAAATACCTTGTTAGTTGAAGAAAGAGTTAGAAATTATTTTATTTATTTGATAAAAACTGTTATTTATTTACTAGTTTATTAATCATATATTTTAGTTTTATTTATTACCTTTTAATTAAAAACACATCTACCACACATACATATAGACTTATAACACAATATGTTCCTTGTTTCCAAAGTTTACTACCAAACTGTCGTGGTATAAAAATGTATGAAATTAAAAAACGCTTGTGTATGCATATTAATTGGCATTGTTTAAACCAAAGTTGTCATATCCAAAGTATCTCGCCCTAAACTTTCCGCCATGGTGTCAATTAGTCAAACCGCGTTCCTGGGCATCCTGATCTGGAAAATCGATTCTTTCGATCAAAAACTAAAATCGCATCAAATTTTCCCATTTTATTCATTAACTCTTTTGTATTACCCAAAGATGTCCCGTCGAAGGTATCAATATCTGATAGCAATGCATAACGAACTTGTCCTACACTTTTCGCCATTAAGTTAATTAGTCAACCTGCGTTCTTGATTACCCCTTCTGGAAAGTTCTGTTCCATTCTTTCGCCAGAGGTCGCGTTTCGCAAGCTTCTATCTATCAAAACTGAAATCACTTACATAAGAAACGAATCGCCTTATTTCATTTACTCACCATTTGTCAAATCTTAAGGTAGTCCATCCATAACTATCATATTTCATATTTAATAGATTGCAAGTTTGATCACTAAAATCTTAGTGTGATTTTAAGGGGTTCATTAAATGATGAAAATTCATCTTTGAAATTTTAACAAATTTTGAATATTACTAAAATTATCACATATTGAAGTTAACATTGAAGTCTATGAGAAAAATGCATTTTTAAATATATCTTTTAAGTACAAGTAATTTTCTCACAAACCTCTTGGTCAAAAGTTGCAAAAGCTCTCTCTCTCATTGAAAATGCCAAACAAATTTACAATTTACCATACATATTTTGAGAAAACGATTTTTCCTAATTTTTGTAAAGGGCAGACAACTCTTTAAAAATTTTAAGTGCAAAAAGTTCATTCAATTGACCTCATACATACTCCCGAGTTTTGTTTATGTCAGCCTTATCATAATTTTGAAATAAGTATTTAATGTTGTTTAGATCAATCAAAATTGTTAAATTCCCCTCAGTTATGAATGGACTACCTTAACTCCCAAAGTAAGTTCCAAATAATTATATTCACTGTTTACGTAATCATTTAATATTATTTCATTGCAATCATATATTTTGATGCAAACTACCCCTATCATGAATACGCCAAAGCGCCTTACTCTCATTTTTGCTATTTCGGGCAAGTTTATCGAAAATGAAAATAGGCTTTTGATTAATTTCACAATAACTACTCATCAGTTATAATTCAATTATAGCTTACGGACATCATCTCACACGTGTTGAAATGCCAAAGGTATAAGCAGTTATTCTGGTTCAGATAAAAGACTGTTTTGAACCCCCACCCCCAATTTTACTTCCCGTTTAGTGCATATGTAATGGGAATTTGCCGGCAATAAATGAAGATATTCACACGTCCACTTTAACCAGATTTCTTTAATGATGTAATTTTTTAGACTCTGTAATATAATATCATATAATAAGATAAATATAACATAATTAGATCATATCAAGTCATAAAGTAAAGTTATATATTATTACGATATAGTTATCTTTGAATACATTTCAATTGAAATATACACATTTCGCTATTCCCATATACGTGATATAATTTACATTCTGTTCAAAATCATAAAGACACAGTTAAGGGAAATAACTCTTACCAAAATTAACATACAAGAGTTATCTTTCTTTTACAATACAATATTTAATACAATTATTAATCATACCAATTAATGGAATTGAATCCGGTTCCAAACACCGTTCAATTATCTTCTACTCATGATGTTAATTCATCTGAATATTAAATATATATCTAAATATATGTTCGTTACCTATATATTTCCTATTCACAATATAAAACACTTAAACATTTCCTTAGAAATATTTACTACTATATATTAAGCTGTATTTATTAATCTTGTCCATCAGATTTATCTACTTCTGATATAATGAAAAATACACTTTGACTTATCAGATTTATCTACATCTGAAGTATACAATATTTACAAAGTAATTCCTTCTAAATTCTTAATCCTGGTAGTTAATATTATAAACTCATCTTTCTATAATGTTAGTAAATGGTTAAAATAGAAACTTACATTGTCTGGATGTATTCAGGTCTTCAGAATGAAATATTTAGCAAAATCATGAAACATAAACTTCTCTGTTCAATATCTAAAAGTGGTCTACCTGAATACTATTCACAAGACAATGGAAACTCTTGACCAATAAAACCCGAGAATTTTCAATACCAACCAATGAATGTAAAATGTTTGAATGTGTCTGAGTGGATCTAAAGGGGTGGAAAGCTCTAACTAAATACCTTGTTAGTTGAAGAAAGAGTTAGAAATTATTTTATTTATTTGATAAAAACTGTTATTTATTTACTAGTTTATTAATCATATATTTTAGTTTTATTTATTACCTTTTAATTAAAAACACATCTACCACACATACATATAGACTTATAACACAATATGTTCCTTGTTTCCAAAGTTTACTACCAAACTGTCGTGGTATAAAAATGTATGAAATTAAAAAACGCTTGTGTATGCATATTAATTGGCATTGTTTAAACCAAAGTTGTCATATCCAAAGTATCTCGCCCTAAACTTTCCGCCATGGTGTCAATTAGTCAAACCGCGTTCCTGGGCATCCTGATCTGGAAAATCGATTCTTTCGATCAAAAACTAAAATCGCATCAAATTTTCCCATTTTATTCATTAACTCTTTTGTATTACCCAAAGATGTCCCGTCCAAGGTATCAATATCTGATAGCAATGCATAACGAACTTGTCCTACACTTTTCGCCATTAAGTTAATTAGTCAACCTGCGTTCTTGATTACCCCTTCTGGAAAGTTCTGTTCCATTCTTTCGCCAGAGGTCGCGTTTCGCCAGCTTCTATCTATCAAAACTGAAATCACTTACATAAGAAACGAATCGCCTTATTTCATTTACTCACCATTTGTCAAATCTTAAGGTAGTCCATCCATAACTATCATATTTCATATTTAATAGATTGCAAGTTTGATCACTAAAATCTTAGTGTGATTTTAAGGGGTTCATTAAATGATGAAAATTCATCTTTGAAATTTTAACAAATTTTGAATATTACTAAAATTATCACATATTGAAGTTAACATTGAAGTCTATGAGAAAAATGCATTTTTAAATATATCTTTTAAGTACAAGTAATTTTCTCACAAATCTCTTGGTCAAAAGTTGCAAAAGCTCTCTCTCTCATTGAAAATGCCAAACAAATTTACAATTTACCATACATATTTTGAGAAAACGATTTTTCCTAATTTTTGTAAAGGGCAGACAACTCTTTAAAAATTTTAAGTGCAAAAAGTTCATTCAATTGACCTCATACATACTCCCGAGTTTTGTTTATGTCAGCCTTATCATAATTTTGAAATAAGTATTTAATGTTGTTTAGATCAATCAAAATTGTTAAATTCCCCTCAGTTATGAATGGACTACCTTAACTCCCAAAGTAAGTTCCAAATAATTATATTCACTGTTTACGTAATCATTTAATATTATTTCATTGCAATCATATATTTTGATGCAAACTACCCCTATCATGAATACGCCAAAGCGCCTTACTCTCATTTTTGCTATTTCGGGCAAGTTTATCGAAAATGAAAATAGGCTTTTGATTAATTTCACAATAACTACTCATCAGTTATAATTCAATTATAGCTTACGGACATCATCTCACACGTGTTGAAATGCCAAAGGTATAAGCAGTTATTCTGGTTCAGATAAAAGACTGTTTTGAACCCCCACCCCCAATTTTACTTCCCGTTTAGTGCATATGTAATGGGAATTTGCCGGCAATAAATGAAGATATTCACACGTCCACTTTAACCAGATTTCTTTAATGATGTAATTTTTTAGACTCTGTTATTATCATATAATAAGATAAATATAACATAATTAGATCATATCAAGTCATAAAGTAAAGTTATATATTATTACGATATAGTTATCTTTGAATACATTTCAATTGAAATATACACATTTCGCTATTCCCATATACGTGATATAATTTACATTCTGTTCAAAATCATAAAGACACAGTTAAGGGAAATAACTCTTACCAAAATTAACATACAAGAGTTATCTTTCTTTTACAATACAATATTTAATACAATTATTAATCATACCAATTAATGGAATTGAATCCGGTTCCAAACACCGTTCAATTATCTTCTACTCATGATGTTAATTCATCTGAATATTAAATATATATCTAAATATATGTTCGTTACCTATATATTTCCTATTCACAATATAAAACACTTAAACATTTCCTTAGAAATATTTACTACTATATATTAAGCTGTATTTATTAATCTTGTCCATCAGATTTATCTACTTCTGATATAATGAAAAATACACTTTGACTTATCAGATTTATCTACATCTGAAGTATACAATATTTACAAAGTAATTCCTTCTAAATTCTTAATCCTGGTAGTTAATATTATAAACTCATCTTTCTATAATGTTAGTAAATGGTTAAAATAGAAACTTACATTGTCTGGATGTATTCAGGTCTTCAGAATGAAATATTTAGCAAAATCATGAAACATAAACTTCTCTGTTCAATATCTAAAAGTGGTCTACCTGAATACTATTCACAAGACAATGGAAACTCTTGACCAATAAAACCCGAGAATTTTCAATACCAACCAATGAATGTAAAATGTTTGAATGTGTCTGAGTGGATCTAAAGGGGTGGAAAGCTCTAACTAAATACCTTGTTAGTTGAAGAAAGAGTTAGAAATTATTTTATTTATTTGATAAAAACTGTTATTTATTTACTAGTTTATTAATCATATATTTTAGTTTTATTTATTACCTTTTAATTAAAAACACATCTACCACACATACATATAGACTTATAACACAATATGTTCCTTGTTTCCAAAGTTTACTACCAAACTGTCGTGGTATAAAAATGTATGAAATTAAAAAACGCTTGTGTATGCATATTAATTGGCATTGTTTAAACCAAAGTTGTCATATCCAAAGTATCTCGCCCTAAACTTTCCGCCATGGTGTCAATTAGTCAAACCGCGTTCCTGGGCATCCTGATCTGGAAAATCGATTCTTTCGATCAAAAACTAAAATCGCATCAAATTTTCCCATTTTATTCATTAACTCTTTTGTATTACCCAAAGATGTCCCGTCCAAGGTATCAATATCTGATAGCAATGCATAACGAACTTGTCCTACACTTTTCGCCATTAAGTTAATTAGTCAACCTGCGTTCTTGATTACCCCTTCTGGAAAGTTCTGTTCCATTCTTTCGCCAGAGGTCGCGTTTCGCAAGCTTCTATCTATCAAAACTGAAATCACTTACATAAGAAACGAATCGCCTTATTTCATTTACTCACCATTTGTCAAATCTTAAGGTAGTCCATCCATAACTATCATATTTCATATTTAATAGATTGCAAGTTTGATCACTAAAATCTTAGTGTGATTTTAAGGGGTTCATTAAATGATGAAAATTCATCTTTGAAATTTTAACAAATTTTGAATATTACTAAAATTATCACATATTGAAGTTAACATTGAAGTCTATGAGAAAAATGCATTTTTAAATATATCTTTTAAGTACAAGTAATTTTCTCACAAATCTCTTGGTCAAAAGTTGCAAAAGCTCTCTCTCTCATTGAAAATGCCAAACAAATTTACAATTTACCATACATATTTTGAGAAAACGATTTTTCCTAATTTTTGTAAAGGGCAGACAACTCTTTAAAAATTTTAAGTGCAAAAAGTTCATTCAATTGACCTCATACATACTCCCGAGTTTTGTTTATGTCAGCCTTATCATAATTTTGAAATAAGTATTTAATGTTGTTTAGATCAATCAAAATTGTTAAATTCCCCTCAGTTATGAATGGACTACCTTAACTCCCAAAGTAAGTTCCAAATAATTATATTCACTGTTTACGTAATCATTTAATATTATTTCATTGCAATCATATATTTTGATGCAAACTACCCCTATCATGAATACGCCAAAGCGCCTTACTCTCATTTTTGCTATTTCGGGCAAGTTTATCGAAAATGAAAATAGGCTTTTGATTAATTTCACAATAACTACTCATCAGTTATAATTCAATTATAGCTTACGGACATCATCTCACACGTGTTGAAATGCCAAAGGTATAAGCAGTTATTCTGGTTCAGATAAAAGACTGTTTTGAACCCCCACCCCCAATTTTACTTCCCGTTTAGTGCATATGTAATGGGAATTTGCCGGCAATAAATGAAGATATTCACACGTCCACTTTAACCAGATTTCTTTAATGATGTAATTTTTTAGACTCTGTTATTATCATATAATAAGATAAATATAACATAATTAGATCATATCAAGTCATAAAGTAAAGTTATATATTATTACGATATAGTTATCTTTGAATACATTTCAATTGAAATATACACATTTCGCTATTCCCATATACGTGATATAATTTACATTCTGTTCAAAATCATAAAGACACAGTTAAGGGAAATAACTCTTACCAAAATTAACATACAAGAGTTATCTTTCTTTTACAATACAATATTTAATACAATTATTAATCATACCAATTAATGGAATTGAATCCGGTTCCAAACACCGTTCAATTATCTTCTACTCATGATGTTAATTCATCTGAATATTAAATATATATCTAAATATATGTTCGTTACCTATATATTTCCTATTCACAATATAAAACACTTAAACATTTCCTTAGAAATATTTACTACTATATATTAAGCTGTATTTATTAATCTTGTCCATCAGATTTATCTACTTCTGATATAATGAAAAATACACTTTGACTTATCAGATTTATCTACATCTGAAGTATACAATATTTACAAAGTAATTCCTTCTAAATTCTTAATCCTGGTAGTTAATATTATAAACTCATCTTTCTATAATGTTAGTAAATGGTTAAAATAGAAACTTACATTGTCTGGATGTATTCAGGTCTTCAGAATGAAATATTTAGCAAAATCATGAAACATAAACTTCTCTGTTCAATATCTAAAAGTGGTCTACCTGAATACTATTCACAAGACAATGGAAACTCTTGACCAATAAAACCCGAGAATTTTCAATACCAACCAATGAATGTAAAATGTTTGAATGTGTCTGAGTGGATCTAAAGGGGTGGAAAGCTCTAACTAAATACCTTGTTAGTTGAAGAAAGAGTTAGAAATTATTTTATTTATTTGATAAAAACTGTTATTTATTTACTAGTTTATTAATCATATATTTTAGTTTTATTTATTACCTTTTAATTAAAAACACATCTACCACACATACATATAGACTTATAACACAATATGTTCCTTGTTTCCAAAGTTTACTACCAAACTGTCGTGGTATAAAAATGTATGAAATTAAAAAACGCTTGTGTATGCATATTAATTGGCATTGTTTAAACCAAAGTTGTCATATCCAAAGTATCTCGCCCTAAACTTTCCGCCATGGTGTCAATTAGTCAAACCGCGTTCCTGGGCATCCTGATCTGGAAAATCGATTCTTTCGATCAAAAACTAAAATCGCATCAAATTTTCCCATTTTATTCATTAACTCTTTTGTATTACCCAAAGATGTCCCGTCCAAGGTATCAATATCTGATAGCAATGCATAACGAACTTGTCCTACACTTTTCGCCATTAAGTTAATTAGTCAACCTGCGTTCTTGATTACCCCTTCTGGAAAGTTCTGTTCCATTCTTTCGCCAGAGGTCGCGTTTCGCAAGCTTCTATCTATCAAAACTGAAATCACTTACATAAGAAACGAATCGCCTTATTTCATTTACTCACCATTTGTCAAATCTTAAGGTAGTCCATCCATAACTATCATATTTCATATTTAATAGATTGCAAGTTTGATCACTAAAATCTTAGTGTGATTTTAAGGGGTTCATTAAATGATGAAAATTCATCTTTGAAATTTTAACAAATTTTGAATATTACTAAAATTATCACATATTGAAGTTAACATTGAAGTCTATGAGAAAAATGCATTTTTAAATATATCTTTTAAGTACAAGTAATTTTCTCACAAATCTCTTGGTCAAAAGTTGCAAAAGCTCTCTCTCTCATTGAAAATGCCAAACAAATTTACAATTTACCATACATATTTTGAGAAAACGATTTTTCCTAATTTTTGTAAAGGGCAGACAACTCTTTAAAAATTTTAAGTGCAAAAAGTTCATTCAATTGACCTCATACATACTCCCGAGTTTTGTTTATGTCAGCCTTATCATAATTTTGAAATAAGTATTTAATGTTGTTTAGATCAATCAAAATTGTTAAATTCCCCTCAGTTATGAATGGACTACCTTAACTCCCAAAGTAAGTTCCAAATAATTATATTCACTGTTTACGTAATCATTTAATATTATTTCATTGCAATCATATATTTTGATGCAAACTACCCCTATCATGAATACGCCAAAGCGCCTTACTCTCATTTTTGCTATTTCGGGCAAGTTTATCGAAAATGAAAATAGGCTTTTGATTAATTTCACAATAACTACTCATCAGTTATAATTCAATTATAGCTTACGGACATCATCTCACACGTGTTGAAATGCCAAAGGTATAAGCAGTTATTCTGGTTCAGATAAAAGACTGTTTTGAACCCCCACCCCCAATTTTACTTCCCGTTTAGTGCATATGTAATGGGAATTTGCCGGCAATAAATGAAGATATTCACACGTCCACTTTAACCAGATTTCTTTAATGATGTAATTTTTTAGACTCTGTAATATAATATCATATAATAAGATAAATATAACATAATTAGATCATATCAAGTCATAAAGTAAAGTTATATATTATTACGATATAGTTATCTTTGAATACATTTCAATTGAAATATACACATTTCGCTATTCCCATATACGTGATATAATTTACATTCTGTTCAAAATCATAAAGACACAGTTAAGGGAAATAACTCTTACCAAAATTAACATACAAGAGTTATCTTTCTTTTACAATACAATATTTAATACAATTATTAATCATACCAATTAATGGAATTGAATCCGGTTCCAAACACCGTTCAATTATCTTCTACTCATGATGTTAATTCATCTGAATATTAAATATATATCTAAATATATGTTCGTTACCTATATATTTCCTATTCACAATATAAAACACTTAAACATTTCCTTAGAAATATTTACTACTATATATTAAGCTGTATTTATTAATCTTGTCCATCAGATTTATCTACTTCTGATATAATGAAAAATACACTTTGACTTATCAGATTTATCTACATCTGAAGTATACAATATTTACAAAGTAATTCCTTCTAAATTCTTAATCCTGGTAGTTAATATTATAAACTCATCTTTCTATAATGTTAGTAAATGGTTAAAATAGAAACTTACATTGTCTGGATGTATTCAGGTCTTCAGAATGAAATATTTAGCAAAATCATGAAACATAAACTTCTCTGTTCAATATCTAAAAGTGGTCTACCTGAATACTATTCACAAGACAATGGAAACTCTTGACCAATAAAACCCGAGAATTTTCAATACCAACCAATGAATGTAAAATGTTTGAATGTGTCTGAGTGGATCTAAAGGGGTGGAAAGCTCTAACTAAATACCTTGTTAGTAGAAGAAAGAGTTAGAAATTATTTTATTTATTTGATAAAAACTGTTATTTATTTACTAGTTTATTAATCATATATTTTAGTTTTATTTATTACCTTTTAATTAAAAACACATCTACCACACATACATATAGACTTATAACACAATATGTTCCTTGTTTCCAAAGTTTACTACCAAACTGTCGTGGTATAAAAATGTATGAAATTAAAAAACGCTTGTGTATGCATATTAATTGGCATTGTTTAAACCAAAGTTGTCATATCCAAAGTATCTCGCCCTAAACTTTCCGCCATGGTGTCAATTAGTCAAACCGCGTTCCTGGGCATCCTGATCTGGAAAATCGATTCTTTCGATCAAAAACTAAAATCGCATCAAATTTTCCCATTTTATTCATTAACTCTTTTGTATTACCCAAAGATGTCCCGTCCAAGGTATGAATATCTGATAGCAATGCATAACGAACTTGTCCTACACTTTTCGCCATTAAGTTAATTAGTCAACCTGCCTTCTTGATTACCCCTTCTGGAAAGTTCTGTTCCATTCTTTCGCCAGAGGTCGCGCTTCGCCAGCTTCTATCTATCAAAACTGAAATCACTTAGATTAGAAACGAATCGCCTTATTTCATTTACTCACCATTTGTCAAATCTTAAGGTAGTCCATCCATAACTATCATATTTCATATTTAATAGATAGCAAGTTTAATCACTAAAATCTTAGTGTGATTTTAAGGGGTTCATTAAAATGATGAAAATTCATCTTTGAAATTTTAAAAAATTTTGAATATTACTAAACTTATCACATATTGAAGTTAACATTGAAGTTGACATTCTGTTCAAAATCATAAAGACACAGTTAAGGGAAATAACTCTTACCAAAATTAACATACAAGAGTTATCTTTCTTTTACAATACAATTTTTAATACAATTATTAATCATACCAATTAATGGAATTGAATCCGGTTCCAAACACCGTTCAATTATCTTCTACTCATGATGTTAATTCATCTGAATATTAAATATATATCTAAATATATGTTCGTTACCTATATATTTCCTATTCACAATATAAAACACTTAAACATTTCCTTAGAAATATTTACTACTATATATTAAGCTGTATTTGTTAATCTTGTCCATCAGATTTATCTACTTCTGATATAATGAAAAATACACTTTGACTTATCAGATTTATCTACATCTGAAGTATACAATATTTACAAAGTAATTCCTTCTAAATTCTTAATCCTGGTAGTTAATATTATAAACTCATCTTTCTATAATGTTAGTAAATGGTTAAAATAGAAACTTACATTGTCTGGATGTATTCAGGTCTTCAGAATGAAATATTTAGCAAAATCATGAAACATAAACTTCTCTGTTCAATATCTAAAAGTGGTCTACCTGAATACTATTCACAAGACAATGGAAACTCTTGACCAATAAAACCCGAGAATTTTCAATACCAACCAATGAATGTAAAATGTTTGAATGTGTCTGAGTGGATCTAAAGGGGTGGAAAGCTCTAACTAAATACCTTGTTAGTAGAAGAAAGAGTTAGAAATTATTTTATTTATTTGATAAAAACTGTTATTTATTTACTAGTTTATTAATCATATATTTTAGTTTTATTTATTACCTTTTAATTAAAAACACATCTACCACACATACATATAGACTTATAACACAATATGTTCCTTGTTTCCAAAGTTTACTACCAAACTGTCGTGGTATAAAAATGTATGAAATTAAAAAACGCTTGTGTATGCATATTAATTGGCATTGTTTAAACCAAAGTTGTCATATCCAAAGTATCTCGCCCTAAACTTTCCGCCATGGTGTCAATTAGTCAAACCGCGTTCCTGGGCATCCTGATCTGGAAAATCGATTCTTTCGATCAAAAACTAAAATCGCATCAAATTTTCCCATTTTATTCATTAACTCTTTTGTATTACCCAAAGATGTCCCGTCCAAGGTATGAATATCTGATAGCAATGCATAACGAACTTGTCCTACACTTTTCGCCATTAAGTTAATTAGTCAACCTGCGTTCTTGATTACCCCTTCTGGAAAGTTCTGTTCCATTCTTTCGCCAGAGGTCGCGTTTCGCAAGCTTCTATCTATCAAAACTGAAATCACTTACATAAGAAACGAATCGCCTTATTTCATTTACTCACCATTTGTCAAATCTTAAGGTAGTCCATCCATAACTATCATATTTCATATTTAATAGATTGCAAGTTTGATCACTAAAATCTTAGTGTGATTTTAAGGGGTTCATTAAATGATGAAAATTCATCTTTGAAATTTTAACAAATTTTGAATATTACTAAAATTATCACATATTGAAGTTAACATTGAAGTCTATGAGAAAAATGCATTTTTAAATATATCTTTTAAGTACAAGTAATTTTCTCACAAATCTCTTGGTCAAAAGTTGCAAAAGCTCTCTCTCTCATTGAAAATGCCAAACAAATTTACAATTTACCATACATATTTTGAGAAAACGATTTTTCCTAATTTTTGTAAAGGGCAGACAACTCTTTAAAAATTTTAAGTGCAAAAAGTTCATTCAATTGACCTCATACATACTCCCGAGTTTTGTTTATGTCAGCCTTATCATAATTTTGAAATAAGTATTTAATGTTGTTTAGATCAATCAAAATTGTTAAATTCCCCTCAGTTATGAATGGACTACCTTAACTCCCAAAGTAAGTTCCAAATAATTATATTCACTGTTTACGTAATCATTTAATATTATTTCATTGCAATCATATATTTTGATGCAAACTACCCCTATCATGAATACGCCAAAGCGCCTTACTCTCATTTTTGCTATTTCGGGCAAGTTTATCGAAAATGAAAATAGGCTTTTGATTAATTTCACAATAACTACTCATCAGTTATAATTCAATTATAGCTTACGGACATCATCTCACACGTGTTGAAATGCCAAAGGTATAAGCAGTTATTCTGGTTCAGATAAAAGACTGTTTTGAACCCCCACCCCCAATTTTACTTCCCGTTTAGTGCATATGTAATGGGAATTTGCCGGCAATAAATGAAGATATTCACACGTCCACTTTAACCAGATTTCTTTAATGATGTAATTTTTTAGACTCTGTAATATAATATCATATAATAAGATAAATATAACATAATTAGATCATATCAAGTCATAAAGTAAAGTTATATATTATTACGATATAGTTATCTTTGAATACATTTCAATTGAAATATACACATTTCGCTATTCCCATATACGTGATATAATTTACATTCTGTTCAAAATCATAAAGACACAGTTAAGGGAAATAACTCTTACCAAAATTAACATACAAGAGTTATCTTTCTTTTACAATACAATATTTAATACAATTATTAATCATACCAATTAATGGAATTGAATCCGGTTCCAAACACCGTTCAATTATCTTCTACTCATGATGTTAATTCATCTGAATATTAAATATATATCTAAATATATGTTCGTTACCTATATATTTCCTATTCACAATATAAAACACTTAAACATTTCCTTAGAAATATTTACTACTATATATTAAGCTGTATTTATTAATCTTGTCCATCAGATTTATCTACTTCTGATATAATGAAAAATACACTTTGACTTATCAGATTTATCTACATCTGAAGTATACAATATTTACAAAGTAATTCCTTCTAAATTCTTAATCCTGGTAGTTAATATTATAAACTCATCTTTCTATAATGTTAGTAAATGGTTAAAATAGAAACTTACATTGTCTGGATGTATTCAGGTCTTCAGAATGAAATATTTAGCAAAATCATGAAACATAAACTTCTCTGTTCAATATCTAAAAGTGGTCTACCTGAATACTATTCACAAGACAATGGAAACTCTTGACCAATAAAACCCGAGAATTTTCAATACCAACCAATGAATGTAAAATGTTTGAATGTGTCTGAGTGGATCTAAAGGGGTGGAAAGCTCTAACTAAATACCTTGTTAGTAGAAGAAAGAGTTAGAAATTATTTTATTTATTTGATAAAAACTGTTATTTATTTACTAGTTTATTAATCATATATTTTAGTTTTATTTATTACCTTTTAATTAAAAACACATCTACCACACATACATATAGACTTATAACACAATATGTTCCTTGTTTCCAAAGTTTACTACCAAACTGTCGTGGTATAAAAATGTATGAAATTAAAAAACGCTTGTGTATGCATATTAATTGGCATTGTTTAAACCAAAGTTGTCATATCCAAAGTATCTCGCCCTAAACTTTCCGCCATGGTGTCAATTAGTCAAACCGCGTTCCTGGGCATCCTGATCTGGAAAATCGATTCTTTCGATCAAAAACTAAAATCGCATCAAATTTTCCCATTTTATTCATTAACTCTTTTGTATTACCCAAAGATGTCCCGTCCAAGGTATGAATATCTGATAGCAATGCATAACGAACTTGTCCTACACTTTTCGCCATTAAGTTAATTAGTCAACCTGCCTTCTTGATTACCCCTTCTGGAAAGTTCTGTTCCATTCTTTCGCCAGAGGTCGCGCTTCGCCAGCTTCTATCTATCAAAACTGAAATCACTTAGATAAGAAACGAATCGCCTTATTTCATTTACTCACCATTTGTCAAATCTTAAGGTAGTCCATCCATAACTATCATATTTCATATTTAATAGATAGCAAGTTTAATCACTAAAATCTTAGTGTGATTTTAAGGGGTTCATTAAAATGATGAAAATTCATCTTTGAAATTTTAAAAAATTTTGAATATTACTAAACTTATCACATATTGAAGTTAACATTGAAGTTGACATTCTGTTCAAAATCATAAAGACACAGTTAAGGGAAATAACTCTTACCAAAATTAACATACAAGAGTTATCTTTCTTTTACAATACAATTTTTAATACAATTATTAATCATACCAATTAATGGAATTGAATCCGGTTCCAAACACCGTTCAATTATCTTCTACTCATGATGTTAATTCATCTGAATATTAAATATATATCTAAATATATGTTCGTTACCTATATATTTCCTATTCACAATATAAAACACTTAAACATTTCCTTAGAAATATTTACTACTATATATTAAGCTGTATTTGTTAATCTTGTCCATCAGATTTATCTACTTCTGATATAATGAAAAATACACTTTGACTTATCAGATTTATCTACATCTGAAGTATACAATATTTACAAAGTAATTCCTTCTAAATTCTTAATCCTGGTAGTTAATATTATAAACTCATCTTTCTATAATGTTAGTAAATGGTTAAAATAGAAACTTACATTGTCTGGATGTATTCAGGTCTTCAGAATGAAATATTTAGCAAAATCATGAAACATAAACTTCTCTGTTCAATATCTAAAAGTGGTCTACCTGAATACTATTCACAAGACAATGGAAACTCTTGACCAATAAAACCCGAGAATTTTCAATACCAACCAATGAATGTAAAATGTTTGAATGTGTCTGAGTGGATCTAAAGGGGTGGAAAGCTCTAACTAAATACCTTGTTAGTAGAAGAAAGAGTTAGAAATTATTTTATTTATTTGATAAAAACTGTTATTTATTTACTAGTTTATTAATCATATATTTTAGTTTTATTTATTACCTTTTAATTAAAAACACATCTACCACACATACATATAGACTTATAACACAATATGTTCCTTGTTTCCAAAGTTTACTACCAAACTGTCGTGGTATAAAAATGTATGAAATTAAAAAACGCTTGTGTATGCATATTAATTGGCATTGTTTAAACCAAAGTTGTCATATCCAAAGTATCTCGCCCTAAACTTTCCGCCATGGTGTCAATTAGTCAAACCGCGTTCCTGGGCATCCTGATCTGGAAAATCGATTCTTTCGATCAAAAACTAAAATCGCATCAAATTTTCCCATTTTATTCATTAACTCTTTTGTATTACCCAAAGATGTCCCGTCCAAGGTATCAATATCTGATAGCAATGCATAACGAACTTGTCCTACACTTTTCGCCATTAAGTTAATTAGTCAACCTGCGTTCTTGATTACCCCTTCTGGAAAGTTCTGTTCCATTCTTTCGCCAGAGGTCGCGTTTCGCAAGCTTCTATCTATCAAAACTGAAATCACTTACATAAGAAACGAATCGCCTTATTTCATTTACTCACCATTTGTCAAATCTTAAGGTAGTCCATCCATAACTATCATATTTCATATTTAATAGATTGCAAGTTTGATCACTAAAATCTTAGTGTGATTTTAAGGGGTTCATTAAATGATGAAAATTCATCTTTGAAATTTTAACAAATTTTGAATATTACTAAAATTATCACATATTGAAGTTAACATTGAAGTCTATGAGAAAAATGCATTTTTAAATATATCTTTTAAGTACAAGTAATTTTCTCACAAATCTCTTGGTCAAAAGTTGCAAAAGCTCTCTCTCTCATTGAAAATGCCAAACAAATTTACAATTTACCATACATATTTTGAGAAAACGATTTTTCCTAATTTTTGTAAAGGGCAGACAACTCTTTAAAAATTTTAAGTGCAAAAAGTTCATTCAATTGACCTCATACATACTCCCGAGTTTTGTTTATGTCAGCCTTATCATAATTTTGAAATAAGTATTTAATGTTGTTTAGATCAATCAAAATTGTTAAATTCCCCTCAGTTATGAATGGACTACCTTAACTCCCAAAGTAAGTTCCAAATAATTATATTCACTGTTTACGTAATCATTTAATATTATTTCATTGCAATCATATATTTTGATGCAAACTACCCCTATCATGAATACGCCAAAGCGCCTTACTCTCATTTTTGCTATTTCGGGCAAGTTTATCGAAAATGAAAATAGGCTTTTGATTAATTTCACAATAACTACTCATCAGTTATAATTCAATTATAGCTTACGGACATCATCTCACACGTGTTGAAATGCCAAAGGTATAAGCAGTTATTCTGGTTCAGATAAAAGACTGTTTTGAACCCCCACCCCCAATTTTACTTCCCGTTTAGTGCATATGTAATGGGAATTTGCCGGCAATAAATGAAGATATTCACACGTCCACTTTAACCAGATTTCTTTAATGATGTAATTTTTTAGACTCTGTAATATAATATCATATAATAAGATAAATATAACATAATTAGATCATATCAAGTCATAAAGTAAAGTTATATATTATTACGATATAGTTATCTTTGAATACATTTCAATTGAAATATACACATTTCGCTATTCCCATATACGTGATATAATTTACATTCTGTTCAAAATCATAAAGACACAGTTAAGGGAAATAACTCTTACCAAAATTAACATACAAGAGTTATCTTTCTTTTACAATACAATATTTAATACAATTATTAATCATACCAATTAATGGAATTGAATCCGGTTCCAAACACCGTTCAATTATCTTCTACTCATGATGTTAATTCATCTGAATATTAAATATATATCTAAATATATGTTCGTTACCTATATATTTCCTATTCACAATATAAAACACTTAAACATTTCCTTAGAAATATTTACTACTATATATTAAGCTGTATTTATTAATCTTGTCCATCAGATTTATCTACTTCTGATATAATGAAAAATACACTTTGACTTATCAGATTTATCTACATCTGAAGTATACAATATTTACAAAGTAATTCCTTCTAAATTCTTAATCCTGGTAGTTAATATTATAAACTCATCTTTCTATAATGTTAGTAAATGGTTAAAATAGAAACTTACATTGTCTGGATGTATTCAGGTCTTCAGAATGAAATATTTAGCAAAATCATGAAACATAAACTTCTCTGTTCAATATCTAAAAGTGGTCTACCTGAATACTATTCACAAGACAATGGAAACTCTTGACCAATAAAACCCGAGAATTTTCAATACCAACCAATGAATGTAAAATGTTTGAATGTGTCTGAGTGGATCTAAAGGGGTGGAAAGCTCTAACTAAATACCTTGTTAGTAGAAGAAAGAGTTAGAAATTATTTTATTTATTTGATAAAAACTGTTATTTATTTACTAGTTTATTAATCATATATTTTAGTTTTATTTATTACCTTTTAATTAAAAACACATCTACCACACATACATATAGACTTATAACACAATATGTTCCTTGTTTCCAAAGTTTACTACCAAACTGTCGTGGTATAAAAATGTATGAAATTAAAAAACGCTTGTGTATGCATATTAATTGGCATTGTTTAAACCAAAGTTGTCATATCCAAAGTATCTCGCCCTAAACTTTCCGCCATGGTGTCAATTAGTCAAACCGCGTTCCTGGGCATCCTGATCTGGAAAATCGATTCTTTCGATCAAAAACTAAAATCGCATCAAATTTTCCCATTTTATTCATTAACTCTTTTGTATTACCCAAAGATGTCCCGTCCAAGGTATGAATATCTGATAGCAATGCATAACGAACTTGTCCTACACTTTTCGCCATTAAGTTAATTAGTCAACCTGCCTTCTTGATTACCCCTTCTGGAAAGTTCTGTTCCATTCTTTCGCCAGAGGTCGCGCTTCGCCAGCTTCTATCTATCAAAACTGAAATCACTTAGATAAGAAACGAATCGCCTTATTTCATTTACTCACCATTTGTCAAATCTTAAGGTAGTCCATCCATAACTATCATATTTCATATTTAATAGATAGCAAGTTTAATCACTAAAATCTTAGTGTGATTTTAAGGGGTTCATTAAAATGATGAAAATTCATCTTTGAAATTTTAAAAAATTTTGAATATTACTAAACTTATCACATATTGAAGTTAACATTGAAGTTGACATTCTGTTCAAAATCATAAAGACACAGTTAAGGGAAATAACTCTTACCAAAATTAACATACAAGAGTTATCTTTCTTTTACAATACAATTTTTAATACAATTATTAATCATACCAATTAATGGAATTGAATCCGGTTCCAAACACCGTTCAATTATCTTCTACTCATGATGTTAATTCATCTGAATATTAAATATATATCTAAATATATGTTCGTTACCTATATATTTCCTATTCACAATATAAAACACTTAAACATTTCCTTAGAAATATTTACTACTATATATTAAGCTGTATTTGTTAATCTTGTCCATCAGATTTATCTACTTCTGATATAATGAAAAATACACTTTGACTTATCAGATTTATCTACATCTGAAGTATACAATATTTACAAAGTAATTCCTTCTAAATTCTTAATCCTGGTAGTTAATATTATAAACTCATCTTTCTATAATGTTAGTAAATGGTTAAAATAGAAACTTACATTGTCTGGATGTATTCAGGTCTTCAGAATGAAATATTTAGCAAAATCATGAAACATAAACTTCTCTGTTCAATATCTAAAAGTGGTCTACCTGAATACTATTCACAAGACAATGGAAACTCTTGACCAATAAAACCCGAGAATTTTCAATACCAACCAATGAATGTAAAATGTTTGAATGTGTCTGAGTGGATCTAAAGGGGTGGAAAGCTCTAACTAAATACCTTGTTAGTAGAAGAAAGAGTTAGAAATTATTTTATTTATTTGATAAAAACTGTTATTTATTTACTAGTTTATTAATCATATATTTTAGTTTTATTTATTACCTTTTAATTAAAAACACATCTACCACACATACATATAGACTTATAACACAATATGTTCCTTGTTTCCAAAGTTTACTACCAAACTGTCGTGGTATAAAAATGTATGAAATTAAAAAACGCTTGTGTATGCATATTAATTGGCATTGTTTAAACCAAAGTTGTCATATCCAAAGTATCTCGCCCTAAACTTTCCGCCATGGTGTCAATTAGTCAAACCGCGTTCCTGGGCATCCTGATCTGGAAAATCGATTCTTTCGATCAAAAACTAAAATCGCATCAAATTTTCCCATTTTATTCATTAACTCTTTTGTATTACCCAAAGATGTCCCGTCCAAGGTATCAATATCTGATAGCAATGCATAACGAACTTGTCCTACACTTTTCGCCATTAAGTTAATTAGTCAACCTGCGTTCTTGATTACCCCTTCTGGAAAGTTCTGTTCCATTCTTTCGCCAGAGGTCGCGTTTCGCAAGCTTCTATCTATCAAAACTGAAATCACTTACATAAGAAACGAATCGCCTTATTTCATTTACTCACCATTTGTCAAATCTTAAGGTAGTCCATCCATAACTATCATATTTCATATTTAATAGATTGCAAGTTTGATCACTAAAATCTTAGTGTGATTTTAAGGGGTTCATTAAATGATGAAAATTCATCTTTGAAATTTTAACAAATTTTGAATATTACTAAAATTATCACATATTGAAGTTAACATTGAAGTCTATGAGAAAAATGCATTTTTAAATATATCTTTTAAGTACAAGTAATTTTCTCACAAATCTCTTGGTCAAAAGTTGCAAAAGCTCTCTCTCTCATTGAAAATGCCAAACAAATTTACAATTTACCATACATATTTTGAGAAAACGATTTTTCCTAATTTTTGTAAAGGGCAGACAACTCTTTAAAAATTTTAAGTGCAAAAAGTTCATTCAATTGACCTCATACATACTCCCGAGTTTTGTTTATGTCAGCCTTATCATAATTTTGAAATAAGTATTTAATGTTGTTTAGATCAATCAAAATTGTTAAATTCCCCTCAGTTATGAATGGACTACCTTAACTCCCAAAGTAAGTTCCAAATAATTATATTCACTGTTTACGTAATCATTTAATATTATTTCATTGCAATCATATATTTTGATGCAAACTACCCCTATCATGAATACGCCAAAGCGCCTTACTCTCATTTTTGCTATTTCGGGCAAGTTTATCGAAAATGAAAATAGGCTTTTGATTAATTTCACAATAACTACTCATCAGTTATAATTCAATTATAGCTTACGGACATCATCTCACACGTGTTGAAATGCCAAAGGTATAAGCAGTTATTCTGGTTCAGATAAAAGACTGTTTTGAACCCCCACCCCCAATTTTACTTCCCGTTTAGTGCATATGTAATGGGAATTTGCCGGCAATAAATGAAGATATTCACACGTCCACTTTAACCAGATTTCTTTAATGATGTAATTTTTTAGACTCTGTAATATAATATCATATAATAAGATAAATATAACATAATTAGATCATATCAAGTCATAAAGTAAAGTTATATATTATTACGATATAGTTATCTTTGAATACATTTCAATTGAAATATACACATTTCGCTATTCCCATATACGTGATATAATTTACATTCTGTTCAAAATCATAAAGACACAGTTAAGGGAAATAACTCTTACCAAAATTAACATACAAGAGTTATCTTTCTTTTACAATACAATTTTTAATACAATTATTAATCATACCAATTAATGGAATTGAATCCGGTTCCAAACACCGTTCAATTATCTTCTACTCATGATGTTAATTCATCTGAATATTAAATATATATCTAAATATATGTTCGTTACCTATATATTTCCTATTCACAATATAAAACACTTAAACATTTCCTTAGAAATATTTACTACTATATATTAAGCTGTATTTATTAATCTTGTCCATCAGATTTATCTACTTCTGATATAATGAAAAATACACTTTGACTTATCAGATTTATCTACATCTGAAGTATACAATATTTACAAAGTAATTCCTTCTAAATTCTTAATCCTGGTAGTTAATATTATAAACTCATCTTTCTATAATGTTAGTAAATGGTTAAAATAGAA
Source organism: Magallana nippona (assembly GCA_033439105.1). Classification (NCBI taxonomy): domain Eukaryota; kingdom Metazoa; phylum Mollusca; class Bivalvia; order Ostreida; family Ostreidae; genus Magallana; species Magallana nippona. The sequence continues at coordinate 32,181,804 of CM065918.1, read as the reverse complement.
ACTTACATTGTCTGGATGTATTCAGGTCTTCAGAATGAAATATTTAGCAAAATCATGAAACATAAACTTCTCTGTTCAATATCTAAAAGTGGTCTACCTGAATACTATTCACAAGACAATGGAAACTCTTGACCAATAAAACCCGAGAATTTTCAATACCAACCAATGAATGTAAAATGTTTGAATGTGTCTGAGTGGATCTAAAGGGGTGGAAAGCTCTAACTAAATACCTTGTTAGTAGAAGAAAGAGTTAGAAATTATTTTATTTATTTGATAAAAACTGTTATTTATTTACTAGTTTATTAATCATATATTTTAGTTTTATTTATTACCTTTTAATTAAAAACACATCTACCACACATACATATAGACTTATAACACAATATGTTCCTTGTTTCCAAAGTTTACTACCAAACTGTCGTGGTATAAAAATGTATGAAATTAAAAAACGCTTGTGTATGCATATTAATTGGCATTGTTTAAACCAAAGTTGTCATATCCAAAGTATCTCGCCCTAAACTTTCCGCCATGGTGTCAATTAGTCAAACCGCGTTCCTGGGCATCCTGATCTGGAAAATCGATTCTTTCGATCAAAAACTAAAATCGCATCAAATTTTCCCATTTTATTCATTAACTCTTTTGTATTACCCAAAGATGTCCCGTCCAAGGTATGAATATCTGATAGCAATGCATAACGAACTTGTCCTACACTTTTCGCCATTAAGTTAATTAGTCAACCTGCCTTCTTGATTACCCCTTCTGGAAAGTTCTGTTCCATTCTTTCGCCAGAGGTCGCGCTTCGCCAGCTTCTATCTATCAAAACTGAAATCACTTAGATAAGAAACGAATCGCCTTATTTCATTTACTCACCATTTGTCAAATCTTAAGGTAGTCCATCCATAACTATCATATTTCATATTTAATAGATAGCAAGTTTAATCACTAAAATCTTAGTGTGATTTTAAGGGGTTCATTAAAATGATGAAAATTCATCTTTGAAATTTTAAAAAATTTTGAATATTACTAAACTTATCACATATTGAAGTTAACATTGAAGTTGACATTCTGTTCAAAATCATAAAGACACAGTTAAGGGAAATAACTCTTACCAAAATTAACATACAAGAGTTATCTTTCTTTTACAATACAATTTTTAATACAATTATTAATCATACCAATTAATGGAATTGAATCCGGTTCCAAACACCGTTCAATTATCTTCTACTCATGATGTTAATTCATCTGAATATTAAATATATATCTAAATATATGTTCGTTACCTATATATTTCCTATTCACAATATAAAACACTTAAACATTTCCTTAGAAATATTTACTACTATATATTAAGCTGTATTTGTTAATCTTGTCCATCAGATTTATCTACTTCTGATATAATGAAAAATACACTTTGACTTATCAGATTTATCTACATCTGAAGTATACAATATTTACAAAGTAATTCCTTCTAAATTCTTAATCCTGGTAGTTAATATTATAAACTCATCTTTCTATAATGTTAGTAAATGGTTAAAATAGAAACTTACATTGTCTGGATGTATTCAGGTCTTCAGAATGAAATATTTAGCAAAATCATGAAACATAAACTTCTCTGTTCAATATCTAAAAGTGGTCTACCTGAATACTATTCACAAGACAATGGAAACTCTTGACCAATAAAACCCGAGAATTTTCAATACCAACCAATGAATGTAAAATGTTTGAATGTGTCTGAGTGGATCTAAAGGGGTGGAAAGCTCTAACTAAATACCTTGTTAGTAGAAGAAAGAGTTAGAAATTATTTTATTTATTTGATAAAAACTGTTATTTATTTACTAGTTTATTAATCATATATTTTAGTTTTATTTATTACCTTTTAATTAAAAACACATCTACCACACATACATATAGACTTATAACACAATATGTTCCTTGTTTCCAAAGTTTACTACCAAACTGTCGTGGTATAAAAATGTATGAAATTAAAAAACGCTTGTGTATGCATATTAATTGGCATTGTTTAAACCAAAGTTGTCATATCCAAAGTATCTCGCCCTAAACTTTCCGCCATGGTGTCAATTAGTCAAACCGCGTTCCTGGGCATCCTGATCTGGAAAATCGATTCTTTCGATCAAAAACTAAAATCGCATCAAATTTTCCCATTTTATTCATTAACTCTTTTGTATTACCCAAAGATGTCCCGTCCAAGGTATGAATATCTGATAGCAATGCATAACGAACTTGTCCTACACTTTTCGCCATTAAGTTAATTAGTCAACCTGCCTTCTTGATTACCCCTTCTGGAAAGTTCTGTTCCATTCTTTCGCCAGAGGTCGCGCTTCGCCAGCTTCTATCTATCAAAACTGAAATCACTTAGATAAGAAACGAATCGCCTTATTTCATTTACTCACCATTTGTCAAATCTTAAGGTAGTCCATCCATAACTATCATATTTCATATTTAATAGATAGCAAGTTTGATCACTAAAATCTTAGTGTGATTTTAAGGGGTTCATTAAAATGATGAAAATTCATCTTTGAAATTTTAAAAAATTTTGAATATTACTAAACTTATCACATATTGAAGTTAACATTGAAGTTGACATTCTGTTCAAAATCATAAAGACACAGTTAAGGGAAATAACTCTTACCAAAATTAACATACAAGAGTTATCTTTCTTTTACAATACAATTTTTAATACAATTATTAATCATACCAATTAATGGAATTGAATCCGGTTCCAAACACCGTTCAATTATCTTCTACTCATGATGTTAATTCATCTGAATATTAAATATATATCTAAATATATGTTCGTTACCTATATATTTCCTATTCACAATATAAAACACTTAAACATTTCCTTAGAAATATTTACTACTATATATTAAGCTGTATTTATTAATCTTGTCCATCAGATTTATCTACTTCTGATATAATGAAAAATACACTTTGACTTATCAGATTTATCTACATCTGAAGTATACAATATTTACAAAGTAATTCCTTCTAAATTCTTAATCCTGGTAGTTAATATTATAAACTCATCTTTCTATAATGTTAGTAAATGGTTAAAATAGAAACTTACATTGTCTGGATGTATTCAGGTCTTCAGAATGAAATATTTAGCAAAATCATGAAACATAAACTTCTCTGTTCAATATCTAAAAGTGGTCTACCTGAATACTATTCACAAGACAATGGAAACTCTTGACCAATAAAACCCGAGAATTTTCAATACCAACCAATGAATGTAAAATGTTTGAATGTGTCTGAGTGGATCTAAAGGGGTGGAAAGCTCTAACTAAATACCTTGTTAGTAGAAGAAAGAGTTAGAAATTATTTTATTTATTTGATAAAAACTGTTATTTATTTACTAGTTTATTAATCATATATTTTAGTTTTATTTATTACCTTTTAATTAAAAACACATCTACCACACATACATATAGACTTATAACACAATATGTTCCTTGTTTCCAAAGTTTACTACCAAACTGTCGTGGTATAAAAATGTATGAAATTAAAAAACGCTTGTGTATGCATATTAATTGGCATTGTTTAAACCAAAGTTGTCATATCCAAAGTATCTCGCCCTAAACTTTCCGCCATGGTGTCAATTAGTCAAACCGCGTTCCTGGGCATCCTGATCTGGAAAATCGATTCTTTCGATCAAAAACTAAAATCGCATCAAATTTTCCCATTTTATTCATTAACTCTTTTGTATTACCCAAAGATGTCCCGTCCAAGGTATGAATATCTGATAGCAATGCATAACGAACTTGTCCTACACTTTTCGCCATTAAGTTAATTAGTCAACCTGCCTTCTTGATTACCCCTTCTGGAAAGTTCTGTTCCATTCTTTCGCCAGAGGTCGCGCTTCGCCAGCTTCTATCTATCAAAACTGAAATCACTTAGATAAGAAACGAATCGCCTTATTTCATTTACTCACCATTTGTCAAATCTTAAGGTAGTCCATCCATAACTATCATATTTCATATTTAATAGATAGCAAGTTTAATCACTAAAATCTTAGTGTGATTTTAAGGGGTTCATTAAAATGATGAAAATTCATCTTTGAAATTTTAAAAAATTTTGAATATTACTAAACTTATCACATATTGAAGTTAACATTGAAGTTGACATTCTGTTCAAAATCATAAAGACACAGTTAAGGGAAATAACTCTTACCAAAATTAACATACAAGAGTTATCTTTCTTTTACAATACAATTTTTAATACAATTATTAATCATACCAATTAATGGAATTGAATCCGGTTCCAAACACCGTTCAATTATCTTCTACTCATGATGTTAATTCATCTGAATATTAAATATATATCTAAATATATGTTCGTTACCTATATATTTCCTATTCACAATATAAAACACTTAAACATTTCCTTAGAAATATTTACTACTATATATTAAGCTGTATTTATTAATCTTGTCCATCAGATTTATCTACTTCTGATATCATGAAAAATACACTTTGACTTATCAGATTTATCTACATCTGAAGTATACAATATTTACAAAGTAATTCCTTCTAAATTCTTAATCCTGGTAGTTAATATTATAAACTCATCTTTCTATAATGTTAGTAAATGGTTAAAATAGAAACTTACATTGTCTGGATGTATTCAGGTCTTCAGAATGAAATATTTAGCAAAATCATGAAACATAAACTTCTCTGTTCAATATCTAAAAGTGGTCTACCTGAATACTATTCACAAGACAATGGAAACTCTTGACCAATAAAACCCGAGAATTTTCAATACCAACCAATGAATGTAAAATGTTTGAATGTGTCTGAGTGGATCTAAAGGGGTGGAAAGCTCTAACTAAATACCTTGTTAGTAGAAGAAAGAGTTAGAAATTATTTTATTTATTTGATAAAAACTGTTATTTATTTACTAGTTTATTAATCATATATTTTAGTTTTATTTATTACCTTTTAATTAAAAACACATCTACCACACATACATATAGACTTATAACACAATATGTTCCTTGTTTCCAAAGTTTACTACCAAACTGTCGTGGTATAAAAATGTATGAAATTAAAAAACGCTTGTGTATGCATATTAATTGGCATTGTTTAAACCAAAGTTGTCATATCCAAAGTATCTCGCCCTAAACTTTCCGCCATGGTGTCAATTAGTCAAACCGCGTTCCTGGGCATCCTGATCTGGAAAATCGATTCTTTCGATCAAAAACTAAAATCGCATCAAATTTTCCCATTTTATTCATTAACTCTTTTGTATTACCCAAAGATGTCCCGTCCAAGGTATGAATATCTGATAGCAATGCATAACGAACTTGTCCTACACTTTTCGCCATTAAGTTAATTAGTCAACCTGCCTTCTTGATTACCCCTTCTGGAAAGTTCTGTTCCATTCTTTCGCCAGAGGTCGCGCTTCGCCAGCTTCTATCTATCAAAACTGAAATCACTTACATAAGAAACGAATCGCCTTATTTCATTTACTCACCATTTGTCAAATCTTAAGGTAGTCCATCCATAACTATCATATTTCATATTTAATAGATAGCAAGTTTAATCACTAAAATCTTAGTGTGATTTTAAGGGGTTCATTAAAATGATGAAAATTCATCTTTGAAATTTTAAAAATTTTTGAATATTACTAAACTTATCACATATTGAAGTTAACATTGAAGTTGACATTCTGTTCAAAATCATAAAGACACAGTTAAGGGAAATAACTCTTACCAAAATTAACATACAAGAGTTATCTTTCTTTTACAATACAATTTTTAATACAATTATTAATCATACCAATTAATGGAATTGAATCCGGTTCCAAACACCGTTCAATTATCTTCTACTCATGATGTTAATTCATCTGAATATTAAATATATATCTAAATATATGTTCGTTACCTATATATTTCCTATTCACAATATAAAACACTTAAACATTTCCTTAGAAATATTTACTACTATATATTAAGCTGTATTTATTAATCTTGTCCATCAGATTTATCTACTTCTGATATCATGAAAAATACACTTTGACTTATCAGATTTATCTACATCTGAAGTATACAATATTTACAAAGTAATTCCTTCTAAATTCTTAATCCTGGTAGTTAATATTATAAACTCATCTTTCTATAATGTTAGTAAATGGTTAAAATAGAAACTTACATTGTCTGGATGTATTCAGGTCTTCAGAATGAAATATTTAGCAAAATCATGAAACATAAACTTCTCTGTTCAATATCTAAAAGTGGTCTACCTGAATACTATTCACAAGACAATGGAAACTCTTGACCAATAAAACCCGAGAATTTTCAATACCAACCAATGAATGTAAAATGTTTGAATGTGTCTGAGTGGATCTAAAGGGGTGGAAAGCTCTAACTAAATACCTTGTTAGTAGAAGAAAGAGTTAGAAATTATTTTATTTATTTGATAAAAACTGTTATTTATTTACTAGTTTATTAATCATATATTTTAGTTTTATTTATTACCTTTTAATTAAAAACACATCTACCACACATACATATAGACTTATAACACAATATGTTCCTTGTTTCCAAAGTTTACTACCAAACTGTCGTGGTATAAAAATGTATGAAATTAAAAAACGCTTGTGTATGCATATTAATTGGCATTGTTTAAACCAAAGTTGTCATATCCAAAGTATCTCGCCCTAAACTTTCCGCCATGGTGTCAATTAGTCAAACCGCGTTCCTGGGCATCCTGATCTGGAAAATCGATTCTTTCGATCAAAAACTAAAATCGCATCAAATTTTCCCATTTTATTCATTAACTCTTTTGTATTACCCAAAGATGTCCCGTCCAAGGTATGAATATCTGATAGCAATGCATAACGAACTTGTCCTACACTTTTCGCCATTAAGTTAATTAGTCAACCTGCGTTCTTGATTACCCCTTCTGGAAAGTTCTGTTCCATTCTTTCGCCAGAGGTCGCGCTTCGCCAGCTTCTATCTATCAAAACTGAAATCACTTACATAAGAAACGAATCGCCTTATTTCATTTACTCGCCATTTGTCAAATCTTAAGGTAGTCCATCCATAACTATCATATTTCATATTTAATAGATTGCAAGTTTGATCACTAAAATCTTAGTGTGATTTTAAGGGGTTCATTAAATGATGAAAATTCATCTTTGAAATTTTAACAAATTTTGAATATTACTAAAATTATCACATATTGAAGTTAACATTGAAGTCTATGAGAAAAATGCATTTTTAAATATATCTTTTAAGTACAAGTAATTTTCTCACAAATCTCTTGGTCAAAAGTTGCAAAAGCTCTCTCTCTCATTGAAAATGCCAAACAAATTTACAATTTACCATACATATTTTGAGAAAACGATTTTTCCTAATTTTTGTAAAGGGCAGACAACTCTTTAAAAATGTTAAGTGCAAAAAGTTCATTCAATTGACCTCATACATACTCCCGAGTTTTGTTTATGTCAGCCTTATCATAATTTTGAAATAAGTATTTAATGTTGTTTAGATCAATCAAAATTGTTAAATTCCCCTCAGTTATGAATGGACTACCTTAACTCCCAAAGTAAGTTCCAAATAATTATATTCACTGTTTACGTAATCATTTAATATTATTTCATTGCAATCATATATTTTGATGCAAACTACCCCTATCATGAATACGCCAAAGCGCCTTACTCTCATTTTTGCTATTTCGGGCAAGTTTATCGAAAATGAAAATAGGTTTTTGATTAATTTCACAATAACTACTCATCAGTTATAATTCAATTATAGCTTACGGACATCATCTCACACGTGTTGAAATGCCAAAGGTATAAGCAGTTATTCTGGTTCAGATAAAAGACTGTTTTGAACCCCCACCCCCAATTTTACTCCCCGTTTAGTGCATATGTAATGGGAATTTGCCGGCAATAAATGAAGATATTCACACGTCCACTTTAACCAGATTTCTTTAATGATGTAATTTTTTAGACTCTGTAATATAATATCATATAATAAGATAAATATAACATAATTAGATCATATCAAGTCATAAAGTAAAGTTATATATTATTACGATATAGTTATCTTTGAATACATTTCAATTGAAATATACACATTTCGCTATTCCCATATACGTGATATAATTTACATTCTGTTCAAAATCATAAAGACACAGTTAAGGGAAATAACTCTTACCAAAATTAACATACAAGAGTTATCTTTCTTTTACAATACAATATTTAATACAATTATTAATCATACCAATTAATGGAATTGAATCCGGTTCCAAACACCGTTCAATTATCTTCTACTCATGATGTTAATTCATCTGAATATTAAATATATATCTAAATATATGTTCGTTACCTATATATTTCCTATTCACAATATAAAACACTTAAACATTTCCTTAGAAATATTTACTACTATATATTAAGCTGTATTTATTAATCTTGTCCATCAGATTTATCTACTTCTGATATCATGAAAAATACACTTTGACTTATCAGATTTATCTACATCTGAAGTATACAATATTTACAAAGTAATTCCTTCTAAATTCTTAATCCTGGTAGTTAATATTATAAACTCATCTTTCTATAATGTTAGTAAATGGTTAAAATAGAAACTTACATTGTCTGGATGTATTCAGGTCTTCAGAATGAAATATTTAGCAAAATCATGAAACATAAACTTCTCTGTTCAATATCTAAAAGTGGTCTACCTGAATACTATTCACAAGACAATGGAAACTCTTGACCAATAAAACCCGAGAATTTTCAATACCAACCAATGAATGTAAAATGTTTGAATGTGTCTGAGTGGATCTAAAGGGGTGGAAAGCTCTAACTAAATACCTTGTTAGTAGAAGAAAGAGTTAGAAATTATTTTATTTATTTGATAAAAACTGTTATTTATTTACTAGTTTATTAATCATATATTTTAGTTTTATTTATTACCTTTTAATTAAAAACACATCTACCACACATACATATAGACTTATAACACAATATGTTCCTTGTTTCCAAAGTTTACTACCAAACTGTCGTGGTATAAAAATGTATGAAATTAAAAAACGCTTGTGTATGCATATTAATTGGCATTGTTTAAACCAAAGTTGTCATATCCAAAGTATCTCGCCCTAAACTTTCCGCCATGGTGTCAATTAGTCAAACCGCGTTCCTGGGCATCCTGATCTGGAAAATCGATTCTTTCGATCAAAAACTAAAATCGCATCAAATTTTCCCATTTTATTCATTAACTCTTTTGTATTACCCAAAGATGTCCCGTCCAAGGTATGAATATCTGATAGCAATGCATAACGAACTTGTCCTACACTTTTCGCCATTAAGTTAATTAGTCAACCTGCGTTCTTGATTACCCCTTCTGGAAAAGCTAGCGCTTGCTGCAAAATGGAGATACACGGGTTGACCGCCGTGAAATCTATAAGACGTTTTACAGTATGCTATGTGCTAAAAATTATATGAGTGGAAGGATGTTCATGCAGAAGAATATCCACTTACAAGAGAAGTTACTGCTGAAGACAAGCTTATCTAACTGCAACAAAAATTAAGAACCTACAAAGAGCAGTGCGTGTCAGTACTGTTACTGGGTGACAATGTTTGTTGAAAATGCAGATAAATTTTTTGGTGATGATGAAATGTATGAATTGAGTAGTAGCGAAAGTGATGTTGAATAAATTATAGATAAAAAAGTTGCCATTGTTTAAAAATATTTTCATAGCCTTTATAAAACCCTCTCATCAATAGGATGAAGTTATTCTAAAAGATTTTATATGAATAAGAACTATTAAATTGCTTGAATACCAGTATGGCTTCCAATATGGCTGATTCCAAAGATAATTGTTAAGCACACCTAGGTCAAGATAACTTGTTTGTTTGCCTGGCGAACTGACAAAATATTTACAATATCCACATCAATTTTTGAGAGCATTTTGAGCTTATTATTCTATAAATACTTTTCTGATCTATTTTGAAAAAATTATTTCCTTACTATTGGCTCAAAAGTTAACCATCGAGTTGGGAGCAGAGAAACAATCAAATTAGTATCAGAGCATGTTATCTCCTATATGAAAAAAATATAAATAAAATTGGCCAAAATGTGCTTTATTATTTATTTGAGGCTTATAAAGATCTGACTGAATTATTGAACATTATGCATGGAGAAATATTCTGCTGTCAATCGTTAACAATATATCAGAAAGTAATCTATCAAATACTGATTTTATATACCCAGATCATATCATTTCACATGATGGAAGTTCTTTTTGCCTGGTAAACCAAGTGTGTAATTTTGTCAAATTTTCCTTTTCTGAAGCATCCTGGTAATTTTAAATGATTCATACTCCCGACCAGGAATGCACAAAAAGATACTCCCCTTCGTTAATTCGTTTACAACAACTTCTATGTCCGGTGACTTGTTTGTGTTCGTTTTACTTTTTCCCTTAGGTGTCTGCTTGAGTCTTCTTGTAAGTTTTGTTTGATCTCGTATTGAATCTGGGATGATAAGGCTGCTTTTACTGCATTGCATATGTAAAATTTGATCCCTGTTCTCGTATTTTCTTCTTGACCAGCTGCACCATAAGTTCAACAAGATTGTCGTAAGGTATATTTTCCCCCTGTGGTACTTGCAGCACAGTTCCATATATACTCATTGGCCTGCTTTGGTGAAAGAAGGGCTATAACATAAGCCACAAATCTCCATAACCACTATTTATATTTGGTATGTTTTCGAACATCTGCACAATTCGAATTTGGCATTAAGTACAATTCGTTCTCCATCACACATAGAAAATGCATCATAGGTATCCCTGAGCAATAAAGCATTTTTCATGAAAGATGCGCGGTAGTTCGCAACTTTGTCCGTTTAACTTTCACAAGAAGAGTCAGGAGTTAGATCCTCATTATCTCCAAACCTTTCGCATGCTGTATGATCAATCTTTTTTGTCGGGATACCATTTCCGTATACTTTCTGGAACATCGAACAACTTCTTAGCTGATGGTTGTTGTCCTCTTGCAATGCCTTCTAAGTCAGCATTTAACCCTTCTCCTTCACTATCCTTGTTCTTACTTTCTCAGACGCGTACGAGAAGATCGTTCTTCTTTGGGTTTTTTTTGGTTAAATTTTCATTCTAAGATTTTTCTTGGTCAAACGACTCCATTCTAAACAGAAAAATATATAAATTACTAATTAAGTATTTTACAAAAATAGGAAAGTAAGTACGTCCTTTATTATCTAGACAGGCATTCATCAGTAATTCAAATGAAAGTGATTGACATTCACCATGTTCACAGATTAAATATGAGAGTGAAAACACAGAACAAAATTTTCTTCGTGCTTTTAATAGTTCATTTGATATCTCTCATTATATAATTGTTATAACTTTTTTACTTTCTGTATACACATACCACAAAATACCACGAAATTATTTTAATCCGAAAATGAGAAAAGGGTCCTGACGTTACGTAGATGAAAAGAAAACTCGTCTGATAGTACAAAACAGCAGCGTGGTAATTTTGTTACTTTGTTTATGAATACGTGTCTTAATGCTGAAATTAACGTGATTAACGAAATTAATTAGCAAGGCCCCAAACTGCAGTATCTGTTATAATAAATAAAATGAAAATATTTATATTTTATTTATATTTTACTCATAACTCACGATCGAATGTAGATTCCGTGCTTGTTTGATACGAACAAAAGACAACTCTTGATCATCCGCATCAAAAAAATTGTATTGCATATTGGAAAGAATAACACGATTGAACAATTCACATTCCATGGATGAACTTGCGGTTCTGAATCTGATATTGAATGTTTTTAACATAAATTAATTTTAGAATTACCGGTTAATGAGAAATCATATTCACGACTACGTTTTCGCTATTGATTATATCTTGTTGATCCGCCCATCAGTATCTGTTTACTCGCGCGGCCGACATTAACTTCGTGTACTGGTCTACTTTTTCATCTAAACTTTAGCTTCATCATTTTCTGTACTGTAACTTACAGTTATTCAAGTTAAAATATTTAGAAGAAATTATAAATGGTATTTCCTTAGTTTTTTTTTTGAAGTCTGTCTATTATTCCAGACTTTTTTCATTGCATCCATTTCATATAGATTAGATATACACTCTGAAAATTGTTTTAACTGAATGTTATACATAAAAAAAAATGTTAACATATATCTATAAAATGTGTTGCATATATACAGATATAAGCGCAAAGGCAAATGCAAGTTAACTTAACGATTGTCATTTAAATGTTGCAAATATAAATTTATACAATATAAGCACAACCTTATTTTTTGCCCCCGCCCTTTTTCTCCTGTGTTCGATCAGTTATATATTTAGGCAGAATAGGAGTATTATTTAATAGATGCTTAAAAAGTGCGGATCATTCAGAATAAAAATTGAAATAAAATATTTTTTTTTTCAACTCTTCATTAGTTTTAGTGCAACAAAATTGTAAAGAACAGATAAACATTGACCACGAATCGGCTACTTTCTCTGTGTTATCAAAATGTGTTCAAAACAGCGTACATTTTTATTGTAATAAATAATAATAAAAGATTAAAACAATTTTTAAAGGCCAAATTTACTTCTGAAAACCTATTTATGCAACGATCAAGTGATCTAATATTACATGTACGTATTTAGGCTAGCGATGTACATGTACTGGTTTAGGTTATCTAAAGCTAACATTGATTACAAGTCCGTGCAAAAAAATTAAACAATAAGTATTTATAATTGATTAGATTTTAAATTTTTTTTTTCAAATTTAAATTAGTTGTCCAAAAGTTTTGGGAGCCTGATTTTATATATATGTGGGATAAAAGAAACGTACATTTCGATCCTAGACAAATTTAATTGAGTTCAAAATAAATTATTCATATTTTAACTAAATAAATATTTTTTTTTTTTTAATTTCAATTTTAATTCAAACACATTTACGAATTTATTGAAATGTACATGTATCTGTATCGCACGTTGTCATGCTTACTTTCAAGATGTACTCCCCATTTAGTTTTGCAGGTGTCTACGCTAATTTTCAGACTCTCAAGATCCATGCCAAGCTTGCAAAGGATTTTTATGGATATAAACTATATTAGAACTTAGTGAACTGGTGTATCTTTTATTGATACACGTAGGAGCAAAATGACCGGCGCGAAGTGTCTCTCTAAGACCGAAACGTCCCGCAATCTTACTAAGCTTGCTGCGTATTTTCATAAACCGGAACGGGGGAGCAATTGCAGCAAACACACTACCACTTTGCTTAAAGATGCGACTTTTCATTTAAACGACTTAATTGAATTCACAATTGTAATAGAGACATATTAGGTATAATAATGTAGTAAGGAACAAATATAAATATAAAACAACGTAATTCAAATTATTACGGATAAAAATTTTAAACCCAACATGTGTAGAATTAAGGAAGCCATGAAGAATTAAAAACGAATCAAAGTAAAATATGATAACCATTGATGAAAACACTAAAGTGACAATCATGTGTAAATGTACAGAAGAATAAAGAAGTTAAAGCAAAATGAGAAAAAGAAAGATCGACTTTTGGCGAAGTTTCTTTTTTCATATAGCATGCACAGGAATCCAATGTGCAATATATTGGCAGCATACATTTTTAAAATGCCATGTTCATTGTACTTAGTTATTGGTAATGAATAATTTTAGAAACATTCTTTGAATTGTACATGTAGTTTATAAAAGCAGTTCTTTACAAGACTAAGATATGATTTATTCAGAAAAATTGAAAGTGCGTTAAAAAGACTTCATAGTTTTAGTGACAGTTACATTTTCAATGTGCACGGATCAATATGCATTGATATAAATGCATTATTATAGTTAAAAGTTATTAATAAGTTTTTAAAAAAAATTTAGTGATGATATCTTCAAAAGCAAAAATTATATCATGATTAACAAATAAAACAATGGGGCTATATACCTAACCTAAAAATGACGTTGATGAAATCATAACGTAACATCGAAAGGTGAAAACGTCATAGGTAAAAAAAAAAATCCATAACTTAAAATGCCAAATAAAGATATTTATAGTTATGGGATCTTCATGAAACTCCATAACTTTAATCTTCTGACAAATATAGGTATTAATCCATAAAAGTCTGGAATTGTGAAAAAAATGTCATAAGGGCCCTTTTATCATGGGCGCAATCATATATTTAACATCGTTATAAATGGTTGCAAGGTCGCAAATGCATTTATATATTCATTAATAATACACTCAAATCATAGCCATACTTACCATCTCAGTCAGCTTGAAGTGATCACAGACCGCGTGTTGTTGTTTTCTATTCGCAGGTTCCGGTAAAATAAAACAACGTTTTTGATCGGATCATGCTAACCTGAAAGAGACCAACCAGAGAGCTGGGTTTCCAACCCGGTATCAATATGCATGTTCGGTCAAGGGTTTGTGAGAAGCGGAGCGGATCAGAAACCCTTGACTTGGGAAGATGATACAACTGCTTCCTAAAATTTTAAGGAGCTGAAAAAGGCAACAGTGTTCCTGAGTTCTGTCGAAAGCGTGCGGAGTAGACCGATTAAACCCTTATTGAAATACTTCAATACTTAAACATAGGGGCTATATTACCTCACATTAATCGTATCGTAATGTAGGATATGTACGGGTCAAATTAGATAAATTGTTGATGCAAATGTCCCCTTTGAATATTCTAGAGCAAACAATGAAGCAATTTCACCAATTTGTTGTAAAGTGTGTGAAGTAGATCGATTAAACCCGTTTAAAAACAACTGTTTACTACATTATAAGGGTTATAATAACGCATCTCTATAACAAACTAGGACTTGTGTTGATTAGTTAGACTAATTTCGGACATAAACAAAATTAATGATTCTCACGATTTTCAAACGCTGAAATGGCTTTTGTTTCACCAAGTTCTGTCGAAAGTATGTCAAATGACCTAGTAAACCCTTATGCGATTATCTGAATACTGAAACAGAATGATTAAAGCAACAGAAGTCACACATAGCTTGGAGTTGCTTTGTTCAATGAAACCTAATTACTTTGCAATGGATTGTTTTTAGCCATCTTCTAGTGCAGAAACATGCACCAGTTGCATCGAATTCTGTCGAACTAATGTGAAGGAGACCGATTTAACACTAATAGATTAATTCAAATCTAATACAAAATGGGGTATAACAACGCAACTCACGCCGAAACTGGAAGTTGTGCTGATTAGGTCAAGCCAGATTAAAGTGCAAATAGTTATTCCTCACGATCTTCCAACGCTGAAATAGTCACAGTTGCACCGATTTAGGTTGAAAGTGTGTGGAGTAGACAGAATAATAACTGATCGGATTTATACAACTGAAGCTTAGTGGTTATAATAATGCACATGTAGCCTGAACTAGGACTTGCAGTCGTTATTTCCGTCTAGTTCTGGTGTATACAAGTGCTTCCTACAATTTTGAGGAGCTGAAACAGGCAACAGTGTTCCCGAGTTCTATTGAAAGCGTGCGGAGTAGACCGATTAAACCCTTATAGAAATACTTCAATACTTAAATATAGGGGCTATAGTACCTCATATTTATCGTAATGTAGAATATGCACTGGACAAATTAGATAAATTGTTGATGCAAATGTCCCCTTTGAATATTCTAGGGCAAACAATGCAGCAATTTCACCAATTTTTTGTAAAGTGTCTAAAGTAGATCGATTAAACCTGTATACAAACAATTGTTAGTTTTGGCCATAAACAGATCATTCCCACGATTTTCAAACGCTGAAACGTCTTTTGTTGCACAAATTCCTGTCGAAAGTATGTCAAAAGACCTATTAAACCCTTATGAAATTATTTGAATACTGAAACAGAAGGGTTAAACTAACACAAGTCACACATAACTTGGAGTTGCTTTGTTAAATGAAACCAATTTCTAGTGCAATGAATTGTTTTTTGCGATCCCCTGGTGCAGAAACATGCACCAGTTGTACAGAATTCTGTCAAACTTGAGGGTAGGAAACTGATCTAACCCGTATGAATTAATTCAATTCTAAAACAAAAGGGGTATAACAGCGCAACACACGCCGAAACTGGAAGGTGTGCTGATTAAGTTAAGCCAGATTAAAGTGCAAGCGGTTGTTCCTCACGATCTTCCAACGCGGAAACAGGCAGCATTTGCACCGATTTATGTTATGGAGTAGACCGAATAACCAATTATCGGATTTATACAATTAAAGCTTAAGGGTTATAATAGTGCACAAGTACCCTGCTAGAACTTGCACTCGTTATTTGAGTCTAATTTCTGTCGTTGACAAGTGCTTCCCGCAATTTTATGGATCTGAAACAGACAACAGTGTACGGAGTAGACCGATTAAACCTTTATAAAAATACTTCAATACCTAAACATAGGGGTTCTATCACCTCATCTTTATCGTAATAGAGGAAATGTATTAGATAAATTGTTGATGCAACTTTCCCTTTTGTATATTCTGTCAGAAAAATGCAACAAATTCACCAATTTGTTGTTAATGTGTTAAGTAGATCGATTAAAACCGTTTAAAAACAATGGTTTATATGGAAAGCCGTAGGGTACCCCCACATAGTTATTGTTTTTTCCTATTCAATTTGTCGCCGGGTGGCTTTGCGGCTCCAAAATAATAAGTCTATGTAGGTTTACAAGGTTTTTATCCAGGTATTAATTTGACAAATATATACATGTATTTCCAACTTTTCCATTACCAAAAAAAAGGGATATGAAATAAAAATGATATGATAAATACAAAAATAACATTATTTTACTCATACTTGCATTTTACTGCACATTACTTTACTCAATACATTTTTTCTGTATTTACACTTATATTTGCACATTTTGCTGTACATAACTTTACTACTTCACTACATATACTTTACTTTAAAACAATCATTAGAATCGTACACGTACTTCACTTTAATATACTTGTGTACTACATAAATTCATTTATTTTACGACAAGTACTATGCGCCCTACTCTAAAAATACATACAACACATATTTACATTGCAACAATACACATACGTTTACTTTATACTAAATAGTTTTCATAAGAGCAAATACTCAAATCACACTTTACCTCCAAATACCTCTAAATTACTCACAGAAAATATAAAACAAGGTTATCTGGCCATTTCAGGAATTAATACGGCGTTAAATCCGTCTCAATAAAATAATAAAACCATATATATATATATGGATATTTGGACTTTGGTCATTACTAATATGTTACATGCTTTATGAAATGAAGGAGCTGGTTGGAAACGTCCGCTCTCTCCAATTGCTACGGCCAGACTGAATTCCTAAATGCACGGGATTAGAACCCGCCAAGTAAAACCGGCTGAGTGAACTTTAAACTATGGAAAGCAACTCTGACAATAAATTAGTATCATTATAAACGTTAACAGAATGTATGGAAAGTCAGCATGGACGTAAATTGTGAGACAATTGACCAAGATAATAATTTCACCCAACTTCACTTAAATTGCACATTTTTACAACAATTATAATCTTAACTTTGTAAAAAAAAAATACCAACATAATTGTTTTTTATCATCAAATCATTATTGTATTCTGGCTCACACCAGCACCGTACCCCTGCCAAAACACAATAGCTTTTGCATGCATGAAATATTTTCTCATGTAAAGCGGTAAATTTACGTACTAAGTTCAACTTTAATGTCAGAAAGTTATGAGTACTTAATTATAATTTATCAACTTTTTATCCACACTGTATTGTATAACCCCTCCCCCTACCCAGGCCTGTAGTTAACACTGGTTGTCTGGTTGTTTAATCATTTTATGAAACATGCATATACAACACATGGTGGAGCACATGGCTTAGTGCAGTCATAAGCATTAATCTGTAGTAACCGAAAAGTCACTGGTTCTAAACCCCACATCAGCCACTTAATGCTGTGTCTTTTGCGCTTTGACAAGGTGTCTTAGCTATATATATTATCTCAGTCCCCCTAACTGAAATTGAAAGCTTGGAGTTGAACCTGTGATGGACTGGTGTCCTAATGACTCTTCTCTGCTTTACACCACGGAAACTGGAATAAGCACTGTCTTGGCTTGGAGAAGGATTTAAAACAACACATGATTGATTGACAGACTGCATTTTAAAGTAGCTGTTTACTGTAGGTTATATGTTGGTGTTAAATTTATCAGTTTTGTTTAAAGCAGTCCAAAAAAAAAGTATTCTGTATGATTATATGTATGTGAGTGTACCCCTTTGCATACACAAAGCAATGCATTAAAATATGTGGGGAAAGATATGAACAGTGGATGTTAGTGTCATATTGGATTTTGGGGGTGAAATATAATTAACGTTGACCTGTAAAATACAACCAAGAGTTAAGGTATCAAGAATACGTCTTTTATTGAGGAAGCGTCCAGCAAAAGTCATGACATATAAATCATAACATTATAAATAATGAGTCTTTGCACATATAAAAATAGTGCAACAGATAATATAAAATATCAATGACCACATTATGTAAAATAACCATATGACTTACAAATATCGATACAAATAAACAAAAGTATAAAAACCAAATGAAGTATAAATGATTATAATAAAAAGGGGGAGATTTACTTAAGTGTGGAGAATTAACTTTAATGGTAGAGAACTAGGTCATGATAAGGTACACACATTATGAAGGAGCAGGCATAAACAAAGGGTCTTATTTGCATAATTTCAGACTACATGTACTCGGTTTAAATTCATGATTTAATTCAAAAGATATGTTTTAATAAAGATGTAATAGATTCTGATTCTGGACTTTCAATTATGAAGTTAAATAAAAGTATTGAAATCATTAATGCTAAATGAAAACAAACACAACATCACTGCACATGTATTGTCATAAAAACCTCAATCAGAATCATAAAGTGTGCAATGACAATAAATCCCTACATGAATTATAAGTAAAAATAAGTAGTTATCAACTTACATCTTTATGCCATTTAGTTATCAGATGTATTGTGCACAATGTTTTCCTTTAGTCAAGACATTTTCAATTCGGGCGGAAGCGAACTCACGTAAACAAAGTCGAGAGTAAATTTAGAACCGGTCATGTGACACATAAACTTCCGGAAAAATGTTGTACAGAAATAATAAAAAGAGCAATTGAAGTATTCAGATAAATCTAGCCAAAGTAATTTAAGATCTTCAAATAAAATAATGTTTCGATCAATACTAATTACTTTTGTACTTTTAAGCATTTCAACAGCATACAATTGCATTTATGTAAATGATTAAATTTAACAAGAACTAAGAAAAATAAAATAATATAAAGTACACATCTACATCAATGTGTTACAAAAATTATAGTAAAATTGAACACATAAATCTGAGATAAAAAGAACATACAATACAAATAATGATAAAAAAGTATATAAAATATCGCCTACCTGTAAAATATGACCAAGAGTTGAGATATCAAGAATACGTC
Source organism: Magallana nippona (assembly GCA_033439105.1). Classification (NCBI taxonomy): domain Eukaryota; kingdom Metazoa; phylum Mollusca; class Bivalvia; order Ostreida; family Ostreidae; genus Magallana; species Magallana nippona. The sequence goes on along the minus strand of CM065918.1, from coordinate 32,162,312 downwards.
TTTTATTGAGGCAAAAATCCAGCAAAAGTGACGCACTGGGCTTTGATACAAAAATTCCTCTTGGTCAAGGCAGGGTTCACGATAGGTATACAATATTAAAGTTAAAAAGAAAACACAATAATTTCCCTGTCGGGGACCTCATACCCGAGAGGAGGGATGTAGCTTGGACTGAACAAAAGGGGGCTAATCCTTAATCCTGACAGTAATTGAGTAAGAGGACATCAGAAAGCTTTCTTAATTGATTTTCATGTGATTACGTAAAAGTTGTAGTAGTAAATCATCCTCGTGGCATCGAATGGTGTTAGTATGTACCTAACTTCTTAACGTGTCTAATTTACTGAATAAAAGATATTGTTCGGGCTTGACACAAGTTAACCAGAGACTTAGTTAAGAAATGTAGTAAAAAGCAATTAAAGAAAAAGAACTGTGTTTGAATAACTTGTGGAAATGATATATTACATTAAAGTTATGTTATAATAAAATGTTATCAGAGGGTCAATGAGACCTGTTGATATTAGCCACAGTAGCATAGTGTTAGAGCTGACTACAGTTGCGTTAGGTTGCCTTGCTAGTTTGTGTGAAAATAAACTCAATGTATATTTTGTATGTGTTAAACATGTGTTCAGCATATGTATACGTGTTCATTTATACGTAAAATGTGTTCATTTTCTTTTAAAGCAATTTTTATCAAGTATACCGGTACATCTATTTTTCATTTAAGGTGGCTCAGTACACTTTGAAATAGTTTTTCAAAAAATTACTTAATTATGATAGATAATTCAGTAAATGTGAACAAAAGGCCCAGGCGGATTCGAACTCATGATCTGAGGTTCACAAGCCCGATACTTTAACCACTTAGCAATGATAATATACATGTACATGTACAACCAAATCCTTTGACCGCCTGCCCACCATTTCAATAAACTGATATTTCCTCTATAAAGCCCAATTAAAAAGTTTAAGTCTAGGTGTAGTGAGGTACCTTAATTGAGCAAAAATATAATTTTAGATTTGACATTTTTACTTCACTGTGCACACTTTTCCTCGATATCAACTTTATATTAGTAAATCCCTAATTCTGGAGGCTCGATGGTCAAAAAATTAACCATCAGATCTACCTAAAATTTTGAGATATAATTTGTTTACCTATAAACTATTATTAACTTAAGAAAAACCCCATAAATTTTGACTTTTAAATTTGGGTATATTCTTATATTTTTATATAGAGCTCTCTTTCTAAAGATCAATATCATATAAAAATGGCCACGACCATCGAGCCCTCTTAATGCATATAAAAAGAACTTCAACAATTTGTTATCAAGTGTTTATTCTCTTTTGAATCAGGATGGTTAATATAGTGATACATTTCATTTCATTTCTCTCTTTCTTGTTCCTTAAATGAAACATAAATATTTAATTTGAAAGGTTGAACATATTTTTCATAACATAATCTTTTTTATATGCTGTAAATGCAGAACATAGTAGCAAATCAACATGTTTTTAAAGATATTGTACTCTCATTAAAATTTATATTAATGAAAAATTAAATCATCATGAGTGAATTTATCATCTATATTATATGTATATACCTTAACTTTTGACAGGTAAAATTTAAGTTGCTCTGCTTTACTATAGTTTACAGCATAAACCGTCCAAAGTTATGGTACTGTCATATTACAAAGGTAAAACTTATAGCAATTTTAAATATTATATACGAAAAAAAAAGTTGTGTAAATTATAAAATTTATAAAAAATGACCAATATATTTTACTAACCTCCTGATAATCAACACCATGCTTAATTCTTCTTTCTTTCTTTCTTGTCCCAGATGTTTTGTCTGGTGTACTCCTTAATAGATACATGGAACTCTATCAACAGAAAAACAAAAATTCATATAGCTGTAGATTTACACATTGCACATTACAAATACACATGTACTAAAAAAAATTCGGGGTCTGCCCAGTAACCCGAAGGTTCATTAGTCCGAAGGCCCATTAGTCCGAATGTTCATTAGTCCGAAGGCCCACTAGTCCGAAGATTCATTAGTCCGAAACTCGATGTAGTAAATGTTGTGAAGGTTAAAGTAACTGAAAGGGCCAGGTTTGATTAATCATTTTTCACCTTAAGGTTCTCTAGGTTCTTAGAGGTTAAGAACACAAAATACTATGAAAAGAGAGTACTTTCATATAAATTATCTCTATAAAGATCTGCAAGATTATTTTCGTAATTTTCGTATACCTGTATGTATAATACCTTTTTTTCTGATATACAGATTTCTGTCGGTTTAATTTGACTTTTGTTCTCATGAACGTTATTTCCAGAATAGGAATGATATGTTTTCGAAGTGGAGTTTTTCGAATAGGAATAACAAGTTACTTAATTGCTTATAAATCATAGGACTAAAAAAAAAGAGTGATGCAATTTGTTAATAACAATCATCGAAAAAGCATCTCCTATTTTGAAATCAGGTGTAAAAAATTATTTAACATCCTCTCTCTCTCTCTCTCTCTCTCTCTCTCTCTCTCTCTCTCTCTCTCTCTCTGTGGATAACAAAGATGGAATCATCGAAAAGGCATCTCCTGTTTTGAAATAAGGTATCAAAAATTATCTAACATTTTTTTTTCTCTCTCCCTCTCTCTCAAAAAATAAAACAAACTAGAGCTGTGCTCGTTGCAAAGCAACGAAGAGGTCTTCCGTTGCAGCTTCAAGTCGAGAAAGGATTGTCAAAATCGTCAAACAGTCTGATAAAAACCACCCCCTTCTCCTTATACTTGTCAGGGCTTGACAGGTATTGATTGGAGGTCATCTTCACCCGACCATTACTTCTGACCAATCAGAGCTATAGAAAATCAATAGGAACTCTTCAAAGGAGACAGACAAATTAATTCATGTCCATTTATATGTAACCTCCAGACTAAGTATTGAAAATTTGCACCTAAACATTAAACATATAAAGGTATGCCTTTGGTAAACATATATAGGCATGTCTTTGGTAAGTAGGAGTATATTTAGATTGCATGCAAATGTGAAGGTCTTGTAAAGATGACCTGTTGTCGATACCTATCAGACCCTGACGAGTATAAGAAGAAGAGGGATGGTTTTAATCAGATTGGACTGTCAATATGATAATAGTACGTTCAGAAAATCGAAAACGAGGCTCAATTTCAAAGTATTATTTTTATACCAGGCAAGTTCTCCGTTTAACTTACTTCATGTTTATCAGGTTAGGATAACATTTAAAAAAACCATCATATATGTACATATATATAATTATTCCGAACACAAACACAAAGTGATAAATACGTTTATGTACTACTGATTACACAATACAAACTAGGCTTAGCCCTATATCAAAGTGTAATCAACACAAATTCCACTGCGCTAATGCATGAAACAAACAGTGTTATGTCTGATAAACATTTCCCTGTACTCATACTTACAGCTCTACTGCTTACTAAGGGAATAATTTATAATAATTAATAAATGAATTAATAAATGAATAATTTATATAAAGGGCAGTGTTAAAATTAAACAAATGAAACAAACACAAATTTTAAATAAACGATGACGCCTTCTCTCGCCTTAGTGTGCACTATACGAGAGGTGCTCAGCAGGAAGGACAACTCTCCGTATAACGTTAGGCTATACAACCATTCAGCATCGTTTTTGCTAGGGGGAACATATTTATCCGAAATCTTGACAAGCAAATCTTCAAAGTCCTAATCCGTAGTGGTGGTAGTGGAGGGGAAGCTGTGAGGCAGCTGTATCTTTTATTGTTTAATATGTTTTTGTTTTGAATTTGCCAAAAAAATTTTGTTTTCTCCATAAAAGTGTGTGTGTGTGTGTGTGTGTGTGTGTGTGTGTGTGTGTGTGTGTGTGTGTGTGTGTGTGTGTGTGTGTGTTGGTGTGGGGGGGGGGGGGGGACAATGCCCCAAAATCCAATTTTCTAGATGTTAGTTTAAGGAAAATTTTGGTTGCAAGGAAGGGGGAGAGCAGTGCTCACACTGGATCAATTAGAGGTACTGTGAGCAAGCTAACAAATGATACCTCCGCTAAGAAAAAATCATAACTCAAGTATTTCTCTACTAGAAAATAATTGATGCTTCTATTTCTTATTGTGACAATGAATTTGCACACATGACCAATGCTCAAGTAAAACATATTTACAGGTCATAAGCAATCTTTGTGTCAAATTTAAGCTTCTGATTATTTCTATTAAGATTATGAAATTTTTCTTCCACTGACCTTGAATTTGCCAAAATGACTGGGACAAATCATTACACACCCTCAGGTTATAGCCATCTTTGTGTGAATTAGAACCTTCGATGTTTTTCCATAAAAGTTATATAGACCAGACACGAATTTTGCACATTTCCTGCCAGTTTCCTTGATCTTGTCCAAATGACCTTGGGTCAAGGTCATGACCCACCCTCAGGTCATAATCAATCTTTGTGTGAAGTAAGAACTTCCAATGTTTCTGCATAAGAAACTAGGATATGGACAGGACACGAATTTTGCACTTTTCCTGCCAGTGATCTTGCCCAAATGACCTTGCATCAAGGTCATTACAGACCGTCAGGTCATAAGCAATATTTGTGTGAAGTAAGAACTTCCAATGTGATTCCTATATAAGGTGATTCCTATATACCCCCCAGAATTCGTTTGCAGGGGGTATAAAAATCTTTTGCGCCACTTTAGTGCGGCACAAAGAACGACCTATGTTTTACTATCATTTCTATCAAATCACATATACATGTACATGTATATGTGTTAGTTATTCATATTTTGTTCTTTTTGAATATACATGTATTGACCAATGTATTGTATGTACATTTGCACTCGGAACCCACGAGTTTTCTATCCGTTACACTGCCTTAAAAGCAGTATAATGGATAGGAAACCCGTGGGTTCTGACGATGTCTCCTCATTGACATTTGACAATTTGCATCACTACATGATTTCCAAGTGGTAAGGTATCAAAGCTTTTGAAAAGTTAAGATACTGATTTTCTACAGTTCTAAGTTTGAGGTAAAAAAACAACACTTTTTTATAGGATGAAACAAAAACAAAAATACCTTTATGGACTCATACACATAAATAAGAAGAGGAGCAAAAGCCATAAAGACATTATTTCTTTTTGTTGTAGACTATTTCTGAGTTAACAATCTACAAGTTTACAATCTCCTATTTTGACAGGCCATATGTAAAAATAAAATATTCTGCTTGGTTTTCAGTCAATTAAGTTGCATTACTATCTCATACTACACAGCTTCAATAAAATGTTTTTAATCAATGTGCATATAAAAATAAATAAAATCCCCAAGAACACATATTTATCTCACTTAAGTGTAACTTTAAGAAGTGCATATATTTTTTGGGAGGAAAATATGTCGCTATATTATTGTTTGTAAGCCCAGTGAACTATGGTCTTTCAAAGAAATAAGAAAACTGTCGACACTTGCAGTACTCTGATGATTTCTATGGGGATCGACTACATTGCATCATATAATCGTATTTCCTAACTTCAAATCCAGAGAACCAATTTTATTTAAGATCTTTGACTTAAAATTTTTAACTTATAATATTTATTTTATTCTGTTCATAACTATAGAAGTTTAACACAGGCTGATCGAATAAACGGACGGGTGGGAAAATTTTACACACAATAGGTCACCAAAAAATGATATTCGCCACATTTGGATTCCTTTTCGCCAGGTTTGAAAAAAAAAATCAGCATGAGCACTTAGCAGGGGTGGTCAACACAACAATGAGTTCGTTTTCACAATGAAACAAACGGCCATGTAGAAGTAGTACAAAAGTGATTATGTGATCGCTAGAATCAAAACAAAACTTGTTTAAAACTCATGTGAATATTCTTTAATAAATCACTTAATTCCTCAAATTCGGACATTTCTTTTATCGTGCCAGCACATACCGCATACGGGTAACATTGTAACACGGAACTTTGATCTTAATTAGGGCTTTTCGACTTTCGGTCGAAAAGACCTCTTGTTTTCCTTCTGTTTTATTATTATTTTTCATATTCTCGACAAATTACCGTCAGCAATTTTTTGAAAACGAAAAGTAATATTGAAACAATTATACAAACGTCTGATTGCAATTCTTAATGACACGCGTATGTAAGGTTTTAAACTTCCGGTTCCGCTACTTCCGGTTCTGACAAGGAAAATACTAATACATAAATGAAACCCACTATCTTTTTTACTTTTTGAGTCAGAGGATTCAAATTTCAGAATTAGATGTATCTTGTCAAGCTGTACAAATTTGTAAGCGTAGGCATTTTTCTATGTCTTACCGTTTTTGAGATATTTGGCCTGAAACTTCAAAAGAGGGGGGATGAAAACCCAAAAATTCCAAAAAAGCTTAGGAATTTTATAAGACACCTAGACGTTATTAATATAGAAGAAATTAACATATATTCCAAGTTTCAATAAAAAATATTGAGGACTTCAGGTTTTATGAGTCGATGAAAATCGTCTATGGAAGTTTCAGTGTTAAATTAAAATCACGTGTCGTTCGTTTTCTCAACAAGTTTTAAAGTTAATATTACAATATTTAATTCATATAATGACAAACACAATGCGCAGACCGGAAAAGGTTTTGGGTAGACAATTCGAAAAAATAAGGGATATGTAGGGGCCAACGTTCAAAACAGCCCTTAAGCCGTAACTTTTTTATTTTTCGTTCAATTTTAAAAATCTTTTCAGTTTATTGTTAAAAGTAAAGGGTGCAATTTAAAATTTATGGTCCAGAGGCCACTTTTTGACTCCTTATAGGGGTTTGGTAGGCCTAAAGATCACAACTTGTTGAAAATTCAAACTTTTATTAAGAGAGAGTTATCTCGCTTTGCTCTAAGAATGTAGAGCATAAATACTGTATGCATACCAAGTTTTGTGTCCGAGGAATGAATACTTACTTTAAAATGATTTTTTGAAAATATTCCTCTAGAAATTAAAAGTGTAACTACTTGTAAAATTCTGGAGTTATCTTTCTTTTGACAGTGCACTACTTATAAGTTCTTAGTTTAAGCAATTGGTTATACCAAGGCGTTCAAAAATTCGGGAAACAGATTAGAACTGAATTTTTCTGACATTTAAAATTAACAAAGGGAAAATGGGGCTGTCGAAAAGCCCTTACTTTTTGTTGAAGACAAAAACAGGTCTAGTTTGATTTGATTTTTTTGACTGCCTTGAACGCTCGGGGAATATTTTTGAATTCATTTTTACTTTGGACACCCTGCTAAATAGTGCATCCAATTTTGAGATCTCTCTCTCTCTCTCTCTCTCTCTCTCTCTCTCTCTCTCTCTCTTGCGCGCACAACTCTAAGAAAATTTCCTTTATTTTCTACGAAGTCTGTAAATACTCTCAGCATAAATTAACGGAAATAATCATGGATACATAAATTAATCTTCAATTGAAACACAAGTCGATTTCACATGGACCGGTCAAACCCGTTAGAGGCCGAGGTTTTTAACCGGTCGACTTCAGGTGTTCAGGTGTGAAGCCCCGAGGGAAACATGCTCGCTTGTGTATATTGTCTATATGCACGGGTGTTAAAATGCTCTCAACAGAGTTTTTCCGATGATCTAGAAAATTATTGTATTTATATAATTATGTACTGGGAAAAACAAATTAAATGTCAATCGTTGAAATGAATATCGGCATGAATAACCGCCAGCGACATGAGCAAAATCTTTCGTTTGTTTGAACAAGTTTTCGACGGGATTTACTGAAAATTTATGCAATATACGATCATCGTACCGTACTCAAATACTAATGCAACATTTATGCAACATACGTTTGCATAACTTCTCCGATCGTCTGCTACAGTGCACAATAATTCTACCAGCTGCGCATTTGCCAGAATTAATTGTCTGTACCTGTTTCTCTTTCTCGGTTTCGGCTCGGGAAATTTCTCAAAGAAATGTGATAACTAATGTTTTAAATCGTAGACGCAATATTTCATTTATTTATATAATTATTTAATCTCAATTATTCCCAAACATCTTTAATTATAAAAGAAATTTTTCATGGATGATCGGCGCCACGTGATTTAGATCGACTATATGTGATCAGCGCGTTTGTTGTGGTACATAACCATGCAAGTACGAGTAAATTTTTACTTCATATCTTTCAATTTCCTAGAGTAGAAAATTTAATCTGTCGAAGGTAGTTTCTTCGTCAAGGTATGCATTAAAAGACAAAAGTTAATTGCATGATTATCGCGAGCGCCAAACATGGTATACACAGGACGAGTAAACGAATATCAGTCATGTATTTTCTATCATCCAATCTGAGGCCTCGATTCAGTTGATTGACAGGGGTACACTGACCAGATAAATTTGAAGGCGGTGCTTATTTTCTCGGTCTTTAAAGGTTTAATCTTTGTGGGTTTTTGTGCTGATCCTAAACATTATTTGTACAGTTTCTAGAACTTTTAAGTCTTACTAAACCAACATTGATCTATGACTGACGATGCTTCTGATTTGGAATAATATATTTTTATTAAATTTCAGAACGATATCTTAATTTACACTCTGTCGTTCTAAGACGAAGAAACTTCTATAACATAAGATTAAAACAGATGAGTTCTTGTGTTTGCGGCTAAAATCCCATATATGAAGACGCGAATCCTGTGTATTAGATAACCGCTGACCGCTAGGTAGTCCACCCGCGACCGATCTCCTCGGCGGCGGGCGAGGAACAGCTGAACCAAGGATAATTTAGAAAGCTAGCAGTATTATTAAATGACTTGAATATATTACAATAAGTTATTTTTTTAAAAATAAATACCAACCATTGATTTATGTGTGATGTTGCTTCTAATTGGGAATTACATTGCTTTTATTGATTAACAGCACGATTTCTTAGTTAACACTCTAACGTTTAATTCAATTTAAGAAGAATAAACTTTTATATGTAATCAAAATTAAAACAATTCTATGTGTTTGCGGCTAAATAACCCCATATATGAAGACGCGAATCTTGTGTATTAGATAATCGCTGACGGCTGGGTAGTCCAGCCGCGACCGATCTCCTCGGCCGCGGGCGAGGGATAGGTTACGTAATGGTATACACACACAGCTCAGATCCCAGAAAGATTTCAAATGCATGCAGTATAATAACTAGTATGTATAAAAAAAAAATATTTTTCATCCGTAATTTGTGTCTTACTGAAAAAGAATGTTTATATTTTGTGTTTATTGTTTTCATAGGATTTTTCACTCTAAAAACTTAACAAAATTGGCTTATAATCCTCACATAAAAGCATATACACAACTGTATACTGTAAAAAAACTTTTCTAATGAATTAATGCATCCTGTATAAACATGTACACTTTCTGTGATAACTTTATGTCAGTTGTACGCTCAAAGACTTTTCGTTAACTTGCCAAATAAAAACAGGTACATGTTAACAAGTATAGCTTTTTACACTCATATTACGCAATACCCTAACAAAATAACATCGTAAAGACATTGATAAGATCCCAATGAACAACTTTTCCTTCGACAGCCATATCGAAATCTTAACCGTTTTTAAGTTATAAAGCAAAATGTTTCAAGGGCTGTTGGCCCCTTATGTAAGTAAATTTTCGCACTTTTTGGAATCCCGTTTTTGACCCCCTACCTTTTTCTAAATAAAAAACGAAATCCCAAAACAAAACCGATGTGCACAACTTCAATGCCTCTATTATTCAAATTCGTTGGATTCCCATTCCCTGCTATTATAGTGACAGAGCCTTTGTCTGGAAACCAAAGGCCCTAAAAAATTTTCAAAGGGGAATAACTCGTTAACGGAAGAGGAATTTTAAAGTTTATGATATGTTTTAGATAGTGTTTTGTAAAGTCTATTAGCCCTGAAAATTTGAGCAAAAAACGTTTTGAAATGAGCAAGATACGATCTCGTTGCTAGCAACGAATGGGTCTTCCGTTTGATTATGAATTAATGACAGAGTTAAATTAACATGTTGACATCATTTTAAATCTTAAATTCAATAGATCCACCTAATTAGGTTAAAGCATTTTAAATACACAATGATTTTATTATAATCCAAAAATCTAATGAATCGCCTTAACTAAAAGCCCGAATGATTTTATGTACAAATTAACGAAAACCGGAAATGTAAAGGACGATCTAATTTAAGGTACGAATTAACAATTTTCCGAATCAGATTTAGAACGAGTTAGTATATTAATTTTCTTTTAGGCTGATTTTTAGACTTGCATTGCAAAATTCAGATTTCCAGAAAGGTCATTTTTAAACTGCAATATCTCTTCAATGCATAGTCCGATTTTAAAACGGTTTTTCAGTTTTGTATTGAGCACAAAAATGTCTACAAAATGAATGTGTTTTAAAATTCCAAAAATCGAAATTTTAGAATCACTTCCGGTGACGACCGGAAGTGACGGACGACCTGTTCATATTAAAATTGGATACGTTTAAAATATATTTTGACGAAAAAAACTTCCAAATCTTTAAATTTGAAAAAATTTTAAAACTCAATTTGAGAGAAGAGAAACAGGTACAGATAATTAACTCTGGTAAATGCGCAGCTGGTAGCATTATTGTACACTGTAGCAGATGATCGGAGAAGTTATACAAACGTATGTTGCATAAATGTTGCATTAGTATTTGAGTACGGTACGATGATCGTATATTGCATAAATTTTCAGTAAATCCCGTCGAAAACTTGTTCAAACAAACGAAAGATTGTCATGTCGCTCATGTCGCTGGCGGTTATTCATGCCGATATTAGTTTCAACGATTCACATTGAATTTGTTTTTCCTAGTATACATAATTATATAAATACAATAATTTTCTAGATCATCGGAAAAACTCTGTTGAGAGCATTTTAACACCCGTGCATATAGACAATATACACAAGCGAGCATGTTTCCTTCTGGGCTTCACATCTGAACACTTGAAGTAAAGATTAATTTATTTATCCATGATTATTTCCGTTAATTTATGCTGAGAGTTTTTACAGACTTCGTAGAAAGTAATGGAAATTTTCTTAGAGTTACGCGCGCGCGCGCGAGAGAGAGAGAGAGAGAGAGAGAGAGAGAGAGAGAGAGAGAGAGAGAGAGAGAGAGAGAGATCAAAATTGAATGCATTATTTAGCAGGGTGTACAAAGTATAAATGAATTCAAAAAATTAAATATTCTCCGAGCGTTCAAGGCTGTCAAAAAAAATCAAATCAAATTAAAATAAAAGTTCCGTGTTACAATGTTACACGTATGCGGTAGGTGCTGGCACGATAAAAGAAATGTCCGGAATTGAGGGATTGGGTGATTTTTAAAAAGAATATTCAATGAGTTTTAAACAAGTTTTGTTTTGATTCTAGCGAACACATAATCACTTTTGTACTACTTCTACATGGCCGTTTGTTTCTTTGTGAAAACGAACTCATTGCTGTATTGACTACCCCTGCTATATAAGTGTTCATACTGATTTTTTTTTTCAAAACTGGCGAAAAGGAATCCAAATGTGGCGAATATCAATTTTTGGTGACCTATTGTGTGTAAAATTTTCCCACCCGTTCGTTTATTCGATCCGCCTGTCTTACTCTATCCCACATGCGACCAAAAATCTCGTGTCGCTTCAGCGCACACAGCTTAGAACATATATAGCCCCAGGTTATTTATGGCTGCAGATCATCAATTGAAATAATTGAGTAAACACTTAGAAGGGTGCTTTCACTGCAGTGGTCAATTGTTAAACAATTAGATATCTAGTCTAACTCGAAGTCAGTCATCTTAATTAACGTTAAAGGTGCGAGATCGTAATCTGAGAATGGGGCTAATAAATTAAACTGTTGAACACGCTTAACTTCTATAGTTATGAACAGAATAAAATAAATATTATAAGTTAAAAGTTTTAAGTCAAAGATCTAAAATAAAATTGGTTTTCTGGATTAGAAGTTAGGACATACGATTATATGATGCAATGTAGTCGGTCCCCATAGAAATCATCAGAGTACTGCAAGTGTCAGTTTTCTTATTTCTTTGAAAGACCATAGTTCACTGGGCTTACAAACAATAATATAGCGACATATTTTCCTCCCCAAAAATATATACCTTTCTTAAAGTTACACTTAAGTGAGATAAATATGTGTTCTTGGGGATTTTATTAATTTTTATATGCACATTGATTAAAAACATTTTATTGAAGCTGTGTAGTAAGAGATAGTAATGCAACTTAAATGACTGAAAACCAAGCAGAATATTTTATTTTTACATCTGGCCTGTCAAAATAGGAGATTGGAAACTTGTAGCTTGTTAGCTCAGAAATAGTCTAGAACAAAAGAAATAATGTCTTTATGGCTTTTGCTCCTCTTCTTATTTATGTGTATGAGTCCATAAAGATATTTTTGTTTTTGTTTCATCATATAAAAAAGTGTTGTTTTTTTTTTTACCTCAAACTTAGAACTGTAGAAATTCAGTATCTTAACCTTTCAAAAGCTTTGATACCTTACCACTTGGAAATCATGAAGTGATGCAAATTGTCAAATGTCAATGAGGAGACATCGTCAGAACCCACGGGTTTCCTATCCGTTATACTGCTTTTAAGGCAGTGTAACGGATAGAAAACTCGTGGGTTCCGAGTGCAAATGTACCTACAATGCATTGGTCAATACATGTATATTTAAAAAAGTACAAAATATGAATAACTAACACATATACATGTACATGTATATGTGATTTGATAGAAATGATAGTAAAACGTAGGTCGTTCTTTGTGCCGCACTAAAGTGGCGAAAAGGATTTTTATACCCCCCGCAAACGAGTTCTGGGGGGGGGGGGGTATAGGAATCACCTTATATAGGAATCACATCGGAAGTTATTACTTCACACAAATATTGCTTATGACCTGACGGTCTGTAATGACCTTGATGCAAGGCCATTTGGGCAAGATCACTGGCAGGAAAAGTGCAAAATTCGTGTCCTGTCTATATCCTAGTTTCTTATGCAGAAACACTGGAAGTTCTTACTTCATACAAAGGTTGATTATGACCTGAGAGTGTGTCATGACCTTGACTCAAGATCATTTGGACAAGATCAAGGAAACTGACAGGAAAAGTGCAAAATTCGTGTCTGGTCTATATAACTTTTATGGAAAAACATTGAAGGTTCTAATGCACACAAAGATGGCTTATAACCTGAGGGTGTGTAATGATTTGTCCCAAAGTCATTTTGGCAAATTCAAGGTCAGTGGAAGAAAAATTTTATAATCTTAATAGAAATAATCAGAAGCTAAAATTTGACACAAAGATTGCTTATGACCTGTAAATATGTTTTACTTGAGCTTTGGTCATGTGTGCAAATTCATTGTCACAATAAGAAATAGAAGCATCAATTATTTTCTAGTAGAGAAATACTTGAGTTATGATTTTTTCTTAGCGGGGGTATCATTTGTTAGCTTGCTCACAGTACCTCTAATTGATCCAGTGGGAGCACTGCTCTTTTCTTCCTCGCAACCAAAATTTTCCTTAAATTAACATTTACAAAATTGGATTTTGGGGCATTGCCCCCCTCCCCCCCCCCCCCCCCCCACACACACACTTTTAAGGAGAAAGCAAAATTTTTTTTGGCAAATTTAAAACAAAAGCATATTAAACAATAGAAGATACAGCTGCCTCACAGCTTCCCCTCCACTACCACCCCCACGGATTAGGACTTTGAAGATTTGCTTGTCAAGATTTCGGATAAATATGTTCCCCCTAGCAAAAACGATGCTGAGTGGCTGTATGGCCTAACGTTATACGGAGAGTTGTCCCTCCTGCGGAGCACCTCTCGTATAGCGCACCCTAAGGCGGGAGAAGGCGTCATCATTTATTTACAATTTGTGTTCGTTTCAATTGTTTAATTTTAACACTGCCCTTTACATAAATTATTCCCTTAGTACGCGGGTATGATAAGGTAACTCTCAGCGATCGATTGAGTAAAAATTCCTCTGATCGATATGACGTCACTATAAGCAGCATGATGTCATATTTTACTCAAGAAACCTGTCAATTTTAACTTAATCTCTGGTCAAAATTATAAAAACTACAGGCGTAAAATGTCACTAGAAACTCTTCTAACTGAATATATCTTCGATTTTCTGTATAACGTATTATTAAAATTGATGACGTCACAAGCATTTTTAATAGAGAAGATCAATGTCAGGAGACATATAATCGGAATGCAGTGTAAACAATGCCGAAATAAGACATATTTAATGCAGATACCCAAGATTTAGATGATTGTCAGTTAGGATATAATTAGGATAATACAGGCATGGATATTTTGTTTTATCAGCGAGTGTTATAAGGTAAGCAGATAAATATTTATATGGCTTGACCGGCCTTTCCTCTGTCAGTGTGTACAAAAAAGGCAAAAGTGTAACACTACCCCACAATATTATGAAAGATGAATTTGGCAAATATCAAAAGCATAAGACCTAAAATACTTGAAAAGTGCTGCTAGAATCCTTTGCTTCGTTGTTGTAATTGAAAAATACGTAGTATTTTCAATGAAATTGAAAAAGTTGAGGGGGTTTCCGATAAATAATGACAATATTTATTTTATGCGATTAACAATAGGATTCTAGTAGTAATACTAATAAACATGAACTAATTGCCGATCGAATTATTGTATAATACATACAAATGAACTCTGGGGTAGTGTTACACTTTTTGATTTTTTGTTAAGGTAAAAAAGTGATCTATTTTTAACTGTCACGTGATACCATGGCACGACAGCTTCAACGATCGACTTGATTCCGAAGTAGAAATATAATATCATGTTGAACACATTCACTTGATATTAATATTTAGCACTGTTTTAATAAAAATAAACAATTTTTAAAATGACCATAATTGCGACCATCATTAAACTCAGAGTTGCCTTAACCTACCCGCGTAAGCAGTAGATCTGTAAGTATGAGTACATGGAAATGTTTATCAGACATAACACGGTTTGTTTCATGCATTAGCGCAGTGGAAATTGCGTTGATTACACTTTGATATGAAGCTAGGCCCAGTTTGTATCGTGTAATCAGTTGTACATAAACGTATTTATCCCTTTGTGTTTGTGTTCGGAATAATTATATACATGTACATATATGATGTCTTTTTAAAAAAAAATTATCCTAACCTAATGTAAACAAGAAGTAAGTTAAACGGAGAACTTGCCTGGTATAAAAATAATTCTTTGAAATTGAGTCTCGTTTTCGATTTTCTGAACATACTATTATCATATTGACAGTCTAATCTGATTAAAACCATCCCTCCTCTAATACTCGTCAGGATCTGATAGGTATCGACAACAGTTCATCTTTACAAGACCTTCACATTTGCATACAATCTAAATATACTCCTACTTACCAAAAGCATACCTTTATATGTTTAATGTTTAGGTGCATATCTTCAATACTTATTCTGGAGGTTACATATAAATGGACATGAATTAATTTGTCTGTCTCCTTTGAAGAGTTCCTATTGATTTTCTAAAGCTCTGATTGGTCAGAAGTAATGGTCGTGTGAAGATGACCTCCAATCAATACCTGTCATGCCCTGACAAGTGCAAGGAAAAGGGGGTGGTTTTTATCAGACTGTTTGACATTCCTTTCTCGACTCGAAGCTGCAACGGAAGACCTCTTCGTTGCTTTGCAACGAACACGGCTCTAGTTTGTACAGTTTTTAGAACTTTTTAGTCTTACGTAACCACCACTGATCTATGTCTGACGATGCTTCTGATTTGGAATAATATATTTTTAATAAATTTCAGAACGATTTCTTAATTTACACTCTATCGTTCTAAGACGAAAAAACCTAAGATTAAAACAGATGAGTTCTTGTTTTTGCGGCTGAAATCCCATATATGAAGACGCGAATCCTGTGTATTAGATAACCGCTGACCGCTAGGTAATCCAGCCGCGACCGATCTCCTCCACGGGCGAGGGATAGGTGAACCAAGGATAATTTAGAAAGCTAGCAGTATTATTAAATGACTTAAATATATTACAATAAGTTTTTTTTTTACATAAATACCAACCATTGATTTATGTGTGATGATGCTTCTAATTGGGGATTACATGACTTTTATTCGTTTAATTCAATTTAAGAAGAATAAACTTTTATATGTAATCAAAATTATAACAATTCTATGTGATTGCAGCTAAATAAACCCGTAAATAAAGACGCAAATCTTGTGTATTAGAAAATCGCTGACCGCTGGGTAGTCTAGCCGCGACCGATCTCCTCGGCTGCGGGTGAGGGATAGGTTAAGTAATGGTATACACACACAGCTCAGATCCCAGAAAGATTTCAAATGCATGCAGTATAATAACTAATATGTATAACAAAAAAGTTTTTTTAATCCGTAATTTGTGTCTTACTAAAAAAGAATGTTTGTATTTTGTGTTTATCGTTTTTAAAGGATTTTTCACTCTAAAAACTTGGCTTATAATCCTCACATAAAAGCATGTATACTGTAAAAAGAAACCTTTTTCTAATGAATTAAAGCATCCTGTATAAACAGGTACACTTTCTGTGATAACTTTATGTCAGTTGTACGCTCAAAGACTTTTCGTTAACTTGCCAAATGAAAACAGGTACATGTTAACAAGTAAAGGTTTCTACACTCATATTACGCAATACCCTAACAAAATAACATTGTAACGACATTGATAAGGTCCCAATAAACAACTTTTCCAGCGACAGCCATATCGAAATCTTAAATGTTTTTGAGTTATAAAGCAAATAGTTTCAAGGGCTGTTGGTCCCTTATATAAGGGGCCAGCCCTTTTTCAAGGGTGTCAAATGAAAGCCCTTGAAATTTCGCACAATTTTTATTATACATGTCTTAACAAAATATTTTTTGTTTAAGAGATACAAAGGAAAATATGTGTAAATTTTCGCACTTTTTGGAATCCCGTTTTTGACCCCCTACCTTTTTCTAAATAAAAAACGAAATCCCAAAACAAAAACCGATGTGCACAACTTCAATGCCTCTATTATTCAAATTCGTTGGATTCTTATTCTCTGCTATTATAGTCTCGGAGTCTTTGTCTGGAAACCAAAGGCCCTAAAAAATTTTCAAAGGGGAATAACTCGTTAACAAAAGAGGAATTTTAAAGATTATGATATGTTTTAGACAGTGTTTTGTATAGACTATTAGCCCCGAAAATTTGAGCAAAAACCGTCTAGAAATGAGCAAGATATGCAGCCTCAAAGTTCGCGTCTAGGAAGAAAAAAGAAAAAGAAAAACTAGAGCCGAGCTCGTTGGAAGCAACGAGGAGGTCTTCCGTTACAGCTTTAAGTCAAGAAAGGATTGTCAATCAGTCTTAAAAAAACCACCCCCTTTTCCTTACATTTGTCAGGGTCTGAGTATTGATAGGAGATCATCTTCACACGACCTTGACTTCTGACTAATCAAGGCCTTAGAAAATCAATTTGAACTCTTCAAAAGGATACAAAAAAATTAATACATGCCTATTTTCCATAGAAAATAGCCTCCAGATTGCAGAGTATTGAAAAATAGATAAAGGCATGTCTGTGATAAGTTGGGGGTATATTTAGATTGTGTGGTGTGCAAATGTAGAGGTCATGGGAAGATGACCTCTTATTGATACCTATCAGGCCCTGGCGAGTGTAAGGAGAACGGGGATGGTTTTCATTAGACTGGATTGTCAATATGATAATAGTAAGTTAAGAAAATTGAAAACGAGACTCACTTTGAAAGTATTATTTTTATACTAGGCAAATTCTCCGTTTAATTTACTTCACGGTTATATCAATTTATGATAACTTAAAAAAAAACACATCTTATATGTACATGTATTTAATCAAAACGATAAATATGTTTATGTACAACTGATGACAGGATACAAACTAAGCCTATATCATAGTGTAACCAACACAAAATTCACTGCGCTGATGCATGGAAAACAGTGTTATGTTTCGATTTCGATTTCCTGTACTCATATTTACACCTCTACCGCTAACACATGGAATAGTTTATGTAAAGTGCAGCGTTAAAATTAAACTATCGAAGAGAACACCATTTGTAAATAAACGATAACGCCTTCTCCCACCTGAGGGCGCGCTACTAGTATAAGAGAGGTGCTCAGTGGTAGGGATAACTCTCCGTATAATGTTTGGCCATGCAGGCACTCAGCATCGTTTTTGAAGTGATGAACATATTTATCCGAAATCTTGACAAGCAAATAAAAGAATAAATTCTCAAATCTTCAAAATCGTAATCCGCGGTGGTGGTAGGGGTTATCATCTGCTATAATTGCAAATCGTGTTTATTTTTATTAAAAACCTCGGAACAATGAATAACTCGAGGAAATCGATCACTTAATTTTAATTTTCCGCCGCTAGGGGAGCTGCAATTGAACTTTAATCTATGACGTCACGCAATCTATTCCGGTTTGTTTTACCAACATAGCATGAGTATTAGTAAATCGTAATATTCGCTCTAAATGACAAGTTCTGGAAATTTGAAACTATTGTCTACGGACTTTTCCGTTTTTTCCCCCGATTACGACAAAGAGCACACGGCGGGTGTGACCGGTCAGCAGAGGATGCTCACTCCTTCTAAGCACCTGATCCTACCTCTATCTTTTTGGAGGTCCGTGTTGCTTTTCTTTGAATTTGTATTTCGTTTTATGGATTTTTGAGATGGTTGACGGTTTGTTATTGTCATTTTTCATTTGAGACCGTTCTTTTACCTTTGACTTTCCACTAAATTACAAACGAACGTCAAAAGGAGAATGTTCGTTGAAATCTAAAAGCGGAGGATAGTGTCGAAGGAATATCCGCGTAGTTGTAGAAACGGATGCCAAGTGTCGTAGAAATTGTCTGCTGACGTTATTCCGACATGGTTATTCCGACTTATGCTAGTATAGCATATTTGTTCAGCTAGCGAAGAACGTGACATGGAATAAAAATTTATACGAGGCCATTTTCAACTTTGAATGACATCAAGTTAATAGCTCTCATTTATTTAATAAAGATACATTTATTTATGCATACATGAATTAATTCTTTAGATTGACGTGTGAACCTAAATATTATCAATTTTGTGCAATCGTTTACTTAAGTAACATAAAGGCAAAAACCAGCGTTTTATTCGGAGCACTGTGTACATTGTATATGTAAACCAAACCGGAATAGATGCTGTGACGTCAAAATGATATATTTTTTTAATACAAAAGAGTTCTACATAATGTCAGCCTCCAGTAAATACGATTTCTCTAACTGTAAGTGTGCATTATAGCTTAATTATGTAGTTTGTTTTCAAAACAGCATGACCACATGTGATAATTTAAACCAATTTATTAATATAAATATGTTTTAGACCTGTCTCCCCATTTAAGTCTATTAAGTTGCATTACAACCTCACAATAAACAGTTTCAATAAACAATCTTTTTTTTTACATGTATCAATGTGCATATAACAATAAATAAAACCCTTTGAAGAACATATTTATATCACTTAATTGTAATTTTGAGACGTGCATATATTTTGGGAGGCAACTGTGTCGCTAGTCTGTAAGTCAAGTGAATTATGTTCTAAGGTCTTTCTAAGAAATAAGAAAACTGTCGATACTTGCAGTACTGTGATGATTTCTATGGCGACCGACTGCATTGCATAGCGTATTTCATAACTTCTAAACATGAGAACAAATAATTATTATTTAAGATCTTTGAATTAAAACTTTAAACTTATATTCAACAATTGACCACTGCAGTGAAAGCTCCCTTCCAAGTGTATTTCAATTACATAACAATTGATGATCTGCAGCCATAAATTGCCTATACTAGGGCCATCTGTGTCCAGGGATGTGTGCACTAAAGCGACACGAGATATTCGGTCGCATGCACGGGGTGATTGAATTAACACAGATTGGCCGAATAAACAAACAGATTGCAAAGTGAAACACATTATGAAGAACTTTTACATATTAGGAGTCACCAAAAATTGATTTTCGACACATTTCAATTTATTTCTGTTCGCCTATTTTGAAAAGCTCGAGCACTGGGGGTGGGGGTGGGGGGCACCACAGCAATGAGTTTGTTTTACCATTGAAACAAACAACCATAGAGAAGAACTACAAAAGTGATCAAGTGACCGCTAGAATCATAACAAAACTTGTTTAATAACTCATGTGAATATTCTTAAAAATAATGACTGAATTCTCTCAATTCCGCACAATTCTTTTATCGTGCCAGCACCTACATTCATGTAACATTGTAACATGGAACTTTGATTTGATTTGTAAACTGCCTTAAACGATTGAGGAATGTATGATTTTTACTACGTAAACCCTGCTAAATTTTTGTACAACTTTTAAGAAAACTTTTACTTCCTATACACTATTTTGTGTTGGTCGAATATTAATTCCCACACCAGTATATATACATATATGACTGGTTGGCCAGGCAAAGTTTGAATATTGTCTTAAAAGTGTTGAAGTCCGTAAAAGTAAAAAGTCTAAGCATTAGTTCTTATAGTGCATAATCCTTAATTCCCTGCTATCATAGTCTCGGAGCCTTTGTCTGGAAACCAAAGGCCGTAAAAATTTTTCCAAAGGGGAATAACTCGTTAACAGAAAAGGAATTTTTAAGTTTATGAAACTTTTTAGATAGTGTTTTGTAAAGTCTATTAGCCCTGAAAATTTGAACAAAAACATTTCAGAAATGAGCAAGATATGAAGCCCCAAAGTTTGCGTCTAGGAAAAAAAAATTTCGCCCGCACAATAATAGTAAGGTCTTCCGTTGGAAACGGAAGACCTTAATAAGAATAATCTTAACCAGCACAATGATAGAATAATATAGTTTTATCAAAAATCCAAAAACTAAATGAGAAACTCTTCTACGTTTATTTTATGATCTATTTGTAAGCATGTCAAATATTTTATGATATATATATATATAGAAATCATGTTTTATCATGTTTTATCGAATAAAAATTGAATGTTAAGATAATAATAGTACAGATTTGAATAGAAATAACAAAAAAGTTAAATAATGGAGGGTTTTACACGCCGAAGTACCTATTAAGTGCGAAACAAAATCATATTGAAACAAAACCTAATGGACTTATTCAATGAGTTTGTGTCTGCCACTTGGTGTGAACGTTAATTTATCTCCCGCAAAAGAAGGGGTAGGGGTTGAAGTGCTTTATCAATCGGTTAGAAATAAAAACTAAGTGAGGGTCAGGATTTTTTTTATCTAAAAGTTTGTTATAAAATTTATAATTTATGATAACTGGAAATGCACAAACAGAATGACAGACAGACGAACGTTTAGCTACTTTTCTGCATTTGTTTAGGACGAATTCTTACGTGAAAAATTGCTGCATGGAAATAATTTCGAACAGATTTCTCAACTAATCGCATGTGATGCATTCGAACTAATGAATCTTCGGACTAGTGGGCCTTCGGACTAATGAACCTTCGAACTAGTGGGTCTTCGGACTAATGAACCTTCGGACTACTGGTCCGTGACCATTTACATTCTTTGTAAGAGCATGTACCTGGAGTGAAAAAGTCGCTGAAATATGAAAGTTGTCATGCCATAAAACCAGGCCCCAAGGTTATAAAACTTTTTTCATACTCGTACTCATACTCGTACTCCGTACTCCGAGTATGTGCTCCACTGAGTACGACTCTCAAAACCGAGGTTATAAAAGTTTTGGAGTACGTTCTCCGCTGAGTACTATTTGGAGTATGCTCCAATACCGGTAGAAGAAATCTTTAGTGTTTGGAGGAAGAAAATGTCAAGTAACTGGTGTAAACCAATCCGTTAATCCTAAATACAATGGCGTGAAGTCACCTTTTCCCGAAAAATAAAAATTAATGTTATCGCTTATTTTTTTTGAAAACCAAACCCGACGAAATTAATTTTCGTGCGAAATAAAAGTAAAATACAAATTAAATGAAAAGAAAAAAATAATAAAAAGTGCAATTTATTATGAAGCACATTTTAGTCAATGTGATTTTGATTTATAAAAGTTATGTGGAAATTTTAAAACTTATTATTTTGTAAATGTGCTACATAGTACATGTATAAGCTACCTTTAGTGATTTATTTGAGATCGCAACGACATAATAAGAATGCAATTTGCAGAGATTTTACGATACTTCCATTAAAAAATGTATATATCGGTGGTGGTTTTGTTTTTGATATTTTGAAGGAAATTTCACGCCATTTTTTTTATAACCATGTATATAAAGGTGACCACGCCTGTGTCTTGATATAAGCGTGTATAGAGAGAGTTGATTAAACGTTATTGTCAATTAAAAAGCGTAAAAATTGCGTATTTTATTTATTTATTTTCTTGGCAGTTCATAAAAACAAAACCAAAAAAGCAGAAATCTTGTTTATATTCGACCGGCAATATAGCACGTTATAGATCAGATAGGTGACTTCACGCCATTGTTGTTTTATATAATAATCATATAGAGAGAAATGACCTCACGACATTGTGGTTTAATTAGCATGTCGATGGAGGTGACTTCACACCATTGTCGTTGGATAAGCATGAAGATAGACGTGACTTCACGCCATTGTGGTTTTTATAAGCATGTAGATAAAGGTGACTTCACGCCATTGTGGTTTTAAAAGCATGTAGATAGAGGTGACTTCACGTCATTGTCGTTTGATAAGCATGGAGATAGAGGTGACTTCAGGCCATTGTCGTTATATAAGCATGTATACAGGGCGACTTTACGCCATTGTGGTTTTATAACCATGGAGATAGAGGTGACTGCACACCATTGTGGTTTTATAAGCATGTAGATAAAGGTGACTGCACGCCATTGTGGTTTTATAAGCATGCAGATAAAGGTGACTTCATGCCATTGTGGTTTTATAACCATGTAGTTAAAGGTGACTTTACGCCATTGTGGTTTTATAAGCATGTACATAGAGGTGACTTCACGCCATTGTGGTTTTATAACCATGTAGATAGCGGTGACTTCACGCCATTGTGGTTTTATAACCATGTAGATACAGGTGACTTCACGCCATTGTGGTTTTATAACCATGTAGATACAGGTGACTTCACGCCATTGTGGTTTTATAACCATGTAGATACAGGTGACTTCACGCCATTGTGGTTTTATAACCATGGAGATAGAGGTGATTTCACGCCATTGTCGTTATATAAGCATGTAGACAGAGGTGACTTCACGCCATTGTGGTTTTATAAGCATGTAGATAAAGGTGACTTCACGCCATTATGGTTTTATAAGCATGTAGATAGAGGTGACTTCACATCATTGTCGTTTGATAAGCATGGATATAGAGGTGACTTCACGCCATTGTGGTTTTATAACCATGTAGTTGAAGATGACTTCACGCCATTGTCGTTATATAAGCATGTAGTTAAAGGTGACTTTAAGCCATTGTGGTTTTATAACCATGGAGATAAAGGTGACTGCACGACATTTTGGTTTTATAAGCATGCAGATAAAGGTGACTTCATGCCATTGTGGTTTTATAAGCATGTAGTTAAAGGTGACTTTACGCCATTGTGGTTATATAAGCATGTAGATAGAGGTGACTTCACGCCATTGTGGTTTTATAACCATGTAGATAGAGGTGACTTCACGCCATTGTGGTTTTATAACCATGGAGATAGAGGTGACTTTACGCCATTGTGGTTTTATAACCATGGAAATAGAGGTGACTTCACGCCATTGTCGTTATATAAGCATATATACAGGGTGACTTTACGCCATTGTGGTTTTATAAGCATTTAGTTAAAGGTGACTTCACGCCATTGTGGTTTTATAAGTATGTAGATAAAGGTGACCACGCCATTTTGGTTTTATAAGCATGTACTTAAAGGTGACTTTACGCCATTGTGGTTTTATAAGCATGTACATAGAGGTGACTTCACGCCATTGTGGTTTTATAACCATGTATATAGAGATGACTTCACGCCATTGTCATTATATAAGCATGTATACAGGGTGACTTTACGCCATTGTGGTTTTATAAGCATGTAGATAAAGATGACTTTACGCCATTATAGTTTTATATCCATGTATATAGAGATGACTTCACGCCATTGTCATTTAATAAGCATGTATATAGAGGTGACTTCACGCCATTGTCGTTATATAAGCATGTATGAAACGTAATTTCACACCATTATGGTTTTATAAGCATGTAGATAGAGGTGACCTCACGCCATTGTTGTTTTAAAAGCATGCTTACAGAGATGACTTCACGCAATTGTCGTTTTATAAGCATGCAGATAAAGGTGACTTCACGCCATTACCGTTTTATAAGCAGGTAGACAAAGGTGACTTCACGCCATTGTGGTTTTATAAGCATGTAGTTAAAGGTGACTTTACGCCATTGTGGTTTTATAAGCATGTACATAGAGGTGACTTCACGCCATTGTGGTTTTATAACCATGTAGATAGACGTGACTTCACGCCACTGTGGTTTTATAAGCATGTAAATAGAGGTGACTTCACACCATTGTGGTTTTATAAGCATGTAAATACAGGTGACTTCACGCCATTGTCGTTATATAAGCATATATACAGGGTGACGTTACGCCATTGTGGTTTATAAGCATGTAGTTAAAGGTGACTTCACGCCATTGTCATTTTATAAGCATGTAGATAGAGGTGACTTCACGCCATTGTGGTTTTATAAGCATGTAGATAGAGGTGACTTCATGCCATTTTGGTTTTATAAGCATGTAGATAGAGATGACTTCACGCCATTGTGGTTTTATAAGCATGTACATAGAGGTTGTGGTTTTATAACCATGTATATAGAGATGACTTCACGCCATTGTCATTATATAAGCATGTATACAGGGTGACTTTACGCCATTGTGGTTTCATAAGCATGTAGATAAAGATGACTTTACGCCATTGTGGTTTTATAAGCATGTACATAGAGGTGACTTTACGCCATTGTGGTTTTATAACCATGTATATAGAGATGACTTCACGCCATTGTCATTATATAAGCATGTATACAGGGTGACTTTACGCCATTGTGGTTTCATAAGCATGTAGATAAAGGTGACTTTACGCCATGATGGTTTTATAAGCAGATAGATAGACGTGATTTCACGCCATTGTCGTTATATATGCATGTAGACAGAGGTGACTGCACGTCATTGTCTTTATATAAGCATGTATATAGAGGTGACCACGCCATTGTGTTTTTATAGGCATGTAAATAAAGGTGACTTAACGCCATTTATGAACATAAAAGAGCATACGTACATATACTTAACAGATAATTTCTATGAGGTTTTATTTTGAAAGATTTCGTACCTGAAAACCTCGAAATAAAACTACTTCTTGAATAACAAGTTTACATGGGCAACCTTGTTTCTTTGTTCTTTGAAAATGTTTCTTCTTCCTTGGATATTCATGATCAAGATTTTCCTTTAATAAAATTTATATAACTTCATTAACAGCAATGCAGGTTTGTCGGTAAGTTAACTATACTATACGTTACTTTAAACACATGCCTCTAAAACCATAATGTCTAGCGGTCACCTCTATTTAGATGCTTAAGTACACCACCATGCCGTGAAGTCACGTCTATCTACATGCTTATAAAACTACAATGGCGTGAAGTCACCTCTATCTACATGGTTATAAAACCATAATGGCGTGAAGACACCTCTATCTACATGCTTATAAAACCATAATGGCGTGAAGTCACCTCTATTTACATGCTGATAAAACCACAATGACATGAAGTCATCTCTAGCTACATGCTTATAAAACCATAATGGCGTGAAGTCACTTATAAAACCCCAATGGCGTGAAGGCACCTGTATTTGCATGCTTATAAAACCACAATGGCGTGAAGTCACCTCTATCTACATGCTTATATTACTACAATGGTGTGAAGTCTCCCTTTATTTGCATGCTGGTGTGAAATCACCTTTATCTTCATGTTTATAAAACCACAATGGCGTGAAGTCACCTCTATTTACATGATTATAAAACCACAATGGCGTGAAGTCACCTCTATTTACATGATTATAAAACCACAATGGCGTGGTTTTACCTTTACATACGACAATATTTACATTTCACATATTGTTTGCATGTAAAGTGTGCGGAACGCTACCGCAGATATAGCACCTTAACAAAGACAGGGTACTAAATGGTTAAATCACGAGTTTTAATTGTGATGTCACAAACGTTGAACGCTGTTAAGTGCAACGTCACAAGCGAAAATCAAAGATCACGCGTGTGACTGTTACAGTGGCTCTTCCATTAATTTGAACTTACCCATAGGATAATAACGTAATTCTGATGTATAATTCACATTTGCAGACAAGGCAAGAAGGTAAAAAAAATGTAAATATAAGCATTTAATCCTTATTTTTTGAAAGATATAGTCTCATAACTGCAACGGTGTGCGCTAACAAATTTTCATAACGCGCTAACATGCGTTATTCAATTTGTATGCACATAACATTGCAGTTATATATATATGAGACAATATCTTTCAAAAAATAAGGATTCAATGCTTAAGGCATGAAGTCATATCATCTATACTTTAATTAAAAACATTTTTGTTTGAAGTTACTTATTGCATGTTTATGTTATTCTTACATTTTGATGTTGTTTCTTTTTCTTTCTTGATCTGCCATGAATGCATGCTAAATCGCAGGAACCAATGACAACGAAGGGAATGTTTTCTGACATGGGTCCAATCACTTTATTGTTTTCAGAAAACCAAATTCTTTGCTTCTGAAGGTCTTCAGGAAAATCTTAGGGGGAAAAAAGGGAGAAATTGTTTATGTAATATTCACTCACACGAACAACGGATAGAAAGTTTCATTTTATCATACCCTAAGCTCTAAATATCATATTCTATAATATTTTTTTTTAAAATAATATCCCTTTATAGCGCAATGTACCAGTCTTAATAAAATGCACACCTGTTCAAGAAGTCTTTGTTATTATTGTTTAGCCTTTCAAAATTTTATGTTGTTTAAAAAATAGATTAAAGCTTGAAAAATCAACTACTAAATAAGGTTTGTTGTGGAATGCTGACTATGGGCCAGAGTACGGAGCATGATGTGACACTATTCAACACATTCAGCATGTAGGATTTTTTTTTTAATTTGTGATCTGGTTGTTTTATTATCGACGAAAGAAGGCTGTCGGTAAGTTAGTATATATAAAACTAAAAAAATGTGTTGAGCTATTTTAAAGTATAGATCTACGAAACTGAAGTAAAATATATCACTCTATTATTAGTTATGCTCCCAGACCGAATTCACTATAAATTTAATGAATAAAGCCATTGTTAACCCCACCTACCCACACTTTATGCTTCTCTTATGAAAATCCAATGTTTCTTATATCATTAAAAATGATAAAGTGTTAAATCGGTATTTATGATTTATGTCATTGAGACTTCTTAAGATTAAAGATTAGATATAAGTCAAACATTACAATGGTCATAAATGTGTTAACGGTACCTGTCATTATTAATAACTCTCAAAGAAATAAGCCCATATAAGCCCGTCTTTATATTATAAGTAGTTTACAGTGCACGGTAAATTACTCAGTAGCTTTAAGTACAATGTTGACTGCTCACTTCTCACAGTCCTTTAAGTCTTTAGATTCTTTTTGAATGTTTTTTTTAAAATTGTTATATTTACTTCAGTGTATATTTCCCCTTATGTTTGCATTGGAAATCTGCGATATTCAATTTTCGATGAATACACCTTGATAATTCATGCACCATGTGCACAAATATAAACGTCTTTACGTGTTTTGAGTATATTCATTTTTGTAAGATTAAGTGAAAAGTTAAATCTTACATAACCAATTTGATATGTTCTTTTGAAAAATATTCATTAAATTACATCTACTCCTTAGTAAAAATGATTTTTCTCTACAAAGTTTCTGGCACTATATTAGCCGCGGAAGCGAACTAAATACCATGTTAATATGGATGTTCCATGTATGTTTTATATCCCTGACTGAGAGCGTATATAATGGCTATAAAGCGACAATACACATATATTTCATAAAAATAGACATCAGTATGAATATAAATATAAGCATTGAATGCTTATTTTTGGATGTCGTCGGTCCTGTAACACAACAAGCGGTGCAGACAAATTATCATACCGCGCTAACGCGCGTTATTCAATTGGTGTGTTACAGGACCGACGACATCCAAAAATAAGCATTCAATACATTAACAATTCACCTGATTTTTTAAACACTACCCTTATTTATACCGAGCCCTCGATCGTTAAAGGGATTATATTACAGACCTGAATGAGTGGTGCTGCAGATTCGCTGATAGGTGACATGTGAATGTGTGGGGTTAAAATTTTAATTATTTTTCGTCGCTAACCAAAAAAAAGGAGGAAATTAATACAAGCAGATAATTAAAGTAAAGGAATTGTTTTCATTTCGTTCTTTTCGTTAGACCTGAAACAATTATAATCAGTATGATCAATAACACATAATACACATTCTTCCTCTGTCTTGGATTATCCTAAGGCTGTTAACATTTGTCTATTCTGATTGTTTCCTCGTTTTAATTTTATTTCCACAAAATAAAGAGTATTAAGATATTTTAACTATATATATCTAGCAGTCACACATTGTTGTATTCTAAAATGACTATTTAGTTACAGAGTGTACTTACAACTTGTTATCATCAAAGCTAGCTATAGGACATTGATATTTCTTTCATGCCGAACCTATCTAATTAATACCCAGTTAATTGTCAAAAGTTTATACACGCCAGAAACGGGTATATAGGTTTGTTAGTGTAAACAATACACATTTCAATGCCCCGTTGAACAGTAACCGCTTCAGTGACAAAGATCCGTCTTATAAATAATTAAAATTGTTGTTTCAGTCGTAATTTTTTAATTTTTCTGCAAAAACCTTGCGCTTACTAAGACGCCCTTGTTTACCCCCCCCCCCCCCCCCATTATTTTTCCCACCTGTGTCTTCAAGCATACTATCAAGTGTCTCACTTTGTCCCAAACGTTCCCATTACCTTTGGTTTTGCATCATAAATCTTGATATCCTCCCCCCCCCCCTCTCTTTCGGTACTGTTTGGTAAAAGGGCAAACCGAATGGCTGTTAGAGTTTCAATTATAACTTTATTATGGTTGCAGCGCTGACATTGACAGAATGACATGTGGTTCCTCTCTTCATCGCTAATGAAACCTAATCAAACGTGAGATTTAGACGACAAATTTAATTGTTTCTGATGCAGAGTAAGTTTATAAAATAATTAACACCACCCTTACTCTCTTCGAGGAGTTATTTATGACCACATCAGAGGATTAACTGTTGATGGAATTGATAAGACTGTTCCAAATTTTAACACGTGGTGTGCAAGTAATTAGTCTGATCTCGATTTAACCTCTGGTGACAAGTGGATTTCAATTTTTTTTTTATTTATCTAATAGTGTTAATAGCACACAACAGCATTTTTGCAAAGGACACGTACACAAAAAGAAAAACAACGAAACAAAACAAACAAACAAAAACCGCGTAAATCTGAGTTATGATTCTCTGATAAAATGATACGAAATGATTTATTTTTTTAACTTGAATATATTTTAAAACAATTTTAAATCTCTTTTAAAAAAGATTCAGCAACTAACATGACATTTATATTATGTGTTTATATAATATTATTTTAACAACAGACATCGCTATTATTAGCAAGCGCTGATCCAGATTTTTTCCCAGCTCTATATAATAATCGAAAACTTGTATACATGTACTTCAGCTCTGGGCCCAACATTGGAAATATATAAATTATTATTATTATAAATTACATTGAAAATAAAAGGACATATTTCCTTTTAATAAGACAAATTAAACAAATTGTATGTTGAGAAATGACACACAAGACTGACATGCTCCACCAAGAACCGTATGGGGTTTTTGTTTTTGTTTTTGTTTTTTTTTTGGAGGGGGGGGGGGGTCGTTTTTCTTAACGGAGGATGCACTAGTTGTGAAAAAAATAAATTAGTAAATTAATAAAACTTGCTAAAATATTACAGACCTGTGAAAATGATAGGAAGATATGTCTGAAACTTATTGCATGCAGCAAATAAATTAATTTGTAATATTTATACTATAGTAAATGTTTCATTGAAATAAAACGGCCCGGTATCTTTCATGATATTTGATTTCAAAGGATTAATACTTACAATTAGTGTTAAAGTTTTTGGTTTTTCGAGCAACAACAAACTGCGAATTACTTTCAATTTCAATATCCCTAACATCCCTTATAGCCTCTTCAAAATCTTTATATTCTGCATTTTCATCCATCTTCATGAAGTGTCTGCTTCATGCAGCATCTCGAGCACGAGTCCTAAATAGCATCTCGAGCCCGAAGCTAATATAGTCGATAAATTTACCTGAACTTCCGGTGACTTCACGCCATTGCGAATAGCACTATTCTAAACAATCTGACATGGCTGCAATATACAACAAGCTGGATTCGGATAAATTTCTTTATCTGACAGGTAATATACATTCTCATTTATCGTCTGCAAACATAGAAATGGCTGAGTTAATGGAAGTTGATGCTGCGAAAGCTCTAAAAAGAAAATGGACAGAAAATGAGG
Source organism: Magallana nippona (assembly GCA_033439105.1). NCBI lineage: Eukaryota > Metazoa > Mollusca > Bivalvia > Ostreida > Ostreidae > Magallana > Magallana nippona. The sequence goes on along the minus strand of CM065918.1, from coordinate 32,131,669 downwards.
AGATTTTATTAATTCAAAACGTTGTCGAAAGAGGGGGGGGGGGGGGGGGGGGGGGGGGGGGGGGAGGAAAACTGGTGAAGAAGGAGGAATGGGCAGACATTTGCGGACTGCTAAACTCGTAATAATCTCTCTCTCTCTCTCTCTTATTTGTTTTCCAAATATGTAAATTGTAAGTTTATTTCAAATATGTATGTAGTCTGTCAAAAGTATGTTAATAATTGTATTAAATTTGAGAATAATGTAATGCAAGTTGTTTTTTTTATTGTTTTTGTGTTTGAATAATTTATATATAAGCCTAATTGTAAAATATACATTTTTCAGACAGTTTAGTACAGTGCGCAGGGAGCCGGAAGAAATCAAGAAGAAGTACTTCAATCTAAAGCAGAGAGGTAAGTGATAGTTCTGCAGAGTTAACAGATGTTTCAAAAAATATTCTGTATTTTTAAATGTATTATATAAAATATTATACTGTGTTAAAATATATTGTAGTGATATTTATTATTTTTAGCAAAAGAAAAGATTGATGCAATAAAAAGGTCCGTGAGGAAAATGGGGGGAGGCCCATCGTCAGGGCCATCCCTTACACCCAGTGAGGAGGCCCTGATGAAGTCACTGGAGGGTAGGCCAATCTCCAGTGGTGTGCCAGGGGGCATTGATACAGATGGTAATTATGGTATCCATCTCAATTGAACCATTATATGTCATGAAGATTAAATCTTGTATATTTATATAAAAATAATGATAATATAGATATACTCTCAAAATTAGGCTTAATACAAACATGATTGTTGTCTGAAATATATACCACAAATTGAGCTGTAGACAATTATTTTTTTTTATAAATAGTTTTAAAGTGTATATATGTGTGTCTGTGTGTGTATTCTCGCTCTATTATCAGTCTAGATATGTTACCATGCACATATATAATTATGTCAGTACATGCTTTATAGATCTTTGAGTTTTTTTTCATCAAGTATTAAGGTATAGAAGAAAATTTCTTCATAAATCTAGCTTCACTTACTTCTTGTACAGATATTCCTTCTACATCTGCATTTCTCCCAATTAGTAATGAGGAGGAGAACAAAGAAAGTAAGTACATTTTCTTACTAATGTATTAAGAACCAGACACTAGCTTCTAGAGACTCAGATTTTGACGAATGATATAAAGTAATTATAATGCATTAAGGTCAAGATCTAGTAAATGAAAGATGCCTACAGGTTTATGAAGTTCAGGATATAAATTCTTTTAATGATTGAATATAGGTATCAGGATTACTTTTCCCATGAATTCATATAGAATGTCAAGAAACTGTTTCATTTTGCATGTAATTCCTCTAAAGCCGTAAAGTATGGGAAAAAGATTTAACAAACCAATTATGACACCATAAAGGTTCTAGAAAAGACACTATGGAACCATTTACTAGATCTTTAACTTGAATATAACTATAATATTATTAAGGGTAGGAACCATTATTAACTTAAAATACTAGCTATGTTAATTATAAAATTTTATTCATTTCTATCTTTTTGTCAAATACCTTATTAATAAGATTGCTTCATTAAAATCACATGCTTTCTCCATTAACCAGAGAAATATCTTGCATGGATGTAAATATGTAAATATTGCATATACAACATACATTAGTGCATACATTAAAGTAATGATCTTGTAAATGAGATGGCTTATGTGTGTACACATCAGGTTTGGGGTAATGCTAAATGTAATGGTAATGCATTGCAATGCATTACATGTTTTCAAAGTAATGCTAGTAATTTGTAATGCCACAAATTTAGCATTACAAGATAATGGTAATGTAATGCATTACTTTCCAATATCTAGTGTAATGATGGCATTACATGGCATTACTTTGCATTACTGTGCTTTTCTATGCATGTTCATTTTCAAAATTGCGATTAAATGAATAACTGAAATTGCATTTGATTAAACTTTGTTTTAAAGAAGAAAGAAATAATTCTTGAGATAAAAAAATTTAGTTGTTTGATTAAAAAAAAAAAAAAAAAAATTAAAAATCCATTCATAAATTGTCAATATAATTAGCTATGATAACCCAATTTCATAACATTTTTAGGAGTTTTGTTATTAAGAAGTTTAAATCAATAAATTATTTGGAAAATTTACTCACTGTGAAGAATGTGTCAACAACACACAATGCCCCCAGGATAATCTAAGTATCAAAACATCTATTGTTTTAAGAGGTGCTAAACATCCCAATCCCCACCCTTCTCTTGGCTGTGTTCCATTAGAATAGAGAACAGAGATACACCTTTAAAAGCAAAAAAAAAAAAGGCACTCAGCCATTCAACCATGATCTCTGGAAGCTTGAAAATTACTTCCAGTATTATAACCCATTTGAAAATAATTACTCTGTTTCTGTCTCTGTCTCTGTCTCTCTCTCTCTCATATGGTCATAAAGGGCAACAACACTCTTGTATAAGTCATTATACCTGATAGTGAACCGGATATGTTAAAGCAATTGTTTTATATATGAAACATTTGCAAAAACTCTTTATTTAGCTTTTAAATTAAATTTTAAATTTAATATTATTGACTTTTCACAAAGTAATGGTAATGGTAATGCATTACTTTACTCATGTAATGGTAATGCAATGCATTACTTCAAGAAAATTAAGTAATGGTAATGGTAATTTAATGCCCAAATTCATGAAATAATGGTAATGTAATGCATTACTTTACAATGTAATTTGCCCCAAGCCTGGTATACATGTATATAAATATACATCACAGTATAGTTATAGAGTCAAAGCCAGCTTCCCAGTCCCATATCATTGTGAATAAAGATACCTTATATATGAATTAGCTCAGGAAAGCTCAACTGAATTATTGGTATATTAGATTAAGGAAACAAAACATGAAAATAACTGTTTTACTTAGGTAATATACCCTACTTCTTTTTCAGCCAACTCAGAAAAATCTGCTGCACCTCAGTGCCCTGACGTCACAGGTCAGGATGAGCAGAAAACCACAAAAAAACACCAAAAAAAGTATGTTGTGAAATAAGTGTTTTATTATACATGTACAGGATTTTTAGTGGCAAATTGTATCCATGCAGAGCAATAGGGGAAGGAGGCAGTGAAAATTTGGCTCTTAGGGCTCACAGATGCATGTAGCTTCTCAAATGTACATTTGCTCCTGGATGTGGCATTGCATGGTTACTAGAGGATTTTTTTACATGTACATGTACTCGTATATTTTTTTATCGCTGCTGAAATTATATATATACAACATACTGAAGAAAAGATGGGTCAATTAATATCAATAAAACATGCAATTGCAGTGCAACTTTGATTTTAATAATCTTAATTTTAAACAATTAATATTTTATTAAATATATATTGGAGACAATTAAGCAGCAGGCACAGCCTATATTGGCCTTCTCCCTACATCAAAGTCAAAATGATCATATTGAATATATACAACAGAAAATATGCAAGTATAAGGATACAAATGAAAAAAGAAAAGGGAAAAACATTGTAACTTTGACTTTTAACAAGAGGAGAAACAACGTATATTCCAGCTTAAAAGCACAATAATGAAATATTAAGCACTCCATAGTTTTAATTGTGTTGAAAGAATTGCATGATCATCATCTCTCTGAATCCAGACAACATAAAAATTTACCAGGGAGTACACCAGAGCAGACCCCAACTAAACTTTGCTTTCGGGGTTTACTCAGGATTTACTCGGGGTCTGCTTTTTAAAAATTTATGTCCACTAGGGGTTAAGTTTGGGTCCACTCAGGGTTTACTTTGGGTTTACTTGGGGTCCACATTAAACACTGAAGTGTGAAGCAGACCTGTTTTTTCATCTTACCATCTTACCGCCTGTAATTCCCACCCCTTGTACATTCCGAATACACATGTAGTGTCTGCCTCAGGGGTCAACTTCTGATCAGGGTTTACTCTCTGTGTCAATTGTAGACAGGGGACAATTAAGCCCTGGTGGGGGCCAGAGGGCATAGCCCTCGGAAGCTCCTGGATTGTAGAGATTTTGTAGGGTAAAAATGAAAGTCTTCAAAGTTAGATAGACTATTGTGTGATATAATTATATTATATTTTTCTGGAGATTTTGCTTAAAAATTAAATAATTACAAAATTTTAAAGGTTAAATTTGTATGAGTGAGATTTAAGACTTGCAGTAATCCTTGCAACATAAGATACAAAACATTTCCTTTCATTTTTAAAAATTAGGAATGTCTGTAAATTAATCATTTTAAAAACTTGGGATAATGTAAATGAAGTTTAAAAAAATAACCAGTCATTAAAACACCAGCTAGTATAACCAATTACTGAAAGGTGGTTGATTGGTCACATTTGATTAACCCATGAGGAGCGTGAATAAAATGGGTTTTTATATGTTACACCACTCAACGCCCACATATATTTGAAATCAGTCTAATGTAAATTAAGAAATCTTGCAAGTCTCCAAGAAGTTGATAAATAAAACTCACAAGTTGTCGACTTCATAATTCTTATTTGCCGGAAGGAGTATGATTTAACTTTATTTTGACAAGGAGTGTGTGGGTGCGCCTCCCCCTTAACTCCATGCAGCACTGTAAATAATGATTGATTAATTCATTCATTAAGATTTTGTCTATCTTTGCCAAAAAAGTATAAACAATAGTGGTCAGTGAATCTGTGAGTGGATGTGACTACTAAAATACCAATATGATATGAATCTCTTAAATTAATATTGAAAATGAATCTTTTAATTGTCATATCCATGTAACCTTTTTGTCATTGACATATAGGCTTAGTTGGTCATGTGTTCATGCTAATTAAGCATCATATATGTATACTTCATTGAATTAATATAGCTATTTGTAAAAAAAAAAAGTCACCATGATAAAGGAATTAATCAAATATTACTTAATTACTATATTTTCTATTTCACACTCAAGCAGAATTTGCTATACTATGATACATGTTTACAAATATATTCCATTTCAGAGCAAAGAAAATCAATCAAACATGATGAATTGATGGAGAGCAACTTAACACTTGATAATGAACGATTACAACTGGAAATTTGCCAAATCAAAAAAGAAACAGAAAAACTGAATGAAGAAGTTCAACTTCTTCAAACACAGAGGCTTTATCTACAATTAAAAATGGAGAAAGAATTTCAATTAACCCCAGTGTTTGATGAATCAAAATAATAATTGACGTAACTAATACATGTACTTATATAAGGTCAAGATCTAGTAAATGGTTTATGAGTGGTTTAATTTTTAAGCTCACCTGAGCGTAAGGTTTAACTGAGTTTTTCAGGTCACTTTTTGTCTGTCGTCTGTCCGTCTGTTCATTTTTGTCTATCTGTCTGTTAACTTCTTACATTTTGACTTAATTCTTCTCTCCAACCACTGGGCATCATTTAACCAAACTTAGTACGAAGAATTCTTACGGAAAGGGGATTATTATTGTTTAAATAAAGTGCTAAACCCCCAACTCAGAGGAGAGATATTCCTGACAAAGTAAAAATAGGGTGTGTGTTTAAAAAAATCTTTCTCTCAAGAATCACTGCACAAGAAATGCAACAGATACATTAATATAGCATTGAATGATTTATTTTTGATGTCGTCGTGTCAATAACTGCTTTCAGGTGAGCAGACAGATTGAATGACGCACGTTATGATAATTTGTATGCTCAACTGAGTGTTTCAAAGTTTAATATAGAAATATATAGGGGAAAATTATAAAACTCTTTTCCTAAAAAAATATGATCAAAGCTTAATTGTGTGCTATTTTTTATGCAAGCATCCTCATATCTTCATACCCACATACCAAGGTCAGAATTGCCTAGTGTTAAATTACTGTTTTCTGATTAGTTATATCTATAATTTTGATTATCATGAGCCTAGATAATCAAACTTCCTAAGTCGGGGCTACCTACCAACTTTTTATCTTGATTCAAAAGTAGGTCACACTAACCAACTCTTAATTCACGTTAATTTTATCATTATTCATTTAAAATTCCAATTTAGTGATCTTTGATATATTGAACCCGGAATAACAAGTAGATATTATCTTAGATCTTTTATTGTTATATTTATCATAAAAGTTTGGAATATAGGAGAATTTCTGTGATTTTTACAATATCTTACAAAGATATACAAAATCATTTGTGGAGGTGAGCAATGTGGCCTATGGGCCTCCTTTTTTGTGCAGATTCATCATGACCTGATAATTGATCTAATATTTTCATTTTTTTTTTTTTTTTTTGTACTTAACGGCTTTAAATTAACAATCTTATTACAGTTATAATTTATCCATTTGCTCCCCCAGTTTTTGTTACGTCTCGTGACATATTGAGAAAACCACTGGTATGAAATAGAAGTTTCAATTTTAATTACATTGTGACTTCAAGAAATTAAAACTTTTCTTGACGTTTGATTTGAAATTATATAAAAAGTAATCTGGAGACCTAGGATCAATTAAGTATTATTTTTAATTGTTATCTAAATAACATATATAGAAGATATTAATATTTTTTTTTACAGAATAAGCATATGTAGGCCAGGCATTCTGGATTAATTTTTCCATCAGGCTTTATGGCTAAAACTGTGAGATGTGTGACTTAATTTTTTTTTATGTTTCAGTAATTTTTCTACAGGCAATTTAAATAGATTCAAATTTTCGGCCCTTTCCCTTGCAGTAAATTATTACAGTTATATGTCCTATACTTTGCCCCTGTATATTCTAATATGCTAATTAAAATAAAAGCATACTACATACATTATTTTATTTCATAAATCAGTAAAAGAGAGCACTATAAACAGTAAAACAATGCACAACAGCTAGATGTCATTAGAACAAACCAGCTTTATTTACTCTGATACAAGTATAGTTTATCTGTATCTAAATACAATAATACCAGTTTTCCCAATTGATCAAAATGATGATTTTCCCAATTCAAAAGCCACAGAATCCCTTTAAAAAAATGTTCAGTAAAAATCACTGTATTTCCTTGAAAGTTACTTGAATTTAAAGCATATATTTTCACAAATGTGCAAAATTTAAAACAAAAATTTTTTTAGAACATACAAAAGTATTTTATCAATGTATTGTTTGAATATACATATATGATTATATATTGTATAATTATTGAAAGATGTAATTATTTCTCATATTTCATAATTTGATCTGTATGGTCAAACCTTTTCATTTACTAGATCTTGAATTTATATAGTCAAAATAGTTGGACCCTTTATACTCAGTTGACATTTATTATTAAGAGGGCTTGATGGTCATGGCCATTTTTATACTGTATTGCTCTTTTTTAAAAGAAGAGCTGTATATAAAACTATAGGAAAATACCCAAATTTAAAAGGTAAAATATATGGAATTTATTTTACTAACTAATAGTTTATAGCTATAAAAATCATACCTAACAATTTTAGGAAGATTTAATGGTTAATTTGTTGACCATCCAGCCTCCTTAACTAGCTATTTTTACACTATTTAAAAAATATGTTATACCGGTAATCTTTTTTGAAGAATCACATAATTGTTGCATAATTGTTGCATAGATGATGACGAAATGATGACACAACTGTTAGAGCTTGGAGAAAGGCATCATGATGTTAATTGATATATATTATTTATCTCATACGTGTGGTGTATACTACCCGTGTGATAAACCTTTGCTTTATCAAACGGGTGATGCTTTATCAAATACTTCCGGTCCGAACTATTTTTGACACAGCCCGTCGCTTCAACGCTTCAGTGACCTATTTTCGAATACTTTCTAGTATTTTCCATATAACTATATCTACTACCAAAAATTGATTTAAAATGGATTTTGTCGAAGATTTAAATTACAAATATAAAGGAAAAAACATTACTGTGAAGTTTATAAAACTACAAATCACGTTAGCTATCAAGGAGTTCATTCTGACGACGCAATGCAAACAGAACGCTTTGGTTGTGTTTCTATACAAGAACTTACCGAAATAATGTCTCCAAAGACTTTTATTTCACCAGCAGTAAGCATCCTAATTCAATATTTTCAACTTCGAATCATTAGGCTAGTGTTCGTATTATAAAACATTAACAACTGTTCCTCGTTCGAGTCAATTCAAACTAACGAGCATTCGCAACTTTGTGTATGTCAACAAACTTGATTATTCAAGTATTCTGATCAGTATTTCCATTTAATTAAGTGATTAAGCTCTAAGAAAAAATATTTACATATAAACAATTATTTCAAGGTTTATTTCAGTGAAACTTTACATTAAAACAGTTATATTTATCTCTGAAATGACGTACTAAATTGTATTGCGCAAGGTCACAATAACCACATTACACAACGTTGCATCATCGTTTAATCTTTGAAAAAAATCAATTCGGGTCATATTAGGGGCTGTCTCAAAAGCTTCATGATATAAATCAAATTGTATGAGATAAATAGAATATCTATAATTGTGTGATTTTATATTTGCTTTATCCAACTCGTTGAAATGGTTATATTCGCTCGGCAAGCCTCGCGAATATATACACCATTTCAACTCGTTGGATAAAGCAAATATAAAAGCACACAATATAGATATCCTCTATATATTATAAGACATTTCCAATTGCAAAAGATGAAGACTAAATATTCTAAAATAACAAGTTATAATAATGAAATCAATTACAAAAATGTGTCAAAATTTTGTTATTACAGTACTTTTTAGTGCCTTTTTTCTTTCTTCTTTAATCAGCCACAAAGTGAAAGTGACAATAATAATCCATTCTTTTTAAAAGAAATTTTAATTGTTTTGCTTGAACATTCTTTGAAAAACTGTCAAAAAATGAATTTGCATGTCTGAAAATATGAGATTGGAAAAGGGTGTGAACATATGTTGTGAAATATCTGATCAGAATGTATGAATAAGAAAAGAAACACATCAATCTAATGATTCAAGAAGTAAAGAATTACCCTTTTATAACAAAAACCACTAAGGACCCACCATATATCAGTATTATATTTTATATTGTTGAACATCTCTTTCTTTGGGACATTGTGTGTGTATAGTAGTAAATTTCAAATTTCTTATTGAACTTGACTCTTTTGTACTCAATTATAAGAATTATATGTTGTAAATCTACCAGGTAAACATGCAAACTGTAAACTGTTTTTGCTAATGAACAGAGATAAGCTTTAAATTGAGTGCTTTTAATTTTGATGTTTTATGTTGACATATTAAAATTTAATGCTATCAAAATTACAAAGAGTTTTCATTCAATGATATATATATATATATATATATATATATATATATATATATATATATATATATATATATTACATGTATCTATCTACTACCATACATGTACATAATTGTATAACTGTATACCGGTATTCACATATGCCAGATGTATAATTCTCTGCCACCATTGTTCTTATTGATTATTTTCCTGAATCAAATTTTTTTTAATTATTTTTTTCAAAAATTGTATATTTTCCCCTTATTTGACTGACATACTGGTACATGTACTTCCTGATATGCATCCTGCTATATCAAGTAATTTTCTGCTGATTTGAGACACTATTTCAAGGTGTAGCGAGCCACCTTAATTGTATAAAGAAAGTATGTTGTTATATGTATTTGAATTTAACTGACAAGTAAAGAACAAAAATCAATAGACAATATAGTCTTCACAAAAATTCAATATAGGCAATAGTCATAATTCACAAAAAATCAACAGAAAATAGTCTTCACACACACAATTAACAAATGCATGAATAATCTATGTTTATGCATGAATATGAACACATGATAATGGATATGTTAAACTTGATTGTTTAACAGTTTGAAAAAAAGTTATTAACCATAAGCTGTCGCATGGCTAATCCATCATTCCTTCCATTATTTTGAACTAAATCATCATTTGTAGGTGCCACATTGCCATCTGGATTTGGTATCACATCTCCCCTCTGAATTCCTAGATTATGCAACACAGCACAAGCAACAATATAAGTAATTGCCTGTGTTGGTTCTGTGGCAATCTTGTGGTGTAGGCACTGAAACCTCCTTTTTAGCACCCCAAGGTCTGCTGAATAAGGACACGGGTGCAGCAAAGGGATTGATTATATCTTTGCTCCGCTGGTGTTGATGGTGACAGAAAAGGAGTCATTAAAAAGGTCCTACATGGGTACTCAGAATCCCCTAGAAGTAATCCATCGTGTTGGCTTTCAACAGAAAGAAAATGATTTCAATAAATGATTCTTTAATAAATACCGGTAAATGAAATCAGTTTTGATGTTATATTCAGCAATGGCTGAGCAAATTTGAAGTCTTGCACATTGATTATGTTCAAGAACTCAACCAGCAATGTGTTGAATTTTGTCAAACAAAGAGAATATTTCAAAGAGATCATTGATTCTTTATACAAGTATTTGTGCTACACCCTGAATGGGCCTGATCCTATTTCTGAAGACATGCATTTATTCTATCTTCTTTGTCATGAAATCCTATATCTATAGGAAAAGATGTCTTGATGAAAGAGTATGAATTAACTCTAATAGACAGAAAGATTGACAATGACTGCATGGTGCTAAAAAAAACTAAGTAGAGTTTTAAGCCAAGTGAGCTAAAATGACATTTCGACCCTGATCAAGTTCAGGAAGTATAAATTTTAACGGTGTGTGTGTGTGTGTGTGTGTGTGTGTGTGTAAATAAATAAATAAATAAATAAATAAATAAATATATATATATATATATATATATATATATATATATATATATATATATATATATATATTCTAAATTCGTGGCTGTGTAATAGAGAATAACGTTTCTAATCTAATTTCTCGGTTTTTTGGTCTACCAATATCATTCTAGGTGTATTGATTTAATGTTTACCGTTCTCAAAACTGTGCATAAAGCCCCGATTGTCGAAATATTTTGCTGTCATGCACCGATCCTGGCCAGCCAGCTACGCAACTCGTAATTAGAAAAGAAGCATCACAGCACATCTGAAAAAGAAGTTTTCAATATTGAATCCAATTCTTTCTCTCTGTCTCTCTCTCTCTCTCTTTCGTTCTTTCGCTCGCTCAGCTTTTAAACATATGGGTGCTTGTGAAATTGCAATCTTTGGGAACCGTGTTTGATACATGCATATAGAATTAATTTCAAAGCATTTCAATTTATTTACTATGCAGCATAAATAAAATCATGCGCTTTTAACTTTATAATACCTGCACATTCAAAGAGTGGTATCCTTTCCTATTGACAAAATCAGTTTCATTTTCCTTGGGCTTTCTTATTTTAATTTGAGAACCGTCAATGCACTCAAGAACATTTGGAAAACCTGTAGTATATTAAATGATATCTATATACGCATAAATTTTCAACATTAATTAATGATGATTGAAAATAAATCGGACCGAGGCTGCAAGGAATAGTGGGTGTGTATCAATAATAAATACATGTAATTGTATAAAAGGATTATGATGGTGAATGAAAGAAGTGTTGCTGAATTTTATTTTATCAAAATAATATAACCGTGTGCTTAACTTAAACTATTTCAAACGACTTAAGGAATTAAATGAAAAATATCAAGAACGTTGGTAATAGTTATACCAACTAAAACTCGTTTTAAACAAAATTATAAATTACGTGTAAACTGTCGATTTTGAAAATAATTTCCCATGCATTTCCATGTGCCTGTGTTGAAATGATAGCGCAAAAGGAATGAGGATAGTGAAATGATTGCAAATATAATTTGATTGTATTGTATCTTATTGTTTTTGAGGAAATATTTTATATTTGTATATTTCAATGTTCACAGATGTGATGATATTCATTATAGATGTAAGTTTCAAACCTGCAACTGATGACAGTGCTCGTTTCACTTCATTTGCAGCAGCTCCTGTTGGGAATTTAATAAATTGCCCATGAAGATTTGCAATGTGCATTGTAACTTCTCTTATGCACCTGCCTGCAGAGCTCCTTGATATTAAGGGGGAATCTCCTATCAAAAGATGCATGGCACCCGATGCCAAAAACCGCAGGCACAAGAGAAGTTGCAAAAGAGGAGGCAGGGGGCAATTCCTTTGTGTGGGTCGGGACAGGTCAGGTAGAAGACCAAGGAGGTACAAGATAGTTTCGGGTACTCTTGAGTACGAGTACGATTTGGAGCACGGAGTACGATTTGGAGTATGAGATCGTACTCAACAAAGTTTTATAACCTCGGGGCCAGGTATCGTCGTCGTGAACATTGCGGACAAAAGAAAAATAAAATACAGCTCATTGAACCTTTAAAACAATAACCTTACACAGGGACGTACATACTATAGTCTTTCCCAAGATATTTATGCGGCACATTTGTCCGATTTTGAATAAAAATACACATACCTGTGAAAGAAGTGCCATTAAAATCGATGAAAGGGAAAATTTCCAAAATATCTTTATTGACACCTTATCATTTTTCACTCATAAAAGTTCACAGGAACGAAAACAGATTTCTTGCGGAGATTTATAAAGGGGAACTCACTCGGAATACCTCGCGCATTTTTTCAACGTTATCATCCGGGTCTGCCTCAATACAAAATCCCCCTAGACATTACATTTTTTAGCCGTGTATTGAAACATGATCAGCTAGAGGGGGCGTTTCAACGGAGAAATCTTGGAAATTTTTCATACTTTTGAATGAAAATAGTTTGAACACTCAGGTATTTATAAATATCGAGTAATTAAGCAAAATGTGAATCCAGGATATCTTGGGACAGAGTATAACGGGATAGGCAACTTCTACATTCGCCATGTTCACTTCCCATACTATCACGCGAGCCTTGACAAGTTTGTAAAACTCTGTTCAATCCCAGTAAAATATATCTTTTTTTAAGCGATCTGGTTAGACCATCGGTGGGGATGCACTGTACTATAGCAATTGTGTCTCAACTTGTTAAAAGCACCGAATGTTTTACCAAAGATCACACGTGTGTTTCTTTTAAAGTTTATTTACAAACGCCTGTTTTAAACGCTGCGATTGGATCAGCTACTCGCAGCTGCAGCCAATCATAAAACGGAGCTTGTCACCGAGTTTTCGTAATGAGATCTGCCAAGGGTTTATGGTGACTTTTGTTTCCGTATTGAATAACAAAATGATTACGACATTGATTTAGGACGTAAGGTGACCTCTGGTCTCCTTATGGATATAGAAAAAATGAAAGTAGATTTACATTCTTATCTTCACTTGTAAAAGAGTTCCGTAAGTGATCATTAATACACTCATATTGGAGAACTATTTTCGGGTGACCCCAGGTCCTAGTTGAGCGTACCTTTTATCCTTCTGCTTTTAACCCTCAAGGGAGGGTCTAGGATGTTTCCGAGCCCGATGATTAAAATTACCTTAAAATCTTAAAATGAAGACTAGTAATGTAATTTAAGTATGGCCCGGATCTCTCTAACTAGAGATGATGCTATCACACTTGATTCATAGTGGTTCCAAATACTAATGATACATTTAAAATTGCTATTAACAGAATTCACTTTTGTATTGCAAATTTTGTTGAAATCTAGAATCTTTCGATTTAAATATATGCCTACAATCTATCTAAATGCATATCTGTCTACCAAGCTGAAGTTAGCAGTTACTAACATGACCTTTATAAGTAGCCATTATAAGCTTTAGAAGTCATATGTGAAATTGTAAAATGTTAAAAAATGACAAAGTTCAGGTGAGTCAAATGAAACCTTATAGGTGTCATAGACGCCTTCTAAAGCTTTTAATGGATACATCCAATAAGAGTATTTTTCTAATCCCCCTAGTTTGTGAGGTGGGGGTCAAAATCGAAGGAGATAAAAATTATTCAAATGAGCCTAAACCCCTGGGAAAAACCTCGTGGAATCCCTACATACCAAAACTGAGGACGGGAAATGATAGCCTTTAGGTCCCTTACCCTGATATTTTTGTTTGATGCATCTTCAAATATAAGGGATATAATCGTCCATATATTCTCCCTATATCTTTGTGAAATGTTAAAAAATGACAAAGTTTTGGGTGAGCTAAATGGACCCTTGTAGATGTCATAACTTTATTGCTTAGGCATATTAGTCCCCAAATTCACTTTTAAATTGGGATATTTCCGTCCGCGGCAGGTGCTGATTTATATATGATATGAAAAGCCGCATGTTAGATGTTTCAATGTCCCGCTTTTCAAATGTTACCTTTTAAAGTTTGGTGCATATCGTCGCCTGAGTAAGTAAAATGGCCCGGGCTTGATTTTCAGGCACATTTGTAACTTCTTCAATTATAAACTAATTGGGTCGTATAAAGCTAGCAATAATCTAGATAGTGGCAACATCAGCAGATGTAAACCGTTAGATTTCATTTTAAATTTTTTCAAATTTTTTGTGACGGTTTTATTAATTAAAATTGTACCTTTCCATTTTTAGAATAAGCATCTATGGCATTATCAGTTTCATATTTTATAACCCGTAGACAAAGATCAAATTTTAATGGATATTCTATTATATAATCCTTATCCAAGCGAATTTTACTGCCTCCGAAGTTGCCAATCATCATACATATTTATTCATGCATTAACCATATCGATATTTATTATAACATGCGAATAACAAAGCAAAAAGTAATTTTCTGTTTGAGTACACGCAGCAGATGAATCGTTTTCCTTATATGCAGCTAGCACCGACGGCCTTAGTGGCTGACTTCAAACTTGTTGTCTGTCTTTTAGTTTGTCTATCTAAACACGACATCTATCAATGTTTGAGCATTTTGTCTATCTATAAATACTAGTATTTATGTTTTATAGCTAGATTTCTTTCATTCAGTCTTTCTATCATCATGCTATCTATCCATCCATCTCTCTCTCTCTTTCTCTCTCTCTCTACCTACCTACATACATGTATTTATCTATCTTTCAATATGTTTACTGCATGTTTGAAGCGTGTATAATTAATGATAGTACGTATACAATAGTAAAGTATCAATAGTTACAGAAATATGTAACTAAATGTTAAGCGAATTTAGGGAAATGAAAAGTGTTGTTGCATAAAAGTTTTACAATATTGTTTCATTAAAGGATGCGACTGCAACTCTTAATGATAAAAAAGTTTGTATCATTAGCGGTTGAGAGTGTAGATATTTGCTTGTTTCATTAAGCTAGTCAGTGGTGGATCCAGGATTTGAAGTTAGAGGGGGCGCCAGTTTTAGGCAAGGGGTCTGGGGGCCGCTTGGAGGCCCCCAGTGGGTCCAGGACAAAGCCCTTGTGGGGGTCCAGGGGCGAAGCCCCCGGAAGCTCCTGGATTCTAGAGATTTTGTAGGGTAAAAATGAAGTCTTCAAATTTAGACTTTTGTTATATTTCTTCTCGTGAGTATACTTAAAAGTAAAACAATTGTTTACATTTTTTAAAGGTTTGGAGATTTAAGACCTGCAGTAATCCCATCCAAAACCTCTGCCTTGGGAAATGTAAAGAAACATGTCCTTTTATTTTAATGGGGGTCCAGGGGGCTCCTGGATTCTAGAGATTTTGTAGGATAAAATTGTAGTCTTTATATTTAGACTTTTGTGATATTTCTTTTCGTGCTTATACTTAAAAGTTAAATAATCATTTATAATTTTAGAGGTTTGTAGATTTAAGACTTGCAGAAATTCCATCAAAACCTTATGCCTTGAAGAAAAATAAGAACCATTTCCTTTTTTTCCCTTACGAATGGCTGTAAATTAATCATTTTAAAAAATCTAGTTCAATGGGACGATGTAAATGAAGTTTAAAAAAAGATAACGATGTCAGCTCGTATCATAATAACACGAAAGAGTAGTTAAAAACTCAAGCTAGTACAACCAATTAATTACTTATAAGTGGGTGACTGGTCACATTTGAAACTTGAAACCAAGGAGAGCGGAACTAAAATGGGCTTTCTACTGTACGTTACACCACTGAACCAACGGGTTGTCTTCATACTACTCCGTTGAAATTAGTTTAATGTAGAGAAATCCCATGAGTTTCCAAAAAGTTGATAATTAAAACTCGCAATTTGTCCATTTTCTTTGCCAGAAGGAGTATGATTTAACTTTATTTTGACAATTTTAGGGGGGGGGGGTGGGCGCCGCCGGGTGCGCCCCCCCCCCCCCCTTGAATCCGCCACTGCTAGTGATACAATTCTATCATTATGCGGCGATATATCATTATCCGTTGGCGATGTCAACTGTTAATGCAATAATTTATAGCATTAGACTTTGCAATTGCAAAGCTTAATGAAATTTATATCATTAAGCGGCGTTGTATCATGAACGCTTGTTACAAGGCCACTTATAAGTACAGGGGAATCAGAAGTAGAATGCGCAACTTGCGGCTATGACTGTTGTGTTGACTTTACACAGTGAAATTGTAAGTTACAGACGGGAGGTAAAATAACACTAAAAGTAGGTGGATGGGACATAGTAAACTATATACCGGTAAGTTTCTGACATTTAAAGGTGCGGCATGCACAAGGTACGGATTGTAAACCAACGCTTTGCAGGAACTTAGCCGGGGGATGTCTAATTTTCCTTTGAGGAAAATATGAAAGGATCGAAATCTCAGAGAATGTAGAAAATTTTTCAAATTCTGACTAGTAATTTCCCTCAGAATTTGGTAATAGGCCTTAGAGGGAGCGAATTAAAGGTATTTGTGCTGAATGGAAACTTAGGAAATTCTGCATTGTAGTAACAGAGTTCCGAAGACACACATCCCCTGGCTACGGTGAGGTGTGTAAAACAAACTGTCCCGTGCTACCTAAGCGCCTTAATACTGTAAACGTATTATACGTGGCTGTGAAATCTATTTAGCGTTTTTGGCGGAAAACGGCGTCCGCTAAATCAAGTGCATCGCAAAATGTAAAATATATAAGTAGATAAATAGGTACATTCAGAAATGCGCTAAATCAAATCCACGCTAACTTGTTGCAAATTCATATTCCGCCAAATATCGTACACGCTAAATATAAAACGTTTACAGTAATACCCATTTTTACAATATTAAATAGTTCTGATAATGATTATTCTGTTTATTCCGCGTAGTCGCGACAGCATTCGGTAGTATGAATCCCTTTTTGGCGCAGAAATTCGTGGGGAACACCCGTCTCCACAGTAAATTGTTCTTGCATACTAGTAATCAGCACAAGTCGAAGTTCAGGCCCATTTATAAATATTCTAATCTTTCGGTATCAAATTGTTCTGAGAAGGGTTTACTCGGTCCATTAGGAGCATATTTGACAGAAATCCTTGTACCTACTTACTTATCAATGCCCCTAACATTGTTAAATTGTCCTGATAAGGATTTATTTGGTCTACTTTGCGCATTTGCGATAATAATTAGTTTTACTATTGTTGTTTTGGAGCCGAAAAAAGCGGAATAAACCCATTTCCATAGGTCTAAACTAATCAGTGCAAATTCTAGTTTACATTAGTTGCAAAGCGCCCTATTAATTCCGCTATCTTAAGTATTGAATTAATTATGTTTAAGTTTACTAGATGTAATCCGCCCACTTGCGACAGAAATCGGTGTTATAAGTGCCTTTCTGACATCGTTAGTTAATGGACAATACCGGTTTTGATTAGAAATTAATTTAATTTAATCAGCACAAGTCCTAGTTAACGTCCCTGCTGGTGATTTATTATTACCCTTATCTCATAATCTTGAATTGTTCTGATTAGGGTTATTCGATTTACTTCGCGGACTTACAACAGAAATCAGTGTAACTAGTGCTTTTTGGCACCGTAAATACGTGAGGGACTCCTTCACCACAGGGAATTAGTTTCATCAAATCATCCCAAGCCCTAGTTAAAGCGCTAAGTGCCTTATTGATACCCAGACTTTACAGAATTGAATTGTTCTGACTTAGGTTAATTCTGTCTATTCCTAGCACTTGCAATAGAAATTGGTGTTACTAATGTTTTTATTGTCGCCGGAAACTCTTGGGATACACTTGTCTCGCAGAAAATTGTTTTCACCCTATTTGCATCAGTCATAGTTTCGGCACTGGTTGCCTTCTTATTCCCATAACCTACAGTATTGACGTGTTTTGATAAGGGTTTATTCGGTTTAATTTGTGCATATGCGACATAATTCAGTTTTACTACTGCCTTTTGTGGCGCCGGAAGTTATTGGGGGACAACCTTCACCACAAGAAATTAGTCTCACCTAATCAGCGCAAGGGCTAGTTAGGCGCCAGAGATGTTATCAATACCCTTTTCTTACAGTATTAAATTTTTTCTGATAAGGGGTGGTACTCGTTTAACTTTGCTCACCTGCGACAAAAATTAGTGTGACCAAAAAAACGTGGTAGACATCCGTTCTCACGCAAAATGTCTGCCCTTAAAAGCGCAAGTCCTAGTTTATTTGTCGGGCGCCTTATCAATACCCCCATCTGACATCATTGAATTGTTCTTATAAGGAATAAGTTCTGTCTAATCAGCGCATTTGAGACTAAATTGGTATTATCAGTGTCTTTATTAGCGCTAGAAATTCGTAAGGAACATCAGTTGCGACAGGGCATTGGCAAATTATCAGCGGAAGCTCTAGTTTAAGCTTCAGGCGCCTTATTTATACCCCGTAAATAACAGTATTTAATTGTTCTTATAAGTGTTTATTCAACTACTCCTCGCATTTACGACAGAAATAGGCGAAACCAGTTACTTTAATGGCACTGGAATTTCTTGGAAACACCTGACCCGTCAATAACAAGTCTCATCTAATTAATGCAAGCCCTTGTTTACGCGGCAGGCGCCTTACTAATACACATATGGGAAAGTATTGAATTGTTCTAATAAGACTGTATTGTTACTCCGCGCTCCTGCGACTAAAACACGTATAACTGGTGCCTTTTTTGGCGAAAGAAGTTTGTGGTGGACACCCATACTCATTGAAATTGGTACATGTATCACCTAACCAGCGGAAATCCCACTTGAGGCACCAGACGGCTTATCGAAACCCCTATATTACAGCATTAAATTAATCTGACGAGTTTTTTTTCTTCCTCGTTAAAGCTTTACCAGAAAGGATAAGAGGTGTGCTGTAACCGTGAAAAAATTGTTTTAAATGAGAGGTAAAATTCCAAGCAAAGTGCTTTAGAATGTTTCATACTTTAATTTTTAAGATATTCAACATCTCAATGATATGTAGTTGTGAAATAAAGAGACGTAGATCGAAACTGGGGTCTATAATGTTTTTGATTGGTTTGTCTCTTTGCGGGAATTTTTTTTCCATTGGTTTTTGCTGTTAAACCGTAGATGATAAACTCGTCGGGTTTTATGCATTTTCAACTATTAACGCTCTATTAAATGTACTAGACTGGAATAAGGAAACATATGTTTGTCCGTGAATGAACTTATGACTGGATTGAGATTTCAAAGTTTCAAGTTAGCAATAGGTGCTGATACAGAATGAGTATCTGAAAAATATGGTTCTGTATTTTGTACATAAAAACTGTTTTTGTATTTTGCAGCTTTTAAACCTATGATCCCATCAAAATCAAACACACCAACACTTAGATTCATATGTTTAAAGCACCCCTATCCTCATGCTGCAAAAATATACTACCTATATTCAGATAAAATAATTGTTCACACAGGATTAGTTTCACCGTGTAATTTTTTACACTATGCGTGAAACTGGAGAATCAGCTCTGTGGCTGCTGAGCTACTCGCTTTCACGGGGAATCCGATTGGAACAAATCAAAAGTCCTTATTAATAAATTTAGAATTGACGTTTATTCAATGAAAGCAGGACAATAAGTGCAACGTAATCAATATTAAATTTACAACAATAAAATACATCGTATACATGTATTCACCACTCCAGAAATCTCCGTTTTCGAAACGAATTTACTATAATCTATAAGTAATTTAAATAATCGAGTAAGTGATAGAGAGAATTAAACGCTTACCAAATCTAACATGTTGTTTATGTAATCGTGCCGAATGAAAACAATAAATAGCAGATAAATTTAATCATTTTCTCGTTGAGCTCTACAGAACTTTTTACTTTCATTTTCATCATGTAAACAATCATTTTTAACTCTTTAGACTGGGGAGTTCCGAAGCGGCAAATTCAAATCAACAAACAGACTGTTCGTAAAAACATTCGTTCGAAAAATAAAAATAAATTGCAATTAATAAATTCTCATGAAACAACAAAATATAAAAATGCAATTAAAACAAATCAGAGTTTTTAAACTCTTAAGAAAACAGTAAAGAAAAACTGTTCTCATTTGTAAGACATAAAAGCATTGTTTACTACTAACGCCTATAAACAAATTATACAAAAAGACGCTATCTCTACATCTTAAATAAATTGAAAAACTAAATCATTTTGTAAAATAAATTTCTAAAAGAAAAACAATAAAGTCTAATAAGAAAATAGTTTATGTAACAAAGAACGGATTAAGTTCAGCCGAAACAAAATAAATAAGTTTATCTATGAAAAATTTTCAGGTGTCATCCTAATTGCCAAAAAGATGTAATTTCAAAAGAACTTAATCTACATGTAGAAATTAAGAATTTACTTATTTGTCCAGCGAATACCAGAACAAATTGATTTCTAGTGACAGTTAATTGGTGAGATTGTTATAGATAGTTTTGAATTCTTTGAATTACAAAACTTTAATGTAACATTAGCATAAGGGATAAAAATATCACCGAACAATAATTAGTTCATCCATGAATAGCCTACGGGATAAAAATATCACCGAATACCAGTTATTTGAATCACGAAAAAAACATATGCCATTTTTTTAACCCACACAGAAAAAGAAACTTCCAGGAATTAAGGGCATTATTATTTGCAGACAAATTTATGAATTGTATTTTTGAAACCCACAAAGTGCATTTTGAAAATGAATATGAACATGATATGATATAACGCTATAGGAATCATGAAAAGAGCATCTGATTATTTCAGTTTTTTATCGGTCATCGCGACTTCAAAATGTAATGTAGTCGTACCAATGATATCATTTTCACCCAGATAATTTTTCCATATCGATATTTATTCATAATACACAGAGCAAAAGAACATTTGTAAAATTGAAAAAATGAAATATAAATTTCATCAAACATCAAATAGTTGTTAAATGATTTGTTGTAAAAACCTCGCAAACTATTGAAAATCTGTGCGAAAAAATAGTGTTTTCGAAGATGGCTTTCACATAAATTCTAAAATTGAAAAACGGCAATCATTACAGGAACTAACAGCATCCTTTATTTCCTAAATCTTGGTTTCCAATGACTGTCACCTTTATTTCCCATATAAGATGTCCATTGCTGCTCTTCAAAAGGAAGTACTCGAGAGCAGTGTTCATTTGGCTTGCTCTTTTTACAAGACATCGTCAGTCTCAACCTGTGAACGAAAACAGTTACTTGCTGCATGTACAAATATAATGAAATTTTTGGTAATAGATACCTGATAATTTATCAAAGGATTAAAGAGATTTTGATACTAATCAAAATAAACAATTACTTAATGTCTAGAACGGTAATCTTAGGCAGTTCGATTGTTGATAAAAACTTGAATGTCAGACGTCAAGTTATTTATAGTCAAGATCTTCCGTTTCCAGTGGAGGACCTTGTACTGATGTTGTATGATAGATATTTTTCAGTATTAAGGTCTATCGTTTTCAACAGAAGACCTTGTACTGATCCTGAGGGAAATTCTTCATTATTAGGGTCTTCCATTTTCTACAAAAGACACTATTATTTTTTGTTTTTGTTTTGTTTTGTTTTGTTTTTTTTTTGTGGGGGGGGGGGGGGGGGGGTTCTTTATTAAATTTTCAGTTCCCAAAGGAAGACTAACTTGTTTTTTTTTATGCTGTTTCTTTTTATTAAGGTCTTCTAATTTCAACGGAAGACCTCTTGTTTTTCTTCTGTTTATTAGGGTCTTCCGTTTCCGACGGACGACCCTCTTGAAGACCGTCTTGTTCTTCTACTGTTTCTTTCTAATGATAATTTTATTATTAAGGTCTTCCGACTTCAGCGGAAGACCTTATTATTATACCCGCACTTTCTAAAGAAAGTTCGGGTATATTGTTGTTACCCTGTTCCGTCCGTCCGTCCGTCCGTCTGTCACGTTTTACTTTCTCAAACTGCTCTTACATCTTATAAACCTGCAAACTGAACTCTTGGAGTATGATTTGGGGTGTCATGTTGTTTTGTGAAAAGGTTTCAAATATTCTCTGGTATTCCTGGGGGTCAAATAATTGGTAAAAAATGACGTTTTTTGACAAAAAACCTTCTTCCTCGAACTCCTTTTACATTTTCAACAGTAGACAAATCATCTCTTGGAATATGTTTTGGGGTGTCTTATAGATGCACAATAAGGTTTTGGAAATTTCAATTTTTTCCTGGGGTCATTAAATGGATGAAAAATGACGTTGTTTTTTTTTTTTTTTTTTTTACAAAAAGTCTGGTTTCAAAAAACGTCAATTTCTTTTTGCAGTAGCCTAATGATCTAATAGGATATGCTTCGGGGTGTCATGTTGACGTGTAATCATGTTTCAGAATTTTTGTTTTTATCACAGGGGTCTGTGGGCATAAAAAAATGACGTTTTTTTTTTGGAAAAAAAATATGGTTCCCAGAACTCCTCTAACAATTTATGCAGTAGCTATGTCGTCTCTTGAGATATGATAGGGGCTGTCCTATAGGTGTGCAATAAGGTTTTAAAAATTCAAATCTCATCCAGGGAGTCAAGTAGTAGCTGAAAATTGACGTTTATCACTCCTAAAAAAAACCTACTTCCCAGAACTCCTCTCATGATTTAATGAATAGCCACATCATATCTTGGGGTCTGATAGGGGCTGTCATATAGTCATGCAATAAGGTTTTAAAAATTTAAATTTTATCCAGGGAGTCAAATAGTAGCTGAAAATTGACGTTTATCACTCCTGAAAAAACCTACTTCCCAGAACTCCTCTCATGATTTAATGAATAGCCACATCATTTATAGGGATATAACAGGGGCTGAGCTATAGATATGCAATAAGGTTTTTAAAATATAAATTTGATTCTGAGGGTCAATATTATCTGCAAAATGATGTTCCGTCCCATAAAAAACCTAATTCCTGGACCTCCTCTTATCTCTTGTGATTGAAATAGCGTACCATAAGATGCATAAGGAGGAAGAATATATATGCTTTAGGGGTGGAGATCACAAGCATTTTTTTCAAGTTAATTGATCATTTTTGATTTTGGAAGGTGGTGTGGGGTTAGGGTGACCTTCAGATGCCATTGCCTTCTAATACCACAAAAAGATTTGCCTTGACATGGTCATGGTTCAAGAAACAAAAATATATATGGTTTAGGAGCGGGGATTTCGATGATTTTGAGGATATTTCAAAAATATTCGACTATTCATGTTTTCAGGGGGCAGGTGGGTGGGGAGATTCAGAGTCTCTTCTCACATTTTTACAGCAGCAAAATCATTTCTTGATTGTTTTTTTTCTGCATGATGTCAGATGTACATAAAGAGATTTTGGGGATTGCATTTTAATCTTAAAGATAAACAAAATGTTATATATAATTGTGGAAATTATAAAGTCAGTCAACAAAAACCTTGCTGTAAAAAACAAAGCAGAGTCATCATTGGGCTAGGGCTAGTAATTACACTACATATGAATAAGATAGGTTACTTGATTAGTTCTAACTCTGGAAAGTCACTGGGCATCTCAAAGGGTGTATAACCTATATACATGTACCAATTGATGTGCAATGACACAAGGAGGAATAATGAATATGGTCTAGGGTGGTGATCTCAACAGTTATTAAAATGCATTATAATTTCCTATTTCAGAGGAGGGAGGGGGAGGTGGTTGTTTAAAAACAACTCCAGGGGGTGGGGGAATAATCCAAGGGGCAGGGGCCAATTTGTCTTAAATGTATCTAATGTATCTTGACATGATCAGCAGAATTGGACAGAATGATCACTATAGGGCATCTGCAGAGTGGGGCCCTAAATAGTTACAAAATCAATCGATTGATAAATATTATACATGTATTTAGAAATGTCTTCATTTGCAAAATGATTAACAAATTAATCAGTCAAAATGAATTATAAATAACCGATTGGCAATTCTGCAATTGATTGCATGATCCCTAGTATAATATCACATGTATTTTTATATATATATAATTATACATGTATGTTAACAATCAGGATTTAAATGCACAAATTTTCATGAGTCATAAATCTTGACATACCACATATCTCTTGACAAAAAAGAATAAGCAATTTAAAATAAAAGAAAATTAGTCATTAACTCTTTTTCTATTACTTGTGTATGATGATGGGGTAGAGGGTATAATGGAAAAAAAAGCTACAGCATAGCTTCATTCTCACTAGAAATGTATATCTAATCCACACATCCTGGGGATGGGGAACGGTTAAGGCCCCTTCCCCTTCCTTCCTATTATAACTCATATAAACATGATATTTAATACCCAAATTTAATACAAAATAGGGTCAATATGGAGTCAACTCAATAGTGTAAGTCTGACAGATGAAAAAATAAAAAAAATCTGCAATTAAAATGACAGAAACTGTACATAAGCTTATTTAAATAAAGATGATGATACAGTATGCTGGCTAAAGGAGATCACATTTTAGAAAGTGAAAGTAAAACTTAACTGTTTTGTATACCGGTGTCTCATAATATTGCGCTTCTACATGTATTATACTTACCTATATTGGTCAACATCATAATGATAATCCAATTAGCACAATACGAATTCCTTTAGCTGATCACCACAAAAAAAACAACGTTTATTCATGGTAATTAATCCTATTCTGCATATCAAGAAAACATATGCATGTACACCACGTGAAACCCATCTAACCAAAGAGCTGGGTAAAACTAGTACCCGATGCAACCTGTACACCTGTGTTGTGTACGTAACTTCAGACAAAGATCATTATATTGTAACATATTGCATGTATTTTCATAACTTTATTTTTTAAAACCCCTTGCACAATTTTAATAGGTAATTAACCATATAAAGCACAATTTTCAGCTTTAAGGTGGTATGGGTCACCCACATATTGTGATTAAATAAAGCGTATAAAATATAATATTTTCCCCCAAAATAATGTTACCTAACAGTTAGGCCTAAGAAAAAAAATTGTATGTTTAGGGTAACACTGATGAAAAAATTAGGTTAGGTAGGTAGGGATTTTTTTTATTTTATCATATTTTTTTCTTCATGAGGGCACAAATACAAATATAAAATCCTAAGAATGTTTGTTTGTGTCATATTCAAAAACGGGTTTTTAATGGAAATAATATGAAGATCACAAACAGATGCAAACAGTTCAACCCCAAATTGTACATACCCAGATAGCATGACTACGTTGGGCCAACGTTGGTAATTGGTTGTACCGTTGGTCGATGGTTGGCGTTGGGCACACAATGTTGGCCCAACGTTGGGCCAACATTATAACACATCTTTCATTGCACATTGGTTGCTTTGTTGGCATAACAACGTCGGGCCAACGTTGGGCCAACATAAGTAAAACATGTGATCTCTATTTGTTGGTAATGCGCAGTTGAGCCAACGTTGGGCCAACAACTTAACATGCTATGAATTTCGACTAAGTGTTTGTTGGCATAACAACGTCGGGCCAACGTTGGGCCAACATAAGTAAAACGTGTGATCTCTATTTGTTGGTAATGCGCAGTTGAGCCAACGTTGGGCCAACACCTTAACATGCTATGAATTTCGACTAAGTGTTTGTTGGCGTAACATTGTTGGGCCATGGGAGGGCCAACGTAGGTAAAACATGTGATCTTATTTGTTGGTAATGCGCAGTTGGGCCAACATTGGGCCAACATCTTAACATGCTATGAATTATGATCAAGAGTTAAAACAAACAAACAGATAATATAAACACAACCCCCTCCTCCTAGAAAAAACTTAAGGTAATATACGTGGGTAAAATATGTGATTTGCTCTGTTAATTTTGATGGCAATTATAAGGAATTTATAGGGTCTTAATTTTGTTTAAACAAATGAAAATGTTAATTAAAAAGTGTGTATGTATAATAAGTAGAGTTAAATCTATTTCTCTTACTTTGGAATACATAACATGATATGTATATAGATCTCAATAATTTGGGTTGATAAATAATTAATCTATGTTATTAATATAAAAAGTTTTAAACTGTCAAACGTTGGCGCAACGTTGGTTCATTGTTAGATTTTAAACCCGACAATGAATTTTATCATGTTTAGAGAAATTTTAATGGTAAATTGTATTGGACTTAATTAACTGTTGGGTCATAGATGTTGGCCATTGTTGCTCTTTGGGCTCTTGTTTATGAATCTAATGAGCTGTATGTACACGTGTAGCTGGAGTGCCTATTGCATAACGAATCTTAAAGTGTCGAAATTAAGAGGCAGACTGAGCTCCTTCACTGCCCAAGTATCTGGGTCAGTGCTACTCACAGCATGGGACTGGCCAGTTTCCTTGGAGATCGCTTATCCGATATAACCAGGATGGTCAAAACTGCCATGTTTTATTTCGAATATATTGCAACCGTTGTGCATGTATACCTTTAGTAAATAGTGTTTTTTTCTACGAATTATACATTAGAAGATTGGATTGGGGATACATATGCTACAAAAAAGTAAGTACATAATAAATTATTATATTAACTTATGTACGTAATACTATTCCTTTTTTCAGGTGCTTATTGTGTTCACGAATTATCATGTATGGTTTCACTTTATTGATTGAACATTTCAGTTTAACCTAAGTTTTCAAAAAACCTTTCGACTGAAATGCGACAATAACAAACGTCAGTGTATATCTTTTTTCCATCACTATCTAAATTGATTTTGATGAAGAAAAAAACTATTTTGTGCAGGGGCATGGCAGGGTTTTCATACTAGTGTAGGTTATTTGGTAGGTGCATAATAGTATTACATCATAAAACATATGATTTATTTAGAATAATATGCAGTTGAATTTTAAATTTCAAAAATAAGTGGAAACCAGACACTGTGCCCCCCTGGCGTGAAAAGGTGAAAGAAATATATATTATACATTCCTGATCTACAGTATAACTGATAACGTTGATGCATTTTGCACAATAAAAATAACAACTAGAATTTACATTTTCAGCCACAGTAAGAAAAAAGAAAAAACAGATTGTGTGCCTCTGCAACAGATGCAGAGATTGCAACCGTTGCAAAGGACGGGTTCCGTTTTGCAAAGACCGCGAAGGTGAAAGGATAAAAGGGAGGAAAGAAAGAAAAGCAATGAGGCAACCCAAGCCACTGACGCCAGTTACCCGGACAGTGATTAGATCCTACAGTTCATTTGTAATGAAAGAATCTACATAGACAAAGAAATATGCTAACGATTCTTTTTAATTCTTAAAAGTGTTTAAATGTTATGTAAATGTTTACTAAGAAAGAATAAAACCTGTATAATATTTAAGTTTTCGTTGCATAAAATATTTGAACTCCTGCATCTTAATAGCCAAACTGCAAACAGGAATTAATTAGACATGATCGTTGCAATTAAATTGGAATTACATTGAATAAATGCCGACATGCTACGTTTAGCCATTGAAAGTTTGCTCATCGTCACTACGTTGGCTCTCAGCTGCTTACTAGGTTGGACCAACATTGGCAGAGTACGTTGGGCCAATGTAATTTTCCTCGTAGTCTTTACGTTGGGCCAACGTTGGTCCTCAGTTGTTCATTACGTTGGACCAATGTTGGCAGGCTACGTTGGGCCATTGTAATTTTGCTCATCGGCCCTACGTTGGCCCAACGTGTTGGACCAACGTAGGTCCAACATGTTGGGCCAACGTAGGGCCGATGAGCAAAATTACGTTGGCCCAACGTAGTCTGCCAACGTTGGTACAACGTAATGAACAACTGAGGGCCAACGTTGGCCCAACGTAGTCATGCTATCTGGGTACAGGCAATATTGGATGTGAACTCATCATTTATGAAAATTATAATTTTTAAAAAGTACCGGAAATTGCATGTGGCTTTCTTTTTGACTAAAACTGGTACAAGAGAGTGTTATTTAGAGGCTAACACTTGGTGCGGGTATTACTGTCTAATGACAGCATCTAGTTTTTTCTATTGTTACTTATTCTTCACTAGGGTCTTCTGTTTCCGGCGGAAGACCCTCTTGTTAAGGTCTTCCGGTTCCAACGGAAGACCTTATTGTTTTCGCACTGTTTCTTTTTCCCTATTATTATTAAGGTCTTCCGTCATCAGCGTTTATGCTGAACGTTTATGATTTTTGTAGAGTTTATTATGCTGAATACGAATCGAAAATCTGTTTGAAAATTAGACGATGCATTAAAGAGATATTGGGGTTTAAAAATTGATTTTTCCGGAAATTTTGATTCCGCGTTCTTGGTTTAAAAAATAGCGTAAAGTTCAAAGTGAAATTTACTCGTACCAAAAATAATTGTTAAGTCGTTCTTGAAATCGAAAAGGTTTTTGTTAAGTCGTACCTAAAATCATTCGGATTTTGTTAAGTCGCACCAAGAATTATTCGATTTTTTAATTTTTTGTTTTAGTTACTCTTATTATTTGTTTAAGAACTCTGTTACTTACAGGAACTTCTAACTTTACTTTCAATATTAACGGAAGATACACAACGAGCTTTGCTCTAGTTATCAAGGTCTTCCGTTTCCAACGGAGGACCTTATTGTTTTCGTTAGGTTTCTTTTGACCTATTAATAAGGTCTTCAGTTTTCCAACGGAAGATCTTATTGTTTTCGTTCGGTTTCTTTTTCCCTATTATTCTTCTTTTTTTTCTTACAAAAGTTGTGCACGCGATTTCTCGGAAATGGCTCGGCCGATTTTCATGAAACTTTCAGATCTAATAGATATTGATCTTAACTTAATATACATTTTTTGTTTTGATGACGTCATTTCCGTTCTTGAGATAATGACGTTTTAGCGATTTTCAGAGGGTTGGCTTGTCCAGGGATCTCCTCCTAAACGGTAAAAGATATTGAGTTCAAACTTTCAGGGATTGTAGACAAGAGATAGTAGATATGCTGTTTGGCATTCATATTTGTCAAGCTCAAAAAGCGTTAAAGCTCGCCTGGTCCCGAAAATTGAGACTAAAAAAACGTCGTAATTTTTCATGGTTTTCTTTGTTTATCTTTTTTCTGAAAAATATTTTGTTAAGACATGTAATGTAAAAAAAGTTAATATCTATGAGACCCTTTGTTTAATATCATGAAAAAGGGACTGGGACCTAAAATTAGGGATCCAGAGGGGTATAAAGTCTATTATCTATAGCTCTTTACTGGGGAATATTTTGTAATAGATTATAGAAGCAAAAATGTTCATCTTACTGTTATGTATTTTCTCATGTGTTACATAATGATGGGATTTTAGAGGTGAGAATATCAAAATTTAATCACCTTTATCTCGTAAAGGAAAAATATTTTGATAAGCAGTATAGAAGAAAAGATGCTCATAATGATCTACTGAAGAATATTTAATTATCAAAATTTCGTTAAACGGCCCCGATAAGTAGATAAGGGGTTGGCCCCTAAAACGTTCTTTTTCACATATCTCGAGAACAGTAACAATTTTCTAAACACTTGATGAATAAAATGTGTTTAGTTTTAAATGACCTTTCGTTCAATACCAGGTAAAAGGGGCTGGCCCCTAAAATTAGGGAACCAGACGGTTCTAAAAACTTTTATTTATAGCTCTCTACTGGGGAATATTTTGCAAAAATGTTGATCTTACTGTTATATACCCATATAATATAATAATTTTCTCATGTGTTACGTAATTAGGGGTTTTTAGGGTTCAGAATATCAAAAATTTGATAACCTATATCTCATAAAGAAATTTTTTTTTGATAAGATATATAGAAGAAAATATACTCATAATGATCTACTGTACAATTTTCAATCATCAAAATTTCGTTAAACGGCCCTGATGAGAACATTTGGGGTCGGCCCCTAAAACGTTCTTTCTCAGATATCTCAAGAACAGTAACAATTTCTTAACACTTCTTAATCGAAATGTGTTAAGTTTTAAATGGCCTTTCATTCAATACCAAGAAAAAAGGACTGGCCCATAAAATTAGGGAACCAGAGAGGTCTAAAGTGTTTTATTTATAGTTATTTACTGGGGAATATTTTGTTATAGATTATAGAAGCAAAAATGTTTATCTTACTGTTATGTACCCGTACAATATATTATTTTTTTCATGTGTTACGTAATTAGGGATTTTAGGGGTACATAATATTAAAACTTTGATTACCTATATCTCGTAAAGGAAAGATATCTCGATAAGCAGTATAGAAGAAAAGATGCTCATAATGATCTACTTAACAATATTCATTCATCAAAATTTCGTTAAACGGCCCCAATAAGTAAATAAGGGGTCGGCCCCTAAAGTCTTCTTTCTCAGATATCTCAAGAACAGTAACAATTTTCTAAATACTTGTTGAATAAATATGTTAAGTTTTAAATGACATTTCGTTCAATACCAAGAAAAAGGGGCTGGCCCCTAAAGTTAGGGAACCAGAGGGTTGTAAAGTCTTTTATTTATAGTTATTTACTGATAAATATTTTGTAATACATCATAGAAGCAAAAATGTTCATCTTACTGTTATGTACCCATACTATATAATATTTCCTCACGTGTTACGTAATTAGGGTATTTTAAGGGTCAGAATATCAAAATTTTCATCACCTTTATCTCGTAAAGAAAAAAATATTTTGATCAGCAGTATAGAAGAAAAGATGCTCATAATAATCTACTGAACAATATTTAAAAATCAAAATTTCGTTAAACGGCACCAATACGGAGATACGGGGTCGGCCCATAAAACCCTCTTACTCAGATATCTCAAGAACAGTAACGAATGTCTGAACACTTGATGAACAAAATGTGTTAAGCTTTAAATGTTCTTTCATTTAATACAAAGAAAAAGGCGTTAGCCCCTTAAATTTGGGACCAAGAGGGGTCTAAATCTATTCCAGATATCTTAAGAATGGAAACAAATTTCTAAACACTTGTTGAACAAAATTTGTTTAGAATTATGAAACCTTTTATTTAATATGAAGAAAAAGGGGATAGCCTCTCAAATTAGGAACCAAGTGGGATCTAAATGTGTCTAACCAGAGCTCTTACACTTGAAATAAAAAAGTATCTGGCCCTTAGAATGAAGACCCCTTTCTTCTATTTTCAAATCATGTGTAGCTGTTAAAAAGCAAAGTCAAGGTCATACATATTCTCAAGTTCCAAAATCGGACGGAAGACCTCCTCGTTGCTCGCAACGACATCGTGTCTAGTTTTTCTTTTTTTTTTCTTACACAAAATTTTTCAATACCCAATATCTCAAAAACGGTTCGACGGATTTTCACGAACATTTCACAGATAGAAGTCAGTATCTACAGCTATGCATACATATCTTTCTGCATATGACGTCACTTCCATTCGTCAATGTCGTTCAATTTACTTTTTTCAAAAATTCATTTTGTCCAGCAAATATTTAGAGAATGGTTGAAGATAGAAACTTGAAGTTTTCAGCGATGATAGATCTACCTTTGGAGGGGTGCACTTAGGTTGAATGATTAACGTCCGTCACTTCCGGTCGTCACCGGAAGGAAAGACAAAAAAATAGATTTTTTCAACTTTGTTCTTTTTTGATATTTTTCTGTAGGGTTGATGGTGACCCTTTTACTTAATCAGAATATATAATTTGTTTTAAAATCGATTAACGCATTCTCGAGATATTAAGCATCAAAGTCCTGAAGCGATAGTCCGACTTGCTCAGTCGTTAGAGTCGTGGACATGTGCCCACGCGACCCGGGTTCAAGCCCCCAGTGTTTAGATTTATAATTTTATCTTAATATCTCAGAAAGGAAAAATATTTTTAATGCAGTATAGAAGGAAAGATGCCCAAAATGATGTACTAAACAATATACAACCTTCAAACTTTCGTTAAACGGCCCCCATAAGGAGATAAGGAATCGGCCCCTAATACGTTCTTTCCCATATATCTCAAGAACGGTAATGAATTTCTAAACACTTGTTGAACAAAATGTGTTTGAAATCAAATGACCTTTCATTCAATATCAATTAAAAGGGGCTGGCCCCTCAAATTAGGGATCCAGATGGGTTTGAAGTCTTTTATCTATAGCCGTTTACTGAGAGATATTTTGTGAAAGGTTATAGAAACAAATATGTTTATCTTACAGCTATGTACCCAAACAATGTAATCATTTTCTCATTTGTTATGTAATTAGGGGATTTAGGGGTCAAAAGTCCAAAATTTTGATCACCCATATCTCAGAAAGGAAAAATATTTTGTAATGCAGTATAGAAGAAAAGATGCCCAAAATGATGTACTAAACAATATACAACCTTCAAACTTTCGTTAAACGGGCCCCATAAGGAGATAAGGGAATGTCCCCTAAAACGATTTTCCCATATATCTCAAGAACGGTAACAAATTTCTAAACACTTAATGAACAAAATGTGTTTAAAATAATAAGACCTTTCAGTTGATATCAAGAAAAAGGGGCTGGCCCCTCAAATTAGGGACCAAGAGTGATCTAAATGATTCCAATCAAAGCTCTTATACATTAATCTGAAACAAAACAAGGGTAAGACATTCAATACATTTATGATTTATTGATAAAAAAAAGATGAAAAACGATAAAGAAATAGAAGAAAATAGTCTGTTCAGAATCAAGAGATCTTTTTTTTTCTTTTTACAAATCATTTAGCTGGTAAATAGCAAAAAAAAGGTCATACATGTATCTCAACTTCTAAAATTGGACGGAAGACCTCCTCGTTGCTCGCAACGAGATCATGTCTAGTTAGGGTCTTCCGTTTCCAACGTTTTCGTTAGGTTTCTTTTTCTCTATTTTTCACTATTATTATTAGGGTCTTCCGTTTCAACGGAAGACCCTATTGTTTTCGTTAGGTTTCTTTTTCTCTATTTTTCACTATTATTAGGGTCTTCCGTCTTCAGCGGAAGACCCTTCTATTATTCTATTTCAGGTTTATCAGTTTTCGTCCCTCTTCTTTTCTTCACAATTTTTGTGCAGAAGATTTCTCAGTGATGTGTCGTCCGATTTTCGTCAAATTTTCAGCATCGATGTATTATCATCTGAAGTTTATCTTTTTCAATTTTGTTAAAATCACTTCCGGTTCGAACTTATTCGCCATTTTGTCATTTTTTCTTGACTTTTTGTCCACGCATCTCCTCAAAAACGACTGAAGATAGAAAGCTGAAATTTTCAGGAATAATAGAGGACGTGCTAGTGTAGGTCAATGAGGAAAAATCATTGTCCGGAAATTCCGAGTACGGACGCTATTCTTATTTTTCTTTTTTCTATTTTTTTTCCAAGACGCAAACTTTGAGGCTTCATATCTTGCTCATTTTTCAACGGTTTTTGTCCAAATTTTCAGGACTAATAGACTTTATAAAGCACTAATTATAATCTGTCATAAACTGTAAAATCCCTGTTCCGTTAGCGAGTTATTACCCTTAGAACCTTTTTTAGGGTGTTTGGTTTCAAGACAAAGGCTCCGAGCTTATAATAGCAGGGAATGAGAATTCAACGAATTTAAATAACTGGGAAATTGAAGTTTTGAACAGTTGTTTTTGTTTTTTCATTACTTTTTTTATTTAGAAAATGGTAAGAGGTCAAATTATAGGGTTCCAAAAGGTGCAAAAATTTACACATGTTTTCCTTTTTATCTTTTAAACAAAAAATATTTTGTTAAGACATGTAGAATAAAAGTTGTGCAGAATATTATGGGCTTTCGTTTGACACCGTTGAAAAGGGGCTGGCCCCTTCAATTAAGGGCCTAGATTCCTTGAAATTATTTGCTATATAGCTCAAAAACGGTTAGGATTTCGATATGGCTGTGGAGGGAAAAGTTGTTTATTGGGATCTTATCAATGTTGTTATAATATTACTTTGTTAGGGTATTGTGTAATATGCGTGTAAAAAGGTTTACTTGTTAACATGTACCTGTTTTCATTTGGCAAGTTAACGTAAAGTCATTGTGTTCAACCGACATAAAATATATTATTGTATTCGGGATGCTTTAATTCATTTGTAAAAGTTTCAATACAGTATGCATTATTTTCTTAAAGTTTTACGTGAGGACTATATGTCACTTTTGTTAAGGTCTGCAAGCATTAACCTGGTTTCTGATCTCTGTTTCTACCATTTCGTAACAGACCCCTTGCTCGCGGCCGAGAAATCGGTAGCCATGGTTGCGGCTGGTCTACCTAGCGGTCAGCGGTTATCTAATACACAAGATCCGCGTCTTCATATATGGGTTCACAAAGAATTGTTTAAAGTTCTATTACATATAAATGTTTATATTTCCAATCTAAGCATTGTCAGACAAAAGATTAATGGTGGATAAGTAAGTCTAAATAGTTGTAAAAAGATGTACACAAGACTCAAATACAGAAATGATTAAATCTTTAATTGATAAAATTAATCTGCTTAAGCTTCATAATTAAAAGCAGTAAATATTTCAGTATAACTGTCATTAAAAAGAGGGCTCTTTGTATATTGTCAAAGCTGTGAAATAATTATATTTTGTTTTTAAACTGCAAACATTTTAAGCCGAACATGGCCACGGAGCTCTGTGTTCACATGTATATAATCCATCCCCCGCATATCCCGGGAGAAAGAACATGCATGCGATCCGCGGAAGTCTAATAACACTGGCTTCATGTGCTTCTACTTTATCACACATGTTCATTGAACCTTTGTATGTTTACAATTCAATCTTGATAATAACTACAGTATTTTGGTTACATATATTGGTTCAAGAACACATACCTTTATCTTACACGACAGATGTAATTTTAATTTATTTAGCATTGAATAAAATCATTGTCAGATTGTATATTCAAAATATTAAATACAATACAGAATTTAATAGATATAATTCGGCTAACAAAAATAGTGTAGTTCTTCTTATCAGTTGTAAAAAAAAAATAATAATAAGGGAGAAGTGGTGGCAAACTTGAAAATGAATGCACTAATTTACTATGGTGTTCAAAGTAAAAATAAATACACTCAATTAAAGCGTTCAAAGAAAATGCAGTTCAAAATTAAAGTCCAGTGTTACAATACGCGTGGTAGGTGTTTGCACGATAGCGCAATAATTAAATGAAAACCCTCGCTATGTGAAATTGAAGAGTCCAGTGACTTTTTATAGGAATATTCACGTGAAGTTTTGAAAAAAATTGTTAAGATTCATGCTGTAAAAGCGTAACGGCCATACGTAACAGGCAATGCAGAGTCCACGTAACTCATTCGTTAGAGCAATGGACATTGAGTTTCATAGATACATATTAATACTGAAATAGTTTTTAAAAAAGTTACAACGCTTAAACATTGCTCTAATATATGCATTTAAATTTAGTAATAATTTATAATGTAATATTCAGAATTTAATATTGAAAGTTTAATATAAAAGTCACCCCCCCCCTCCGATTCCAAAATTCGTAAAGTTATCTTACCTGCGTTTCTTTGATCTTTGATCTTAGTTCTTGAATTACAACCTAGTACCCTTTTTAAACACTGTACAGAACACCAGACCAATTCGTTTATTTTTAACAGAATTATGAATTTTTGGGCATTTGAGTTTCAATTGGCGTGCTTGACATGTACTTTAGAAAAAAATTCTAACTCCCGAGCCCTTCACTCAATCCTAATGAAATTTCGTGTAAATGTACCTCGGACCCCATCCTTATTGTCTGCCAAATATGCAGCGGATTGAACAATTTAGAAGAAATTCCTGAGATCAAACGGCGCGTATTGCCTATACGGGGAATTAAAATTTACACAGTACAAGCACCGACCCCTCCCCCCCTCCCCGATTCACAAAATCATTTAGTTTTCCTGGCTTGATTTTACTTGATCTTTGATCTTCGACTTCTAATTTCAACCTAGTACCATTCTAGATTACTGTACTAATTACCAGACCAATTCGTTCATTTTTAACAGAGTTATGATTTTTTTGACATTTGGGTTTCAATTGGCGTGCTTGACATGTACTGTAGAAAAAAATTCTAACTCCCGAGCCCTTCACTCAATCCTAATGAAATTTCGTGTAAATATACCTCGGACCCCATCCTTATTGTCTGCCAAATATGCAGCGGATTGAACAATTTAGAAGAAATTCCTGAGATCAAACGGCGCGTATTGCCTATACGGGGAATTAAAATTTACACAGTACACGGGATGTAAGCAGCCGTGTAATATTTCTGTTGCATGTATATTTCTTGTTTTCCGTTTAGTCTGTATCTACGATAGCGTGTGAACTACTTATGAATGTTAGAAGTGTGAAAATTACTGTCATTGAAATTTTACCGAATAAATTTACATGTTACTGATTTCGTTATTTCTACATTTATAAAGATTGTATCAATCCTGCTGAAATAAAACAGTCAAACATAATAGTAAACGACACGAAAAAAAATTCTCAACGCTGAAATCCATGTGTAAAATGCATCAGTCATTGTTTTAGGACTTCCCCTAATTGTCGTTAACCGAGATCCACACCTCAAAATTCTACTTTCGATTTATTTACGACGAAAATCAGGCTCGGGCCTATTCACCCCTCTCCGGAAACAACATGCATCAATATTTCAAATGACCTCGAATTGTTACAAAACCTGAATAGTCAGACATCTTACACGTTTTTCATCTCATACAAAAAATCAGCTCCTGTTCCGGGCGGAAACGCCCCAAATTCAAAGAGAAATTCGGGAATTATTTTGCGTCAGCCATGTTTTGACGTGAACCTTCGGTGAAATATTGTTATCACACCTGCAAAAGTTGTGTGTTCTAATCTCACCAGAGCCAAGGTTTGTTCATTCTCTCTTTCTCTTCCTCTCCATTATTTTAGTGTCTTCCGTCTTCAGCGGAAGACCCTTCTATTATTCTATTTCAGTTTTATTAGGGTCTTCCGTCTTCAGCGGAAGACCCTTCTATTATTCTATTGTTTCTTTTTCACTTTTCTTCTTATTATTAGGGTCTTCCGCTGAAGACTGAAGACCCTTCTATTATTCTATTGTTTCTTTTTCACAGACTAATTCTTAATCATGATATCTATGTTGCGCTTGCAATCCTGTGTCTGATGACATCTTTTATGAATTGATTAGATGAAATTTAAATTTTTCAAAAATTTTAAACTCATTTAAATCGTGTTAAAATGGCCTCAGACTAATTTTAAAACATGACATTTCAGTTGCGCTTGCAATTTTGCGTCTGATGACATCTTTTTCGAATTGATTGAATGAAATTTCAATTTCTTAAAATTTTAAAACTCATTTAAATCGTGTTAAAATGACCTCAGACTACTTTTAAACCAGCATATCTAAGTTGTGCTTGCAATTCTGCGTCTGATAAAATCTTTCTCGAATTGATTGGATGAAATTTAAATTTTTCAAAAATTTTAAACTTATTTAAATTGTGTTAAAATGACCTCAGACTAATTTTAAAACATGATATTTGTAATGCTTTTGCATTTTTCCGACTGATGACATCTTCTTTCAAAATCATTGGATGAATTATAGGATTCTCGATATTTTTAAACTCATTTAAGTCGACTCAACATGACACCAGACAGATTTAAATCTCAGTCAAAATCTAATCTCATAGGATTTTATGAGAAATCGGACGGAAGACCCACTCGTTGCTCGCAACGAGATTTCATCTAGTTATTATTCTTTTTTTCCTTAACATTTTTCTTTAAACTCAAATATCTCAGAAATGGTACAACAGATTTTTTTGAAATTTTTATAGATAATAAAGAATATCAAGATCTTTTATCACGTACATTTTTGTTGATGAAGTCACTTCCGGTCGGCCAATATATTCGTTTATCTTTTTTTAAAAAGTGATTTTGTCCTCCTTTTTCTCAAAAAACGATTAAGGATAGAAAATTGAAAATTTCAGGAATGATAGATTTCTGAATTCTTAGATGCTATCAGGTATAAACATGATCGTCCGTCACTTCTGGTCTGCGCAAACGGCATTTTCGAAAAA
Source organism: Magallana nippona (assembly GCA_033439105.1). Taxonomy (NCBI): domain Eukaryota; kingdom Metazoa; phylum Mollusca; class Bivalvia; order Ostreida; family Ostreidae; genus Magallana; species Magallana nippona. Next base: position 32,093,609 of record CM065918.1, on the reverse strand, counting down.
TTGCGTTTTCAAATTTTTTCAAATTTAAAGATTTGGAAGTTTTTTTTCAACAAAATATAATTTAAACGTATCCAATTTTAATATGAACAGGTCGCCCGTCACTTCCAGTCGTCACCGGAAGTGATTATAAAATTTCGATTTTGGAATTTGAAAACACATTCATCTTGTAGACATTTTTGTGCTAAAAACTAAAAACCGTTTTAAAATCGGACTACGCATTGCAGAGTTATTGCAGTTTAAAAATGACCTTTTCCGGAAATCTTAATTTTGCAATGCAGGTCTAAAAATCAGCCTAAAAGAAAATTATTTAATAACTCGTACGAAATTTGATTCGGAAAATTGTTAATTCGTACCTTATAATTAGATCGTTCTTGACATTTCCGGTTTTCGTTAAGTTGTATATAAAATCATTCGGGCTTTAGTTAAGGCGATTAATTAGATTTTTGGATTATAATAAAATCATTGTATTTGAAATGCTTTTACCTAATTAGGTGGATCTATTGAATTTAAGATTTAAAATGATGTCACCATATTAATTTAACTCTGTCATTAATTCATAATCAAACGGAAGACCCATTCGTTGCTTATTCTTTTTTTTCTAAACACTTTTCTTTAAACTCAAATATCTCAGACCTGGTACGATGGATTTTTATGAAATTTTTAAAGATAATAAAGAATATCAAGATCTTTTACCACGTACATTTATGACGATGAAGTCACTTCCGGTCGGCCAAAATATTCGTTTATCTTTTTTTAAAAAGTGATTTTGTCCTCCCTTTTTCTCAAAAACCGTTAAGGATAGAAAATTGAAAATTTCAGGAATGATAGATTTTTGAATTCTTAGATGCCATCAGGTACAAACATGATCGTCCGTCACTTCCGGTCTGCTCAAACGGCATTTTCGAAATGTTGCGTTTTAAAACTTTTTCAAATTTAAAGATTTGGATTTTTTTTTCATCAAAATATATTTAAACGCATCCAATTTTAATATGAACAGGTCGGCCGTCACTTTCGGTCGTCACCGGAAGTGATTCAAAAATTTCGATTTTTTAAAAAATATTAACACATATCTATTTTTTTTTTTTTAGATATTTTTGTGCTAAATATAAAACTGAAAACCGTTTTAAAATCGGACTACGCATTGCAGAGATATTGCAGTTTAAAAATGACCTTTTTCAGAAATCTTAATTTTGCATTGTAAATCCAAAAATTAGTCTAAAAGAAAATTAATATATTAATTTGTACTAAATCTGATTCGGAAAATTGTTAATTCGTACCTTATAATTAGGTCGTCCTTTACATTTCCAGTTTTTGTTAAGTCGTACATAAAATCATTCGGGCTTTTAGTTAAGACGTTTCATTAGATTTTTTGATTTTAATAAAATCATTATATTTGTAATGATTTTACCCAATTAGGTGGATCTATTGAATTGAAGACTTAAAATAATGTCAACATTAATTTAACTCTGTCATTAATTCATAATCAAACGGAAGACCCACTCGTTGCTCGCAACGAGATCGTGTCTAGTTATTCTTTTTTTTCTTAACATATTTTTTAAACTCAAATATCTCAGATATGGTACAACGGATTTTTATGAAATTTTTATAGATAATAAAGAATATCAAGATCTTTTATCACGTACATTTTTGTTGATAAAGTCACTTCCGGTCGGCTGATATATTCATTTATCTTTTTTCAAAAAGTGATTTTGTCCTCCCTTTTTCCCCAAAACGATTAAGGATAGAAAATTGAAAATTTCAGGAATTATAGATTTTTGAATTCTTAGCCATCATGTACAAACATGATCGACCGTCACTTCCGGTCCGCGCAAACGGCATTTTCGAAAAATTGCGTTTTAAAATAATTTCAATTTAAAAGATTTGGAATTTTTTTTTCATCAAAATATATTTTAAACGTATCTAATTTTAAGATGAACAGGTCGTCCGTCACTTTCGGTCGTCATTCAGGTCTAAATATCAGCCTAAAAGAAAATTAATATACTAACTTGTACTAAATCTGATTTGGAAAATTGTTTTATATATATATATATATATATATATATATATATATATATATATATATATATATATATATATTAGGTCGTCAACATATCAATTTAACTCTGTCATTAATTCATAATCAAACGGAAGACCCACTCTTCCGTTAACGAGTTATTCCCATTTGAAAATTTTTTAGGGCCTTTGGTTTCCAGACAAAGGCTCCGAGACTATGATAGCAGGGAATGGGAATCTAACGAATTTGAATAATAGAGACATTGAAGTTGTGCACATCGGTTTTTGTTTTGGGATTTCGTTTTTTATTTAGAAAAAGGTAGGGGGTCAAAAACGGGATTCCAAAAAGTGCGAAAATTTACACATATTTTCCTTTGTATCTATTAAACAAAAAATATTTTGTTAAGACATGTAGAATAAAAGTTCTGCAGAATGTCAAGGGCTTTCATTTGACACCATTGAAAAAGGGCTTGCCCCTTACATAAGGGGACAACAGCCCTTGGAACGTTTTGCTTTATAACTCAAAAACGGTTAAGATTTCGATATGGCTGTTGCAGGAAAAGTTGTTCATTGGGATCTTATCAATGTCGTTACAATGTTATTTTGTTAGGGTATTACGTAATATGAGTGTAAAAAGCTTTACTTGTTAACATTTACCTGTTTTCATTTGGCAAGTTAACGAAAAGTCTTTGAGCGTACAACTGACATAAAGTTATCACAGAAAGTGTACCTGTTTATACAGGATGCTTTAATTCATTAGAAAAGGTTTTTTTTACAGTATACATTCTTTTATGTGAGGATTATAAGCAAATTTTGTTAAGTTTTTAGAGTGAAAAATCCTATAAAAACAATAAACACAAAATATAAACATTCTTTTTTAGTAAGACACAAATAACGGATTAAAAAAACTTCTTTGTTATACATATTAGTTATAATACTGCATGCATTTGAAATCTCTCTGGGATCTGAGCTGTGTGTGTATACCATTACGTAACCTATCCCTCGCCCGCGGCCGAGGAGATCGGTCGCGGCTGGACTACCCAGCCGTCAGCGATTATCAAATACACAAGATTCGCGTCTTCATATATGGGTTTATTTAGCCGCAAACACATAGGATTGTTTTAATTTTGATTACATATAAAAGTTTATTCTTCTTAAATTGAATTAAACGATATAGTGATAATTAAGAAATAGTGCTGTTAATTAATAAAAGCAATGTAATTCCCAATTAGAAGCAACATCACACATAAATCAATGGTTGGTATTTATGTAAAAAAATAACTTGTCATATATTAAAGTCATTTAATGATACTGCTAGCTTTCTAAATTATCCTTGGTTCACCTATCCCTCGCCCTCGGCCGAGGAGATCAGTCGCGGCTGGACTACCTAGCGGTCAGCGGTTATCTAATACACAGGATTCGCGTCTTCATATATGGGTTTGTAGCCGCAAACACAAGAACTCATCTGTTTTAATCTTATGTTATAGAAGTTTCTTCGTCTTAGAACGATAGAGTGTAAATCAAGAAATCGTTCTGAAATTTAATAAAAATAAATCATTCCAAATCAGAAGCATCGTCAGTCATAGATCAATGTTAGTGTAGTAAGACTAAAAAGTTCTAAAAACTGTACAAAAAATGTTTAGGATCAGTACAAAAACCCACGAAGATTAAACCTTTAAAGACCGAGAAAATAAACTCCGCCTTCAAATTGATCTGGGCAGTGTACCCCTGTCAATCAACTGAATCGAGGCCTCAGATTGGATGTTGGAAAATGCATGATTTACACTCGTTTACTCGTCCTGTGTATACCATGTTTGGCGCTCGCGATGATCGTGCAATTAACTTTTGTCTTTTGATGCATACCTTGACGAAGAAACTACCTTCGACAGATTAAAATATATACTCTTGGAAATTTGTAAGATATGAAGTAAAAATTTACTTGTACTTGCATGGTTATTTACCACATCAAACGCGCTGATCACCTATAGTCTATTTAAATCACGTGGCGCCGATCATCCATGAAAAATTTCTTTTATAATTAAAGATGTTTGGGAATAATTGAGATAAATAAATGAAATATTGCGTCTACGATTTACAACGGTAGTTATCACATTTCTTTGAGAAATTTCCCGAGCCGAAACCGGAAGAGAAACAGGAACAGACAATTAACTCTGGTAAATGCGCAGCTGGTAGAATTAGTGTGCACTGTAGCAGAAGTTATACAAACGTATGTTGCATAAAAGTTGCATTAGTATTTGAGTACGGTACGATGATCGTGTATTGCATAATTTTTCAGTAAATCCCGTCGAAAACTTGTTCAAACAAACGAAAGATTTTGCTCATGTCGCTGGCGGTTATTCATGCCGATATTCATTTCAACGATTGACATTTAATTTGTTTTTCTTAGTACATAATTATATAAATAAAATAATTTTCTAGATAATCAGAAAAACTCTGTTTAGAGCATTTTAACACCCGTGCATATAGACAATATACACAAGCGAGCATGTTTCCCTCGGGGCTTCAAACCTGAACACCTGAAGTAAACCGACCGGTTAAAAACCTCGGCCTCTAACGGGCTTGACCGGTCCATGTAAAATCGACTTGTGCTTCAACTGAAGATTAATTCATGTATCCATGATTATTTCCGTTATTTTATGCTGAGAGTTCTTACAGACTTCGTAGAAAGTAAACGAAATTTTCTTAGAGTTGCGCCCGCGCGAAAGAGAGAGAGAGAGAGAGAGAGAGAGAGAGAGAGAGAGAGAGAGAGAGAGAGATCAAAATTGGATGCATTACTTAGCAGTGTGTACAAAGTAAAAATGAATTCAAAAAATTAAATATTCTCCAAACGTTCAAGGCAGTCAAAAAAATCAAATCAAATTAAAATCAAAATTCTTTGTTACAATGTTACACGTATGCGGTAGGTGCTGGCACGATAAAATGAATGTCCGGAATTGAGGTGATTTTTTAAAAGAATATTCACATGAATTTTAAACGTTTTGTTTTGATTCTAGCGATCACATAATCACTTTTGTACTACTTCTATATGGCCGTTTGTTTCATTGTGAAAACGAACTCATTGCTGTGTTGACCACCCCTGCTAAGTGCTCATGCTGATTTTTTTTTATTTCAAAACTGGCGAAAAGGAATCCAAATGTGGCAAATATCAATTTTTGGTGACCTATTGTGTGTAAAATTTCCCCACCCGTTCATTTATTCGATCAGCCTGTGTTATTCTATCCAACATGCGACCAAAAATCTCGTGTCGCTTCAGCACACACAGCTCAGAACATATATATATATATATATATATATATATATATATAGAGAGAGAGAGAGAGAGAGAGAGAGAGAGAGAGAGAGAGAGAGAGAGAGCCCCAGATTATTTATGGCTGCAGATCATCAATTGATATGTAATTGAGTAAACACTTAGAAGGGTGCTTTCACTGCAGTGGTCATATGTTAAACAATTAGATATCTAGTCTAACTCGAAGTCAGTCATCTTAATTCACGTTAAAGATGCGAGATCGTATTCTGAGAATGGGGCTAATAAATTAAACTGTTGAACACGCTAAACTTCTATAGTTATGAACAGAATAAACTAAATATCATAAGTTAAAAGTTTTAAGTCAAAGATCTTAAAATAAAATTGGTTCTCTGGATTAGAAGTTAGGAAATACGATTATATGATGCAATGTAGTTGGTCGCCATTGAAATCATCAGAGTACTGCAAATGTCGACAGTTTTCTTATTTCTTTGAAAGACCATAGTTCACTTGGCTTACAAACAATAATATAGCGACATATTTTCCTCCCAAAAATATATGCACTTCTTAAAGTTACACTTAAGTGAGATAAATGTGTGTTCTTGGGGATTTTATTTATTTTTATATGCACATTGATTAAAAACATTTTATTGACACTGTGTAGTATGAGATAGTAATACAACTTAATTGACTGAAAACCAAGCAGAATATTTTATGTTTACATCTGGCCTGTCAAAATAGGAGATTGTAAACTTGTAGCTTGTTAACTCAGAAATAGTCTAGAACAAAAGAAATAATGTCTTTATGGCTTTTGCTCCTCTTCTTATTTATGTGTATGAGTCCATAAAGGTATATTTGTTTTTGTTTCATCATATAAAAAAGTGTTGTTTTTTTTTTGTTTTTTTTTACCTCAAACTTAGAACTGTAGAAATTCAGTATCTTAACTTTTCAAAAGCTTTGATACCTTACCACTTGGAAATGTAGTGGTGTAAATTGTCAAATGTCAATGAGGAGACATCGTCAGAACCCACGGATTTCCTATCCGTTATACTGCTTTTAAGGTAGTGTAACGGATAGAAAACACGTGGGTTCCGAGTGCAAATGTACATACAATATATTGGTCAATACATGTATATTTAAAAAGTACAAATTTTGAATAACTAACACATATACATGTACATGTATATGTGATTTGATAGAAATGATAGTAAAACATAGGTCGTTCTTTGTGCCGCACTAAAGTGGCGAAAAGGAGTTTTATACCCCCCGCAAACATTGGAAGTTCTTACTTCACACAAATATTGCTTATGACCTGACGGTCTGTAATGACCTTGATGCAATGTCATTTGGGCAAGGTCACTGGCAGGCAAATGTGCAAAATTCGTGTCCTGTCCATATCGTAGTTTCTTATGCAGAAACATTGGAAGTTCTTACTTCACACAAAGATTGATTATGACTTAAGGGTGTGTCATGACCTTGACCCAAGATCATTTGGACAAGATCAAGGAAACTGGCAGGAAAAGTGCAAAATTCGTGTCTGGTCTATATAACTTTTATGGGAAAACATTGAAGGTTCTAATTCACACAAAGATCGCTTATAACCTGAGGGTGTATAATGATTTGTCCCAAGGTCATTTTGGCAAATTCAAGGTCAGTGGAAAAAAATTTCATGATCTTAATAGAAATGATCAGAAGCTAAAATTTGACAAAAAGATTGCTTGTGACCTGTAATTCTACTACAGTTATTGCCAAGATCAAAGAGATGCCGTGGACATTATTCTCCAATATACCACGAACGTCATCAGTATATTACAAGATCAGAAATACCTATTTGTCTCGCACTGATCACGAAAGTACAACTTTAAACCGTAAAAAGTTTTAAAACCATGTTTATTTCACGTGTTAGTTCCAGTCAAAACGATGTGTATTGCCTCAAATGTTTATTTTTAAAAGATCAATGCGGCTGTTCCCAGGACCTCCCTAGCTCATTATCACTGCGTGTTTTTACATAAAATATATAACGTGTAGTTGTAATGATCGTGTTAAATTGCCCTTAAAATATTAGGAATATGATTCAAAGATATTTTATAAATAAGTGAAGAGTATTAAAAATCCAAAGAAAAATCCTGTCGTCTGCATGTGATTCTTTTGATCGATACACATGTAAACATTACTAAAAACAACCGTTGGGGTTACACGGAACAGTCGTCAAAATGACCTAGATCGTCTCTCTATAGGAGAAACGATCTGTAGAAATACTGGGCTGTTAGTAGAATAGAAATAAAGTTTTTGTTATCGTGAATTTTGCAGGATAACCTCCTCGGTCTCGACATGTTGTTTGAAATATAAAAGCCTCGTCTAACGCCTAGGCTTTTATATTTCAAAACAACGTTTCTCGACCTCGGAGGTTATTCTGCAACATTCACGAAAACTCGTACTTTATTTCTTAAATATGTTCTGACTTGAGCTTTGGTCATTTGTGCAAGTTCAGTGACACAATAAGAAATAGAAGCATCAATTATTTTCTAGTAGAGAAATACGTGAGTTATGATTTTTTCTTAGCGGGGGTATTATTTGTTAGCTTGCTCACAGTACCTCTAATTGATCCAGCGGGAGCACTGCTCCCCCCTTCCTCGCAACCAAAATTTTTCTTAAATTAACATTTAGAAAATTGGATTTTGGGGCAATGCCCCCCCTCCCCCCCCCCCCCCCCACACACACTTTTAAGGAGAAAGCAAATTTTTTTTGGGCAAATTTAAAACAAAAGCATATTAAACAATAGAAGATACAGCTGCCTCACAACTCCCCCTCCACTACCACTACCACGGATTAGGACTTTGAAGATTTGCTTGTCAAGATTTCGGATAAATATGTTCCCCCTAGCAAAAACGATGCTGAGTGGCTGTATGGCCTAACGTTATACGGAGAGTTGTCCCTCCTGCTGAGCGTCTCTCGTATAGCGCACCCTAAGGCGGGAGAAGGCGTCATTGTTTATTTGCAATTTGTGTTCGTTTCACTTGTTTAATTTTAACACTGCCCTTTACATAAATTATTCCCTTAGTAAGCAGTAGAGCTGTAAGTATGAGTACAGGGAAATGTTTATCAAACATAACACTGTTTGTTTCATGCATTAGCGCAGTGGAATTTGTGTTGATTACACTTTGATGTAGGGCTAGGCCCAGTTTGTATCGTGTAATCAGTTGTACATAAACGTATTTATCACTTTGTGTTTGTGTTCGGAATAATTATATACATGTACATATATGATTTTTGGTTTAAATTATCCTAACCTGATGTAAACATGAAGTAAGTTAAACGGAGAACTTGCCTGGTATAAAAATAATACTTTGAAATTGAGCCTCGTTTTCGATTTTCTGAACGTACTATGATCATATTGACAGTCTAATCTAATTAAAACCATCCCTCTTCTTATACTCGTCAGGGTCTGATAGGTATCGACAACAGGTCATCTTTACAAAACCTTCGCATTTGCATACAATCTAAATATACTCCTATTTACCAAAGACATAGCTTTATTTGTTTAATGTTTAGGTGCATATCTTCAATACTTATTCTGAAAGTTACATATAAATGGACATGAATTAATTTGTCTGTCTCCTTTGAAGAGTTCCTATTGATTTTCTAAAGCTCTAATTGTTCAGAAGTAATCGTGTGAAGATGACCTCCAATCAATACCTGTCAGGCCCTGACAAGTGCAAAGAAAATGGGGTGGTTTTTATCAGACTGTTTGACAATCCTTTCTCGACTCGAAGCTGTAACGGAAAACCTCTTCGTTGCATTGCAACGAATACGGCTCTAGTTTTCAATAAAATTATTTTAAGCTTGTCAGTGAACTGAAAATAGTTTTACATGATATATAATGGCATTAAGATAGCAAAATTCAAGGTCTTTCCATCATTTTTAAGCAAAGGACTATCGAAACAAGAAAATAAAAGCAAAGTAAACTGCCTGCATGGTACATGTATGCTCGAGATTATGAACATTGTATGATGTGTCTCTCATTTTGACTCGTCCACTATAACGGTGCATAAAAATTTATGAATGAGAAATTCTGGCGCGATTTCGTATCAATGAAATTTCCATTGGTTAGAATGGATTCTTCCATATCGGGGTGGGGGTATTAAATCAATTAAATCGTTCAAAGTTTTGAATTTGTTAACAACGATATATATATATATATATATATATATATATATATATATATATATATATATATATATATAAGGTCAAATGTTTTAGAAACGATTTATAAATCTAACATACAGTCATTTTTTTTAATCGGTTGAAGTGTGAGCGTGTACATTTAGTAAGACAGGCAACTTACACCCTGTTCAAGACGAATGAAACCGTCTAGCAGATGGAGAAAACTTGGCTTCTGAAACAAATCTCCTTGGCATTTTAGTTCTTCCTGTTGACTTTCCAGACTGTATGTCAATATAAACTTTTGATTTTGTTCATTAATAGCAATTCAATATCAATCATTTATTAACAATGTTCGTACTATCTTGTTGCGATGACATCCCCCGACCCCGGCCATGCTATCTATATTTAAATCAGGATTACACACGTGCTTGCATAAGCCAGAAAACAAGCTGAAACTCAATGTCAACTATCAGACGAAGTAATCTCTTTGGAAAGGTATTTCTCCTTTCATAAGTAGTATTTGATAATTGTGTAAGTCATAGAGGAATGGTGATCTGCGCATAAGAACTGCTTGATACAATATTTCTTTCTTTCCCAACATGCTTTTGGCCTATGATAATCATTAAGAAAATATGCTAGGACTTCATATGGAAAATTACACATTTTCATTATCCCCCTTTTCATTAAACAAAACAAACCAACAAACAAAATTGATTCCAATAAATGTTATTTGAAATAAACCTCCAAAACATACTACACATTCATCCTAGTAGGTGCAGTCGGGTATCCGAGAAACGAAATCTCGCCGGCTAATTTGAAGTTTATCATGATTAGTATATATCTTAACGGTATGTGGTGATTTTTCTCAATAAATGCTGAAACTTCAATGCATGCATGTATACGCCAGGGTCCGCCGCCATAAAACATTCTTGAATCTAAGAATGGTCTCAAGTCTGAGAATTTGCTCAACTCCCCAATTCTCAGATTCGGCCACTGCCATAAAAAAGTTGAGCAAAATAAAAATTCTCAAATTCTGTTTTATTTTTAAATAGTTCTCAAGAATTGAGTTGAGTTGAGATATTTTTTTAGAATTCTTAAAGTTTTATAGCGGCGGACCCAGACGTATGCAATGTAGTCTTGCCTGGTCAACCTTTCGTTTGTGTTGTTTGAGCATTTTGAATTCACGAGAGAGAGAGAGAGAGAGAGAGAGAGAGAGAGAGAGAGAGAGAGAGAGAGAGAGAGAGAGAGAGAGAGATTCTGTCCTTTTTACATTGATATTATAGTATACAAAATCGAATACATTATTAGTAAAGTATACTAAAAATAAAAATAAAATACCCCCCAAAAAGAAAGAAGCAAGTTTAAATCCAAAGTCCAAAGACCCATGTTACAGTGTATCAGACCGTAGGTGCTGGCACGATATAGAACCCCTTGCTGATCAATGTTTTCATTCATGCATATAAAGAAAATTGACCCCCGTCCAGAAGTTAGAAAACAGATGTTTATACTGTAGTATAATAGAAAAAAATTACAACTGTGATTTTTATAGATCCAATCAAGTGATACTGCTTTAGAAATAATGAAATGGTACCGCTATGTTTACACATTCAATACGATGAACACGATAAATTAAATTTCTGAGCAGGCATCGCTAAAGAGTTTACAAGATAGTTACGTGAACAAAAACAATACTAGATAAAAATGTTATAAAAAGTTCCAATCCCCAAACAATTGATAAAAATGACTAAGCCCTAAGAGCTAAGAGTCCTATGCCCAATACATTATTTTCATCCAATCTAAGACTAAATCTACATGTATTAGCTTAATTAGGCTTTATGCATTATTAGAAATATAATAACACAACAAAACGATATTATATCAATAAACTTTAATGTACATGTATATGGCTCTAGGGCAATTGTATTTCACGTACAAATAATAATGAAACAAACTATTTATATGTCGAAAGCATTTGTTTCTTTTACGAAGGGTCTATACATCTAACATTGTATCAAGGCCAGGTAATCAATTTTGTATTACGTCACAAGTATGACGCAGCTGCCTGCGACGGAAGACCTAGTCGTTGCTTGCAACGAGCTCGTTTCTAGTTATTTCATATGATTGTTTTGGTATTTCTGAGAAATTATTATGTTTTTCAAATGCTCTTAAATTATTATTTATACGATTGTTTTGGTATTTCTGAGAAAGTGGAAAATATGTTTGTAGAGGAATAATATTTGGTGTGAATAAATGCATGAAATTAATATCTAATAAATTATCTCCAGTGATATTAATAAGACATTTTATTTTCTTAATGAACATTTTAAGAAATCAAAACATCTTTTGTTTATTTTTTTCCAACCTATTAATAAATGTTTAAGGTACATGTACCTCATTACACCAAAACAATACTTTTTAATGACACTGCGTCACAATATGGGGATTTAAATGTTTTGTTATATTGTATGAATCGTTTTGGTAGAATATCATCATAGCACGTATTGCATTATGTAAAAAATGTATTATTATGTTGCAGAAGAGTAGACAGGGAAACCTTGTTAAAACCATGGTAAAAATGAGTGATTGTTGAAAAAGAGAAGCATTTATTTAGATAAATGGCTCATCTCACATCCTAAATGATTTCCCAGTGCTCTCTGTGCTCTCATCTGAGACAGATTACACTTGGTGTCTATTAGTTGAAACAAGCACCATTGTATGCAATAGAGCATATGGATGATAAAATAAAATAAGACAATGTGTGCTTGAACTAAAATCTAGGGTTGTTGTCTTTAAAATATATATGATATATACCTAGATGTTATTTCTGAACATAAAGATTTGTTAATCTCTAATCAATACTTGCTAATCGTTTTGATTTTTTTGTATACAATGTATGTTATTTTAGGAAATTTTGTATCGGAAAAATCTTTAAGGATTGCGTGTGTTTATGAAAACATAGATACATGCATATATTTGAATACTTTGATGATCATTACAATTTTCCTGTTGGGAACAAATGATTTTATCAGATGTGTACATGTATATACATTATAGATAACTGCTTGTTATTATGATTCTCATCTGACTTTAAAGATATCGTTGAAAATATCAAACATGATTGTAATGTTGTTGCTAAAGATTTTTTTGGTAAATTATTGAGATTAGGGCTGTCACGGTTCCAATACTTTTCGGGTCGGGTCGGGTCGTAAAATGTTCGGTTTGATTTTGGGGTTTTCGGTTCGGTTCTTCTTTCAAATAAAGTATGTTTCGAGTTTCAGGTAATGCAAATCGTGTGTTCTGTTTTCTGTCACCACGCAGATTTTCCCACATTATTTTGGATGGATTTGACTCCTGACTTTTTTCATTTAATCTCACTACTAATAAATCTAGGAAATTCATACCCAAACATTTCTACAAACAAATATTGAAAACTTGTTTGTTGTCCGAATCGTAAGCCGCCATCTTTATTTATTGAATAGTGTTTCCCCTTTATACACAGGTAAATTGCGTGAAATTTTCATTTACGAGGAGTGAACAATCATCGGTATACAACGCCAGTTGCAGTTGTATACAAGGCAAAGTTTATTACAAACAACAGGTTCACACTAATGAACCTTTCAATTTCGACGCCATTTTTCATAGAATACGGATTCTATACACAAATCGGAACCGAACCGAAATCCGGAAAAACGGAACCGAAACCGAACCGAACAAATTGTTCCGCGGTTTTCGGTTATTTCGGTGGCCTGTGACAGCCCTAATTGAGATAGAATTCGGTATTAGTCACACATGTATTTTATGCAATTGCACCAATATTGAAGACATATGCAGTTATAAACTGGTATGCGCGCAATCTGATTATTTGAAAACATTAAAGTCCAAAACTCTGATTTTTAATATCTAGAATAGGAGAAATATTTGGATTAGCATTGTAGAACAAAAAATGCTTAGAATAATGTTCACAACAATATGCTACTAAATTAATTTTTTTGGTGGCCCCAGTAAGGAGTTTAAGGGTTGGCCCATAAAACACATTTGTTCAGATATCTTTAGAACGGTCAACAATTCGTGAACACTTGGTCAACAAAATGTGTTTATATTTACGAGACCTTTCATTTGATTACAATAAAAAAGGGCTGGCCCCTCAAGTAAGGGGCCAAGAGGACTCTGAAGTCTTTTTACAATAACTCTTTACTGAAAAATAATTTGTTATCAATAATAGAAGCAAAAATGTTCATTGTACAGCTGTTTATCTATACTGTACCATACCTTAGTAATATGTTACGAAGTTAGGGGTTTCAAGGGGCCAGAAGTCCAAAACTCTGATCATAAATATCTAGAAAAGGAGAAATATTTTGAAAAGCGCTGTAGAAGAAAAGTTGCTCAAAATAATGTTCTTAACAATATGATACCTAAAACTTTTTTGTTGGTAGCGTAAAAGGGTCGGCTCCTGAAACACAGTTGTTCATATATTTCTAGAACGTTTAACAATTCGTGAACACTTGGTAAACAAAATATGTTTATATTTGCGAGACCTTTCATTTGATATCAAGAAAAAAGGGACTGATCCCTCAAATTAGGAGCTGGGAGGGCTACAAAGTATTTTTATAATAACTTATTTTTTTAGCGATGATTTGTTATTAATCATAAAAGCAAAAATAAGAGCTTATTAAGCTTAATTTAAAACTGAAACCCTTTTTAAAATTGGACGATGTATTACAGAGATATAGGGGTTTAAAAATTGATTTTTCCAGAAATTTTTATTCCACATTCTTGGTTAAGAAAATAGTGTTTAGTTCAAAGTTAAATTAACTCGTACCTAAAATATTCAATAATTGTTAAATCGTACTTAAACACATTCGGATTTGTATTTTCTAAATCATTCTTTAAAATCGATAAGGTTTTTGTTAATTCGTACTTAGAATCATTCGGATTTTGTTAACTCTACCAAGAATAATTCGATTTTTTTTCTTTTTATCTTATTTACTTATTTTTATTGGTTTAATAACTGTGCTTCTTAGAGGAACTTCTAGCTTTACTTTCGACATAAACGGAAGATCCGCTCGTTGCTTTGCAACGAGCTTTGCTCTAGTTCTTCTTTTTCTTCTAGACGTTTCTTTAAATCTAAATATCTCGCTTGTTTGTCATCAGATTTAATTCAAATTTTCAGAGTCTATTGGAAATGTCAACAGCTCACTATAGCACAAAACTTTGAGAAATCGCTACTTCCGGTTTTGAGTTATTCCCCTTTGAATATTTAGTGGGTCTCGTGTACCTGCAGAGGCTCCGAGTTGGTCCGTAGCAAGTAGTTTTAATTTACAAATCTTTAATGTAGACATCTTGAACGTTGTCCTCCCAGTTTTATATGTTTGATTAAACCACGTATACTACTTTAAAAAATCACATCGAAATTTATGTTTCAAAAATAAATTTTGCTTATATCTTTGCTCCATAACTTTTTAGTTGTAAATATTTTCTAAACACATATAAAACAACAGTTGTGCAAAATATTTAAGGCTTTCATTTGATACCATAAAAAAGGGGCTAGCCCCTTAAATTAGGGTTCTAGATCCCTTAAAAATCTTTGCTTTATAACTCTAAAACGGTAAATTTTTCGATATGGGCGTCGCTGCAAAAAAATATTGTTTGTGATCTTATTAATCTCATAAAACTGTTTTGTGTTCGGGTAATGCATAATATGAGGGTAAAAAGTAATACGTGTAGACCAGTACTCGCGGCAATTTGGCAAAGTTAACGAAAATCTTTGTGCATACAAATGACATAAAGTTATCACAGAAAGTATACCGGTTTGTACGGGATGCCTTAATTCATAGGAAAAACATTTTTTTAAGTATACATGCTTTTATGTGAGGACTGTAAGTCATATTTTGTTCTTATAGTTCTTATGGTGAATAATCCTTTAAAAACGAGAAACAGAAAATATAAACATTCATTTTCCTTTCTAGTAAAACTCAAATTACGGATTAAAAAAAAACTTCTATGTAATACATTTTAGTTATCATACTGCATGCATTTGAAATCTATCTGGGATCTGAGCTGCGTTTGTGTACCATTACGTGACCTATCTCTTGCCCGCGGCCGAGAAGACCGGTCGCGGCTGGACTACCTAGCGGTCAGTGGTTATCTAATACACACGATTCGCGTCTTACATATATATGTGTATTTTAGCAGCAAACACAAGAACTGTTTTAATTGTATGCCATAAAAGTTTCTTCATCTTTAATTGATTAAATTAAACGATAGTGTAAATAAAGAAAGCGTTCTGAAAAATAGTAAAAGTGATATTATCCCAAATCAGAAGCATCGTCAGACATAGATCAAGATGGGTTTGTAAGTCTTAGATATTCTTAAATTGTACAAATAATGTTTAATGTTTAAGATCAACACAAAACCCCACAAAGATTAAACCTTTAAATGATGATCATCCCTCGCACATAGACGAGGAGATCCCGTGCGAGTGATCCGCGGTATTTTCTTATGTTTCTACCTTATCACACGTGCATGTTTATTGATAATTTGTACAAACACCACTATTAATTTGCTTGTTTTATTTTTAATTTAACTACATTGGTTTAAGATGAAACGATAAATTTATCTTACTTGTACAGTTGATTAAGCATTGGTTTAAACGATGGTGCATAAAATCAGATAGAAACTTGACCATCAATGGAATAAAAGTAAGCCATCATTCCGAATCTAAATATGCAAGTAAGGCCAATTGTATATTTAAAAGATTAAATACAATACAACGCCGAAATTTTGACCGGTACATGTAAAATCAACTTGTGTTTCAACATAAGATTAATATATTTAGCCATGATAATTTCCGTATTAATGCTGAAACTTAGGAATTAATATTCGACCAACACAAAATCGTGTAGAAAGTAAATTTAAAGAAGTTTTCTTAAGAGTTGTACAAAAATTTAGCAGGGTGTACAAAGTAAAATTTAATTTTAAAAAAATCAAACATTCAATAAGTGTTCAACGTTCAAATCAAATCAAATTAAAATCAAAGTGCCATGTTACATTATTACATGTATGCGGTAGGTGCTGGCACGATAAAAGAATGGTGCGGAATTCAGGGATTCAGTGATTATTTTTGAAAATATGCACATGAACTTTTAAACAAGTTTTGTTTTGATTCTAACGGTCAACAGGTCACACTTGTAGTTCTTCTGTATGATCGTTTGCTTCATTGTGAAAACAAACTCATTGCTGTGCAATTTTTGGCGACTCCTTGCGTGTTACAGTTTCTCCTAATGTGTTTCACTTTGCGATCTGTTTGTTTATTCGGCCAGTGTGTGCTAACTCAACCACCCCGGCCGTGCGACCGAAAATCTCGTGTCGCTTTAGTGCACACAGCCCTGGACATTGATAGCGCCAGGTAATTCTGTAATTTAAAAACACTTGGAAGGGTGCTTTCATTGCAGTGGTCAATTGTTTAAATATAAATGTAAAGTTTTAAGTGGAAGATCTTAGATTTATAATAATTAGGGTCTTCCGTTTCAACGGAACACCCTGTTGTTTTCGTTAGGTTTCTTTTTCTCTATTTTTCACTATTATTATTAGGGTCTTCCGTTTCAACGGAAGACCCTATTGTTTTCGTTAGGTTTCTTTTTCTCTATTTTTCACTATAATTATTATTCTTTTTTTTCTTAACATTTTTCTTTAAACTCAAATATCTCAGACATGGTACAACGGATTTTTATGAAATTTTTATAGATAATAAAGAATATCAAGATCTTTTATCAAGTACATTTTCGTTGATGAAGTCACTTCCGGTCGGCCGATATATTCGTTTATCTTTTTTTAAAAAGTGATTTTGTCCTACCTTTTTCTCAAAAACGATTAAGGATAGAAAATTGAAAATTTCAGAAATGATAGATTTTTGAATTCTTAGATGCCATCAGGTACAAACATGATCGTCCGTCACTTCCGGTCCGCTCAAAAACGGCATTTTCGAAAAATTGCGTTTTAAAACTTTTTCAAATTTAAAGATTTGGAATTTTTTTTCATCAAAATATATTCTAAACGCATCCAATTTTAATATGAACAAGTCATCCGTCACTTCCGGTCGTCACCGGAAGTGATTTCAAAATTTCGATTTTTGGAATTTGAAAACACATTCATTTTGTAGACATTTTTATGCTAAATACAAAACTGAAAACCGTTTTAAAATCGGACTATGCATTGCAGAAATATTGCGGTTTAAAAATGACCTTTTCCGGAAATCTTAATTTTGCAATGCAGGTCTTAAAATCAGCCTAAAAAAAATTAATATACCAACTCGTCCTAAATCTGATTCGGAAAATTGTTAATTCGTACCTTATAATTAGATCGTCCCTTACATTTCCGGATTTTGTTAAGTCGTACATAAAATCATTCGGGCTTTTAGTTAAGGCGTTTCATTAGATTTTTGGATTATTATAAAATCATTGTATTTGAAATGGTTTTACCTAATTAGATGGATCTATTGAATTTAAGATTTAAAATAATGTCAACATAATAATTTAACTCTGTCATTAATTCATAATCAAACGGAAGACCCACTCGTTGCTCGCAACGAGATCCTGTCTAGTTATTCTTTTTTTTCTTAACATTTTTCTTTAAACTCAAATATCTCAGAAATGGTTAAACAGATTTTTTTGAAATTTTTACAGATAATAAAGAATATCAAGAACTTTTATCACGTACAATTTTGTTGATGAAGTCACTTCCAGTCGACCGATATATTCGTTTATCTTTTTTTAAAAAGTGATTTTGTCCTCCCTTTTTCTCAAAAACGATTAAGGATAGAAAATTGAAAATTTCAGGAATGATAGATTTTATGAATTCTTAGGTGCCATCAGGTACAAACATGATCGTCCGTCACTTCCGGTCCGCGTAAACGGCATTTTCGAAAAATTGCGTTTTAAAACTTTTTCAAATTTAAAGATTTGGAAGTTTTTTTTTCATCAAAATATAATTTAAACGTATCCAATTTTAATATAAACAGGTCGTCCGTCACTTCCGGTCGTCACCGGAAGTGATTCTAAAATTTCGATTTTTGGAATTTTAAAACACAATTATTTTGTAGACATTTTTGTGCTTAATACAAAACTGAAAACCGTTTTAAAATCGGACTATTCATTGCAGAGATATTGCAGTTTAAAAATGACCTTTTCCGGAAATCTTAATTTTGCAATGCAGGTCTAAAAATCAGCCTAAAAGAAAATTAATATACTAACTCGTACTAAATCTGATTCGGAAAATTGTTAATTCGTACCTTATAATTAGATCGTCCTTTACATTTCCGGTTTTCGTTAAGTTGTATATAAAATCATTCGGGCTTTTAGTTAAGGCGATTCATTAGATTTTTGGATTATAATAAAATCATTGTATTTGAAATCCTTTTACCTAATTAGGTGGATCTATTGAATTTAAGATTTAAAATGATGTCACCATATTAATTTAACTCTGTCATTAATTTATAATCAAACGGAAGACCCATTCGTTGCTCGCAACGAGATCGTGTCTAGTTACATATGTATTTGTTCTCATGTTTAGAAGTTATGAAATACGTTATGCAATGCAGTCGGTCGCCATAGAAATCATCAGAGTACTGCAAGTGTCGACGGTTTTCTTATTTTTTTTTGAAACACCGTGGAACATAATTCATTTGACTTAACAGAAGAGCGACATATTTGCCTCCCAAAAATATAATTATGCACTAAGTTACATTTAATCGACTTAAAACCCGGCAGAACATTTTATTTTTACACTGATCTGGCTTGTCAAAATGGGAGATTGTAAATTTGTAGCCACTCTGAAATAGTCAAGAACAGAAGAAATAATGTCTTTGTGACTTTCACTCCATCTTCTTATTTATGTGTATGAATCCATCAATTTTCGTTTCATTATATAAAAAATGTTTTTGTTCTCTCTAACTTTATTCTGTAGAATTTCAGTATATTTACTTAGAAATCATTTAGTGATACAAATAGACACATGTCAATGAGGAGAGTGCAAATATACATACATGTAAAACAAGTTAATAAGTATATGTGATATGATAGAAATAATTGTAAAACATAGATCTTTCTTCGTGCCGACTTTTTCTTGCAACCAAAATTTCCCTGAAATTTACATTTAGAAAATTAAATTTTGGGACATTGACACATCCCCACTCCACACACACTTTTAGATGAAGGCCAAAAAAAATGATTGGCATATTTAAAACGAAATGATATCAAAATAAATAGAAGTTAGAGTTGCTTTACAACCCCTACATGTAACTCCCCCACGGATTAAGATTTTGAAGATTTGAGAATCTATCCTTTTATTTACTTGTCAAGATTTCCGAGAAATTATGCTCATCCTTTCAAAAATGATGCTGAGTGCCTGCATGGCCAAACATTATACTGAGAGTTATCCCTCCCACTTGGCACATCTAGTATAGCGCGCCCTCAAGTGGGAGAAGGCGTCCTCGTTTATTTACAGTTAGAGTTACTTTCAATCTTTTAATTTTAAGACTGCACTTTAGCGGTAGAGGTGTAAGTATGAGTACAGGGAATCGAAATGTTTATGAAACATAAAAACACTGTTTTCCATGAATCAGTGCAGTGGATTTTATGTTGATTACACTATGATATAGACTTAGTTTGTATCCTGTCATCAGTTGTACATAAACGTATTAATCGTTTCGATTTTCTGGTCGGAATAATTAAATACACATACATTTATGATGTGTGTTTTTAAGTTATCATAAACTAGATAATATCCCGTGCAAGCGCGGGAATTAACATTTCAAACATATCAAAATATGATACAATGTTTAGTGTATATGGCCTCTATTCTTTTTGTTGCAGCTGCATGACTGGAAAAAAAATTCTGCAAACTTTTTCATTTATTTCAAAGCAGGGAGGGGCTGTGCAGTGCGTCGTTTCTCTTTTCTAAATTTTGTTTTTTAGGTCTTTAAGCCAAATTTCACTTTAACTATTATCACTGTCCGAAAAAAGAATTTCAGATAGAAGACTGTATCCTTACCCGTCCCGATTCAAATTCCTCGTTTTATGCATACAGTCATCGTCTATTCATACAGAGGTAGAGTTGTCAACACGATTTGTTTATGTTTCACAAATTAATGTATATGGTTTACTACCAATCTCCAGTGGTATAAAAATTATTGTAATTTACAAACGCTAGATAAGTATAAAAACATTTTTTGCATATCTAAAAATAAAGGTGTCAGATTCAAAATAACTGGCCAATGGTTAACTCGCCCTACACTTTCCGCCATGTCGTTGATTATTAGTCAACCCGTGCTCTTGGTTACCCTGTTCTGGAAAATTCTATTCATCAGAACTAAAATCCCCCCTTCAAGAAACGAATTTACTCATCTTATTTATTCAACATTTGTCGTATCTTAAGTTCTATGTTTACCCTAAGTAAGTTCCCAGTAAATATACTCACTCTTTACGTAATCATTCAATATTATTTAATTGCAAGCATATATTTTGATGCAAATTCCCACTGACTTGGATCCGCCAAAGCGTGTCCACCACCTTACTCTCATTTTTGCTATTTCGGATTGGTTTATCGAAAATGAAAGATAGTTTTTAATTTATTTCTCAATAATTACTTATTAGGTAAAATTCAATTATAGCTTACAGACATAAACTGACATGTGTTGAAATACTAAAGGTGTAAGCAATAACTCTGGTGCAGTATTTTGTAGTTAATTGGCGAAATGTCTTAATTTATTAGTATAGATTGATATGACCATGACGCAAGTTAAACGGAAAATTCGCTTGGTATGAAAATAATACTATGAAAGTGAGTCTCGTTTTCGATATTCTGAACTTACTATTATCATATTGACAATCCAGTCTGATGAAAACCAACCCCTTCTCCTTACACTCGTCAGGATCTGGTGTGATAGATATCGATAAGAGGTCATCTTCACATGATCTCTACATTTGCATACAATCGAAATATAACCCCAATTTATCACATACTTGCCTTTATCTGTTTTATGAGAGGTGTAACTCTTCAATACTCTGCAGTTGGAGGTTACATAGAAAACAGGCATGAATTAATTTGTCTGTCAACTTTTGAACAGTTCCAATTCATTTTCTAAAGCCCTGATTGGTCAGAAGTTATGTTCGTGTGAAGATGACCTCCTTTCAATACCTGTCAGATCCTGACAAGTGTAAGGAGAAGGGGGATGGTTTTATTAAGACTGATCGACAATCCTATCTTGACTTGAAGCTGTAACGGAAGACCTCCTCGTTGCTTGCAACGAGCTCGGCTCTAGTTAATTTTCTTTTTCTTTTTTTTCTGACTCCTTTTCTGCTTCATAACTTCAAAAGTTTTCAACTGATCTCAATGAACTTTTTAGAGGTTAATAGAAATTGAGGTGCCTCAAAGGTGTTTAAGTTTGCATGATAACGTCACTTTAATTCTTACGTTACGTCAATTTAAAATTTTTTGAACGTCACTTTGTTCGCGGCCTTTCTCAATAATGCTTTAAGATAGAGACTTGAAATTTTTTTGTGGATTTAAATTTTTCATTTTATCTTTGTGATAAGTCTGGTAATGAAAATCCGTCTCTTCCGGTCGAAATCCGTTTTAAAAATCAGACGATGCATTGCAAAGATATCAGCGTTGGAAATTTGATTTTTCCGGAAATTTTAATTTTCAAAGTTAAATTAACTCGTACCTAAAAAAAATCGATAACCATTAAGTCGTACTTGAATACATTCGGATTTTCTTTTGTTAAGTCATTCTTGAAATCGTTAAGGTATCAATCAATCAATATGTTAATCAGTACTTGAATTGATTCGAATTTTGTCACTGTCGTCCCTAGAATTATTCGCTTTCTTATCCTTTTGTTTTAGTTTCTATTGTTATTTTTTTAAAAACTCTGCATCTGACAGGAACTTCTAGCTTAAAATTGGACATTAACGGAATACCAACTCGTTGCTTTGCAACAAGCTTTGATCTAGTTTTATTTCTATTCTTTCTAAGGACAGAAATCAAGGTGAAAAAGGACAGATAATTTGGTGTCTTTACTGGAAATGTTTGAAAAATAGATCAAAAGAGTACCCTACATATACCCAAAGTTTAGGGGGTGGGCTACACACATATATGGTTAGCAATAAACTTCATATCGAAGATCATAGCAATTAAAGATTCATTCAATGTCAAAAATTCTTGCTATAAAAGAATACAATTGTAGTAACAATTAATGATAAAGTATCCACAAATGAAATTCCCTAAGTGGTCTTATCTGACCAATAATACCATAAATGTTATCATTAACGAACTACCTAGCTGTCCATTAATGACAAATTTTCAAAACTTTATCAATAATGACCATTATTCTGACCTCTAATACAATTTTGTATCTTTAATGGATACTATATTATCAATGATTAATTAAACTGAAATCGATTTATTTTGTTGGGGGAATCAAACATAAAACTTTTTAATTTTTTGTTGCGATTGTATTTATCTTATCTATATCATGTACAATAGCACAATATATGCATTCACATATATGTATGTGATATTACCACTGCTTCAAAAAATATACCCATGTTTTATTGATTGAAAAAAATTGCCATAACATACCTGTAAACAGTCATTTGACCCATATGAATATTGTATGGGTTGTATGTGGACTGCGATTCGTATGTTTCATCTTGTGGCAGTTCATGATCACTTTCGTTTAAACATTCTTTTGTAATCACACGTTCATATTCATCGTGATTCATACCATAGTACTTGCCTACAAAATTCAAAATAACAATGTTAATTTTCATATATGAAACTAGACACGGGCACGAATACTAAAAAATGTAATCGATTGATAATTGATTACATAAGAGAATTTTGTGTAATCGATTATTAATATATTACACTCAACCTGTAATCGATTACTTTATAGCATGAAATCGATTAATACTCGTTTACTTCAATGTTGTTTTTTTCCCAATAAAATGTGAATGATACTTCTTCTGAACATATTGTATAAAGTCTTCAAGTTAATATGGATTTAAAGTTAAAGGGATATTTTCATTATGAATTATATGAAAATTTAAAATTATTTGATGATCTTAACAAGGTAACATTTTAAAAATTTCTAATGCTCATTCAAATTCAAATGTCAAATAACAAGGAATATAGAGAGCTCAGTCTTTTGAATTATTAAACATGGTTTTTTTTTCTTGGAAGTTTAGGGGATATTTTGACCTTCAACCTTTAGCCATCTGTTATTAACTTTTTGAAAATTAAAATTTGATTTAAATATAATGATTATAATATTATTGACAATATGCATCGAACTATGAGGGAGCCTTTCTTTATGATATGAATGAATTGCTTTTAGGGCTTCTAATTGTTCTAATGTAATAGATCCTTTTTGGGCTATTTTTATTATACCCGCACTTTCTAAAGAAAGTTCGGGTATATTGTTGTTACCCTGTTCCGTCCGTCCGTCCGTCCGTCTGTCACGTTTTACTTTCTCAAACTACTCTTACATCTTATAACCAGCAAACCGAACTCTTGGAGTTTGATTTGAGGGGTCATGTTGTTTAGTAAAACGGATTCAATTTTTTTTGGAAGTCCTGGGGGTTGAATAATAAGTAAAAAATAACGTTTTTTCACAAAAAACCTCCTTCCTCAAACTCCTCTTACATTTTCAACA
Source organism: Magallana nippona (assembly GCA_033439105.1). Classification (NCBI taxonomy): domain Eukaryota; kingdom Metazoa; phylum Mollusca; class Bivalvia; order Ostreida; family Ostreidae; genus Magallana; species Magallana nippona. Next base: position 32,069,457 of record CM065918.1, on the reverse strand, counting down.
GTAGACAAATCATCTCTTGGAATGTGTTTTGGCGTGTCCAATAGATGCGCAATAAGGTTTCGGAAATTTAAACTTTGTTCTGGGGGTCATTTAGTGCATGAAAAATGACCTCTTTTTTTTCTTCAAAAAACGTCAATTTCTTTTTGCAGTAACCAAATGATCTACTAGAAAATGATTCGGGTGTCATGTTGATGTGTAATCAGGTTTCAGTATTTTATTTTTTTCACAGGGGTCGGTGGGCAGCAAAAAGTGACGTTTTTTTGCAACATACATATGATTCCTAGAACTCCTCTTACAATTTATGCAGTAGCTATGTCTTCTCTTGAGATATGATAGGGGCTGTCCTATAGATGTGCAATAAGGTTTTAAAAATTTAAATTCCATCCAGGGAGTCAAATAGTAGTAGAAAATTGACGTTTATTTCTCCTAAAAAAAACCCCCTATTTCCCAGAACTCCTCTAATGATTTAATGAATAGCCCATCACCTATTGGGATATAACAAGGGCTGAGCTATAGATATGCAAAAAGGGTTTAGAAATATAAATTTGATTCTGAGGGTCAATACTATCTTCATAAAAAACCTAAATTCTGGACCTCCTCTTATCTCTTGTGTTTGAATTAACATACCATAAGATGCACAAGGAGGAAGAATATACATGTATATGCTTAAGGGGTGGGAATCAAAAGCATTTTTTTTTCAAGGTATTTGATCATTTCTTATTGTGAGGGGTGGGGTTGGGGTTATGGTGACCCCCAGAAGCCATGACCTACTAATACCACAACAAGATTTACCTTGACATGGTCATGGTTCAAGACACAAAAATATATATGGTTTAGGGGATTTCGATGATTTTGAAGATATTTTAAAAATATTACACTAGTACTACCAGGTATTCATGTTTTCGGGGGGGGGGGGGGGGGGGTGAGATTCTCTTCTCACACTTTTACAGTAGCAAAACCATTTCTTGATTTGTATTTTTCTGTATGATGTCAGATGTACATAAGGAGATTTTGGAAATTGCTTTTAATCTTAAAGATAAACAAAATGTTATATGTAATTGCGGAAATAATAAAGTCAGTCAACAAAAGCCTTGCTGTAAAAAACGAAGCAGGGTCATCATTGGGCTAGGGCTAGGAATTACCTTAATAAGTCAAACACTACATATGAATAAGATAAACTACTCGATTAGTTCCAGTTCTGGAAAGTCACTGGGCGTCTAAAAGAGGGCATAACCTATATACCAATTGATGTGCAATGATACAAGGAGCAAGAATGAATAGGGTCTAGGGGTGGGGATCTCAACAGTTACGGTAATGTATTATCATTTCCTATTTTCAGAGGGTGGTGGTTTAAAACCAACTTCTGGGAGGGGGGAGAGGGATGACCCAAGGGGCAGGGGTAATGTCTTAAATGTATCTTGACATGATCAGCAGAATTGGAGAGAAGGATCACTATAGGGCATCTGCAGAGTGGGACCCTAATTAAGTTGTTGATAGTTACAAAATCAATCTTCAAAAAATATTGATACTATGTTATATTTAGAAATGTCTATATTTTCAAAATGATTAACAAATTAATCAGTCAAAATGAGTTATAAATAACCAATTTGCTATTCTGCAATTGATTGCCATCGCTAATGTATATTATCACATGTATATTACTTAAATAAATAAAACAGAATGCGACAGTTCAATTTAAATAAATTGTTATCTGTTAGCGCTTTCAGCCATGTCGGCTCTTCAGACAGTTATACAAAATTAAAAACGTTGTTTGTAACGTTGTCAATGACTCGTGGTTTTAAAGTTCATTATGACGTCACAATATACATCAAGGTAGCGATGGCCCGAACTTTTTCAACGCAGTTAGGCATACAATGTAAACAATGCATAGACATTCATGTATAATAAAAATAGATATATTATATACATGTATAATGAATCTATTTTCGATTAAGTTTCGGGTTAAATATTTTAATAAAATAGTCCTCATTGGTAGTACGGGCGATTTCATTCGAAGTCCACATTTTGTAAACTGGAAATATTTTAAATGTTCCCTTTCCACAACTAGCAAAGCGTTCCGAACATGGAGTGTTTCTCACTGTTTCGTCCTTTATTTGTTGTTTATGGACTCTCACTCGGGCGTTGAGCTGGTTTGTCTGGCCAATATATTTTTCCCCACAGGTTGGACAAGTTGCACAGTAAATTGAAATAGATGATTTGCAGTTCATTGGGACATTAAATTTTAAAATTTGTCCACTTTTTTAATGTTATTCCTTCTCCTTCCTGTATAAAGTCACATGTTCCAAATTGGGGGTCGCTGCACTTTTTGATGGAAATATTATTGCTTGATGAGAACTTGGCTTTGGAGAGAATTGTCTTCAGATTCGGCGCTTGTCTTCTGCTGTTTATGATTGATGATTGATTTAAAAGTTTTTTAATATTTTCTGATTGCTCTAGGATTGGTAAAAAACGTTTTGCTGAATTAAAAATATTATGGTTACGTGGATTATGTGTAATAACAAATGGAATTTTCTCGTCTTGTTTCTCCTCCTTGAGGCGGGTCGTTCTAAGTTGTTCTAAAGGAATATCCTTAGCCTGGTTAATTCCGTCATTAATAAGTTCCACGGGGTAATTCTGTCTCTTTGGTGTTGTTTTAACTCTTGAAGTCTTTGTAGGCGAATAGAAGGGTGAGTCACAATAGTACATACACGCCGTACCATGCTGTATGGAATGTTCCTTTTTGTGTGAGACGGATGACACGAATAAAAATCAAAGTATTGATGGGAATCTGTCTCTTTGCTAAATAAATCGGTAATTATATTCTTGATAATAAGAATATCTAAGAATGGAAGTTTCTCACGAACGACGTCTATAGTGAATTTTATTGAGTCCTGCAGTTCATTTAGAATAGAATGAAATTTTAAAAGATCCACTTTTGTTTTGGTCCAGAAGATGAAACAGTCATCCAGGTATCTTTTCCAGTTCTCTTTAATGAATTGCGTAAAATCAGCATCAATGATATCCGGCAATATACTATAAAGTTTTTCTTCTAGGTACCCCATTACAAGTGAGGCATAAGTAGGGGCAACTTTTGTGCCCATGGCAGTACCTTTTATCGGTAGGTAATTTTCATCATCAAAGAGGAAAGTGTTATTTTCTAGTACAAGTCTTAGTCTGTCTAAGATGAACTCTTTCGAAAATCTACTATCAATTTGATCTGGATGTTTGTCCAACCAATATTGGATTGCATCTAATCCTAAATTGTAGGCTGTTTACATCAAAAGTAACAAGAATCGTGTCTCTGGGTACTGTTTGTGGGATGTAGTTCAGAAAGTCCATATCATCACGAACGTAACTTGTCACTTTGGTGCAAAGCGGTTTCAAAATAATATCTAGCATATTGCTTAACATTTGTGTGCTAGATGCGGGTCCTGCTATGATAGGTCTCAGTTTGAGGTCATTTGGTCTAGGAAGTTTTATATATGTAGAGTTACATTTTTTGACGTTTTCTTGGATATTTTTACATTTATGGATTTTAGGCAAACCATAAAAGTTGCTAGACTTTACCTGATATTTTGTCAGATATTCTATTTCATTATCCGTTAGATTGTCTTAGTACTTCCTGGTAAGTTTTTCTATTTAAAGCATGGTTCGTCGATCTTCATTATGTTCCAGTTTTCTGTAAAACTGATGATCTTGAAATTGAGAAAGTGACATTTCTTTGTAGTGGTCTCTGTCCATTATGACTATAGCCCCTCTTTTATCGTCATTTTTTTATTATAATTGATTGGTCATTTTTTAAAAGGTTTGCATTGCTTTATATTGATTGTGGGAAATGTTAGACTTTTCAGTTTTATCTGTCACGTTGGAGTTTGTGGTGTTGTGAAGACATGAAATATAATCCTCCAAATGTTTATCTCTATTCAACGGTGGTTTGAACCCCTTATTGTTTTTAACTAGAGATATATCATTATTTTTTTCATTTTGAAAAAAATTCTTTCAAACGTAATTTTTGACAAAATTCTTCCGTATCCGTGACAACATCAACCTTATCAGACTTTGGTGTTGGTGTGAATTTTAAACCATGCTCCAGAAATTGTATTTCATCAGTGTTTAAGGCTCTTTGTGAAAGGTTGATGATTTTAGGTTCTGTTGGAATTGTGCAATCAATGTTTTCCGGACAGTTTATTGTTTTTTTTCCACTTTGTTTGTGACCGGCGTTGTCCTAAAAAAGAACTCCCCAGATTTTGTTGTGATTCTTGTAGAGTTTCCCCAATGAGGTCTTTGAGTCCAATCCTGTGTTGAAGAAGAATTACTTGAATCATGATATGGTATTTTTCTGTAGTTCTTCCTAGGTTTGTTTTGATTTTGTGGTCGTCTTCCCCTTGAAACAAATCTCCATCCATCAGTGTTGTGTTGACCGCTGTGTTTTGCTGCGTTTTGGTTATGTCTAGAATATTGATCTATTTTATTTTATTTATTTCTATTTGAATCATCACTATGGCGACCATGATGTGGGATTCCTTTTTAAGTGCCTCCGCATATGAACATGTTTGGAGTCAGCATACCTTTCTTTTGGCCTGGTTGTATAGTTACTCTCCGTCCGTGAATCATTGTACCCGTTGTTTTGTTGTTTATTTCTCTGATTTTGTTTTCGTGCGTTTTTACTAGATTTTATTAGTTCGTTTCCATAGTTAGAATCATACTGTTCCAACCATGCAGTTTTAGATTCAAAAATCTTCTTTGATTTTTCCTCTTCTCTTGAAACATCATTATTCCACAGTTCAATAAGTTTTTTCCGAGTGTTGCCATTGCTTCTTTTACTCAACTTATCATACATCATTGCATCAGTCTTCTCATACATGTTTTTGTATTTCGGAACTCTAAGACGTAGTAATGTAATTTCCGTCTCAAATCTTTGAAGTGCCAGATTGATTCTGATTTTGGTTTCCTCACTTGGTTCTCACTTCCTCACTTGGTTCTGCTGTAATTTTTTTTACTCGAAATTTCCTCAGAAAAATAACATTTTCCTTACTTTTCCAACTCTCATAGGTGTCAGCGAGATTTTTACTTTGAACAGCATTCCAATATGCTTGTTTTCTTTCATTCAATAATCTGAGCCACAATGCTTTCTTTTGAATGCCTCTTTTTCAATATTAAATTCACACCATTCTTGAAATAATTTCTGTACATTTGTATTGGGAATTTCAACCATGAACTGCAAATTATCTACAGTCTTGACTGTCTTATGTGACCATCCAAGGGACCAATATAAAAAGTCACATAAGACAGGGAGTCACATAACCCAGTCCAACTCTAACTTCATGATCTTTTTAGCTACCTTTTGGCTATCAATAATACTTGGAACCAAATAGTTAATTTATATATTCTTTTACCTAGAAACTAGTTTTTTAATAGACTGAAATTCAAATTTCATCATCTTTAAAAAAGATTTAAATTTTAATTTTGTACTGAATCAATAAAAGGGGAGCAGATTAGTAAATTCAGTATGTTTTTGTTTCCAACAATTGGACTAAGGCGGTATGTTTTATTGTTTTGTATTAATAATGATTTTAAAAAGAATTTTTGACAAACAAGTAAAATGATGATAACTTCATTTCTGCATCATAACAATATATGATGTTTTCTTTATGATGTTTCCGTTCTTCAAGTAACAATGAACAGCTTTAACCATTTTAACCATGCATTGTTTTACACAGTTTTTATATCTATTAATCTGACCCTAAACTTGTGTTTAAAACACACGTCAAATGTCGGATTCGTAATCCGCCATGTTTGTTTATTTTACTAAGCACCATCCCCATTTCTCCTTTATACACGTGTTAATTACACAACTTCTTTATAAATATCGATGTGTGGATTCAACTTAAACATGTACATGTCCAGATGAGTTTGGCCGAGACGTCCGTTTACCGAGTAACAATAAACAGCTTAAAAACCGATGTTTATAGAATTTCTATTACTATCGGGCTGCCATGTTTGTTTATACAGGGTGCGACAAAAGTCGTCATTAGAGATATAGCGGGAGTCGTATTGGGGTTAATGATAATAACCGTTATTATGAAAGGTGATAAATATTCTAATTGGTTATCGAAACAAAACTTTTCTAATTGTTTCTCAGCTTGGGACGCCATTTTAATTTGCTAAAAGTCGCTTAAAACAGTCTAAACAGCATTTTGGGACTAAAAAATGACGGTCGCTTGTGACGTAAGGCAGGGGATCGCTTAATGCAGAGTTTATATATAGGAAATTACGTTGGGCGGTCTAAATATCGTCGCATAAGACAGAGAGTCGCTTAATACAGAGGGTCGATAAGACAGTCTAGACTGTAATTTAATTTACTGTTCAACTTGTCGAATCTGTGGGGAAAATTATATTGGCCAGACAAACCAGCTCAACGCCCGAGTGAGAGTCCACAAACAACAAATAAAGGACGAAACAGTGAGAAACACTCCATGTTCGGAATACTTTGCTAGGTGTGGAAAGGGAACATTTAAAATATTTCCAGTTTACAAAATGTGGACTTCGAATGAAATCGTCCGTAATACCAAAGAGGACTATTTTATTAAAATATTTAACCCGAAACTTATTCGAAAATAGATTCATTATATATAATATATGTATTTTTATTATACATTTTATGCCTAACTGCGTTGAAAAAGTTCGGGCCACCGCTACCTTGATGTGTATTGTGACGTCATCATGAACTTTGAAACCACGACGTCATTGACAACGTTACAACACAACGTTTTTAATTTTGTATAACTGTCTGAAGAGCCGACATGGCTGAAAACGCTAACAGTAAACAATTTATTTAAATTGGACTGTCGCATTCTGTTTTATTTAAGTATATATATATATATATATATATATATATATATATATATATATATATATATATATATATATATATATATATAACTTTACATGTATATTTGTTAACAATCGGGATTAAAATGCACAAATTTTCATGAGTCATAAATTCTTGACATACCACATATCACTAAAAAAGAGTAAGCATACTAAAAGAAAATTAGGCTCATTAAATTTTTTTCTTTTACTTATGTGTGATGATGGGGTAGGGGGTTCAATGGAAAAAAAGCTGCAGCATTTCTTCATTCTCACTAGACATGTATCTAATATACATATCCTGGGGATGGGGAAGGGTTAATTAGACCCCTTCCCCTTTCTCCCTATTATAACTCATATAAACATGATATTTAATACACAAATTTGTGACAAGCACAAGCACTAGGACAAGCACACTTAGTACATGTACCACTTACACTGTCACCCTTTCGCATTTTCTCTGGCTAAAGAGACAAATGTCTATTCTAGGACAGTATGAGTGTTTCAAATGCTTTTAAAAAGTTTCATATTTAAACATTTAAAAATAGAATGATACAAGAACTATTGTTCAGGATAGTAATGTGGCCCATGGGCCTCTTGTTTTATTGCTTGCATGGCCATGAACCACATGATAAACAAGATCGTGTATCCAGAGAAGGAATGCGATTTGCAGAAAAATTAATCATTTCTATGTTATTGTCAAAATTATTTATTGCATTGAACCCCATCTTCGCTAGCCAAGTGTTTTCGGTCCACTCTGCTCCCCACGTTTGTGAAGAGAGGTGCGGATCAGAAACCCTTGACATGAGAAGATGATTGAAACCTGGCTTGAGCCTTTCTTCCAACTAAAGACATGGACAGGGTTCAGGTACGGTCCATGTTATTGATGCAGTTAATTTCTTAATAAAGTAAGTTGCTGATTTAATTATTCAAACATATCAATAAATTTATGATTTTCTATCAATAATTCAGTGATATGAAAAAAATATTCCATAGTCTCATCGTAGCATCTGAAACCCAGATGCCTTTATGTTTGAAGTATAAAAGCTTCATCTGCACACATATACAAGGTCTTCTACATGTACCTTGCCCATGCATTCTATGAATTCTGTCAATTTTACCCGAATATTGAAATTATTTATCAGCATTTTTCTTAATTAGCTTCAATTTCGACTGCAATACATTCAAAAGCCATATATTCGAGGTTTTCTTCAAGCTGCTGCTTCTTTCTTTATGGAATACTCTGTGTTTTCTCTAAAACAACATTATATTGAACGAAAGCATTTGTTTTACTGTCAAAAATATAAACTGTTTATGAACAACTTATCATATGCTTATTTGTGATATATGTATAACATGTTTACTTTCAAGTATACTATTGGAAAATTGGTCCGATAAGCTACGATGTGCGCATGATTATTCTTAGCAGATATGTCTAAGTTCTTCAACATTTTAACCCTAACTTGCGCCCCTTTACAATATTCTTTATTGCATTATATTGAACGAAAGCATTTGTTTTACTGTCAAAAATATAAACTGTTTATGAACAACTTATCATATGCTTATTTGTGATATATGTATAACATGTTTACTTTCAAGTATACTATTGGAAAATTGGTCCGATAAGCTACGATGTGCGCATGATTATTCTTAGCAGATATGTCTAAGTTCTTCAACATTTTAACCCTAACTTGCGCCCCTTTACAATATTCTTTATTGCAGCTACATGTGCGGGCTTTCATTGTTATCAAAATATTCTTATGTTTTTTATCCATGGGTAGTGGAGGGGGGGGGGGGGGGGGGGGTCAGAGTAATAATTGTGTTTGCAGGGGTGGGGATTGTGGTCTGAAGTTTATTTTTAATAATTTTACTACAAAAATGAATTTTGGGGTGGTGGGGGGGGGGGAGTCTGGATTTCTCACCCCACCCCTTCTCTTAATCCACGTACACGATGATGTTGGCACACGAAAGCATAAAGCAGGCAACCGCCGAAGGGGGAGGGTAATTTAATTTTGTAAGTAATAATTATATAGACCATACTTTCTATGACATGAAATGTTTAGATTATTAATTAATTTAAAGTTCACATGCAAACAGTTCAACCCCAAATTGTACATAAAGGCAATATGTGTATTATGGGATGGGATATCATCCTTTATGACAATTATAATTTGTAAAAAGTACCGGAGATTGCAAGTGGCCTTCTTTTTTTTTTTACGTAAACTGGTACAAGGGAGTGTTATTTAGGGGCAAACACTTGGTGCGGGTATTACTGTCTAATGACAGCATCTAGTTTGTTATCTAAACATTAGGGTGATCACATCTCATTAGCTGCATTGTGGATTCCTCAAATTACTAGGACAAGCACACTTAATACCACTTACACTGTCACCCTTTCGCCTTTTCTCTGGCTAAAAAGACATGATATAACCCCCTCTGTCTGTCTGTCTGTCTGTCTGTCTATGTCTCTGTCTGTCTCTCTTTCTCTCCCTTTCTCTCTATCTCTTTCTGTCTGTCTGTCTGTTTGTCTGTCTGTCTCTCTCTCTCACTCTTTCTCTCTCTCTCTCTCGTGGTTTTTCTAAGACATCTATAGGTTAAATAATCCAAAATTCTTCAAGGAACTGTGAAACACATGGTGAACAACTAATTATCTGTATCTGATTATGTGCTCATATAAACCAATATTTAAATCACGTGAAAGTGGAAAAATCATAATATATGAATATAAACAATTTTATTCTATGAATTATATAATAAACAATACTTGTAAAGTATTTTTTTATGCAAATTAATTGCATCACAAAATAGTTATGTGAAGAATAAGCGAAAGTAATCGAAAAAGTAATTAAAATTACCTTGTAATTTAAGCTGTAATCAATTACATTACGATCACAAGTAATCAAACATGTCTTCGATTAAAAATTTGACTATCAATTACTTGAAAAAGAGGAATCATTACAATCGATTACAATTACTTGATTACTATAACCCCATGCCTCTAGGAAACACAAGTTTATGGAACATGTGATGCATAAAGCCGTGCGTCAACTGTAGGCCTATATTCAAAATACATATATCACGTGTTCAATGTTATGCCATAAAACTTACTCACCATTGATATGCGTTGATTAATCATGAGCACCAACTTTAATTAAACTCAAGTGCTTATATATTTATAACCACTTGAATATAACAGTACTAGTAGTGTGACATAAGTGGGTTCGCAAAGTGTCCAGAGTTTATGAAGGTTTCGTCATCTTCTGATGCTTTTAATTTTTTACATCAGCTGTTCTTAACAACATAAAATTTATATATTTATATATTTATATTTATATAGATCTTCTATTTTTTTTTGGGGGGGGGGGGGGATTACACATTTGCCCGGAAGATTTATTTACCTGTTCTGACAAATCAGATTTTTGTTAGGGTACATAAATTATTTTTTTGTGTGAAAAAGTTATTTGTTAGGACAAATTAGTTATGTACATGTATATTTGTTCGGACAAATAAAAATAGAAGAGAGAGAGAGAGAGAGAGAGAGAGAGAGAGAGAGAGAGAGAGAGAGAGAGAGAGAGAGAGAGAGAGAGAGAGAGAGAGAGAGAGAGAGAGAGGGGGGGGGAATTGTTACACATTCAGATGTAAAAAGTTTAAATCAGTTTACGATATGTACAATCTGGGAAACGCAGGTCTTTGGTTACTAAACTATACTAACAATTTGTTTCAGCATTAAAATATACAATCATATTCTAAACTTCACACATGTAATACATTATCAACATGATTACTGCACAGGGTTCACTAATTAACTATTTGTAAACAGGATAACAAATGTTAAAATTGCAAGGTAAATATATGAGTTACTCCAAATGAACGCCATTTACAAAAATATATAATGTTTGATTACATAAAAATCTTAATTTTCAATGTAGCTCCTTTGTAATATAAATTACATAATTTCAAGATATAGATAATAAACATACACTAGACTCTTGTTGCAAAAGCAACAAAAAGGTCTTCCGTTCTGATATACATGTATGAATTTTACTTTAAGACATTGCTTCTTTCAAGTAGAGAAAAGTAATGGATATGATAATTACTGTGAATGAAATATCTAGATGTTACTTCTATATAAAACAAAAACAAGAATGAAAAAAATAATCAATTTTTGAAGTACCTTTTGTGACGACCAAAAGTAACACCCAACCAAACAAAACATATTTCACATTTCTACAGTTATAAGTCAATCTTTCCTCAAAGTTTGGTTTTTAACGTCTTTGCCCAATCTGAGATCTCGTTGAAACGAGGTTTTTTGTCTCGGGACCGGAAACTGACCATCGGAAGTGATTAATGAAAATAAAAGCTGGTATTTCTTGTACATTTGTCTAGTGTACATCAATATTTATCAGGCTAGATGAAACACCCAAAGAAAGTCTGGTGAACATGTTAAAAACATGATTTGTTTGAACCCTTTCGGTGAGGACCGGAAGTGACGGTTGACAAAATGAAAGCGGTTAAATACATCATCTATCAAATGTCTATCGTCCATGTAAGTTTTGGGTCTTAATCACTTAAAGTTTGTAAGATCTGACAGGTAAAACATTTGTTTAAAAAAGGCTTTCTGCGATATTTGATATAGCTCACCAGAAAAAGAATTTTTGCGTTTATTTAACATCGTATACATGACATATGAAATGAATTATACTAATATTTCAATTCTATTTTTAAAATCAAAGGCCGGAACGGCCACAAAGGCGTCGAGCTGACATTTTTTTCTTTTATATAGAATGATACCAATAATTTGAATTTCTGTACTAATAGTCATATCAAATGATATTAGACTTAGAATAGAAAGTATATGAATTATGTTTTCTGCTGCTTTAAAAACAAAAATCAGTATATTTTCTTATAAAATAGGTAGTGGTGCTTTTTTAATACAATAACTCATCATAATTGCAAAAATCGAAGAAATTCCAAAGTTCAAAAATAATTTGTTTCTTTCTGCTTCAAACAGTCTTTGAACAACTTTCACAGGTTCATAATTTGAATACATTAACAGTGTGTCCCTAATTATAATAATAAAACATACATTTATTTATTTAAATTCCCGTTTGAAACAAGATTTCCTATGGTATGGTTGTTTACAAACAAATCCACAACACGTGCTATCTAAAATGCTCGACCAAACTAACTGCATTATCGAGTTTATTTTTTGCAACGAAATTACTAGATACGTTTATCGCTTACATTTATTTTGGAGACCGTGCCCGATAACAAATAAATTTACATCTAAAATGTTATTTCTATCGGGCACTGTCTCCAATTAAAATGTAGGCGATAAACTAAAATAATATCTAGTGAATCTTTACACTTAGGCCTGATTGTATTCATCCGCCATTTCTTGATTAAGCAAATTTATTCTTATGCAATGAGTTGTCAATCACCAGGGAGGCAAAGTTGGGGTTTTTGTACACAATTTAGTTGAATAAATGGAAAAAAATCTTGTAATACGTTTAATACTTTTAGGAACTTATTTCTTAATAATGCGCATTTAAAAGGCGGTGCAGCGCGTGAATTTTGGACGATTGCCAATCCAGACGATCGCTAGAAGGCTGCCGAGCATTAGCTCGACGCCTTAAAAAACTAAAATAGGTAAAAAAAAAATTTTTCAAGTCCTTCCGGTGACGACCGGAAGTTACTCAGAACAAAACAAAATAGTGTAAACACATCAACATACATATGTCTATAATCCCACAAAGTTTAGTCGTTCAAATCATTACCGTTTTTGAGATCTCGAGAAGTCAAGGTTTTTTTTAATATCGGGACAGGAAACGGGCAAACGGAAGTGCTCAATGAAAACGAAAGTTAATATATCTCAAACATTAGAAAACAGAACGTTATTGGCTATTAATTTTATTTAAATTTGTCAAAGAAAAACATTTAAACTTATAAACAACTTGATTTGTTTGAACTCTTCCGGTGTGGACCGGAAGTGACGGTCGACAAAATGAAAACGGTAAAACACATTTTCTATCAAATGTCTATCATCCTTGTAAGATTCGTGTCTTGATCACTTACAGTTTCTGAGATCTCGCTGCTACACCATTTTCTTTAAAAAAATTACCTGAGATATTTGAGATATCTCACCGGAAGTAGAATTATTTTGTTAATTTAACATTGGATTGATGACATGTGTAAGTATTTTTACTTATATTTCAATTCTGTGTAAAATAAATTAAATGCGTAAAAAAATAATTTTTGAAGTGTTTCCGGTGACGACCAGAAGTTGTGACGAACAAAACAAAATAGTTAAAACACATCTACAGCTATAGGTCTATCATCCCAGAAAGTTTGGAAGTTCAAGTCTTTACCGTTTCTTAGATCTCGAGGTGACAAGCTTTTTGTCGCAGAACAGGATACGGACAAACAGAAGTGAATTTTGGAAAACTTAAATGAAAAACCTCTAGATATTTTCATTATCAGTCAGTCCTGAAAATCTTAGGATAATCCATTCAGACATCTATGAGAAATTCACTGGACAAAAGGGGGAAAAATAATAATAATAACTAGACTCTTGTTGCTATAGCAACAAAAAGGTCTTCCGTTCCTATGTATCATCTGTAAAAAAAAATGCATTTCTTTTGTAAAAAGAAAATGGGTATAATATATAATGTAAAGGAATTTCCTAGTAATTATCTCTATGTAAAACTAAACAAAAAGACAAAAAGTCAATTTTCGAGTACTTTCTGTGACGACCGGAAGTTAAGCCGGATCAGACAGAACATAGTTAACATCTTCATACATTGTTCTGTCTTTTCTCAAAGTTTTGATGTTCTAGTTTTTGTTAGTTATGAGATCTCGCTAAGAAAAGGTTTTAGTCTCAGGACCGAAAACGGACAAACAGAAGTGATTAAAGAAAATAAAAGTAGATATGTTTAGTATATTTACCTACGGTACCTTACTGTTCATCACACTGAGTAAATTGTAAAAAAAATCCAAACTTTTAAAAAAAACTTATTTTGCTTTAATGCTTCGAGTGAGAACCTGAAGTGACGGACGACCAACTGAAACCCGTTAAACACATGTTCAATCATATGTCTATCATACATTTAAGTTTTGTATTTTGATGTTTTAGAATTTGAGATCTTGCGGGTACAATTTTTTATAAAACAAAGCTACCTGAGATATTTGAGAAGTCTCACCGGAAGTAGACTTTTTTCGTTTATTTAACTATATGTGTAGATGACCATTTGTATTTCTATTGTTAAAATGTTACTTCCATGCTAAATAACCAACATTTGTAAAAAATCAAAATTTGGTGTACTTCCTGTGACGACCGGAAGTTACGCCGGATAAAACAAAATATTGTAAACAAATGTTCATACATAGGTCTATCATCCCACAATGTTTTGTTGCTTAAGTCTATACCGTTTTTGAGATCTCGTCGAAATAAGGTTTTTTGTTTCGGGACAGGAAACAGATGAACAAAAGTGCTCAATGAAAATTAAATTTAACATTTCTTGTATACTTGCCTATCGTACATTATTGCCTATCAATCTAACTAAAACTGTCAAAGGAAAATAGTTCAACTTTCGGTGTGGACCGGAAGTGACGGTCGACAAAATAATACCATTTAAACACATCTACATTCAAATGTCTATACTCCATAAAAGTTTCGTGTCTTGGTCACTTACAGTTTTTGAGATCTCGAGGGTACAAAATGTGTTTTAAAACAGCTACTTGAGATAATTGAGATATTTCACCGGAAGTAAAATTTTGTTGTTTAACATCGCATAGTTGACATTTGTAAACATTTATACTAATCTATTGATTTTTTTGTAAAATAAATTAAATAAGTAAAAAAATTATTTTTTGAGGTACTTCCGGTGACGACCGGAAGTGACGACGAACATAACAAAATAGTTTAAACATATCTACAACTATAGGTCTATCATCCAAAAAAGTGTGGATGTTCAAGTCTCTATCGTTTCTGAGATCTTGAGGTGACAATCTTTTTGTTGCGGGACAGGAAACGGACGACTGGAAGTGAATTTTGAAAAAAATGAAAAACAGCACCTCGAGATATTATCATTCTCTATCATCCCTCAAAATTTTACAGAAATCTATCCAGCCATCTCTGAGAAATCTTGTGGACAAAAAAAGGAAAAAAAATAATAAGAAGAAACATTACAATCACTTTAACTAGACTCTTGTTGCTATAGCAACAAAAAGGTCTTCCGTTCCTCATGTATTAATCTGTAAAAAAAAAAATGCATTTCTCTTGTAAAAAGAAAATGGATATAATATGTACTGTATAGGAATTTCCCAATAACTATTTCTATGTAAAACAAAACAAAAAGACAAAAGGTCAATTTTTGAGTACTTTCTGTGACGACCGGAAGTTACGCCGGATCAGACAGAACATAGTAAACATATCTTAATAAATTGTTCTGTCTTTCCTCAAACTTTGGATGTTCAAGTGTTTGTTAGTTATGAGATCTCATTGAGAAAATGTTTTTGTCTCGGGACCAGAAACGGACAAACAGAAGTGATAAAAGAAATTAAATGTAAATATTTTTAGTACATTTACCTACGGTACGTTACTGTTCATCACAGTGAGTAAAATGTTTAAAAAATCTAAATTTTTTTAAAAACTTCATTTGCTTTAACGCTTCGAGTGAGAACCTGAAGTGACGGACGACCAAATGAAACCCGTAAAACACATGTTCAATCAATTGTCTATCATCAATTTCAGTTTTGTATCTTGATCTCTTACAGCTTCTGAGACCTCATGGGTACAAAATTTTGATAAACGAAACCTATCTGAGATATTTATGATGTCTCACTGGAAGTAGAATGTTTTCGTTTATTTAACCATGTGTAGATGACCTTTTGTATTTCTATTTCTAAAATGTCTCCATGCCAAATAACTAAAATATTTTTGAAAAATCAAATTTTGGTGTACTTCCTGTCACGACCGGAAATTACGCCGGATAAAGCAAAAAGGTGTAAACACATGTACATACATAGGTCTATCATCCCATAAAGTTTGGTTGTTAAAGTTGTTTCTGTTTTTGAGATCTCGATAAGTCAAGGTTTTTTAGCTTGGGACAGGAAACGGACAATCGGAAGTGCTCAATGAGAATAAAATTTGATATGTATTGTACACTTGACTATTGTACATTACTATATATCAAGCTAACTAAAACTATCAAAGGAAAACTGTTAAACTGATTAACAGATGTATTTGTTTGAACTCTTCCAGTGTGGACCGGAAGTGACTGTCGACAAAATGAAACCGTTTAAACACATCTTCAATCAAATGTCAATCATCACTGAAAGTTTCGTGTCTTGATCACTTGCAGTTTCTGAGATCTCGTGGGAACAAAATTGGTTTTAAAAAACCTACCTGAGATAATTGAGATATCTCACCGGAAGTAGAATTTTATTATTATTTTAACATCGGATAGATGACATATGTAAGGATTTATACTAATATATTCATTCTCTGTAAAATAACTTAATTACGTAAACCAAATTATTTTTGAAGTGCTTCCGGTGACGACCGGTGTTGTATAGCAGTTTTTCCCCCATAGTAACTTTTCCCCCCGGAAAACCTGCTATATAGTAGCCTTTCCCCCGGGGGGAAACGCTACTATATAGTAGCTTTTCCCCCATAGTAGGGTATCTCCCTCACGTTTTTGGTTCAAATTTTATAAAAAATATTTAAGGAAACCCAACAAGGATTTAAAAGCAATGGTTTTAACCATCAGTTTGCATATACCTGCATTCATCTATACAGGTTAAGTTTCGTTTTACCGATTTATTATTTTTTATAGACAATGCTGAAAATTGAACATATGTATCATGGCATACATAGAACTTACTATCTATTAATAACATGATTTGACTAGATATACACTCATATGCTTCCCAGCCAAATATGACTTGGTTAATTGTTTCTCATTAGGTGACCCGGGTTCAATCTTAGAAATAACTAAAGTCTCTTTCTCTTTAAATTGACGAATTGCAATTTTTACGTTTTAATTTTGTAAAAAGAAATAAGTTAACAAATATAATGCGTACGCTCAAATGTTTCTCAGAGATAGTTTAATAGAATTTAAAGAAACTTTATACTATATTTGAAATATTATTTAAACTTTATATCTAAAGGAAAGAATTGATTTAAACCACTGTTGGACATTCTGTGTTTTCCACGAAACATAAAACATGAAATTCGACGTATAAAGGACCTTTTATAGTAGATGTTTTTTAGGGAATTTTCTTGTATGTATTCTTGTCTTTATATACATTGTAATACATGTACATATAGTTTCAAGTGATAGTATATATCTGAGAATTTTATTTGTTGAAAAAAATTAGAACAAAATACTTTTCTCAGTATATGAAATGTAATGAGTTGTCTAGTTTGAAATACATTTCACAATCTGAAATTTCATTTGATTTAGAACCCCAGCAAGCAAAGTAAAAAAAAATCAGTTTCTCATCAAATCATTGCACACAGTCTCCCGTTAGATAATTATTTAGAAGTAAAGATACTACTATATAATTACATTTAAGATTGTCAATTCTAAAGGTATTTACTTAAAATCAATAGCCTTTGGGACAAAAGGGGTGATAAATTTTCACTCCTTAATCACTCTGCAAGATCTATCAGTTATTTTCTTTGAAAGGAGCTTATTACATTGAAAATAATACATGGAAAAATATGTATCACACCCTATATCAATCTGAGACTCCAATATCAGCCGAAGGACTCTATTGCTTATCAACTTAACTAAAACTGTCAAAGAACAATAGTTAAACTTATCAACAACTTGATTTGTTTGAACCCTTCCGTTGAGGAACGGAAGTGACGGACGACAAAATGAAATCATTTAAACACATCTTCAATCTAATGTCTATCATCCATGGAAGTTTCAAGTCTTGGTCACTTACAGTTTCAGAGATCTCGCGGGTACAAAAGTGGTTTTAAAAAAGCTACTTGAGATAATTGAGAGATCTCACCGGAAGTAGATTTTTTTTGTTTATTTAACATCGCATAGTTGACATATGTAAGGATTTATACTAATTTATTCTTTCTATGTAAAATAAAACAAATAAGTTAAAAAAATAATTTTTGAAGTACTTCCGGTGACGACCGGAAGTTATAACGAACAAAACAAAATAGTTTAAACACATCTACAACTATAGTTCTATCATCCTACAGAGTTTGGATGTTCAAGTCTTTTTAGTTTCTGAGATCTCGATGTGACAAGCTTTTTGTCGTGGGACAGGAAACGGACAACCGGAAATAAGATTTTGTAAAAATGAAAATATTATATATTATTTTAAAAGATATAATAATTTTCTATCATTCCTGAAAATTTGATGAAAATCTATCCAGTCATCTCTGAGAAATCTTGTGGACAAAAAAAGGGGGGGGGGAAATAATAACTAGACTCTTGTTGCTATAGCAACAAAAAGGTCTTCTGTTCCTCATGTATTAATCTGTAAAAATGCATTTCTCTTGTAAAAAGAAAATGGATATAATATATACTTTAAAGGAATTTCCCACTCATTATTTCTAACTAAAAAAAACAGATAGACAAAAGGTCAATTTTTGAGTACTTTCTGTAACGACCGGAAGTTACGTCAGATCAGACAGAACATAGTAAACATATCTTCATACATTGTTCTGTCTTTACTCAAAGTTTGGATGTTCAAGTTTTTGTTATTTATGAGATCTCATTGAGAAAATGTTTTTGTATCGGGACCAGAAACGGACAAACGGTAGTGATTAAAGAAATTAAAATAAATATTTTAGTACATTTACCTACGGTACGTTACTGTTCATCACACTGAGTAAATTGTTTTAAAAAAATCTAAACTTTAAAAAAACTTCTTTTGCTTGAACACTTCAGATGAGAACCGGAAGTGACGGACGACCAAGTGAAACCTGTTAAATACATGTTCCAATTAAATGTCTATCATCCATTCAAGTTTTGTATCTTGACCTCTTGCAGTTTCTGAGATTTCGCAGGTACAATTTTTCATAAAAGAAAGCTACTTGATATATTTGAGATGACTCACCGGAAAAAGAATTTTTTCGTTTATTTAACCATGTGTACATGACCTTTTGCATTTCTTTTGCTAAAATGTTACTTCCATGCGAAATAAACAAAATATTTTTTAAAAATCAAATTTTGGTGTACTTTCTGTGACGACCGGAAGTTACGCCGGATAAAACAAAATAATGTAAACACACGAACATATATAGGCCTATCATCCCACGAAGTTTGGTTGATTAAGTCCTCGTCGTTTTTGAGATCTCGTTGAAATAAGGTTTTTTGTCTCGGGACAGGAAACGGACAAACAGAAGTGCTCAATGAAAATTAAATTAATATTTCTTGTACTCTTGCTTATGTACTTTATTGTTAATCGAGCTAACAAAAACTATCAAAGGAAAACAGTTAAATTGATAAACAGCTTGATTTTTTTTAACTCTTCCTGTGTGGACCGGAAGTGACGGTTGACAGAATGAAAGATGTTAAACACATCTTCTATCAAATGTCTCTCATCCATGAAAGTTTCGTGTCCTGGTCACTTACAGTTTCTTAGAATTTACTTAGAATCTCGCTGTAACAATATTTGTTTATAAAAGACAACCTGAGATATTTGAGATATGTCATCGGAAGTAGAATTTTTGTGTTTATTTACCATCGGAGAGATGACGTATTTAAGGATATATACTTATATTTCAATTCTGTATGAAATAAGTTAAATGCGTAAAAAAAATATTTTGAAGTGCTTCCGATGACGACCGGAAGTTACGACGAACAAAACAAAATAGTGTAAACATATCTACACACATAGGGCTATAATCCCGCAAAGTTTCATTGTTCAAGTCATTACCGTTTTTAAGATCTCGAGAAGTCAAGGTTTTTTGTCTCGGGGCAGGAAACGCACAAACGGAAGTGGTCGATGAAAAGAATAAATAGTTTTTCTTAAACACTAGACAAGAGGATTTTATTGCCTATCAATTTATCTAAAATTGTCAAAGGAAAACAGTTAAACTTTTAAACAACCTGATTTGTTTGAACTCTTCCGGTGTGGACCGGAAGTGACGATTAACAAACTCAAAGCAGTTAAACACATCTTCTATCAAATGTATATCATCCATGTAAGTTTCGTGCCTTGGTCACTTACAGTTTCTGAGATCTCGCTGTCACAACATTTGTTTAAGAAAAACAACCTGATGTATTTGAGATATCTCACCGGAAGTAGAATTTTTTTCATTATTTAACTTGGGATAGATGACATATGTTAGCATTTATACTTATATTTCAAATCTGTGTGATATAAATAAAATCTGTAAAAAAAAATATTTTTGAAGTGCTTCCGGTGACAACCGGAAGTTATGACGAACAAAACAAAATAGTTTAAACACATCTACAACTATAAGTCTATCATCCTAAAAAATCTGGATGCTCAAGTCGTTATCATTTTTGAGATCTCGATGTCACTAGCTTTGTGTCGCGGGACAGGAAACTGACGACCGGAACTGAATTTTGACAAAAATGAAATAAATGCCTAGAGGTATTATCATTCTCTACCATCTCTGAAAACTTCAGTAAAATCTATCTAGCCACCTCTGAGAAATTCTGCCGACAAAAAAGGGGGAAAAAATAATAAGAAGAAAGAAAAAAATTACAATCACTTTAAGGTCTTCCGTTGGAAACGGAAGACTTTAACTAGACACGATCTCGTTGCGAGCAACGAGGAGGTCTTCCGTCCAATTTTAGAAGTTGAGATACATGTATGACCTTTATTTTGCTATTTACCAGCTAAATGATTTGTAAAAAGAAAAAAAAAAGGATCTCTTGATTCTAAACAGACTATTTTCTTCTATTTCTTTATCTTTTTTCATCTTTTTTTTCCAGCCCCTTTTTCTTGATATCAACTGAAAGGTCTTATTATTTTAAACACATTTTGTTCATTAAGTGTTTAGAAATTTGTTACCGTTCTTGAAATATTTGAGAAAGATTGCTTTAGGGGCCGACCCTTTATCTCCCTGTAGGGTCCGCTTGACGAAACTTTGGTGGTTAAATTTTATTACGAACACTATTCTAAGCATCTTCTCTTATATAATGCTTTTCAAAATATTTCTCCTTTTTAAGATATAAATGATCAAAATTTTGGACTTCTAGCCCCTTAAAACCCCTAATTATGTAACATATCCGAAAACTTTTAACATGCGTAGATAAAGAGCTAGAAGATTAACATTTTTGCTTCTATAACACATTACAAAATGTTTCTTATTAAAGAGATATAGATGAAAGACTTTAGACCCTTCTGGGCCCCTAATATGAGGGGAAGCCCCTTTTGCTTGGTGGCAGTTGAAAGGTCTTGTTTATATAATCTTTTAATGTTCTACATATGTTAACAAAATATTTATGACAAGAAAGATATTCGTGATCAAATCTCAAATTTCCCAAAAACTGTCAAAAAAGTTAACATCAACATTTTCAGGTTCAGGCGAGCTTCCATGACAATGAATTCTAGTCAAATCTAAAACAAGCATGCAAATCTACCATAACCACTCTATCTTGCATATAAATTTCAAGTCTTTAACTATAACGATTTTTGAGGAGATGCGTGGACAAAATCATATCCCAAAATACATGAAAAAGGAAGATAATTCAAAAGCGGAGATGAATTTCAAACAGGAAGTTGTATGCAAAGAGACATTCACCTAAGACATCATCCCTGTAAAGATGATTAAAATCGATGGAGAAATGGCTGAGAAATTAAGGGTGTCTACCAAGAATAATAATAATAACTAGACATGATCTCGTTGCGAGCAACGAGGAGGTCTTCCGTCCGATTTATGACATCATTGACTTTGATTATCGACAACAAAACATGATCTGAAAAAAGATATGGAGTACTAATGCTTTTCTGTATCGTATCGTTTTTATAAGTTCTCTTACGTTTCTTTTTTAAATACTTATTATACTTAATTTTGCTTTTATAACCTATTACAAAATATTTATCAGTAAACGACTATAGATAAAATACTTAAAGCCCACCTGCATCCCTGATTTGAGGGGCCAGCCCCTTTTCATTATTTCAAATGAAAGGTCATTTAATTTTAAACACATTTTGCTCAACAAGTATATAGAAATTCATTACCGTTCTTGAGATATATTTGAAAGAACATTTAAGGGGCCGATCCTTTTTCTCCTTAAAAGGGCCGTTTAACGCAACTATGAAGTTTTCATATTGTTCAGTACATCATTTTATGAATCTTCTCTTCTATACTGCATTTCAAAATGGTTTTCCTTTCTGAGATATGGGTGATCAAACTCTTGGACTTTTGACCCCTAAAACCCCTTTATTACGTAACACGTAATGAAATCATTACATTACTTGGATACATAACTGTAAGATAAACATATATGTTTCTATAACATTTCACAAAATATCTCTCAGTAAAGGGCTATAGATAAAAATCTTTAGAGCCCTCTGGTCCGCTTATCTGAGGGATCAGCCCCTTTTTCTTGATATCAAATGAAAGGTCATTTAATTCTAAACACATTTTGTTCAACAAGTGTTTAAAAATTCGTTACCGTGTTTGAGATATATGGAAAGAACATATTAGGGGCCGATCCCTTATCTCCTTTTAGGGGCCGTTTAACAAAATTTTGAAAGTTGCATATTGTTCAGTACATCATTTTAAGCACATTTTGTTCTATACTGCATTTCAAAATAGGTTCCTTTCTGAGATATGGGTGATCAAACTTTTGGAATTTTGACCCCAAAAAACCTTTTATTACGTAACACATGATAAAATCATTACATTGCTTGGATCAATAACTGTAAGATAAACATATTTGCTTCTATAACCTTTCACAAAATATTTTTCAGCAAAAGGCTATAGCTAAAAAACTTTAAAGCCCTCTGGTCCCCTCATTTAAGGGGCCAGTCCCTTTTTCTTGATATCATATAAAAGGTCATTTAATTCTAAACACATTTTGTTCAACAAGTGTTTAGAAATTCGTTACCGTTCTTGAGATATATGGGAAAGAACATATTAGGGGCCGATCCCTTATCTCCTTATAGGGGCCTATTAACGAAATTTTGAAGATTGCATATTGTTCAGTACATCATTTTGACCATCTTTTGTTCTTTACTGCATTTCAAAATAGGTTCGTTTCTGAGATATGGGTGATCAAACTTTTGGACTTTTGACCCCTAAAACCCCTTTATTACGTAACACGTAATGAAATCATTACATTGCTTGGATCAATAACTGTAAGATAAACATATTTGCTTCTATAACCTTTCACAAAATATCTTTCAGTAAAGGGCTATAGCTAAAAAAAATGTAGAGCCCTCTGGTCCCCTTATTTGAGGGGCCAGCCCCTTTTTCTTGATATCATATAAAAGGTCATTTAATTCTAAACACATTTTGTTCAACAAGTGTTTAGAAATTCGTTACCGTTTTTGAGATATATGGGAAAGAACGTTTTAGGGGCCGATCCCTTATCTCCTTATAGGGGCCGTTTAACGAAATTTTGAAGATTGCATATTGTTCAGTACATCATTTTGACCATCTTTTGTTCTTTACTGCATTTCAAAATAATTTTCCTTTCTGAGATATAGGTGATCAAACTTTTGGACTTTTGACCCCTAAAAACCCTTTATTACGTAACGCATGATAAAATCATTATATTGCTTGGATCAATTATTGTAAGATAAACATATTTGCTTCTATAACCTTTCACAAAATATCTTTCAGTAAAGGGCTATAGCTAAAAACCTTTAGAGCCCTCTGGTCCCCTCATTTGAGGATCCAGCCCCTTTTTCTTGATGTTAAAGAAAAGCTCTTGTAAATATAAACTTTTTTTTACGTTATATGTCTTCACAAAATATTTTTTAGAAAAGAGATAAACACAGAAAACCAGGAAAAATTACGACGTTTTTTTAATCTCAATTTTCGGGTCCAGGCGAGCTTCAGCGCCTTTTATGCCAGATCAAAATGAAAATAAAATTACAAATCTACAATCTTTTGTCTACTATCCCTGAAAGTTTGAACTCAATATCTTTTATCGTTTAGGAGAAGTTTCGCGGACAAGCCACCCCTCTAAAAATCGCTAAAACGTCAACATCTCAAAAACGGAAATGAAGTCATCAATATAATAAAAAACCTATCAGGTTTACATCATTTTCTATCAGATCTGAAAGTTTCGTGAAAATCGGTCGAGCCGTTTCTGAGAAATCGCGTGCACAAAATTTGTAAGAAAAAAAAGAAAAATAATAATAACTAGATGAGATCTCGTTGCGAGCAACGAGTGGGTCTTCCGTCCGATTTCTCATAAGATGTGATGAGATGAGATTTTGACAGAGATTTAAATCTGTCTGGTGTTATGTTAACTCGATTTAAATGAGTTTAAAATATTTCGAAAATGCTATATTTCATCCAATGATTTTGAAAACGATGTCATCAGTCGCAGAAATACAAGACCATTACAAAAATCATGTTTTTAAATTAGTCTGAGGTCATTTTAACACGATTTAAATAAATTTTAAATTTATAAAAAAACTAAATTCCATCCAATCAATTAGAAATAGATGTCATCAGACGCAGAATTGAAAGTGCATCTTAGATATCATGATTTAAAATTAGTCCGAGGTCATTTCAACACGATTTAAATGAGTTTAAAATGTTTAAAAAAATTTAAATTCCATCCAATCAATTCGAGATAGATGTCATTAGACGCAGAATTGCAAGCGCAATTTAGATATTATGATTTAAAATTAGTCCGAGGTCATTTTAACACGATTTAAGTGAGTTTAAAATTTTTGAACAATTTAAATTTCATCCAATCAAATCGAGATAGATGTCATCAGACGCAGAATTGCAAGCGCAACTTAGATATGATGTTTTAAAATTAGTCTGAGGTCATTTTAACACGATTTAAATAAATTAAAAATTTTTGAAAACTTTAAGTTTCATCCAATCAAATCGAGATAGATGTCATCAGACGCAGAATTGCAAGCGCAACTTAGATATGATGTTTTGAAATTAGTCTGAGGTCATTTTAACACGATTTAAATAAATTTAAAATTTTTGAAAAATTTAAATTTCATCCAATCAATTCGAAAAAGATGTCACCAGACGCAAAATTGCGAGCGCAACTTAGATATGATGTTTTGGAATTAGTCTGAGGTCATTTTAACACCATTTAAATAAATTTAAAATTTTTGAAAAATTTAAATTTCATCCAATCAATTCAGGAAAGATGTCATCAGACGCAGAATAGCAAGTGCATCTTAGATATGATGTTTTGAAATTAGTCCAAGGTCATTTTAACACGATAAAAATAAGTTTAAAATTTTAAAAAAATATAAATTTCATCCAATCAAATCGAGATAGATGTCACCATACGCAGAATAGCAAGCGCATCTTAGATATGATGTTTTAAAATTAGTCCGAGGTCATTTTATCACGATTTAAATGAGTTTAAAATTTTTGAAAAATTTTAATTTCATCGAATCAATTTGAGAAAGATGTCACCATACGCAGAATTTCAAGCGCAACTTAGAAATGATGTTTTGAAATTAGTCTGAGGTCATTTTAACACGATTTAAATGAGTTTAAATTTTTTGAAAAATTTAAATTTCATCCAATTAATTTGGGAAAGAAGTCATCAGACGCAGACTTACAAGCGCAACTTAGATATTATTTTTTAAAATAAGTCTGAGGTCATTTTAATGCGATTTAAATGAGTTTAAAATGTTTACAAAATTTAAAATTCACCCAATCAATTTGAGTAAGATGTCATCAGACGCACAATCTATCAATCATCAAATTCTCAGTGTTATTTCTTAAATCGTTTTTAAGGAGATGCGTGGATTAAAGAAAATTCATTGAAAATTTTTGACCGATATTTTGATCCTAGCTATCTTCCATTCTGGGAATTTCCGGACAATAATTTTTCCTGGAGAGATTACACTAGCATGTCCTATATCATTCCTGAAAGTTTCAGCTTTCTATCTTTACTCGGTTCAGAGGAGTTGCGTGGACAAGAAGTCAAGAAAAAAAGACAAAATGGCGGATTACTCCAAACCGGAAGTGAGTTTTACAAAATCGGAAATGGGGTATAAACTTCAAATAATATTAGATCGATACTGAAAATTTGACGAAAATCGGACGAACCATCTCCGAGAAATCTTCTGCACAAAAATTGTAAAGAAAAAAAAAAGAAAAAAAACTAGACACGATCTCGTTGGGAACAACGAGGAGGTCTTCCGTCCGATTTTAGAAGTCGAGATACACGTATGATCTTGATTTTGTTTAAAAAAATAACCCAGCTAAACATAACTTGAAAATAAAGGAAAAGAGGGTCTTCATTCTAAATATCAGAAGTATTTTGTTTTAAGTGTAAGAGCTTTGATTGAAAAAACTCCTCTTGACCCCTAATTTTAGGGGCTAGTCCCCTTATCTTCATATTAAATGAAAGGTCACTTAAAACTACACAAATTATATTCAAGTGTTTACAAATTCTTTATCGTTCTTCAGATATCTGAAAGTTTTAACGGCCGACCCCTTATCTCCTTACCGGGGCCGTTTAACGAATTTGAAAGATATAGGTGAAAATATAGGTGATCCAAATTTTGAACTCTTGACCCCTAAAAACCCCTAATAATGTAATACATGAGAAAATCATTATATTGTATGGGTACATAACAGTACAATAAACATTTTTGCTTCTATAACCTATTACAAAATAACCATCAGTATAGACCTATAACTAAAAGACTTTAGACCCCTATTGGTACCTAATTTTAGGGGCCAGTCCCTTTCCTTGGTATTTAATAGATGATCACTTAAAACTACACACATTTTGTTCAACAAGTGTTTACAAATTCGTTATTGTTCTTGAGATATCCTAGAAAAAAAATTAGGGCTCGACCCCTTATCTCCTTATAGGGACCGTTTAACGAAATTTTGAAAGTTTAATATTGTTAAGTACATCATTTTGAGCATCTTTTCTTCTATACTGCTTATCAAAATATTTTTCCTTTACCAGATATAGGAGATCAAAGTTTTGAACTTCTGACCCCTAAAAATCCCTAATTACGTATCACATTAGAAAGTCATTATATTGTATCGGTACATTACAGTATGATAAACATTTTTGCTTTTATCACTCTTTACAAAGTCCCCCTCTGTAAAGAGCTTTAAATAAACGACTTTAGACCCCTCTGGGTCCCTAATTTTAGGGGCCAGCCCCCTTTTCCTTGGTACTAAATGAAAGATCACTTAAAACTACTTACATTTTGTTCAAAAAGTGTTTAAAAAATCGTTATCGTAGTTGAGATATCTAAGAAAGAACATTTTAGGGGCCGACCCCTTGCCTCCTTATAGGGGCCGTTTAACGAAATTTGAAAAATTAAATATTGTTTAGTACGTCATTTTGAGCATCTTTTCTTCTATACTGCTTATCAAAATATTTTTCCTTTACTATATATAGATGATCAAAGTTTTGAACTTCTGATCCCTAAAAATCCCTAATTACGAAACACATGAGAAAATTATTATATTGTATGGGTACATAAGGATAAGATAAACATTTCTGCTTCTATAACCTATTACAAAATACCCCTGATTATAGAGCTACAAAAAAGACTTTAGGCCCCTCTGGGTCCCTAATTTTAGGGGCCAGCCCCTTTTCCTTTGAATTAAATGAAAGGGCACTTAAAATTACTTACATTTTGTTCAACAAGTGTTTAAAAAATCGTTATCGTTTTTGAGATATCTAAGAAAGAACGTTTTAGGGGCCGACCCCTTATCTCCTTATAGGGGCTGTTTAACGAAATTTGAAAGATTGAATATTGTTTAGTACGTCATTTTGAGCATCTTTTCTTCTATACTGCTTATCAAAATATTTTTCCTTTACTAGATATAGATAATCAAAGTTTTGAATTTCTGACCCCTAAAAATCCCTAATTACGTAACACATGAGAAAATTATTATATTGTATGGGTACATAACATTAAGATAAACATTTTTGCTTCTATAACCTATTACAAAATACCCCTCAGTATAGAGCTACAAATAAAAGACTTTAGGCCCCTCTGGGTCCCTAATTCTAAGGGCCAGCACCTTTTCCTTGGTATTAAATGAAAGCGCATTTAAAACTACACACATTTTGTTTAACAAGTGAATTCAAATTCTTTATCGTTTTTGAGATATCTGAAAAAGAAGATTTTAAGAGCCGACCCCTTATCTCCTTATCGGGGCCGTTTAACGAAATTTTGAAAGTTGAATATTGTTGGGTACGTTATTTTGAGCATCTTTTCTTCTATACTGCTTATCAAAATATTTTTCCTTTACTAGATACAGATGATCAAATTTTTGAACTTCTGACCCCTAAAAATCCCTAATTACATAACACATGAGAAAATTATTATTTAGTATGGGTACATAACAGTAAGATAAACATTTCTGCTTCTATAACCTATTACAAAATACCTCTCAGTAAAGAGCTACAAATTAAAGACTTTAGACCCATCTGGATCCCTAATTCTAGGGGCCAGCCCCTTTTTCTTGTTTTTAAACGAAAGCTCTTGTAAATATAAACTTCTTTTGCTATACATGTTTTACCAAAATATTTTTAAGAAAAGAGATAAACAAAGAAAACCACAAAAAATCACGACGTTTTTTTAAATCTCTTTTTTCGGGTCCAGGCGAGCTTTCACGCTCTTTGAGCCATACATTTATGATTGCCTTTAGACATATCTACAATCTCTCGTCTATCATCCCTGATAATGTGAACTCAATATCTTTTACCATTTAGGAGGAGTTCAATGGACAAGCAGACCCTCTAAAAATCGCTAAATAGTCAATATCTCAGAAACGGAAATGACGTCATAAATAAAAAAAATTTCCAATAAGGTTCAGATCAACATCTATCAGATCTGAAAGTTTCATGAAAATCGACAAAGCCGTTTCCGAGAACTCGCGTGCACAAAATTTGTAAGAAAAAAAAAGAAAAAAAATAATAATAATAGGGAAAAAGAAACAAAGCAAAAACAATAAGGTCTTCCGTTGGAAACGGAAGACCTTAATAAAAGTGAAAAAGAAACAATAGAATAATAGAAGGGTCTTCCGCTGAAGACGGAAGACCCTAATGATAATAGGGAAAAAGAAACCGAACGAAAACAATAAGGTCTTCCGTTGGAAACGGAAGACCTTAACTAGATACGATCTCGTTGCGAGCAACAAGGAGGTCTTCCGTCCGAATTTAGAAGTCTAGATACACATATGATCTTGATTTTGTTTTAAAAATAACCCAGCTAAACATAACTTGAAAATAGAGGAAAAGAGGGTCTTCATTCTAAATATCAGAAGTATTTTGTTTTAGGTGTAAGAGCTTTGATTGAAAAAACTCCTCTTGACCCCTAATTTTAGGGGCTAGTCCCCTTATCTTCATATTAAATGAATGGTCACATAAAACTACACAAATTATATTCAAAA
The DNA here is from genome assembly GCA_033439105.1 of Magallana nippona. Taxonomy (NCBI): domain Eukaryota; kingdom Metazoa; phylum Mollusca; class Bivalvia; order Ostreida; family Ostreidae; genus Magallana; species Magallana nippona. The sequence continues at coordinate 32,040,041 of CM065918.1, read as the reverse complement.
AGTGTTTACAAATTCTTTATCGTTCTTGAGATATCTGAAAGTTTTAACGGCTGACCCCTTATCTCCTTATCGGGGCCGTTTAACGAAATTTGAAAGATATAGGTGAAAATATAGGTGATCCAAATTTTGAACTCTTGACCCCTAAAAACCCCTAACAATGTAAAACATGAGAAAATCATTATATTGTATGGGTACATAACAGTACTATGAACATTTTTGCTTCTATAACCTATTACAAAATAACCATCAGTATAGACCTATAACTTAAAGACTTTAGACCCCTATTGATCCCTAATTTAGGGGCCAGCCCCTTTTCCTTGGTATTAAATGAAAGGGCACTTAAAACTACACACATTTTGTTCAACAAGTGTTTACAAATTCTTTATTGTTCTTGAGATTTCCGAGAAAGGAATTTAGGGGCCGACCCCTTATCTCCTTATAGGGGCCGTTTAACGAAATTTTGAGAGTTGAATATTGTTAAGTACATCATTTTGAGCATCTTTTCTTCTATACTGCTTATCAAAATATTTTTTCTTTACCAGATATAGGTGTTCAAAGTTTTGAACTTCTGATCCCAAAAAATCCCTAATTACGTAACATATGAGAAAATTATTATATTGTATGGGTACATAACAGTAAGATAAACATTTCTGCTTCTATAACCTATTACAAAATACCCCTCAGTATAGAGCTACAAATAAAAGACTTTAGACCCCTCTGGGTCCCTAGTTTTAGGGGCCAGCCCCTTTTCCTTCGTATTAAATGAAAGGTCACTTAAAAACTACACATATTTTGTTCAGCAAGTGAATTCAAATTCTTTATTTCTTGAGATATCTAAGAAAGAATGTTTTAGGGGCCGACCCCTTATCTCCTTATTGGGGCCGTTTAACGAAATTTTGAGAGTTGAATATTGTTTAGTGCGTCATTTTAAGCATTTCCTCTTCTATACTGCTTATCAAAATATTTTTCCTTTACTAGATATAGACGATCAAATTTAGAACTTCTAACCCCCAAAATCCCTAATTACGTAACACATGAGAAAATTATTATATTGTATGGATACATAACAGTAAGATAAACATTTTTGCTTCTATAACCTATTACAAAATACCCCTCATCATAGAGCTACAAATAAAAGACTTTAGGCCCCTGTGGGTCCCTAATTTTAGGGGCCAGCCCCTTTTCCTTGGTATTTAATGAAAGATATAGGTGAAAATATAGGTGATCAAAATTTTGAACTCTTGACCCCTAAAAACCCCTAACAATGCAAAACATGAGAAAATCATTATATTGTATGGGTACATAACAGTACTATAAACATTTTTGCTTCTATAACCTATTACAAAATAACCATCAGTATAGACCTATAACTTAAAGACTTTAGACCCCTATTAGTCCCTAATATAGGGGCCAGCCCCTTTTCCTTGGTATTAAATGAAAGGGCACTTAAAACTACACACATTTTGTTCAACAAGTGTTTACAAATTCTTTATTGTTCTTGAGATATCCGAGAAAAGAATTTAGGGGCCGACCCCTTATCTCCTTATAGGGGCCGTTTAACGAAATTTTGAGAGTTGAATATTGTTAAGTACATCATTTTGAGCATCTTTTCTTCTATACTGCTTATCAAAATATTTTTTCTTTACCAGATATAGACGATCAAAGTTTTGAACTTCTGACCCCTAAAATCCCTAATTACGTAACACATGAGAAAATTATTATATTGTATGGGTACATAACAGTAAGATAAACATTTCTGCTTCTATAACCTATTACAAAATACCCCTCAGTATAGAGCTACAAATAAAAGACTTTAGACCCCTCTGGGTCCCTAGTTTTAGGGGCCAGCCCCTTTTCCTTGGTGTTAAATGAAAGGTCACTTAAAACTACACACATTTTGTTCACCAAGTGAATTCAAATTCTTTATCGTTCTTGAGATATCTAAGAAAGAATGTTTTAGGGGCCGACCCCTTATCTCCTTATTGGGGCCGTTTAACGAAATTTTAAAGATTGAATATTGTTTAGTGCGTCATTTTAAGCATTTCCTCTTCTATACTGCTTATCAAAATATTTTTCCTTTACTAGTTATAGACGATCAAATTTAGAACTTCTAACCCCCAAAATCCCTAATTACGTAACACATGAGAAAATTATTATATTGTATGGGTACATAACAGTAAGATAAACATTTTTGCTTCTATAACCTATTACAAAATACCCCTCATCATAGAGCTACAAATAAAAGACTTTAGGCCCCTGTGAGTCCCTAATTTTAGGGGCCAGCCCCTTTTCCTTGGTATTTAATGAAAGATATAGGTGAAAATATAGGTGATCCAAATTTTGAACTCTTGACCCCTAAAAACCCCTAACAATGTAAAACATGAGAAAATCATTATATTGTATGGGTACATAACAGTACTATAAACATTTTTGCTTCTATAACCTATTACAAAATAACCATCAGTATAGACCTATAACTTAAAGACTTTAGACCCCTATTGATCCCTAATTTAGGGGCCAGCCCCTTTTCCTTGGTATTAAATGAAAGGGCACTTAAAACTACACACATTTTGTTCAACAAGTGTTTACAAATTCTTTATTGTTCTTGAGATATCCGAGAAAAGAATTTAGGGGCCGACCCCTTATCTCCTTATAAGGGCCGTTTAACGAAATTTTGAGAGTTGAATATTGTTAAGTACATCATTTTGAGCATCTTTTCTTCTATACTGCTTATCAAAATATTTTTTCTTTACCAGATATAGACGATCAAAGTTTTGAACTTCTGACCCCAAAAAATCCTTAATTACGTAACACATGAGAAAATTATTATATTGTATGGGTACATAACAGTAAGATAAACATTTCTGCTTCTATAACCTATGACAAAATACCTCTCAGTAAAGAGCTACAAATAAAAGACTTTAGACCCATCTGGGTCCCTAATTCTAGGGGCCAGCCCCTTTTTGCTGGTATTAAACGAAAGCTCTTATAAATATAAACTTCTTTTGCTCTACATGTTTTAACAAAATATTTTTAAGAAAAGAGATAAACAAAGAAAACCACAAAAAATCACGACGTTTTTTTAATCTCTTTTTTCGGGTCCAGGCGGGGTTGACGCTCTTTGAGCCATACATTTATGATTGCCTTTAGACATATCTACAATCTTTCGTCTATCATCCCTGATAATGTGAACTCAATATCTTTTACCATTTAGGAGGAGTTCAATGGACAAGCAGACCCTCTAAAAATCACCAAATTGTCCATATCTCAGAAACGGAAGTGACGTCATCAATAAAAAAATTTCCAAGAAGGTTAAGATCAACATCTATCAGATCTGAAAGATTCATGAAAATCGACAAAACCGTTTCCGAGAAATCGCGTGCACAAAATTTGTAAGAAAAAAAAATTAAAAAAATAATAATAATAGGGCAAAAGAAACAAAGAAAAAACAATAAGGTCTTCCGTTGGAAACGGAAGACCTTAATAATATAGACGAATGAGAAACAGTAGAAAAACAGTAAGGTCTTCCGCTGAAGACGGAAGACCTTAATAAAAGTGAAAAAGAAAAAATAGAATAATAGAAGGATCTTCCGCTGAAGACGGAAGAGCCTAATAAAATTAAAAAAGAAACAATAGAATAATAGAAGGGTCTTCCGCTGAAGTCGGAAGACCCTAACTTAACACGATCTCGTTGCGAGTGGGTCTTCTGTTTGATTATGAAATAATGACAGAGTTAAATTGATATGTTGACATTATTTTAAATCTTAAATTCAACAGATCAACCTAATTAGGTAAAGCAAAAAAAAAAAACGACCTATTTATAAGGTACGAATTAACAATTTTTCGAATCAGATTTAGTACGAGTTAGTATATTAATTTTCTTTTAGGCTGATTTTTAGACCTGGATTGCAAAATTAAGATTTCCGGAAAAGGTCATTTTTAAACTGCAATAGCTCTGCAATGCATAGTCCGATTTTAAAACGGTTTTCAGTTTTGAATTTAGCACAAAAAAATCTACAAAATGGATATGTATTCAAATTCAAAAATCGAAAATCGGACGACCTGTTCATTTTGGAATCACTTCCGGTGACGACCGGAAGTGACGGACGACTTGTTCATATTAAAATTAGATACGTTTAAAATATATTTTGATGAAAAAAAATTCCAAATCTTTTAAATTTAAATTTTTTTAAAACACAATTTTTCGAAAATGCCGTTTGCGCGGACCGAAAGTGACGGACGATCATGTTTGTACCTGATGGCATCTAAGAATTCAAAAATCTATAATTCCTGAAATTTTCAATTTTCTATCGTTAATCGTTTTTGACAAAAAGGGAGGACAAAATCACTTTTTGAAAAAAGATAAACGAATATATCGGCCGACCGGAAGTGACTTCATCAACAAAAATGAACATGATAAAAGATCTTGATATTCTTTATTATATATAAAAATTTCATAAAAATCCGTTGTACCATATCTGAGATATTAGAGTTTAAAGAAAAATGTTAAGAAAAAAAAAGAATAATAACAGTGAAAAACAGAGAAAAAGAAACCTAACGAAAACAATATGGTCTTCCGTTGAAACGGAAGACCCTAAAAAGAAACAATAAAAGAATAAAATAAATAATAAATTAATAAAAGAAATAATAGAAGGGTCTTCCCCTGAAGACGGAAGACCCTAATAATATGGAAAAAACCCTAAGAAAAACTATAAGGTCTTCTGTTGGAAACGGAAGACCTTAATAAATTATAACTTTGTAACTATCAACTGTTTATGTAACAAGGTTTAACATGGGTAGCTTCTGAATGTTTATGGTATTGTCTAACTACAAGTAATATGATCTCAGTAACTAGCTTTTCGCATATATTAGAAATTAGATATCATAGCTTAGATATAAAGGCTGTGTATTACTGTGACATTTGATAAAATTCATACTTTCATGAATAAGATTATTAAACCTCAAAAGGTAGAATTAGCTAAATGTAACAAATTAAAGAAAATATCAAATATGTATATATTAAAGTTTAAGAATACCAAAATTAGAACACTTACAATAACTGACTTCTTCCAAAATGTTCGGTTAATAAACAAATGAATGAAACTACCTCTTGCTGAAAAATGGTGTTTCTTCTACAAAGCTTAGCTTTGGTCTGTGACAAAGACTACTCAGTTGAAGCGTGAAAAAATATTTCTAAAAAAAACCCCAATACTATTTGGTTGTATTCAATCACCTGATCAGGGTTATGGTCAATTACATTTAAATGTAATTAAATACTTTCAAAACATTGATAAACTTTTTCAATTACTTGCAATTACAAGTTACATTGATTTTTCAAATGTAATTAATTACTCTCAAATACTTTGACAAATGTAATTAAATACATTTCAATTACTTTCGTTTTATTTTTGTATAAACAGCATTGAGATACACAAGGCTTTATGTACAATGATGTTATTAAAGTTTGGAGTTCATCTTAATCATTATTTATAGATTTTGCTTTTAAATTTCTAGAAAAATTTCATTGACATTGAATTTATCCAGTCTTTTTGAGTTCGTGTTTGATTCCCAGAACAAGATTTTCTCTATAGGGAATTTTTATTTGGGTAAATATGTTTCCTCAGAAAGTATACAACTTTGGGCAGTACAGCTTATCAGTGTATAAAATAATAAAGACTATAATTTACAAGAATACGATATCAAATACACTCCTTGAGTCTAAAATAGGGGGGTTCTTGGGTATAAATAACTAAGGAAACATGTCATTTCTCAAAGCATTATGATATATTCCTTTTCAGTACCCTTCCTATATTCCATTGTGTAAATTTATAGTGTACTTTTTGTTATCAACTTAACTGTTATATGAGGACCCCATTGGAAATAAGCTTTTTAAAAAAGCTTTTATGGGCTATCCTTAGGTAATAATTATCATTTGTATGTCATGTAATCTATATAATAATAATTGAACAAATTGATCCTGATGAAGTTGCATATTGCTGAGATAATGTTTGTTTTTCTATCTGTTATATCTTTATATGTGTAATCATGGCATTCTGTGATATATTTACCTGAATAAAATGAAATTAAATGAAATCAGAAGCCACTAGAATAAATAATTGAATAAAAAACTAGATCTCGTTACGAGTAACGAGTAGGTCTTCCGTTCAATGTTTTGAAAAGTTTAATGACTTTGGCTACTATAAATCCCTAATTAAATCATAAATGGGTGTGGCAAAAAGTTTTTCAAGCAGACATTGTTACAATCAACAACTTTGCTTCTATAATGCATTACAAAATCTTTATCGTTTTTAGGTTATCTGTCATGGAGTTTAGGAGTATCTTGGCCGCTAATTTAAAGGGCCAAACCCTTTTTCTAGATTTCATTGAAAAGGTCTTAAGAATACTATTATTTTTGTTTCTTAAACCTATCTAAAATTGTTGTTCATTTTTGAGATACAAACGATTGAGTATTTTAGGGGCCAGCCCTGTAGATCCTTAATGGGGACATACATTTAGTTTGATCAGTGGAATCGATTAGAACCATCAATGCAGACATTTTACCTTTTACAATGCTTAAAATATGTCTCCTTCTCCAGATATATTGCGTCAAAGTTTAAGGACTTTGGCCCCTAATAATTCTTAGTTACGTAATAAATGGGCGTGGCAATGATTTTTTCAGATAGATATTGTTATGATCAACAACTTTGCTTCTATAATGCATTACAATTCTTGATCGTTTTTAAGTTATTTGTAATAGAGTTTACGAGTCTCTTGGCCCCTGAGTAAAGGGGCCAGCCCCTTTTTCTTGATTTTGTTGGAAAGGCCTTAAGAATAGTAACAATTTTTGTTCTTACACCTATCTAAAATTGTTGTTCATTTTTGAGATATAAATGATTGAATCTTTTAGGGGTCAGCCCTGTAAATCCTTAATGGGGACAGATATTGGTGTTTTGATAAGTGCAATCGATTAAAACCATCAATGCAGACATTTTCTCTTCTACAATGCTTAGCAGAATATGTCTCCTTCTTTAGATATATTGCGTCAAAATTTAAGGATTTTGGCCCCTAAAAATCCCTAGTTATGTAATAAATGGGCATGGCAATGATTTTTTCTGATAGATATTGTTATGATCAACAACTTTGCTTCTATAATGCATTACAAAATCTTGATCGTTTTTAAGTTATTTGTAATAGAGTTTACGAGTGTCTTGGCCCCTAATTAAAGGGCCAGCCCCTTTTTCTTGATTTTGTTGGAAAGGTCTTAGGAGTACTAACAATTTTTGTTCTTACACCTATCTAAAATTGTTGTTCATTTTTGAGATATAAATGTTTGAATTTTTTAGGGGTCATCCCTGTAAATCCTTAATGGGGACAGATATTGGTTTTTTGATAAGTGCAATCGATTAAAATTATCAATGCAGATATTTTCTCTTCTACAATGCTTAACAAAATATGTCTCCTTCTTTAGATATATTGCATCAAAATTTAAGGATTTTGGCCCCTAAAAATCCTTAGTTACGTAATAAATGGGCGTGGCAATGATTTTTTCTGATAGATATTGTTATGATCAACAACTTTGCTTTTATAATGCATTACAAAATCTTAATCATTTTTACGTTATTTGTAATAGAGTCTACGAGTGTCTTGGCCCTTAAAAAAAGGGGCTAGCCCCTTTTTCGTGATATCGGTAAAAAGAACTTTTAAATTTCTACCACTTTTGTTATATATGTCTTAACAAAATATCAACTGATAAATAGATACAGATCAAAACGTGTGAAAATTTTGATTAAAAATCCGTACCCAATTTTCGAGCCATAGCGAGCTCCAAGAAATGGCGCCGTTGGCGTATAAAAATTATATGGTGCACAACTTCAAACTATAGTCTACCTATCCTGAAAATTTCACATTTATGTCTTTGATAGTCTCTGAGTTTATGTCTGCACAAAATGGGTCGTAAAAACTTACAAAATCGGCCGTAAGTCGGAACCGGAAGTGACGATTTCAAAATTTAAAAAAACTTCTAGAATTATGACCACAGGCAATCATCTGTGAAAAAATGGCTGAGATCGGCAGGATAGTTCACGAGAAATCGCGTGCACAAAATTCGTGGAAAAAAATAATAATAATAATAATAATAATAATAAGAAACAGTACGAAAACAATAAGGTCTTCCGTTGGAAACGGAAGACCTTAATTACTTGATAGCCGCAAAAGATAGGGAGTTATACATGTACATGTATACATGTATGTATACATGCAGTAGTCTGTTTCTTAAGTATATGAAATATAAATGAAGTGAAGGATGATGAAGATGGTGATGATGTACATGTAGATGATAAAATATGTGTAATGCATGACAGTATTTATAATAATAACACTCACTCTATTACAATCATTATGATAGCTAAAAATAAGTAATATGTCCGAAAAAAAATCAAATTCGTCCGAAAAATTACTTAAAGTCACAACAAACAGCTAATTCGTCCGAGCAAATATATAGTTTACATGAACAAATAACTAATTTGTCTGATCACTCACCTAATATGTACACACAAACATATTTGTCCAATATGTCCAAGCAAATAAATATTTTTTTTATCATCTGGCCCTTGCACGCCGCCGTGGATATTGCAACATATATATGTTGATGTGTGTTTAAAATGAATGAGAAATAATAATAATTGTACATGGTTGCAAGTGTAAACCTGATCCCAAATCCCTTGGATGTCCTCATTATGAAGTGATAATTTTATGTGGATTAAATCGGATGTGTATTATAATAGATTTGTTGGGGAGAAGTATAAGTTATAACCAATTGGTACATGTAGCACGTTTCGTTAATATACCAGTGTAATTCCAAAAGATTTAAGTGATTACTGTGTACCACTTCATTTTCTTGTAAAATTCATGCTGATGCTATAGAAGCAACTTTTTTAACCATTAATATATGCTATAAGTTGATACTGTAGACATTGATTTGTACTGTTGTGGTTATGTTTAACTACCTTTACATAATAATAACAATATTTTGCAGCTGTTCATAAATTCATAGTTAGAATATGCAGATTTAAGTTAATATTTTCTTTGTCTTTGATTTACTTGTATATATACTTATTATTTGTAATTTAATTGACTTCTATTATGCATGACTTATCGTTGTATGTAAGGGGAGAAACTCGTAAGTTGCAAGAACTTGTTTCCAATCCTTAAAATATATTTAATACGTTCAAAACAATGCAATTTAATCAGTTCAACTAAAGAGCACATTTGCATAAGCATAAATACAATTAATAGTAAATCATATTTTAAAACAAAAAAACACCCAACCCAACCCCTCCCCCCCCCCAAAAAAAATGTAATAATTGATTTTAAATGTGAACCTTTATTAAACAGTAGGAACTAATGAATCATGTTACAAAACTGTTTGTATAACAGATTGAAGACTTCAAACTACAATTATTTTCATTCATGACCGTCGAGAGTCTCAATATTATTTAATATAATTTGGCGAATGAACTCTGTACTACTTTATTCTATATTAATGTAGTATAATTGTCAATCAGATCCGGTTGTAGATTTTATCTGTATTATATTGAAATTTGCTGTATTTATTATTAACAAAAAATAATTTTTAATCCCAAAGATATTGATATTATTGGCTGTATCATATATGAATATTATATAATGATATTTACTTACGCTTAGTTAAATTATGATTGTATCAGGTATGTGGCACAGACAACGCATAATTAAACTCAGGACAGACGCCGGCATACATATATGTATTAATCATCTAGGTATTTTCAGAGAGAGAGAAAAAAAACCCTCCAAAATCTGTTAAACGTTTCATGATCATAAGGCTTGACCTTTTTAATTATCTTAAAAAGACTATTCTCAATACTTATTGGTTAGGCAATGTCCCAATATTTTATTCACCTGGCCAAAGCACAGATTATATACAAACCCTACAATTCATTATGCATAAATGTAAGTATTGTACCATTTTTTTCATTATTCGAAGTTTATCCATGTAATGTTCCACTGAACGGATTTTTGAGACTTAAGATATCACGTATCATTTTCTAACATACTAAAGACGTGATGAATGATTAAAATTAAGTTGTTAAATAATTAAAATTGCTTGATACTCACTCAGAACATCTAAGCGTGCTTTTTCGTCATCCATTTTCTCTGATATGCAAATTTGATCCTTTGGAAGAATTGCTTGTGTTTTAGCAGGAAAAAACCAGTAAGTAGCAAACACTACATCTATTGAATAATTGTATTTTGGATTTTTACTCTCCAGTGTTGTTGGTGCCAACGTTCCCGTTGATAATAATCGTTGAATACCGTCATCGTCATGAGGACCTACATGTCGCTTCATTCTTTTAACCTTACCATGAATATTCTGTCGATTGTTCTGGTCCAGGTTCAATTTATTTTTTATTCGCTGAATCTTTTCAGATTCCATTTGTGTGTGGATGAAGTGTTTAGAAGGATAATAAACGTTTTCGTCGACGTGTACTCCATTGTTTCTTTCAAGCAGTAAAGGTATCTAACAAAATTAAAAAAATAACCTTTACCACAATTGTTAAGTAAGCTTACTGTTTCTTAATACAAATTCTCTTTAAAAATCAAAATTATATATAAGGGTCCAGGGACTCATAAACCGAAAAGTTCTTTGTAGTACGTACATTGATACACATGTTTAAAAAGCAACAACGCACTTATGGTTGGTTACAAGGGGTACTTGTAACCGATGCCATGGTAATAAAGGCTAAATATAGGAAAATGCAAATCTTATCTACTTTGAAGCCATATAAAAAGGTTTTGCTGAAAATAAATAAAATATCATGGATGAAAACTAACCTCTGTTATATTGTACATCTTTATATGATGGCAAATTTGGTGAAAAAACCTATGAAACCGCTGAACGTTTTCGAAATTTGGTTTTCTATTCTATATAAGCCCAACTATGTTCTTATTAAACTTAACATCTTTATCAATGCATTAAAAACATACATATCATGTATGAAAATTTACACTCGTTGCTAAGAATAAAATAGGAGACTCTTACAATTTTGATTAACATTCTTGATTTAAGCAATTTTTTTAAATAAAATTATTATTTAATTATAGAAACATTCTTATGCATCAAATAAGTGTTGTTGCTCTGGAGGTTAATGAATCATTAAAATATTGCGCAGATATTTTTACTTTTTTGAAAGCAGCATTTGATTATATTATTTAGTAAATTGCAGTTTAATTTTAGCAGTGTAGAATATAAGATTCCTCAACAATGAATTTCAATACAGTGTGAGATAAAGATAATTAAGGTTTATTTAAAAAAAGGCCTTCAACGAAAAATTCCAATTTTCATTATTTTTCCATTTTTTACCATAGCAACGATTATTAATCATCATTTGTTATTTATGTACATGTATTGCGCAGCATGTGGAAAACTATGTTTAGACAAAATAGGCCTAAAATCAAAAATGATATATTTTTAAAAATTTTTTTATCACTTTTGATTGAGTCACTCAGGTGACCGATTGCTATCCGTTTTCGTCATGCGTCGTGTCTCAACGCTAAAAAAAATCAGCTCCTTATCTAAAACTACAAAGAATTTCTTGACCAAATTTGGCGTGGCATCTATAGACAGAGAGAAATATTAATTGTAACATTTAGGACCCCCACCACTAAGGGGGTATGATTTTTAAAACTGTAAAAATATATGTAATGTTTAAAACTCTGTTACTTTTTTTCACTTTCACAAGCATTTCACAATTAACAAAATCACTGTAATATAATTATAGCTAAGTGTTCTCACGTACTTTCATACTCTTTCACACTTAATTTTCTTTGAAGAACAAAACATGACAGTTCTTAACCACGATTATATGTCATTAGAAATATCATATATCAATTATTTATCCAATAGTTTTTTTTCCAATTTTCCTAAGTTAATGAAATTTCATCATCTGGCATGATTTGATAGTAACATAAATTCCATTTAAATAAAAGGTGTTACAATAGCCTATTAATGTAAATTTGTTTGTTTTGTTTTAAACAATTAAAACTGTATATTTTAGTCTAGCAAAATTGAAAATTGAATTTATGGATCCAAGGTCGGAAATCAGATGTTACATGTAGGTTGTTAAATGTGCTTTAAAAATTTCTTCCACAAAATAATACTTTTTGCAGGCTATACATGTAAGGTGGTAGACTTATTTTTTTTTAAAAATTATCTATATATAAACACATCAACTCTAAAATACCTTCAAGGTTACATAAAAATCTATCGTCTGGTGCTTTTTAGGGACAATTTCAATAGACACGTTTATTTCTAATTATAAGATACAGAAAAATTGCAAGTTTTCGCACTTCGAAGTAGATTGAAAATATGTTACAATAGATATTTCCCCTAAAATCCCAATATATAATAAGTAATGTTAATATCTTCCAAATATTAAAAAAATACACTAAACTTTGCCGTCTGTGTTTAAGGTATTGTCTTAAGATATCAAAGTGCAACAGATTTTGCTGCTTCTGTTGAGTAGTACAAAAAAGAATTGGTATAAATTGTTCTGAATAGAAATAGATTTAAAAGCAGGCTATCATGTACACATTTTTGTTTATTTTTGAAAACATCTAAGGTGTTATTTGAATCAGATTTGCTAATACAATATTAATATCAGGAATTCAATTTCAATTATTTGAAATGTTTTAGAAAATTTAAGTTTCATCGAATTATTTCTTATAAAATGTCATTGGGCAGAAAATTGCAACAGGTGAAATAAAACACCTTTATAGCAAAACAACGAAAATAGGGTCCTTCTTTTGAAACGGATTATCCTAAGAAATATCACGAAAAAAATATCATTATGTTTATTTACAACCGTGCTTTTTAAAGTCCAGTTACAAACCAAACTTTTCGTTACAAACAACAAATGGATTAAAATATACCCTTTTCTTCTGTTTCAATGACGACCAGAAACCGAAACCGATCGACCAAAAAAACCCCCAATTTTGCCCATCAGTTTATCAAGGTCTATAAAGAAATGAATTTTTGTTCCTTTTTCCAGACGCTGTGGTAAAATATTTTGAAACAGATACTAAGTGAGACGTGCGAGATGTCAAGTTTTGCTTTATAATAAAGCCTTACAAAACTCTCACCATTCAAAAAGTAAAAATAAATAGCATGAACATAAACAAGGGATACAAGATATTGTACTATTTTGTCGTTTCCAGAGTGGACAGGAAATGACGGAAAAAATAATGATACTTATTTGCAAATAACATTTTCATGTCAATTATGTAGTAAAATGCGGTTTGTTCAAAGCATGGTTCCTGGGGGTAGGGTAGGGCCACTGCTGGAGGTCAAATTTTTACATAGGAATATATAGAGAGAAATCTTGTGGGGGATGTGGTGTGGTGGTGGAATTTTTAGATTGGATAAATAGCATCTTCTCAAGTCAAGGGTTTCTGATCCGCATCTCTCCTCACAAACCCTTGACAGATTTAGCGATAAAAACTGTGGCTAATTTTCATTCGTTCCAAGGGTAAAGCTTGGATCCAATGAAAAGATATCTCTCATAATCAAATACGTCATGCAACAACATTTATGGCTGCCTCCGTAAGTGGAGGCATGTGCCGGCTGTGTTGGGGTCCGGTACCATTAAAATACCGGCGATTAATCTTTTCATCATCATTTAAGGTTTTAAAACAACTGACAGAAGCTCTGAATTACAGCCCGAGTCAAAATGACGGACATTCCCATTATTTATGTTATATGTTTCAACAAATTGAACAAATTAGAGAAAATTGACTGACGTTGAAAATAAGTTAAACGCATTCGCTGTGGAAAAAGCTTCCATAATACAAGAATTACGGAACAAAAATATAGTTAAGAAACCATCGTCCGTATCAACGAAGGCTTCAGCTGGAATTTCCTCGCGTGTGGTTACATGTCCCAACGAAAATACTGTCACCCCTACAAAATGTATTAACCGCACCAAAAGGACAATTCTCCACACTCCAACCCCACGCAAAGCCAAGGTGCATATTCTTGGAACACCCAGGAAAACAGTGTGTGAGATGGAAACTTCAGCGTTCTTCAGAAAGCGTCGGCCTCTACAATTGCTGTTCTCCCCAATTAAAGCCAAGGTACGCATGAATGATTTAAATATATCAGCCTTTAGTAGGTATAGTTAAAGAATCACAAGTTTAAACTATATCAAACAATATACATGTATTATAATTATTATATTGAAATTAACTTATAGATATCATACAGAGGACAAAATGACAGAAAAGTTCGAACAAAAATAATAAGAGAGAAAGGACTGTATAGTGTGATGGTGGGAATTGTCAGAGGCAACAAACCAGAGGTCATTCTTAATAAACTGGTGAAAGTTAAAAACTTAAAAGAGAAGGCAGTGAAAGTTCTTTCAAAGTGTGTGAAAGAAGAATGTAAACTTCTTTGGAGTAAAAACGATCCTTCAATTTTGAGGGAAAATACCTCTGAGGACATAATTTCAATTGATTTTCTAAAAATTGCAAATGAACTGAAAAAGAAAGCTCCAGCCTTCTCCCAGATACTGGAGGATACTATGAACACTACCAAGCCTGTAGCTTTGGTATCTTCAGCAGCAGTTCTTTTGCACCACAGAAACCAAAATATGTCACTTATTCACCATGCTGAAGGTCAGTTATTAGACCATGGTGGAGCCACTGATGAAGTATGTGCATTTCTTCAATTATTCTCACTAGTATCACCTGCATTCTTAGGTTAAGGACTTAAAAATACAATCCCTAAACAAACTCATTTTTACAATAATCATTTCCAGTTTTACTTTTTTCATCTAAAATTAATGCAATCTGTAAAAAATTACCCCAAATATTCAGGACACAAGGATTATTTTTAGGATATTCATTACTCACTGTAATCATCATTTAAACAGCTAGTTTACTCGAAGTGATTTATTTGTTTGTTTATTATTGATTGTATCACCCTACCTCATAGGTTTTATATTTTGAAACATATTAGATTTGGACAGCCTAAGTATGATAACAATTTAATGTTCAGACTGATGTAAATTCATTATAATTTTAAACATATCACTTGCCATTATTTTCCTTATCAAATTACAATTAAGATTACATTTGTGTTAATGTGTTATTGCACATAAGTATGTATTACATGATCTACATTTCATTTCATATTAGACAATAGATTTGCTGAGATGCCTTGGATTTTCTGTGGGCTGTTCAGCTACTCACAAGAAGCATGTTTCACTGATTGACATTCAGAAGAAGAAGATTGAGAACACAATTCTATGTCAGGTGCATCAATCAAGTCTTCAGTTCAACAAGAAGAAAACCAAAGAAATGGTATCTGCACTCCATGACCAAGATGTGACTGATAGTTCCAGTTATTTTGCAGACTCCAGTCAATTGCAAGGTATATGTTCTAGAGTGACAATGCACTCATACTTTGACATGAACTTTTCAACTGATAAGTCAACTACGTCATGCTACACAACAGATTCATGCAATTATACATGTACATCTACCGTCCCACAAGCTTGCCATCTTCTGCCACTTAATATATTCCCCAAAACTGGGTTGGTACAATGTCCTGCTGTGTCCATGTACTCAAGCTTTGAGGTAGATCCAAGTCGTTGTGTTGCCCAGTCAAATGACAAGTCCACAAAATACTATGGGGAGAAGTACATTTCTCGAATTGAAAGTCAGTTAAAAGAATCTGAAATTCAGCCCCCGTTCGATATAATTGGTGACAATTTGGACATTCTTAAATCGACTTCTTCGATGACAAAAGAAAATCAAAGAAAAAGTTTTCATTGGTTTATCTTAGTTGGTTTACAACGAAGAGTGCTAGATTCAACTATGCCGGATGATAAACCCAAGCATGACATTCTATCACTACCAAACCATTCATTTTTACCCAATGCCCAAGAAATCAATATTTTGGAAAGAAACATAGAACCATCATATATTGAAGGTTATCACAAGACATGTTAAATGCCTAAAGTCTTTTGCTCATTGTGTTCCAAAACACATTGATCATCCTTTCATGGAGGAAACCTAAAAAAAGTCAACTCAATTTATACTTGATTTGCTCGACAAAAATGAAAATTTGCATGATGACATAATTAGCATATTGGAGCACATTCATCAGACGTATATAGCACATACTCTTGGGGAAAAAGCAGAAGTTTTAGAAAGGAAAGTATTTGGTGGTGATGTGCTTACTAATGAGCGAGCATACACAGACAACTCGCAATGCAGAACTGTGAAACAGATTATTACAAACTGGGATGACTAATTCACAGACCAGATGGCCTTCACAGAATGATGAACTTTTTGCTGGTACTCCCCTTGGTTGATATTCTGTTCCTGTTCTAAGAATTGATTCAGTTCCTGTTTTGGAGTTGTTGGTTATTTTGATGGTTTCTGCTTGTTACTCTTGTAAGTGTTCCATTATCATTATTTTATTACAAGTTAGATGAATTACTGTGGAATTATTATTATTTGTGATTTCAAGATTTTTGAATGATAAATCTTCTGACATAAATTTGATGCTGACGGAGTTGATGGCAGGTGATATCTTTGAAAACATTCAAGGGCGACAGTTTGAAAATTTTAAAAACATGAAAGATGTTTTTGAAAAGGTCAACCTTCATAAACTGCACATTTGGATAAGTAAGCAAATGGAGAGAGCATCGTTTGAAATGATGTAAAAGTTTATACATTGTGAATGTGTTATCAATTAATATGAACTGAGAATTCATTTTAACGAGTCAACATAAAGGGCAATAATAGCTAGATTCTGACTTGTTATAATTTTTTATGTATTTTTAAGCAGAATTTTAGTAATTTTGGAATCAAAAGCACAGCGATTTAACTTAAAAAAGAAAAACTTATTCCATTTTTGAAAAAATGAGGTTCTTAAAGTGAGTCATATAATAATAGTAATATTATATAATAATATAATAATATAGAATAACTTCTTGAGAAAATAATTCAGAACTATTCAGGTTCTAAATTTACATCATGCTAAAAATTCTGCTTGCATGATGTAGGCTATTTAAGTGTGATTGAAAATATACACAAAATAAAATTTTATCTGTGAAATTTACTGATCTTTTATTAAATTTTGACAAAATTAAACCTCAATATGCACAACTTAATACATCAAGTGAAGTCGGTTTCAGAGTCTGATGATCCATATATTATAATATCATCAAATACATCATCAAAAATCTTAATCACTTGTTCAGCAGTGTCGAGCAGCCAGATTGTTCCATATTCCATCACATCGCTTGTTGTAAATATTCTGTGACAGGTGTCAGTAATGCACTTAATAGTTTCTACACTTAGTTCCGAATTGTTGCCAAATAACTTAGGTAGATTACTTTGTAAAAGTTCCAGCTTATGTTTGAGAGTTATCTTATTCTCATCAGTTACATCACGTTGAAATGCGTCCTCTTCCTGTGGCTCAATTGCATTAAATACAGGATGAGATAGCCTAGGACAGTCTAAGCATTTGCATGTCTTTTCACAAAAATCACAACATTCATGCAAGTTTTCAAAAATGTGTGAATGAGCGTTGTATGCTTTACACAAAATGTTTCTTCGGCACTGATCCTCTGATTTTATCAATGAAAGAACGTCGCTGTCTATTTTTTAAAATGTCCCTTATGATTTTTGCATAAAATTAATTCCACAGAGAATTCACCATCTCTTCCTGCCCTGCCCATTTGCTGTACTAGTGTGTCAAGGTCACGTGGAGGTCCATAGTGAACAACATTATGCAGGCCTTTAAAGTTCACTCCCATTCCTGCAGCATTTGTATTAATAAGGACCCTAATTTGGCCATCTTCTGACTCCATATCAATGCGAATTTTTTCCTTGATGTGCTCTGCAGTTTTGCTGTGGAACATTTGTACTAAAGAAGCATCACATTTCCTTCTGAACATGGTGTAGAGAACGGCGCAGTCTTTAATGCTTTCACAAAATATCACAATTCTTTGTGCATTTTTTTTCCTTGAGTTGAGTTCGTCAATAACCCATTAGAATATGTTACTAATGTCAGAATTATTTTTTACACACTTTACATTTATCTTGATGTTTGGTCTGTCAGGACTGTCAATTATTACAATGAGATTATCACGGAAACATAAACTTTTCAGGATTAGTTTCCTATTTGACGGACTTGCGGTTGCTGTTAGAGAGAGTAGTGGAATGTTCAAACTGAGGGACCTCAACTCGCCGATCTTTGAGAAATGTTCCCTGAAGGCATCATCAGAATCCTTTTTCTCGCCCCTATGAAATACATAATAGCAATATCAGTCAGTCCTTGTAGATGAAATTATGTCACTAATAATTTATTTGCCAATTTACTATACCTTTCATGAAATAATGATTCAGTGCTTAAATATTTGACACTCTTACTTGACAAGATGTCATTGACAGGTGTTAGCTATTTTTATTTCAAATTCAAATGATTAATAATTTTTTTTAATCATGAAATGTTGGGCATGAATATTCCTACATGTATAAGGGTATTCTACATTGTATTATTATAAAATAAACTGTATTTATACTGTATTTATATATACACTACCATTGATAACCTCTGTGTGTCTCATCAATAACTGTCAACTTGTGTCGTTGAGAAAATTCGGGATGTCGAAATATTCTTCTCCATTTGTCGTTTCCAACCAGCACTTCAGGATTCCCAAAGACAAACTGATAATATCCCCTCATAACGTCGTCTATACAGCAATCTTTTTTCCCAATATATGTTGCTTTCAAACCTAGACCAGATAGTCTATTCACCTGCTCTTTCATGATTTTGAGAAGTGGGGATATTACCACACACACACTCGACAATAATTGGACAACTTTCGTAAATTAAAGATTTTCCACTTCCCGTCCGTGTGCCTACCAAAACGTCCTGTCCAGCCGCTAAGCCCTTTATCCCACTAATTTGATTTTTTGTCAGTTGGATCTTTAAAAAGTTCTCTATCTCCAATATTTTTACACTGATAACCGCCATGTTGTCTTGTTTACGATATTTATCAAGTAGGTTATGAAAGCTATCGCGCGATTGGTTGAACCCAATAGTTTAATTTTAGTGCATTCGCTAAATGTCGCACCTGTCGGCCACAGTTTTTATCGCTAAATATGCCAAGGGTTTGTGGAGAGCAGAGTGGACCGAAAACACTTGGCTAGCGAAGATGGATAAATAGAGAAAAAAACTTTTTTAAATCTTATCCTTAAAAACTGAAATATCAAAAAGATATCATTGTTTAATTTGAGAATATGTGGAGGAAAAAATTGAAAATCTTTATAAACAAGATATAGTCTACTAAGTACTCCAGATAATTTGTATTTGATACTCTAAAGACGGTCTTAAGCTTTTCTTATCAGTTATGGCTATAGTTGCTCAGGTGAGCGATATGGCCCCCGGTTCTCTTGTCTATTTTACATGTATGAGAGTTCGTGCTGACAAAGTTTTAAAACAAACTGAGTTATATCAAGAAGAAGAAAAGGTATCTGTGCTTGATAAGCATTGCTCAAACCAAATGTTTACCAATAAAGGAAAGTAAAAAATTGCAATAAAAAAATAACAATTTTTACTTTTGTCTTTTGTTTCCGGTGTTGACCGCAAAAGACGGCCGACATATTGAAACTACTTTGCACATAAACATTTTAAGTGAATTTTAGTTGCTCAATCTTTTATTTCTGATGTTGTGATTGAGCAAAATAATAAGAAATTAAATCTGATCAAGAAGCCAAACATCTAAACGTAAGATTTTTTTTTTATTAAGCATTGTAAACATGTCAGTGTCTTCTATGATATTGTATCCATTTATTTAAACGAAAATCATAAAACATAACCTTAAAAAATATTTTTCTCATCTAAGTCAAGGTCAATACCTAGTAAATTTTTTAGTCCAAAGCATTTATCATTTCTGAGATCTAGCAAAGACAAGATTAGTAAAACAGAAACTAGTTGAGATATCATATCAAAGATGTTATCATTGGAACAGTAATTTCATTGATTATCCAGCCTTTCTATAATTTCCTCTAAGATAGGCTTAACATCCATCAAAAAAACAGTAAAGCCAAAATGTAACTTTTTCGTTTGGTCTAAACACTGATACCAATTAGGAACCTATATATAATTATTTTAACATTTAACGTTTTTGAGATCTCGTGTAGACAAAATTAGAACAAGAGGCCAACAGGTCTTAACGGTCACTTGAGTATCAAAGCCCATACACAGACCTGTCGAGGAATCTCACATATGCATTTAATTAAGATTCATTCTGGAGTGAAAGAAATAAAATATTGTAATTACAATCACCTCTCTGCCTGAAATCTTTCAAAAAGGACTATGAAAATTTTGGCGAAAAACTTTAATATCATAATAGATTGCATGACCTGATATTTAAAAGATGCACGGCTCTGATAGGAAATAATTTTCCAATATTTGTTAACTTTCAAGATAGGTTTATTTGTGTTTTCATAAATAAACTAGATGCTGTCATTAGACATTAATACCCGTACCAGGTGTTTGCCTCTAAATAACACTCTCTTGTACCAGTTTTAGTAAAAAATAAAAAGAAAGGCCACATGTAATTTCCGGTACTTTTTGAAAATTATAATTTCATAAATGATGAGATCACATACCATGATACACATATTGCCTTTATATACAATTTGGGGTTGAACTGTTTGCATGTGAATTTTAGATTAATCAATAATTTATACATTTCATGTCATAGAAAGTATGGTCTATATAATTATTACAAAGAAAATTAAATTATGCCCCCCCCCCCCGGCGGTTGCCTGCTTTATATATGCTTTTGTGTGCCAACATCGTCGTGTGTATGGATTTAGAGAAAGGTTGGGGGTGAGAAGTCTACACCCCCCCCCCAAAATAAATAAAAATTCATTTATGTAGTAAAATTACCAAAATTAATCTGGGACTACAATCCCCCGACCCTGCAAACACAATTATTACTCTGACCCCCAACTACCCATGGATAACTAAAAATCAGAATATTTTGATAACAATGAAAGCCTGTACATGTAATTGCAATAAAGAATATTGTAAACAGTGCAAAACAAATGAATAAATGTCATATTGCGTAATGATTTTCACTGCAGGACTGCTTTAATGATTTTAAAAGGTGGTATCAGACACATGTCGATATTTATGTGGATAAAAGTGCGTTATTTATATTATATGTAGTTATATTATAATCAAATTACTTTCACCGTTTTAGAATTATTTTTTTTTTACATATATCGATATTGATGTGGATAAAAGTGCGTTATTCATATTATATGTAGTTATATTATCATCAAATTACTTTCACCGTTTTAGAATTAAATTTTTTTACAAATGAATATTTGGCCCAAAAAAATAAGTTTTTGAAATTTTTGGAAACTTAAGGTAAAAATAAGATAAGCCCCAGCAGGATTCAAACTCTCTACTTACAGACACATTGTTACAATGTAATGCTCTAACCGATTGCGCTATGCTTTAAGGTAACATTATTTTGGGGGAAAATATTATATTTGATACTTTATTTGTTTCGTTCAATAAGGAGTACATCACAATATGTAGGTGTCCCATACCACCTTAAGCTGAAAATTTGCTTTACATGGTTAATTACCAAATAGAATTGTGCAAGGGGTTTTAAAGAATAAAGTTGTGAAAATGCATGCAATATGTTACAAGTAAATGACCTTTGTCCGAAGTTACGTACACAACACAGGTCTACAGGTTGCATTAGCGGGTACTAGTTTTACCCAGCTCTTTGGTAAGATGGGTTTCACATGGTGTACATGCATATGTGTTTTCGATATGCAGAATAGGATTAATTCACATGAATAAAGTTAACGTTTTTTTTGTGGTGATCAGCTAAAGGAATTCATATTGTGCTCTAATTGGATTATCAATTTGATGTTGACCAATATAGGTAAGTATAATACATGTAGTAGCGCAATATTATGAGACACCGGTATACAAAACAGTTAAGTTTTACTTTCACTTTCTAAAATGTGATCTCCCTTTGTATTGCCAGCATATTGTATCATCATCTTTATTTAAATAAGTTCATCTACAGTTTCTGTCATTTTAATTTCAAAAGTTATTTTTTCATCTGTCAGACTTACACTATTGAAATGACTCCATATTGAACCTGTAACATTTTGTATTAAATTTGGGTGTTAAATATCATGTTTATATGAGTTATAATAGGAAGGAAGGGGAAAGGGCCTTAACCATTCCCCATCCCCAGGATGTGTGGATTAGATATACATTTCTAGTGAGAATGAAGGCATGCTACAGCTTTTTTCCCCACTAAACCCCCTACCCCATCATCATACACCAGTAATAGGAAAAGAGTTAAAGACTGTAATTTTCTTTTATTTTGCTTATTCTTTTTTGTCAAGAGATATGCGGTATGTCATGATTTATGACTCATGAAATTTGTGCATTTTAATCCTGATTGTTAACAAA
The DNA here is from genome assembly GCA_033439105.1 of Magallana nippona. Classification (NCBI taxonomy): domain Eukaryota; kingdom Metazoa; phylum Mollusca; class Bivalvia; order Ostreida; family Ostreidae; genus Magallana; species Magallana nippona. The sequence goes on along the minus strand of CM065918.1, from coordinate 32,017,477 downwards.
TATACATGTAAAATTATATATAAAAAATACATGTGATATTATATACTAGGGATGGCAATTAATTGCAGAAATGCCAATCGTTATTTATAATTCATTTTGACTGTTTAATTTGTTAATCATTTTGAAAATATAGACATTTCTAAATACATGTATAGCATATTATCAATATTTTTTGAAGATTGATTTTGTAACTATTATCAACTTATTTAGGGCCCCACTCTGCAGATGGCCTATAGTGATGATTCTGTCCAATTCTGCTGATCATGTCAAGATACATTGAAGACATGGCCCCTGCCCCTTCGGTCATCCCCCCACACCCAGGAGTTGTTTTTAAACCACCACCACTCCTCTGAAATAGGATATGATAAGACATTTTAATAACTGTTGAGATCCCCACCCCTAAACCCTACTCATTCTTGCTCCTTGTGTCATTGCACATCAATTGGTACATGTATATAGGTTATGCCCCCTTTGAGATGCCCAGTGACTTTCCAGAATTGGAACTAATCAAGTAATCTACCTTATTCATATGTAGTGTAATTCCTAGCCCTAGCCCAATGATGACTCTGCTTTGTTATTTACATCAAGGTTTTTGTTGACTGACTTTATAATTTCCACAATTACATGTAACATTTTGTTTATCTTTAAGATTAAAAGGTAAATTCCAAAATATCTTTATGTACATCTGACATCATACAGGAAAATGCTAATCAAGAAATGATTTTGCTACTATAAAATTGTGAGAAGAGACTCTGATTCTCTTACCCCCCCCCCCCCCCCCCGAGAAAACATGAATAGTATAGTCAAATATTTTTAAAATATCCTCAAAATCATCGAAATCCCCATTCCTAAACCATATATATTTTTGTTTCTTGAACTATGACCATGTCAAGGCAAATCTGTTTTTGGTATTAGTAGGCCATGGCCTCTGGGGGTAATCCTAAATGATCATATAATTTGAAAAAATGCTTGTGATCCCCACCCCTAAAGCATATATTATATTCTTCCTTCTTATGCATCTTATGGTACGTTATTTCAATCACAATAGAGGAGGTCCAGGAATTAGGTTTTTTATGGGACGGAACATCATTTTGCAGATAGTACTGACTCTCAGAATCAAATTTATATTTCTAAAACCTTATTGCATATCTATAGCTCAGCTCCTGTTATATCCCTATAGATGATGTGGCTATTCATTTAATCATGAGAGGAGCTCTGGGAAGTAGGTTTTTCAGGAGTGATAAACGTCAATTTTCTGCTAATATATGACTCCCTGGATGAAATTTAAATTTTTAAAACCTTCTTGCACATCTATAGAAAAGCCCCTATCATATCTCAAGAGATGACACAGTAACTGCATAAATTGTAAAAGGAGTTCTGGGAACCATACTTTTTTTTTTGCAAAAAAACGTCATTTTTTGATGCCCACAGACCCTCGTAATGAAAACAAAAAACCTGAAACATGATTACACATCAACATGACACCCGCATCATATTCTAGTAGATCATTTGGCTTCTGCAAAAAAAAAATTGACGTTTTTTGAAACCAGACTTTTTGTAAAAACAAACGTCATTTTTCAGCCATGCGGGTATGATAAGGCAACTCTCAGCGATCGATTGAGTAAAAATTCCTCTGATCGATATGACGTCACAATAAGCAGCATGATGTCATAATTTACTCTGAAACATGTCAATTTTAACTTTATCTCTGGTCCAAATTATAAAAATTGCAGACGTAAAATGTCACTAGAAACTCTTCTAACTGAATATATCTTCAATTTCTCTGTATTACGTATAATAAACACTGATGACGTCACAAGCGTGTTTAATAGGAAAGATCAATGTCAGGAGACAAATCATCGGAATGCAGTGTAAACAAAGCCGAAATATGACTTATTTAATACAGATACCCAAGATAGAAATTATTGTCAGTTAGGATATAATCAGGATAATACAGGCATGGATATTTTGTTTTACCAACGAGTGTTATAAGGTAAGCAGATAGACATTTATATGGCTTGACCGGCCTTCCCTCTGTCAGTGTGTACAAAAAAGGGAAAAGTGTAACACTACCCCGAATATTATGAAAAATGAATTTGGCAAATATCAAAAGCATATGACCTAAACTACTTGAAAAGTGCTGCTAGAATCCTTTGCTTCGTTGTTGTAATTGAAAAATACGTAGCATTTTCAATGAAGGGGTTTCCGATAAATAATGACAAAATTTATTTAATGCGATTAACAATAGGATTCAAGCAGTAATACTAATACACATGATTGAATTGCCGATCGAATTATTGCATTATACATACAAATGAACTTCGGGGTAGTGTTACACTTTTTGATTTTTTGTTAAGGTAAAAAATTGATCTATTTTTAACTGTCACGTGATACCATGGCACAACAGCTTCAAAGATCGAGTCGATTCCGTAGAAGAAAAATAATATCTTGGTGAACACATTCACTTGATATTTAAATGATATCAGTATCAAATATATCGATATTTAAAATGACCATAATATCGACGATCATTAAACTCAGAGTTGCCTTATCCTACACGCGCAATAATTGGCCCTCAGGACAAAATTGAAATTTCCGAAAACTTACTGCGCATCTATAGGACACCCCAAAACATATTCCAAGAGATGATTTGTCTACTGTTAAAAATGTAAAAGGAGTTCGAGGAAGCAGGTTTTTTGTAAAAAAAAAAAAAAAAAAAAAAAAAAAGGTCATTTTTACCTATTATTTGACCCCCAGGACTACCAAAGAAATTTTGAAACCTTTTTACAAAACAACATGACCCCTAAAATCAAACTCCAAGAGTTCAGAGTTCAGTTTGCTGGTTTATAAGATGTAAGAGCAGTTTGAGAACCTAAAACGTGAGAGACGGACGGACGGACGGACGGAACAGGATAACAACAATATACCCGAACTTTCTTTTGTTTTATTTTAAACAACCTCTCAACCCCCATCCCCAAGGGCCTGGGACAGAAACTCTCCACATTTAAATGGGGCAATTAAACGACAAGATAAAACCCAATGATATCTTATGTTCCTACTCCATCAGCTTTTCAATATCCAACCACTGTTGATGTATCAGCATCTGTCATTTATACAAAAATCATTTTACATGTACTGCTTATCAGTGATTTTGGCTAGCCAATTAATACTTTAGTATTAACAAGTTTGTTTGTTTATTTAGAAAGTTCAAAAACTGTATGTTTTGGCTCTTTTGTTTTAAATAATAAAAATACATGTATAACTCTTTTAATCATACAACCTCTTAATTACATTATTTTAAATCATTAATTGTTAAATATGAACAAGCAAGGGGAGATAACTCCATTATGATCAAGCAAGGAAACTCCATTAACTGTTACAACCCCCCCCCCCTCTTTTTGAACTCTTTCCAATGCTTTAGAATGCTTTCACAATATCTTTCTCTTTTCTAAATATGTGAATTTACTAAACCCATACCCCCTTCCCACCAGCCATTACCCTTGCCTTACATGAAGGTGACATGAAACGGAATTAAAGATTACTTATGTTGTTTTTTCTTCTTCTAAAGATTCAGTCAGCTTCTAACACTATATGACCATTTTGGCCACACCATGCAGTAAGAATCCCTACCCTATACATTATATGACTGTTTTTATGCCCCCTACCTTGGGGGCATATAATTTACAATTTTGGTAGAGGACTTTATTTTCGTTTGTAATATGCGGTCAGTTTTTATTCAGTATCAGCAGAAGTAAAGAAGACATTACCATTAAATGCATAAACACTATGTGACCATTTTGGCCCCACCCTAGAGTCAAAACCCCTACCTCGGGGGACAGGAAACTTACAATTTTGGTAGAGTGCTTCCTGGTCTACACAATTATGAATTCAGTTTTCCTTACAGATGTGTGGGAGTAGAGAAATTCATTTTTATACATCATGTGCATTAACAATATGTTATCATTTTGGCCCCACCCTAGAGTCAAAACCCATACCCCCAGGGACATGAAATTTATTATTTTAGTAGAGGGCTTCCTGGTCTACATAATTATGAATTCAATTTTTCTTACAGATGTATGGGAGTAGAGAAGATTTTGAACATTATGGGCATTAACACTTTATGGCCAGATTGGCCCGCCCTAGGGCCTGAACCCCTGACCCTGGGGCCATGAATTTCACAATTTAGTTAGAGGAGTTCGAGGTCATTATAAATATACATTCAGTTTTTTCCCCACATTTGTGGGAGTAAAGAAGAAGATTTTCTACTTTTAATTTACATCTACATTTTCTAGATTTAATACATTTTCACTATAAGGCTATATTGGCCCCGCCCTAGGGCCTGAACCCCTGTCCCAGGGGTCATGAGTTTCACAATTAAGTTAGAAGAGGTCATGAACATTATAACCATGCATTTAGTATTAAACAAATATATATGGGAGTGGAAAAGAAGATTTTATACATTTTACTATATGGTCATATTGGCCCCATCCTAGGGCCTACACCACTAACCCAGGGGCCAAGAATTTCACAATTTTGGTAAAGAGCTTCACGGACTTCATAACCATGCATTCAGTTTTTTCCTCACATGTGTGGGAGTAGAGAAGAAGATTTTTGAAAAACTGGCTATTTTTGCAAATTTGGCCCCGCCTCTGATGCCCCGGGGGTGGTAGAGCCATGAATTTCATAATTTAGATTCCTCCTACCATAAAGAAGCTTTACACCAAAAATGGTAACAATTGGCCTTGTACTTTTCAAGAAGTTAAAAATGTAAAATTGTTAACGAACGACGCACGACGACGGACGAAGACCAATGGCAATAGGTCACCTGAGTGACTCAGGTGACCTAAAAAGAGAAACTTATAGAAACAAATTGATTAACCTATTTTTGTCCTATTTTACATTTAAGAATATCAACTCATGCAGTTGTATGTCTAAATGGATTTTAGTTTGTTTGTTTTTTGTTTTTCTTTTTGCAAATCCACACATTAAACAATGCAGCAAAATATATTTAAGTTGTGGTAAAATTCTCACTTTATGACATTTGCGAAAAATTGTCTCTTTAAACGAAACAAACTGTCTTACAATAGTGTGGGAGATTCGGACATATAAAGTTTGAAAACCTTTACTGTCAATTCTTATATATTCAATATTATTAACTCATACTATATAATTTAATATATTGGATTTGTATGACAGTATATCTAGTATATAGTGAACTTGTGTCCAATCCTCTCGATTTTTGTGAAAAATTATGTCTCAATTAAACCAGTTAGGATAAATCAATTTGCAAAACTGTATTCGATTTCTACCCTTTTATAGTATAATGTGTTACAAATGACGGGATAGTGAAAGTGTTTATGAATCAATTTTACCTAACATTAAAAACAAGCATTACCTTGTTAATTTTTGATACGTTTTTGTTCTTTTCTGCCTTTCCTATCACCTTTTGATGTTGAAGGAAGTTGTAATAAATATCTGGATGACTTTGTATGTAATCTATGGATTCCTTTGTGGTGTTTATCCAACCTTGATGTTCCAAATGCTTTCTCGTTCCTGAAGTGAAATGCACTAGATAAAATTAAAACATACCAATCAGGGAGTTAGCAAGATTCCAGTTCCCCAAGTGCAGACCTATCCGAGGTTCTTACTATTGCATTTTAAACCTCATTTTGGAGTCTTAACCCTAATCCGATACTCCTCTGACTACCGGTATTACCCCCTTGTTTTATTATTTGATGTTTAATAAATATTTTTGCATAAAAAGTGGGAGGGGTCTCGGATTATATATACGCTAGCTCCAGGGGCCAAACATTGTAAACTTTTGGTAAAGAGACCTGCTGACCTTTAATGATAAACTTTTATAATATTCAGCTGATTTTATAATGCTCACAACATGTATACAGTTTGTTTCTGCAAGCATACAATACACGGAAAATTAAAGTACTAGATTTCCTAAAATAAAAAACCCCACACATTTAATCTTATATGGCCAATGAAAATTAAGCTTGTGGTTTTCAATATGAAGTTAAACAGGTCAAATTGTTAACAAACGGCAATAAGTTACCCGAGAGACTCAATTGACTAAAACAGATACGCATTCACTATACAGCCATATTTGAACCACCCCCCACCCCCTTAAAAAGTCTTAACCTCTGCCCAACAGGCATGGAATTTCCCAATTAAGAACAAGACATTATGAAAAAAATAACAATACATTGAGTTTATTTCCCAACACTGTGAAAATACAGGAGGAAAAATTATAAAAATCTACACTTTCACTATGTGGACATATTGGCCATACCCAGGGACTTGAACCCCCGACCCAATGGTCATGAATTTCATAATTTAAGTAGAAGGCTTTTTGAACATCAGATTCATGCAATCAGTTTATCTCCCCTTGCTATTGGCGTAGAGAAAATTTTCTAACATGTAATATATCATCACTATATGGCCATATTGGCTCCGCCCAGGGGTCTAAACCCCTGACCAAGGGATCATGAATTTTAACTATTTTATGGGAGGGCTTCATCCAATCAGTTTATGAAGCACACAATTTAGAAAGAGGGCTTCATGGACAATCATAACCATGCATTTAGTTTCTCTCAAATATTTAGTAGAGAACATTATGTAAGATTTAATACACGTTCACAATCTGGCCATATTGAATCCGCCCTAGTACCTGACTCCCTGACCCAGAGTTATCTCGCTTTGCTCAAAGAATGTAGAGCATAAATACTCTACGCATATCAAGTGTTGCTTCTGAGAACTGAATACTTTTTGAAAATATTCCTCTAGAAATTAAAAGTATACCTACTTAGGAAGTTCTGTAGTTACCTTCCTTTTGACATTGCACAACTCATAAGTTCTTATTGAAGCAACTGGTTATACCAAGGCGTTCAAAAATTTGGGAAATTAATTAAGGTCTTCCGTTTCCAACGGAAGACCTTATAGAGATTGTAGTGTTTATTATTATTTTTTCCCCCCTTTTTTTGTCGGCAGAATTTCTCAGAGATGACTGAATAGATTTTCCTGAAATTTTTAGGAATAGTAGAAAATGGTAATACCTCGAGGCCTTTTTTTTCATTTTTTCAAAATTTATTTCCGTTCGTCCGTTTCCTGTCCCGCGACAAAAAACCTTGTGGCATCGAGATCTTAGGAACGATAAAGACTTGAGCAACCAAACTTTGAGGGATGATAGACCTATACTTGTAACTGTGTTTAAACTATTTTGTTTTGTTCATCGTGACTTCCAGTTGTCACCGGAAGCACTTCAAAAATTATTTGGTATACGTAATTAAATTATTTTACAGAGAATGAATATGTTAGTATAAATCCTTACATATATGTCATCTATGTGATGTTAAAAAAATAATAAAATTCTACTTTCGGTGAGATATCTCAATTATCTCAAGTAGCTTTTTTAAAACAAATTTTGCTCCCATAAGATCTCAGAAACTGCAAGTGATCAAGACACGAAACTTTCACTGATTATAGACATTTGATTGAAGATGTGTTTAAACGGTTTCATTTTGTCGACCGTCACTTCCGGTCCACACCAGAAGAGTTCAAACAAATGAAACTGTTTATCAGTTTAACTGTTTTTCTTTGATAGATATAGTTAGCTGGATATAAAATAAGGTACAAAAGGCAAGTGTACAATAAATATCAAATTTAATTTTCATTGAGCACTTCCGTTTGTCCGATTCCTGTCCCGAGACAAAAAACCTAATTTCGACGAGATCTCAAAAATGGTAACGACTTTAACAACCAAACTTTGTTGCATTGTAGACCTATGTATGTACATGTGTTTACACCTTTTTGTTTGATCCGGCTTAACTTCCAGTCGTCAAGAAAGTACACCAAAATTTGATTTTTTAGAAATATTTTGGTTATTTCGCATGGAAGTAACAGTTTAGCGATAGAAATACAAAAGGTCATGTACACATGGTTAAATAAACATAAACAAAATTCCGGTGAGACATCTCAAATATCTCACGTATCTTTCTTTTTTAAAACATTTGTACCTCCGAGATCTCAGAAACTGCAAGAGATCAAGATACAAGAGTTTTATGGATGATAGACATTTGATTGGAACATGTAACACAAACTTGAAGATTCAAACTTTGAGAAAAGACAGAACAATGTATGAAGATATGATTACTATTTTCTGTCTGACCCGGCGTAACTTCCGATCGTCACAAAAAGTACTCAAAAATTGACTTATTGTCTTTTTGTTTTGTTTTACATAGAAATAATTACTGGGAAATTCATTTACAGTATATATTATATCCATTTTCTTTTTACAAGAGAAATGCATTTTTTTTTAACAGATTAATACATGAGGAACGGAAGACCTTTTTGGTGCTATAGCAACAAGAGTCTAGTTAAGGTCTTCCGTTTCCAACGGAAGACCTTATTGTTTTCGTACTGTTTCTAATTATTATTAAGGTCTTCCGTTTCCAACGGAAGACCTTATTGTTTTCGTACTGTTTATTATTATTATTAAGGTCTTCCGTTTCCAACGGAAGACCTTATTGTTTTCGTACTGTTTCTTATTATTATTATTATTATTATTATTATTATTTTTCTTTTCCACAAATTTTGTGCACGCGATTTCTCCAAAACTGTTCGACCGATTTCCACAATTTTTTCACAGATGATTGGACTTCATATGATCTTCATACATTTTTGATAATTTTCCTGTCGTCACTTCCGGTACCGATTTATCGGCTATTTTGTTCATTTTTACGACCTATTTTGTGCACACAAAAACTCAAAAACTATCAGAGATATGAATATGAAATTTTCAGGATAGTTAGACCATAGTTTGAAGTTGTGCCCATTGTTTTTGTTTTACTCTTGTGGTGCCATTTCTTGGAGCTCGCTATGGCTCGAAAATTGGGTCCGAATTTTGAATCAAAATTTTCACACGTTTTGATCTGTATCTTTTTATCAGTTGATATTCTGTTTAGACATATATAACAAAAGTGGTAGATTATTAAAAATTCTTTTCATCAATATCAAGGAAAAGGGGCTGGCCCCTTGAACTAGGGTCTAAGAGACTCGTAAAGTATATTATAAATAACATAAAAACTTTAAAGATTTTGTAATGCATTATAGAAGCAAAGTTGTTGAATGTAACAATATCAATCTGAGAACCTCAATGCCACACCCATTTATGACGTAATTAGGGATTTTTAGGGGCCAAATATCTCAAACATTGATACAATATATCTAGAGGAGGAGACATATTTTGTTAAGCCTTAGAGAAGAGAAAATGTCTGCATTGATGATTGTAATTGATTGCACTTATCAAAACACCAATATCTGTCCCCATTAAGGATTTACAGGGCTGACTCCTAAAAGATTCAATCATTTATATCTCAAAAATGAACAACAATTTTAGATAGGTGTAAGAACAAAAATTGTTAGTATCCTTAAGACCTTTCCAACAAAATCAATAAAATGGGGCTGGCCCCTTTAATAAGGGGCCAATGCACTCCTAAACTCTATTACAAATAACTTAAAAACGATAAAGATTTTGTAATGCATTATAGAAGCAAAGTTGTTGATAGTAACAATATCTATCAGAAAAAATCATTGCCACGCCCATTTATTACGTAACTAGGGATTTTTAGGGCCAAAGTCCTTAAACTTTGACGCAATATATCAAGGGAAGGAGACATATTTTGTTAAGCATTGTAGAAGAGAAAATGTCTGCATTGATGGTTCTTATCAATTCCACCTATCAAAACACCAATGTATGTCCCATTAAGGATCTACAGGGCTGGCCCCTAAAATATTCAATCGTTTGTATCTCAAAAATGAACAACAATTTTAGATAGGTGTAAGAACAAAAAATGTTAGTATTCTTAAGACCTTTTCACAGAAATTAGGAAAAAGGGGCTGGCCCCTTTTATTAGGGCCCAAGACACTTGTAAACTCTATTACAAATAACTTAAAAATGATAAAGATTTTGTTATGCATTATAGAAGCAAATTTGTTGATCGTAACAATATCTATCAGAAAAAATCATTGCCACACCCATTGATAACGTAATAAGGGACTTTTAGGGGCCAAAGTACTTTAACTTTGACGCGATATATCTACAGAAGGAGACATATTTTGTTAAGCTTTGTAGAAGAGAAAATGTCTGCATTGATGATATTAATCGATTCCATTAATCAAAACACCAATGTATGTCCCCACTAAGGATCTAAATGGCTGGCCTCTTAAATATTCAATCATTTGTATCTTAAACATGAACAACAATTTAAGATAGGTGTAAGAACAAAAAAATGTTAGTATTCGTGAGACCTTTCGAATTAAATCAAGAAAAAGGGGCTGGCCCCTTACATTAGGGTCCAAGGCACTCGTAAAGTCTCTTACACATAACTTAAAAACGATCAAGATTTTGTGATGCATTATAAAAGCAAGTTATAAAACTAATTGCCACACCCATTGATGACGTAATTAGGGATCTTAGGGGACTAAAATCTTAAATCTTTAATGTGCTGTATGTGAAAAAGCAAAACACTTTGATAAGCATTGTAAATGATACTGACAATCGATTACGTTATCTGAAAGGGCGGAGTTGAGGGGTAATTCTGAAATTTCATTGATTTTTTAATCATATCGTTTAAAAAATTGAAGGGAAGACCTACTCGTTACTCGTAACGAGATAGTATCTAGTTATTATTATTTTTTTCCAAATTTTGTGCACGCGATTTCTCGAAAACTATTCGACCGATCTGAACCATTTTTTCACAGATGATTGTATGTGATCTGATTTTTATATGTTTTTGAAATTTTTGACGTCGTCACTTCCGGTACCGATTTATCGGTGATTTTGTAGTTTTTGACGACCATTTTTGTGCACGCTTAAACTCAGAGACTATCAGAGATATGATTATGAAATTTTCAGGGTAGGTAGACTATAGTTTAAAGTTGTGTCTATTCTTTTTGTTTTACGTCAGTGGCGCCATATTTTGGAGCTCGCTATGGCTCGAAAATTGGGTACGAATTTTCATTCAAAATTTTCAGACGTTTTCATCTGTATCTTTTTATCAGTTAATATTTTGTTAACACATATATAACAAAAGTGGTAGGGAATTTATAGTTCGTTCTAACAAAATGAAGAAAAAGGGGCTAGCCCCTATATTTAGGGGCCAAGACACTCGTAAACTCTATTACAAATAACTTTAAAATGATAAAGATTTTGTAATGCATTATAGAAGCAAAGTTGTTGATCGTAACAATATATATCAGGAAAAATCATTGCCACGCCCATTTATTACGTAATTAGAGATTTATAGGGGCCAAAGTTCTCAAACTTAGATACAATTTATCTAAAGAACGAGACATATTTTGTTAAGCATTGTAGAAGAGAAAATTCTTGTATTGATGATTTAAATCGATTCCACTAATCAAAACACCAATGTCTGTCCCCATTAAGGATCTACAGGGCTTACCCCTAAAAGATTCAATCATTTATAACTCAAATGTGAACAACAATTTTAGATAGGTGTAAGAACAAAAATTGTTAGTATTCGTAAGACCTTTCCAAACAAATCAAGAAGAGGGGGCTGGCCCCTTTAATTAAGGGCCAAGAGACTCGTAAACTCTATTATATATAACTTAAAAACGATCGTAGGACTACCAAACCACTTGCGATGGCTTGGTCGACCTTTGCGCATGCCAAAAAAGTCAAGGTAAAAGGCCAAGGTCATTCAGAAATGGGAAACGCTGCCTTGCGGCAGAAGCTCCTGGGCTTCCGGAGCAGTCGTATCCCCTGATAGAGTGACCTTGACCTTTGACCTTTGACCTCTAAGAACTAATGTGTTACAAGTATCTGCAACATATATATCAGATATATATCAGATTCATTTATATGTACAATTAGCCCCCCCCCCCCCCCCACCTCCTTCTTCCTATTTTGTAGAAGTATTGAATCCTTATATGACCTTGACCCTAGATATTTGAACTTGAAATTCAATATTTCTTCATAAAATAACACCTAGCAAAGTGTTACAATCGTTTGTCAGAATGTTTTTAAAGTCTGAAACTCTGACTGCGATTTTACTCCAGACCGCGTTTTAGACTACGCCTCTGAATAAAAATTCCAGCTCCAGTAAAACTCTGTACAACTTGGCGAAAATTCGTGGGATTGTTCCTTACACCTAATCTAATTGCCTGCCAAATTTGAAAGCAAATGAACCGTATTGAAGAAAGTTATTCAGTACAGCGGCATCAAACCATCATCCCGAGAAACGGAATTTCAACGCTTCGATATTTGTATCTAATAAATTCATGCTCAAATTTCACTGAAAATCTGTGTTTACATTTTTATCAGCAACCTGTGACGGTATTTGTTAAAGTTCTACGAAAGACAACTCTAGATCTTCCTTCCAAGACCCCGACTTTATACGAATTTTGTTTACATTTTCTCTCAGGTGGCTCTTTTTCCGACTTGGCCTGAAACACATGTACATGACCGGCCTTAATTCATTTCAGACTTTCCGTACCTGTAATCCACAGATGCACGCTAATTAACCCATTTCCGAGCACCTGCAATTCAAATCGACAGGAGAATGCCCATCAGTTAATCCGACGTGGCCTTCACACACCTTTAAATAGCCGCTCGCGACATGAGTTTGACCTGGCATGTTCATTTCTTAGCCAACGCCATCCGGCCTCATTGTTTACAAGCAGCACTGATTTTTATTAATAAACTGATCAACAAATACTCTCCTCTCAACCAATCGCTAGCCGCCTATCTATTCTAAAGGTTCACAACATTGGGTATCAACTTAAGATGGATGCAAGAACGCTGGATCTCTTCTTTCTATCACTTCAGATGCAAGGCTTCCCGGATCGATACTGCGTTGCGGAGAATTTTTTTTTTTTTTTTTTAAATTTACCGATTTCCTGCAATAGATTTGAACAAAACAACAGGACCAATTAATGGTGTAAATTATTACTATTATTATTAAGGTCTTCCGTCTTCAGCGGAAGACCTTACTGTTTTTCTACTGTTTCTCATTCTTCTATATTCTTCGTGGTAGACACCCTTAATTTCTCAGCCATTTCTCCATCGATTTTAATGATTTTTAAAGGGATGATGTCTTAGGTGAACCTCTCATTGCATACAACTTTTTGTCTGAAAATTCAATTCCACTTCTGAATTATCTCCCTTTTTCATGTATTTTGGGACATGATATTGTCCACGCATCTCCTCAAAAACCGTTATAGTTAAAGACTTGAAATTTATATGCAAGATAGAGTGGTTATGGTAGATTTGCATGCTTGTTTTAGATTTGACTAGAAGTCATTGTCCTGGAAGCTCGCCTGAACCTGAAAATGTTGATGCTAACTTTTTTGACAGTTTTTTGGGAAATTTGAGATTTGATCACGAATATCTTTCTTGTCATAAATATTCTGTTAACATATGTAGAACATTAAAAGTTTATATAAAGAAGACCTTTCAACTGACACCAAGCAAAAGGGGCTGACCCCTCATATTAGGGGCCCAGAAGGGTTTAAAGTCTTTTATCTATATCTCTTTAATAAGAAACATTTTGTAATGTGTTATAGAAGCAAAAATGTTAATCATCTAGCTCTTTATCTACGCATGTTAAAAGTTTTCGGATATGTTACATAATTAGGGGTTTTAAGGGGCTAGAAGTCCAATATTTTGATCATTTATATCTTAAAAAGGAGAAATATTTTGAAAAGCATTATATAAGAGAAGATGCTTAGAATAGTGTTGGTAATAAAATTCAACCATCAAAGTTTCGTCAAATGGACCCTACAGGGAGATAAAGGGTCGGCCCCTAAAGCAATCTTTCCCAAATATCTCAAGAACGGTAACAAATTTCTGAACACTTAATGAACAAAATGTGTTTAAAATAATAAGATCTTTCAGTTGAATTCAAGAAAAAGGGGCTGAAAAAAAAATGAAAATATGAAAAAAGATAAAGAAATAGAAGAAAATAGTCTGTTCAGAATCAAGAGATCTTTTTTTTTTCTTTTTACAAATAATTTAGCTGGTAAATAGCAAAAAAAAAGGTCATACACGTATCTCAACTTCTAAAATTGGAAGGAAGACCTCCTCGTTGCTCGCAACGAGATCGTGTCTAGTTAAGGTCTTCCGTTTCCAACGGAAGACCTTATTGTTTTCGTACTGTTTCTTATTATTATTATTAAGGTCTTCCGTTTCCAACGGAAGACCTTATTGTTTTCGTACTGTTTATTATTAAGGTCTTCCGTTTCCAACGGAAGACCTTATTGTTTTCGTACTGTTTATTATTATTATTAAGGTCTTCCGTTTCCAACGGAAGACCTTATTGTTTTCGTACTGTTTCTTATTATTATTATTATTATTATTATTATTATTATTTTTCTTTTCCACAAATTTTGTGCACGCGATTTCTCCAAAACTATTCGACCGATTTCCACAATTTTTTCACAGGTGATTGGACTTCATATGATCTTCAAACATTTTTGATAATTTTCCTGTCGTCACTTCCGGTACCGATTTATCGGCCATTTTGTTCATTTTTACGACCTATTTTGTGCACACAAAAACTCAAAAACTATCAGAGATATGAATATGAAATTTTCAGGATAGTTAGACCATAGTTTGAAGTTGTGCCCATTGATTTTGTTTTACTCCTGTGGCGCCATTTCTTGGAGCTCGCTATGGCTCGAAAATTGGGTACAGATTTTGAATCAAAATTTTCACACGTTTTGATCTGTATCTTTTTATCAGTTGATATTTTGTTGAGACATATTTAACAAAAGTGGTAGAGTATGAAAAGTTCTTTTCACCGATATCACGGAAAAGGGGCTAGCCCCTTTAATTAGGGGCTAAGAGACTCGTAAACTTTATTACAAATAACTGAAAAATGATAAAGATTTTGTAATGCATTATAGAAGCAAAGTTGTTGATCATAACAATATCTGTCAGAAAAAATCATTGCCACGCCCATTTATAACGTAACTAGGGATTTTTAGGGGCCAAAAACCTTAAATTTTGACGCAATATATCTAGAGAAGGAGACATATTTTGTTAAGCATTGTAAAAGAGAAAATGTCTGCATTGATGATTTCAATCGATGCCACTTATCAAAACACCAATGTATGTTCCCATAAAGGATTTGCAGGGTTGACCCCTAAAAGATTCAATCATTCATATCTCAAAAGTGAACAACAATTCAAGATAGGTGTAAGAACAAAAAATGTTACTATACTTAAGATCTTTCCAACAAAATCAAGAAAAAGGGATTGGCCCCTTTCATTAGGGGCCAAAACACTCGTAAACTCTATTACAAATAAGTTAAAAACGATAAAGATTTTGTAATGCATTATAGAAGCAAAGTTGTTGATCATAACAATATCTATCAGAAAAAAATCATTGCCAGCGCATTTATTACGTAACTAGGGATTTTTAGGGGCCAAAGTCCTTAAACATTGACGCAATATATGTAGAGAAGGAGACATATTTTGTTAAGTATTATAGAAGAGAAAATGTCTGCATGGATGGTTCTAATCGATTCCACTTATCAAAACACCAATGTCTGTCCCCATTAAGGATCTATAGGACTGGCCCCTAAAATATTCAATCGTTTATATCTCAAAAATTAACAACAATTTTTGATAGGTTTACGAACAAAAAATGATAGTACTCTTAAGACCTTTTCAATGAACTCAAGAAAAAGGGGTTGGCCCTTAAAATTAGGGGCCAAGATACTAGTAAACACTCTTACAAATAACTTAAAAACGATCAAGATTGTGTAATGCATTATAGAAGACAAGTTGTTGATCGTAACAAAGTCTGTTTGAAAAACTCTTTGCCACAACCATTTATTACTCAATTAGGGATTTAAAGGAGCCAAAGTCCTTAATCTTTTTAAAAAATTGAACGGAAGACCTACTCGTTACTCGTAACGAGATCGTATCTAGTTATTATTATTTTTTTCCAAATTTTGTGCACGCGATTTCTCGAAAACTATTCGACCGATCTGAACCATTTTTTCACAGATGGTTGGATGTGATCTGAATTTTATATGTTTTTGAAATTTTTGACGTCGTCACTTCCGGTACCGATTTATCGGTGATTTTGTCGTTTTTGACGACCATTTTTGTGCACGCATAAACTCAGAGACTATCAGAGATATGATTATGAAATTTTCAGGGTAGGTAGACTATAGTTTGAAGTTGTGTCTATTGTTTTTGTTTTACGTCAGTGGCGCCTTATTTTGGAGCTCGCCTAGGCTCGAAAATTGGGTACGGATTTTCATTCAAAATTTTCAGACGTTTTGATCTGTATCTTTTTATCAGTTAATATTTTGTTAAGACATATATAACAAAAGTGGTAGATAATTAATAGTTCTTTCCACCAAAATGAAGAAAAAGGGGCTAGCCCCTATTTTTAGGGGCCAAGACACTCGTAAACTCTATTACAAATAACTTTAAAATGATAAAGATTTTGTAATGCATTATAGAATCAAAGTTGTTGACCGTAAAAATATATATATGGAAAAATCATTGCCCTGCCCATTTATTACGTAATAAGGGATTTATAGGGGCCAACGTTCTCAAACTTTGATACAATTTATCTAAAGAACGAGACATATTTTGTTAAGCATTGTAGAAGAGAAAATTCTTGTATTGATGATTTAAATCGATTCCACTAATCAACACACCAATGTCTGTCCCCATTAAGGATCTACAGGGCTGACCCCTAAAAGATTCAATCATTTATATCTCAAATGTGAACAATTTTAGATAGGTGTGAGAACAAAAATTGTTAGTATTCTTAAGACCTTTCCAAACAGATCAAGGGAAAGGGGCTGGCCCCTTTAATTAGGGGCCAAGATACTCGTAAACTCTATTACAAATAACTTAAAAACAATCAAGATTTTGTAATGCATTATAGAAGCAAAGTTGTTGATCATAACAATATCTATCTTAAAAAATCATTGCCACGCCCATTTATTACGTAACTAGGGATTTTTAGGGGCCAAAATCCTTAAATTTTGACGCAATATATCTAGAGAATGTGACATATTTTGTTAAGCATTGTAGAAGAGAAAATGTCTGCATTGATGATTCTTATCGATTGCACTTATCAAAACACCAATATCTGTCCCCATTAAGGATCTACAGGGCTGACCCCTAAAAGATTCAATCATTTATATCTCAAATGTGAACAACAATTTTAGATAGGTGTAAGAACAAAATTTGTTAGCATTCTTAAGACCTTTCCAATAAAATCAAGAAAAATGGGCTGGCCCCTTTAATTAGGGGCCAATAAACTCGTAAACTCTATTACAAATAACCTAAAAACGATCAAGATTTTGTAACGCATTGTTGAAGCAAAGTTGTTGATCCTAACAATATCTATCAGAAAAAATCATTGCCACGCCCATTTATAACGTAACTAGGGATTTTTAGGGGCCAAAATCCTTAAATTTTGACGTAATATATCTAGAGAAGGAGACATATTTTGTTAAGCATTGTAGAAGAGAAAATGTCTGTATTGATGATACTAATCGATTCTACTAATCAAAACACCAATATCTGTCCCCATTAAGGATCTAAAGGGCTGACCCCTTAAATAATCAATCATATGTATCTAAAAAAATGAACAACAATTTAAGATAGGTGTAAGAACAAAAAATGTTTGTATTTGAGACACTTTTCGAATGAACTCTAGGAAAAGGGACTGGCCCCTCAAATTAGGGTCCAAGAGACTCGTAAACTCTATCACAAATATCTTGAAAGCGATCAAGATTTTGTGATGCACTATAGAAGCAAAGTTGTTGATCGTAACAATATCAGTTTGTAAAACTCATTCCAACACCCATTGGTGACGTAATTGGGGATTTTAGGGGACCAAACGCTTAAATCTTTAATGTGCTGTATGTGAAAAAGCAAAAAACTTTGTTAAGCATTGTAAATGATATTAACAATCTTATACATTATCTGAAAGGGAGGAGGTGAGGGAGAATTCTAGATACTCGTAAACTCTATTACAAATAACTTAAAAACGATCAAGATTTTGTAATGCATTATCGAAGCAAAGTTGTTGATCGTAACAATATCTATCAGACAAAATCATTGCCACGCCCATTTATTACGTAACTAGGGATTTTTAGGGGCCAAAATCCTTAAATTTTGATGCAATATATTTAAAGAAGGAGACATATTTTGTTAAGTATTGTAGAAGAGAAAATGTCTGCATTGATGATTTTAATCTATTGCACTTATCAAAACACCAATATCTGTCCCCATTAAAGATTTACAGGGCTGACCCCTAAAAGATTCAATCATTTATATCTCAAAAATGAACAACAATTTAAGATAGGCGTAAGAACAAAAATTGTTAGTATTCTTAAGACCTTTCCAACAAAATCAAGAAAAAGGGTTTTGCCCTTTAAATTAGGGGCCAAGACATTCGTAAACTCTATTACAAATAACTTAAAAACGATCAAGATTTTGTAATGCATTATAGAAGCAAAGTTGTTGATCATAACAATATCTATCTTAAAAAATCATTGCCACGCCCATTTATTACGTAACTAAGAATTATTAGAGGCCAAAGTCCTTAAACTTTGACGCAATATATCTGGAGAAGGAGAAATATTTTGTTAAGCATTGTAAATGGGAAAATGTCTGCATTTGATGGTTCTAATCGATTCCACTGATCAAACACCAATGTATGTCCCCATTAAGGATCTACAGGGCTGGCCCCTAAAATACTCAATCGTTTGTATCTCAAAAATGAACAACAATTTTAGATAGGTTTAAGAAACAACAATAATAGTATTCATAAGACCTTTTCAATGAAATCTAGAAAAAGGGTTTGGCCCTTTATATTAGCGGCCAAGATACTCCCAAACTCTATGACAGATAACCTAAAAACGATCAAGATTTTGTAATGCATTATAGAAGCAAAGTTGTTGATCGTAACAATGTCTGCTTGAAAAACTTTTTGGCACACCCATTTATGACTTAATTAGTGATTTATAGTAGCCAAAGTCATTAAACTTTTCAAAACATGGAACGGAAGACCTACTCGTTACTCGTAACGAGATCTAGTTATTATTATTATTTTTTTTTTCCAAATTTTGTGCACGCGATTTCTCAGAAACTTTTCGACCGATCTAAACCATTTTTTCACAGATGATTTGATGTGATCTGAATTTTATATGTTTTTGAAATTTTTGACGTCGTCACTTCCGGTACCGATTTATCGGTGATTTTGTCGTTTTTGACGACCATTTTTGTGCACGCATAAACTCAGAGACTATCAGAGATATGATTATCAAATTTTCAGGGTAGGTAGACTATAGTTTGAAGTTGTGTCTATTGTTTTTGTTTTACGTTAGTGGCGCCGTATTTTGGAGCTCGCCTAGGCTCGAAAATTGGGTACGGATTTTCATTCAAAATTTTCAGACGTTTTGATCTGTATCTTTTTATCAGTTAATATTTTGTTAAGACATATATAACGAAAGTGGTAGAGAATTAAGAGTTCTTTCCAACAAAATCAAAAATAAGGGGCTAGCCCCTATATTTAGGGGCCAAAACACTCGTAAACTCTATTACAAATAACTTTAAAATGATAAAGATTTTGTAATGCATTATAGAAGCAAAGTTGTTGACCGTAACAATATATATCAGGAAAAATTATTGCCACGCCCATTTATTACGTAATTAGGGATTTATAGGGGCCAACGTTCTCAAACTTTGATACAATTTATCTAAAGAACGAGACATATTTTGTTAAGCATTGTAGAAGAGAAAATATTTGTATTGATAATTTAAATTGATTCCACTAATCAAAACACCAATGTCTGTCCCCATTAAGGATCTAGAGGGCTGACCCCTAAAAGATTCAATCATTTATATCCCAAATGTGAACAACAATTTTAGATAGGTGTAAGAACAAAAATTGTTAGTATTCTTAAGACCTTTCCAACAAAATCAAGAAAAAGGGGCTGGCCCCTTTAATTAGGGGCCAATAAACTTCTAAACTCTATTACAAATAACTTAAAAACGATCAAGATTATGTAATGCAGTATAGAAGCAAAGTTGTTGATCATAACAATATCTATCTGAAAAAATCATTGCCACGCCCATTTATTACGTAACTAAGAATCATTAGGGGCCAAAGTACTTGAACTTTGACACAATATATATCTTGAGAAGGAGACATATTTTGTTAAGCATTGTAGAAGAGAAAATGCCTGCATTAATGGTTTTAATCGATTCCACTTATCAAAACACCAATGTCTGTCCCCATTAAGGTTCTACAGGGCTGGCCCCTAAAATACTCAATCGTTTGTATCTCAAAAATGAACAACAATTTAAGATAGGTTTAAGAAACAAAAATAATAGTATTCTTAAGACCTTTTCAATGAAATCTAGAAAAAGGCTTTGGCCCTTTACATTAGGGGCCAAAATACTCCTAAACTCCATGACAAATAACTTAAAAACGATAAAGATTTTGTAATGCATTATAGAAGCAAAGTTGTTGATCGTAACAATTAATGTCTGCTTGAAAAACTTTTTGGCACACCCATTTATTACTTAATTAGGGATTTATAGTAGCCAAAGTCATTGAACTTTTCAAAACATTGAACGGAAGACCTACTCGTTACTCGTAACGAGATCTAGTTATTATTATTATTATTTTTTTCCAAATTTTGTGCACGCGATTTCTCGAAAACTATTCGACCGATTTCAACCATTTTTTCGCAGATGATGGAACGTGACTTGAATTTTATATGTTTTTGAAATTATTTCCGTCGTCATTTCCGGTCCCGATTTACGGCCGATTTTTCAATTTTTTACGACCCATTTTGTGCACAGGTGATCTCCAAAACTATCAGAGATATGACTGTGAAATTTTCAGGATAGGTAGTCTATAGTTTGAAGTTGTGCCCTATTATGTCGTTTTATGGCAGTGGCGCCTTATCTTGGAGCTCGCCTAGGCTCGAAAATTGGGCACCAATTTTCATTCAAAATTTTCATACGTTTTGATCTGTATCTTTTTATCTGTTGATATTTTGTTAAGACATATATAATAAAAGTGGTAGAGAATCAACAGTTCTTTCCAACAAAATCAAGAAAAAGGGGCTGGCCCCTTTGTTTAGGGGCCAAGACACTTGTAAACTCTATTTTTTCCCCTTTTTTGTCCGCAAAATTTCTCAGAGATGGCTAGATATATCTTCTTGAAATTTTCAGAAGTGATGGAAAATATTGATATCTCTAGGAGATTTTTTCATTTTTTCAAAATTTTGTTCCGGTCGTCCGTTTCCTGTCCCGCGACAGAAAGCTTGTCTAATCGAGATCTCAGAAACGAAAAAGACTTGAACGTCCAAACTTTGTGGGATGATAGACCTATAGTTGTAGATGTGTTTAAACTATTTTGTTTTGTTCGTCGTAGCTTCCGGTCGTCACCGGAAGTACTTCAAAATTTATTTTATTTACGTTACTTATTGATTTTACATAAAATAAATATATTAGTATTATTCCTTACATAAGTCATCTATCCGATGTTAGATAAACAAAAAAAATCTACTTCCGGTGAGATATCTCAATAATCTCAGTTTACTTTTTTAAAACAGATTTTGTATCTTCGAGATCTCAGAACCTGTAAGTGACCAAGACACAAAACTTTTACTGGTGATAGACATTTGATAGAAGATGTTCTTAAACAGTTTCATTTTGTCGACCGTCACTTCCGGTCCACACCAGAAGAGTTCAAACAAATCAAGCTGTTTATCAGTTTTACAGTTTTCCTTTAATAGTTTTAGTTAGCTAGATATATTATAATGTAAGATAGGTAAGTATACAAGAAATATTATATTTAATTTTCATTGAGCACTTCCGTTTGTCCGCTTCCTGCCCCGAAACAAAAAACCTTTTCTCCACGAAATCTCAGAAATGGTATAGACTTAAGCAAACAAACTTTGTGGTTTGATAATAATATGTATGTTCATGTGTTTACACCTTTTTGTTTTATCCGGCGTAATTTCCGGTCGTCACAGGAAGTACGCCAAAATTTGATTTTTCAAAAATATTTTGGTTTTGTTCGCATGGAAGTAACATTTTAGCGATAGAAATACAAAAGGCCATGTACACATGGTTAAATAAACGAAAAAATTATTTTTCCGGTTAGACATCTCAAATATCTCAGGTATCTTTCTTTTTTAAAAAAAATTGAACCCGCGAGATCTCTGAAACTGCAAGAGATCAAAATACAAGACTTTTATGTATGATAGGCATTTGATTGGAACATGTAACAAAAAATTGAACATTCAAACTTTGAGAAAAGACAGAACAATGTATGAGGATATGTTTACTATGTTCTGTCTGATCTGGCGTAACTTCCGATCGTCACAGAAAATACTCAAAAATTGACTTATTGTCTTTTTGTTTTGTTTTACATAGAAATAATTACTAGGAAATTCCTTTACATTATATATTATATCCATTTTCTTTTTACAAGAGAAATGCATTTTTTTGAAGGATTAATGCATGAGGAACGGAAGACCTTTTTGTTGCTATAGCAACAAGAGTCTAGTTATTATTATTATTTTTCTTTTCCACAAAATTTGTGCACGGGATTTCTCGAAAACTATTCGACCGATTTCTACAATTTTCTCACAGATAATTGGACTTCATATGATCTTCATACATTTTTGATGATTTTCCTGTCGTCACTTCCGGTACCGATTTATCGGCCATTTTGTTCATTTTTACGACCTATTGTGCACACAAAAACTCAAAAACTATCAGAGATATGAATATGAAATTTTCAGGATAGTTAGACCATAGTTTGAAGATGTGCCCATTGTTTTTGTTTTACTCCTGTGGCGCCATTTCTTGGAGCTCGCTATGGCTCGAAAATTAGGTCCGAATTTTGAATCAAAATTTTCACACGTTTTGATCTGTATCTTTTTATCAGTTGATATTTTGCTAAGTTATATATAACAAAAGTGATAGAGAATCAAGAGTTCTTTCCAACAAAATAATGAAAAAGGGGCTGGCCCCATTATTGAGGGGCCAACACACTCGTAAACTCTATGACAAATAACTTAAAAAGGATAAAGATTTTGTAATGCATTAAAGAAGCAAAGTTGTTGATCGTAATAATATCTATCAGAATAAATCATTGCCACGCCCATTTATGACGTAATTAGGGATTTTTAGGGGCCAAAGAATTTAAACTTTGACGCAATATATCTATAGAAGGAGACATATTTTGTTAAGCATTGTAGAAGAGAAAATGTTTGTATTAATGATTCTAATCGATTCCACTTATCAAAACACCAATGTATGTCCCCATTAAGGATCTACAGGACTGGCCTCTAAAATATTCAATCATTTGTATCTCAAAAATGAACAACAATTTTTGATTGGTGTAAAAACAAAAATTGTTAGTATCCTTAAGACCTTCCCAACAAAGTAAAAAAAAAGGGGCTGGACCCTTCCTGTACCGATTTATCGGCCATTTTTTTCATTTTTACGACCTATTTTGTGCACACAAAAACTCTCAGAGATATGAATATGAAATTTTCAGGATAGTTAGACCATAGTTTGAAGTTGTGCCCATTGTTTTTGTTTTTCTCCTGTGGCGCCATTTCTTGGAGCTCGCTATGGCTCGAAATTTGGGAACGGATTTTTAATCAAAATTTTCACACGTTTTGATCTGTATCTTTTTATCAGTTGATATTTTGTTGAGACATATTTAACAAAAGTGGTAGAGTATGAAAAGTTCTTTTAATGGATATCACGGAAAAGGGGCTAGCCCCTTTAATTAGGGGCCAAGAAACTCGTAAACTTTATTACAAATAACTTAAAAACGATAAAGATTTTGTAATGCATTATAGAAGCAAAGTTGTTAATCATACCAATATCTGTCAGAAAAAATCATTGCCACGCCCATTTATTACGTAACTAGGGATTATTAGGGGCCAAAGTCCTTAAACTTTGACGCAATATATCTAGAGAAGGAGACATATTTTGTGAAGCATTGTAGAAGAGAAAATGTCTGCATTGATAATTTTAATCGATTGCACTTATCAAAACATCAATATCTGTCCCCATTAAGGATTTACAGGGCTGACCCCTAAAAGATTCAATCATTTATATCTCAAAAATGAACAACAATTTTAGATAGCTGTAAGAACAAAATTGTTAGTATCCTTAAGACCTTTCCAACAAAATCAAGAAAAAGGGGCTGGACCCTTTAATTAGGGGCCAAAAGACTCGTAAACACTATTACAAATAACTGAAAAATGATAAAGATTTTGTAATGCATTATAGCAGCAAAGTTGTTGATCATAACAAATTCTATCAGAAAAAATCATTGCCACGCCCATTTATTACGAAACTATGGATTTTTAGGGGCCAAAATCCTTAAACTTTGACGCAATATATCTAGAGAAGGAGACATATTTTGTTTAGCATTGTAGAAGAGAAAATGTCTGCATTGATGATTTCAATCGATGCCACTAATCAAAACACCAATGTATGTTCCCATAAAGGATTTACAGGGCTGACCCCTAAAAGATTCAATCATTTATATCTCAAATATGAACAACAATTTAAGATAGGTGTAAGAACAAAAAAAGTTACTATACTTAAGATCTTTCCAACAAAATCAAGAAAAAGGGACTGGCCCCTTTCATTAGGGGCCAACACACTCGTAAACTCTATTACAAATAACTTAAAAACGATAAAGATTTTGTAATGCATTATAGAAGCAAAGTTGTTGATCATAACAATATCTATCAGAAAAATCATTGCCAGCCCATTTATTACGTAACTAGGGATTTTTAGGGGCCAAAGTCCTTAAACTTTGACGCAATATATCTAGAGAAGGAGACATATTTTGTTAAGCATTGTAGAAGAGAAAATGTCTGCATTGATAATTTTAATCGATTCCACTTATCAAAACACCAATATATGTCCCCATTAAGGATTTACAGGGCTGACCCCTAAAAGATTCAATCATTTATATCTCAAAAATGAACAACAATTTTTGATAGGTGTAAGAACAAAAATTGTTAGTATTCTTAAGACCTTTCCAACAAAATCAAGAAAAAGGGGCTGGCCCGTTTAATTAGGGGCCAATAAACTCGTAAACTCTATTACAAATAACTTAAAAACGATCAAGATTTTGTAATGCATTATCGAAGCAAAGATGTTGATCGTAGCAATGTCTATCTGAAAAATCATTGTCACGCCCATTTATTACGTAACTAGGGATTTTTAGGGGCCAAAGTCCTTACATTTTTGACGCAATATATCTAGAGAAGGAGACATATT
This sequence comes from Magallana nippona, assembly GCA_033439105.1. Classification (NCBI taxonomy): domain Eukaryota; kingdom Metazoa; phylum Mollusca; class Bivalvia; order Ostreida; family Ostreidae; genus Magallana; species Magallana nippona. The sequence continues at coordinate 31,992,133 of CM065918.1, read as the reverse complement.
TTGTTTAGCATTGTAGAAGAGAAAATGTCTGCATTGATGATTTCAATCGATGCCACTAATCAAAACAACAATGTATGTTTCCATAAAGGATTTACAGGGCTGACCCCTAAAAGATTCAATCATTTATATCTCAAATATGAACAACAATTTAAGATAGGTGTAAGAACAAAAAAAGTTACTATACTTTCCAACAAAATCAAGAAAAAGGGACTGGCCCCTTTCATTAGGGGCCAACACACTCGTAAACTCTATTACAAATAACTTAAAAACGATAAAGATTTTGTAATGCATTATAGAAGCAAAGTTGTTGATCATAACAATATCTATCAGAAAAATCATTGCCAGCCCATTTATTACGTAACTAGGGATTTTTAGGGGCCAAAGTTCTTAAACTTTGACGCAATATATCTAGAGAAGGAGACATATTTGGTAAGTATTATAGAAGAGAAAATGTCTGCATGGATGGTTCTAATCGATTCCACTTATCAAAACACCAATATCTGCCCCCATTAAGGATCTATAGGACTGGCTCCTCAAATATTCAATCGTTTATATCTCAAAAATTAACAGCAATTTTTGATAGGTTTACGAACAAAAAATGATAGTGTTCTTAAGACCTTTTCAATAAACTCAAGAAAAAGGGACTGGCCCTTAAAATTAGGGGCCAAGATATTAGTAAACACTATTACAAATAACTTAAAAACGATCAAGATTGTGTAATGCATTATAGAAGACAAGTTCTTGATCGTAACAAAGTCTGTTTGAAAAACTCTTTGCCACAACCATTTATTATTTAATTAGGGATTTATAGGAGCCAAAGTCCTTAAACTTTTTAAAAAATTGAACGGAAGACCTACTCGTTACTCGTAACGAGATCGTATCTAGTTATTATTATTATTATTATTTTTCTTTTCCACAAATTTTGTGCACGCGATTTCTCGAAAACTATCGGACCGATTTCCACAATGTTTTCACAGATGATTGGACTTCATATGATCTTCATACATTTTTGATAATTTTCCTGTCGTCACTTCCGGTACCGATTTATCGGCCATTTTGTTCATTTTTACGACCTATTTTGTGCACACAAAAACTCAAAAACTATCAGAGATATGAATATGAAATTTTCAGGATAGTTAGACCATAGTTTGAAGTGGTGCCCATTGTTTTTGTTTTACTTCTGTGGCGCCATTTCTTGGAGCTCGTTATGGCTCGAAAATTGGGTACGGATTTTTAATCAAAATTTTCACACGTTTTGATCTGTATCTTCTTATCGGTTGATATTTTGTTGAGATATAAGTGGTAGAGTATGAAAAGTTCTTTTCCCCGATATCACGGAAAAGGGGCTAACCCCTTTAATTAGGGGCCAAGAGACTCGTAAACTCTATTACAAATAACTTAAAAACGATAAAGATTTTGTACTGCATTATGGAAGCAAAGTTGTTGAACATAACAATATCTGTCAGAAAGAAATCATTGCCACGCCCATTTATTACGTAACTAGGGATTTTTAAGGGCCAAAAACCTTAAATTTTGACGCAATATATCTAGAGAAGGAGACATATTTTGTTAAGCATTGTAGAAAAGAAAATGTCTGCATTGATAATTTTAATCGATTCCACTTATCAAAACATCAATATCTGTCCCCTTTAAGGATTTACAGGGCTGACCTCTCAAAGATTTAATCAATTATATCTAAAAAATGAACAACAATTTTAGATAGGTGTAAGAACAAAAATTGTTAGTATCCTTAAGACCTTTCCAACAAAATCAAGAAAATGGGGCTGACCCCTTTAATTAGGGGCCAATAAACTCGTAAACTCTATTACAAATAACTTAAAAACGATCAAGATTTTGTAATGCATGATCGAAGCAAAGATGTTGATCGTAGCAATGTCTATCTGAAAAATCATTGCCACGCCCATTTATTACGTAACTAAGGATTATTAGGGGCCAAAGTCCTTAAACTTTGACGGAATATATCTAAAGAACGAGACATATTTTGTTAAGCATTGTAGAAGAGAAAATGTCTGCATGGATGGTTCTAATCGATTGCACTTATCAAAACATCAATATCTGTCCCCATTAAGGATTTACAGGGCTGACCCCTAAAAGATTCAATCATTTATATCTCAAAAATGAACAACAATTTAAGATAGGTGTAAGAACAAAAAATGTTACTACCCTTAAGATCTTTCCAACAAAATCAAGAAAAAGGGACTGGCCCCTTTCATTAGGGGCCAATACACTCGTAAACTCTATTACAAATAACTTAAAAACGATAAAGATTTTGTAATGCATTATAGAAGCAAAGTTGTTGATCGTAACAATATCTATCAGAAAAAAACATTGCCAGCCCATTTATTACGTAACTAGGGATTTTTAGGGGCCAAAGTCCTTAAACTTTGACGCAATATTTCTAGAGAAGTAGACATATTTTTGTGAAGTATTATAGAAGAGAAAATATCTGCATGGATGGTTCTAATCGATTCCACTTATAAAACACCAATGTCTGTCCCCATTAAGGATCTATAGGACTGGCCCCTAAAATATTCAATCGTTTATATCTCAAAAACTAACAACAATTTTGTATAGGTTTACGAACAAAAAATGATAGTATTCTTAAGACCTTTTCAATGAACTCAAGAAAAAGGGGCTGGCCCTTAAAATTACGGGCTAAGATACTAGTAAACACTATTACAAATAACTTAAAAACGATCAAGATCGTGTAATGCATTATAGAAGACAAGTTGTTGATCGTAACAAAGTCTGTTTGAAAAACTCTTTGCCACAACCATTTATTATTTGATTAGGGATTTATAGGAGCCAAAGTCCTTAAACTTTTTAAAAAATTGAACGGAAGACCTACTCGTTACTCGTAACGAGATCGTATCTAGTTATTATTATTTTTCTTTTCCACAAATTTTGTGCACGCGATTTCTCAAAAACTATTCGACCGATTTCCACAATATTTTCACAGATGATTGGACTTCATATGATCTTCATACATTTTTGATAATTTTCCTGCCGTCAATTCCGGTACCGATTTATCGGCCATTTTTTTCATTTTTACGACCTATTTTGTGCACACAAAAACTCAAAAACTATCAGAGATATGAATATGAAATTTTCAGGATAGTTAGACCATAGTTTGAAGTTGTGCTCATTGTTTTTGTTTTACCCCTGTGGCGCCATTTCTTGGAGCTCGCTATGGCTCGAAAATTGGGTCCGAATTTTGAATCAAAATTTTCACACGTTTTGATCTGTATCTTTTTAACAGTTGATATTTTGTTAAGACATATATAACAAAAGTGGTAGATTATTAAAAGTTCTTTTCATCGATATCAAGGAAAAGGGGCTGGCCCCTTGAACTTGGGGCCAAGAGACTCGTAAAGTATATTATAAATAACTTAAAAACTTTAAAGATTTTGTAATGCGTTGTAGAAGCAAAGTTGTTGATTGTAACAATATCAATCTGAACCCTCAATGCCACACCCATTTATGACGTAAAAAGGGATTTTTAGGGGCCAATTATCTCAAACTTTGATACAATATATCTAGAGAACGAGACATATTTTGTTTAACATTGTAGAAGAGAAAATGTTTGTATTGATGATTTAAATCGATTCCACTAATCAAAACACCAATGTCTGTCCCCATTAAGGATCTACAGGGCTGGCCCCTAAAATACCCAATCGTTTGTATCTCAAAAATGAACAACAATTTTAGACAGGTTTACGAAACAAAAATAATAGTATTCTTAAGACCTTTTCAATGAAATCTAGAAAAAGGGTTTGGCCCTTTAAATTAGGGGCCAAGATACTCCTAAACTCCATGACAAATAACTTAAAAACGATAAAGATTTTGTAATGCATTATAGAAGCAAAGTTGTTGATCGTAACAATGTCTGCTTGAAAAACTTTTTACCACACCCATTTATTACTTAATTAGGGATTTATAGTAGCCAAAGTCATTAAACTTTTCAAAACATTGAACGGAAGACCTACTCGTTACTCGTAACTAGATCTAGTTATTATCATTTTTCTTTTCCACAAATTTTGTGCACGCGATTTCTCGAAAACTATTCGACCGATTTCCACAATTTTTTCACAGATGATTGGACTTCATATGGTCTTCATACATTTTTGATAATATTCTTGTCGTCACTTCCGGTACCGATTTATCGGCCATTTTGTTCATTTTTACGACCTATTTTGTGCACACAAAAACTCAAGTTTCAGAGATATGAATATGAAATTTTCAGGATAGTTAGACCATAGTTTGAAGTTGTGCCCATTGTTTTTGTTTTACTCCTGTGGCGCCATTTCTTGGAGCTCGCTTTGGCTCGAAAATTGGGTACGGATTTTTAATCAAAATTTTCACACGTTTTGATCTGTATCTTTTTATCAGTTGATATTTTGTTAAGACATATATAACAAAAGTGGTAGAGTGTTAAAAGTTCTTTTCACTGATATCACCAAAAAGGGGCTAGCCCCTTTAATTAGGGGCCAAGAGACTCGTAAACTCTATTACAAATAACTTAAAAACGATAAAGATTTTGTAATGCATTATAGAAGCAAAATTGTTGATTATAACAATATCTGTCAGAAAAAATCATTGCCACGCCCATTTATTACTTAATAAGGGACTTTTAGGGGCCAAAATCCTTAATGTTTGACGTAATATATCTAGAGAAGGAGACATATTTTGTTAAGCATTGTAGAAAAGAAAATGTCTGCATTGATGATTTTAATCGATTCCACTTATCAAAACACCAATATCTGTCCCCATTAAGGATTTACAGGGCTGACCCCTAAAATATTAATCATTTATATCTCAAAAATGAACAACAATTTTAGGTAGGTGTAAGAACAAAAATTGTTAGTATTCTTAAGACCTTTCCAACAAAATCAAGAAAAAGGGGCTGGCCCCTTTAATTAGGGGTCAATAAACTCGTAAACTCTATTACAAATAACTTATAAACGATCAAGATTTTGTAATGCATTATAGAAGCAAAGTTGTTGATCATAACAATATCTATCAGAAAAAATCATTGCCACGCCCATTTATTACGTAACTAGGGATTTTTTGGGGCCAAAATCCTTAAGTTTTGACGCAATATATCTAAAGAAGCATTAAGCATTGTAGAAGAGAAAATGTCTGCATTGATGATTTTAATCGATTCCACTTATCAAAACACCAATATCTGTCCCCATTAAGGATTTACAGGGCTGACCCCTAAAATATTAATCATTTATATCTCAAAAATGAACAACAATTTTAGGTAGGTGTAAAAACAAAAATTGTTAGTATTCTTAAGACCTTTCCAACAAAATCAAGAAAAAGGGGCTGGCCCCTTTAATTAGGGGTCAATAAACTCGTAAACTCTATTACAAATAACTTATAAACGATCAAGATTTTGTAATGCATTATAGAAGCAAAGTTGTTGATCATAACAATATCTATCAGAAAAAATCATTGCCACGCCCATTTATTACGTAACAAGGGATTTTTAGGGGCCAAAATCCTTAAATTTTGACGCAATATATCTAGAGAAGGAGACATATTTTGTTAAGCATTGTAGAAGAGTCTGTATTCATGATACTAATCGGTTCTACTAATCAAAACACCAATGTCTGTCCCCATTAAGGATCTAAAGGGCTGACCCCTTAAATAATCAATCATATGTATCTAAAAAATGAACAACAATTTAAGATAGGTGTAAGAACACAAAATGTTTGTATTTGAGACACCTTTCGAATGAACTCAAGAAAAAGGGGCTGGCCCCTCAAATTAGGGTCCAAGAGACTCGTAAACTCTATCACAAATATCTTGAAAGCAAGATTTTGTGATGCACTATAGAAGCAAAGTTGTTGATCGTAACAATATCAGTTTGTAAAACTCATTCCAACACCCATTTGTGACGTAATTGGGGATTTTAGGGGACCAAAAGCTTAAATCTTTAATGTGCTGTATGTGAAAAAGCAAAACAGTTTGTTAAGCATTGTAAATGATATTGACAATCTTATACATTATCTGAAAGGGAGGAGGTGAGGGAGAATTCCGAAATTTTATTGATATTTTAATCATATGGTTTATAAAATTGAACGGAAGACTTACTCGTTACTCGTAACGAGATCGTATCTAGTTAAGGTCTTCCGTTTCCAACGGAAGACCTTATTGTTTTCGTACTGTTTCTTATTATTAAGGTCTTCCGTTTCCAACGGAAGACCTTATTGTTATGGCTTTGTTTCTTTTCCTCTATTATTATTATTATTATTTTTTTTTTCTCCCACGTTTTCTCAAAAACGCTTCAGCCGATTTTGATGAAATTTTTAGATCTTATTCATGACAAAATTTGTAAGAAAATTACACGAGTTTTTTTTGGTCGTCACTTCCGGTCCCGAGATATTAAAGATTTTATGTTTTTGCTTGTTCACGATTTTTCTCCAAAAGTATTTAAGATAGAACTTTCAAATTTTCAGGGATGGTAGAAAGTGTCCTGCCGCAGTGCCCTTCGCACATCCGAACGTCCGCCGTCACTTCCGGTCGGCACCGGAAGGAAACAAAAAACAGTCAATTTTCAACTTTTTTGTTTTGAAATTTTTTAATATTATTGTTCGATAGAGACGCTTTAATAACTTCAGAATATGAAATTTGTTTTAAAATCGATCCACGCATTCTCGAGATTTTGGGCTCCAAAGTCCTGAAGCGAGAGTCCGCGTAGCTCAGTCGTTAGAGTGGTGGACTTTGGCCCAGGCGACCCGGGTTCAGTCCCCGAGTGCCGAATATTTTTTCTTCCTTAATTGTGTTAAGGTTTATAATATTATATTTGAAATGATAGATTTTACTTATTTCCAATATAATTTTATCAAAAATCACAATAATAGCGACTTTTTAAAGATTAATTTAAGTATAATTATATGTCTATTGAAATTCTTATAGAGGGTTTAATGGAATTTAATAACATGTTTAGAAATGATAAAAAAAAGAACAACTATCCCTCTAGGCTATTTTATGGTGCACTCAAACGGAAGACCTCTTGTTGCTCGCAACAAGCGTCTAGTTATTATTATTATTATTATTATTTTTTTCCACGAATTTTGTGCACGCGATTTCTCGTGAACTATCCTGCCGATCTCAGCCATTTTTTCACAGATGATTGCCTGTGGTCATAATTCTAGAAGTTTTTTAAAATTTTGAAATCGTCACTTCCGGTTCCGACTTACGGCCGATTTTGTAAGTTTTTACGACCCATTTTGTGCAGACATAAACTCAGAGACTATCAAAGACATAAATGTGAAATTTTCAGGATAGGTAGACTATAGTTTGAAGTTGTGCACCATATAATTTTTATACGCCAACGGCGCCATTTCTTGGAGCTCGCTATGGCTCGAAAATTGGGTACGGATTTTTAATCAAAATTTTCACACGTTTTGATCTGTATCTATTTATCAGTTGATATTTTGTTAAGACATATATAACAAAAGTGGTAGAAATTTAAAAGTTCTTTTTACCGATATCACGAAAAAGGGGCTAGCCCCCTTTTTTAAGGGCCAAGACACTCGTAAACTCTATTACAAATAACGTAAAAACGATTAAGATTTTGTAATGCATTATAGAAGCAAAGTTGTTGATCATAACAATATCTATCAGAAAAAATCATTGCCACGCCCATTTATTACGTAACTAAGGATTTTTAGGGGCCAAAATCCTTAAATTTTGATGCAATATATCTAAAGAAGGAGACATATTTTGTTAAGCATTGTAGAAGAGAAAATATCTGCATTGATAATTTTAATCGATTGCACTTATCAAAAAACCAATATCTGTCCCCATTAAGGATTTACAGGGATGACCCCTAAAAAATTCAAACATTTATATCTCAAAAATGAACAACAATTTTAGATAGGTGTAAGAACAAAAATTGTTACTATTCTTAAGGCCTTTCCAACAAAATCAAGAAAAAGGGGCTGGCCCCTTTACTCAGGGGCCAAGAGACTCGTAAACTCTATTACAAATAACTTAAAAACGATCAAGAATTGTAATGCATTATAGAAGCAAAGTTGTTGATCATAACAATATCTATCTGAAAAAATCATTGCCACGCCCATTTATTACGTAACTAAGAATTATTAGGGGCCAAAGTCCTTAAACTTTGACGCAATATATCTGGAGAAGGAGACATATTTTAAGCATTGTAAAAGGTAAAATGTCTGCATTGATGGTTCTAATCGATTCCACTGATCAAACTAAATGTATGTCCCCATTAAGGATCTACAGGGCTGGCCCCTAAAATACTCAATCGTTTGTATCTCAAAAATGAACAACAATTTTAGATAGGTTTAAGAAACAAAAATAATAGTATTCTTAAGACCTTTTCAATGAAATCTAGAAAAAGGGTTTGGCCCTTTAAATTAGCGGCCAAGATACTCCTAAACTCCATGACAGATAACCTAAAAACGATAAAGATTTTGTAATGCATTATAGAAGCAAAGTTGTTGATTGTAACAATGTCTGCTTGAAAAACTTTTTGCCACACCCATTTATGATTTAATTAGGGATTTATAGTAGCCAAAGTCATTAAACTTTTCAAAACATTGAACGGAAGACCTACTCGTTACTCGTAACGAGATCTAGTTATTATTATTATTATCATTATTATTTTTTTTTTTTCTCCAAATTTTGTGCACGCGATTTCTCAGAAACTATTCAACCAATTTCGACCATTTTTTCAGAGATGATGAGACGTGATCTGAATTTTATATGTTTTTGAAATTTTTGTTGTCGTCACTTCTGGTACCGAGTTACGGCCGATTTTGTAATTTTTTACGACCCATTTTGTGCAGAGCTGATCTCAGAAACTATTAGATATATGACAACGAAATTTTCAGGATAGGTAGACCATAGTTTGAGGTTATGCACTATTATGTTGTTTTACGCAAGTGGCGCCATTTCTTGGAGCTCGCCTTGGCACGAAAATTGGGTACGAATTTTGAATCAAAATTTTTGAACGTTTTGGTCTGCATCTTTTTATCAGTTGATATTTTGTTAATACATATATAACAAAAGTGGTAGAGAATCAAAAGTTCTTTCCAACAAAATCAAAAAAAAGGGGCTGGCCCCTTTAATAAGGGGTCAATAAACTCGTAAACTCTATTACAAATAACTTATAAACGATCAAGATTTTGTAATGCATTATAGAAGCAAAGTTGTTGATCATAACAATATCTATCGGAAAAAATGATTGCCACGCCCATTTATTACGTAACTAGGGATTTTTAGGGACCAAAGTCCTTAAACTTTGACGCAATATACCTAGATAAGGAGACTTATTTTGTTAAGCATTGTAGAAGAGAAAATGTCTGTATTGATGATTCTTATCGATTCAACTAATCAAAACACCAATGTACGTCCCCATTAAGGATTTACAGGTCTGGCCCCTAAAATATTCAATCATTTGTATCTCAAAAATGAACAACAATTTTAGATAGGTGTAAGAACAAAAATTGTTAGTATTCTTAAGACCTGTTCAAGGAAATCAAGAAAAAAGGGCTGTCCCTTTAAATTAGGGGCCACGATACTCGCAAACTCTATTACAAATAACTTAAAAACGATCAAGATTTTGTATTGCATTATAGAAGCAAAGTTGTTGATCATAACAATATCTATCAGAAAAAATGATTGCCACGCCCATTTATTACGTAACTAGGGATTTTTAGGGACCAAAGTCCTTAAACTTTGACGCAATATACCTAGATAAGGAGACTTATTTTGTTAAGCATTGTAGAAGAGAAAATGTCTGCATTGATGATTCTTATCGATTCCACTAATCAAAACACCAATTATGTCCCCATTAAGGATTTACAGGGCTGGCCCCTAAAATATTCAATCGTTTGTATCTCAAAAATGAACAAGAATTTTAGATAGGTTTAAGAACAAAACATGTTAGTATTCTTAAGACCTGTTCAAGGAAATCAAGAAAAGGGGGCTGTCCCTTTAAATTAGGGGCCACGATACTCGTAAACTCTATGACAAATAACTTAAAAAGGATCAAGATTTTGTATTGCATTATAGAAGCAAAGTTGTTGATCATAACAATATCTATCTGAAAAAATCATTGCCACGACCATTTATGACGTAACTAGAGATTTTTAGGGGCCAAAATCCTTAAATATTGACGCTATATATCTAGAGAACGAGACATATTTTGTTAAGCATTGTAGAACAGAAAATGTCTGCTTTGATGATTCTAATCGATTCCACTAATCAAAACACCAACATATGTCCCCATTAAGGATCTACAGGACTGGCCCCTAAATTATTCAATCATTTATATCTCAAAAATGAACAACAATTTTAGATAGGTGTAAGAACAAAAAATGTTAGTATTCTTAAGACCTTTTCAAGGAAATCATTAAAAAGGGGCTGGTCCCTATAATTAGGGGCCAAGACACTCGTAGACTCTATTACAAGTAACTGAAAAATGATAAAGATTTTGTTATGCATTATAGAAGCAATGTTGTTGATCGTAACAATATCTATCAGAAAAAATCATTGCCGCGCCCATTTGTTACGTAATAAGGGATTTTTAGGGGCCAAAGTACTGAAACTTTGACACAATATATCTAGAGAAGGAGACATATTTTGTTAGGCATTGTAGAAGAGAAAATGTTTGCATTATTGATTTTAATCGATTCCACTAATCAAAACACCAATGTCTGTCTCCATTAAAAATATAAAGGGCTGGCCACTTAAATATTCAATCATTTGTATTTAAAAAATGAACAACAATTTAAGATAGGTGTAAGAACAGAAAATGTTAGTATTCGTGATACCTTTCGAATGAACTCAAGAAGAAGAGGCTGGCCCCTTAAATTAGGGTTCAAGGCACTCGTAAAGTCTCCAACACATAACTTAAATGCGATCAAGATTTTGTAATGCATTATAGAAGCAAGTTGTTGATCGTAACAATTTGTAAAACTCATTGCCATACCCATTGATGACGTAATTAGGGATTTTAGGGTACTAAAATCTTAAATCTTTTATGTGCTGTATGTGAAAAAGCAAAACACTTTGTTAAGCATTGTAAAGGATATTGACAATCGTATACATGATCTGAAAGGGAGGAGTTGAGGGGAAATTCTGAAATTTCATTGATATTTTAATCATATCGTTTAAATAATTGAACGGAAGACCTACTCGTTACACGTAACGAGATCGTATCTAGTTATTATTATTTTTTTTTTCCAAATTTTGTGCACGCGATTTCTCGAAAACTATTCGACCGATCTCGGTCATTTTTTCACAGATGATTGGACGTTATCTAAACTTCATACTTTTTTTTTCATTTTTTGGGTCGTCACTTCCGGTACTGAATTATCGGCCATTTTGTATTTTTTGACGACTCATTTTGTGCAGCTATAAACTCAGAAACTATCAGAGATATGACTATGAAATTTTCAGGATAGGTAGACTATAGTTTGAAGTTGTGCAGCATGTAGTTGTATTACGCCAGTGGCACCATTTCTTGGAGCTCGCCTAGGCACGAAAATTGGATACGAATTTTTAATTAAAATTTTCAGACGTTTTGGTCTGCATCTTTTTATCAGTTGATATTTTGTTAAGACGTATATAACAAAAGTGGTAGAAAATCAAAAGTTCTTTCCAACAAAATCAAGAAAAAGGGGCTTTCCCCTTTAATTAGGGGCCAATACACTCGTAAACTCTATTACAAATAACTTAGAAACGATCATGATTTTGTAATGCATTATAGAAGCAAAGTTGTTGATCATAACAACATCTATCAGAAAAAATTATTGCCACGCCCATTTATTACGTAATTAGGGATTTTTAGGGGCCAAAGTCCTTAAACTTTGACGCAATATATTTAGAGAAGGAGACATATTTTGTTAAGTGTTGTAGAAAAGAAAATGTCTGCATGGATGATTTTAATCGATTCCACTAATCAAAACACCAATGTCTGTCCCCATTAAGGATCTACAGGGTGACCCCTAAAAGATTCAATCATTCATATCTCAAAAATGAACAATAATTTTAGATAGGCGTAAGAACAAAAATTGTTAGTATTCTTAAGACCTTATCAAAGAATCAAGAAAAAGGGGCTGGGGCCTTTAGTGAGGGGCAAAAACACTCGTAAACTCTATTACAAATAACATTAAAACGATCAAGATTTTGTAATGCATTATAGAAGCAAAGTTGTTGATCATAACAACTTCTATCAGAAAAAATCATTGCCACGCCCATTTATTACGTAATTAGGGATTTTTAGGGGCTAAAGTCCTTAAACATTGGCTCAATATATCTAGAAAAAGAGATATTTTTTGTTAAGCATTGTAGAAGAGAAAATGTTTGCATTGATGATTCTATTCGATTCCACTAATCAAAACACCAATGTCTGTCCCCATTAAGGATCTACAGGGCTGGTCCCTTAAATATTCAATCATTTGTATCTCAAAAATTAACAACAATTTAAGATAGGTGTAAGAACAAAAAATGTTAGTATTCTTAAGACCTTTTCAAGGAAATCAAGAAAAAGGGGCTGGCCCATTTAATTAGGGGCCAAGACACTCGTAAACTCTATTACAAATAACTTAAAAACGATCAAGATTTTTTACTGCATTGAAGAAGCAAAGTTGTTGATCGTAACAATATCTATCAGAAAAAATCATTGCCATGCCCATTTATTACGTAATAAGGGATTTTAAGGGGGCCAAAGTCCTTAAACTTCGACGCAATATCTCTAGAGGAGACATATTTTGTTAAGCATTGTAGAAGAGAAAATGTCTGTATTAATAATACTAATCGATACCACTAATCAAAACACCAATGTCTGTCTTCATTAAGGATCTAAAGGGCTGGCCCCTTAAATATTCAATCATTTGTATCTCAAAAATGAACAACAATTTAAGATAGGTGTAAGAACAAAAAAATTTAGCATTCGGGAGACCTTTTGAATGAAATAACGAAAAAGGGGCTGGCCCCTTAAATTAGGGTCCAAGTCACTCGTAAAGTCTCTTACACATAACTTAAAAACGATCAAGATTTTGTAATGCATTATAGATTCAAGTTGTTGACCGTAACAATATCACTTTATAAAACTCATTGCCACACACATTGATAACGTAAATAGGGATTTTAGGGTACTAAAATCTTAAATCTTTAATGTACTGTATGTGAAAAAGCAAAACACTTTGTTAAGCATTGTAAAGGAGATGGACAATTGTATCCATTATCTCAAAGGGAGGAGTTTAGGGGGAATTCTGAAATTTCATTGATATTTTAATCATATTGTTTAAAAAATTGAACGGAAGACCTACTCGTTACTCGTAACGAGATCGTATCTAGTTTTTCTTCTTTCTTTTCTTACCGAAATTTTTTCAAAAACCAATATCTCAAAAACGGTTCGACGGATTTTTACGAAAATTGCACAGATAGAAGTCAGTATCTTCAGCTATGAACTCGTATCTTTTTGCATATGACGTCATTTCCGTTCGTCAACGTCGTTCAATTTATTTTTTCAAAAATTTATTCTGTCCAGCAAATATTTAGAGAATGGTTGAAGATAGAAATTTGAAATTTTCAGCGATTATAGATATACCTGTGGAAGGTGCACTTAGGTTTGATGATTAACGTCCGTCACTTCCGATCGTCACCGGAAGGAAAGACAAAAAAATCGATTTTTTTCAACTTTTTTCTTTTTTGATATTTTTATGTAGGGTTGATGGTGACCCTTTTACTTATTCAGAATATATTATTTGTTTTAAAATCGATTAACGCATTCTCCAGATATGAAGCATCAAAGTCCTGAAGCGATAGTCCGACTAGCTCAGTCGTTAGAGTCGTGGACATGTGCCCACGCGACCCGGGTTCAAGTCCCCAGTGTTTAGATTTATAATTTTATGTTTAAAATGAAGGGTTTTATCTTATCTATTCAAAAATCGGACGGAAGACCCACTCGTTGCTCGCAACGAGAACGATCTAGTTATTATTATTATTCTCGACAAAGTTTCGTCAGCGATTTTTTGAAAACGGAAAGAAGTATTGAAACAATTATGTAATGGTTAAATAGCATTTTTTATTGACACGCGTATGTAAGGTTTTGGACTTCCTGTTCTTGTACTTCCGGTTTACACAAGCAAAATACTAGAAATTAAAAGAATCATTATATTGTTTTTATTTCTTTAACAAATTCAATCAAATTTTAGAATTAGATTCGTCTTGTCAAGATGTACAAAAGGTTTAGCGAGTTTCTATCTCTTACCCCAAACTTGAGAAAAGGGGGGATGAAAAAACAAAAAATTCAAAAAACCTTAGTAATGTTATAAGACGAATACACATTGTGAAGATGGTAGTAATTAACATATATTCCAAGTTTTATTAAAAAGTATTGAGTACTTCCGGTTTAATGGGCCGATGAAAATCGTCTATGGGAGTTTCTATGTTAAATTGAATTCACACGTGTAACGTTTTCGCAATCAGTTTTTAACCAAATATTTTTATATTTGATATTCATAATATGGGACCTAATGCGCAGACCGGGAAAGGTTCTGGAAATGAAAATCCGAAAAATAAGGGATCTGGAGGGGTCAATATACAAAACAGCCTTTTAGCTGTAACTTTTTTATTTTTTATCTGATTTTTAAAATATTTTCGGTTAACAGTTCAAAGTTGTGAAAACAATTTAAAAATTATCGTCCGAGGGGCCACTTTTTGACTCCTTATAGGGGTTTGAAAGTCCTAAAGATCACAACTTGTTTAAAATTCAAACTTTTGTTAAGAGAGAGTTATTTCGCTTTGCTCTAAGAGTGTAGGGCATTAATACTGTATGCATACCAAGTTTTGTGTCCGAGGAATGAATACTTACTTAAAAATGATTTTTTGAAAATATTCCTCTAGAAATTAAAAGTGTAACTACTTGTAAAATTCTAGAGTTATCTTTCTTTTGACAGTGCACTACTTACAAGTTCTTAGTTTAAGCAATTGGTTATACCAAGGCGTTCAAAAAATTGGGAAATAGTTTAGAAATGAATTTTCTGACATTTAAAATTAAAAAAAGGGAAACGGGGCTGTCGAAAAGCTCTTACTTTTTGTTGAAGACAAAAACAGGTCAAGTCAGGGCTTTTCGACTTCGGTCGAAAAGACCTATTGTTTTTGTTTTGTTTTATTAGGGCTTTTCGAATTTCGGTCGAAAAGACCTATTGTTTTTGTCTTTTTTATTATTATTATTATTCTCGACAAAGTTTCGTCAAGGATTTCTTGAAAACGGTAGGAGATATTGGAATTTTTATTGTACAGATTTGTAGCATTTCCTTATGACACGCTTATGAAACGTGATGGATTTCCAGTTCCGGTACTTTCGGTTTACACAAGGAAAAAAGTGGAAATTTAAAGAATCGATATCTTGTTCTTATTAATCATAGAAATTTAATGAAATTTTAGAATTTGATTCAACTTGTTCAGTTCTACCAAAAGTTAAGAGGTGATCTGTTTCTATTTCTCACCATTTTCGATATATTAAACCTCAAACTTTTGAAAAGGGGGATGAAACAAATTAAAATTTGAAAAAACGTAACAAAATGTAAACAATGCCTGTACATTGTTAAGAGAGGTGTTAATAATGTATATTTAAAGTTTCATTGAAAAATATTGAGTACTTCCGGTTTTATGAGCCGATGAAAATCGTCTATGGGAGTTTCTATGTTAAATTGAATTCACGCGTGTAACGTTTTCTCAATCAGTTTTCAACCAAATATTTTTATATTTGATATTCATAATATGGGATCTAATGTGCAGACCGGAAAATGTTCTGGAAATGAAATTCCGAAAAATAAGGGATCTGGAGGGGTCAATATTCAAAACAGCTCTTTATCTGTAACTTTTTTATTTTTCATCCGATTTTCAAAATCTTTTCGGTTAATAGTTTGGAATAAAGAGTACAATTTAGAAATTATGGTCCGAGGGGCCACTTTTTTTATTCCTTAATGGGGTTTTAAGGGCCTGAAAATGATAACTTTGTCACAATTCAAAAAAATGAATTTCAAGAGTTATCTCGCTTTGCACAATGAAATATAAGCATTAGAACTATGGGTATACCTAAAGTCTTGAATCATAAATTAGTACTTTCTAACATATGAATTTTAAAAAATTTTCTTCGAGAAATAAACGATATATTAGGATATAAAGTTCTGGAGTTGTCTTTCTTTGGGTATTTAAAGCTCTTACAAGTTCATGTATGGGAATAGGTTTATAAGATATGTTCTCATTTTATGATACACAATGTTTGAAAAAAAATAGGAATTTGAATAAGGGGCTTAAAGGGCTGTCGAAAAGCCCTTCCTTTTTGTTGAAGACAAAAACAGGTCTAGTTATTATTATTATTATAATTATTCTCCACAAAGTTTCGTCAGCGAATTTTTGAAAACAGAAAGAAATATTAAAACAAATATACAATGGTCTCATAGCATTTTTTCATGACACGCGTATGTAAGGTTTTGAACTTCCGGTTCCGGTACTTCCGGTTTACACATGCAAAATACTAGAAATAGAGAGAATCAATATATTGTTTTTATTTCTTGAACAAATTCAATCAAATTTTAGTATTAGATTCATCTTGTCCAGATGTATAGAAAGTTTAGTGGAGGCGAGTTTCTATCTCTTGCTACTTTTGAAATTTAAGGTCTCAAACTTGAGAAAAGGGGGGATGAAAAAACAAAAAATTCAAAAAACCTTAGGTATGTTACAGGACGAATAGACATTGTTTAGATAGTAGTAATTAACATATATTCCAAGTGTCATTGAAAAGTATTGAGCACTTCCGGTTTTATGAGCCGATGAAAATCGTCTATGGGAGTTTCTATGTTAAATTGAATTCACGCGTGTAACGTTTTCTCAAATAGCTTTCAACGAAATGTTTTTATATTTTACATTTACAATTTATGAACGAGTTGAGTCATAAACGAGTATTTTCTAACATATGAATTTTTAAAACTTTTCTTCAAGAAATAAACGATATATTTGGATATAAAGTTCTGGAGTTGTCTTTCTTTGGGTACTTAAAGTTCTTACAAGTTCATGTATGAGAATATGTGTATAAGATATGTTTTCATTTTATGATACACAATCTTTGAAAAAAAATAAGAATTTGAATAAGGGGCTTAAAGGGCTGTCGAAAAGCCCTTCCTTTTTGTTGAAGGGAAAAACAGGTCTAGTTATTATTATTATACTCGACAGTTTTTTGTCGGCGATTTTCAATGGGAGTTACAATGTTAAATTAAAATCACGCGTCGTTCGTTTTCTCAAAACAAAAATTCTGAGCAAATATTACAATATTTTATCTGCATAATGACTCCAACAGTCCGCAGACAGGAAAATGTTTTGGGTAGATAATTCGAAAAAATAAGGGGTCTGCAGGGGCAACGTTCAAAACAGCCCTTTAGCTGTTACTTTTTAATTTTTCGTCCGATTTTTACAATCTTTTCGGTTTATAGTTCAGAATAAAGAGTACAATCTAAAAATTATGGTCCGAGGGCCACTTTTTGACTCCTTATAGGGGTTTTAAAGGCCTAAATATCACAACATTTTTTAAATTCAGATATTTTTTTTAGAAAGAGTTATCTCGCTTTGCTATAAGAATGTATATGTATAATAGATACTCCAGGCATACCAAGTTTTATGTCCAAGAAATGACTGTTTACTTTAATATGATTTTTGAAAATATTCTTGAAGAAATTGAAAGTATACCTACTTATTAGAGTTCTAGAGTTATCTTTCTTTGACGTTGCATTCCTTATAAGTTATTGTGTATGCAACTAGTTCCACCAAAGCGTTGAAAAATTTGTGAAAAAAAGTTAGATATGATTTTTTCTGACCTTTTAAATGAAAATGGGAAAAACGGCTGTCGAAAAGCCCTTACTTTTTGTTGAAGACAAAAAACTTCTAGTTAGGGCTTTTAAGCTTTCAGTTGAAAAGACCTATTGTTATTCTGATGGTTTATTAGGGCTTTTCGACTTTCGGTTGAAAAGACCTATTGTTCTCGTCTTTTTTATTATTATTCTCGACAGGATTTATGTCAGCAATTTTTTGAAAACGGAAAGAAATAGCAAAACAATGATGCAAGAAACTTGAAGCAATTCCTAATGACACGCGTATGTAAGGTTTTGAACATCCTGTTCCGGTACTTCCGGTTTTCACAAGGAAAATACTTAAAATTGAATGAAACGGAATATCTTGCTTACTTTATGAGTTAAAGCATTCAGATTTTAGAATAAGATGTATTTTGTCTAGCTCTACAAAATTGTCAGCGTAGTCTTGTTTCTATATCTTATCGTTTTTGAGACACTGGGCCTCAAACTTGAAAAAAGGGGGGATGAAAGAACAAAAAATTCAAATAACCTTAGAAATTTTAATAAGACGCTTAGGTATTGTTAAGATAGAAGTAATTAACATATATTCCAAGATTCATTGAAAAATATTGAGTTCTTCCGGTTTTATGAGCCGATGAAAATTGCCTGTAGGAGTTTCAATGTTAAATTAAAATCACGTGTCGTTCGTTTTCTCAAAAAGTATTTAAGTAAATATTACAATATTTCATTTGTATAATGACACACTCAATGCGCAGACTGGAAAAGTTTTTGGGTAGACAATTCGAAAAAATAAGGGATCTGTAGGGGCCAACGTTCAAAATAGCCCTTTAGCTGTAACTTTTGTATTTTTCATCCAATTTTCAACTTCGTTATGGTTGGCATTTTTCTATATCTTACCGTTTTTGAGATATTAGGCCTGAAACCTGAGAAAAGGGGGGATGAAAACCAAAAAATTCCAAAAAACCTTAGGAATTTTATAAGACGCCTAGACGTTGTTTAGATAAAAATGATTAACATATATTCCAAGTTTCAATCAAAAATATTGAGGAATTCCGGTTTTTTGAGTCGATGAAAATCGTCTATGGGAGTTTCAGTGTTAAATTAAAATCACGCGTCGTTCGTTTTCTCAAAAATTTTTTAAGTAAATATTACAATATTTTATTTGTATAATGATACACACAATGTAAAGACCGGAAAAGGTTTTGGGTTGACAATTCGAAAAATAAGGGATGTGCCGGGTCCAACGTTCAAAACAGTCGTAACTTTTTTATTCTTCGTTTAATTTAAAAAATCTTTTCAGTTCATTCTTAAGAGTAAAAAGTACAATCTAAAAATTATGGTCAGGGAGGCCACTGTTTGAATCCTTATAGGGGTTTGAAAGGCCTAATGATGACAATTTGTTGAAAATTTTAAATTTCATTAAGAGAGAGTTATCTCGCTTTGCTCTAAGAATGTAAAGCATACATAATGTATGCATACCAAATTTTGTGTCCAAAGAATGAATACTTACTTTAAAATGATTTCTTGAAAATATTCCTCTAGAAATTAAAAGTGTAGCTACTTGTAAAGTTCTGGAGTTATCTTTCTTTTGACATTGCACTACTTATAAGTTCTTAGTTTAAGCAATTGGTTATACCAAGGCGTTCCAAAATTTGGGAAATAGATTAAAAGTGATTTTTCTGACATTTTAAACAAGAAGCCCATAAGGCCACATCGCTCACCTAAGCAACAATGGCTTTATACATGTATCGGCGTTCAAAGGATATTGTGCCATATGGTCCCTCGGTAGAATAACAAAAATAAATTCCGTAAAGTATCCGACTTTTACACTTATTATTGCATACACTTAATCTTTGACATTGTACCTTTATGAAATACCATTTTTACCGCAAGAAGATCCTGTGCAAGATATTAAACTAAATTTTTGGTAGGGGTACACAGTTAATTTCCAATTCCCTTCATTTTAGTTCTGCCCCCCCCCCCCCCTACACTTTATAAAGTCATCAAAATATATGAGCATATAGGTACATTTTCTTCTTCAACTACTTAGTAGTTATTGTATATTTTATTTTAAAAATTCCTATGTGTGAAAAAATAAAATTGTTCCTCAATGCGCTCAAATTAAAAACATTAAAAAATTTAATTGGTCTTCCCCATTAATAAACGATTGTTGTTTACCTAGCGTGAACTCATGTGACGTTTTATAACCTTACTCACTTGATCGCTGAATACACTCGAATGAAAAATGTTGTCACATTAATCGAATAAGGAGGGGCCCCCAGAAAGTAGTTACAGCATATCATCCTTTTAACAAGACATTTCTAATGATCAACCAAATTTTCAGCGTAGAGATATAAAAAAGATACATAGCTTGGTTTGAGTCATGTTTTTGTTCACATGAGTTTATTACATTCAACTTAAGATTTTTGAACTTGGTATTTCCTATTCAGCATAGCTTCATTTAAAATGTAATTTAAAATTAGCTGTCTGATTTACCAAAGTCTATATTTGATTCGATACGTAAAAATTCCAAAATACAGGCGATAGTTCCCCTCAAGTTAAAAAGAAACGAAACGAAAATCAAAACCAACTAAAACCAACGTCAGAAGTGAAAATGTCAACGCATTGAAATATTTAACTTCAATTTACTTCACAAAAACGGCACAAATATATTTTGGATGTTTCAAATCCCTTCGCACGTAAACTGTTGTACAACAAGCAAATTCATCTTTGTCAGTTTGACCCGTTTATCACGCGTCCAACATGACTGCTTCTAACAAACTAGACTGGTTCTCTGTCTCTAACCTGGTTTTCGATATATGAAATATCGAGCCCAAAGTTAAACTGATTGACCCCAATTCTCTCTTTCTTATTATTATTTTCGTAAATTACTCAAATTTGAAACAGAATTTGCCCATAATTTTGGCAATTTATATTTTCCTTTCCATAAGGATTATTTATGCTAAATTACGTTGAATTTGACTTAGTAGTTCTTGAGAAGAAGATATTTAAAAATGCACCCCCATTTTTCGCAGCTTTGAATAAAGATCGGTCTTTCATTTCTGCAATTTATATTCATCTTACCATAAGGAAGCTTTGTGCCAAATTTGGTTGAAATTGGCCAGGTGGTTTTAGAAAAAAAAGTTCAAAATGTGAAATCCTACAGACGGACAGAGGGACGACGGACAAAATGTGATCAGAAAAGCTCACTTGAGCTTTCAGCTCAGGTGAGCTCATAAAAAAAGAGAAATGGGGCTGTCAAAAAGCCCTTACTTTTTGTTGAAGACAAAAACAGTTCTAGTTATTATTGTTTTTTAGGTCAACACGGTGATTTATATATCCGAGAAGAACAATATTCACCGAGCCCGAAAGGTGAGGTGAATATTGTACTTCAAGGGAAGCTTAATCATCGTATCGATTACTCCCCCCCCCCCCCCCCCCCCCCCCAGCAATATTTGTTTTATTATATAATTCAGAGACAAATTGAAAAATCCATACATATCAAATTGAGTGCTACCAAGCAAATAGAACCTCATCAACATTATTTTGTTTGAAGCCATATCCAAACACATTGAGAAATGTGAAAAAACGTTACGCAAAATATAAGATATTTCAACGTCTTAGTTTTGTTTATTAATGTGTGCATTGTACTAAATTCGATACTGGCTAAATTCTACAGGCACCAAAATAACGTAATATTTCATTATGATGTCACTTATGTACGCAGTCGCAACTTCTCGGGCCTTTCCGGCAGGCTCAGAAAACACCTCAAATGTATTATCATACCTGATGTTAGAATTTTACACAAAATGGAGTCGCTTCCCATTAAATATAAGTATCAGCTATACAGCCTTGTATGTCGCTTCTGTGTTATATTTTAGGATATATCATTGACTTTAACGAAGTTTAGTTCACAACTCAACAGATCGTAAAATGTGTTGTATTTATCGTCCGAGGCCCTAAATTCGTTACGGTCCTAGAGTCGAGGTTGATGAAAAATATTATGAATATAATACCTTATGTAAAGTCTCATGATGAAGTAGAAGTCCTTTATTGGGTGTTATAATAAATTTAGTGTAACTATTTTAACCAAACGCATAATGTGGCAGACATTCTTAAGGTAACGAATCATGGGCCTCCGAGGATATATCATGTTTTATAAAAAGAAGAGTTGTCATGGATGCCTGTGTAATACATTCGATGTCTTCTTCGGAGCCTGCCGGAAAGGCCCGAGAAGTTACGATTGTAATGTACGCTAAACATGGAATGACCGTCAAAAATCGTTATAAAACACTGAAATATGAATAAGCTTTGCTGACATTAGAACCTTTCACATACATTAACCACTTTTATGTTTAACGTACACATTTTCTGTATCATAACTAATTCACATACTTAAAATGGTGGCGGTTAATAACTGTGAACAATGTGAATTTTAACAAAACGATTACGGAATTAAATCTCCTTTAAGAAGAAAAGTATTTCCTGCAGGAATTTGATTCAGAGAAGTAGTTTTTCTGTAGGAAATTAAAATTTCCTATCGGATTTTAAAATCCTATGGGAGTTTTGTTCAAATCCTTTCGGATTTTAAATTCCTATACGTGAGCAAGCGATATTATTCCGGAAATATTATGTCCGTTTTTGTTACACTTTATTTTTACATGTACCGGAAATTATATATTCCCTCCAAATTCAGCTCAAAAGCAAGGCTGTGCAACTTGTTTTGTTTGCTGGAACTGGTATTCCATCTAATTCCCATATACCCGTTAATATCATAAACCTTGTGCCAAGTGACAGGTAACTTACTTATTACTGATTTTGATATGTAGATTATATGATTGTGATTATTATAGCATTGAATGATTTATTTTTGACGTCGTCGTGTCAATAACTGCCGTCAGGTGAGTAGACAAATTGAATAACGCGCGTTAGCGCGTTATGATAATTTGTCTGCTCAACTGCCAGTAGTTATTGACACGACGACGTCAAAAATAAATCATTTAATGCTTATATTTACATTCCCTTCTTGAGGAAATCAATTATTTAATTAAATAAATCGGTATAAATTGCAGATCACGGAGGGAGTAAACTAGTAACAGCAAGAACAGCTGTTTCTTAAACCAGTTTAAACTGGTTATCATTTAGACTGTTGAGACGAGCCTTGAAAATATAATCCATGAAAAATAACTTTTGAAATTTTGCTTTTAGCAATAGAATGAACTTAATTGTTGAATATTTGTAATACATGGTGTTTTACCAACATGTATGAAATATATTTTTATACCGATAACATAAAAATCAACGTTTGGGAACTACTTATGTAAATTACATGTAAATTCATAAGCAGTGATTGGGTTGTTGCATTTAGAGGCATTTAAAGATCACCGAATATAATGGAAAAACACAGTAGAATGTAAATATAAACAAATATCAGACTCTGCACATCTAGTCACGTGTACGAGCATCATAGTATTTTCACTCAGTATGCCACAGTTTATATTTATTTCTTTATTTAATGTTCATCAGCGCGCGTTGCTGAGAGAACGTAATGCTGTATGTATGGATGAGTGCATGTGTGAATGTTGTGATAAGTCACGTGGTTTTTTCTATTTTTAGCATTTAGTGACCAGGTTCAGATATATACGTCTCATTGACCAATGACAGACGACTTTTAAGTCATTAATATGCATGCGTTACTAACTTCGTTCACTATATATATAAGCACAAGTCCCGCCAAATCCAATACCCACAGATTCTACCCTTTACGGCGCTAGTTTCATTAACTGTTATATTCCTGATTTTCAAAGATTCAGTTATTTATTTATTATTCAAAGTCCTGGGTACCTGGTAAGATCACTGTTAAATATATCATTGTAACATCATATTCAGGATACTGTCGGTAAATCACCCGTATTATAATTGGGAAAACATTGTGTTTGTAATTTAGTCAAATATGTAGTACATGTAATTGTCTTTTGTCAAAAAACGTGTGTGTGCTGTGTTGTGAATGTGTTTTTTGTGTTTTCTGGGTTTCTTTTCTTATATCGTATAAAAGCATATATGAATACGAATCTAGACTTCGTTATTTCTTTAACGACCCTGTGACAAGTATTACAATTTGAAATATTATTTCCATTAAAAGTACAAAGAAATCCGTAGACATTTCATCATAGTTAATATGTAGACAAGTGAGTAGGTTTATTTTGATTTGTATTTCATATGCATGGTGTTCCCAGGTAGCATATAACTTTTTCATAACATTACATTCTAGTTGTAGAAAGGTTTTCAGAAAATGTTTCTATATAAATGTTTTCATAGCGTAATGATAACATTTTTTAAATGTTTTATAACGTTGTAAAATAGATTACTTAGAGCCAAACTAAAACATGTTTGAAAAACGTATTAAAAACATTTTTAAAATGATATTATCAACATTTTAAACTTCCTATAACGTTACTATAACATTGTTATCAACATAAGATAAGACTAATCAGAAACATTTTCAAAATTGTTTTTATAACGTTACAAAAAGGATTATTATAACATTATTAATTTTGTTCTTTATGATACCCGCACTTTCTAAAGAAAGTTCGGGTATATTGTTGTTACCCTGTTCCGTCTGCCTGTCCGTCCGTCCGTCTGTCACGTTTTACTTTCTCAAACTGCTCTTACATCTTATAAACCAGCAAACTGAACTCTTGGAGTATGATTTGGAGTGTCATGTTGTTTTGTAAACAGGTTTCAAAAATTCACTGGTACTCCTGGGAGTCAAATAATTGGTAAAAAATGACGTTTTTTGACAAAAACCTTCCTCGAACTCCTTTTATATTTTCAACAGTAGACAAATCATCTCTTGGAATATGTTTTGGGGTGTCGTATAGATGCTCAATAAGGTTTCGGAATTTTTAATTTTGTTCTGGGGGTCATTAAATGGCTGAAAAATGACGTTTTTTGGTTTTTTTTTTACAAAAAGTCTGGTTTCAAAAAACTTCAATTTCTTTTTGCAGTAGCCAAAGATCTTCTAGAATATGATTCGGGGTGTCATGTTGATGTGTAATCATGTTTCAGAATTTTTGTTTTTATCACGTGGGTCTGTGGTCATAAGAAAATGACGTTTTTTTGCCAAAAAAATATGGTTCCCAGAACTCTTCTTACAATTTATGCAGTAGCTATGTCATCTCTTGAGATATGATAGGGGCTGTCCTATATGTGTGCAATGAGGTTTTAAAAATTTAAATTTCATCCAGGGTGTCAAATAGTAGCAGAAAACTGACGTTTATCACTCCTAGAAAACCTACTTCTCAGAAATCCTCTCATGATTTAATGAATAGCCATATCATATCTTGGGGTATGATGGGACTGCCCTTTAGTTGTGCAATAAGGTTTTAAAAATTTAAATTTCATCCAGGGAGTCAAATAGTAGCTGAAAATTGACGTTTATCACTCCTAAAAAAAACCTACTTCCCAGAACTCCTCTCATGATTTAATGAATAGCCACATCATCTATAGGGATATAGCAGGGGCTGAGCCATAGATATGCAATAAGGTATTAGAAATATAAATTTGATTCTGAGGGTCAATACTATCTGTACAATGATGTTCCGTCCCATAAAAAAACCTTATTCCTGGACCTCCTCTTATATCTTGTGATTGAAATAACGTACCATAAGATGCATAAGGAGGAAGAATATATAAGATCATGCTTTAGGGGTGGGGATCACAAGCATTTTTTTTTTCAAGTTATTTGATCATTTCTGATATTGGGAGGGTGGGGTGGGGTTGAGGTGACCCCCAGAGGCCATGGCCTACTAATACCACAAAAAGATTTGCCTTGACTTGGTCATGGTTGAAGAAACAAAAATATATATGGTTTAGGAGTGGGGATTTCGATGATTTTGAAGATATTTTAAAAATATTCAACTTTTCATGTTTTCAGGGGGGATGGGGGTGGGGAGATTCAAAGTCTCTTCTCATATTTTTACAGTAGCAAAATCATTTATTGATTGGTATTTTTCTGTATGATGTAAAATGTACATAAAGAGATTTTGGAAATTGCTTTTTAATCTTAAAGATAAACAAAATGTTATATGTAATTGTAGAAATTGTAAAGTCGGTCAACAAAAACCCAGAGCTTGCTGTTAAAAACAAAGCAAGGTCAATTAACATTGGGCTAGGGCTAGGAATTACACTACATATGAATAAGATAGATTACTTGATTAGTTCCAACTCTGGAAAGTCACTGGGCATCTCAAAGGGGGCATAACCTATATACATGTACCAATTGATGTGCAATGACACAAGGAGGAAGAATAAATATGGTCTAGGGATGGGGATCTCAACAGTTATTAAAATGTATTATCATTTCCTATTTCAGAGGAGGAGGGGGGTGCTTGTTTAAAAACAACTCCGGGGGGTGGGGGAATAACCCAAGGGGAGGGGGCCAATTTGTCTTAAATGTATCTTGACATGATCAGCAGAATTGGACAGAATGATCACTATAGGGCATCTGCAGAGTGGGGCCCTAAATAGTTACAAAATCAATCTATTGATAATATGGTATACATGTATTTAGAAATGTCTTTATGTTCAAAATGATTAACAAATCAATCAGTCAAAATGAGTTATAAATAACCGATTGGCAATTCTGCAATTGATTGCATGATCCCTAGCATAATATCACATGTATTTTTATATATATAATTTTACATGTATGTTAACAATCAGGATTAAAATGCACAAATTTTCATGAGTCATAAATCTTGACATACCACATATCTCTTGACAATAGAAAAGAAAATTAGTCATTAACTCTTTTTCTATTACTGGTGTATGGTGATGGGGTAGGGGGTATAATGGAAAAAAAAAAGCTGCAGCATGCCTTCATGCTCACTAGAAATGTATATCTAATCCACACATCCTGGGGATGGGGAACGGTTAAGGCCCCTTCCCCTTCCTCCCTATTATAACTCATATAAACATGATATTTAATACCCAAATTTAATACAAAAAAGGGACAAGGTGGAGTCAACTCAACAGTGTAAATCTGACAAATGAAAAAATAAAAAAATTCTGCAATTAAAATGACAGAAACTGTAGATAAGCTTATTTAAATAAAGATGATGATACAGTATGCTGGCAAAGGGAGATCACATTTTAGAAAGTGAAAGTAAAATTTAACTGTTTTGTATACCGAGGCCTGTTCAACAGAGCGAGCACTCGCGAGCGCTCGCCAAAATCCCCTATACCCGCAACACAAATTTTGGCGAGCGCTCGCTCTGTTGAACTCGCCTCTGGTGTCTCATAATATTGCGCTTCTACATGTATTATACTTACCTATATTGGTGAACATCATAATGATAATCCAATTAGCACAATACGAATTCCTTTAGCTGATCACCACA
Organism: Magallana nippona; assembly: GCA_033439105.1. Taxonomy (NCBI): domain Eukaryota; kingdom Metazoa; phylum Mollusca; class Bivalvia; order Ostreida; family Ostreidae; genus Magallana; species Magallana nippona. The sequence goes on along the minus strand of CM065918.1, from coordinate 31,964,847 downwards.
AAAGAAATGTTTATTCATGTTAATTAATCCTATTCTGCATATCAAAAAAACATATGCATGTACACCATGTGAAACCCATCTAACCAAAGAGCTGGGTAAAACTAGTACCCGCCAACCTGTACACCTGTGTTGTGTACGTAACTTCAGACAAACATCATTTAATTGTAACATATTGCATATATTTTCATAACTTTATTCTTTAAAACCCCTTGCACAATTTTGTTAGGTAATTAACCATGTAAAGCACAATTTTCAGCTTTAAGGTGGTATGGGACACCCACATATTGTGATGTACACCTTATTGAACAAAAAGTATAAAATATAATATTTTCCCCCAAAATAATGTTACCTAACAGCATAGTGCAATGGGTTAGAGCGTTAACAATGTGTCTGTAAGTAGAGAGTTTGAATCCTGCTGGAGCTTATCTTATTTTTACCTTAAGTTTCCAAAAATTTTAAAAACTTATTTTTTTGGCCAAATATTAATTTGTAAAAAAATTTTAATTCTAAAACGGTGAAAGTAATTTAATTAGAATATAACTACATATAATATAAATAAAGCATTTTTATCCACATGAATATTGACATGTGTTTGATACCATCTTTTAAAATCCTTAAAGCAGTCCTGCAGTGAAAATCATTGCGCAATATGACATTTATTTTGCACTGTTTACAATATTCTTTATTGCAATTACATGTACAGGCTTTCATTGTTATCAAAATATTCTGATTAATTTTTTATTTATCCATGGGTGGGGGGGGGGGGGGTCAGAGTAATAATTGTGTTTGCAGGGGGGGGGGGGGGATTGTAGTCTGAGGTTTACTTTTGGTAATTTTACTACATAAATGATTTTTTTGGGGGGAGGGGGTCATAATTTATTTTTGTTTGTAATAATTATATAGACCATACTTTCTATGACATGAAACGTTTAGATTATTGATTAATTTAAAATTCACATGCAAACAGTTCAACCCCAAATTGTACATAAAGGCAATATGTGTATTATGGGATGTGAACTCAGCATTTATGAAATTATAATTTTTAAAAAGTACCGGAAATTACATGTGGCCTTCTTTTTGACTAAAACTGGTACAAGAGAGTGTTATTTAGAGGCAAACACTTGGTGCGGGTATTACTGTCTAATGACAGCATCTAGTTTCTTTTGATATGACAATGATCTTTTACAAAGTGTCTGTCTGTGGACTCTTATAAAATACATTTTCGTAAATGATTTGTTAGAACATAACATGTTTGAAACATTTTTCAGAAATGTTAATAAAACGTTTGGATAACATTTTTGTAAATACATGTATATTTTTTCTGTAAAAATATCTTTTACAAAGAACAATTCAAATTGTTGTTGATTTGGAAATGATTATGCTTGATATGACAATGATCTTTTACAAAGTGTCTGTCTGTGGACTCTTATAAAATACATTTTCGTAAATGATTTGTTAGAACATAACATGTTTGAAACATTTTTCAGAAATGTTAATAAAACGTTTGGATAACATTTTTGTAAATACATGTATATTGTTTCTGTAAAAATATCTTTTACAAAGAACAATACAAATTGTTGTTGATTTGGAAATGATTATGCTGACCGAGTTTCCGATTTCCTACTTAATTGAATCGAGTTTTTAAGTTGATGAATGTTTATAGCGGAATGTCATATGGCTAAATCCGCGTTGTGCTTTATATCCGCCGTAACATTTCAATACAGTTATTGGGTTATCGAGAGTTTTAAAATTCACAAATCGTGAACAGAGGCTAAGAGAGGCAGGCAGCAGTTTAAAGTGAGTATAGATTTTTGTTGCATTAAAATGAAATTGTCTCAGATATATGTATATATATATATGCGATTTTCGGAGGGTTTTCTCTGTGCCGCTTCTCATTCCGGAAATTTAAAGTTCATTAGGGTTTGGTTTTATTGGGAAGCGGTAGACAACTTCCTTTCTCGAACAATCAGAAGAGAGTGCTAACGTGGTCTATATTTAAACAGTTTTATTTTATCATTTGCGGTAAGATTCTATCTTGTGTCTATTTTGTGTATTTTTGTTGATTATCAGGCGGCAGCCCTCAGATAGCCCCTGAATTTGAATCACCAGATATGCCAAACAAATTTAAAAAATATCCTAGGAGATCCATGATTGTATACAGTCGTTTGACCAGTTCCGAATTTTGACCAGTTCCGAATAGTTAAGAAGTTAAATAGCAAATAATTAATGAAATAAAAAGAGAGAAAAAAATCAATACCTTTAATATAAACACGTATTAATGCTTGTTTGAATTCTGCAGTAGTTTCATTTTTTTTTGCGGTCATATATGTATTTGATATCGGTCTTAGATTAATCGACCTACTTTCGCTTTGTAATAAATCCAGGTCATTGCAACGCTAATATGCGCATAAAATCGTCTGTCGGTGCCTTAAATTTTCACTTGTAACAACAAGATTTCTTTTATTAAACGTAGGTTTGGTATGTATTCTAACATGCCCAAAAGCATACAGGATAAAAAATAAAATGAAAATGCAAGTTGATGCAGAATTTTATTGAGCTGTCATTTTACGAGTTCCGAATACACAATTTCTTTCCCTCTGTTTTAGGATTGAATGAAGGGATGTATTAAAACAAATACTTCTGGAATTCATTAAATTCTTTCTCAGTCTTAGATAAATCATATTGTACCACAATACTGATAAGTGGAGGCGCTGCAACTGTATTCTTACAAGATGTTAGAATTCAGTCAAAATTATTGTTACGGTGATTTTGTCTGTCATTTCTGTGCAAATCAAACTGTATAGATTAAGAAAATACCAATAACTAAGTAGTTTGCATTCAACCTGTTATTCAACTGGTTCAATCGATGGTTATAGGGCAAAACTTTTTTATCTACATTCGATATGTAAAGAAACAGTTATGCTATTCGGAACTCATCGGCTTATTTGCAACTGGTAAAATGGCTTCCCGCGTAATTTGTTAGAATAGAATTTTATTTCAAAACAATTAAATGCAGCAATATTGCATTAATATCAGCAGGGATATGGTGTATATCGGCCACCCGGGAACATTTACAGCACCGCCCAATCTGTTCCCTATTCGGAACTGGTCAAACGACTGTACATAACGTTAGGTCCCCTAATGAGTCGCTTAAATAAATTTTTGATACATAGTCATGATGATTAAATTTATTATAACATACCTAAAAAGGACTTCTATTACATTGTAAGATTTTACATTACATTCCTTATTTTCCGACGATAATGCACATCGAGGCATGCCGCATTCGTGGATCTAGAGAGGGCAGCGGTGGAGGTCCGTTCACCCCCTCCCCTCTCCTCCTGAAGCTTATATTCACATTGAAAGATTAGTGAGTTTATTTTATTGAATAAGTTATGATCAAAAATAAGCATCAGAACCCTCACGACAAACAAATTATCCTTTGGACATCCCCTCTTGGGTTATATTACGATCATGATCTGCGCATGCATTAAGGTGTTCATATTTGGCAAATCACTAAATCAGAGATAACTACCAGTACATTATAACAATAAAAGTTCAGCTAACCAGGATACCATCTATTAATGTGAAAATTTTCCAATTAATGACATATTCATTAGATCATTTCTGGTAAACTGACAAACTTGCTTACGTCCAGTGACCCGGAGCAACCCCAAACTCATCGCAACATCATTTTAACGTGTTTCCTTGCTCGTGTACGACTTACAAACAAACAGAAAATATGAATAATTATAATTCTTCATTTCTCATCTTCTTTTTTTTCATTTTACCCTGACCACCGACTTGTTTATGTACCGTCGTAAATAAAATATTAAATATTTTTTAATATTACTTTGTTTAATTATTTGTTTAGGTTTCTTCAATGTTTATGCCAAATTTTCTTAGAAAGGAAATTATCTGTGTTGTCTCAATGATTTCCAATAACCCTCATATATCTTAAACTATGTTTTGTAAATGTATTACCCTCTTGATAGAATTGATATCACCTAAGTAAATTACTAATGTAATAAAGTTGATTCAGTTTGTATATAATGGTGTTTATATTTGTGTTCTTCTTTATTTTTTTTTGTCATGAATGGGTTATCGTATGTGAGTGACGGGTGTCGGGTGAGTATGCTATTTTTAGAACGAGTATTTAAAGTGACTGGTTTGGGTGTAGTGGTCAGTAGAGGGCCCGGTAACGACATCAGCCGGTGCCACGTTTTACATCTCCTGATTTTAGAAATGGTGAATATCTCCAGTTAGTTAAAATACTGGTGAGAAACGGGTAGCCATTGAATTCTGGATTATGTTAGGCGGGCACATGTTTTCCTAACCGGTAGGGTTGTTTTGTTGTTATTTGGTAAATTTTGCTGGTAATTTAGTTATTAGTGTAATTAGTCGTATGTTTGTATGTTTATCGGGGCTTTATTAGTCACAGTGTGTTACTTTCGTTGCATAAGGGTGTTTGGTGAAAATTCCGGTACTACAGACTGTGGGCGCTACAAGTGAATTTTCCTATGGAGGGTCATGTGGGTAACATACAAATGTCGAGGACGCATGCTGCGTTGAGCTGGGAGTATTGAGTCTGACAGAAGTGGTCGTAGACTGGAAGCGAGAGACCTGTGAGTCCGGGGCTTGCAGTCAGGATATCGATACACGAGGGACAGGCAGTTTGACAAGGGCAGGAGCGTCTCGAGTGCATGGTGTCCTCGAGGAAGTTAATCACATGACTAAGTTCTCTTTCAGAGTGAGGTTATAAGTGTGTAGAATTGACTGTTATTACAGGATAATTTTCATATATACAGAGCTGACATTCGAAGTAATTATAATTTTACGTTTTTTGAATTATTGAACTTTAACATTTTTTTGAGTAATTTTTCAACAAGAGTTCTATTGGTTGAAATAGTTTCTAAAACAACATTTTGTAGTTTATTACCATTATTTATCTGATACAATGTGATTAAAAGACTTAATTTTGAATTCAGTTGATAGTATCAGATATTTGTTCATTTGTTTAATTGAATTATTATTATTATTATTTTTGAAGTAATTTTCGAATGAGAGTGGCGTGAAAGGGGGAGAGAGAATATTGATTTGTTTTGTTTATTATTTTTTTTCAAATTAAACTTGTTTATTTTCTTTATCTTATTTTTCATTCAGCCGACAAAATCCAAAAGAACTCATTACAACTAATAATTAGATTTTATGTTTGTCACCATTTTTGTATCAATTTATAAATTCCATGTTTGTAAAATTTTGTTTCAGATTATTGCCTTGGCTTCTCTTCAACCAGGGTAAATGATAATGAGTCCATTATGACCAACATCTATATGAGCAAGTTAATTGTCACTGAAAAACAAAAGGGAAACATGCTTTCATTGGCATCCAGCTGCAGCTCTACAGAATCCTCCTGTGTATGTCACATGCATTATGTTTCGAAATTAAACCATGACAATTGCAGCTTCATCAATATTCTTATTCATCACTTTTTGCGAATTTGTTAAATTTATAGTTTCATGGGTATTTGAATTCAGTCAATCATTCTTTCAATATAATTGAATAAGATACCTGTATTGCTCTTTAATATATATTTAATTTCGATCAACTTAACAATGAAATTCACAAAAATTACCAGTATATAATTGTTGTTCAAGAAATATTGATGAAACCACAGTATTTGATGCTTACATGTTCATTCTTAACATTTTAAATATTCATTTGATAGATTACTAATTACTTCATTTTTCTTATTAATCAGCTGCTGTCTGCAGGGTCTTAAAGAAAACTATACCCTTTGAGACCATAAATAAGAGGTTCTGGGTCAGGATGTTTTGTTATTTGTCTCTAACCAACCCAACGATTTAACTGAAGGTATGTACATTCACATGCACTGATATAACTTATGTTTGTCGTCATTATAGCAGAAGTTGATGTACCAAGAGTATGACCACAATGCTATGTAAGTAAGTTAGTAAATCATTTATTATAGTGACCTGTGTATCTTATACAATGAAGAATATACATTTTCATAAATCGAACAATCGGCCCATTGGAACTGAAAATCAGTTAACACTAATTAATAATTTTAGTGCATGCGCAAGAATTTACTTTGTCTTAATTTTAATGCAGAGTATATAAAATTTGCTGTTTGTCTTGGAAAATTACAAATGAGAGTTTGAGAAAGGTTGTCATGAGTTGAATAAGAAGTGTTGTAAAACAAATAAATCAAATTGTGGCCCCACCCTACCCACAGGGATCATAATCTGAATAATTTGAATTTTCCCTACCTGAGGATACTTCCAGACAAGTTGCAGCTTTTCTGCCCAATTTGTTTCTGAGAAGATTTTTCAAGAATTTTCTCTATATATTCCTATGTAAAATTCGACCCCCCTAAAGTAAATTTTTAGAAATCTTCTTCTCTGAAACTGATCAGCCAGGAAAGCTGAAACTTGTGTGGAAGCATCCTCAGGTAGTGAAGATTCAAGTTTGTTCAAATCATGATCCCTGGGTGTAGGGTGGGGCCACCATGGGGGATTGAATTTTTACATGGGAATATATAGAGTAAATCTTTAAAAATCTTCTTCTCTAAAACTGATCAGCCAGGGAAGCTGAAACTTGTGTGGAAGCATCCTCAGATAGTGAAGATTCAAGTTTGTTCAAATCATGATCCCTGGGGGTAGGGTGGGGCCACAATGGGGGGTTAAATTTTTACATAGAAATATATTGAGTAAATCTTTAAAAATCTTCTTCTCTAAAACTGATCAGCCAGGAAAGCTGAAACTTGTGTGGAAGCATCCTCAGATAGTGAAGATTCAAGTTTGTTCAAATCATGATCCCCATGGTTAGGGTGGGGCCACAATGGGGAGGTCAAATTCTACATAGGAATATATTACAAATGAGTCATTCTTTAAAAATCTTGTTCTCTGAAACTGATCAGCCAGAAAAGCTGTAACTTGTTTGGAAGCATCCTCAGGTAATGTAGATTTAAGTTTATTCAAAACATGATCCCTGGGGGTAAGATGGGGCCACAATGAATCTTCACTACCTGAGGATGCTTCCACACAAGTTTCAGCTTTCCTGGCTGATCAGTTTCAGAGAAGAAGATTTCTAAAAATTTACTCAATATATTCCTATGTAAAAAATTCGACACCCCATTGTGGCCCCACCCTACCCACAAGGATCATGATTTGAACAAACTTGAATCTACACTACCTGAGGATGCTTCCACACAAGTTTCAGCTTTTCTGGCCTAATGGTTTTTGAGAAGAAGATTTTTAAAGATTTACTCTATATATTCCTATGTAAAAATTCGACCCCCATTGTGGCCTCACCCTACCCACGGGGATCATGATTTGAACAAACTTGAATCTACACTACCTGAGGATGCTTCCACACAAGTTTCAGCTTTTCTGGCCGAATGATTTGTGAGAAGAAGATTTTTGAAAAATACCTACAAATTTTCAACGATTTTTAATTATCTCCCCTTGAAAGAGGGTGTGGCCCTTCATTTAAATAAACTTGAATCCCCTTTACCTAAGGATGCTTTGTGCTAAGTTTGGTTGAAATCGGCCCAGTGGTTCTGGAGAAGAAGTCGAAAATATAAAAAGTTTACGGACAGACAGACAGACAGACAGACGGACAGACGGACTGACGCCGGACAAAAAGTGATCAGAAAAGCTCACTTGAGCTTTCAGCTCAGGTGAGCTAAAAAGAAACAATAGAATAAAAAGAGGGTCTTCCGTTTCCAAAAAGAAAAAAAGATCGTTTTAACAATAAAAAAATACAGTCATTTGAGGTGTTCCGAATCACCTTTTTTACAGCTTGGTTGCAAGATAGGTAAAATTCATGTATATAATTAATTGTTTGGTATCAACACAAAGAAGATTATGTCAGGAAACATATCTGTGTCACAAAAAATTATGTTTTATGTTAGCTACTAAGGCAAGTAACAACATTGTCTTTGTTTGTAAGGCACATTATATTAATTGCATTTTCAAAGAACTAGGTTTCGATTCTACACATTGTAATCCTACTTACACCAATAGCAGCCTTTCCAAGCAGGAAATACTTCAAAATCATAAATCGGTTATGGATATCTTAAATATACCCCATAAACAAAATGAATTTGATTTACCTTGTTTGTACTGGATTCCAAAGCTTCACAAAAGTCCTTACAAACAGAGATATATAGCAGGTTCCAGTAAATGTTCTACAAAACCTCTCTCTTTACTCCTTACTAAAATTCTTACAGTAGTGAAGGAGAAACTTCAAGAGTACTGTACAACAATATACTCCAGAAGTGGTGTGAATCAGATGTGGATACTAAAAAACTCTAAAGAATTATTAGAAACTTTGAGGTCACAAAATCTTACCAAAATCAATAGCATCAAAACGTACGATTTTTCAACGCTTTATACAACCATTCCCCATGACAAATTAAAATCTAGGCTTTTTGATATCATCGACAGTTGTTTCTTCAATAAAAATGGAAGTCGTAAAAATGCTTACCTTGTAATTGGAAATCTAAAAAATTATTTTGTCAAAAACCATTCTGATTACACACACAAGTACTCTGAAGTTGACATTAAAAAGATGGTTAAGTTTCTGATAGACAACATCTATGTAGTTTTTGGAAATCAAGTCTTCCAACAATCTGTTGGAATTCCCATGGGTACCAATTGTGCCCCACTGTTAGCAGACCTATTTTTGTATTCCTATGAAGCAGAATTTATTCAAAAACTTGTACGTGAAAAAAATAAATCACTCGCTGTGGCCTTCAACTCAACATTCAGGTATATCGACGACGTATTATCAATTAACAATTGTTATTTCCATACTTACGTCGACTCGATATATTCCAGTGAACTTGAAATAAAAGATACCACAGAGTCTGCGTCATCTGTTTCATATTTGGATATTTTACTGGAAATGGACATTGATGGTAACCTAACAACAAAACTTTATGATAAACGCGATGACTTCAATTTTTCTACAGTCAACTTTCCTTACTTATGTAGCAATATACCTTCATCACCTGCATATGGTGTTTTTGTCTCTCAGTTAATTCGATACGCAAGGGCATACTCTTCGTATGAACAGTTTCTAAGGCGAGGCAAGCTACTGACAAACAAGTTGATAAAACAGGACTATCAACAGGCTCGTTTGAAGTCATCTTTTCGTAAGTTCTATGGTCGATACAACGACCTTGTCAGCAAATACAATCATCCACTGAGTCGCATGCTGACAGACGTTTTTCATACTAATTGTTAGACAATAATTTATCACCTAATTGTCTACGGACTTTTCCGGTCCCCCCCCCCCCCCCAATTACGACAAAGAGCACACGGCGGGTTTGACCGGTCAGCAGAGAATGCTCACTCCTCCTAGGCACCAGATCCTACCTCTATCATTTTGGAGGTCCGTGTTGCTCTGCTTTGAATTTGTATTTCGTTTTATGGATTTTTGAGATGGTTGACGGTTTGTTATTGTCATTTTTTCATTTCACATGTTTTTTTTTTTTTATGAAACCATCACTTTAGTGTATTGTGGGTCAATTCCGGTTATTTCGCATCAGTAGCTACTCTGTCTTATACACCCGGCTAAAATAAATAATATGTATTAAACAACTTTGTTTGTATTATTTCCCTACACCTACAATCTAAAATGGTAAATAAATAATTATATTGTTCCATTCTCTTGACTATTTTATATTAATACCACCCTATGCATCGCCTGTGCATGCTATCTGTAAAACCATAAAAGAAATTTGTGAGAACCAGAGTTTATCCGTCAACAAACATAAGGTTCGATTTTAATGGCCTAAGCATTTCTATATCCAACGGAGGACCTTCTTTTTCTAAAGTTTCTTTTTCCCCATTATTTTTTTTTCTTACGAAATAAACAATTAAATCAAGCATAACTTTACTAATGTTTTCTTTCCCGTAATTGTTACCTAACAGCGTAGCGTAATGGATTAGAGCGTTTACTACGAACCTGTAAATAATGAGTTCGAATCCCGCTGGGGCAGTTATAATTTTTACATTTCCAAAAATTTTAAAAACATTTGTTTTTTATCAAATGACAAATGAAATTTGACAAATATGTTATACAAAAAATGATTCAATATCATACCGTATCATATTATATTTTACAATATCACATCATATGATAAACATTTTATATGATAAAAATAATATCATATGATTTAAAACAATAAGAACAGAAATAGATAACATATTTCATAAATCAACAATCACATCTATTAAGCAAAGGACAAGGTTTTCTTAGCATCCTTGATGATTGAGATTAGGCCATGTAGCTGGGGCTAGCCTTATGTTTCAAAACCAAAGTTAAATGTACCATGAAAGTAAGTCAGGACAGTTTTTTTTTCCAACAATCAAACCTGTTGTAAAATACTTACACCTGCTCCAGCATCAAGATAATCGAGATCAAGCTCTGTATCTGAAGCTATCTCTATTTACACACCCATAGTTATATTAACTGTTTAAGTCTGACTAGGTATGAGCAAAATTTACCCCATTCTGTAACCAACTCCAAGACCCTAACACAAACTGAGTTGTTTTAAAATTTTAAACCTGCCTAAGACTAGATAATCAAGATCACTCTCAGTAGCTGAAGTTACCTCTGTGATTCATTTATAATGTTAAATCAACCATGCAAGTTTGAATAAGTACTATTATTTACATAAACATGTGACCAGCTCTAAAAACCTTAACCTCCTCCAGCATCCGAAACCTACGGCTAGGATTCAGCATCCAAGCCTGTGAGTGCATCAGTATCACGAGATGCATCATCTATCCAAATTTGGTAAAGATTGAACCAATGATAATGAAGATTTGTCTATCAAAGGGCATCTGCTCCAAAAACGTTAATAAGCTCAAAAAACTTGTGCTCTAGCATATGAAATTCATGGCCCAGATGCAGCATCCAAGTCTTTCAGGTCCATAAGTAGGTGGAGATAGGACAAGTTATAACTAAGATACAGGACCTGCTCCAAAAACTTTAACCAGGTCTGGACGCCGACGCCGTCGACGACGCAGACTCCGACGCCGACGTCGAGGGTATAGCATAAGCTCCCCCTGACTTCGTCTCGGTGAGCTAAAAAAGGTACATGTTAGCAAGTCAAACTTGTTTCACTATTACATTGATTGTGGATCAATGTATGTAGATGATTCTCTAGAGAGTTTTGGAAAAAGTACAAGGCGTTGAAGCTCGCCAAAGCTCGAACATTGTTCCCATAAATGTTGGCAAAATTTTTACACGTTTTGTATAATATCGACATTAGAGGCTCAGAAGGCTTATAACTCCTCTTGTAATAATAAATCATAATGTATTATTAAGAACTAAATTGTTATAAATTGTATCAACAAAAAAGTTTTTTTTCAATTATTGATCCATACAGTACCATTATTTCTCATGTTACGTAAATACTCTTTGCTGAGTAGTAAGTTGTAATAGATTATAAAAGAAGAACATTTCCATCTTAAAGTTATTTCTCATAGATATTTACCTATACTTTACAATATTTTAATATGTAACGTAATGATGGGGTCTTTAGGTACAAAAACATTTGATTTTTGAACTTATGTAACTCAATAATTTTAAACAATTTGATAAGGACCATTGAACAAACTATGTTTCAAATCATGGCGTATTGTCATCCATGAAAGTTTGATAAAGAATATATTTAAGGAGGTATAAATAAAGGACCCAGTGGGCCTCAAGCCTTCTTCATATTCCGATTGAAAACGTTTTACTTACCAGAATAATAAATATCAATTCCTGTTGACGCCATGTGTTGATTTTTAGCCAATAGTTTTGAATATCCTCTAGATTAAAACCGCAAGTCATGGCGTATTGTCATTCATGAAATTTTGATAAAGAATATATTTAAGGAGATGTAAATAAAGGACCTAATGGGCCTCAAGCCTTCTTCATATTCCAATTGAAAACGTTTTACTTACCAGAATAATAAATATCAATTCCTGTTGACCCCATATGTTGATTTTTTGCCAATAGTTTTGAATATCCTCTAGATTTAAATCGCAGACGACAGAAATCGGATCTGCTTTGTTCATGTATGTTAGTTCCTGAAATATGATTAAATATTCACTAGAGCTGTCCTCGATATAACAGTCTCTTAACATACCAAATTAATAAAAGTACATATGACAAACAATCCTTTTTTACGAGGGCTGTTCGGAAATTATAGAGACACCCAATCACGCCCATGCATTTTTCTGTCTAATTGACAGATCTAGTGAAAGTTGGCATACACGTTGAACAAGCCAAAAATAATGGATATTTAAAAATATCAAATATATTGTTTAATACAGTATTTAGAAAGATCAATGGTCAGTGTACCGGGAGCAGGATACTCAAAGTATACAGGGGCCACATCGCTAATCTGAATAACACTTCTTGTACAGTGGTTACAAGGTTATTGTTGACAAGCCAATCGTGTACCGTGGTTGACCGTTCGTGTAACGTTCGGGATCGTGCGTGTATCAGAAAAAGTGGTTTGCGTTTTTTACCGTGCGTGATCATGCGTGATGTGGAATTTTTCGTTTCATATCTTTTTTACGGAATGACAGGTTTTATCCTAAAACAATGACGAGTAGATTTTAAAATTTTGAATTTTTTTTATTTAAGAATATTAACAATTGTTTACATTCATGTATCATGTCAGCGCTAATCTTTTAAAAATATTCTTTTGGCCGTTAAGTAGTAAGTATTTCAACAACTTATTAAATTAAATTGGTCGAATTATTTTAGCATGATTTTGTAAGCAGTCTATAACAGGCATCTCTCGTGTCTTGACACATAATTATAAATCATATAAGCTTCAAGCAAGAGAGGCACGTTGAATAAAAGCGGTCAAGCTTACCTATTCCCCGATTAAAATTAAACAATTATTTCCTTAGTTTTCTTTCAAATGAAATCAATACACGATACGCATTCCTCTCCGTTACATTGTATAAGCATTCATTACAATTTAAATACATTTAGACCCTTTAAATTGAATTTAATTAATTATGTATGGTTTATGGAATTATAGAATGTGTAAATCGAAATTCTTTAGAACAAGGTAACAAATTTACTTGTATCTCACACAATTAAATCGTACGTAGGGAATTCGATCACATGAACATCAACTCGTATGAAAATAAATTCGTGTAGATTAGGCATTATCTTCATTTCTTTACACCTAATTTTCTTTAACCTATGAAAGATTCGTTGTGGAGACAAAACAATTTAATTGATGTGTGATCCTATCCTATCGTTTATTTCTTAAGAATGGAACAGTGCATGGGTACTGTAATAGCCGCTTTTCAATAAAACACAAGCATTATTAAAAGCAAATTAAAGCAATACGTTTTCTTAATTCTAATCTTAAACATTAACTTCGATTTTGCGTGTTTAATGGTGTAGAATCGTTCGTTTGCGTTTTTTATCGTTATCGTTCGTGTGTCGTGAAAATTCAGTAAGTTAGTGATCGTACGTGTATCCTGCGTAATCGTTCGTATATCGTGCGAGATCGTTCATGTATCAGAATCGTGCGTGTCGTTTGTCAACAATAACGTTGTTACCACAGTAACTGGTTCTAAATTTTGAATTATAAAACTGTTCTAAAATATTGTAAAACTTGCAAAAAATCATATATTCCAAGATTTGACAACACATAATTATATTCGATACGCAAGGGCATGCTTTTCGTATGAACAGTTTCTAAGGCGATGCAAGCTACTGACAAACAAGTTGAGAAAACAGGAATGTCAACAGAGACTGTTGATATTCCTGTTTTATCAACTTGTTTAAAGTAATCTTTTCGTAAGTTCTATGGTCGATACAACGACCTTGTCAGCAAATACAATCTTCCACTTGGTCGCATGCTGACTGGCGTTTTACATACTAACCATAATTAACCACCTAATTGTCTACTGACTTTTCTGTTTTTCCCGATTACGCCAAAGAGCACACGTCGGGTGCAGAGGATGCTCACTCCTGGCTCCCATGGTTAGTCGTAGGGCGAGATAAGAGTATTTAAGCGATTGCAGGAGCAATGTAAGACAAACGAGCGTTTTACCTGCCAGTCTTAGGTGTCACGTATACGGTTTTATTTGGATTACAGGTTGCTACTTGCAACGTGCGATGCCCATTGAAACCGTACTTTGCGTATTACGATTGTCGAGCAACAAACGTACGTACGCCTTGCGAATGGCAATTCTTACATCCGCGTCGTAAGTCACTTGCAAGTCAATCGTACCGACGTTTTCCCTTGCCTCACGACAGATTCAATAGCAGATATTTGTTCCCCGTTAAATCGAGAATATTTCTTCTTATCTTTAGACATTTAATAAAATTAGATTCATTATAAATCTGCTGTATGCAATTAAAATTGAAACGTCAAAAGAACTCGAATAAAAAGAGTAGTTATTCTGTAATTGCTGTTTTGATGAATAGACAAGGCAAATAAGACGGCACAAATGAAGAACGCTCTCAAATCACAGTTTATCTTTCATATCTCAAACCATAACAGATTAAAAGGTGTTCTGAAATCTAGGGTAAGTCTGCATAAAAATATAATTCCAGCGAATTATCAAATGATAATTTTTCCTGGTCAACGTTATATCTTTGAATGTTGTTTCATTGTTGAACTTTACAATATCTTCGAAAAAGCTTTGATGAAACTTTCAACTGAATTACTTTGCTTAACAAATATTGTTATTTAAAAAAATGACATCATTACACTTCATTTTTTATTCAATTTAGAAAGAAAGTACTCTGTTCATAAACGAAAATTATCATACAAAAAAAACGAGTATCTTACTTATCTGATTGTTTAATTCAAAATTGCCCAGTTTTTCCCCAGATCCTATAATACATTCCCCTTGTACATGTAGGATGTTTTGGGGTATTGTTTAGAAGCGATTAGTTGAGAACAATATATGCATTAAATGTGACATCACAATGCATTATATACGTAAATGGTATATCATGAAAGTGTAATTCACCCTTGATTGGACATGGAAAACAGATTTATTTGGTTTACATTCTAAATAAATTCGTTATCCAGATTCAATCAAGGGTGTACGGGGACTTACTCCGGGTTGTATTCCATACACCCTTCGGCCGAAGTAAGTAAGCGTAAATATTAGTCGTCTTCTCGTCACTCCTCAGGATGCGTAGAAAATGTACATCTCCCAGATTTTATCTTAGCGCGCATGCAAGTCGAAGTGATTAGGGAATATAAATTTCCCTTGAGATACTTATCTCCGAGCATCATACTTACCTGTTAGAGTTTACGTTAGCTACTCATTCCGGAATTTGTTACCACCGCTGAGTCAAAAGTATGATGCTCGGAGATAAATTTATAATCTCATTCGCATCATACTTACCTGTTAGAGTTTACGTTAGCTACAGATTTTGAACTAAATGGAGGTGGGTGTATTAACTAAGTGCCTCACCAAAATGAAAATATCTTATAAATTGAAAGAGAGATAAGAAACAACTTACCTCTGAGTATTATTCTGAATGAACAGCTGCCATCACAGCTCTTCCAAATGAAGCTTTCAAACACATATCTCTCATGAAGAAGGATGTAAAAGTATTCTCTGATTTCAAAGATGCATCTTCCATGATGTCTTGGATGAGTGTTCCTTGAAACAGTACCCAATATGACGAGACAATTCTTACATTCTGTGCTCTAATTCAAAATTTTTTCCTAAAAATGTAACCTATCTTTATAGTACTGACAATCCATTTAGATATTAAATCTATAGAAGCTGGCTTGTGCTTGTTTCCTTATAACAAATAAATAATTTATTTGACACGGGTCTTAAGTGATTTGCCGTCTCGTTTTCAATGCACGTACTGGACAAAATAAGTCATCTTCTCTAATTGAGGAAAATTTCGACATTTTTGGCAGTGTAATCTTGTTGTCATGTAATTTAAGGAATCATTCTTAGCTATGAATTCAGGAGGAGGAATAATGGAAACATTATCTATGTCCCATCTTATATGTCCTTCATCAACAGTAAGTGCATGTAAACAGCTGACTCTTCTACCTGAAGCTGCAGCCACTGAAAATGATGTTTTAAAAGTCAAACACTTCATGTCAGATCTACCTGACCTAAAGGTTCAAAGGGGTGTTTACACAATGCTTCTAAAACGAACCCAATATCCCACGTAGGTACAAGTCTCCAAACACCCGACACCTGCAATTAACCTACATGTAGATGTGCTCCCCAACCTGTCATGGAAGCATCTGGTACTAGGGTTTGAGAGACTGGTTTTCCCTTCAGAGGTAACCCTTTGAAGAAATTGTTTTCGATTTTCCACAAGACTAGGTGTGACTTTACATGATCTGTAACTGGTATTTCTAAGCAAACATTCTTTCTTCATTACCTTCCAGTAAAACAGGAGATGCATTTGAATGGGCCTCATGTGCAATGTTGCCCTGGCCACTAGATTTATGCAAGAATTCATTATTCCCAATAACCTTTGGAATGTTCTGACTTTAATCTTTTCTGGTGAACGTTCTAAAGTAGGAAATACCATGCCATTTTCTAGATCTATAAATGCACCCAGAAAAACGAGTTTCTGGGTTAAATGAAGATTTGACTTCTTCCAATTCACCAAGAACCCCACTCTCAGTGTTTGCTCTATTATATATTGTTGTTCCACCTTCAGTTGTTGATAACTTTGATTTCTGATTAGCCAGTCGTTAAAGTAAGCATGGGGATGTAATCCCCTTTGACGCAAGTGGCCTAACAAAGTTGATACTATTTCTGTGAACAGTCGAGGCGCAACAGAAATTCCGAAGTGAAGTACTCGATCCTGATAAACTGTTCCTTCTAATGCAAACCTTAGGAATTTTCTGCTTTCTGAATGGATAGGTACATGCAGATAAGCATCTGAAAGATCTATAGAAAAGGCCCAGTCCCCTGTATTTAGTGACTGAATTACTGACCTTATGGTTTCCATTTTGAAGTACTGATTCTTTATAAATTTGTTTAATTTTCTTAAAGTTCAGAATTTCTCGACCCCCCTCCCCATTGTTTTTGTACAATGAATATGGTTGATTAAAACCTGCTTTTGAGTTTTTGGGATCTACAATTACTATTGCATTTTTTCCAAGGAAAGATTTCACTACCTCCAAAATAATGTTTCTTTTCTTCTGGGTCATTTGGAATTTCTCTGTGCCTGTAAACGAAGGAGGCTTTTTGAATAACTCTATTTTGTAACCTTCTGATTGAACTCTGAGAATGAAACTGTCCCCCGAAATCTTTTTACAATTTGTAACAAAGTATTGGAATCTTCCTCCAACTTTTAAACCGGCTTTTGGAACCTTCCATGACTGGCTGGGGGCATATAATATTGGCCCTTTTTTGGGAACTTTGATGGCTGAAAGTTTGATTTTGATTGGTTATCCCAACCTGAGCGTCTCTATGTATCAGACTTCTTATTTTCAGTGTTTCTATATGAGCTGCTTAATACGCTAGCTCTCCCACCTGATCCATAGCTGCGTGGCCTATCGGAGGCTTTGCCGACCTCAGATTTATCAGGAAATGCTGTTTCAGGCCACTGGATTGTATCCCAAAAGCCTTAGATGTCTCTCGCGCGTCTTTGGTCATCTCTGAAGATTTATGAGTGATTTCCTGAACTTTGCCAGAAAACAGTTTGTCCCCTTCTAAGGGCACTTTCAGTAAATCATTTTTGGCAGATGACTCTGGAATATTCAGAGTATCAATATGAATGTTGCTTCTGGCAAGAACACAGCGAGCTTAAGCTCTTACAGACAAATCACCAATGTCTACTATAGCATTTGCTAGTCCCCCAACAACTGTGACAAAATATCATCAGACATTTCTGATTCCCCTTTTAAGCCTTTCGACACGGCAGACAATATCAGCAAGGCATGAGACACTGCTCTCTGTTAAAATCTTAAACTTCGATCTGTGGCTGTAAAGGCAGCATTTGCCTTACGTTCAGAGGAAAACAATTCCTGAGGAGGACCATTATCATTCTTTAAACCTTTGTGTAAATGTAAGTGTTGATTGAAGCATCAATATCAGGGTTCTAGCCAATTTTGTCAACGTCTTCATCTGGCCACCTATATTGATATCTTTGACGAGTTTTAAAAGAAGTATCTTTGGCAGGGGCTTCTTAACCTCTTTCCAAGCATTGACAATAATGCCATCAGCTGGTAAACTGGGTCCATCAGTCATTTTCTTACTTGTAGGAAGGCCAGTGAAGGACTGTGACAAAAAAGATTTTCTAACTGCCTCTTTTGGCTTTTGAGCTTCAATGTCAAATATGTTTTGAACATTATTTGTCATGTTGTCCCATGACTGAGGGATTGATTCTAATTCTCTAATTCTTCGTCTTCTTCTAAATTACTATGAAGGGACGTTTCGTTTGTGACGTTTACATTGTCATGAATATTTGGGACAATGGGACATTTCTGGAAGTTGTGATCGTACACTCACTCTGCCATGAGCGACGTTTAACTGGCGATTCAGTACCAAGAAAACTACATGCATCGTCATCTTCCGCCATTACGTTTAATGGGGGCTCATTGGAATCGGCGTTCTTATCTGCCGAAGACTGTTTCTTTAAGAACGATAAGAGATTAATTATTTTATTTTCGAAGGCTGAAAACCACGAATCAAACATCGCATCGACTTCTCGTCTTGACATGACAGCCGAAGAATTTATCTCCGGAATTAAATCGGAGTTAACCTGTTCCGAGAAATCTGGTATGAGAGGGTTACTCTGTTGGCTAGATGACGATGTCTTATTGTGGCGTGAATCCTTACCAGGATTTTTAGAAGTTTGGTTCTTACTAGAACCACGAGGTTGATGTTCCTTACCGGGAACTTTAATATAATTTGCCTCTTTCTGGGGCGAACTCGTCTCCCCCGTATCTGTAGGATCCTTAGAGTGGTGCTTATCTTTATCTTTTTCTTTCCCATAAAGGAACTAGACAAAGTACTACCGCGTAAAAAAAACTTTCTTCTCGAAGTGGTAACGTCTTATCAAAATGGCGCCGAGAATGAAGATGAGCATGCGCTGTTAAGGTTGGGGAAGTGTTTAAAATTTGACTCGGCGGTGGTAACAAAATCCGGAATGAGTAGCTAACGTAAACTCGAACAGGTAAGTATGAAGCGAAGGAGATTCCTCTGCCTTTTGGCAACTGTCGCGTACATTTTTAGATCTCGCAGGGAAACTGTAGTGATTGTTGTGCATGTCCAACAGCCACCGTTCGTGCTTACGGGAAGCGTACGTCTTTTCCGAAATTGTAAGATGCACTTGTGTGTCTTGCAAGATCTTCATCAAAATCCGCCCGCAGACCAGTCGTAGAAGCACGTACGACAAGTTTTGACTGAGGCTTAACTGTATAAACAAACACAGTGCGGTACTCTATCGGGTTTTTTGACAAATTGATTTAACCAGAATAAAAGCGAAGAAACCAAACTACCTCATTAAAGTTCATAGGAGACAATATTTGGAATAAATTTTGTTATGGTTGAAAATAAATTTGTTTCTATAACTGAAAACTATTATATAAATATTAAAATAAAATTCGCAAGGTAAATGGCACTACAGCCCATCGAAAGTTGGCTTCGTGCAAAAGAACCAATGATGATTTATCTCCCTTCGTTGATGACGTCGGAAGAGACCACTTTGACGCGATATAGCCTATAGTGGATTGTTTATCCAAACGACCGTAGCGTTCTCTATCTATTTTGTTTGATATATACATCAAAATGGTTCCGTGTGTGGCTTACAACTGCAATGTTAGAAGACAGAGGGTGTTTCGATGTACTTATTTCCAAAGGATTCAAAATTCAGGACGATTTGGGTGCGAAATCTCCACAGAGACGGCTTCGCAGTTACCGATTATTTGAGGCTGTGTGCCAAACATTTCACGCCTGGTCAGTTTAAAATACATCCCGCTTTAGCTAAAAAGTGTGGTTATAAGAAGCTGGATCTTCGACCAGATGCCATACCAACTCCATTTGATATGTAACCCGTTAAGTCCGAGAAAAACACGAGGACCTCAACAGCGGAGGACGATAGAGGTACGTACGTTGTCAATAAAACATCAAAGCACCGACTATCTCGCAAATATTAATAACATGCGTTGTAGGACGAATATTCGTTAATCTAATTCCTAAAATATGAATTCATTGTATATAATTTTAATTTTGAGATGTATAACGAAGAAAATTTAACGTAAACATAACAACGGCCAATAAAATTCACTATATATATAGGTGTGTGTCAGTATCGATCTGCAGTCATACATTTTACATGTACTCGACGTATATTCAGGTATACAATACTAAATGGTAACTGTTTTATAGTCGATGTTCCTTAATTTTATTGTACTTATGAGTAAATGTTTTAGCCTACTATACTCTGTCCCAAGATATCCTGGATTCACATTTTGCTTACTTACTCAATATTTATAAATACATCAGGGTTCAAACGATGTTCATTCAAAAGTATGAAAAATTTCCAAGATATTTCCGTTGAAACGCCCCCTCTAGCTGATCATGTTTCAATACACGGCTAAAAAATGTCATGTCTACGGGGATTTTGTATTGAAGCAGACCCGGATGATAACGTTGAAAAATTGCGCGAGGTATTCCGAGTGACTTCCGAATGGAGAAAAGATGTAAACATTCCCCATTATAAATCTCCGCAGGAAATCTGTTTTCGTTCCTGTGAACTTGTATGAGTGAAAAATGATAATGTGTCAATGAAGATATCTTGGAAATTTTCCCTTTCATCGATTTCAATTGCACTTCTTTCACAAGTATGTGTATTTTTATTCAAAATCGGACAAATCTGCTGCATAAATATCTTGGGACAGACTATAGTATAAATGTTATTGTCAATAAGATGCGAAACGAAAATATTCAATTTAAAAAAACGAGAGAAAAACAAAATGTTGTTAGCAAATTACACCTCACCCACCAGCCCTCTTGTACATATAGCCATTTTAAAAGAAATGAAAAATTCAATTGTAGTTTTTCAATGCCCTATTTACTAAACTTAGGCGATATGACAGATACAGAAGATGAGTCTAATGACAGGAATGACCATGATGGAAACGCAACCCGTTCTATATAAGATGCAAGCCAGGTAAAAATCTAGATTGCACATAGCACATTGCCTTTGTCTATTTACTGGCAATCATTAAATTTTATTTGACAAAGATTCAGCATTATGTTTCATTAGGTTATAATAACATTTTAGACCCAATTTATTGTGATTACCAATACTTTTTTCTTCATTGGACATACCTTGCAGTTCTCCATTTTAATGAAAATGTTACCCGGCCACAAAGGAAGGAGGGAAGCAGTATTGTGTCGTGTATCCTAAAGGTCGACATGGAGAGGAAGTCGTAAAGGAACTTTAAGCGAGTTTCATGTTTGTATCTAAATATCTTCAGAAAAATTCTTTAATATATACGTTATAACGTTTGAAAATTTCTATGTGCAAAAGTAAATATTTACATCTACCGATTATGATTCCCTCTATTTGTTATGGAAACATAGTTAATTCAAAGCTCAATAGAAACACTAAATCTGAAATCTACACGCCCCTTTTTATCGATTGGTCAAAACCTACAGCGACTGAAACTGACAGGACTGAAATCTACACGCCCCTTTATCTATTGGTCGAAACCTACTGAGAATTAAGAAAAACTAGATGCTGTCATTAGACAGTAATACCCGCACCAAGTGTTTGCCGCTAAATAACACTCTCTTGTACCAGTTTTAGTAAAAAAGAAGGCCACATGCAATTTCCGGTACTTTTTAAAAATTATAATTTTCATAAATGATGAGGTCACATCCCATAATACACATATTACTTTTATGTACAATTTAGGTTTGAACTGTTTGCATGTGAATTTTAAATCGATCAAAAATCTAAACATTTCATGTCATAGAAAGTATGGTCTATATAGTTATTACAAACATAATTTAATCATGCCCCCCCCCCCCCCCCATCGGCGGTTGCCTACTTTATTCATGCTTTTGTGTGCCAACATCACATGCTACAATCCCCCCCCCCCCCCCCCCCAAACACAATTATTACTCTGACCCCCCCCCCCCCACCCATAGATGAATAAAAATCAAAATATTTTTATAACAATGAAAGCCTGTACATTAATTGAGATAAAGAATATTGTAAACAGTGCAAAATAAATGTCATATTGCGCAATGATTTTCACTGCAGGACTGCTTTAACGATTTTAAAAGGTGGTATCAGAAACATGTCGATATTTATGTGGATAAAAGTGCGTTATTTTATTTTATATGTGTTTATATTATAATTTAATAAATTACTTTCACTGTTTTAGAATTAAAAATTTTTACAAATTAATATTTGGGCAAAAAAATAAGTTTTTAAAATTTTTGGAAACTTAAGGTAAAAATAAGGTAATAATAAGCCCCAGCAGGATTCAAACTCTCTACTTACAGACACATGGTTAACGCTCTAACCCATAGAACTATGTTCTTAGGTAACATTATTTTGGGGGAAAATATTATATTTTATACTTTATTTGTTTCGTTCAATAAGGAGCACATCACAATATGTAGGTGTCCCATACCACCTTAAAGCTGAAAATTGTGCTT
This sequence comes from Magallana nippona, assembly GCA_033439105.1. Taxonomy (NCBI): domain Eukaryota; kingdom Metazoa; phylum Mollusca; class Bivalvia; order Ostreida; family Ostreidae; genus Magallana; species Magallana nippona. The sequence goes on along the minus strand of CM065918.1, from coordinate 31,942,165 downwards.
TACATGATTAATTACCTAATAAAATTGTGCAAGTGGTTTTAAAGTTGTGAAAATACATGCAATATGTTACAAGTAAATGATCTTTGTCCGAAGTTACGTACACAACACGGGTCTACAGGTTGCATTAGCGGGTGCTAGTTTTACCGAGATCTTTGGTTAGATGGGTTTCACGTAGTGTTTATGCATATGTGTTTTTGATATGCAAAATAGGATTAATTATCATGAATAAACGTTTCTTTTGTGGTGATCAGCTAAAGGAATTTATATTGTGCTCTAATTGGATTATCATTTTGATGTTGACCAATATAGGTAAGTATAGAAAGTAGTAGCGCAATATTATGAGACACCAGTATACAAAACAGTTAAGTTTTACTTTCACTTTCTAAAAATCTCCCTTTGCCAGCATACTGTATCATACTGTAACATTTTGTATTAGATTTGGGTATTAAATGTCATGTTTATATGACTTATAATAGGGAGGAAGGGGAAGGGGCCTTAACCGTTCCCCATCCCCAGGATGTGTGGATTAGATATACATTTCTAGTGAGAATGAAGGCATGCTGCAGATTTTTTTTTCCACATTATACCCCCTACCCCATCATCATACACCAGTAATAGAAAAAGAGTTAATGACTGTAATTTTCTTTTATTTTGCTTATTCTTTTTTGTCAAGAGATATGTGGTATGTCAAGATTTATGACTCATGAAAATTTGTGCATTTCAATCCTGATTGTTAACAGATATACATGTATAATTATACATGTATATAAAAAAAATACATGTGATATTATATTAGGGATGGCAATCAATTGCAGAATTGCTAATCGATTATTTATAACTCATTTTGACTGATTAATTTGTTAATCATTTTGATAATATAGACATTTTTAAATACATGTATAACATATTATCAATATTTTTTGAAGATTGATTAGTTGTAGCTATTAACAACTTATTTAGGGCCCCACTCTGCAGATGCCTTATAGTGATCATTCTGTTCAATTCCGCTGATCATGTCAAGATACATTTAAGACAAATTGGCCCCTGCCCCTTGGGTCATTCCCTCTCTCCCCCAAGAGTTGCTTTTAAACCACCACCACCCCCAAAATAGGGAATGATAATACATTTTAATAATTGTTGAGATCCCCACCCCTAAACCATGTTCATTCTTGCTGCTTGTGTCATTGCACATCAATTGGTACATGTATATATGTTTGAGACGCCCAGTGACTTTCCAGAGTTAGAACTAATCAAGTTACCTATATTTTTCATATGTAGTGTAATTTCTATCCCTAGCCCAATGATGACCCTGCTTTGATTTTTACAGCAAGGTTTTTGTTGACTGACTTTATAATTTCCACAATTATATATAACATTTTGTTTATCTTTAAGATTAAAAAGCAATTTCCAAAATCTCTTTATGTACATCTGACATCATACAAAAAAACAATCAAGAAATGATTTTGCTACTGTAAAAATGTGAGAAGAGACTCTGAATCTCCCCACCCACCTGCCCCCCGAAAACATGAATAGTCGAATATTTTTAAAATATCCTTATAATCATCGAAATCCCCACTCCTAAACCATATCTATTTTTGTTTCTTGAACCATGACCATGTCAAGGCAAATCTTTTTGTGGTATTAGTAGGTCATGACCTCTGGGGGTCACCCTAACCCCACCCCACCCCACCCTCCTAAAATCAGATAGTATCAAATAACTTGAAAAAAATGCCCCTAAGTATATATTCTTCCTCCTTATGCATCTCATGGTACGTTATTTCAATCACAAGAGATAAGAGGAGGTCCAGGAATTTGGTTTTTTTATGGGACGGAACATCATTTTGCAGATAGTATTGACCCTCAGAATCAAATTTATATTTCTAAAACCTTATTGCATATCTATAATAGTTCAGCCCCTGTTATATCCCTATAAATGATGTGGCTATTCATTAAATCATGAGATGAGTTCTGGGAAGTAGGTTTTTTCAGGTGTGATAAACGTCAATTTTCTGCTACTATTTGACTCCCTGGATGAAATTTAAATTTTTAAAACCTTATTGCACATCTATACGAGAGCCCCTATCATACCCCAAGATATGATGTGGCTATTCATTAAATCATGAGTGGAGTTCTGGGAAGTAGGTTTTTTAGGAGTGATAAACGTCAATCTTCAGCTACTATTTGACTCCCTGGATTAAATTTAAATTTTTAAAACCTTATTGCACATCTATAGGACAGCCCCAATCATATCTTAAGAGATGACATAGCTACTGCATAAATTGTAAGAGAAATTCTGGGAACCATATTTTTTTTTGCAAAAAAACGTCATTTTTTTATGCCCACAGACCCTCGTGATAAAAACAAAAATTCTGAAACAAGATTATATATAAACATGACACCCCGAATCATATTCTAGAAGATCATTTGGCTACTGCAAAAAGAAATTGACGTTTTTTGAAACCAGACTTTTTGTAAAAAAAAAAAAACGTCATTTTTCAGCCATTTAATGACCCCCAGAACAAAATTGAAATTTCCGAAACATTATTGCGCATCTATAAGACATCCCAAAACATATTCCAAGAGATGATTTGTCTACTGTTGAAAATGTAAAAGGAGTTCGAGGAAGAAGGTTTTTTGTCAAAAAACGTCATTTTTTACCAATTATTTGACCCCCAGGACTACCAGAGAATTTTTGAAACTTTTTTACAAAACAACATGACACCCCAAATCATACTCCAAGAGTTCAGTTTGCTGGTTTATAAGATGTAAAAGCAGTTTGAGAAAGTAAAACGTGACAGACGGACGGACGGACAGGCAGAAGGAACAGGGTAACAACAATATACCCGAACTTTCTTTAGAAAGTTTGGGTATAATCACGGACTGCACGATATAATTTTGATGATGTCAGACTGAAATTCTCATAGGAGACGATTTGGCTGTTTCTTTTAGCTACCCTGCTGATGTACATAACGGTAACTTTTTACAATTAATTTATTAATTTGTGAAAAGAAAGATGTAATATAAACAATAAAATGTTTTCTTTGATGATTCATGCGGGATATGAAGATGGGGATCATTGCAAACTGCAAACCCGGGTTATGTATTTTTCTGTAACGTCGCTACCTTCGTATTCCGCATGAATCACCAAAGAAAGCATTTTATTGTTTAAATAAATCAGATTAAAGTTGGAAAATAGAACTATTGTTAAGCCCCCCCCCCCCCCCCCCGAAAAAAAATATTTAGTTTCTTTTCCGCTTTATGGACACAGAAGTGCAGTAGGATGTAAATACTAAAGCGTAACAAATACATGGATATATCTTTCTATTTTAGAATCGGTAGGACAACAAAGTAGTGTCTTTAAGCAAGTAGTTCCTATACTTGCAGAGTGATAATACATTTATTGTGACATTTTAAAACAGAATGCTTAACAACTGTCAGAAAAAGGGATTTGCAATTTGAAAAATCAAGTGTCAAAATTGAATTATCATTTGAAGGAAAGAATTGAAATTGTTTAAGTACACCCTTTTCAAAACTGGTAAATTCCCTACTTTTACTTTCATATTCAGAGTTTTTCAATACAGATGCATTTTGCCGAACGTGACTTAACACCACGAAATTTTCACAGTAGAGACAATTTGATGTGTTTTCATTCAAGGGGTTCATCGTTGCTGAACGAAAGGGCTGGAGCTATGAACTCTGTTAAAATTACCGCCTTTTGAAATTGTATTAGTGGACTATACCCACATGTAGTATAAGCAAGTCGCCTCTCGGTGAAACCCGATATCTTTATGAACTGTCATTATTTGCATTTTATTAAGAACACTGTGCCAGATAAATATCCCAGTGCCAAGGTGGCATTTTTGCACCCGCTTAAGATACAGTTTCGTAAAAATCCATATATACCATATGACCATTGTCTAGAGAGTATATGACCAATTTGTTTTTAATATGTCTCACCTGTCAGGTGAGATATTTACCTATAAAAAATATATCCCATAGCAAAATAATTCCCATAGGAAAAACAATGTTTCCTATAGGATATTTTGAAATTCCTACCGGAATAAAAGAACTTCCTATAGAAATTATAATTCCGATAGGATTTGAACAAAACTCCCATAGGATTTCAAAATCCGATAGGAAATCTTAATTTCCTATAAGCAAAATACCTGTCTGAATAAAATTCCAGCAGGAAATACTTTTCTCCTATAGGAAATATAATTCCTATAGGATTCTTAGAAAATCCTAAACGTTCTTAAATATTTCCTGTAGGAAAATTATTTTTCCTATGGAAATTATTATTTTCCTATGGGATGTTAATTTTTAAAGATAAATATCTCACCTGACTTGGCACTGGCATAATTATCCGGCACAGTGTTTAAGATGCACTCCCTTTGAATGCATATTTCTGATTTCAGAAATCAAATAACGTCAAATTCCAATTCAATTCTCAACGCGTCTGTAGTTATTTTTAGACAGCAATTGCAATCACCTGACACTCAAATTAATGTCAAAAATAACTGATTTTCATAGGAAGGAAGACTAAATGCCTCAATAATAACCACCCTCGTACTCATATGGTTTTTAAGAATAGTAATGGTAATGATACCTTTCACAAATTTATATCTTCTCTCTTGTCCTCCATGGTTTTCGCAATCAGATACCCAGAAGAGAAATACATCGTTTCCGTAGCCTTCAATGCTTATAGTCAAAGGGGAGGACTGGGCTCCCATTGTATCCAGGATAGGCGATCCTAATAAACTGTTACCATTTCTTCCATCCAAGATTGCTGTCTTTCGTTATAAAATACTTCATTAACATTTTATTTAATAGAAGATGCAGATTTAAGAAAAAAAGCATGAATAGTTCAATGACCATTTGATATTAGAGATCTATAACTCTTACTGACATAATTTGATAAAATTCCATTTAAAAAAATATCCCATCCGATTTTGCGGCGATTTACTTTACGGTTTACTCTGCTAAATACTTTGGAAAGCAAAAAGGTTCAATATTCTATCTATGTATTTCTCAAATGCGATTTTCTTTACACTGTAAATATTAATAGAGAAATGTTAACTATGCCTTCGAAATCTGTATGTAACCATTTGGATATCGTCGTTTGTTAGATCTGTCAAATTTTGTTAAACTGTTGATTCATAATCTGTTCGATGCAAGGTTGACATTTGTACTTGGGTCGCGTAATTCAACATGTGTAAGCTAATGCACTATAGAGGGCGTATCCTACGTCGAATGTAATGGTAATCAGAATATATCTAGAACCAAGTTATCCAATATCCACACAACTCTTAACTAAATATACCTGCTAGAATAAGTATCTTTTTTATTTAACTAAATTCTAAATCAGGCCTGAAGCATTTTTCTTTCTTTTTTAATATTCCGGCAAAATAAAAGCTAAAATAAAAGGAAAGCTTTTTTTTTATTTTTACCAATTTATTAGAGATTGACACACCTGCCCTTTTCTTATTAGGGTCTTACGTCTTCAGCGGAAGAACCTTCTATTATTCTATTGTTTCTTTTTTCAATTTACTTATTAGGGTCTTTTATCTTCATAGGAAGAACTTTCAATTATTCTGTTGTTTCTTTTTTTCACATTTCTTATTAGGGTCTTCCGTCTTCAGCGTAACATTTTCTGTTCGAAAAAATTATTGCCACACCCATATATGACGTATGCAGCACTGTTAAGGTTTACTTCGTGATTGAGCCGACCAGAAAGTACGGGAAATGTAAACTATGATATCACACACGACAACAAGTCAACTAAAATGCTCTAAAATGAGGTAATTCATGTTTGTTATCTGTACGAACACATTAAACTACATTAAAAGTTACAGATGTACCTCTAAGTGCAATTTTGTAGTCAAAGTAGTACAACGTTAAATATAAACATGAATGATCGCGATGCACTTGTCGAAGTGACGTCATACTGAAAATGTTGACGCATATTATGTTTTGAATGAGGCGAATAAATCATTTTTAACCGGGTTTTCCAAAGGAAAAATCCGGTTATTGAAATGGTGAAAATGGCGGGCGGGCGGCTGCCAAAAGGGTACCCTTATTGTACGGATAACTCCTCCTACAGTTTTTAAGATAGAAAATTTTTCCTTTGCAGATCAATTGTAAATATATCCGAAATATTCATATTGCTAGGATTTTGATTCCTGATGATTTCTGAAAAAATACCAGCTGTTCAACTTAGCCCTTTTTTGGCAAAATATGGCATATAAGGTACCCCTATTGTACGGATAGCTGCTTCTACAGTTTTCAAGATAGGAGGTTGTTCTTTTGCAGATCAGTTGTACATATATCAGAGGTGTGCATATTGCTAGGATTTTGATTTCTGATAATTTATGGAAAAAAACAGCTGTTGAACTTAGCCATGTTTTGGCAAATTATTGCATATTGGGAACTCTATTGTACGGACATCTCCTTCTACAGTTTTCAAGATAGGATGTTGTTCTTTTGCAAACAATTGTTCATATATCGGAGGTGCGCATATTGCTAGGATTTTGATTTCTGATTATTTATGAAAAAATACCAGCTGTTGAACTTAGTTATTTTTTTTGCAAAAATATGACAAGTAAGAGTACCCCATTTCTCTGGATAGGTAGTGTTCATCAATTCAAGTTTGACAAATGGATTATGGGTACTGTTCACACAAAAGAATACCCTGTTTGCTGTCACATTGACAGCTTTTCTCTTGTTATAACATTGGAAAATGCATTTCAGAAATAAACGGAGCATAATCTTAAAAAATACCATTAAATCCTCTTTATTATGCTTGTTTTGATTTAGCTTATTATTATTTTTAGAGCGTGTATTTTTTTTTCTAGTACAAGTTCGATGTGTTTGACATCGGGAAGCCTATCTTAATTACAAGAGCATACACTTGACAGATCAGTATCATCTTTTGAATATTACTTAAGGGAATGTGTAATTTATTAAAAAGAGCTGCAACTTCGATGAAATCTACAGAATGAATTAATAGCTATGTAAAATATTAAGCAAAAGTCATATGAATTTGAATCTAAGGTCATATATTTGATGTTTATTCTAATAAAAGATTGAGTTCTATACTAATTAGCAGCACTTTTCGGAATCTAATTGATAAGTAAAATTTAACAATCAGTTGACATTTTATTTCAAATAAGGTTATGCCCTTGCGATATTGAAATTTGTTTATGACCATCATTCGGGAGAATTATAAACACATATAACACGACTGTCAATTCAGGGGACCACACTAAGTGTCATACAAAGTGGCATTTACTATGCTGTTTCACTTCACTACAAATTTATATGATAATTAAAAAAAATACATAACTATTATGAAATAAAAAATGCATCGTTTTATGAAAGTTTTAATCTTGTGATATTTTTCTAGTAAGCCTTAACAGTACTGCGTAATAAGGGAATTTTAAGGCCCAGAGTACTCAAACTTTGACGCGATATATAAGTAGAAGGAGGCATATTTTGTTAAGCATTTTAGTAGAGAAAATGTTGTATTGATGATTCTCATCGATTCCACTAATCAACACACCGATGTCTGTCCCCATTAAGGATCTACAGGGCAGACCCCTAAAATATTCAGTCTTTTGTATCTCAAAATTGAACGACAATTTTAGATAGGTGTAAGAACAACAAATGCTAGTACATGTATTTAAGAGACATTTCGTATGATACCAAGAAAAGTGGACTGGTCCCTTTATTTAGGGGCCAGTAGACCCGTAAAGTCTTTTACAAATAACTTTAAAACGATCCAGATTTTATAATACGATATTGAAGCAAAGTTTTTGATTGTAACAATGACTACACATGTATATAAGAAAATCTTTGCCACGCCCATTTTTTACGAAATTGGAGATACGTGTATTTAGTGGACTAACATATTTAATCTTTAATTTGCAGCATGTTATAAAATAAAAAATAAAAACTTTGTTGAGCATCGTAAAAGATATTGGTAATTCATCTGATCTAAAAACAATCAGAGTTATGAATATGAAATTTTCAGTATAGGTAGACTATAGTTTGGATTTGTGCTTAATGTAGTTGGTGTGGGCCAATGGCATCATTCATAATAGCACGCTATGGCACGAAAATTGATAGGGTTTTTAATCAAAATTTTCTAGTTAAGTTCTTCCGTTTCCAACGGAAGACCTTTTTTTTCGTTCGTTTTTTCCCTGTTATTATACCCCCCGCAAACAAAGTTTGGGGGAGGGGTATAAAGGAATCACCCTGTCCGTCCGTCCGTCCGTATGTCCGTCTGTCTGTCTGTCTGTCTGTCTGTGCAATCATGTCCAGTCCATATCTTTCTTATGGCAACATTGGAAGTTTTTACTTCACACATAGATTGCTTATGACCTGAGGGTGTGTCAAGATCTTGATACAAGGTCATTCGGGCAAGGTCAAGGTCACTGGCAGGAAAATTGCAAAATTCGTGTCCGGTTAATATCTTTCTTATAGAGGAACATTGCAAGTTCCCACTTTCCACAAAGATTGCTTATGACCTGAGGGTGTGTCATGATCATGAATCAAGATCATTTATTCAAGGTCATTTGCACAAATTCAAGGTCACGAAAAAAATAAATAATTTCTGTGTAGGCCATATATCTTTTAATAAATAGAAAATGATTGGGAGTTAAAACATGACACAAATATTGTCTGTGACCTAAAAGCTTGTCACAAGAATCAAAGGTTCATTTGTTTGCTTGTGTGGGGAAAATCTGCCACATAAATACACCAACCGTTTTTCATCGGGTTCGAATTTATGCCGATTTTCATCGGGTTCGAATTTATGCCGATTTTCATCGGGTTCGAGTTCATGCCGTTTTTCATCGGGTTCGAAATCAATTACCGGGAGTCCGTTTAAATCGGGTTCGAAATTCATGAATATTGTCGTCTGCGGAAAGGAAAGAGGTAAAATTTGAAACTTCTTAACAGTTTTCTTACATTTAAATATGTTTAGGTTAAATTTATTATAAGTAAAGTGATATTCGTGAAAGTTTTATCGCCGAGTATTCAGCACAAGTTCACAGATGTGATTGTCATTGCAACGTTTTGCATTCAATGTTCAAACGCGAACATACTATAGAATGATACATATACGCAGGATTTATTTTTGTAACTGTGTATAGATAAATTGTTTTCAGTTTTACCACAAGATATTCAACCTGACAGTGTTTTTTTGTTGAGTATTGCTTTAAAAACAATAGTAGAGCTTACGTGGTATGTTTCTGCTAGGCATAAGGGAAACTGCCCAACCACGTATGCATTAAAAAAAATTCTTGACTTGCCCATAAAAATGTTTTTAAAAAAGTTGATTTTCTTGTAATTAAATCCTGCGTGTAAATTAAAACAATTTTGCCAGATCTGGCTTGGGATTTCTTACAAATATATCCCAGTACAGCAAATAATTATATTTTCTTAGCGGGGGTATCATTTGTGAGCTTGCTCACAGTACATCTAGTTAAGAAACGGAAGACCTTATTGTTTCTCTTAGTTAAGTTTCTTTTTCCCTTTTATTATTATTGTTTTAGTTCGGTTTCATTTTCACTATTCTTATCAAGTTCTTCCGTTTCCAATGGAAGACTTTGTACTGATTCTAATGGAAATTTTTCATTTTTAGGGTCTTCCGTCTTCAGCGGAAGACCCTACAATTATTCTATTGTTTCTTTTTCAGTTTTCTTATTAGGGTCTTCTGTCTTCAGCGTAAGACCCTACTATTATATTATTGTTTCTTTTTCCCTATTATTAGGGTCTTCCGTCTTCAGCGGAAGACCCTACTATTATTCTATTGTTTCTTTTTCACTTTTCTTATTAGGGTCTTCACACATAGATTGCTTATGACCTGAGGGTGTGTCAAGATCTTGATACAAGGTCATTCGGGCAAGGTCAAGGTCACTGGCAGGAAAATTGCAAAATTCGTGTCCGGTTAATATCTTTCTTATAGAGGAACATTGCAAGTTCCCACTTTCCACAAAGATTGCTTATGACCTGAGGGTGTGTCATGATCATGAATCAAGATCATTTATTCAAGGTCATTTGCACAAATTCAAGGTCACGAAAAAAATAAATAATTTCTGTGTAGGCCATATATCTTTTAATAAATAGAAAATGATTGGGAGTTAAAACATGACACAAATATTGTCTGTGACCTAAAAGCTTGTCACAAGAATCAAAGGTTCATTTGTTTGCTTGTGTGGGGAAAATCTGCCACATAAATACACCAACCGTTTTTCATCGGGTTCGAATTTATGCCGTTTTTCATCGGGTTCGAATTTATGCCGATTTTCATCGGGTTCGAGTTCATGTCGTTTTTCATCGGGTTCGAAATCAATTACCGGGAGTCCGTTTAAATCGGGTTCGAAATTCATGAATATTGTCGTCTGCGGAAAGGAAAGAGGTAAAATTTGAAACTTCTTAACAGTTTTCTTACATTTAAATATGTTTAGGTTAAATTTATTATAAGTAAAGTGATATTCGTGAAAGTTTTATCGCCGAGTATTCAGCACAAGTTCACAGATGTGATTGTCATTGCAACGTTTTGCATTCAATGTTCAAACGCGAACATACTATAGAATGATACATATACGCAGGATTTATTTTTGTAACTGTGTATAGATAAATTGTTTTCAGTTTTACCACAAGATATTCAACCTGACAGTGTTTTTTTGTTGAGTATTGCTTTAAAAACAATAGTAGAGCTTACGTGGTATGTTTCTGCTAGGCATAAGGGAAACTGCCCAACCACGTATGCATTAAAAAAAATTCTTGACTTGCCCATAAAAATGTTTTTAAAAAAGTTGATTTTCTTGTAATTAAATCCTGCGTGTAAATTAAAACAATTTTGCCAGATCTGGCTTGGGATTTCTTACAAATATATCCCAGTACAGCAAATAATTATATTTTCTTAGCGGGGGTATCATTTGTGAGCTTGCTCACAGTACATCTAGTTAAGAAACGGAAGACCTTATTGTTTCTCTTAGTTAAGTTTCTTTTTCCCTATTATTATTATTGTTTTAGTTCGGTTTCATTTTCACTATTCTTATCAAGTTCTTCCGTTTCCAATGGAAGACTTTGTACTGATTCTAATGGAAATTTTTCATTTTTAGGGTCTTCCGTCTTCAGCGGAAGACCCTACTATTATTCTATTGTTTCTTTTTCAGTTTTCTTATTAGGGTCTTCTGTCTTCAGCGTAAGACCCTACTATTATTCTATTGTTTCTTTTTCCCTATTATTAGGGTCTTCCGTCTTCAGCGGAAGACCCTACTATTATTCTATTGTTTCTTTTTCACTTTTCTTATTAGGGTCTTCTGTCTTCAGCGGAAGACCCTTCTATTATTCTATTGTTTCTTTTTCACTTGTCTTATTAGAGTCTTCCGTCTTCAGCGGAAGACCCTTCTATTATTCTATTGTTTCTCTTTCACTTTTCTTCTTCTTATTATTCTTTTTTTTCTTACCGATTTTGTGCAGACGATTTCTCGGAGACGGCTTGATCGATTTCATTCAAATTTTCAATATTAACGCGTTCTTCTCTGAAGTTAAATTAGTTTTTGAAAATACACTTCTGGTCGGAAATTATCGTCGTTAAACGATTTTAAAAAGTCAATTTTGTCTGCGACGTTTCTCAAAAACGAGTAAAGATATAGGGCTGAAATTTTCAGAGCTGATAGATCTACCGTTTTTCTAATGTACGTCGGTCAGGAGAATGTCCGCCGTCACTTCCGGTCGTCACCGGAAGGAAATTTTGAAAAAAATAATTTTTCAGATTTTTTATTTTTTAATATTTTTCTTTGAAATTTTGACATTCTATAGTGACATTTTTACTGATTCAGAAAGTGCAATTTGTTTAAAAATCGATCAACACATTCTCGAGATATTAAGCATCAAAGTCCTGAAGCGAGAGTTCGAGTAGCTCAGTCGTTAGAGTCGTGGACATTTGCCCAGGCGACCCGGGTTCAAGCCCAGAGTGACGAAAATTTTTTTCACTCCTTATGTGCTCAGATTTACGTTTTTATCTTTAAAATGATGACTTCTGTTCTTTTCCGTTTTAATTTTGTAAAAGAAGTTACAATAATAGCGCTTTCCCCGTATTTGTGTATTGAGATCCTTAGCTATGTATTCATACTGAAATAAAGTTAAAATGTTGAGAAAAATAAATAGTTACATCTTTAACATAACGCTTATACATTGTTCTAACATATGTATTTCATTACGTGATTGTGTAATATGTAATATTTTAACGTTTAATTTAGAAGTGACCGACACCCCCCCCCCCCCTCCCATTTCACAAAATCATTTAGTTTTTCTGGCTTGCTTTTACTTGATCTTTGATCTTGGACCTTTAATTTCAACTTAGTACCATTCTAGATTACTGTACTAATGACCAGACCAATTCGTTCATTTTTAACAGAGTTATGACTTTTTTGACATTCGAGTTTCAACTGGCGTGCTTAACATATACTGTAGAAAAAAATTCTAACTCCCGAGCCCTTCACTCAATCCTAATGAAAATTCGTGAAAATGTACCTCGGACCCCATTCGTATTGTCTGTAAAATATGCAGCGGATTGAACAATTTAGAAGAAATTCCTGAGATCAAACGGCGCGTATTGCCTTTACGTGGAATTAAAATTTACACAGTACACGCACCGACACCCCCCCCCCCCCCCTCCCCGATTCACAAAATCATTTAGTTATTCTGGACTGCTTTTACTTGATCTTTGATCTTCGACCTTTAATTTCAACCTAGTACCATTCTAGATTACTTGTACTAATGACCAGACCAATTCGTTCATTTTTAACAGAGTTATGAATTTTTTGACATTCGAGTTTCAACTGGCGTGCTTGACATATACTGTAGAAAAAAATTCTAACTCCCGAGCCCTTCACTCAATCCTAATGAAAATTCGTGAAAATGTACCTCGGACCCCATTCGTATTGTCTGTAAAATATGCAGCGGATTGAACAATTTAGAAGAAATTCCTGAGATCAAACGGCGCGCATTGCCTGTACGTGGAATTAAAATTTACACAGTACACGGGATGTAAGCAGCCGTGTAATATTTCTGTTGCATGTGTATTTCTTGTTTTCCGTTTAGTCTGTATCTACGATAGCGTATGAACTACTTATGAATGTTAGAAATGTGAAAATTACTGTCATCGAATTCGAACTTGAAATTCAATATTTCTTCTTAAAATAACACCTAGCAAAGTGTTACAACAGTTTGTCAGAATTTTTTACAATTCTGAAACTCTGACTTCGATTTTACTCCAGACTGCGTTTTAGACTATGCCTCTGAATTAAAATTCCAGCTCCAGTAAGACTCTGTAGAACTTGGTGAAAATTCGTGGGTTTGTTTCTTACGCCTGAAACTAATTGCCTACCAAATTTGAAAGCAAATGAACCGTATTGAAGAAAGTTATCCAGTCCAGCGGCATCAAACCATCATCCCGAGAAACGAAATTTCAACGCTTCGATATTTGTATCCAATAAATTCATGCTCAAATTTCACTGAAAATCTGTGTTTACCTTTTTATCAGCAACCTGTGACGGTATTTGTTGAAGTTCTACGAAAGACAACTCTTCCTTCCCAGACCCCGATTTTATAGGAATTTTGTTTACATTTTCTCTCAGTTGGCTCTTTTTCCGACTTGGCTTGAAACACATGTACATGACCGGCCTTAATTCATTTCAGACTTTCCGTACCTGTAACCCACAAATGCACGCTAATTAACCCATTTCCGAGCACCTGCAATTCAAATCGGCAGGAGAATGCGCATCAGTTAATCCGACGTAACCTTCACACACCTTCAAATAGCCGCTCGCGACAAGAGTTTGACCTGGCATGTTCATTTCTTAGCCAACGCTATCCGGCCACATTGTTAACAAGCAGCACTGATTTTTATTAATAAACTGATCAACAAATACCGTCCTCTCAACCAATCGCTAAGCGCCTATCTATTCTAAAAGTTCACAACATTTGGTATCAACTTAAGATGGACGGAAGAACGCTGGATCTCTTCTTTCAATCATCATCCAAACTGAACTATATAACTCTGACTTGAGTCGGATGTCGATTTTTCTCTAAATACTCATTAATTATCAACATTTTCGGGAATTTTTTTTAACCATTATGAAAGGTGGAAAGGCCTCTAATTGTTCGAGAACAATTAGTCTACTAGTTCTTTTTTTTTGTTTTTTGATTTTCTAACAAAAATATTCTTCACAAAGGGGTTGTTGGTATGTAGAACAAGTCGAAAAATACTCTTCCATTTAGATTAAGACAAAAACAGTCCTTATTTATTAGGGTCTTCCGTCTTCAGCGGAAGACCCTTCTATTATTCTATTGTTTCTTTTTCACTTTTCTTATTCTTATTAGGGTCGTCCGTCTTCAGCGGAAGACCCTTCTTTTATTCTATTTCAGGTTTATCAGTTTTCTTCCCTCTTCCTTTCTTTACAATTTTTGTGCAGAACATTTCTCAGAGATGTGTCGTACGATTTTCGTCAAATTTTCAGCATCGATGTATTATCATCTGAAGTTTATGCATCTTTTTCGATTTTGTCAAAATCATTTCCGGTTCGGACTTATTCGCCATTTTGTCATTTTTTCTTGACCACGCATCTCCTCAAAAACGACTAAAGATAGAAAGCTGAAATTTTCAGGAATGATAGAGGACGTGCTAGTGTAGGTCACTGAGGAAAAATCATTGTCCGGGAAGTCCGAGTACGGAAGCTATTCTTATTGTTCTTTTTTCTATTTTTTTTCCAAGACGCAAACTTTGAGGCTTCATATCATGCTCATTTTTTAACGGTTTTTGTCCAAATTTTCAGGAATAATAGACTTTACAAAGAACTAATTATAACCTGTCATAAACTGTACAATCCCTGTTCCGTTAACGAGTTATTACCCTTATAATTTATTTTTTCAAGGGTCTTTGGTTTCAAGACAAAGGCTCCGAGCTTATAATAGCAGGGAATGAGAATTCAACGAATTTAAATAACAGGAAAATTGGAGTTTTGCAGAGTTGTTTTTGTTTTTTCATTACGTTTTTTATTTAGAAAAAGGTAGGGGGTCAAATTATAGAATTCAAAAAGGTGCAAAAATTTACCCATGTTTTCCTTTTTATCTTTTAAACAAAAAATATTCTGTTAAGACATGTAGAATTAAAGTTGTGCAGAATATTATGGGCTTTCGTTTGACACCGAAAAGGAACTGGCCCCTTCAATTAAGGGCCTAGATTCCTTGAAAGTATTTGCTATATAACTCAAAAACGGTTAGGATTTCGATATGGCTGTCGCGGGAAAAGTTGTTTATTGGGATCTTATCAATGTTGTTATAATATTACTTTGTTAGGGTATTGTGAAATATGCGTGGAAAAAGGTTTACTTGTTAACATGTACCTGTTTTCATTTGGCAAGTTAACGAAAAGTCATTGTGTTCAACCGACATAAATTCACCACAGAAAATATATTATTGTATTCGGGATGCTTTAATTCATTTGTAAAAGTTTCAATACAGTATGCATTATTTTCTTAAAGTTTTACGTGAGGACTATATGTCACTTTTGTTAAGGTCTGCAAGCATTAACCTGGTTTTTGATCTCTGTTTGTACCATTTCGTAACAGACCCCTAGCTCGCGGCCGAGAAAATCGGTCGCCATGGTTGCGGCTGGTCTACCTAGCGGTCAGCGGTTATCTAATGCACAAGATTTGCGTCTTCATATAAGGGTTCACAAAGAATTGTTCAAAGTTTTATTATATATAAATGTTTATATTTCCAATCTAAGCATCGTCAGACAAAAGATTAATGGTGGATAAGTAAGTCTAAATAGTTGTAAAAAGATGTACATAAGACTCAAATACAGAAATGATTAAATCTTTAAATGATAAAATTAATCTGCTTAAGCTTCATAATTAAAAGCAGTAAATATTTCAGTATAACTGTCATTAAAAAGAGGGCTCTTTGTATATTGTCAAAGTTGTGAAATAATTATATATTGTTTTTAAACTGCAGACATTTTAAGCCGAACATGGCCACGGAGCCCTGTGTTCACAAGTATATAATCCATCTCCCGCATATCCCGGGCGAATGAACATGCATGCGATCCGCGGAAGTCTAATAACACTGGCTTCATCTGCTTCTACTTTATCACACATGTTCATTGATCCTTTGTATGTTTACAATTCAATCTTGATAATATCTACAGTATTTTGTTTACATATATTGGTTCAAGAACACATACCTTTATCTTACACGACAGATGTAATTTTAATTTATTTAGCATTGAATGAAATCATTGTCAGATTGTATATTCAAAATATTGAATACAATACAGAATTTAATAGATATAATTCGGCTAACAAAAATAGTGTAGTTCTTCTTATCAGTTGTAAAAAAAAAATAATAAGGGAGAAGTGGTGGCAAACTTGAAAATGAATGCACTAATTTACTATGGTGTTCAAAGTAAAAATAAATACTCTCAATTAAAGCGTTCAAAGAAAATGCAGTTTAAAATTAAAGTCCACTGTTACAATACGTGTGGTAGGTGTTTGCATTTGGACACTGTTATTCTATCAATCATCACACCAGGCAAAATATAAGCGATTATTTCGATCGGTGTGTGATTACCTGCACGTGCTAAAGCGATCTTTTTTTTTAAAGATGTCTCGAGAACGATACAAAATTTGTAAACACTTGTTGAACCACATGTGTTTGAAATGACAAGAGCTTTCATTTGACATCAAGAAAAAAGGACTGACTCTTCAAATTAGGGGCTGATAGGGCTGTAAGTCTTTTAATGATAACTTTTAGCAGTGAAATATTTTGTATTCTTTGTGGAAGCAATTATGTTCATCGAAACAATAGTTACCTAAACACGACAATGGTTAGGTCCTTTTTGCGTAATAAGAGATTTTAATGGACCAGGAGTCCGAAGTTATGATCTTCAATATCTTAAACTGGAGAAAAATTTTGAAAAGCAATATTGAACAAAAGATGCTCTAAATAATCTGCTTAACAATATGCAACCATAGTTTGTTTGTTATCCGTTCCCTAAAAGGAGTAAAAGGGTCAGCTCTTAAAATGATCTTTGGCCGATATTTAAAGAAGGTAACGAATTTCTAGACATTTATTACACATAATGTTTTTGATTTAAAAGACCTTTTCTTTGATATGAAGAAAAAGGGCTGATCCCTCAAATTAGGTATCCAGTGGGGTCTAGTTTCATTTATCCATAGCTCTTTTAGATCCCACCCCCATTTCCAGCTATGTTTCGTTAACGAAGATGAAAGGCAAGGTCATTTCACTTTCTAAAAATTGGACGAAAGACCTCCTCGTTGCTCGCAACGAGATCGTGTGTAGTTATTGTTAGGGATCTTGTTATTTTATTGTTAAGGTCTTCTTTATTGTTTTCGTTCGGTTTCTTTTTCCCTATTATTATGATATTTTTTTTCTTAAAATTTTGTGCACGCGATTTTTCGGAAATGGCTCGGTCGATTTTCTTGAAACTTTCAGATCTGGTAGATATTGATTTGAACTTAATATACATTTTTTATTTTGAAGACGTCATTTCCGTTTCCGAAATATTAACGTTTTAGCGATTGTTTAAGGGTTGGTTTGTCCAGGGATCTTCTCATAAACGGTAAAAGATATTGAGTTCAAATTTTCAGGAATGGTAGATAAAAGATTGTAGATATGTATAATGTCAATCATATCTGTCTGATTAATAAGGCGCCAAGCTCGCTTGGACCCGAAAATTGAGTTTAAAAAAAAAACGTAATGTTTCCTGGTTTTCTTTGTGTATCTCTTTTCTGAAAAAATATTTTGTTTAGACATGTAATGCAAAAAAAGTTTATATTTAAGGAAGGAGTCTTTTCTGGTTTTCGACTTCTCAAAAGTAAATTTGATTAATTGTTCTTTAAATCAAAATGAAAGGAAATTAAAATATCATATTTTTCTATCTTTTTTGCTATTATACAACTTGGCATAGAAATAGTAATCAAAGATTAGAATCTAACAAGGACTGTATTTTTCGTGGAACATTGGCGTAGGAAAATATCACATGTTTTTGCAATTCAGAATTGCTGTAGATTCATGAGTTTATTTAGCATTTTTAAAACAATAACATTAATGATGGAATTTTTTCAACTAATTTGAAATAATAAGATACTAGGATTTAGAATATTTTTTTAAACATGATTTGCCTATCAAATTACATTTTTATAAACCTTTTTAAGAGCTCATTATATAAATAGATTTGCGTAAAAAAAAATCACTAAAATAGGATTTTCTCTCTTACTAAATGGTCAATATGAAAGCTTTTCTGTCAATTAGTATCTTTATGAAAAATCCTCATAATATGTGAAAATCAGATATATTTTTTTATTGGAAGCATAGAAAAATAATCAAAATATCTTCAAAATTTAAGAAAATTAGAGGAAATGCGGACTAAGCTATATCAATTTTAGTTTAAATATTTATTTCAATTTAGTAGTATAAGCTGATAGACATTCTGATATTCTATCATTTCATTGAAGAATACAAACTTCATATCTTTAACAGAGGTCTACAAAAAACTGCAGATAACTACATTTATTTTTATCATCCTTTAAGTTGAGAAAAAAGGTAGTGGCCTTGACCTCACCTTCATGCGAAAACGAGGAGGTCAATTTTGATTAAACTGATACAATCAGTTGGTCATATGATCTGTTTGACTGTGTTAAAATTTCATGAATTTCTTGATATTAGAAGTGTGTCTAACAATGAGAAGACTCCTTCCTTAAAAAGCGTTCGTTTAATATCAGGAAAAAGGGGTTGGCCCCTCAAATAAGTGACCAAAATGACTCTAAAATCTTTTACCTATAGACCTTTACTTAGGGATATTTTGTAATAGGTTATAGAAGCAAAAATGTTTATTTTATAGTTATGTACCCAAACTCTATAACGATTTCCTCAAGTGTTATGTATTTAGGGGTATTTATAGGTCAGAAGAGACTTTGAAAACCTATAACAGCCCCTAAAACGTTCTTTCTCAGATATCTCTTGAACGGTAACGAATTTCTAAACACATGTTGAACAAATTTTTTAAAAAATTTTATGACCTTTCATTTGATATCAAGCAGAAGAGGCTGGCCCGTCAAATTAAGGATCCAGAGGAGTCTACAGTATTTTATCTGTAGCCCTTTACTTAGGGATATTTTGTAATAGGTTATAGAGACAAAAATGTTTATCTCACAGTTATGTATCTGATTTTCTCATGTGTTACGTAATTAGGGGATTTAAGATGGTCAGAAATCCAAAACTTTGATCACCTATATCTTAAAAAGGAAAGCCATTTTGAAAAGCAGTATAGAAGAAAAGATGCTTATAATGATGTATTAAACAATATGCAATCATCAATATTTCGTTAAACGGCCCCGATAAGGAGATAAGGGATCGACCCCTAAAATGTTCTTTCTCAGATATCTCAAGAACAGTAATAAAGTTCTAAACACATGTTGAACAAAATGTCTTAAAACTTTAACGACCTTTCATTTGATATCAAGAAAAGGGGGCTGGCCCCAAAAATTAGGGACCTAGATGGGTCTTAATCTTTTATATATGACCCTTTACTTAGTGATATTTTGTAATATGTTATAGAAGCAAATATGTTTTAAAATACGTATACGTAATAATATCTGTTCGAAAAAATCATTGCTACGCCCATTTATGACGTAATTAGGGATTTTTTATTTATTATCTGAAAGTGGGGTGGAGGGGGGGGTGCATTCTGAAATTGTATCTATATTTCATTGCGTCATTACAAAAAAATGGACGGAAGACCTACTCGTTACTCGTAACGAGATCGTATCTAGTTATTATTTTTTTCCTCCCATTTTTGTGCACGCAAATTCTCAAAAACGGTTCGGCCAATCTCATCAAATTTTTAAATGTGATATATATTGGTTTGAATCTTATAGCATTTTTTTGTATTGATGATGTCACATCTGTTTTCGAGATATTGAGATTTTCCATTTTTTATAGGTGTATTTTGTCGGCGGACGTCCTCCTAAACTATTAGGGATATCTAGATCAAACTTCTACGGTTGGTAGAGGAAAGATTGAAGTTTTGCATGGTTGTTGTTTCATATGTTTAGCACAAAATGAGCCAAAACTCGATATCAAAAGCGTTGTGAATTTTCGTGCGTTTCTTTGTTTATCTCTTTTTTTAAAAAAAATATTTTGTTAAAATAAGTACTGTAAATGAAGTTTGCATTTACAAGATCTTTCGTTTGATGTAAGGAACGAGGGGCTGGCCCCTCAAATTAGGGACCTAGAGGGCTCTAAATTATTTGATCTATAGCCCTTTACAGAGGGATATTTTGTAATAGGTTATGGAAACAAATATGTTTATCTTACAGTTATGTAGCCTTATAATATAATGATTTTCTCATGTGTTACGTAATTATGGGTTTAAAAGGTTTAATAATCCAAAACTTTGATCACCTATATCTCGGAAAGGAAAAATATTTTGTAATGCAGTATAGAAGAAAAATTGCTCAAAATGATGTACTGAACAATATTCATCCCTCAGAATTTCGTCAAACGGCCCCGTTAAGGAGATAAGGGGTCGGCCCCTAAAACGTTCTTTCTCGGATACCTCAAAAACAATAACGAATTTGTAAACACTTGTTGACAAAATATATGTAATTTTAAGTGATATTTCATTTAATACCAAGGAAAAGGGGCTGGCCCTTACAATTAGGGACCCAGACGAGTCTAAATTCTTTATAGCTCTTTACTGAGGGGTATTTTGTAATAGATTATAGAAGCAAAAATGTTTATCTTACTGTTATGTACCCATACAATGAAATAACTTTCTCGTGTGTTACGTAATTTAGAGTTTTTAGGGGTCAGACATTCAAAACTTTGACCACCTTTATGAAGTAAAAGAACAATTTTTGGAAAGGAGATAAGGAGATAAGGGGTCGGACCCTATTATGTTCTTTCTCAGATATCTCAAAAGCGATAACGAATTTGTAAACACTTGTTGAACAAAATGTGTGTATTTTTAAGTGACCTTTCATTTAATACCTAGAAGCTGGACTGGTCTCTAAAATTTAGGACCCAGGGGGTCTGAGGTCTGTTATCTACAGGTCTTTAGTATTTTGTAATAGCTTACAGAAGGAAAAATGTTCATCTTCCAGTGATTTATCCATGATGAATGCATATATGACGCACTTTTTCTCATATATTACGTAATTTGGTTTTTAGGGACTAGAAGTCCATTATTTTGATCATTTATATTTTGAAAAGGAGAACTATTTTAAAAAGCATTATAAAAGAGAAGATGCTTGAAATGATGTACTGAACAATATTTTACCAACAAAATTCCGTTAAATGACCCGTAGGAGATAAGAGGTCGGTCCCTAAAACAAATATCTCCAAATCGGTTACCAAAATTCTAAACACTTAGTGTTGAGAATTAAAAGACCTTTCATTTGATATCAAAAAGGGGACTAGTCCCTCAAATTAGGGATCAAGAAGGGTCTAAAGTTTTTCAACCAATTTTTTAACCTTTTATACTTGAAACAAAATACTCTCTGATATTTAGAATGAACACCCCGTTTTCCTCTATTTTCAAGCTACGTTTAGGTGTTTTATTAATATCATACATGATGTATCTCAACTTCTAAAATCGGACGGAAGACCTCCTCGTTGCTCATAAGATCGTGTCTAGTTAATATTATTATTCTTTTTCTTTATTTTTCTGACCTTTTAGGGCTTCATATCTCAAAAAATGTTCATTGGATTTCGACGAAATTTTCAAAGTTCATTATATATAATTATACCTAAAAGTTTTTAAAGTTAAGATGATGACGTCACTTGCGCTTTGGAGTTATGTGCAGTATATATTTTTTTAAAGTGATTTTGCAGGGCGTTTTTCAAAACCGGTTAAAGATACAGATTTAAATTTTCTGTATTTATACATTTATCACTTTTTTCAGACATACAATGCTGCTATCCTGAAAGTTGATAAGGATATGATAGGATAGGATACAGGATGCAGGATACATGATAGAAATAATAAAGTCAAACTCTATCCTATCCTATGCTATCCTATCCTGCATCCTGTTGCCAATCAAATCGAGTATAAATTTCAGAGTGGTTTTGCAAAACGAAAATTAATTTAGAAATACATTTACATCAATTTTATTTGTAATACAAATTAAAATAGTTAAAAATTTATACTAATGCTTTATATTTACAAAGCGGTAAAGAAAATTGATGTGCGCTATATGTACATTTTTGTCAATTCGTAAACAGCGTAAGTATGGAGTTAAGGCAAAACTTTAGGCTGCACAATGCAGCCTAAAATTAATACATGAATAAAGTTTTATTGCATTATTTAAAGACTCCAATAAAATAAAAAAACAGAAGTATTAAGTCTACAAACAATTTAACATATAAGTAGACATGTATCTTAACAAGAAACGAATACTGTTTGTGTGTACTTATCACGTTTCATATAATTTATTCGATGTCCGATCACAAGGACGTACCAGACCCGACAATAAACTGAACAGATCAAATTAAGAAATGTAAGCTAACTATAATTGCGTAAGAATTCATATTTTATCAATAGATTCAAATGACTTAGCAACAAATGCGATATTTTAATTTATAAAGTATTGCTTTCCCGAATCGTATTTACATTTATCGGCGACCGAATCAGCCGATTACTGATAATCTCTCTGGATATTATATTATAAGGAAAAGAACTATATTAAAATGTTTGTTTAAGCAATAAATAAAAGTTCTTTATCTCCTTTTTAATCATTATTTTAGATATATCTAATAAAAACAGAACTTTAATCGCTTACCTGTTTGTTTACGCAATTGAGTACACTCCATGTACGATTTAATATTACTGATTCCTAGGTAAACAAGTTACCTCGTTCTAAAGATTTTCACTTTTATATATTAATTAGACGTTTTGACTTTTCCATTGGTCGATAGATAGTTAATAAAATATTTATTTTCTTAAATTTCGTTTTATTTAACTCTTACTCCTAAATATAGATGGTATGGGATGTGATAGAATAGGATAGAGCTTGTTTGCAGGATAGGATGCAAGATACAGGATATAGGATAGGATAGGATTGTTTTGTCAACTTTCACGATGACAGCACTGTTACTCTGGAATTTACCATCCGTCACCTTTGGTTTAAAGAGGAAGAATTTGCAATCGCTCGAAATTTTAAAATTTTCTTATTTCAATAATCAATGTCCTTTGTAGTGTTTATTCTGCTGAATAGGAAACTGAAATCCGTTCTAAAACCTGAGGATGCGTCGCTGAGATATCGCTGTCCAAAACTTGATTTTTCCAGAAATTTTAAATCTGCACCCTTGGATAAGAAAATAATTTATAGATATAATTTAAGTAAACTCATACCAAAACTAATTTGAAAATAGATTAGTCTTACTTGAACTAATTCGAATAAAATGTGTTAAATCTTTCATGTAATCATAAAGATTTTTGTAAATTCGTACTAAGAATATTTGGATTATTTTAAGTCGTACCAAGTGTGATTTGGATTGTTTTCATTTTAATCAAGGAACAGTTTGTAATTAATTTATTTAAACATCTTCAAGCAGGAACTTTTATCTCCGACTTTCGACATTAACAGAAGACCCGCTCGTTGCTTTGCAACGAACTTTGTTCTAGTTCTTTCAATTTTTACCTAAATAACACTTTTCCAAACCAAATATCTTAAAAACAGTTAAATGAGTTTTCGCGAAATTTTTACAGATAATAGCTTATCATTAAATCCATCAATATAGTCCCTTATGTTTGTCAAGGTCGTCCGATTTACTTTTTTCAAAAAGTAATTTTGTCCTGCAAATAATTTAAGAACGATTCAAGATTGAATTGGAAATTTTCAGCGATGATAGATTTTTTTAAAAATCTTTTTTTTTAATTTTTTTTTCAAATTTTCACAATTTTGATCTTTTTTAAAGAAATATTTTACAAATTTGCATATTGGTTGTAAAAAAAAAAAAGAATTTAAAAAATATATATTTTTTACACTCGAGTTAAATTGTTGCAAAATGGCTATACAAGACTTTTTAAAGCCTTTTCTTATGTACATGAGATGAAATGAGAAATAGAGAAATAAGAAAAATATTCAAAGTCGTTGAAATCGAATTTTAAAAAACAATAATCAATTGAAAAGCACTGAATATATGTTGCATTTTAAAATCTGCATTTTTCAAAAATTTTGAATTCATTATGATCGAGTCAAAATTACTTCAAATCTATTTCAAGACAGCATGTCTAAGTTGATCTTGCAAATCTACGTCTGATGACAACTTAGTCAAATAGATTGAAAGAAGAATAATTTTTCCAAACAAAAAAGCAAATTCATTTAAATCTAGTTAAAATGACTTCAAACCGATTTCAAAACATCAGAAATATATATTGATCTTGCAGTTTTGTGTCTGATGACATCTAAATCGAATTAATAAGGTCAAATTTAAATTTATAAAAAAAAAATAAATCCTCAAAATCGACTGAACATGGCTCCAAATCCGGTTTTTTTAAATTCACATAAATATATACTTGATTTGAAATAAATACTTTGAATAATGCGAAGATAAAAACTTTTATTTTTATGGGTTAAAACTACATAAAAAAACTTCAACAATGTTATGATGCTGAAAAAGTTGTTCTGAATATGCACGATTTGTTTTTGCTATTGATTACTGTGTCGACTTAAATTCAAATAAAATAGGGAATATTAATTCATGCATGAGTTTTCACCGGTATTTAATTCTACTGGATGTGAAATAGATGGTTCGTGTTCATATTACCTTGGTTCAGTAATTTGTTTCCCATAGCAATCCACGTAGCGCGCGCCTTCTATCGTCATGATGGTGCATTAACTTAACAAATGTTGAAATACATATCACGAATGATACAAAGTTCGAATACAAAATATTATTGTTAAGATTTCTCTTTTTACATTTGACGAAAAAAGCACTTAAAAAACACAAAAACTTGGTTACATAGTTAGAATATAAGACTTTTTGGCTTTCCATAAAATATTTATTTACATATTTAATTGTTGAAGCAAACATTTGTATGCGATAAATTAACGTGTGATCGCAGTTTAAAATGGCAAAGTGTGTGTGTGTGTGTGTGTGTGTGTGTGTGTGTGTGTGTGTGTGTGTGTGTGTGTGTGTGTGTGTGTGTGTGTGTGTTACTATAAGTGTCGTGAGAAGCATGGCATAAGTTATCCAGAAATGAATTTCACAAAAAATGAACATTACCTCAGAAAAATAATAAATCGGAAAACCTGGTCCATGCGCAAACTTGATCAAGAAATCTGGTATTTTGTCATCATTGAAATACCCGGGTGCAGGAGTACTGAAAGAAGGAAGAAACGTGTATACAGTGCAGTTTGGTTGTCCAAATATTGCAATAATAAGGATATTTTACTTACTTGTAAGATTCTGATGAAGGGACTGAAAAATTCCACAGATGACTATATGTTTTCCCATCAAACGCAATTACATGAGAATTGAACAAAGACATTACGATATCCTCTTCGCCATCGCCATTGAGATCTACCAAAACAGGGGGTGTCATGATGCCTTTCTTTGGATCAGAGAATATACAAATTGCCTACAATTTAACAAAAAACGAAAGTGACATAAAATTTATTGCCTCATTACGTCAGAAACGAAGACGAATTGAAACATTTGACTGGGTTTACTTGATCATAAAGACTATTTCATCTTCTCCTGGTGGACGGTATACTAGTATAGTAGTATAAAGTTATTTGTCGGGTGACAATTTTTTGGCAGGCCTGCTAACTTTTATGAATATTGTGAATTGCTTTTTAGAATATTGACTTGTATACATAATGTAATGTTTATGATATATACATATAAATAACACTTTTTCAGACATCAATATCTATCAATCATATATGCAAAATAATGATTAAGATATTGGTAGCTATAACGCTTTAACATGGATATATATATATATATATATATATATATATATATATATATATATATATATATATATATATATAAGCCTTGGTACAGCAAAAAATACTTATATAAATCATAAATAAAATAGAATGCGACAGTCCAAATTAAATAAATTGTTTACTGATAGCGCTTTCAGCCATGTGGGCTCTTCAGACAGTTATACAAAATTAAAAGCGTTGTTTGTAAGTTGTCAATGATCTCGTGGTTTTAAAATTCATTGTAAAGTCTAATATTGCTCACAATCAATATAAAGCAATGCAAACCTTTAAAAAATGACCAATCAATTGTAATAAAAAAAACGCCGATAAAGGAGGGGCTATAGTCATAATGGATACAGACCACTACAATGAAATGTCACTTTCTCAACTTGAAGATCGTCAGATTTACAGAAAACTGGAACAGAATGAAGTTCGACGAACCATGCTTAAAATTTAAAAAACAGGAAGTACCAAGACAATCTAACGGATAATGGAATAGAATATCTGACAAAATATGAAGTAAAGTCTAGCAACTTTGATGGTTTGACTAAAATTCATTAATGTATATATATCCAAGGAAACATCAAAAATGTAACTCTACATATATAAAACTTCCTAGACCAAATGATCTCAAACTGAGGCCTATCATATATATAGCAGGATCCACATCTAGCACACAATGGTTAAGCAATATGCTGGATGTTATTTTGAAACCGCTATGCACCAAAGTGACAAGTTACGTTCGTGATGATATGGACTTTCTGAACTACATCCCACAAACAATACCCAGAGACATGATCCTTGTTACTTTTTATGGAAACAGACTACATACTAATATTTCTCATAATTTAGAATTAGAAGCAATCCAAACATCCAGATCAAATTTCTAGTAGATTTTCGAAAGAGTTCATCTTAGAAGGACTAAAACTTGTACTAAAAAACAACACATTTCCTCCTTGATGATGAAAATTACCTACAGATAAAAGGTACATGTACTGCAAACTGTTGTCCCTACTTATGTCTCACTTGTAATGGGGTACCTAGAAGAAAACCTTTATAGTATATTGCCGGATATCTTTGATGCCGAATTTACGTAATACATTAAAGAGAGCTGGAAAAAAGATACCTGGATGACTCTTTCAAAAGAGGATCTTTTAAAATTTCATTCTACTCTAAACTCCAGCCTCAATAAAATCCACTATAGACGTCGATCGTGAGAAACATCCATTCTTAGATATTCTTATTATCAAAGACGGCGAGAATATCATAACCGATTTATTTAGCAAAGAGACAGATTCCCATCAATAATTGGATTTTC
Organism: Magallana nippona; assembly: GCA_033439105.1. Lineage (NCBI taxonomy): Eukaryota > Metazoa > Mollusca > Bivalvia > Ostreida > Ostreidae > Magallana > Magallana nippona. Next base: position 31,914,808 of record CM065918.1, on the reverse strand, counting down.
ATTCGTGTCATCCGTCTCACACAAAAAGGAACATACCATACAACAAGGCTCGCCGTGTATGTACTATTGTGACTCACCCTTCTCATCGCCTACAAAGACTTCAAGAGTTAAAACAACACCTTAGACGACAGCATTACTCCTTGGAACTTATTAATGACGGAATTAACCGGGCTTAGGATATTCCTTTAGCACAAATTGACCCGCCTTACGAAGAAGAAACAAGACGAGAAAATTCCCTTTTTTATTACACATAATCCACGTAACCACAATATATTTAATTCAACAAAACTTTTTTACCAATACAAAAATAGTCATAAAACATGAAAAAACTTCAAAAAGTGTGGTGATTCCCGATGTGGAACATGTGACTTTATACAGGAGGGAGAATGAATAACATTAAAAAATGGGCAAATTTTAAAACCTAATTGCTCCAATGAACTGCAAATCATCTAATCTAATTTACTATGTAACTTGTCCAACCTGTGGGGAAAATTATATTGGCCAGACAAACCAGCTCAACGCCCGAGTGAGAGTCCACAAACATCAAATAAAGGACGAAACAGTGAGAAACACTCCATGTTCGGAACACTTTGCTATGTGTAGAAAGGGAACATTTAAAATATTTCCAATTTACAAAATCTGGACTTCGAATGAAATCGCCCGTACAACCAAAGAGGACTATTTAATTAAAATATTTAACCCGAAACTTAATCGAAAATAGATTCATTATAAATATGTATTTTATTATATTTCTATACAGTCTTACATTTTATGCCTAACTGCGTTGATAAAGTCACGTCATCGCTACCTTGGTGTATATTGTGACGTCATAATGAACTGCAAATCATCTAATCTAATTTACTGTGTAACTTGTCCAACCTGTGGGGAAAACTATATTGGCCAGACAAACCAGCTCAACGCCTTCATTGACAAAGTTACAAACAACGTTTCTAATTTTGTATAACTGTCTGAAGAGCCCACATGGCTGAAAGCGGTAACAGTAAACAATTTATTGAATTTAGACTATTGTATTCTGTTTAATATATATATATATATATATATATATATATATATATATATATATATATATATATATATATTGGCTAGAGAGAGAGAGAGAGAGAGAGAGAGAGAGAGAGAGAGAGAGAGAAAGAGAGTATAAATCCACAAACGTAGTACTATATGAAAAAAATTCACAACACCGAAATAAACTCAACTAGTTTCATTATCAATCATCCTGAGTTTGACAAAATGTTGCTTAGTTACACAAATACACATCCATACAAAATCATAGTTCTTATTATGTTGTCATAAATTCCTAATATTATGTAACGTTATAGCAGAATTGATTATGACGTCATGACAATGACAGTCATTAAGTACGGGAAATTAAAATATACATATCTGTTGCGGGAAAAAGGATTTTATCGGAAACAAAGTTTGAATATTAGGCATTTAAAACAGGTTTATATTTGTTAATAAACAGTTTTTCTTTTGTTTCAGGTTTTTTTTTCGTGGTATCCCTCAGAAATTTGTAAAAGGGGAAAACGGTAAAGTTTAAACTTTTATTCTTGGCACTGTGTACAATTAAAGTATACCATTGAGGGAGTCAGCAAGATTCTACTTCCCCGAGAGCAAGTCTATTTCCCAAGGCGAAGCCGAGGGAAATAGGCTTGCTGGAGGACTCCCTTGCTGACTCCCTCAATAGTATACTTTAACTGTTTTATTATACCGATACAAACAATCAATCAGAAAAAGTTCAAATCAATATAATTCTTCGTGTATCCAACAAGTTATAAAGTCAAAATAGTAAAATTAAATTGCACGCGTGTCGTATTGTGACGTAGGCAAGTTATGTTTTACGATAATGATGAAAAAGTATAGCCAATTAAAAAGGACGTTGCAACTGGAAATAAATCATATTGTTATGAATAGTCATGATTTTAATCGGAATGTTTCGGAACATTTCCTTTGGTCAACAGAAATTAGTAAGTGTTCCGAATAGGTGGGTATCAGTTCATAGAACTGACTAACCTTTATGCTGGGAATCAGTCGGTTTTGCAGGGAATCAGTCTATTTACTGCGATTTTAGGGAATCAGCGAAATATATCGAATTACTCTTATATAATGAAAAATAAAGAGAGGTATAATAATTTCTTATATGTTCACTGACGGGCGTACATTGGTATTTACTACAAATGCAGGCGAAATACAATGAGGATAAATAGTCCATTGACAACAAAGTCCATACATTCTTGGAAAATAAGATGTAAGTTTCAACCTCAAACATATTGATAGGCATGTGGAAAGATGAATGTTCATACGAAGAACAGAAATCAATACAAAGATGGGGGAAATCAGAAACATGGTTACTCAAATATGAGACACAGTTCAAACATAAATACGAAGGCAAACATCCTTTCATGAAAGTAGATGTCCAGTCAAAAAAAAAGTAACCCAGAATCAAGAAATTACCAGGCTACGACATATTCCATTCCAAATTATAGCAGCAACACAAGCACAAACAGAAACCAAACACGCCCGATTATTCCTTTTCATGAGCAACCTTTCTGATAAAACAGTAAACAACGTAGGAATTATACTACACCTAGGAATGCTTTTTTAGGACATGGCCCCAGACAAAACCAAATAACGTAACGCAAAACAAAGAACCGGATCAAAAACACGAACCGAAAGTTGTTAATTTATCAAATCAAATTCTTTCTGACATTGAGATTAAAGTACTTGAAAAGGGATTAAAATTTACACTTATGTCACGCTCAAAACATTGTGGAAATTACCAATGATACAGACGCGTTTTGCAGAAGATTGCGATTAGCTGATTTTTTTTCTTAGATAAAGAAAATGATGACGAATCTATTGTATCCAACAAAAGTGACTTTATGCCTCCTACAGGTAGGAACCAAAATATGGATAAATTTATTAATACAGTGAAAACATTTCCTATAGAACAACTTAACGGTAAAAATACATTTAAAAAAACATAAACAGATTAGAGTGGGATGCAATTGAAAACTTTAAAAAATGATGAAAGCATTATCATTAAAGAAGCAGACAACGGGAGCGCTGTGGTCATTATGGATTGTCAATATTACAAATCATTGTGTCTTTCTGTACTAGAAAATAGTACATACTATGAAAAACAACCAACATATGAAAGTAAGGAGGTCATGCAAAAACTAAAGACTATTATAAATGAATACGTAAAAAAAGTGACAGATAATGAAACCAAATATTTGCTGCCATTTAACATTAAAACTAGTAACTTAAAATACATAAAAACCAGACCATTAAGAACAAGTGCAAAATTTCCGGATCTACATACATTAACGTTACAAGTCCAGATGATCTCACAATTAGACCCATAGTTACAGGACCAACCCATAGCATAGGTAACCTATTGGATATTTGTTGAAACCATATCTTTCCAAAGTTCAGAGCTATATAAGAGACACTATGGATTTTCTCAATACTATTCCTGAAAAAAAATCAACCCTGAATCAATTCTTGTTTCATTTGATGTCAACAACCTGTATTCTAATATTCCACGTGATCTTGGACTTATTGCCGTAGAACATTGGATTGACAAATTTCCCAATCTTTTACATGACAGATTTTCAAAGGACTTTGTTTTAAAAAGTCTTCAACTTATATTGAAGAACAATTTCATGCATTTCAATGATACCATTTACCAGACGAAAATTAGGCACAGTAATGTGAACCAAAGTTGCTCCAACTTATGCTACACTTGTCTTTGGTTATTTAGAAGAAAAACTATTTTCATACATTCAAGACAGATTCGGTCAGGACTACGAAACCTTCATATGAAAGTCATAGAACGTTATTTAGACGACTGTTTTATTATATGGGACAAAAGTGAAAATTAGATTTTTTTGATATCCTCAACAATTTGAGCTCTACTCTGAAATTTACAATGGAATCGGATAGTATTATGTTACCTTTCCTTGGCGTTATGGTAATTAAAAAAGAAAACCGTATAATAAAGGATGTTTACTATAAATAAAAGATACTAAGCAATATCTTATATTTGACTCATGCCACCCTAGACACACCTAGGAATAATATTTCATACAATTTAGCAAGGCGTTTGTGTACAATAATCTCCGATACAGACAGAAATATTAAACCTTCTTCTCACAGAATTACAAGATTTACTACTTAAATGAAATTATCCAATACAATTGATTCAAAACGGAATTAACAAAGCAAAATCTCATGAAAGAAATCATCTACTTTCAGTAAAAAATAAATCCGTCAATAATGTTATACATACATTTCTACGCACAACCCAAGAAATCCAGAAGTGTTCAACATAATTAGAAATAGCCTACCTATCCTAGAGGAGGATCCAGACATGAAGAAAATATTAGAAACTTCACAGATCATTAAAAGTAAGCGACAAAGCCCTTCTCTCAAATCCATTCTTACCAGAGCATCGTTTTCCAGTAAACACCAGGAACCATCCATCATCAAACAATGCAACAAACCAAGATGTAGTACATGTCCATATCTGACAGAAGGATCTACATTCCATTTCAAAACCGGAAGCGATTTTACAGTCAAAACCTCCATGTCGTGTACCAGTTCAAACCTTATTTATGTGAGAAGTTGCAGGGAAAATTACATTGGTCCGACAGGAGACACCTTGAGACACAGGATGACCTTACACCGACAGCAAATCAGAGAACCTAAATACCAATGTACGCCCGTCAGTGAACATATAAGAAACTGTTCCAAGAATATAAGTCCAAACGTTACCGTTTTCCCCTTTTACAAATTTCTGAGGGATACCACGGAAAAAGAACGTGAAACAAAAGAAAAACTGTTTATTAACAAATATAAACCTGTTTTAAATGCTTAATACTTATACTTTGTGTCCGATATAAACTTTTTCCCGCAATATATATTTTTATCTCATACGTGTGGTGTATACTACCCGTGTGATAAACCTTTGCTTTATCAAACGGGTGATGATTTATCAAATACTTCCGGTCCGAACTATTTTTGACACAGCCCCTCGCTTCAACGCTTCAGTGACCTATTTTCGAAGACGTTCTAGTATTTTCCATATAACTATATCTTACCAAAAATTGAATTAAAATGGATTTTTTTCGAAGATTTTAATTACAAATATTAAGGAAAACACATACATGTGAAGTTTATTAAACCGCAAATCACGTTAGCTATCAAGGAGTTCATTCTGACGACACAATGAAAACAGAACACTTTGGTTGTGTTTCTATACGTCAAGAACTTACCGAAATAATGTCTCCCACCAGCAGTAAGCATCCTTATTCAATATTTTCAACTTCAATTCATTAGGCTAATGTTCGTTTTATAAAACATCAACAACTGTTCCTCGTTCGAGTCAATTCAAACTAACGAGCATTCGCAACTTTGTGTATGTCAACAAACTTGATTATTCAAGTCTTCTGATCAGTATTTCCATTTAATTAAGTGATTAAGCTCTAAGAAAAATTATTTAGAGATAAAAAATGATTTCAAGGTTTATTTCAGTGAAACTTTACATTAAAACAGTTATATTTATCTCCGAAATGACGTACTAAATTGTATTGCACAAGGTCACAATAACCGCATAACACAACGTTGCATCATCGTTTAATCTTTGAAAAAAAATCAATTCGGGTCATATTAAGGGCTGTCTCAAAAGCCTCATAATATAAATGAAATTGTATGAGATAAATAGAACATCTATAATTGTGTGATTTTATATTTGCTTTATCCAACTCGTTGAAATGGTTATATTCGCTCGGCAAGCCTCGCGAATATATACACCATTTCAACTCGTTGGATAAAGCAAATATAAAATCACACAATATAGATATCCTCTATGTATCATTTGTATGGAGAATTTTAATTTCCCGTACTTTCATTGTCATGACGTCATAATCAATTCTGCTATAACGTTACAAAATATTAGCGATTAATGACGTCATCATAAGAACTATGATTTTGTATGTATGTATGTGTATTTCTGATGTTGAAAATACAAAATATTAAGAATTTAACTTTGGTTTAAACAGTTTAACAAAATGATTTTCTTTAGCTTTACGTTCATTGTTTTCTTTCACTTTATAAAAAGGGAAAATATATGTTTCCCTTTCCACATATGTCGAAATGACCGCTGCATGGTGTGTTCCTCACAGATGGGTCTCTAATCTGCTGTTTGTGGACCATCTACGTATAATATCTCCTCAACTGTATATACATGTATATATGTACAAAAGGCACTGGACTTTTTTCATTGTAACTGTGTTGACTCTTATTATACACTGTATAATGTTTTGACGTCACTATGTTTTGACGTCATCATCACGTCTTCAACACTGTGACTGTATAACGTTGCCTTACTAACGTCACGAGATTGACGTCATAATGTTCTTGTTTACTTTAGTTAAATCTACGAAGAGCCCGGTAGGACGAAAGCGCCATAGATAAAAGTTGTTTGAGCATTGGACTTATTCTTTGTGTTTATTCATCCCCGGTACCAAGAAAAAGGATTTATTGAATGTATATATATAACAATTCGTATTGTATATGCAACAGTGTACAAACTATATGAATTTTGATGAATTTCCACGTACTTTTTCCAGTCGGTGATAGAACATATCGTTGACATTTAATAGCCAAAGACCTCCTCCGTGAGTCTCACCACCTGTTCCAAACAATACAAGCTTGGTTCCGTCTGATTTTGTTAAGACCTGAGGTGAATAATAAGATTCTTTTTCATCTGGTACCCCAGACCAACTAAGAACCTTTCCTGATTTTCCACTAAAAAATACGATTCGACCAGAAAGGCGATGTTTGCTGCCTGTGCAAAAGAAAAACATTTTTATTCAATAGGATATATAAACTTAACATTTCTTAAGATAAAATTTATGTAAATATCACACTTTGTTGGCCAGTCACATTCATCGATGTTCTTTATGCTTAACAGTTTGATGGACTACGACAAGTAAAAAAAAACTTAACACCACTCCATTGTTGTTCTGTGGTCGCTCTAGTAAGAAAGGGTAAAACTGGGACAATGGCATTTTTAAGCTTATTTCATGACAATTACGAAAAAGTAATGGAAACAATATAAATATGGAGTCTCTCGGGTAGAAAATATCACGATAACTAGATATGATCTCGTTACGAGTAACGAGTAGGTCTTCCGGACGATTTTTTTCATGATACCTTGAATATTCGATACAATTTCAGAATGACTTTCAGATAATGAATAAAAATCCCTAATTACGTCATCAATTGGCATGGCAATGAGTTTTTCAAACAGATATTGTTACGATCAACAACTTTACTTCAATAATGCATTACCGTTCTTAAGTTATTTGTAATAGATTTACGAGTATCTTGGCCCCTAATTAAAGGGGCCAAGCCCCCTTTTTTTTTTTTTTTTTTTAGATTTCTTTGAAGAGGTCTTCAGGATACTAACAGTTTTTGTTCTTACAGCTATCTAAAATTGTCAAAATATGTCTCCTTCTCTAGATATATTGCGTCAGAATTTAAGAACTTTGGCCCCAATTACGTAACAAATGGGCGTGGCAATACTCTGTTCAAACAGGTATTGTTACGATCAACAACTTTGCTTCTATAAAGCATTACAAAATCTTTATCGTTTTTATGTTATTTGTAATAGAGTTTACGAGTGTCTTGGCCCCTAATCAAAGGGGCCAACCCCTTTTTCTTGATTTCCTTGAAAAGGTCTTAAGAATACTAACGTTTTTTGTTCTTAAACCTATCTAAAACTGTTGTTCATTTTTTAAATATAAATTATTGAATATTTCAGGGGCCAGTCCTGTAGACCCTTAATGGGGACATACATTGGTGCTTTGATGAGTGGAATCGATTAGAATCATTAATGCAGACATTTTATTTCTACAATGCTTAACAAAATATATCTCCTTCTTTAGATATATTGAGTCAAAGTTTGAGGACTTTGGCCCTAAATATTCCTAATAACGCAATAAATGGGTGTGGCAATATTTTTTTCAAACAGATACTCTTACGATCAACAACTTTGCTTCTATAATGCATTACAAAATCTTGATCGTTTTTTAGTTATTTGTAATAGACATTACGAGTATCCTGGCCCCCTTATTAAAGAGGTCAGCCCCTTTTTCATGATTTCAGTCGAAAGGTCTCAAGAATACTAACATTTTTTGTTCTTACACTTATCTAAAATTGTTGTTCATTTTTGAGATACAAATGATTGAATATTTTAGGGGCCAGCCCTGTGGATCATTAATGGGGACATACGTTGGTGTTTTGATTATTGGAATCGATTAAAATCATCAAAGCAGACATTTTCTCTTCTACAATGCTTAGCAAAATATGTCTCCTTCTTTAGATATATTGCGTCAAAGTTTAAGGACTTTTGCCCTTAAAAATCCCTTATTACGTCATCAATGGGCGTAGCAATGACTTTTTCAAACATATATTGTTACGATCAACAACTTTGCTTCTATAATGCATCACAAAATCTTTATCGTTTTTAAGTTATTTGTAATAGACTTTACGAGTCTCCTGGCCCCTTATTAAAGGAGCCAGCCCCTTTTCTTTGATAATTGTGAAAAGAACTTTTAATATTCTACCACTTTTGTTATATATATCTTAACAAAATATCAACTGATAAGAAGATAAAGATCAAAACGTGTTAAAATTTTGATTCAAAATTCGTACCCAATTTTCGAGCCTACGCGAGCTCCAAGAAATGGCGCCTCTGACGTAAAACAAAAACAATAGACACAAGTTCAAACTATGGTCTACCTACCCTGAAAATTTCATAATCATATCTCTGATAGTGTCTGAGTTTATGCGTGCACAAAAATGGTCGTCAAAAACGACAAAATCAACGATAAATCGGTACCGGAAGTGACGACGTCAAATATTTCAAAAACATATAAATTTCAGATCACATTTAATCATCTGTGAAAAAATGGTTCAGATCGGTCGAATAGTTTTCGAGAAATCGCGTGCACAAAATTTGGAAAAAAATAATAGTGATTGTATTACGACTTTGACATCTGTCCTTTTTTATATGATCTATTTTAACAAATAAAATAAACAGCATGGCTATTTGAAAAAATAAAGCAGTGTACATTTGTTCATTAATAATTCTGAAGTTTACGTTGTTTACAATCGATGCATAACATGCAGGTTGAATAAACCCAATCATTCGGGGGAGGAAATCAAACGGTTACCTTTTTTAAACATTCCCATGATGTATTTTTGGGGTATTTTTGTATGCCCCCAAAATTAATTATTTTTATTTACTCTGAATATTTCTAACGTTAAAAGAAAATCAATTCTGTGTAAATAGGCGAAAGTCTATAACTTTCTAAGATGATTCATTTGGTTTGCATGGTAACATTTGATACTGTAACGGCCGAAAAATCGGAACATGCAGCTTTAAGAAATTTCTCCACTTGGTACGAAATCGAAACGTTATTTCAAATCAGGCATCAAACAATGAAGGGAAATGAAAATTTTCGGCGGATCTAAATGTTAAAATATTCTTATGATAAAATGATGTATTTATGACAAATGTAGATTAATCACCTATTAATCGACCTATTTCTTTGCCCGCGGCCAAGGGATCGGATACGTAATTGTTCACATACACAGCTCGGAATCCAGCTAGATTTTAAATGCGACTCAAATGTATTGCATAGTATTAGTTCTTTTATCCATAATGTGTTTCACTAGAAGAGAATGAGAATGTTTATACACTTTCCGTATGTAAGCTGGTACACTGACATGTCTATGGTAGCTACTTGGCTACTAGCTACTATCTTTATTTATCTCGTCAGCTACTAGTGAATTCCGTTTCATATATCTCATATCTAATTCATCTAAAAATAGAGATATATGAAACGAAAAGCACAAGTAGCTGGCGAGATTAAGAATGATATCTGAGATATTGTGTCGTTATATATTGTGCATGACAAAATATAATATAGAAATTAGCAAGAAATGAAGATATCTGTTTTCTATTTGTACAGCTACTTGTGTTCAATTGAAAAATCATCTAAAAATAGATATATGTGAGACGAAATACACTAGTAGCTGACGAGATAAATGTAGATATCTGACTAATTGTGTCATAATATCATGTAGATGACCTAATAGAATATTGAAATAAACAAAACGTGTAGATTTCTGTAATTTATATGTACAGCTACTTGAGTTATATTGACAAATTCATCTAAAAATAGAGATATATGAAACGAAAAGCACAAGTAGCTGGCGAAATTTAGAATGATATCTGAGATATTGTGTCGTAATATCATGTGCATGACATAATAGAATATAGAAATTATCAACAAATGAAGATATCTGTTTTCTATTTGTACAGCTACTTGTGTTAAATTGACAAAATCATCTAAAAATAGAGATATGTGAAACGAAATACACTAGTAGCTGACGAGATAAATGTAGATATCTTACTAATTGAGTCATAATATCATGTAGATGACCTAATAGAATATTGAAATAAACAAAACGTGTAGATATCTGTAATTTATATATACAGCTATTTGGGTTATATTGACAAAATCGTCTAAAAATAGAGATATTTGTAACGAAAAGCACAAGTAGCAGGCGAGATTAAGAAAGATATCTGAGTAATTATGTCGTTATATCATGTGCATGACATAATAGAATATTGAAATTAGCAACTCATTAAGATATCTGTTATTTGTATGGACAGCAACTTGAGTTATATTGACAAAATCATCTAAAAATAGAGATATTTGTAAGGAAAAGCACAAGTAGCTGTCGAGATTAAGAATGGTTTCTGAGATATTGTGTCATAATGTCATGTGTATGACCTAATAGAATGTTGAAATAAACAAAACGTGTAGATATCTGTAATTTATATGTACAGCTACTTGAGTTATATTGACAAATTCATCTAAAAATAGAGATATATGAAACGAAAAGCACAAGTAGCTGGCGAGATTAAGAATGATATCTGAGATATTGTGTCGTAATATCATGTGCACGACATAATAGAATATAGAAATTATCAACAAATGAAGATATCTGTTTTCTATTTGTACAGCTACTTGTGTTAAATTGACAAAATCATCTAAAAATAGAGATATGTGAAACGAAATACACTAGTAGCTGACGAGATAAATGTAGATATCTTACTTATTGTGTCATAATATCATGTAGATGACCTAATAGAATATTGAAATAAACAAAACGTGTAGATATCTGTAATTTATATATACAGCTATTTGGGTTATATTGACAAAATCGTCTAAAAATAGAGATATTTGTAACGAAAAGCACAAGTAGCAGGCGAGATTAAGAAAGATATCTGAGTAATTATGTCGTTATATCATGTGCATGACATAATAGAATATTGAAATTAGCAACTCATTAAGATATCTGTTATTTGTATGGACAGCTACTTAAGTTATATTGACAAAATCATCTAAAAATAGAGATATTTGTAAGGAAAAACACAAGTAGCTGTCGAGATTAAGAATGGTATCTGATATATTGTGTCATAATGTCATGTGTATGACCTAATAGAATGTTGAAATAAACAAAACGTGTAGATATCTGTAATTTATATGTACAGCTACTTGAGTTATATTGACAAATTCATCTAAAAATAGAGGTATATGAAACGAAAAGCACAAGTAGCTGGCGAGATTAAGAATGATATCTGAGATATTGTGCCGTAATATCATGTGCATGACATAATAGAATATTGAAATTAGCAATAAATGAAGATATCTGTTTTCTATTTGTACAGCTACTTGTGTTAAATTGACAAAATCATCTAAAAATAGAGGTATTTGTAAAGAAATACACTAGTAGCTGACGAGATAAACGTAGATATCTGAGTAATTGTGTCGTAATATCATGTAGATGACCTAATAGAATATTGAAATAAACAAAACGTGTAGATATCTGTAATTTATATGTACAGCTACTTGAGTTATATTGACAAGTTCATCTAAAAATAGAGATATATGAAACGAAAAGCACAAGTAGCTGGCGATATTAAGAATGATATCTGAGTAATTGTGTCGTAATATCATGTGCATGACCTATTAGAATATTGAAATAAACAAAACGTGTAGATATCTATAATTTATATGTACAGCTACTTGTGTTAAATTGACAAAATCATCTAAAAATAGAGGTATTTGTAACGAAATACACTAGTAGCTGACGAGAAAAACGTAGATATCTGACTAATTGTGTCATAATATCATGTGGATGACCTAATAGAATATTGAAATAAACAAAACGTGTAGATATCTGTAATTTATATGTACAGCTACTTGAGTTATATTGACAAACTCATCTTATATGAAACGAAAAGCACAAGTAGCTGGCGAGATTAAGAATGATATCTGAGATATTGTGTCGTTATATCATGTGCATGACATAATAGAATATAGAAATTATCAACAAATGAAGATATCTGTTTTCTATTTGTACAGCTACTTGTGTTAAATTGACAAAATCATCTAAAAATAGAGATATGTGAAACGAAATACACTAGTAGCTGACGAGATAAATGTAGATATCTTACTAATTGAGTCATAATTTCATGTAGATGACCTAATAGAATATTGAAATAAACAAAACGTGTAGATATCTGTAATTTATATATACAGCTATTTGGGTTATATTGACAAAATCGTCTAAAAATAGAGATATTTGTAACGAAAAGCACAAGTAGCAGGCGAGATTAAGAAAGATATCTGAGTAATTATGTCGTTATATCATGTGCATGACATAATAGAATATTGAAATTAGCAACTCATTAAGATATCTGTTATTTGTATGGACAGCAACTTGAGTTATATTGACAAAATCATCTAAAAATAGAGATATTTGTAAGGAAAAGCACAAGTAGCTGTCGAGATTAAGAATGGTTTCTGAGATATTGTGTCATAATGTCATGTGTATGACCTAATAGAATGTTGAAATAAACAAAACGTGTAGATATCTGTAATTTATATGTACAGCTACTTGAGTTATATTGACAAATTCATCTAAAAATAGAGGTATATGAAACGAAAAGCACAAGTAGCTGGCGAGATTAAGAATGATATCTGAGATATTGTGCCGTAATATCATGTGCATGACATAATAGAATATTGAAATTAGCAATAAATGAAGATATCTGTTTTCTATTTGTACAGCTACTTGTGTTAAATTGACAAAATCATCTAAAAATAGAGGTATTTGTAAAGAAATACACTAGTAGCTGACGAGATAAACGTAGATATCTGAGTAATTGTGTCGTAATATCATGTAGATGACCTAATAGAATATTGAAATAAACAAAACGTGTAGATATCTGTAATTTATATGTACAGCTACTTGAGTTATATTGACAAGTTCATCTAAAAATAGAGATATATGAAACGAAAAGCACAAGTAGCTGGCGAGATTAAGAATGATATCTGAGTAATTGTGTCGTAATATCATGTGCATGACCTATTAGAATATTGAAATAAACAAAACGTGTAGATATCTATAATTTATATGTACAGCTACTTGTGTTAAATTGACAAAATCATCTAAAAATAGAGGTATTTGTAACGAAGTACACTAGTAGCTGACGAGAAAAACGTAGATATCTGACTAATTGTGTCATAATATCATGTGGATGACCTAATAGAATATTGAAATAAACAAAACGTGTAGATATCTGTAATTTATATGTACAGCTACTTGAGTTATATTGACAAATTCATCTAAAAATAGAGATATATGAAACGAAAAGCACAAGTAGCTGGCGAGATTAAGAATGATATCTGAGATATTGTGTCGTAATATCATGTGCATGACATAATAGAATATAGAAATTATCAACAAATGAAGATATCTGTTTTCTATTTGTACAGCTACTTGTGTTAAATTGACAAAATCATCTAAAAATAGAGATATGTGAAACGAAATACACTAGTAGCTGACGAGATAAATGTAGATATCTGACTAATTGTGTCATAATATCATGTGGATGACCTAATAGAATATTGAAATGAACAAAACGTGTAGATATCTGTAATTTATATGTACAGCTACTTGAGTTATATTGACAAATTCATCTAAAAATAGAGATATTTGTAACGAAAAGCGTAAGTAGCTGGCTATATTAAGAATGATATCTGAGTAATTGTGTCGTAATATCATGTGCATGACCTAATAGAATATTGAAATAAACAAAACGTGTAGATATCTATAATTTATATGTACAGCTACTTGTGTTAAATTGACAAAATCATCTAAAAATAGAGGTATTTGTAACGAAATACACTAGTAGCTGACGAGAAAAACGTAGATATCTGAGTAATTGTGTCATAATATCATGTAGATGACCTAATAGAATATTGAAATAAACAAAACGTGTAGATATCTGTAATTTATATGTACAGCTACTTGAGTTATATTGACAAATTCATCTAAAAATAGAGATATTTGTAACGAAAAGCGTAAGTAGCTGGCTATATTAAGAATGATATCTGAGTAATTGTGTCGTAATATCATGTGCATGACCTAATAGAATATTGAAATAAACAAAACGTGTAGATATCTATAATTTATATGTACAGCTACTTGTGTTAAATTGACAAAATCATCTAAAAATAGAGGTATTTGTAACGAAATACACTAGTAGCTGACGAGAAAAACGTAGATATCTGAGTAATTGTGTCATAATATCATGTAGATGACCTAATAGAATATTGAAATAAACAAAACGTGTAGATATCTGTAATTTATATGTACGGCTACTTGAGTTATATTGACAAATTCATCTAAAAATAGAGATATTTGTAAAGAAAAGCACAAGTAGCTGGCGAGATTAAGAATGATATCTGAGATATTGTGTCGTAATATCATGTGCATGACATCATAGAATATAGAAATTAGCATCAAATGAAGATATCTGTTATCTATATACACAGCTACTTGTGTTAAATTGACAAAATCATCTAAAAATAGAGATATGTGAAACGAAATACACTAGTAGCTGACGAGATAAATGTAGATATCTGACTAATTGTGTCATAATATCATGTGGATGACCTAATAGAATATTGAAATTAACAAAACGTGTAGATATCTGTAATTTATATGTACAGCTACTTGAGTTATATTGACAAAATCATCTAAAAATAGAGATATTTGTAACGAAAAGCGTAAGTAGCTGGCGAAATTAAGAAAGATATCTGAGATATTGTGTCGTAATATCATGTGCATGACATAACAGAATATGGAAATTAGCAACTCATGAAGATATCTGTTATCTATATACACAGCTACTTGAGTTATATTGACAAAATCATTTAAAAATAGAGATATATGAAACGGAATTCACTAGTAGCTGACGAGATAAATAAAGATAGAAGCTAGTAGCCAAGTTTTCTTTCATCTCGTAGCCAGTTACTTTTCTTACTCCTCGTAGCCAGTTACTGGTAGCCAGTTACTAGTAGCCAACTTTGATTTGATCTCGTAGCCAGTTACTAGTAGCTAACTTTTCTTACTTCTCGTAGCCAGTTACTAGTAGCTAGTTACTAGTAGCTAACTTTACCTATCTCACTTTCCGTATGTAAGCTGGTATACTGTCTACGGTAGCTTTATGTCAGTTATACGCATAAAGACCCCGTTTTTCAAATAACAGAGCTAACACTAGAGCCTTGTTCGTTGCAAAGCAACGCAGAGGTCTTCCGTTGCAGCTTCGAGTCGAGAAAGGATTGTCAAACAGTCTGATAGAAACCACCCCCTTTTCCTTGCACTTGTCAGGGCCTGACAGGTATTGATTGGAGGTCATCTTCACACGACCATTACTACTGACCAATCAGAGCTTTACAAAATCAATAGGAACTCTTCAAAGGAGACAAATTAATTCATGTCCATTTATATGTAACCTCAGAATAAATATTGAAGATATGAACCTAAACATTAAACATATAAAGGTATGCCTTTGGTAAGTAGAAGTATATTTAGATTGAATGCAAATGTGAAGGTCTTGTAAAGATAACCTGTTGTCGATACCTATCAGACCCTGACGAGTATTAGAAGAGGGATGGTTTTAATCAGATTAGACTGTCAATATGATAATAGTACGTTCAGAAAATCGAAAACGAGGCTCAATTTCAAAGTATTATTTTTATACCAGGCAAGTTCTCCGTTTAACTTACTTCATGTTTACATCAGGTTAGGATAATTTAAAAAAAACACACATCATATATGTACATGTATATAATTATTCCGAACACAAACACAAAGTGATAAATACGTGTATGTACAACTGATTACACGATACAAACTGGGCCTAGCCTTATATCAAAGTGTAATCAACACAACTTCCACTGCGCTACTGCATGAAACAAACAGTGTTATGTCTGATAAACATTTCCCTGTACTCATACTTACAGCTCTACTGCTTACTAAGGGAATAATTTATGTAAAGGGCAGTGTTAAAATTAAACAATTGAAACGAAAACAAATTGTAAATAAACGATGACGCCTTCTCCCGCCTTAGGGTGCGCTATACGAGAGGTGCTCAGTAGGAGGACAACTCTCCGTATAACGTTAGGCCATACAGCCACTCAGCATCGTTTTTGCTAGGGGGAACATATTTATCTGAAATCTTGACACGCAAATCTTCAAAGTCCTAATCCGTGATGGTGGTAGTCGACGGGAAGCTGTGAGGCAGCTGTATCTTCTATTGTTTAATATGCTTTTGTTTTAAATTTGCGAAAAAAAATTTGCTTTCTCCTTAAACGTGTTTGTTGGTGGGGGGGTGGGGGGGCAATGCCCCAAAATCCAATTTTCTAAATGACAGGCCAGATGTAAAAATAAAATATTCAGCTTGTTTTTCAGTCAATTAAGTTGCATTACTATCTCATACTACACAGCTTCAATAAAATGTTTTTAATCAATGTGCATATAAAACTAAATAAAATCACCAAGAACACATATTTATCTCACTTAAGTGTAACTTTAAGAAGTGCATATATTTTTTTAGAGGAAAATATGTCGCTATATTATTGTTTCTAAGCCAAGTGAACTATGGTCTTTCAAAGAAATAAGAAAACTGTCGACACTTGCAGTACTCTGATGATTTCTATGGCGACCGACTACATTGCATCATATAATCGTATTTCCTAACTTCTAATCCAGAGAACCAATTTTATTTAAGATCTTTGACTTAAAACTTTTAACTTATAATATTTATTTTATTCTGTTCATAATTATAGAAGTTTAGCGTGTTCAACAGTTTAATTTATTAGCCCCATTCTCAGATTACGATCTCGCACCTTTAACGTGAATTAAGATGACTGACTTCTAGTTAGACTAGATATCTAATTGTTTAACAATTGACCACTGCAGTGATTTTTGGTCGCATGTGGGATAGAATAACACAGGCTGATCGAATAAAAGAACGGATGGGAAAATTTTACACACAATAGGTCACCAAAAATTGATATTCGCCACATTTGGATTCCTTTTCGCCAGTTTTGAAAAAAAAATTCAGCATGAGCACTTAGCAGGGGTGGTCAACACAGCAATGAATTCGTTTTCATAATGAAACAAACGGCCATGTCGAAGTAGTACAAAAGTGATTATGTGATCGCTAGAATCAAAACAAAACTTGTTTAAAACTCATGTGAATATTCTTTTAAAAAATCACTCAATCCCTCAATTCCGGACATTTCTTTTATCGTGCCAGCACCTACCGCATACGTGTAACATTGTTACACGGAAATTTGATTTTAATTTGATTTGATTTTTTTGACTGCCTTGAACGCTCGGAGAATATTTAACTTTTTGAATTCATTTTTACTTTGTACACACTGCTAAATAATGCATCGAAATTTTTTTCTCTCTCTCTCTCTCTCTCTCTCTCTCTCTCTCTCGCGCGCGCGCGCGCGCGCGCGCCAGCTTCAGTTAAAACACAAGTCGATTTTAAATGGACCGGTCAAGCCCGTGAGAGGCCGAGGTTTTTAACCGGTCGGTTTACTTTAGGTGTTCAGGTGTGAAGCCCCGAGGGAAACATGCTCGCTTGTGTGTATTGTCTATATGCACGGGTGTTAAAATGCTCTCAATAGAGTTTCTCCGATGATCTAGAAAATTATTGTATTTATATAATTATGTACTAGGAAAAACAAATTAAATGTCAATCGTTGAAATGAATATCGGCATGAATAACCGCCAGCGACATGAGCAAAATCTTTCGTTTGTTTGAACAAGTTTTGGACGGGATTTACTGAAAATTATGCAATATACGATCATCGTACCGTACTCAAATACTAATGCAACTTTTATGCAACATACGTTTGTATAACTTCTCCGATCATCTGCTACAGTGCACAATAATTCTACCAGCTGCGCATTTACCAGAGTTAATTGTCTGTACCTGTTTCTCTTCCGGTTTCGGCTCGGGAAATTTCTCAACGAAATGTGATAAGTAACGTTTTAAATCGTAGACGCAGTATTTCATTTATTTATATAATTATTTAATCTCAATTATTCCCAAACATCTTTAATTATAAAAGAAATTTTTCATGGATGATTTAGATAGACTATGATAGGTGATCAGCGCGTTTGGTGTGGTACATAACCATGCAAGTACGAGTAAATTTTTACTTCAATCTTTCAATTTCCAAGAGTAGAAAATTTAATCTGTCGAAGGTAGTTTCTTCGTTAAGGTATGCATTAAAAGACAAAAGTTAATTGCACGATCATCGCGAGCACCAAACATGGTATACACAGGACGAATAAACGAATGTCAATCATGTATTTTCTATCATCCAATCTGAGACCTCGATTCAGTTGATTGACAGCGGTACACTGACCAGATAAATTTGAAGGCAGAGCTTATTTTCTCGGTCTTTAAAGGTTTAATCTTTGTGGGGTTTTGTGCTGATCCTAAATATTATTTGTACAGTTTTTAGAACTTTTTAGTCTTACTAAACCAACATGGATCTATGACTAACGATGCTTCTGATTTGGAATAATATATTTTTATTAAATTTCAGAACGATTTCTTAATTTACACTCTATCGTTCTAAGACGAAGAAACTTCTATAACATAAGATTAAAACAGATGAGTTCTTGTGTTTGCGGCTAAAAACCCATGTATGAAGACGCGAATCCTGTGTATTAGATAACCGCTGACCGCAAGGTAGTCCAGCCGCAACCGATCTCCTCGGCCACGGGCGAGGGATAGGTGAACCAAGAATAATTTAGAAAGCTAGCAGTATTATTAAATGGCTGAAATATATTACAATAATTTTTTTTTTTTACATAAATACCAGCCATTGATTTATGTGTGATGTTGCTTCTAATTGGGAATTACACTGCTTTTATTAATTAACAGCACGATTTCTTAATTAGCACTCTATCGTTTAAATCAATTTAAGAAGAATAAACTTTTATATGTAATCAAAATTAAAACAATTCTATGTGTTTGCGGCTAAATAAACCCATATATGAAGACGTGAATATTGTGTATTAGATAATCGCTGACGGCTGGGTAGTCCAGCTGCGACTGATCTCCTCGGCCGCGGGCGAGGGATAGATTACGTAATGGTATACACACACAGCTCAGATCCCAGATAGATTTAAAATGCATGCAGTATAATAACTAATATGTATAACAAAGAAGTTTTTTTAAATCCGTAACTTGTGTCATACTAAAAAAGAATGTTTATATTTTGTGTTTATCATTTTTATAGGATTTTTCACTCTAAAAACTTAACAAAATTGGCTTATGATCCTCAAATAAAAGCATATATACGGTAAAAAAAACCTTTTCTAATGAATTAAAGCATCCTGTATAAACAGGTACACTTTCTGAGATAACTTTATGTCAGTTGTACGCTCAAAGACTGTTCGTTAACTTGCCAAATGAAAACAGGTACCTGTTAACAAGTAAAGCTTTTTACACTCATATTACACAATACCCTAACAAAATAACACTGTAACGACATTGATAAGATCCCAATGAACAACTTTTCCAGCGACAGCCATATCGAAATCTTAACCGTTTTTTGAGTTATACAGCAAAAGGTTACAAGATCTGTTGGCCCCTTATGTAAGGGGCCAGCCCTTTTTCAATAGAGTCAAATGAAAGCCCTTAAAATTCTGCACAACGTTTGTTCTACATGTCTTAACAAAATATTTTTTGTTTAAAAGATACAAAGGAAAATATGTGTAAATTTTCGCACTTTTTGGAATCCCGTTTTTGACCCCTACCTTTTTCTAAATAAAAAACGAAATCCCAAAACAAAAACCGATGTGCACAACTTCAATGCCTCTATTATTCAAATTCGTTGGATTCCCATTCCCTGCTATTATAATCTCAGAGCATTTGTCTGGAAACCAAAGGCCCTAAAAATTTTTCAAAGGAGAATAACTCGTTAACGGAAGAGGAATTTTAAAGTTTATCATATGTTTTAGATAGTGTTTTGTAAAGTCTATTAGCCCTGAAAATTTGAGCAAAAACCGTTTAGAAATGAGCAAGTTATGAAGCTTCAAAGTTTGCGTCTAGGAAGAAAAAAAAAACTAGACACGATCTCGTTGCGAGCAACGAGGAGGTCTTCCGTCCGATTTTTGAAGTTGAGATACATGATCTTGATTTTGCTGGAAAAAAAACCCCATCTAAACACAACTTGAAAATAGAGGAAAAGAGGTTATTCATTCTAAATATCAGAGAGTATTTTGTTTTATGTGTAAGAGCTTTAATTGATAAAACCGTTATCGTTCTTGAGATATCTAAGAAAGAACGGTTTAGGGGCTGACCCCTTATCTCCTTATCGGGGCCGTGTAACGAAATTTGAAAGATTGAATATTGTTTAATACATCATTTTCAGCATCTCTACTTCTATACTGCTTTTAAGAATATTTTTCCTTTACCAGATATAGATGAAAATATAGGTGATTAAAATTTTGAATTCTTGACCCCTAAAAACCCCTAATTATGTAATACATGAGAAAATCATTACATTGTATGGGTACATAACAGTGCAATAAACATTTCTACTTCTATAATCTATTACAAAATAACCTTCAGTGTAAACCTATAACTTAAAGAATCTAAACCCCTCTTGGTCCCTAATTTTAGGGGCCAGCCCCTTTTCCTTGGTATTCAATAGATGGTCACTTAAAACTACACACAAGTGTTTAAAAATTCGTTATTGTTCTTGAGATATTCGAGAAAGAATGTTTTAGGGGCTGACCCCTTATCTCTTTGTCGAGGCCGTTTAACGAAATTCTGAGAGTTGAATATTGTTGAGAACGTTATTTCGAGCATCGTTTCTTCTATACTGCTTATCAAAATAGTTTTTCTTTACTACATATAGATGATCAAAGTTTTGAACTTCTGACTCCTTAAAACCTAATTACGTAACACTTGAGAAAGTCATTATATTGTATTGGTATATTACAGTATGATAAACATTTTTGCTTTTATCACTCTTTACAAAGTCCCCCTATGAAAAGAGCTATAGATAAACGACTTTAGACCACTCTAGGTCACTAATTTTAGGGGCCAGCCCCTTTTCCTTGGTACTAAATAAAAGATCACTAAAAACAACTTACATTTTGTTCAACAAGTGTTTAAAAAATCGTTATCGTAGTTGAGATATCTAAGAATGAACGTTTTAATGCCCAACCCCTTATCTCCTTATCAGGGCCGTTTAACGAAATTTGAAAGATTGAATATTGTTTAGTACGTCATTTTGAGCATCTTTTCTTCTATACTGCCTATCAAAATATTTTTCATTTACTAGATATAGATGATCAAAGTTTTGAACTTCTGATCCCTAAAAATCTCTAATTACGTAACACATGAGAAAAGTATTATCTTGTATGGGTACATAAGGATAAGATAAACATTTCTGTTTCTATAACCTATTACAAAATATCCCTCATTATAGAGCTACAAAAAAGACTTTAGGCCCCTCTGCGTCCCTAATTTTAGGGGCCAGCCCTTTTCCTTTGAATAAAAATAAAGGGCACTTCAAACTACTTACATTTTGTTCAACAAGTGTTTAAAAAATCGTTATCGTTTTTGAGATATCTAAGAAAGAACGTTTTAGCCGACCCCTTATCTCCTTATCGGGGTCGTTTAACGAAATTTGAAAGATCGAATATTGTTTAGTACGTCATTTTGAGCACCTTTTCTTCTATACTGCTTATCAAAATATTTTTCCTTTACTAGATATAGATGATCAAAGTTTTAAACTTCTGATCCCTAAAAATCCCTAATTACGTAACACATAAGAAAATTATTATATTGTATGGGTACATAACATTAAGATAAACATTTCTGCTTCTATAACCTATTACAAAATACCCCTTAGTGTAGAGCTACAAATAAAAGACTTTATACCCCTCTGGGTCCCTAATTCTATGGGCCAGCCCCTTTTCCTTGGTATTAAATGAAAGGTCACTTAAAACTACACACATTTTGTTCAACAAGTGAATTCAAATTCGTTATCGTTTTTGAGATATCTGAAAAAGATTTTAGGGGCCAACCCCTTATCTCCTTATCGGGGCCGTTTAACGAATTTTTTAGAGTTGAATATTGTTGAGTACGCTATTTTGAGCATCTTTTCTCCTATACTGCTTATCAAAATATTTTTCCTTTACTAGATACAGACGATCAAATGTTTGATCTTCTGACCCCTAAAAATCCCTAATTATATAACACATGAGAAAATTATTATATTGTATGGGTACATAACAGTAAGATTAACTTTTCTGCTTCTATAGCTTATTACAAAATACCCCTCAGTAAAGAGCTACAAATAAAAGACTTTAGACCCCTCTGGGTCCCTAATTCTAGGGGCCAGCCCCTTTTTCTTGGTATTAAACGAAAGCTCTTATAAATATAAACTTCTTTTGCTATACATGTTTTAACAAAATATTTTTAAGAAAAGAGATAAACAAAGAAGACCACAAAAAATCACGACGTTTTTTTAATCTCTTTTTTCGGGCCCAGGCGAGCTTTGACGCTCTTTGAGCCATACATTTATGATTGCCTTTAGACATATCTACATTCTTTCGTTTATCATCCCTGATAATGTGAACTCAATATCTTTTACCATTTAGGAGGAGTTCAATGGACAAACAGACCCTCTAAAAATCACTAAATTGTCAATATCTCAGAAACGGAAATGACGTTATCAATAAAAAAAAATTGCCGATAAGGTTCAGATCAACATCTATCAGATCTGAAAGTTTCATGAAAATCGACAAAGCCGTTTCCGAGAACTTGCGTGCACAAAATTTGTAAGAAAAAAAATAATAATAACTAGACACGATCTCGTTGCGAGCAACGAGGAGGTCTTCCGTCCGACTTTAGAAGTCGAGATACACGTATGATCTTGATTTTGTTTCTAAAAAATCCCAGCTCAACATAACTTGAAAATAGAGGAAAAGAGGGTCTTCATTCTAAAAATCAGAAGCATTTTGTTTAAGGTGTAAGAGCTTTGATTGAAAAAAAAACTCCTCTTGACCCCTAATTTTAGGGGCTAGTCCCCTTATCTTCATATTAAATGAAAGGTCAATTAAAACTACACAAATTATATTCAACAAGTGCTAACAAATTCTTTATCATTCTTGAGATATCTGAAAGTTTTAACGGCCAACACCTTATCTCCTTATCGGGGCCGTTTAACGAAATTTGAAAGATATAGGTGAAAATATAGGTGATCTAAATTTTGAACTCTTTAGGGGCCAGCCCCTTTTCCTTGGTATTAAATGAAAAGTCACTTAAAACTGCTTACATTCTGTTCAACAAGTGTTTAAAAAATCGTTATCGTTTTTGAGATATCTAAGAAAGAACGTTTTAGGGGCCAACCCCTTATCTCCTTATCGGGGCCGTTTAACGAAATTTTAGGAGTTGAATATTGTTGAGTACGTTATTTTGAGCATCTCTACTTCTATACTGCTTATCAAAATATTTTTCCTTTACTAGATATAGATGATCAAAGTTTTGAACTTCTTATGCCTAAAAACCCCTAATTACGTAACACATGAGAAAATTATGATATTGTATGGGTACATAACAGTAAGATAAACATTTCTGCTTCTATAACCTATTACAAAATACCCCTCATTATACAGCAACAAAAAACCGACTTTAGACCCCTCTGGGTCCCTAATTTTAGGGGTCAGCCCCTTTTCCTTGATATTAAATGAAAGGGCACTTAAAACTACACACATTTTGTTCACCAAGTGAATTCAAATTCTTTATCGTTCTTGAGATATCTAAGAAAGAACGTTTTAGGGGCCGACCCCTTATATCCTTATCGGGGCCGTTTAACGAAATTTGAAAAATTGAATATTGTTTAGTACGTCATTTTGAGTATCTTTTCTTCTATACTGCTTATCAAAATATTTTTCCTTTACTAGATATAAACGATTAAATTTTTGAACTTCTGACCCCTTAGAATCCCTAATTACGTAACACATGAGAAAATTATGATATTGTATGGGTACATAAAAGTAAGATAAACATTTCTGCTTCTATAATCTATTACAAAATACCCCTCAGTATAGAGCTATAAATAAAAGACTTTATACCCCTCTGGGTCCCAAATTTAAGGGTCAGCCCCTTTTCCTTGGTATTAAATGAAAGGTCACTTAAAACTACATACATTTTGTTCAACAAGTGAATTCAAATTCGTTATCGTTTTTGAGATATCTGAAAAAGAAGATTTTAGGGGCCGACCCCTTATCTCCTTATCGGAGCCGTTTAACGAAATTTTAAGAGTTGAATATTGTTGAGTACGTTATTTTGAGCATCTTTTCTTCTATATTGCTTATCAAAATATTTTCCCTTTACTAGATACAGACGATCAAATTTTTGAACTTCTGACCCCTAAAAATCCCTAATTACGTAACACCTGAGAAAATTATGATATTGTATGGGTACATAACAGTAAGATAAACATTTCTGCTTCTATAATCTATTACAAAATACCTCTCAGTAAAGAGCTACAAATAAAAGACTTCAGATCCCTCTGGGTCCCTAATTCTAGGGGCCAGCCCCTTTTTCTTGGTATTTAACGAAAGCTCTTATAAATATAAACTTCTTTTGCTATACATGTTTTAACAAAATATTTTTAAGAAAAGAGATAAACAAAGAAAACCACAAAAAATCACGACGTTTTTTTAATCTCTTTTTTCGGGTCCAGGCGAGCTTTGACGCTCTTTGAGCCATACATTTATGATTGCCTTTAGACATATCTACAATCTCTCGTCTATCATCCATGATAATGTGAACTCAATATCTTTTACCATTTAGGAGGAGTTCAATGGACAAGCAGACCCTCTAAAAATCACTAAATAGTCAATATCACAGAAACGGAAATGACGTCATCAATAAAAAAAATTTCCAATAAGGTTCAGATCAACATCTATCAGATCTGAAAGTTTCATGAAAATCGACAAGGCCGTTTCCGAGAACTCGCGTGCACAAAATTTGTAAGAAAAAATAAGAAAAAAAACTAGACATGATCTCGTTGCGAGCAACGAGGAGGTCTTCCGTCCGATTTATGACATCATTGGCTTTGATAATCGACAACAAAACATGATCTGAACAAAGATGTGGAGTACTAATGCTTTTCTGTATCGTTTTTATAAGTTCTCTTACATTTCTTTTTTAAATACTTGCATTTCCTCCAATTGAGATAGAAAATGTTAAACTTTTTACCTCTGGCCCTACAAACCCTAATTAGGTAATGGACGAAAAAATCATTATATTGTTAGGATATATAAATGTATTATACTTAATTTTGCTTTTATAACCTATTACAAAATATCTATCAGTAAACGACTATAGATAAAATACTTAAAGCCCACCTGCATCCCTGATTTGAGGGGCCAGCCCCTTTTTCATAATATCAAATGAAAGGTCATTTAATTTTAAACCATTTTGCTCAACAAGTATATAGAAATTCATTACCGTTCTTGAGATATATTCGAAAGAACATTTAAGGGGCCGATCCTTTTTCTCCTTAAAAGCGCCGTTTAACGCACCTATGATGGTTGGATATTGTTTAGTACATCATTTTATGAATTTTCTCTTCTATATTGCATTTCAAAATATTTTTCCTTTCTGAGATATTGGTGATCAAACTTTTGGACTTTTAACCCCCAAAAAACCCCAAATTACGTAACACCTGATTAAATCATTACATTACTTGGATAAATAACTGTAAGATATATATATACATATCTGATTCTATAACCTTTCACAAAATATCTTTCAGTAAAGGGCTATAGCTAAAAATCTTTAGAGCCCTCTGGTCCCCTAAATTTAGGGGCCAGCCCCTTTTTCTTGATATCAAATTAAAGTTCATTTAATTCTAAACACATTTTGTTCAACAAGTGTTTAAAAATTCGTTACAGTGTTTGAGATATATGGATAGAACATATTAGGGGCCAATCCCTTTTCTCCTTATAGGGGCCGTTTAACAAAATTTTGAAAGTTGCATCTTGTTCAGTACATCATTTTGAGCATCTTTTGTTCTATACTGCATTTCAAAATATGTTTCCTTTCTGAGATATGGGCGATCAAACTTTTGGACTCTTGACCCCTAAAAACCCCTAATTATGTAACACGTAATGAAATCATGACGTTGCTTCGATACATAACTGTAAGATGAACATATTTGCTTTTATAACATTTCACAAAATATCTCTCAGTAAAGGGCTATAGATAAAAATCTTTAGAGCCCTCTGGTCCCCTTATTTGTGGGGTCAGCCCCTTTTTCTTGATATCAAATGAAAGGTCATTTAATTTTAAACACATTATGTTCAACAAGTGTTTAAAAATTCGTTACCGTGTTTGAGATATATGGAAAGAACATAATAGGGGCCGATCCCTTATCTCCTTATAGGGGCCGTTTAACGAAATTTTGAAAGTTGCATATTGTTCAGTACATCATTTTGACCATCTTTTGTTCTATACTGCTTATCAAAATAGTTTTCCTTTCTGAGATATGGGTGATCAAACTTTTGGACTTTTGACCCCTCAAAATCCTTTATTACGTAACGCATGATAAAATCATTACATTTCTTGGATCAATAACTGTAAGATAAAGATATTTGCTTCTATAACCTTTCACAAAATATCTTTTAGTAAAGGGCTATAGCTAAAAAACTTTAGAGCCCTCTGGTCCCCTTATTTGAGGGGCCAGCCCCTTTTTTCTGATATCATATAAAAAGTCATTTAATTCTAAACACATTTTGTTCAACAAGTGTTTAGAAATTCGTTACCGTTCTTGAAATATATGGGAAAGAACGTTTTAGGGGCCGATCCCTTATCTCCTTATAAGGGCCGTTTAACGAAATTTTGAAGATTGCATATTGTTCAGTACATCATTTTGACCATCTTTTGTTCTTTACTGCATTTCAAAATAATTTTCCTTTCTGAGATATAGGTGATCAAAATTTTGGACTTTTGACCCCCTAAAAACCCTTTATTACGTAATGCATGATAAAATCATTACATTGCTTGGATCAATAACTGTAAGATAAACATATTTGCTTCTATAAACTTTCACAAAATATCTTTCAGTAAAGGGCTATAGCTAAAAAACTTTAGAGCCCTCTGGTCCCCTCATTTGAGGGGCCAGCCCCTTTTTCTTGATGTTAAACAAAAGCTCTTGTAAATATAAATATTTTTTACATTACATGTCTTCACAAAATATTTTTCAGAAAAGAGATAAACACAGAAAACCAGGAAAAATTACGACGTTTTTTTAATCTCAATTTTCGGGTCCTGGCGAGCTTCGGCGCCTTTTATGCCAGATCAAAATGAACATAAAATTACAAATCTACAATCTTTTGTCTACTATCCCTGAAAGTTTGAACTCAATTTCTTTTATCGTTTAGGAGAAGTTCCGCGGACAAGCCACCCCTCTAAAAATCGCTAAAACGTCAATATCTCAAAAACAGAAATGACATCATCAATATAATAAAAAACCTATCAGGTTTAAATCATTTTCTATCAGATCTAAAAGTTTCGTGAAAATCGGTCGAGCCGTTTTTGAGAAATCGCGTGCACAAAATTTGTAAGAAAAAAAAGAAAAATAATAATAATAACTAGACATGATCTCGTTGCGAGCAACGAGGAGGTCTTCCGTCCGATTTATGACATCATTGACTTTGATTATCGACAACAAAACATGATCTGAAAAAAGATGTGGAGTACTAATGCTTTTCTGTATCGTTTTTATAAGTTCTCTTACGTTTCTTTTTTTAAATACTTGCATTTCTTCCAATTGAGATAGAAAATGTTAAACTTTTTACCTCTGGCCCCTACAAACCCTAATTAGGTAATGCACGAAAAAATCAATATATTGTTAGGATATATAAACGTATTATACTTAATTTTGCTTTTATAACCTATTACAAAATATCTATCAGTAAACGACAATAGATAAAATACTTAAAGCCCACCTGCATCCCTGATTTGAGGGGCCAGCCCCTTTTTTATGATATCAAATGAAAGGTCATTTAATTTTAAACACATTTTGCTCAACAAGTATATAGAAATTCATTACCGTTCTTGAGATTTATTTGAAAGAACATTTAAGGGGCCGATCCTTTTTCTCCTTAAAAGGGCCGTTTAACGAAACTATGAAGGTTGCATATTGTCTAGTACTTCATGAATCTTCTCTTCTATACTGCATTTCAAAATATTTTTCCTTTCTGAGTTATGGGTGATCAAACTTTTGGACGTTTGACCCCCAAAAACCGTAAATTACGTAACACCTGATTAAATCATTACATTACTTGGATAAATAACTGTAAGATATACATATCTGTTTCTATAACCTTTCACAAAATATCTCTCAGTAAAGGGCCAGATATAAAAATCTTTAGAGCCCTCTGGTCCCCTAAATATAGGGGCCAGCCTCTTTTTCTTTATATCAAATGAAAGGTCATTTAATTCTAAACACATTTTCTTCAACAAGTGTTTAAAAATTCGTTACCGTGTTTGAGATATATGGATAGAACATATTAGGGGCCAATCCCTTATCTCCTTTTAGGGGCCGTTTAACGAAATTTTGAAAGTTGCATATTGTTCAGTACATCATCTTGAGCATATTTTGTTCTATACTGCATTTCAAAATAGTTTTCCTTTCTGAGATATGGGTGATCAAACTTTTGGACTTTTGACCCCCTAAAAACCCTTTATTACGTAATGCATGATAAAATCATTACATTGCTTGGATCAGTAACTGTAAGATAAACATATTTGCTTCTATAACCTTTCACAAAATATCTCTCAGTAAAGGGCTATAGCTAAAAACCTTTAGAGCCCTCTGGTCCCCTCATTTGAGGGGCCAGCCCCTTTTCCTTGGTGTTAAACAAAAGCTCCTGTAAATATAAATATTTTTTACATTACATGTCTTCACAAAATATTTTTCAGAAAAGAGATAAACACAGAAAACCAGGAAAAATTACGACGTTTTTTTAATCTCAATTTTCGGGTCCAGGCGAGCTTCGGCGCCTTTTACACCAGATCAAAATGAAAATAAAATTACAAATCTACAATCTTTTGTCTACTATCCCTGAAAGTTTGAACTCAATATCTTTTATCGTTTAGGAGAAGTTCCGCGGACAAGCCACCCCTCTAAAAATCGCTAAAACGTCAATATTTCAAAAACGGAAATGACGTCATCAATATAATAAAAAACCTATCAGGTTTAAATCATTTTCTATCAGATCTAAAAGTTTCGTGAAAATCGGTCGAGCCGTTTCTGAGAAATCGCGTGCACAAAATTTGTAAGAAAAAAAAAGAAAAATAATAATAATAACTAGACACGATCTCGTTGCGAGCAACGAGGAGGTCTTCCGTACGATTTTTTGAAGATGGAATGACCTTGCCCTTGATCTTCGTTGACAGAACATACCTGAAAATGGTGGCGGGATCTAAAGAGCTATGGTTGAAAGACTATATACCCCTCTGGGTCCCTTATTTGAGGGATCAGCTCCTATTTCTTCATTTCAATTAAAAAGTATTTTTGTGTAATCAGTGTTTAGAAATTAGTTACCGTTTTTGATATATCTGGGAAAGATTTTTTAATACCGATCCTATAACTCCCTTTAGGCTCCAGATAAAAAACAATATATGGTTGTAGATTGTTAAGCATATTTTTTTTTAAATATCTTTAGTTCAATATTGCTTCTAAGAATTTTCCTCTATTTATAGAGATATTGAAGATCAAAATTTTGGACTTTGGCCACTTAAAATCCCAAATTACGTAACAAAGGAGTAAATAATTGTCAAGTATAGGTCAACAACATTATGACGAACATAATTGCTTCTATAACGTATTAACTCCTTTTAGGGTCCGGATAACGAAGAAATTTTGGTTGCATATTGTTTAGCACACTGTTTTGAGCATCTTCTGTTCAATATTGCTTTTCAGAATTTTCCTCCATTTTGAGATATTGAGGATCAAAATGTCGGATTTCTAGCCCCTTAAAATCCCTAATTACGTAACAAAGGAGTAAAGAGTTGCCATGTATATGTCAATAACATTATGATGAACATAATTCCTCCTATAATGTATTACAAAATATTTCAAAGTTAAAAGTTATCATTAAAAGACTTTAGAGCCCTCTCGGCCCCTAATTTGAAGGGCCAGCCCCTTTTTCTTGATGTCAAAAGAAAGCTCTTGTCAATTCAAACACATTTTGTTCTACAAGTGTTTAGAAGTTATGTACCGTTTTCGAGATATATGAGAAAGATCGTTTTAGGGGCCGACCCTGTAACTCCTTTTAGGGTCCGGATAACGAAGAAATTATGGTTGCATATTGTTTAGCACATTGTTTTGAGCATCTTCTGTTCAATATTGCTTTTCAGAATTTTCCTCCATTTTGAGATATTGAGGATCAAAATGTCGGATTTCTGGCCCCTTAAAATCCCTAATTACGTAACGAAGGAGTAAACAATTATCCTGTATAAATCAATAACGTTATGATGAACATAATTGCTTCTATAACGTATTACAAAATATTTCAAAGTTAAAAGTTATCATTAAAAGACTTTAGAGCCATCCCGGCCCCTAATTTGAAGGGCCAGCCCCTTTTTCTTCATGTCAAATGAAAGCTCTTGACTTTATAAAGTTTTTTTGTTCTACATGTTTTAACAAAATACTATCAACAAAAGAGATGTTGAGAGAAAACCACAAAAATTCACGATGCTTTTTTAACCGTAATTTTCGAGCTCGGCCGAGCTTCGGCTCTTTTGGTCACAGAACAATATATATACAACATGTCAGATTTACAACCTTTCGTCTACAATCCCTGAAATTTTGAACTCAGCATCTTAAATCGTTTAGGAGTTTACCCCTGGACAAGCCGACCCTCTGAAAATCGCCAAATTGTTAAAATCTCAAAACCAGAAGTGACTTCATCGTTAAAAAAATTTCCAATAAGGTTCAGATCATTATCTATCATATCTGAAAGTTTCGTGTAAATCGGTCGAGTAGTTTCTGAGAAATCGCGTACACAAAATTTGTAAGAAAAAAAAAGAAAAATAATAATAATAATAATAGGGAAAAAGAAACCGAACGAAAACAATAAGGTCTTCCGTTGGAAACGGAAGACCTTAATAATAGGGAAAAAGAAACCGAACGAAAACAATAAGGTCTTCCGTTGGAAACGGAAGACCTTAATAATAATAATAGGGAAAAAGAAACAAAGCAAAAACAATAAGGTCTTCCGTTGGAAACGGAAGACCTTAGTAAGGAAAAAGAAACAAAGTAAAAACAATAAGGTCTTCCGTTGGAAACGGAAGACCTTAATAATAATATAGAAGAATGAGAAACAGTAGAAAAACAGTAAGGTCTTCCGCTGAAGACGGAAGACCTTAATAATATGGAAAAAGAAACAAAGCAAAAACAATAAGGTCTTCCGTTGGAAGCTTCGCCTCGCCTTCTATGGACTTTACCAAACCCACAAATTCCTGTAAACAGTCAGTAACAAACTTAATAAGTCATAATATTCTACCACTTTTGTTATATATATCTTAACATAATATCAACTGATAAAAAGATACGGATCAACACGTGTGAAAATTTTGATTAAAAATCCGTACCCAATTTTCGAGCCAAAGCGAGCTCAAAGAAATGGTGCCCCTGGCGTATAAAAATTATACTTCAAACTATAGTCTACCTATCCTGAAAATTTCACATTTATGTCTTTGATAGTCTCTGAGTTTATGTCTGCACAAAATAGGTCGTAAAACTTACAAAATCGGCCGTAAATCGGAACCGGAAGTGACGATTTCAAAATTTAAAAACAATTCTAGAATTATGACCACAGGCAATCATCTGTGAGAAAATGGCCAAAATCAGCTGGATAGTTTTCGAGGAATCGCGTGCACAAAATTCGTGGAAAAAAAAAATAATAACTAGACGCTTGTTGCGAGCAACAAAAGGTCTTCCGTTTGAGTGCACCATAAAGTAGACTATAGGGGTAGTTGTTCTTTTCTATCATTTCTAAACACGTCATTAAATTCATTTAACCTTCTATAAGAATTTCAATAGACATATAATTATACTTAAATTAATTTTTAAAAAGTCGCTATTATTGTGATTTTATTTATTGAAATTATATAAGAAATAAGTAAAATCTATTATTTCAAATATGAAATCATAAATCTTAACACAATTAAGGAAGAAAAAATATTCGGCACTCGGGGACTGAACCCGGGTCGCCTGAGCCAAAGTCCACCACTCTAACGACTGAGCTACGCGGACTCTCGCTTCAGGACTTTGGAGCCCAAAATCTCGAGAATGCATGGATCGATTTTAAAACAAATTTCATACTCTGAAGTTATTAAAGCGTCTCTATCGAACAATAATACTCTAAAATTTCAAAACAAAAAAGTTAAAATTTGACTGGTTTTTTTTCCTTCCGGTGCCGACCGGAAGTAACGACAGACGTTCGGATATGCAAAGGGCACTGCGGCAGGACACTTTCTACCATCCCTGAAAATTTGAAAGTTCTATCTTAAATACTTTTGGAGAAAAATGGTGAACAAGCGAAAACATAAAATCTTAAATATCTCGGGACCGGAAGTGACGACCAAAAAAATCTCGTGTAATTTTCTTACAAATTTTGTCATGAATAAGATCTAAAAGTTTCATCAAAATCGGCTGAAGCGTTTTTGAGAAAACGTGACAGAAAAAAAAATAATCATAATAACTAGACGCGACTCGTTGCGAGCAACGAGAGGTCTTCCGTTTGAATACACCTTACGCTACTTGTTCTTTTCTATCATTTCTCAACACTTCTTCAAATTCCATTTAACATTCTCTAAGGATTTAAATAGACATATATTTATGCGAATTTCTAACTCACATGTTGCTTTCTTTTGATTAAAATACTCAAGACCGCGGAACATTAACTGGGAAGATTGGATATATACAGTTTAAGTCAATTTCACCTGTTACAGTCAAAACATTTGATGTGGACGGGAACAAATTGACGCGGACATCTGAAAGAAACGTTGGATTGAAACTGTAGTTATAGGAAGTGTATTTTCAATCCACCTCAGCGTTCCTAACTTGCTATATAAGTTATGCAATCGAAATACATTTTATTTAGTATCAGCAAAGCGATTGAAAAAACATTTTATTTCATCAATAAGTATATAATCAGCAAATATGAGAAAATCCCCAATCGGGAGAGATTATACGCAAGGCAAAGCATTGTCCGATGATTTCAAAGAATCAGTCGCCACTGATACACTTCCTATAGCTACAGTTTCAATCCACTGTTTTCTCAGACGTCCGCGTCAATTTGTTCCCGCCCATTCCAAATGTTTTGACTGTAACTAATGTTCTGCGGTCTTAATAATACATTGTCGGGTTTTAATTTTACATAATAGCACCTATGGCAGTATACATTATGAATTTTGAACATAACCAGTGACATATTAAGCGACGTCATTTATTTCAGCAAAAAATAAAAGGATCGAAATCAAGGAAGGTTGTAATAGGCGTAGCTGTTTTCTTAAAACATCGTTAATTTATGGATTTACTTTTTATTTCTTAATGTTTTAGAAAGAAGATATATAAAATTTCATACGCCATAAACTACGTTGGAATAATGTGAGAGAGAGAGAGAGAGAGAGAGAGAGAGAGAGAGAGAGAGAGAGAGAGAGAGAGAGAGAGAGAGAGAGAGAGAGAGATGAATTAATCAGATATCGATTTGATAAAGAAATTTATTATCTTTTAATCTGCTTCTTTTGCATATCGATTATTTTTCTTTTTGTCTCAAGTTTATCTTTGCCGACTAACACTGTGTGACAAAAATATTCTGCTAAGTCGGCAGATAAAATAACCTACATCGTACAAATGTAGTATGGTATCCCCCATTTTCCCGAATCAATTCGATACCCCAGTGTTATGTCTAAATGACAAGTGTTAAGCAATCGGTTAATAAAATATGAAATTTATGAATTTTGACCTCGATGCTTAATCACTACAGAGATACATAATAAATCCCACTTTTGGGCGAACATTACCTGTATGTAGTCCTTTGTAAATAATTACAAACTTCAGACAGATTTTAAATGATTATAATCCCCATGCACCCTGCCGTAATTATTTTTTTTTTTATCAAAAGTGAAAAATCAGACTTTTTGTTTTAACAGTGTATATCTCCGATCGGTATTTACACGTGTTTTTCCTAGGCTCAAACACACATACACAGGTGATCAGTTCCACATCTTGTCGCAGTCAAGGGTGTGTATAGTTCAGTGTTTAAACTTCGGAGGTTTTTCTTAATCCAAGACAGACAACAGATGTGTATCTGTAGACATATACAAAGAAGGAGAAAGTACACCGTCTATAATAAAAAATGACTTTTTAGCATTGACTTCCAATCAGTGAGAAGACAATCATTAAAATGTTAATTTCAAATCATTTAAATCCAAAGACAAAATCCCGTAACTAGAAATAAATACATATATAATTATTAAACGTCAAATGCACATTTAGGCTTTAGCCACATTACTGCATGTTACCTGTAGTAGTTCTTATTCAAATACTAAAATATTCGTACGTTGGAGAAGAGAGAGAGAGAGAGAGAGAGAGAGAGAGAGAGAGAGAGAGAGAGAGAGAGAGAGAGAGAGAGAGAGAGAGAGAGAGAGAGAGAGAGAGAGAGAGAGAGAGAGAGAGATTTTATAGTGTTTTATAGTGTTTAAGAAATCAATATATAAACAACATATGTCAATAAACGCATATATACATGCATGTATGTATCTGTATATCTGAATAAATACTAAACAGTCCTCCTTTTAAAGTCCTGTAGAATACTTGAAATGTGGGCGCATTGCTAAATGTTTTGTGCATACAGTCAATGAGATGGCAGCATTTCTTTGATGCCGGCAAAGCGACCTGGCGAGCTCTAATGCGGTCGTACTGCAAGGGTGCTTCGGCGTTATGTCTTTGATGCCGGCGATGCGACGAGCCTCTGAATTTAGCGAGCTGCTGACAGAAACAAGACTGTCACAATGCGGGAAATTGGCGGTATTTTGAAACGGGCTCTATATTCGTACTGAAAAAAAGCCGGTATTTTTTTGATTTTTGATAAAATTAAAACGGATAACATTAAAATCCATCGTTTTAAAGACAAAATCGTTAAACAAAACACAATTAAGAAAGGAAAAAACATTCGGCACTCGGGGACTGAACCCGGGTCGCCTGGGCCAAAGTCCACTACTCTAACGACTGAGCTACGCGGACTCTCGCTTCAGGACTTTGGATCCCAAAATCTCGAGAATCCGTGGATCAATTTTAAAATAATTTTCATATTCTGACGTTATTAAACCGTCTCTATCGAAAAGTAATATTAAAAAAAATCAAAACAAAAAAGTTGAAAAATGACTGTTGTTTGTTTCCTTCCTTTGACGACCGGAAGTGACGGCGGACGTTCGGATATGCGAAGGGCACTGCGGCAGGACACTTTCTACCATCCCTGAAAATTTGAAAGTTCTATCTTAAATACTTTTGGAGAAAAATTGTGAACAAGCAAAAACATCAAATCTTTAATATCTCGGGACCGGAAGTGACGACCGAAAAAATCTCGTGTAATTTTCTTACAAATTTTGTCATGAATAAGATCTAAAAATTTCATCAAAATCGGCTGAAGCGTTTTTGAGAAAACGTGGGAGAAAAAAAAAATAATAATAATAATAATAGAGGAAAAGAAACAAAGCAATAACAATAAGGTCTTCCGTTGGAAACGGAAGACCTTAACTAGATGCTCGTTGCGAGCAACAAGAGGTCTTCCGTTTGAGTGCACCATAAAGTAGACTATAGGGATAGCTGTTCTTTTCTATCATTTCTAAACACGTCATTAAATTCCATTTAACCCTCTATAAGAATTTCAATAGACATATAATTATACTTAAATTAATCTTTAAAAAGTCGCTATTATTGTGATTTTTGATAAAATTATACTTGAAATAAGTAAAATCTATCATTTCAATATAAAATCATAAATCTTAACACAATTAAGGAAGAAAAAATATTCGGCACTCGGGGACTGAACCCGAGTCGCCTGGGCCAGAGTCCACCACTCTAACGACTGAGCTACGCGGACTCTCGCTTCAGGACTTTGGAGCCCAAAATCTCGAGAATGCGTGGATCGATTTTAAAACAAATTTCATACTCTAAAATTATTAAAGCATCTCTATCGAATAAGTAATATTAAAAAAATTCAAAACAAAAAAGTTGAAAATTGACTGTTTTTTGTTTCCTTCCGGTGCCGACCGGAAGTGACGGCGGACGTTCGGATATGCAAAGGGCACTGCGGCAGGACACTTTCTACCATCCCTGAAAATTTGAAAGTTCTATCTTAAATACTTTTGGAGAAAAATGGTGAACAAGCAAACACATAACATTTTTAATATCTCGGGACCAGAAGTGACGACCAAAAAAATCTCGTGTAATTTTCTTACAAATTTTGTCATGAATAAGATCTAAAAGTTTCATCAAAATCGGCTGAAGCGTTTTTGAGAAAACGTGACAGAAAAAAACAACAACAATAATAATAATAGTGAAAAAGAAAGAAAGCAATAACAATAAGGTCTTCCGTTGGAAACGGAAGACCTTAACTAGACGCTCGTTGCGAGCAACAAGAGGTCTTCCGTTTGAGTGCACCATAAAGTAGACTATAGGGATAGCTGTTCTTTTCTATCATTTCTAAACACGTCATTAAATTCCATTTAACCCTCTATAAGAATTTCAATAGACATATAATTATACTTAAATTAATCTTTAAAAAGTCGCTATTATTGTGATTTTTGATAAAATTATACTTGAAATAAGTAAAATCTATCATTTCAATATAAAATCATAAATCTTAACACAAGTAAGGAAGAAAAAATATTCGGCACTCGGGGACTGAACCCGGGTCGCCTGGGCCAGAGTCCACCACTCTAACGACTGAGCTACGCGGACTCTCGCTTCAGGACTTTGGAGCCCAAAATCTCGAGAATGCG
Source organism: Magallana nippona (assembly GCA_033439105.1). Taxonomy (NCBI): domain Eukaryota; kingdom Metazoa; phylum Mollusca; class Bivalvia; order Ostreida; family Ostreidae; genus Magallana; species Magallana nippona. Next base: position 31,877,208 of record CM065918.1, on the reverse strand, counting down.
TGGATCGATTTTAAAACAAATTTCATATTCTGAAGTTATTAAAGCGTCTCTATCGAATAGTAATATTAAAAAAATTCAAAACAAAAAAGTTGAAAATTGACTGTTTTTTGTTTCCTTCCTGTGACGGCCGGAAGTGACGTCGGACGTTCGGATATGCAAAGGACACTGCGGCAGGACACTTTCTACCATCCCTGAAAATTTGAAAGTTCTATCTTAAACACTTTTGGAGAAAAATGGTGAACAAGCAAAAACATAGAATTTTAATATCTCGGGACCGGAAGTGACGACCGAAAAAATCTCGTGTAATTTTCTTACAAATTTTGTCATAAATAAGGTCTGAGAGTTTCATCAAAATCGGCTGAAGCGTTTTTGAGAAAACGTGACAGAAAAAAAAAACAATAATAATAATAGTGAGAAAGAAACAAAGCAATAACAAGAAGGTCTTCCGTAGGAAACGGAAAACTTTAATAATAGAGGAAAAGAAACAAAACAATAACAATAAGGTCTTCCGTTGGAAACGGAAGACCTTAATAATAATAAGAAACAGTACGAAAACAATAAGGTCTTCCTTTGGAAACGGAAGACCTTAATAATAAACAGTACGAAAACAATAAGGTCTTCCGTTGGAAACGAAAGACCTTAATAATGGTCCGGTTCAAACTACAGAAATAAACACGTGGAAAAATATATATTTCCAAGTTTTACCTCGGTAACTAAAGAGAAATTAAAAACAAAAATATCTAACTGGATAATTTGACTGTGGAAAACTTTTTAATATTTTCATTAGGTTACAAACTGAAAGAAAATGCTAATATTTCAAGATTGCTTATCGACGTCATCGCCAACAGGGTAACAGAAGCTACAAGTTAGACCTTACGGTTACTTTGCAATTTACACGTATGTTTATTCGGGTACATACGTGTAGAAATTCGTCATTACACAAACTGATGAAGTAATGCACATATATTCCTTTCTACACGTACACGTACTTTGCTAAACCTCTCTAATAATCAGAAAAAGCTTTCCTGTGATGGGATACTCCGGAGCACACCGTGTGTAGACATGCGAATATTTTGGGGAAAAAAACAAGCCACAAACGTTCCTTTACCTTCTGTTATGAGAAACCTTTGCTTGGAAATGATACAAAGGCAATTGATTTGCCATTTGAATATAACAAATAAAATACAAATAAAATTTTAAAAACTGGGTTTTTTAATTTCTGCTTTCAAGCACAATTACAATTATTTCATACATGTACTTTCCTGAAATAATTTAAAATGATGAAATAATTAAATTGCAACGTCAAACATTAGTGTTCGTTATTTACGATCGCAATCGGGATTCGATCTATCATTCCCACACCGGCGACATAATTGTATTGCTTGTGGTTGCTGCGAATAAAGTTGTTCCTATTACAACAATGTGTTAGTCTTGGATTCCTCCTAACCGTGGCGTGGTGGCAGCGATCTCGAATCGCCGTCCCCAGATACAAACGGTGAGCAACCTCGTGTAAGAAGTCTTACAAGTATCGACAACACACACAGAGCACCCAAACAATGGTGCCTTACAGAAACAGAGACTGTCAATTCCTTTAAAAACTGGAGGCAACATTTGATTTATTCTTTATCTCTAGATCGCTTTCCGCCCTATTTATCCCATGACGCCAGATGGGCCAACAAATTGAAAGCTCAACCAAACCGAGACTTCGAGGACGACGACGATCCGATCCTTGAATATGAAGATGAATAATGAAGATGCTAGATCTTTCTGCACATAAGCCAAGCCACATACATGTAACAAAACCCGTAGTTTACATACTTCAAATCCAACAATTAAGCTACCAAATCGTTCCCGCCCTCTCTGCAAACTGGAAAAGCGCAATAGTGCCACTATATAAGTGATTGCCGTTTCCTACCAGACAGTGGTCGTAAATACTTAGCCAAGGCTTGACAAATCCAAGGCTTCTCGACACAGACCGACATGGAAAATCCCGATGAGATATACATATTTGAACTTACTGCTAGCTTGGTCAGCAACAGTGTGTCTATACGACAGTCGTCATATTTAGATGTTTTCTGTCAACATATCCACGTACGTCTTACAAATGACTTTGGAGCCACTGGGAATATGATTAAAGCGTCAATTGTTGCTAACCTGAATGGAAATAGTGACTGAGAATCTGGATGTTCATGTTCTCGCAGGCATTTCGTTTAAAGAGACAAATGACATTTCTCTCTGCCCATCCCAGCGGCAAGTTCTGATAGGAAATGACACAGTATACACTTAAGGATCAGCTATCACTTCTACCCTCAACCTTCAAAACAACTCAAAGGCACACGTGCTCCGTACCGTAGCCTACAAAACTATTTGGCCTGGGGGCCACTCAGAAGTAGAGGTTCCGGAGGCAATTCTTCACCATGATGGTCTTCTGGCCGTGGATTTACAGCTTCCTGGATTCCTTGTTTCTCCAAAAATCTTACATGGGAACAAGATACGCATTGCAAATACCAACTGTGACACAGTCACTTTACGAAAGCATATACATTTCTGTCATTTTCGACAAGTTTATGTTCCGTCAACAGAAACTGCAGCCGCCATGACTGCAAATACTGTTAGAAAAAGCAGCATCAGACACAAGTATCGACGCATCAACGCCATACTCATCATTAGTCAGAATTGATCCTGATGGAATTCTCGCTAGAGAACACGTCTAACCATTCAAAGAATCTCTCACAAGAAACGATATGGTTTTTAGCCCGGACTCTGATGGATATAATTAATATGCTGGACCCTTTAAAGCCCAAGTTAACATTGGTATTGTAACGCCCCCACAGAATAATTGCGATACTTTTATTGATGCATTAAGTAAATTATTGTGTAATTTCCCGAATCGTGTTTACATTTTACGCCGAACGAATCAGCTGATTACCGATAAGCCCTCTTCGTTATTTTATGATAAGGGATAGAATTTGATAAAAATGTTTGTTTAAACAATACACAAAAGGTTTTCATCAGCTGTTTACATATATCTAATAAAAACAAAAATCTTGCATGCCTGTTTGTTTACGCAATGGTTACACTCTGCGTACGATTTAATTATACAGGTGCACAGGTAAATAAGTTATCTCCGTTCTTAAGATTTTCGGTTCAATGTATTAATTTGACATTTTGATCATTATAATTGTGGATAGTTCGTTGATAATGGTATTATTTTCTTAAATTTCATTTTTATTAACTCTTATTCCTAAATATAGATGGTATGGGATATGATAGGATAGGATAGGATAGGATAGAGCTTATTTGCAGGATAGGATGCAGGATACACTTAACATGATATAGGATAGGATATGATTCTTTTGTCAACTTTAACGATAGCAGCACTGTACCAACATCAAACACAGTAAATGTTATCTCAATGTTGCAACTATAGCATCTAATGGATTGCTTGTAGTGGAACGAAATGAACCTTTCATACCATCTTAAGAGCTTATGATTGTCCCTAGATTAATTCTCCGTGGACTCCTCACGTCAAGCTATTTTCATCGCTTCCACCCTAGTGCTAACCAGATGAAGATTATTAAGAAAAGATTTTTTTATGCACTGGATATGGACAAGGCCATTGAGAGCAAAATATCTGCATGATCCCAATGTTCTGCACTTAAGAAAGTCCAACACTTAGCCGTCAAACAAACAACGTCAGATCCACCAGAGACCATTGGCAGTACATTTGCTGCAGACGTTATGAATTGTGAAAAACAGCTCATCTTCATAATGCGTGAGTGCATTTCCTCTTACACCACTGCCCAAATTATTGACGATGAGGGAGCTGAGACGATGCGCTCTGCAATAGTCCAATCCTGCATAGAACTGAGACCTATGAACGGCCATTTGCTGTTATTCGCACCGATCCAGCAGTAGGGTTTCAGGCAATCATCAATGCCCCTGTCCTCAAGTCCCACAGGATCTCATTCGAGCTCGGTCGTTTCAAAAATGTAAACAAGAACCCAGTTGCGGTACCTGCAGTCAAAGATATCCGAGAACACATTCTTAAAATTGACCCCACAGCACCAGCAATCTCTTCTCTGGTCTTAACACTTGCCGTGCCATCTGTCAACAGTGTTTGCGAAAGTGGTTTGTCTGCAAGAGAGATACTGATCCAAAAGGGACCAAGTTACTAATCACCAGTTGCCTATATTAGATAGAGAGTGCATATTATAGAATTAACATTCTCGCAATTCCAATCTTCCTAAAAGTGAAAAATGTAAGACCCCTCATCAGGAATATTCTCCCAATCCCATTGTTAAAGCTGGTGACTTGGTTTACTTATATTGTGATAGAAACAAGTCCAATGCTGGGGACCGTAACCTTGTTGTGTCAACTGAAGGGATGGTGTCAAATAAGACAATTTGTGGGCAATCACCTCCGTCAATCATCTTACAAAGTGAAAAAGTCGGAATGCTATCTTGTCCCCCGCTATTCACGACCAGTCATATGCCAGCGATTCCGACTGTGATTACGAAGTTTTTCACCATCATGACAGCAGCAAACACTGGGATCCTTTTCCTCTTCCTGACAGCATTCCACCAACCCATTTAGAGAGCATCTCTCCTTTAACTAACAGTAGCTCCACCGAAGACATCAACACAGTGCCTGACATTTGTTTGAACCCAACAGGAAACCAACCCTGCCCTACAGTGACCAACAATCCTCCTGCTACTACTCGCCACCGCCGTACTAAACGTTTACCCAGCTGGTTTAATGATTTTGAAATGCAACAGATATCCCTTGTTCTACTTGTCCAAATAAGTTTCACTTGTGTGAAAGGGCAGAATAATTCCCATGAAGTCGGAAGATAGTCTGTCTTATGATGACTACTTTGTTCCTATTGTCATTAAACTGTTGTGTTCATGTACATTTATTTCATTTATACGTCGCAAACGTATTGTTAAACCTGGTGGTGTCAGTTACACTATCATTTAGATACAGATTAGTTTTGTCCATGCATTTTATTGAAACAAAAGAGAAGTTGCGCCAGCACTTGTGTCCGCTATTTACGAATAAGATCTATCATTCCCACACTGGTGCCAAAATTAAATTGTTCGTGGTTGCTTGTGGCGTTGTGCGAATAAAGTCGTTCCAATTACAACAACGTGCTACTCTTGGATCTCTCCCAACCGTGGCGCAAGTTTTATATATGCACTAAAATCAAACGAAAAAGACTTATTCCTTCGTAAATCTGCACGTTCTTGTTATGGATTTATGAACAGCAGCGATCTTTTAATGTACTTCTTATAGAATAATTGATACATGCATACAAGAAAATAACTGTGTAGTCAGGCAAGCGTTTTTAAAGCTATTACTTGTATCTTTAACAATCGTGAGCTTAGAGTACCGCGCAACCGCATGGCCTTATAATAGCTATTTAGAAACCTTGTCGCACATGATTATAACAGTTGGGTATATCCCTCCAACTATTTTTAGAATCGGTAGGACAACAAAGTAGTGCCTTTAAGCAAAATAGTTCCTATACTTGCAGAGTGGATATACATTTATTGGGACATTTTAAATCAGAATGCTTGACACCTGTCAGAAAAGAGGATTTGCAATTTTAAAAGCAATTGTCAAAATCGAATTATCATTTGAAGGAAAGAATTGAAATTGTTTGAAGTACACCCTTTTCAAAACTGTGAAATTCCCTACTTTTACTTTCATTTTCAGAGTTTTTCAATACAGACGCATTTTGCGGGAACACGAATCTGACTTCACACCACGAAATTTTAACGGGGGAGAGACAATTTGATGAGCTTTCATTCAAGAGGTCCCTCGTTGCTGAACGAAAATTAGGGCCGGAGCTATGAACCCGAACGTTAACATTACTGCCTATGGAAAATGCATTAGTGGACTATACCCATATTGAGCCCCATGCTGGTAAGGCATATTCCTTGTTTATTTGCAATTATTATGATAAACATGTGTTACTCTTTTGTACATCATCTCATTTATGTAAACAAACTAAATTTCCAACAAGTTCAACAAGTTTAATCATTTAAAAAACAACTTCTATAGGAAAAAATCCATCACAACACCCCCCCCCCCCCCTCCCCACTCCCCTGGGATTCTCAGAAAACCAATTTAATGAATTAAAGAAATTATTGTGATTTTAACTTGAATGTTATTTATTTTGAGTTTTTATGTACAAAAAAATAATAATGTATGTGTATTTCTACTCATATATGAGTTTAGAAGACATTTTATAAATTTTGAGACCCACTTTGGGTTTTTAGTGCGATCATTTCAAGCGAGTAAAAGTGAAAGTAGAGAAGCAGAAAGTTTACAGTGAGGGAATATACTTCATTCAAGCAGTGTTCAGCTATCTAATATTAGTTTGCGTTGTATGGGAGTTGTATTAATGCCCGGTAGGTTCCAATTCTATTTTTATGATTAAAGATTTGCATTAAATTTGCATAAATAAATCTGACGTGCATGTTGTACAAACTACAGTGTGTATGCACACTTTAACATGTGAAAGCCTACCATATTGCTTAGTACTTGATCCATAAAACCTATCTTTGTTTATCATAATCAAAATTGAATGAAATTATCTGTATTCATTTTAAGTAGATATTTACCTATATTTATCTATTCATATATTGAAACAATAGATTAATTTTTGGGGGGTGGGGTTGAATTGAATGTTTAAAAGGGGGGGGGTGGTCTTTAGGTTGTACAAATGTGTTGTGCATGAAGATGTGTAGTTGTTTGTTGTCTGTCTTCTCTCTCTTTCTGTCTCTTTTTTCTCTCTGTCTCTGTCTCTTTTTCTCTCTTTCTGTCTCTCTATCTGTCTCTGTCTCTTTGTCTGTCTGTCTGTCTGTCTGTCTGTCTGTCTCTCTCTGTCTCTCTGTCTCTCTCTGTCTCTCTCTGTCTCTCTCTGAGTTTTAAATATATGGCTGCTTGTGACATAAAATTGCAAATGTTGGTGATAGTGTTTGATACATGTAGAATTCAGTTCAAAACATTTCATTTTAGATACCATGTAAATTCAAATGGAACTTCATCAAAGATTAAAATACAACAGTGAGACACACTTGATGTAAGTAAAATTTATTTTTGTAACAATGATGTCTAATTACACTCGTCCAAGTTTAAAAGAAGAAACCTGTAAAAACTATATACACAGTCTTTGACATGCATATATTTTAGAATATTAAAAACTGGAAACTTAATATTGATTACATATTTTTTGTTCTTCTAGATTTTGAACTCTAGTTAATTGTAGACTCATAGGATATGTCTTTCTATATATTTTGTTAAATTTGTTACCATGGTAACCATATACAAGAGTAAATAAAAAACACCCTCATTAGCAAGTTTCTTTTCCCTATGACGTATCTTTAGTGGGTAAAGTCATGGTGCATTTCATCTGGAATTAGGCTTAAATAAAAGTTCAGCAAATATTACACTTGCACGAGTAAAAACAACTAATCACTATGACGTCATTATGACGTCATAGGTGAGGTAATCTAAAGCTAGCATCAAAATTGAGCAAAAAATGAACTAAGAGCTTCACAATATAGAGTCATATAACTTTATTATTTACAGACCAATACCTACATGTAGTACATTGATGGATAGGGAAATTCCTATACTTTTCTATTTTACCTTTTTCGTGGTATTTGAAAACAATTCTTTTTTGTAACTAAAGAAAAACTCATAATTTGTGCGATTAAAACTTTATAAAATCAGACATATTTAAGCTTTTTCATAAGAATATGAAGAAAATAAATTTGTTAAATTATTGAATGTTTATGTTTTACATGTATTTTAATCCTTGAGATAAAAGTTTCCTCAATATATGCTATTTGGAGAACATCGAGTGCCAATGAACTAGATGTTGTTTAGGTAAATGTTGACTGGACTGTGTCTTCAAATGTCATGCATGTGTATCAATGCTGCAAAATCCATAATTATGTATTGAATTTTTCCAAATTTGGAATCATGGTTCTATATGGTGGCTAGAGTGAATATGTAAGCTTAGAATTGTTAATAACCACAATGACTGTTTCATATTGGGTATATCCCTCCAACTATTTTTAGAATCGGTAGGACAACAAAGTAGTGCCTTTAAGCAAAATAGTTCCTATACTTGCAGAGTGGATATACATTTATTGGGACATTTTAAATCAGAATGCTTGACACCTGTCAGAAAAGAGGATTTGCAATTTTAAAAGCAATTGTCAAAATCGAATTATCATTTGAAGGAAAGAATTGAAATTGTTTGAAGTACACCCTTTTCAAAACTGTGAAATTCCCTACTTTTACTTTCATTTTCAGAGTTTTTCAATACAGACGCATTTTGCGGGAACACGAATCTGACTTCACACCACGAAATTTTAACGGGGGAGAGACAATTTGATGAGCTTTCATTCAAGAGGTCCCTCGTTGCTGAACGAAAATTAGGGCCGGAGCTATGAACCCGAACGTTAACATTACTGCCTATGGAAAATGCATTAGTGGACTATACCCAGTTAGCAGGGGACAGTTTCGGACGAAAGAACCGGCCAAAAATTTGAAATAAGGGGAGAATCTGAGGTTGTGATGGTTACTTTAGGAGTATAAATTGTTAGAATAGTTATTGCATTGATTTTTTGGTTAGAGGAGCTCATGTACATTTCATTGATATATGACACTTTCGTACTGGTAGCCCTTTTCATCAGATATGGAATGAAACTGCGAAATTGTGGCCACAATTTTCACTTTCAGTTTTGCGCTTGAAAAAGAGGCTGGGTTCAGAATACGAAATGGTACTCGAAGGGAATGTGACCCCTTCCCCCATTAATTGGTGATTATTTGCATGGGTAGACATTAACCTTCAAAAAGCCTATGGTCGTTTATGGCAGTTGCTTGGGACTTAAGCGTGGTGCTGAACCAATGCAAATGTGAAAAAGTGCAATTTTTCAAAACATTTTTAGACCGTTCCTGGATACTAGTATTCTATTTAGTGTGACGTGTAAGTTGTACTTGTTTTATTCTGAAATGTCTAAAAATTATCAAGAGTTAGAACTATGTGTTCCCTGCATGCAAACCAATTTTATCAAATTTAAAAATCCACTGAAAACATTAGATCATAAATATGACCACTATCTGCTTCATATCTCCTCAAAATAAGAATAAAACTATACTCTGCCACCACAATTTCCTCTACAAAATGACTGCACTGCAATACGAGTACCATATGCGTGTGGTTTTAACGTGAACTTGAAAGCTTTAAGGTTGTAAATAAGTGTTTTATTAAATACAAAATCACATTGCTTGTAAATATTCGAATTGGTTAAACATAACCCCATTTTTTGCATTGACACTAAAATCCAGTCAATATGTGTTTATATTTTATAAGTTAAATCCATAAATCTCATTGGTCGGTTGCAAGACATCATATTTAGAAATTAACCGCCAAACAGGAATATTTACCGTTGCCTTGCTTTCACTTTCCTTACATCGCCCACTTCTTTAAATATACGTTACTTGACGTCACAATCACCGTAGAAGTAACGTTGAGGACCTTCCTACACACTAATTCAGCTTTTAAAGACGGTTAATAAATATCTATTGATTTGAATGTAGAAATTATGAAGGATGACAACAGTTTAAAATTGGGCTTGGTGTTGAAGGCAGCAACTGTTGCTAAAATAATTGTGGAAGAAGTCATTACAAAATATGGGACACCCTGTGTGATCAATTTTGATCAGCTGGGTTCAATTCGAAAGCCAACTGTTTTCAGAAATGTGCAGATTATTAAACCTTAAGAAAACACATACAACTCCTTACCACCCTCAATCGGATGGTATGGTTGAGAGATTTAATAAAACTCTTGCCAATATATTATCTGCATATATCGATGAACATCACAATGACTGGGATGAGCACCTCCCATACGTAATGATGGCCTACAGATCAGCTGTCCACGAAACTACATGCACAACACCAAACATGATGATGTTAGGTCGAGAACTTGCTACAACCCTTGATATTGTTCATGAGATGTCTTCATCCATGAAGAGAATCCCTCAAAACAGATGGGTTTGGGAGTTAAAGAAAAACTGGAAGAGGCTCATACAAATGTAAGAAAATTGATGAACGACAATATTCAAATGCAGAAATGGCAATCATTTGATAAGGGCGATACGGTTTATGTTTATTTTCCAAGGCGAAAAGCAGGAACATCGCCAAAGTTCTTTGGATGCTCACTCCTCCATGGTACCTGATCCTGCCTCTGAGAGTTTCCAGAGGTCTGTGATTGCGGAAGGAATCTTCCAAAAGAGGATCGTTATGATATGACGAAAGATGAGATGTATTATTGGGGACCATCAATGGTTAGAAGTATCGTTGACATGAAAAAACTGTCCACTAGAAAGTTTAACTATGTGTTAGACTCCCTCCTCTTGACATACCAATAGACCACGTCATTGTAGACGAGTTACATCTTTTGATGTGCATCACCGATGTTCTCATAAGAAATTTAATTGAAAATTCGGTAAATCAAGATAAAAAAATCAGTATTTTAACAAAGTCAAACACAAGTTTAAAACGAACGAAGTTAATAAACTGTATAAAAATTGTGGCGTTAATTTTTGTTTATGGGAAACAGGTTAAGGTTAAGGATGGGAGGGGAGGCTTCTTAAAAAATTTAGATTGGACAAGTTTAACAGGTTCAGATTTCAAAAAAGTTTCTCCCAGAACAACTGGCAAAAAGTACAAGTTTAGATGTCAGCAACAAGACCAAAGTTATTGAATTATGGGTAGCAAATTGTATTCTACTCTGAGTGAGTACACAAAATCGAGTTTTTTTTCGAGGAAAGTATGAAATGGGTAAACGAATGTTTGGATGTACGTCGAAGTTTAGACGGGTACGACTAAAAATGCATAACTCCTTACATGCATAGTATACACTAGTCTAGTGTATCATGACCCACAATTAATGAAAATGTATGGTGGGATAAAACAATTCACCGGACAAAGTGTCGAAAAAACCAATGATGATATTAAGCTGATTTATCATCGAAAAACAAACAAATATGCGGTAACATCCGAGGCCCTGCGTGTTAGGTATCGAAAATACTTAAATCGAAAACGTTCTCGTATGAAGCGGAAATACAAAGAAAACACGTGTATTGGGTTGGAAGAGGAAGACAATACGTTTTTCTGAGATATAAAGCAAAATTGAATCATTAAATGCTCGGTTAAAAAATTTAACCCTCGTCTGTTGCGACTGAAATGTATGCATTGTATATAAACATGTCTCTTCGTAAATGTACATATATACGTAATTGTACATACAAACATGTACATACTGATGCAGTTTATATAAATTTTGACAATTCTACTTGCACAGTTCTGACTTTGACTTTGGATTGAAATAGAACAATGACATCATTGACATGATGAGATTATTTCATCATTTATTTATTCTTAAATTAATATAAATCTATAACATGTATTATTTATAGTTTTTAAATTGTTATCGTAGAACGCATATATTATATGAATCAAGTTACAAGTATGCGAGATAATAATGATTTTTATGTACATATGTTTATATTTGTTAAGAACTGAAATAGAAAGAATTGTAGACCTGGAAAAAATCTACTGTTGTCTGATTAATAACTAGCAGGACAAAAAGCCACATACTTATCATGGAATATGTGTTAAAGGCGGTTGAATATATCTGAGCTGACATCCCTTGGTTTTGAACAGATCATTCAAAACTGAGACTGATTCCTGTTCACTTAAATTTCGTAAGAATAATCTAATTACACCTCTCTCTCTCTCTCTCTCTCTCTCTCTCTCTCTCTCTCTCTCTCTCTCTCTCTCTCTCTCCAAAGGCTAGTTAAAACACTCTTTGTGTGCCCCTGAAATGTCGCTTAAATTAAATATATATTATAGAGGTTTTCAGGTTTGTGCCCCTTTGGCGCCCATTTACCTACAAGCAGCACCTCCCAAAAAAAAAGTTTTAATACTAATTGGCACATTCATTTAAATGAAGAAAAAAAATAAAAAGGTACATAAATTTAAAGTATGAAATATCAAATACTAGCACAGGAAGCACCATGGCAACTCGCTTATATAAATTTCAAAAAATCGAACTTCTGTGTCGAAATTTGCAATAATCGACTTAATTAACTATTTTACTATGAAAATTGTTCATTTCTCGCTTCAAATTTTCATATTCAAACGGCACAATAAAAAATAAATCAATTTTTAATAGAAGAGCGTCACTTTTTTTCTACCGGTGAGTAGGTGAAATTCATACCATGGCAAAAGGTCCAGCGTAAGCGTTTCCGAGTGATTTGAGAATTTTTAAATGTTCATTAATACATTACTTTGAAATAGTTGCAGCCTCAATTTCAAGATGGCGGCCGTATGCAAATTAGACAAATCGGACTTATTCCTCCATATGTTTAACTTATCCTGAATTATTCTGAAATATAAGGTTGAAATATAAACTACAATAACAATATGGAATGCGCAACTGACTACAGTTTTCTAAACAGTTGTAACTTCCATATTGGAGTGGGACCTAATTATATAGCCCATGAAAAGCTCCGTTAATTGAAATAACAGTTTACCAGGGAGAGGGTATACCGGTATTTTACATTGATAGTTGATTTTCATCTGACAATCTTATAACCTATAATTTCATAAATAAACAAAAGGCGCAACTCGTTGAAATACTGGTATTGATCTTTTCATTTTCAGGAGGTAGGACCCAAATGCAACCCCCCCCCCCCACCGACCCAGCCTAAAATAATAACCTCCATGAAAAAAAAATGATTAACATCTATTTGTAAATTTATTGAGTTTTATCAGACGATTTTCTTAAAATGTGGCAGTGGTGTGGAACCGATTTCCACTAAAAATCATTGAATAAGGTAGATTTGAAATTATATTTGTCTGACGGTATGAATTATTGAACTCTTATTGATTGAGGGGTAGAGGCACCCGATACCAAGCCCGCTAGTAGAGCTCTTCACTTATTTTAAATGTACTTACATTTTCAAGAACTTAATGACCCCGGACCCCCTCAACTTAAAAAACGTATGATCCGTAAGAGAATAGATACGTACCAAGAAGGATCGAGGATTTGAAGTAAAAATAGTAAAAATACCAAATCTAAAACAACGCCTCAGACCCCCCTGGCAAACTCAAATAACCGTCAGACCCACCCCCCCCCCCCCCCCCATTTTCTGGATCCGCGCATGTGCAGCCATATTCATTTGTTACTCTAATGTGTATTTGTATTTATGTTCAGCTTTAATATTTGAGCCCATTTTTTATGTTACATCAAAACTGAGTCAAAGGGAGTTCTGTCTTCACACAAGGCATGTACACACTGTTTGACTTCATTATGATGTGTAACTTTCGCATTAGAAATTTGATATGTACATTATCATGATAAGTCAGCTATGCTTTTGTTGTGTTTTACCCTTTTTTGAAAAGTTTGAGCACCTAAAGTCTATTTTGGCGTATAAATATGATTTACTCATGTCTTTCTGTATGATGTTATATAGGATACCCAAAGTTTTTGGGTGTGGCTCAAAATTTTATGTAATGATAGATAAGTTTTATATGTTTGATGTCTGTCCTTATTTTAGACTTGATTTAAAATGTTTGGCTAAGAGGAAAATTTAAAAATTTGTGTTTAAAAGTATTTTTTTTTTTCGGTCAGATGTGTTGAATTTTTAGGGGGTTATGTTGTATAAATAGTTAAAAAAAGTTCTCTGACTGCCTTTCATCTATATAAATACACAATGTTTGTCATTAGGATATATAAGAGCATCATTTTGCAAAGTATGGACAATGGTTTTTAATTTATTAAATTTTAATGCACGAAAATGGAAAGGAATGCTTATTGCAGCGAATGACTAACAAAATAGAATATATGGGGTATGCTTATATGTTGGACCGTTAAAGTAAACTTAATCTAATTTCATCAAGAGTTTTTGTGTTTTTCTTTTTCATGAGATGTTTATTAGTTGATTAAAAGCAATTTTACTTGCATTTCTCAGATAAATTTAAAAGGCAGGAGCTACCTTAATACATGTAGTTAAATATTTTTCTTTCTTTTAATCTCATTTTTTTGGTCTAAACTATTTACGCCATATCTAGTTGGCATATAAATTATATGCATCTGCTTTAAACAAAAAACAAGATAATACCTTTTATTTTGTATACTCTGTCCCAAGTTAATTATCCGTCGTCCTCTTACGCACATTCATAGCTAAATATGCAGTATCCAGCGCATGCACAGATAATGACCACTAATTCACAGAAACAATAAAAGTTTTTCCGCCACTACCCATCATAGTTAATTCAGTGCTCGCGTAGAGAAAACCACCAAGTTACGAAATAAGTGTTTTTCGTTATTATTTCACAGTTTTATTCGTTTTCCCGGATTTTTTGTTGTTAAATACGATGGGCAATTCGTTTAAGGAACAATATATTATAATCGAAGAAGTGAAACAAGCTAAGGAATTGGACATTCGAACTTGGGACACCACCGTTAACCAGCATCTGAAGATGGCGGATGACGCTGACCATGCTGACTCTAACCGCATTGCGGGTCATGAGTTTGTACGCTGTAAAAGTGTACCACAAGCTTCTATGCCTATCTACAGTGGAATTTCCACCTTTTCTATGGCATTGCCATCTAATCCAACTGTTGCGACTGATGAATCGTCTCACACATCGGAGGCAGGGTGTAATTTGATCCGCCCGCCATTATCGCCATGTCTAGCACAAGGCTCGCCCATCCGATGTTTAAGACATTCTGTTGCACGTAATGTATATGCAACACCTGTATCTTGTATTGCATCAGCTCCTTCTACAGTACAAGTTTCGTCATCTTTTCCCGTTCGAGGCAAAGCGTATCCGGATTCCGGATGCACAGGTTCGACTTTTACATCGACTTCCGCTTCAGCTTATATGGCGGCGCCCATGCTGTTTAACAACGAAACAGTATCATCACTTCATCAAGCGCTAGGATTGAATGACATTGTCCATCCAATAAGTCAGCTGACATCACTTGTAAAAACCAGCTTGAAACGAAAGTCTGCAGAAAAAGATTCTTCAAAGAAACGTTTCAAGCGAGATGAACATACTTTAGAGAGTCAACGTGAAACACCTGATCTTGATAGTGATAATGATGAAGATCCTACCTCAGATGATGACAGCGAAGATACAAGGTTTGGCCATGCATTTACCAAAGATAAAACTTCTGGTAACGTAGACAACTATTTAGCTTCCATGTTGAATAGGGCATGCACATCCCCAGCAGATGTTACCTTCATTAAAGACATCATGGATAAATACCATAGGCCAAACAACATCCCAGATCTTTTGGTACCAACAGTGAATGCTTCAATATATAGAAAGATGTCACGTTCCCAAAAGGATGCTGACCATTGCCTTCAAAAGACCCAAGGGAATTTGCGTGGGGATATTTACACAGCTACATTATTGTCGGAAAAATTACATCAGTTGAAAAAAGACTTGCACACTCTTTCAGAGGATGCATTGTTTCTACTATCACATTCCTCACTCCAGTTATCAGTTACTAGGAGGGATAATCTGAAGCACTTGTTTGCTGGAGACTACAAGGACTTGTGCAAGAAAACACAAAAGATAACCGATGAGTTGTTTGGGTCTGAACTTACTAACGTTTGCAAAGACATTTCGGAAACACCCAGAGCTACGACTAAAATGCTTAAAACTTCTACCAGTGGAAGAAATTTTCGACCAAATTCCTTTCGAGAAAATAATTCCCTTCGGACCTCTAGAAAACAGTCTTTCAACAGCAAATCATATGAAAAAAAACTACCAAGGATACAAATGGAATTCAAGTCATCGGAATTCAACCAACAAAAATCAGACTGCAAAGAACAACAAACCCCAATAATTGCGGGACAACTTCAAAACTATCAAACCTTTTGGAATTCATTGACAACAGACACAAACATTCTCAACATTAGTCAGGGATATCAAATAGAGTTTACATTGAAACCATAAATACAAACTTAGAATAACTCCAATTCCAAAAAATATGGAAAAAGCAAAAGTAATCCAGGACGAGATCAATTCTTTACTGCAAAAACAAGCGATTTTACCAGTTCAGTCTCACCCAAAGGAGTTTATCTCAACAATTTTCTTAGTTCCCAAGAAATATGGCGGAAAGCATCCAATAATCAATTTAAAACCATTTAACAGATTTATAGAGACAATGCGTCGAAAAAAGGGTGGGGGGGGGGGGGAGTATTGAACAATCAAAAGGTATCTGGCAGACGGACACAGGTGGAAACCTTTTTGCACATAAATATATTAGAACTGAGAGCAGTACAATTTGCGCTACTGACTTCAGTCCCAGGCCTAATAAATTAGAAAATACAATTACAAATCGACAGCAGATCTGCAGTGGCATATATAAACCACATGGGAGGAACTCATTCAGAAATCATGGATTCTATCGCCAAGGAAGTTTGGGAATGGGCAATTCAGAGTAACATTCACTTGACAGCAGTTCACAAACCAGGAATAGAAAATGTCAAAGCAGATTTTTTGAACAGGCACTCCTTAGATCAGAAGGAATGGAAGCTGAATCCGAATCTATTTCAAAAGATTGTTCATGTCCTATTTCGTCCTCAGGTAGACTTGTTCGCCAGTCGTTTGAATTATCAGCTCCCAAAGTATGTATCTTGGCAACCAGATCCAACAGCATGGAAAACAGATGCTCTCTCAATACCATGGAAAAATCTCAAAGCTTATGCTTTCCCGCCATTCCACATAATATCACAAGTTCTTCAGAAAGTGAGACGAGACAATCCTCTTATGATCTTGGTAACTCCCGATTGGACACACAACCCTGGTACCCCCAAATTCTCCAAATGTCGTGCGACAACCCAATTCTTTTACCGACAATGGAAATAATGTTAATTTTACCATACGAGGAGGATTAGGCTCATCCACTCGAGAGATCTCTATAACTAGTCGCATGGACTGTATGCGGAGACAGTACCTGCAGGCAAAAGGTTTTTCAGCAAAATCAGCAGAAATTCTTAGCAATGCATGCAGAAATAAAACCACCAAACAGTATCAATCCTCATGGAAATAATGGTTGGGCTGGTGTGACGGCAGAAACTTGGATCCCTTTTCAGTTTCTGTCATAGACATTATAGAGTTTTTATCAAGTGTATTTCAAAAGAGAAAGTCTTATAGTGCTCTAAACAGTTACCGCTCAATGTTGTCAAGAACTGTGTGTCCAATTGATGGTTTTGTAGTTGGTAAACATCCAACTGTTATTCAATTTTTGAAAGGTGTTTATGATTTAAATCCGACTAGACCAAAGAACTGTATAGTTTGGGAGAATACTAAGAATTTGAGAAAATGCTCAACTTTGTTTGCTTCTTTACACAAAGCGCATAAAGCAGTGACGTCTTGTACTATAGCTCGTTGGATTAACATGTGTTAACCAATGCTGGTGTTCATGGGTTTGGTGCACACTCTACTAGGAGTGCATCAACATTAGCAGCTTTGAAGGCTGGTTTATCTGTGAAGAATATCATGAGTGTGGCAGATTGGTCCAACGCATCTACTTTTGATAAGTTTTACAAAAAAAGTATAGATGGGGGGTCCTTTGGGAAGTTAGTTTGGCAGACAAATACCAAATAGGTAAGATGTAAATAATTAAGGTCTTCCGTTTCCGAACGGAAGACCTTACTATTATTCTGAAAAATTTTCAGATTTCTTATTATTTTTTTTTCTTCTAGACGCCAACTTTGATCCTTAATATCTCGCTCGTTTATTCACCGATTCTTTTGAAATTTTCAGGTCCGATAAAATGCCGCGCAGTGTTATCGTTACATATTTTACTTGATGAAAATTCCTATCCGTTTTTGAGTTATTCCCCTTTAAGTAAATTTCAACGACCACTTTTGTCGCATGGGTTTAGCTTTAACAGACTGGCAGAATCTCAAAGATTGGCTGGTTTGGAAGCAGATACATAGAAATGGTGCAAGACATATTTCATTTGTTATTTAAATGCAAACAAAAGGAGTGATATAGGTGTTGAAATAGAAGTTATAAAACATTGCAAAAATGTTCATGTGTTTTCCTTTCTAGTTTTCCACTTGATAATAATTTGTTATAAGATGTATTTCAAAAGTTGTGGGCCTTACCGAGACCTTTCGTTTGGTATTTAGAAAAAGGGGCTGGCTCCTATTATTAGGGAGACAGAGGCTTCAAAAGGTTTTTGTCAATAACTTGTAAAGGAAGAAAAATGTCTAATGCATTATTGAAGCAAAGTTGTTGGAAAATTAATTCTGATTCCATCCGTAGTATTCAATATGATGTTTTTGTAATATATAGTCAGTTTTAGCAGAAACAATTTAAGCCGGATCGACCCATTTTCCGTGGGGATGTGCACGTGCAAGAAGTTATGAAAGAGGTTCTTGTTATTCACTAACTGATACACGCGGCGCGTAAAGATGATTCACCATAAAATTCCCAAATGTTTTTATTAATATGTACATTTTCATTTCATAAAAATGAACCTCTTTGACTTTATTTTAGTTGTTCGTTTCAAAACTGTGCCCCTCTCTATATTTAGATGCATTCCGAAACTCAGGTAACCGATCGATAACAGAGTCGCTAGCTGTATATAGGCCTTCGCCCAGACGACAGTGCATGTGCTTGTAGAGCTGGTCAAGTACACTCGTTTAAACGCACCACTGTTTTACGATTACGGAGATATCGTGAATTGTTTCATTACTGGAAGATGTGTTAATAAAATGGTTCTTATACATAGTAATTAAACTCAATTTTCTACAATACACGGCCGTTCTATAAAGCATAATGTGTATTACTGACATACAAATTTAAACGAACACGGGATTAGTTCCGAAAGAATGTTTTCTTTTAAAACATTACACAATACGATTTACGATGAAGATAATATTATCATTGTGTAGATGATTTCTAAAAAATGAACATAATATTTGTCAATATTACTATTTGAATACAAGGCCGTTAATTTTTAGTTACGGTTAGTAGGGATATTAATTATAACTCAATCGTCCCGCCTTTCGCGTTTTTTAACTACATATATGTATTTGCAGAACATCAACAAACGAAAATATCAAACAGCCTTCATCGGCAATTATAAATTATTTACATACAAAATTTTAGAGAGGTAATGAAATAGGTGTGATTTATTCATGTACTCGCTATCATCCGTGGAGGAAATTTGCATGGAAAACACGCTGTTCAATGTTTATCAATTACGCTGTAGCCTTAGCAATCGAAGGAAATTAACAAACTGTATATTGATAAATTAACAATCTTTCAGACCTGCAATGTTGGTTTTTTTTTTTTTTACAAATTCTATTAAATTTATAATCAACGACTGCATTCTTAACCCTCTTCAGTTTGGAGTATTTTGAATCACGCATGTACACTATGCATGCAAAGATTTTGTGTATGCAAAGCAATTCTATTACAATGCTACGGCTATTAAAGTCGAACAATGTATATGGTGAGGTCCGTACTGATACTGTTTCTGCTTGTTCTACAAATAGCGAATGTACAGACAAAGTGTAGAGATGTTATTTTTTTAACAAGTAAGTTTTAACAAGTAATAGCTTTCCTAAAAGCTTTAGCCTTGCATGACTAAACAAAATTATTTAATTGGAAGCATGTAAACAGCTCAATCTCAAATTTCGTGTATCAAAACAATCTTTTTTAAAAAGTATAATGTGAGCTGTGCGTACAGCAAGTGGCTAATTGCATTGTAACTAAGTCAGCGGCAAGGTGCCGGACCTATCACTACTGCGAGCACTGCTGATCTTGGGAATTATGCAATTTATCAGGCTGCTCCATGTCAGCTTGGCCGCTAAAGACGCTAGTGGTGAACAAAGAAATTCAGTTCTTAGGTTAAACCTCGTGCAGTCACTACACGGATTTTATGTACAGTAAAATGCCTTGATTTTAGCTTTTGGACTATTGGGACTATTTTATATTTTACATTGGAGTATCTTGGGAGTTATTTTTTATAACAGTCTGCAGAATGCAAATGATGAACTGACTATTGTGGATTCTACGTTTTTGTGTTGACATCCTTTGTTCCATTTTATGGAAAACAAGCATAGCTACCATTTGGCGGAATCTGCGTGGTTTCTTTGTGTTCATTTTCCTACAGCCTAATTTAAAATTTAATGCCATGTTCAACTTGTTCACGAGAACTTTACGCACAAGTTGTTTAGCGAAGAATATACATGTACTCGAATACTATGTGAAATAGTTATTTACCATTTCATTTTTTTAAAAATTCATTCATATTAAAATTGGATAATACCACAATATTTATTTTATTCGAAATGAAATAATAAAAAATATATTCAAATTAACATTAATATTTGTAAAAACACATTATTTAATGCTTCTAAATTAAGTAAAACCTAAAAAAAAAAAAAATAATAAGAAAATTTCAAATTTGAAAATATGTGTTCAGTTTCATTTATTAAAACGTTGTTTCAACGTAGAAAAATGGTTGATGTCTTCAACGTTGAAAATAAGTTGGGTCTTCAACGTGGAATCAACATTGGGTTATTGTTTGGGTTTCAACGTTGAAACCTCAACGTTGATTCAATGTTGAATAATGCTTGATCAACGTTGCAACTTTATTTCAACCATTGCTCAACGTTGAAACAACGCTGTGTGCCCACTGGGATAAGTCTCTACACTTATTTAATACACAAATTTAACAAACATGTTATATGGTCGATCAATATGGGGTCAACTTAATAGTGTAAGTCTGACAAATGAAAAAATAACTTTTGCAATTAAAATGACAGAAACTGTACAACTGCAATAGGGAAATTAACGATGATAAACTTATTTAAATAAAGAAGATGATAAAGTATGCTGGCAAAGGGAGATCATTTTTTAAAAAGTGAATATAAAACTTAATTGTAATGTTTACTGGTGTCTCATAATATTGCGCTACTACATGTACATGTATTATATTAACCTATATTGGTTAACATCATAATGATAATCCAATTAGAGCACACTATTGATTCCTTTAGCTGAACACCACAAAAGAAACGTTAATTCATGTTAATTAATCCTATTCTGCATATCGAAAACACATACGCATGTACACCACGTGAAATTATGGAACGCCATATCTGCCTTATGTTGTTATTTTACGAGAAGATGGTGCTCTATTATATCATGCTATGGTTATTTCATGTGAAGATGGTGCTTTATTATATGAAGATGGAGCTTTTTAATGTGAAGATTGTACTTTATTATATGAAGATGGTGCTTTATTATATGAAGGTGTTTTTTTTTATGTGATGACGCTTTTTTATACTATGGTGCTTCTTTATGTGATGGTGCTTTTTTATGTGAAGGTGGTCACTCGGAACTTTATTTTTGAAGACTGAGTTAAACATTTATTATCTCAAAATTTTGAAACTAAAACAAAAAATTGATGCAATTAAAATCCCTTTAATACACCATTGCTAGTTCCTCTTTTCCTAGCATTATAAGTATTTAAGCCTACGAGATGAACTGTACGACTTGTCGACCTCAACCGAAAATATCATTGACAACTATAAAATGGCTGAATCGACAAATACGATTAATAGAATATTACAATATTTTTAAGTATTTCTTGACATTTTCCTTTTCCTTTAACACCTATAAAATGGCCTCCTTTTGAGCTTCATTAAAGTATAGTAGATCTTTCCCTCTAACTTTCCCTTACTTTCTTTTCAAGTCAAACCCTATCACCTAGGCCATCAATCTGTTTAAAATCAGATCCTCGATCAGTTCCTTTTTGAATTCTGATCACATTTTGCCTGTCGTCCGTCTGTCCATCTTTCCGTAAACTTTTCACATTTTCAACATCTTCTCTAGAACCACTTGGCCAATTTTAACCAAATTAAACACAAAGCATCCTTAGCCAAAAGGGATTCAAAATTGTGAAAAATAAGAACCTAGCCCTTTTACAAGTGGAGATAGTTAGAAATAATTGAAAATTTTCATGAAATTTTAAAAAATCTTCTTCTCAAAAACCAATCAGCCAGGAAAGCTGAAACTTGTGTGGAAGCATCCTTAGGTGGTGTAGATTCAAAGTTGTGAAAATCATGAGCCCCAGGGGTAGGGTGGGGCCACAATTGGGGGTCGAATTTTTACATAGGAATATATAAGGTAAATCTTTAAAAATCTTCTTCTCAGAAACCAATCAGCCAGGAAAGCTGAAACTTATGTGGCAGTCCCTCAGGTAGTGTAGATTCAAAGTAGTGAAAATCATGAACCCAGGGGGTAGGGTGGGGCCCCAATGGGGGGTCGAATTTTTACATGGGGATATATAGCGTAAATCTTTAAAAACAATTTTCTCAGAAATCAATCAGCCAGGAAAGCTGAAACTTGTGTGGAACATCCTCAGGTAGTGTTAATTCCAAAATTGTGAAAACCATGAGCCCCGGGCGTAGGGTGGGGCCACAATGGGGGGTCATTTTTTAAGGCGTCGAGCTAATGCTTGGCAGCCTTCTAGCGATCGTCTGGATTGGCAATCGTCCAAAATTCACGCGCTGCACCGCCTTTTAAATGCGCATTATTAAGAAATAAGTTCCTAAAAGTATTAAACGTATTACAAGATTTTTTTCCATTTATTCAACTAAATTGTGTACAAAAAACCCAACTTTGCCTCCCTGGTGATTGACAACTCATTGCATAAGAATAAATTTGCTTAATCAAGAAATGGCGGATGAATACAATCAGGCCTAAGTGTAAAGATTCACTAGATATTATTTTAGTTTATCGCTTACATTTTAATTGGAGACAGTGTCCGATAGAAATAACATTTTAGATGTAAATTTATTTGTTATCGGGCACGGTCTCCAAAATAAATGTAAGCGATAAACGTATCTAGTAATTTCGTTGCAAAAAATAAACTCGATAATGCAGTTAGTTTGGTCGAGCATTTTAGATAGCACGTGTTGTGGATTTGTTTGTAAACAACCATACCATAGGAAATCTTGTTTCAAACGGGAATTGAAATAAATAAATGTATGTTTTATTATTATAATTAGGAACACACTGTTAATGTATTCAAATTATGAACCTGTGAAAGTTGTTCAAAGACTGTTTGAAGCAGAAAGAAACAAATTATTTTTGAACTTTGGAATTTCTTCGATTTTTGCAATTATGATGAGTTATTGTATTAAAAAAGCACCACTACCTTTTTTATAAGAAAATATACTGATTTTTGTTTTTAAAGCAGCAGAAAACATAATTCATATACTTTCTATTCTAAGTCTAATATCATTTGATATGACTATTAGTACAGAAATTCAAATTATTGGTATCATTCTATATAAAAGAAAAAAATGTCAGCTCGACGCCTTTGTGGCCGTTCCGGCCTTTGATTTTTACATAGGAATATACAGAGTAAATCTTTAAAAAATCTTCTTCTAAGAAACCAATCAGCCAGGAAAGCTGAAACTTGTGTGGAAACATCCTTAGGTAGCGAAGATTTAAAGTAGTGAAAATCATGAGCTCCGGGGGTAGAGTGGGGCCACAATGGGGGGTCGAATTTTTACATAGGAATATATAGAGTAAATCTTTAAAAATCTTCTTCTCAGAAACCAATCACCCAGGAAAGTTGAAACTAATAAGGAAGCATCCTTAGGTAGTGTAGATTCAAAGTTCTGAAAATCATGGCCCCCGGGGGTAGGGTGGGGCCACAATGGGGGTCAATGTTTTTACATAGGAATATATAGAGTAAATCTTTAAAAAAATCTTCTTCTCAGAAACCAATCAGCCAGGATAGTTGAAACTTATGTGGAAGCATTCTCAGGTAGTGTAAATTCAAAGTTGTGAAAATTATGGCCCCAAGGGAAGGGGAGGGCCACAATGAAGGGTCGAATTTAAACATAGGAATATATAGAGTAAATCTTTAAAAATCTTCTTCTCAGAAACCAATCAACAAGGAAAGCTGAAACTTATGTGGAAGCATCCTCAGGTAAGGTAGATGCAAAGTTGTGAAAATCATGGCCCCCGAGGGTAGGGTGGGGCCACAATGGGGAGGGGAGGACACATTTTTACAAGAATATATAGAGAAAAATCTTTAAAAATCTTCTAAAAAACCATTGGCTTAGAAAAGCTGTAACTTCAGATAGTGTAGATTCAAATTCGTTTAAATCAAAATGAGGAGTAGGGTGTGGCCTCATTGGGGATCCGATTGTACAAAAGAAAACATTTTAATTATTCACAAAAACTGTAATAATGTTATCACATATGGTTTACTTATTTCCAAGCATTTTGACATATTGCTGATTCTTTAAATTTGTTTAGACTCTGGCCCCTGGTTCAGAGTTTGATGTAGGTTTATATCATATATATAAACAATTGTTTAGGATCTTCCTTAGAACTGCAATGCTCAACATGTGATATGACTAAGAATATCCCGGGGGAAAATATTTTTATTTATACAGGATCAACATGTATTATACCACATTGTCCAGATATTGTGTATTATGACTCCCATGAAGCTGATCTTATCATGCCTTTTGTTGCTCAGGTGAGCGATGTGGCCCATGGACCGTTTGTTTTTTAAATGTTTTGTTTTGAAACCATTCAGAATGTGAACTCTTCCTCCAACTCGACACTTAAGGGAGACCCAGTTAACACAACAACTTTTCACAACGTTTTAAAAACGTTGTAGAAATGTTACCGAAACATTTTTAAAAACGTTATTACAACGTAAATCTGTGTAGTTTTTGTTACGTTATAATAACATTTTCTATAAACATTTCTATGATATATTTACAAAACGTTTGAAAGAAACATTTTCTAAACATTGTTCATGTTGTTTGTTATCATTTAGGGAACGATTTTAAATCATTTTCATATCCTTATGAAACTTTCTTTCTACTTTTAAATCCTAAGGTTTTTAATACAATAGTTTTAAATGTTAAAGACATGAGCCTTAAACATTTTCATACACAACAAAACAACATCATTTAAAATTTTCCAACTGTATTATCACAGAACTATACTTCACAAAATGAACAATATAAATCCACATTCTAATCCATTGTCATTAGATATCAAGAGTTCACAGCATCCCAATGGTCACAGTTTCACAATTGTCTGAAAAGTTTTCACACATTTTGATTGTTATAGTGGTAACAGATGTGTTTCATTGAATTTCTTAGCCCTGAAACAAAACAAAATCTGGTCAGTGGAATTGAAACATTCAAACTGTTTCTCCTGTGATGCATTTAGCAAGTCAAATCAACAATTGCATATAGTTTATATAATAATACATAAATAATGCTGGGGAATAAATTTCAAATACCTATATGCTTGATACTCCATAAAAGTCATATCTTCGGCTAACATCAACACAATGGAACTAAACTTCTCACTCTGGAATGGTACGCTGTAGTCAAGTTTTGGGAGCAGCCCCTAGTAAATGGTAAAATATAATAACTGTATTTAAAAGTTTAAAACAACATGGTATTGGAATTACCACAAATGATTTGCATATTGCTAGTATGTACACATGTATTGCCGATTAAATGGCACAAGCATTATACAGATATGATATGGCTTAGCGCAAAACAGTTAAATGTACATGTGCACACTACCCAAGTCATTATTCTGCATTGAAAGATAAAAAATACTTACATTTACCGAAGATATCCCCCATTCTAAATCCTTGCTCTTTCTATAATGGCGTGGATTTTTCAAAAATTCTGACCCACTTAGATAACAAATCGCGCGGAAACCGTATAACTGAGATCGGCTGCTTTCACCCTGGCCATGGCATCCTGCTGTGATATTCAATTAACTCGCAATAAACACATTGAAAGGGAAAACCCAATGCCCTGCACTCTAAGTATTTTCATATTTATTCCACAGTTAGATGCATGCTTAATCAAACTGCATGTTTATCATGTCTGTCTTTTGAATTTTTAAATTAAAAAAAAGAATACAACAAACAGTATAAATATGAAAATTAATTAATCTGGGTTTTTAATAATGATATTTAATACACAGTGTTCTACAATGTAATTATTGCTTAACTTTTATTTTTATTTAGCATGCATAACTGAGGTATGCCAATCTTTAGCATTTTAAAGAGAAAGAACAATTCGATTATTTAGATGTTTTAAAAACGTTCTGCAAACATTGCCGGTTAATGTTTTTAATATGCTGTCTTATAATATTTTCATTCTGTATGATGAGCAGTTTTCTGACGATAAAGAAATATACATTTGAAATACCAATACAATTATGAAAGCAATTTTGGTCAGACATTTCTAACTGACAGTGTTATAAAAATCACAAATAAAACATTTTTATAACATATCTTAGAAATGTTTTTATGCTACATAATCATAACATTTTTCGTAATGCTTTTATAACGTTGTCAAAACTAAAAGGAAATGTTTTTAAAATGTTGTATTGATAATGTTTTCTTATAACATCCTTACAACAAAAATAGAATGATTTTAAAACGTTCTAAAAATGTGTTTATGAAAACGTTCTTGGAAATCAACCTAACAACCAGAATAAAATGTTATGAAAACGTTTTGTGCTACCTGGGGAGAGGGACGGTCATCAATGACAAGGGCCGGCTGGGCGATGACAATAACAAAATTAGGAGTGGATCAACGATCTGATTTTAAAATCAGATTGCTAGGGCATTTAAGCCTCACCGAATAACCTGTTGTTCGCTTAAACACAAGTATTGGTAATTTCAATTTTCTGCACTTCAAAGTTCAGGATAACGTTACTAGGCTTTAATTCTTGTAATATTCCGTCATTATTTAGTTGCCAATTCATACATTTAAGTTCGGTTGAGGTAAAGTCGTACACAGATCATCTCGTTAGCTTATATACTTATAGTGGTAGAAAAAGAGGAACTAGCAATGGTGTATTAAATGCAATAACATCAATGTTTTGTTTTACTTTCAAAATTTCGAGATAATTAATGTTAAACTCAGTCTTCAACAATCTGGATGCATAACAAATGTGTACGGGCTTAATGCTCAGTATACTGAGACATAATTTTCATTTTTAAGTATCAGTATACAAGAGCAGAGTGTGTCCTAATACATAACCTTTTCCTTTTCTTGAAGAGTTGCCCCCTTTGCTTTCAATCTATAAAAATTAATTCTAAAAAAAATCTTTACGGTATAAAATTTATTTTCAATGGTTTTTATATTACTAATGATAAAATACATCTTTCCACCGATGCATTTAATGATATTCTTAGTATTTACTTTTTTATTTAAAAAAAAATGTGCTTGTCCCCATAAACCTTAATGCAATCTTCATTAATTAATTACTGCTTAGTTAATAATATTTTTGAGAATTTCTCTCGGTAAATTTTTTTCTACTCTAAAATGCTTTAAATTAATATCAGAGTATTTAATACATGATGGATATTCAAGGTTAAAAAATAAGGTTACCTTAAGCAGAATCTACACGAGTGCGATCAGAAATACGGTGCAGGTGTTGCATAACCATTCCGTCATTTAAAAACAGGAGACACAATAAATAATTAAAAGAGATTCTGTGATAATTAACGAACATTATCATGACAATAATATAATTATTGTAATAATATAAACAATATTCAATAGTGAAAATTTGTCAATCGAAGAATGACCTATATTTTTGTGAAACAGACTGAGGAGGCAGCTAGCGTAGGAATATGAATACTTCACATTTACGTTTCTTGAGAAAAAGTGCTTTTTGAAATTAATTTTATGGTTAATTTTGTTTTCTAACACCTATTACATAAACATCGATATTCTAAACATCTGTTGTAATGTTGTATCTGCTGATCATGAATAGAACTATATTTTTCAGCGCAATTGTGTAAAGAGTACCTGACTATAGTAATATATCTTGTAATATATCTTGAATAGATAGTAAGCACTGATCGAATATATTGAAAATAAGAGGAGTTCCAAGTGACCACCTTCACATTAAAAAGGCACCTTCACATAAAAAAGCACCATCATTTAAAAAAGCACCTTCACATCATAAAGCACCATCTTCATAAAATAAAGCACCGTCTTCATATAATAAAGCACCATCTTCATATAAAATAGCACCATCTTCACATGAAAAAGCATGATCTTCATATGATAAAGCACCATCTTCATATGAAATAACCACAGTATCATATAATAAAGCACCATCTTCTTATGAAATATCCACATAAGGCAGCTATGGCGTTCCATATGAAACCCATCTAACCAAAGAGCTGGGTAAAACTTATACCCACTAATGCAACCTGTTGACCTGTGTTGTGTACATAACTTGGGACAAAGATCATTTACTTGTAATAGGATTGCATGTATTTTCACAACTTTATTCTTTAAAACCCCTAGCACAATTTCATTAGGTAATTAACCATGTAAAGCACAAATTTCAGCTTTAAGGTGGTATGGGACACCTGCATATTGTGATTTACTCCCTATTGAACTAAACAAATAAAGTATAAAATGTAATATCCCCCCCCCCCCCCCAAATAATGTTACCAAACAGCGAAGCGCAATGGGTTAGAGCGTTACATGTAACTATATGTATGTACGTAGAGATTTCGAATCCTGCTGGGACTTATTTTATTTTTACCTTAAGTTTCCAAAAATTTCAGAAACCTTTTTTTTTTGGGAGGGGGGGGGGGGGGGGGGGGCAAATGTTGTGAAATTTTAAAAATTCTAAAAAGGTGAAAGTATTTCTTCTTTCCTAGCATCCTGCAGTGAAAATCATTGCGCAATATGTCATTAATTTTGCACTGTTTACAATCTTCTTTATTTCAACTACATGTACAGGCTTTCGTTGTTATTAAAATATTTTGATGTTCATTTATCCATGGATAGTGGGGAGGGAATGGGGTTCAGGGTAATAATTGTGTTTGTGATGTCCGAGGTTTATTTTTGGTAATTTTACTACATAATTTAATTTTTCGGGGGGGGGGGGGGAGTCTTAACCCCTCACCCTCACCCTATTTCTAAATCCGCGCACACGATGATGTTGGCACACACAAAACACAAAAGCATATCTAAAGCAGGCAACTGTCGCGGGGGGGGGGGGGGGGTAATTTAATTTTGTTTGTAATTTTTATATTGACATGAAATGTTAAGATTATTGATTAATTTAAAATTCGTATGCAAACAGTTCAACCCCAAATTGTACATAAAGGGCAATGTGTTTTATGGGATGGAATCTCATCCTTTATGAAAATTATAATTTTTAAATATTACCGGAAATTGCATGTGGCCTTCTTTTTTACTAAAACTGGTACAAGAGAGCGTTATTTAGGGGCAAAAAAAGGGTTCAAATCTTTTATCAAGAACTCGTTACTGAGGAATATTTTGTGATTTTTTTTATAGAAGCACCTTTACAGTACCGTATAACAGGTATTTTCTGCGGCTCGAATTTTTTGCGATTTAGACCCTAAAAAGTATCAAATTATATTTTGCGTTTTCAATTTCTGTGATTACATTAGACTGCAAAAATAAACATACAACGTATTATGCATTGTATGAAACTTTGAGTCCCTTTTTCATGCGTTTTTCAGGACTCCGCTAGGGGTATTACATGTATACCGTGTGTAATGACAGTATTGTTCTCGATGAGCATTGCCCATTACATAATCAGTTACATGTTGACTTAAAATGCGGTAATTGTCGCGTGCTCAATCTTTATCTAACAATTTCAGTAAAGCACGATTTCGTCTTTTTTTGGATATCAGAGTTCAATAACTCATATATGTGCACGAATATTTGTAAATGATGATCAAATAAAATGTTCTTTTAACTTCTAACTTAACTTTGATCATAATCAAGTTACGTGTTTTTCTTTGACTGACTTAAATGTTCTATATTATTTAATTTGCTTGATTATAGTTAAATACTTGATGACACCTTTCTTTTGATAGTATAAGAATAATAATCTACTTACTAGACTATTATTAGTGAATACTATTGTTGTTTTGAATCAGATTTGCAAATTAACTTCATACAAGCGCTTTGAATACATTATCCACACGTGCAGATCGATACGTGTATTTATTTAACTGAAAAAGAAATCAGTTTTTGAGTGTGTATTTTTCAAATATTATATAATATATATACATGTACTAAAAAAGTAACCTCTGGTAATATATATAGTTAGTCGAAATTTTAGGAACTGTTTCACCCAGAAATGATAGTATGGGTAAATTGGGGGTAATTACCGCGTACAAACTACTGAGTAACATACTGACCACGTTTGATAATTATACAAAACGCCCGAAATCTGTAGATACTGTACTCATTGCAATTAGTGAATAATTTAGTAATTAATTAAAGAATATTTTGCAATTTCAATTTCTGCAGATTTTTATACCCGCAAAATATCGCAAAAAATTAACAATCGCAGAACTTACATGTAATTACCCTTCATACGTGATATATTATTAAAAGTAATATCGAAGAGAAGATTCTCATAATGATGCAATTAACAAGATTCAATCATTGAAATTTCGTTAAACGGCACCGAAAAGGAGATAAAGGGTCGGTCCCAGATATCTCAAGAAAAATTTAGAATTTCTAAAGACTTGTTTAATAAAATATGTTTAGAATAACAATAGCTTTCAGTTGATATATAAAAACAGACTGGCTCCTAAAATAAAGGGCACAGAGTGGCTTATTCCTTTCATCCAATTTATGCTTGAAAAAATATAGACTTCCTCCGGATTTCAAATCATGTTTCGTTATCCAATATCCCATTCAAGGTCTTGTTTTACATTCTAAAAGTTGGACAGAGACCTTAATTTTCTTTTTCACTATTTTCATAAAAGTTTTCCGTTTTCAACGGAAGACTATGTTTCTTTTCCCCTATACTTAGGGTCTTTCTAGCTTCCTTCAAAAGACCCTTCTGTTAATCTACTGTTTATTTTTTTCCCCCGAAAATTTTGTGCAGGTGATTTTTCGAATACTCTTTGGCTGATTGTTATGAAACTTTTAAGGTAAATACATTGGTTTAATGCCTAATAATTTTTTTTTCAAATGTTTTTTTTATATATCCCTCTCTTTATGAGTTATTGCCCTTTAATAGATATTTAGGGAGTATTTTATTCAACTGAATCTCACTTTAAACTATATTTGGGTAGATGAATTAACTTATTTGTAATCTAACGATTTGCCAACGAACACCATCGGATCTACAAGCAAAGGAGCAGTAATTTGTCGACCATTACAAAACGGTCAACGTTTTATTCTAACAGTCTACTATCAAATACATCATACCCTGTATATACACATATTTTTGATAATTTCAAAGGTTTAACGGTAAAACACGAACTAGCAAATTAATACAACTTAAACAAAATAAAATAATACTTTAATTAAATCCAACCCGCAAAATGATTAAATAAAAGTATTAAGATAAAATTTATTGTTAAAATCATTCATTATAATAAGGTAAATCGAAATCATCACTTTTCAAATGAACATTAAGATGCAATAACTCAAAACTCATCTTAGGGAAAACCTCCACCAAATATACAAGAATACACGTAATTTGTCGACGATTTCAAAACTATCAATGTTTTATTATAACAGTCTACTATTAAATACGTCGTACCTGGTATATACACATATTTTTGATAATTTTAAAGGTTTCACGTTAAAAACTAATACAACTTATACAAGATAAAACGATACTTTAATTAAATCTAACCCGCAAAATGATCAAATAAAGGTATTCAGATAAAAATTATTCTTAAAATCATTCATTATAATTCGATTTATTTTATTTATAAAAAATAAATCATTATTATAGCGATGTTTCCGGTATTGCTGTAGTTATGATCCGCGCCTAATTTTTTCGCCTAACGGCATACCATAGATGACGTTGTTTCTATTAGCTTTGACGTCGTTACATTTCAATCAGTTTGGATTCTAGTATTTAAGGCATTCTCTGTTAAATGTGTTGTATTGTAAAGCAAAAATTCATCTTCTGTAATATTACAATTATTTTAATTATATATAATATAAATATAATAGTAATTTATGTTATTTTGAGAATGCAACCACGCAAGAAATCCCATTCCGTTGACGAAGGGACAGGGGGGTCAGGAGTAAAGCGTATATCTGTGTACTCGGGAAAGGCCAGATTACCAGGCCAAAAAAAACCCCGGACTTCAAGTGCTGAAAAATCTGGAGGACCACAACAACCAATTGATGCAATCACCTTTGATACGGATGGAACCACAGGACTGGAACAAGTAGTAACATCGGTGGCAGAGCGGATGTTGCCGGAAATAAATAGAAAGATTGAAACGATCATTTCTCAGCGGCTGGACACATCCATGAATAAAGGTTGCAAAATTTCGTCTAATCCAGAATTATCTGTTTCGAACGAAGTTATTTGTTTCGAAACAATTGAATCACTTTCATGTTTATCCAATTCACCGAGTATAAACAGTGTGCATGATTATCTAGCTATGCACGTTCCGCATTTAGTTAAGCAAAAAATCATGAGAGGTGAATTCGTTGAACTGCATACACTCCGGAATAAGCAGGCAGATTTTGACACACAAGAAAGTAGAGTTCTATTCATGAATGGGCAACTTACTTTAAAACCTACAAATGTAACCAAAATTACTAGTATTGATGCTTGGTTAGATGCATTTTTTATATATGAAAAAATGACAATAACAAACCGTCAACCATCTAAAAAATCCATAAAACGAAATACAAATTCAAAGCAGAGCAACACGGACCTCCAAAAAGATAGAGGTAGGATCAGGTGCCTAGGAGGAGTGAGCATCCTCTGCTGACCGGTCACACCCGCCTGTGCTCTTTGTCGTAATCGAGGATAAAACGGAAAAGTCCGTAGACAATTAGGTGATAAATAATTGTCTAACAATTAGTATGAAAAACGTCAGTCAGCATGCGACCCAGTGGATGATTGTATTTGCTGACAAGGTCTTTGTATCGACCATAGAACTTACGAAAATATGAGTATTTATTTGTCATCACATGTCGATCAAACCCTCAGTCTAATCAAATATATGGCAAATGTCAAACTCGGTGCTAGTCGAGTTTCTGGTGGTTTAGGCTGGAGAGAATATGACCGACAATTTCGCTTAAAAAGAGCGAAAGATAACAGTATTTCATGGGGGAAAATTGACCAAGAGTTATGGCTACTTTACATTACCCCCAATAGCAATACTCAGTCTGTATATAAAAATACTCAGAGCAGCCTAAAATTCTGTTATGAATACAACAACAAAGGTTTCTGCCGTGTACAGAATTGTCAATATCAGCATCAATGTCTAAAGTGTCAAAACAAACATCCTGCTATTCATTGCTCTGATAAGCAAGTTGTACAGAGGTTACCAACATCAAGAGCTTTTCAAGCGCCCCAGCCAATCTCATCAAATTTTCGTCAATCAGGCAACAAATATCATACAAACCCCTTTCGTAAGAACAGATTCAACTCCAGTTAACGTGGACATAATGTGCCCGTATTTATCAGTATATCCAAACCAATCTAAAGTCGATGATTAAAGAACGGGTTAAGATTTGGATTTTACCGTCATTATGAGGGTCCTAGAATTTCTATGACCTGAACAAATTTAGTGTCTGTTAAAGATCATCCAAAAGTGGTTAAGGAAAAAAAATAATAAGGAAATTGCTTTGGGTGGTATAGCTGGCCCTTTTAATTATGAGCCATTAGGTAATTTAAGATTATCACCTATCGGTATTGTTGCAAAGAAAGATGGAGGATGGCGTCTGATCCATCACCTATCTTATCCTTTTGATTATAGTGTTAATGATTTTATAGATACGGAAGATTGCTCTGTGCATTATACGTCTTTTAATGAGGTTTTAGATATGGAGCGAAATTAGGAACAGGAGCCTTTTTAGGGAAAATGGATGTTAAATCAGTATTTAGGCTACTTCCTGTTAACCCTTCAGACCACCAGTTACATGAATTTGGTTTTAAATTTAATGATGATTATTATTACGATATGTGTTTACCAATGGGTTGCTCTCTTAGTTGTACCTTGTGGAAAAAGTTTGCACACTTTGTCCAGTGGGTAGTTAAAGAAAAAACAGGAATTCACACTTTGAACCATTATTTAAATGACTTTATATTTGCTGGAAGTACATTTGAAATTTGTTATTTGTTGATATCTTCCTTCAAAAATACCTGCGATGAATTTTGCATCCCCCTAGCAGAAGAAAAAACAGAAAGCCCTAAAACTGTCCTTACATTTTTGGGTATTGTAATCGATACATATAAAATGGTTATCAGAATTACAAACAAAAAAATAATCGTATTGGAGAAATTACTACGAGACATGTTACAGAAAACAAAAACTACGCTTAGAGAATTACAATCATTGGTAGGCACTCTAAATTTTTGTGCAAAAGCTATTCCATCAGCAATGGCCTTTAACAGAAGATTTTGTGATGCTATGTGTGGAGTTAAACATCCAGATCATTCTATTAGAGTAACGCTGGGAATGAAATCAGACCTCCGAAAGTGGTTAGATTTTTTACACAATTTTAATTCTAGTTTAAATTGTATGGATATCAATTGGTTATCAAATGACCAACTGCACCTCTACACTGATAGTGCAGGCAATCATCAGTTAGGTTATGGCGGATACTTTCATGGTCAATGGGCATGTTTTGGGTGGCCTCAAAATTGGATAGAGCCAAATATTATGTTAGATATAACATTTTTAGAGTTGGTGCCAATTGTCCTTGCTTTTTTCTTATTTAAAACTCAATTTTACGACAAAAAGATACTATTTCACACTGACAATAAGGCTTTGGTTTCTATTCTGAATAAGAAATCATCTAAATCACTCAGAGTTATGGAATTGGCTCGGCCTTTAGTATTACATTCCATTGTGAACAATATTTATTTTAAAGCTTGTCACATTGCTGGTTATAACAATGCCATTGCTGATTCTATTTCTCGCAAGCAGTGGACCAGGTTTCGTGCCCTAGCCCCAGAATCCAATCTACATCCGATTCGTATTCCGGAAGATTTTATAGGAATGATCTCAGCTGACGCTGACGCTCAATTCGGTTGCTTTAAATACAAACACGCTTATTCAACTAACCTAATGGGTTTTGAGCAATTTAGATTGTCATATGAGCTACGTCAATTTTGGCCTCCCCCTGTTTCACACATATCAATGTTTATCGCTCATCTGTCGCTAAAAGGTTTAGCGCACAGTACAATTTCATCCTATATTTCAGGAATTCGTTTCAAATGCAAGTTATTGGGGGCTTCTGACAACACTCAAGATTTTTTGTTAAGAAAATTATTAGAGGGAATCAAAAGGTCAAACCATTCAAAAGATTACAGACTCCCTATTATAAAACACATTCTTGAGAATCTTACAAAAACAACACCTTAAGTATGTTCGTCAAATTTTGAGGCTATTCTTTTTTCAATGGCATTTTCAGTCGCTTATCATCCTTTTTTGAGAGTTGGGGAATTTACTTTAAGTCTAAACCAAACCAATCAAGTCACTGCCTTCGAACATTTAAAATGTGTAACAAATCAAAAGTCCACAGTAGATTACATAGAGCTTGTAGTTCCTTTTTCTAAAATGGATCAAATTGGAAATGGGGAATCTGTAACTTTGGAACCGACAAAATTTATGTATGTCCTTTATTGTGATTAAATAAATATATAGCTATGAGACCAAAGATAAGTGGTCAGTTATTTGTGCATTTAGATGGCAGTCCTCTGACAAGGTTTCAATTTTGTTCAGTATTAAACAAGTTGCTTGAAGTTTCTGGTCTTCCAAAATCTCATTACAAAAATCTCATTCCTTCCGTATTTGGGCGGCGTCAGACAGTTTTTCGTACGGTCATTCAGAAATGGAAATTAAAAAGCAAGGTAGATGGAGTTCCAATGCATTTAAAAGCTATATTAGGAGTAAGTAACTTTTGTTTATATATAGATCTATAAATATAAATATTCTATTTATATAGGTAGTGAAAAGGTTCGTTGGATTGTTGGTTCCTCACTAATTAAATGGGCGTTCTACTTCGCCAAAAACTCCATAGATGGTGTTGATTTGGGATTAGGATGAAGAAATTACAGAGTTTTTGGCCAAGGAAAAGGAGGCATGAAATGGTTTGACCTTATTCCAAAAATTAGGCTTTTGTTAAGGTATGAATCCCCACCTGATATTTTGATCATACATTGCGGTGCAAATGATATAAGGAAAATTCCGTTATTGCAGATACGGTCCATTATGCAATCAACTCTTGAAAGGTTAAAGCAAATACTCCCTAGAACAACTATTGGTTGGTCGAATATGTTGCCAAGAATATCATGGCGTTTTAGTTCAGATTCAAAACAATCCCAAAACATTGCTGCAGTCAGACTTAATAACTTTATGAATCATTTAGTGACAGTCAGCGGTGGGTTCTTCATAAAATACCCAGAGATTACTTGGTCTATAAAGGAAATGTTTTGTAGTGATTGGGTTCATCTGTCGAATCTAGGCAATTGGTTATTGCTTTTCAATTTACAGAGGGATTTACAAAAAGAGTGCTTTTATGAAAAATGGTCATTTTAGTTCGAGTTTCAAGGTGTGGCCACCCCTACACTTTAAAGCGTCTCTCATTCCACCAAACTTTGTTGGCGGTGGCTGTCACTTTGCAGAAGACAACCATTTGGCGCTTATTCAAGACGCCTGTTATTAGATTTCAGTATTTTAATAACTTCTGCTGAGTATCTGCTCACCCAGTACCAGTATGAATGTTGTCACTGTTTATAAGGTTTATAATGATAAGGATTTTAAGGATAAGGATTATAAGGATAAGGTTTATAAGGATAAGGATTATAAGGATAAGGTTTATAAGGATAAGGTTTATTTATGATATTCATCAAGGAATAAGGATTATTTGGTTATAACGTTAATCATAAAATCATAATATATATATATATATATATATATATATATATATATATATATATATATATATATATATATATATATATATATATATATATTTATTTGTATTATGTAGGTCGTGGCCACAATCGCCAAGTCACAAAATAAAAGTATTACAATTATTCTGTCTGTCTTCATTGTCTATAATAATACGATTTATTTTATTCATAAAAAATAAATCTAATTATTATAACGATGTTTCCGGTATTGCCGTAGTAATGATCCGCGCCTAATTTTTTGCGCGTAACAACATATCATAGATGGCGTTTTTTCTGTTAGCTATGACGTCATTACATTTCAATCAGTTTGAATTGCGAGGTGGGTGTAATTTGTTTTGTCGTTCAAAAAACAAAAATCCCACCCTCCCAATTCCTTTATTTATTCGTTACATGTAAAAAGTTCATTATACACGTGTTTTCTTACACCCAATATATGTACAATCATATTCGAAATCATTATATTATATATATATATGATATATAATTATATTTCCTGTTCAATGTTCTGCCGACGTTTTCCTAATCGTTTCAGAGGGGCCTAGCAAGGAGTAAGGCTTTGTGTTTTATGAGACATTGGAGTTGTAAGAGACATTCGAGTTGTGTGCAGAATTTGAATGGTCAAAGGTCTACCCGCCACGGCGTACACGTTAATACATTTGGAAAAGCGCTTATTCGAGACGCCTGTTATTAGATTTAAGTATTTTAACTTTTTAATTTTTTATTTTCAAATGAACATTAAGAAGCAATAACTCAAAACACATCTTGGGGGGAAAACACCAAATATTCAAGAATATATGTAAGAAGAAAATTCGCTAGTTGCTTTAAAATATCAATGTTAAGGATATGATACTTTTAAAGGTGTCCATTTAAGTGTCACACAAGTTTATTAATCTATAAAATAACAGACCTGGTTCACTTAATGGATCTCCTCCGTGAATTGCCAAAACTTCGGGAACACTGTCTTCGTCTAAATCATCAATAATATGCGCTGTGTACAGATTCATGATGCTATTCCTAACCATTTTATCTTTAAACTTCCATAACAACGTTCCTGACCGTCCATTTACAGCATCAAACACCTGTCAGGTAAGAAACAAAGTTCATATCACAATCTGTTGTTGTTTACCAAAGTACATATTGGTGACCCCCCCCCCCCCCCTCAAAGCATGAGGAGGGACAAATAGCCGTGTACGTTATTGACGGCAACAATACTTGTATGTAAAGAAAATCTTCAAAAATTATTTTGTCAGTACATAACTTGCAGATATGATTGATTTGAAGTGATTTATTTCAAAAGTAATTTAAAAATGTATTTTATGTTTTTGCATTAGGTGTACTTTTCAAATTATTTTTGATTCAGTTCGTGGATCTGACCACTTAATGGTAAGATATCTATAAAAATATAATTATATTATTTTCGATGATTTTCTAACAAAGTAAACGTATTACATTTGGCTGAGTATTCTATTAAGCGTTTTTTGCAGAAAGCGGCCTCTGCTGAATCAAGTATACCGCTATATGCTATACATATATGTATCAGAATGGCTGCATCCGGAAATACGCTAATTAAAATCAACGCCAACTTGTTGAAAAATCAATTTCAGCTAAATATTGTACATGCAAAATGTAATACGTTTACAGTAATCTTATCTTCGTAAATTTTTTTTTTGTAAAAAAAAAAAGAAGCTATATTGCGGTTTGACTACAATAAGGAAAGAAAAACGACTATCACAGATCATCATTTTTCCATGTCAAATAAAAAATAACTTTAAACCTCTTTAATTCTGTTCATTTATCTTTCAAAAAAGTATCGAAACAATCTATTGGAATCATATGACTATTTTTTTCCGTCGGACTGAAATGTCACACTTTTATTGGTTTAAACATAGCATGTGACTGCCTCATATATCTCTGTGTCGGTTCGGTGAGAATTTATATTCGGCAGTATGGCCGTCATTGACCGACACTTCGCGTGCTCATTTCGACAATTCATATTATTCAATACAGAAACTGCATACCGTAATTTAAATTTTTTTTTGAGTAGTTCCCCTTTGAAATTCTTTAAAATTAGAGTAGTTGCCCTTTGAATATTGACGTCACATTGTTGTGTCTGGGGCAGAACAAAATGACAGCCTCCAGATTTGCTCAAATCTCTGCAGAGGAAAGGCAGAAAACGTTTAAAATTGAATAGCAACAAAACATTGTAAGTAAACATGGGTGAAGTGAAAATTTTCAAAAAGTATTTGAAAGGTGAGATTTTGATAACAATGAAGAGTTTAAATGAGTT
Organism: Magallana nippona; assembly: GCA_033439105.1. NCBI lineage: Eukaryota > Metazoa > Mollusca > Bivalvia > Ostreida > Ostreidae > Magallana > Magallana nippona. The sequence continues at coordinate 31,837,856 of CM065918.1, read as the reverse complement.
AAATTGGACGAGATGTTGGACAATTTGTACATGGGTTTGCGTAGATCATCACTTTTTGTGAAAAAATGTGTCACTTCATATTCCTCGGAAAAACAAAACGCTTATTAGGTTTGTTACTGACTGACTACAGAAATATATCGGGTTGATCAATCTCAGAGACGGCTCGGCCGCCGTCTCTGAGATTGATCAACCCGATATATTTCTGTAGTCAGTCAGTAACAAACCTAGTAAGTGTAAGTAATAATAGTTTACATAAAAGGTATCATAGATACACGCTCTATGGAATGCAATTTGATATATGCTAGCGACAGCCTACCCCAGCTCTTCCTCCACCGAGACAATCATTCACACCATCTGAATTCAGATCAGCATTACAATTTATTCCAAATATTTCATGATCAGTGTAGTATCTCCAAAGTTCTTTCCCGTCTCCACCATTAAGCGCCATCATTCCACCATAGCATGGAAATGTGCCATTAAAATAGATATCGCAAACAATTTTCGGTATGGAATAACCGTCAACTCCCGTGGCGAAACCAAATATAAAATCTAGTGTACCGTCTTCATTAACATCTAAAAGTCTAAATGCCGATTCTGTTAACAATTTTGGTAGCGTAGTTGCCCACACGTCCTCTACTTCAATATGATCACACCCTTTTATTTTTGGAGTTTTTGCATCAAATAATTTTGATTGTAATTGATTGGTTAATTGATGTTTTATGATTGAAAAACTTACAATGACAACAGATATTGTGGTGACAAGGATACAAGTCAAACAGCCTAAAGTATTGATTTTATATTTCCTGTGATTTAAAGTAATTTTTGTTGGAATTCTTTCTTCTTTAGGAGGAAATTCTGTTCTAGGAATAATTGGTTGTTTCGTTTGATTTCTTTTAAATACGTCGTTTTCTTCAGAGCAGTTGTGATCAGCGGTCGGTTCCAGCTTAATGATGTGTGCCATGTTCATTATAGTGACACCACGCCTCCCACTATTCCTGCTAGAGTAGAAAAAAAGTTGAAAAAATCTGAACAAATAAATACGAACGGAAGACCTTATAGTTTTCGTTCTCTTTCTTATTAAGGTCTTCCATTTCCAACCCAAAACCTCACTGCTTTCTTACGGTTTCTTATCAAGTTCTTCAGTTTCCATAGTTTTTGTACTTTTTCTTATTATTTTTCCCCACAAATATTGTGCACGCGATTTCTCGAAAATTATTCAACCAATGTCGACCATTTGTCAGACTTTACAAATAACTTGATACGAATGCATTATAGAAGAAAAGTTGTTAATCGTGATAACAATTATCAGAAAAAAGTATTGCCACACCCATGTAGTACGTAATTAGGGATTTTAGGGGTCAGTCACAAAACCTTGACAATATATATCTCAAGAAAAAGAGATACTTTATTCAGCATTTTAGATGAGGAGATGTTTATATTGATAATTGTAATCGATTCCACTAATCAAAATATCAATGTCTCTCCCCATTAAGGATCTACAGGGCTGGTCCCTAAAATATCAAATCATTTGTATCTCAAAAAGTAACAACGATTCTAAATAAGTGAAAGAACAAAAAATGTTAGTATTCTTAAGATCTTTAGTTTGAAGTCAAGAAAAAAGGGGCTGGTTCAAAGAATCATTGCCATACCCATTTATAAGGTAATTAATGATTTTTAGGGGCCTTTTAACTTTGATGCAAAAAATCTAGAAAAGGAGAAATATTTTGTAATGAATTGTAGAAGAAAAATTGTATGTATGAATGGTTTTAATCGATTCTACTAATGGAAACACCAATGTCTAACACAATTTAAGATTTACTGGCCTGGTCCTTCAAATATTCGATCATTTATATCTATAAAACGAACAATAATTTCAGATGAGTGTGAGAATAAAAAATGTCAGTAATTTTGAGACTTTGCGTATGAAATCAAGAAAAATAGGCTGTTCCCCTATTTGGGGGCCAGGAGACTCGAAAAGTCTATTACAAATAAAGTCTATTACAAATAACTTACAAACGATCAAGATTTTGTAATGCATTATAGAAGCAAAATTGTATTCGTAACAATATTTGTCTCATAAACTCATTGCAACACCCATTTAGTACCTAATTAGGGAATTTTAGGGGCAGAAGTCCTTCAACTTTAATGTAATATATCTAGGGAAGGAGACATATTTTGCTAAGCATTGTAGATGACAAAAATGACTGCATTGATGATTCTAATCGATTCCACTAATCGAAACACCAATGTTTGTCCCCATTACATTTAAGAATCTACATGACTGGCCCCTAAAATATTCGATCATTTGTATCTAAAAAATGAACATTAATTTTAGATGGATGTAAGAACAAAAATGTTAGTATTCTTGAAAGTTTCCGTATGAAATCATGAAAAAGGAGCTGGACCCATTAGGTAGGGACCAAGAGACTTGTAAAATTTATTACAAATAACTTAAAATCGATCAAGATTTTGTAATGCATTATAGAAGCAAATTTTTTGATCGAAACATTATGTGTTTGAAAAACTCATTGCCACACCCATTTATGATGTAATTAGGAATTATTATTCATTATCTTAAAGTGGTTTTGGGGGGTGGGGGTATTTCTGAAATTGTATCAATATTTCTTGGTATCATTTAAAAACAAAATCGGTCGGAAGACTTACTCGTTACTCGTACCGAGATCGTATCAAGTTCTTTTAATTATTATTAAGATATTCCGTTTCGAACGGAGGACTTTATAGTTTTAATGCTACTGTCACATACACTGAAGCTTAAACTCAAAAACATTTACAAATTAAGAAAATATGTACTAAATGCATTTGATTTAAAATAAATTAAAGAGTATTTTATCTAAACATCCCTTAGCAAATGCACAAGCTTTTCTTTTTTTCCTGTGACGCTTAAAATTGAGTTCCATCATCTATAGTCTGTCCCAAGTTATTGCTTCCATCACTTTCTGATGATTTTTAATAAACACATACCTGTGAAAAAAATACAGTTAAAATCGATAAAAGGGAAAATATCAAAGATATCTTCATTGACATGTTATCTTTTTCCACTCATAAAAGTTCACAGGAACGAAAGCAAATTTCTTAAGGAGATTTATAATTGGAAATGTTTACATCTTTTCACCATTTTGAATTCACTCGGAATACCTCGCACAATTTTTCAACGTTATCATCCGGGCTATTTCACGAGTGATGCAATGCAAAATTACCCTAAACTTTCTATTTTGGGTTGTGTATTGAAGCCTGAAGCGGTAGAGGGGGCGTTTCCAAACAGATAATCGGGAAATTTTTATTAGTGGATGAACGTAGTTTGAGCACACAAAGGTATTTATGATTATTGAAATATCAAGCGAAAAGTGTTGGAAGCAAAAGCTCGGGACAGAGTATAAAGCAAATCAAATGTGATCAGCTCCATGTAAAATTGTCCCGTGTCGTATCAACAAAGTTTATTGATTATAAAAAAAATCGCCTTTATATGCCTATTGATCTAATTAAATTTTGATTATGCAAACCTTTACTCCAACAACTCACTCAATGTTGAAAAGTAAGGGAGGTAATCCTTACAATACATGTATAATTTGCTATATCAATTTATAATAAACACTCCAAATATCCGGTATATATACATTGATTAATGTGTAGATAAAATGAATTGTATGCAAATTTGGCAGTGGTTTGTGTGATATACTGTTTCATAATGACCATCAATTCATATCGTCATAAAGAAATTCATAATTTTACAAATTGAAACGGTATCAAGTGGTTTTACAGTACTAATGTTTATGGTATCTCAATCATTTGAGCCCTTCTGGCGCTAGATTTTGCCCGGAGATAATTATATAGAGTGTACAATGATTTTATTTAACATAAGAGCGCAGAGAACTTGATTCAATATGTGGAATAAATGTCAGGGTTTTTAAGAGGACGTAGTGAAGTTATGAAGATAAGAAATCAATTGTAACATGTGACAATTCCATGCATAAAGGTTTGGTGCTTATGCAAATTAACAAAACGATTCCTTTTCGTTATATCGTATACCCCAAAAGTAGACAGTTATTCCTCCATGAAATCTTGATCTTGATATAATGAACAATGATCATTTACAGTGGCATAAAGTAGAGAAATTAAACATCATTGCTTACGTGACGGTATTTCTACAATTTAATAAAGCCGGTCCTACAATAGCTAAGAATTGTTTCATAGCTAGCAAGTTTGGTGAAAGATTGACAATTCATTAAAATGATAAGAATGATCTTGTAAAAACTTTGACAAAGCTTTAAAAAATCCTAATGAAACTTAACTTGACGAAGAGACAATACAATGGTAATTAAAATACATAAATTGCTATTGAAAATTTACAAAATGGAAGAAACTGAAATATAATCATTGACATGATCAACAAAAACATATCTCTTTGAAACCAAAAAAGTGTCGATATACTTACAGACAGAACTGAACAATCGAGAAAAATCATGTCTTTCATAGCTGTGCCTACACCGGAATATAGAGAGAATTATCGATTTTTCACCAGACGCATCAAACAAAGGTTTTTAATCAATACTTTCACTGACTAAAAGAATTCAGATTAACTCAGCATCAAACATTCATTTGTCACTCTGTAATTTATCGTTTAATGGCTTTATATGAAATAGTTATGTCCTTTAAGTCAACTTATTTTACCAGGCTGAAGCTATCAGCCACCAACAGCAGCCACTAAGCCCGTAGAAGTTAGCAGCTAATAAGGAAAATCATCAGAGTACTAAGATTACCCGAGCAGAAAATTAATTCATCGGCTTTCTTTAATTATTATCAAAATGACATGCATAAATAAAGTGCATGAGCTTTGACAACTTCAAAGGCAGTAATGCTCGCCTGGATAAGAATTTATGCGTTTGTGTTTAAGGTGGCTCACTACACCTTGAAATATTTTCTCAAATCAGCACAAAATATTATTGATTAAGATAGAAAGTATGATGCATATGATGTATGTAAGTCAAATAGGCCCAAAAAATGCAAGTTTAGACAAATAATTATCTTATCAAAAATTTAGTTCAGTCAATAAGAACAAAAGTCCCAAGAGCATTCGAACTCATCATCTGCAGTTCACAAGCCCAATACTTTAACCACTGAGCTATGACGATATACAACCAAGTAGATTGATACAAACAATTTAAAAAGACATTTTAATCGCCGTCTTGACGTAGTGTAATAAAAAGTATACGTCTAGGTGTAATCAGGTATCTTATTAGAAAATCAATTAAATATTGATATTTGTCTATTTGTTATAAAACTGATATCGCCATAGATGTTCAATGACATCTCAAACGTAATCTTGAAAATGAAAAATCAAACGCATCTTATAAAGTAATATGATACAAGTATATTTTTTAAAATGTCAAACGAATACCAAAGGCAGTTTAGAAAGGCCATGTGCCTATTATTGCCAGCCCTCAGATTTGGAGTGTAGGGGTACCACCAGGTGGTTCCTAGGGATTTGGGCTCACTTCAATGTTTTGTGTCTCCTTGGATGAATGATAAACACAAGTAATTATTAAAAGCGTTAGAAGGCGTCTGTGTTCCCTAAAAGTGTCCATTGAGCTCACCCAAACATTGTCATTTTTAACATTTTATAATAAAATCGGGGTAAAGGTGGACGATTATATTCCTTATCGTCGAAATGTACATCAAAAGAATACTAAGGCAGGGTTGGAGACATATGAGCCTATTATTTCCCGCCCTCAGAGTTAGGATGTAGGGTACCACGAGGGTGATCCTAAGGGTTTGGGCTCACTTCAATGATAGCCGCATAGGTCCCCTCCCTATCCTGGTATTTGTTTGATGCACACTTCAAAGATAAGGAAGATACTGTAGATTCCTAATTAAACGCGAGGAAATAATATCCGCTTAAAATCGTGAGAAGCACATTTCGCGGATATTAAAATTTCCCTTTTATATTTCGGACAAAAGTAAACTAAACGAAACTATGCTAACAATTCAGCGTTCGCGATTTTATATTCTCCTGATTTGATGCAAACCGGTTGGATTGAGGAATTAAGTACTCGTACAATATGAGGGGAATTTACAGTAATAACCCATCTTTCAGCCCTATATGATTGTGAAATGTTACAAATTGACTAGGTCAAAAGATGGCTGAGACAAAATAATCCCTGAATTCCCTCTTGAATATTTGGCGTTTCCGCCCGCGTCAGGGGCTGATTTTGTTTCTATTAGATAGATGAAAACCGGAAAGTTAGATGTCTGATTGCCCCACTTTTGATCTGTATTAATTATAATTGCCAATTACAAATTTTCTGTTTGAGAACTAAAAGTACTTTGATGAATTTATTTTTCTTCTTGGCTGCGAGCTTCTACGGGCCTAGTGGCTGCTGTTACAATTGGATCACCTCGCCCTTTTCCGTCGCACGCTTTTTTCTAGCGAGGTGATCCGATTGGCTGCTGTTAATGCCTGCTACTTTCAGCCTGGTAACTTTTTAAGGTCACCTGAGTGACTCAGGTCACCTAATGCTATCTGTCTTCGTCCGTCGTCTTAAGTCGTCTGTCGTCCGTGTACAAATTTTACATTTTTAACGTCGTCTTGAAAACTACTAGGCCAATCGTTACCATATTTGGTTTGAAGCATCTCTATAATATGAGGAATTGATATTGTGAAATTAATGACATTATCGTCATCGGGGCCTCCTGGGTTGGGCCAAATATAAAAAAAGCCAAATTTTCAAAAATCTTCTTCTCTACTCCCACACATGCTATATACAATCTAAATGCATGGTTATGATGTCCATAAAACCCTCTACTTAAATTGTGAAATTAATGGTCCCTGGGTCAGGGCCTAGGTCAGGGGTTTAGGCCCTAGAACAGGGCCAAAATTGCCATATAGTAAAAATGTATTGTTATATTGTGTATTTGTATTTTTATGTATTTTTTAAAAATGTATTTATATATTCTTATGAAGCAAAATTCATTCAAAAGCTTGTGCAAGAAAAGAATAAAGCTCTTGCTGTGGCCTTCAACTTGAAATTTAGATAATTATAATGATTATATTTTATCCATTAACAACTGTTACTTTCACTCTTATGTTAACTCAATATATCCCAGTGAGCTTGAAATAAAAGATATCACATCTGTTTTATATTTGGATATGTTACTAGAAAAAGACGTTAATGGTAAATTAACAACAAAGCGATATGATAAACGTGATTATTCTAATTTTTCCATCGTCAACTTCCCTTACTTATGTAGCAAAATACCATCATTACCTGCTTATGGGGTTTATGTCTCTCAGCTTATTCATTATGCAAGAGCATGCTCAACATACGAACAATTTATTAAACGAGGCAAACTACTAACTAAGTTGTTGGAACACTAATATCAAAAACTTCGATTAAAATCATCTTTACACAAGTTCTATGGTCGATACAATGACTTTGTCAGCAAGTACAATATTTCAGTAAGAACATCCTGACTGACATTTTTCATACTTCTTGGACCATTATTTATACACCGGACTGAGTATGGGTTTTTCCGTTTTTCATGATCTTGACAATGAAAACACGGCGGGTGCGACCGGTTGGCAAGGGATGCTTACTCCGCCTAGACACCTGATCCCACCTCTATCTTTTTAGATATCCGTTTTGCTCTGCTTTGAAATTGTATTTCGTTTTATGGATTTTTGAGATAGTTGACAGTTTTGTTATTGTCATTTTTCATTGTCCATGAAACCCTCTTCCAAAATTCATTGCCCCTATGTCAGGGGTTCAGGCTCTAGGGCGGGGCCAATTTGATCGTTTTTAAGTTATTTGTAATTGAGTTTACGAGTCCTCTGTTCCTAAGTAAAAGGGTCAACCCCTTTTTCTTGACATCATATGAAAAGTCTCAAGAATACTAACATTTTTTTCTTTAAACGTATTTAAAATTGTTGTTCATGCATTTTTGAGATACATGGTATCAAACAGTTAGGAGGTCAATCATGTAGATCGCTAATGGGGACATACATCGTTGTTTCGAATAAGGGAACCGAGTAGAATTGGGTCAAAGTTTAAGTCTCAAGAATACTAACATTTTTTTCTTTAAACGTATTTAAAATTGTTGTTCATTTTAAAAATACAAATGGTTGACTATTTTAGGGACCAGCCTGTAGATCCTGAAGGGGGACAGACATTGGTGTTTCGATTAGTGGAATCGATTAGAATTCTCACTGCAAACATTTTCTCTTATACAATACTTAACAAAATATGTCTACTTCTCTATATATATTGCGTTTAAGGTGTTTGGCGCCTTTAAATCCTTAATTACGTCATAAATCGGTGTGGCGATGAGTTTTCTAAATAGATATTGTTGCCAATAACAACTTTGCTTCTATAACATATTTCAAAATCTTTATCGTTTTTAAGTTATTAGTATTAGACTTTATGAGTCTCTTGGCCCCTATTTAAAGGGTCCAGTCACTTTTTCTTGATTTCGTTGGAAAGAACGTTTGATTCTGTACCACTTTCATTATAAATGTCTTAAAAATAGCAAATCATAAAAAGATACAGATCAAAACATGTGACAATTTTGATTCAAAATTAGTATACAATTTTTTGTGCCTAGGCGAGCTCCAAGAAATGGCGCCACTGGCATAAAACAACTTAATAGGGCACAACTGCAAACTATACTCTACCTATTTGAAAATTTCATAGACAAATCTCTGATAGTTTCTGATATCAGCTCTGCAGAAAATAGGTCGTACAAAAGTACAAAATGTCTGGTAAATCGGTACCAGAAGTGACGACAGGAAAAATATCAAAAATGTATGATGTTCACTTCAAGTCCCATCATCTATGAAAAAATGATGGAAATCGATCAAATAGTTTTCGAGAAATCGCGTGCACAAAATTTGTGGAAAAAAATAATAACAAGACACGATCGCGTTGCGAGCAACGGGGAGGTCTTCCGTCCGATATAAGAAGCTGAGATACATGTATGAGCTCGATTTTGCTATAAAACAGCTAAACGTAATTTGAAATTAGAGGAAAAGGGGGTCTTCATTCTAAATATCAGAGAATATTTTGTTTCAGGTGTAAAAAATATGGATGAAAAACTTGAGAACCCTCTTGACCCCTTAATTGAGGGGCCAGTCCTCTTTTCTTCACATCAAATGAAAGGTCTTTTAATTCTAAACACATTTTGTGCAACAAGTGTTTAAAAAATTCGGTACCGCTCTTGAGATATTTGGAAAAGATCGCTTAATGGACCGACCCCTTATCTCCTTATCGGGGCCATTCAACGATATCTGTTTCGTAAAATATTTTTCAGTACATCATTTTGAGCATCTTTTCTTCTATACATGTACTTCTTTCAAAATATTTTTCCTTTACCAGATATAGGTGATCAAAGTTCTGAACTTCTGACCCCCTAAAAACCCCTAATTCGGTAATACATGAGAAAATAATTATATTGTTTGGGTACATAACAGTAAGATAAACATTTCTGCTTGTTACTTATTACGAAATGTCCCTCAGTTAAGAGCCATAATTTAAAGAATTTGGACCCCTCTGGGTCCCTAAGTTTAGGGACCAGCCCCTTGTCCTTGGTATTAAATGAAATATCACTTAAAACTACACACATTTTGTTCAACAAGAGTAAACAAATTCGTTATCGTTCTTGAGATATCTGAGAAAAAATGTTTAAGGGGCCGGGACCTTATCTCCTTATCGGGTCCGTTTCACGAAGTTTTGAGGGTTAGATATTGTTTAGTATATCATTTTGAGCATCTTTTCTTCTATACTGCTTATCAAAATATTTTTCCTTTACCATATATTGGTGATCAAAGTTTTCAACTTCTGACCCCTACAAAACCCCAATTACGTACTACATGAGAGAATCATTATATTGTATGGGTACATAACAGTAAGATGAACATTTCTGCTTCTATAACTTCTATACAAAATACCCCTCAGTAAAGAGCTATAACTTAAAGACTTTAGACCCCTCTGGGTCCCTAATTTTAGGGGCCAGCCCCTTGTTCTTGATATTGAACACAAGCTCTTGTAAATATAAACAATTTTTGCTATACAGATTTTAACATTTTTTTTTCAGAAAAGAGATAAACAAAGAAAACCACAAAAAATCACGACGTTTTTTCAATCTCCATTTTCGGGTCCAGGCGAGCTTTAACATACTTCGAGTTAGACATTCGCAGCTATGTTAAGGTGTCCCCGGAGCTAAAACACGGCTGAAAATTGATATTGTTAGAATAACAAAGTATACTTTGACCGGAAGTATTTCTTTATTACATATATTGACAACAATGTTAAACATTATATTTGATGTATTTTTGTGACCTCATATGTACTTCGTTGTCACGTGACGTGCGTATCCTAACATTTCAAATTATCTAATTAAATCGCATCGGCGCAGGTGATTAATGACATTAAATCATAAATATTTTTCAGAAAAATCCTTTGTTATGTCATATACGTTGAAGTTCTTGCTTGGGCTTGAAATTTATATTTCGTTTATTAATGATATTGTTAAATCGTGTCGCCAAATCATCAAACATTTTTACTAATTGAAAGCGATTTAAAGAAAATTGGGGTAAATCTGTTGGTTTCCCAAGCATGATTTACATTGGTACTTATTAAGGTCCTCCGTTTCCAACGGAAGACCTTATTGTTTTCGTTCGGTTTCTTTTTCCCTAGCGATTTTCAGAGGGTTGGCTTGTCCAGGGATCTCCTCCTAAACGGTAAAAGATATTGAGTTCAAACTTTCAGGGATTGTAGACAAGAGATTGTAGATATGCTATTTGGCATTCATATTTGTCATGCTCAAAAAGCGTTAAAGCTCGCCTGGTCCCGAAAATTGAGACTAAAAAAACGTCGTAATTTTCATGGTTTTCTTTGTTTATCTTTTTTCTGAAAAATATTTTGTTAAGACATGTAATGTAAAAAAAAGTTAATATCTACGAGACCCTTTGTTTAAGATTATGAAAAAGGGGCTGGGCCCTAAAACTAGGGATCCAGAGGGGTCTAAAGTCTATTATCTATAGCTTTTTACTGGGGAATATTTTAGACTATAGAAGCAAAAATGTTCATCAAACTGTTATGTACCCATACAATATAACAATTTTCTCATGTGTTACATAATGATGGGATTTGAGGGGTGAGAATATCAAAAATTTAATCACCTATATCTTGTAAAGGAAAAATATTTTGATAAGCAGTATAGAAGAAAAGATGCTTATAATGATCCACTGAAGACGATTAAATCATCAAAATTTCGTTAAACGGCCCCAATAAGTAGATAAGGGGTCGGCCCCTAAAATGTTCTTTTTCAGATATCTCGAGAACAGTAACAATTTTCTAAACACTTGTTGAACAAAATGTGTTTAGTTTTAAATGACCTTCCGTTAAATACCAGGTAAAAGGGGCTGGCACCTAAAATTAGGGAACCAGACGGTTCTAAAAACGTTTATTTATAGCTCTCTACTGGGGGATATTTTGTAATAGATCATAGAAGCAAAAATGTTGATCTTACTGTCATATACCCATACAATATAATAATTTTCTCATGTGTTACGTAATTAGGGGTTTTTAGGGTTCAGAATATCAAAAATTTGATAACCTATATCTCATAAAGAAAAAATATTTTGATAAGATATGTAGAAGAAAATATACTCATAATGATCTACTGTACAATTTTCAATCATCAAAATTTCGTTAAACGGCCCTGATGAGGAAATTCGGGGTCGGCCCCTAAAACGTTCTTTCTCAGATATCTCAAGAACAGTAACAATTTCTTAACACTTTTTGATCAAAATGTGTTTAGTTTTAAATGGCCTTTCATTCAACACCAAGAAAAAGGGGCTGGCCCCTAAAATAAGGGAACCAGAGAGGTCTAAAGTATTTTATTTATTTATATGACAGGTACAGTCATGGATGTTGTTAATCAGGCACAGGTACAGTCGTGGATGTAAGTTATAATGCATTTATAGGACAGGTACAGTCATGGATGTTGTTAATCAGGCACAGGGACAGTCGTGGATGTAAGCTGTAATGCATTTATAGGACAGGTACAGTCGTGGATGTTGTTAATTAGGCAGAGGTACAGTCGTGGATGCAAGTTGTAATGCATTTATAGGACAGGTACAGTCATGGATGTTGTTAATCAGGCACAGGGACAGTCGTGGATGTAAGTTATAATGCATTTATCAGGCACAGGTATAGTCATGGATGTTGTTTATAAGTCACGTGTACAGTTTTGTGTGCAAGTTATATTGCATTTATAGGACAGGTACAGTCATGGATGTTGTTAATCAGGCACAGGCACAGTCGTGGATGTAAGCTGTAATGCATTTATAGGACAGGTACAGTCGTGGATGTTGTTAATCAGGCAGAGGTACAGTCGTGGATGCAAGTTGTAATGCATTTATAGGACAGGTACAGTCATGGATGTTGTTAATCAGGCACAGGCACAGTCGTTGATAAGTTATAATGCATTTATAGGACAGTTATAGTCATGGATGTTGTTAATCAGGTACAGGTACAGTCGTGGATGTAAGTTATAATGCATTTATAGGACAGGTACAGTCATGGATGTTGTTAATCAGGCACAGGTACAGCCGTGGATGTAAGTTATAATGCATTTATAGGACAGGTACAGTCATGGATGTTGTTAATCAGGCACAGGGACAGTCGTGGATGTAAGTTATAATGCATTTATCAGGCACAGGTATAGTCATGGATGTTGTTTATAAGTCACGTGTACAGTTTTGTGTGCAAGTTATATTGCATTTATAGGACAGGTACAGTCATGGATGTTGAATATCAGGTACGGGCACAGTCGTGAATGTAAGTTATATTGTGTTTATAGGACAAGACCTGGTACAGTCATGAATGTTGTTTAATAGGCACGGTTACGGACGTGGATGTAAATTATTATACCCGCACTTTCTAAAGAAAGTTCGGGTATATTGTTGTTACCCTGTTCCGTCCGTCCGTCCGTCCGTCCGTCTGTCACGTTTTACTTTCTCAAACTGCTCTTACATCTCATAAACCAGCAAACTGAACTCTTGGAGTATGATTTGGGGTGTCATGTTGTTTTGTAAAAAGTTTTCAAAAATTCTCTGGTAGTCCTGGGGGTCAAATAATTGGTAAAAAATGACGTTTTTTGACAAAAAACCTTCTTCCTCGAACTCCTTTTACATTTTCAGCAGTAGACAAATTCTTGGAATATGTTTTGGGGTGTCTTATAGATGCGCAATAAGGTTTCGGAAATTTCAATTTTGTCCTGGGGGTCATAAAATAGCTGAAAATGACCTTTTTTTTTTTTTGTACAAAAAGTCTGGTTTCAAAAAACGTCAATTTCTTTTTGCAGTAGCCAAATGATCTTCTAGAATATGATTCGGGGTGTCATGTTGATGTGTAATCATGTTTCAGAATTTTTGTTTTTATCACGGGGGTCTGTGGTCATAAAAAAATGATGTTTTTTCCCCCCAAAAATATGGTTTCAGAACTCTTCTTACAAAATATGCAGTAGCTTTGTCATCTCTTGAGATATGATAGGGGCTGTCCTACAGGTGTGCAATAAGGTTTTAAAAATTTAAATTTCATCCAGGGAGTCAAATAGTAGCAGAAAACTAACGTTTATCACTCCTTAAAAAACCTACTTCTCAGAACTCCTCTCATGATTTAATGAATAGCCACATCATCTATAGGGATATAGCAGGGGTTGAGCCATAGCTATGCAATAAGGTTTTAGAAATATAAATTTGATTCTGAGGGTCAATACTATCTGCAAAATGATGTTCCGTCCCATAAAAAAACCTTATTCCTGGACCTCCTCTTATATCTTGTGATTGAAATAACGTGAGATGCATAAGGAGGAAGAATATATAAAATCATGCTTTAGGGGTGGGGATCACAAGCATTTTTTTCAAGTTATTTGATCAATTCTGATTTTGGAAGGGTGGGGTGGGGTTAAGGTGACCCCTAGAGGCCATGACCTACTAATACCACAAAAAGATTTGCCTTGACATGGTCATGGTTCAAGAAACAAAAATATATATGGTTTAGGAGTGGGGATTTCGATGATTTTGAGGATATTTTAAAAATGTTCAACTAATCATGTTTTCTTGGGGGGGGGGGGGGGGGGAAGGAGGAGATTCAGCGTCTCTTCTCACATTTGATTAGTAACTCTTTTTCTATTACTGGTGTATGATGATGGGGTAGGGGGTATAATGGGGAAAAATGCTGCAGCATGCCTTCATTCTCACTAAAAATGTATATCTAATCCACACATCCTGGGGTTGGGGAACGGTTAAGGGCAAATTTAATACAAAATAGGGTCAATATGGAGTCAACTCAATAGTGTAAGTCTGACAAATGAAAAAATAAAAAAATTCCGCAATTAAAATGACAGAAACTGTAGATAAGCTTATCTAAATAAAGATGATGATACAGTATGCTGGCAAAGGGAGATCACATTTTAGAAAGTGAAAGTAAAACTTAACTGTTTTGTATACCGGTGTCTCATAATATTGCGCTACTACATGCATTATACTTACCTATATTGGTCAACATCATAATGATAATCCAATTAGCACAATACGAATTCCTTTAGCTGATCACCACAAAAGAAACGTTTATTCATGTTAATTAATCCTATTCTGCATATCAAGAAAACATATGCATGTACACCACGTGAAACCCATCTAACCAAAGAGCTGGGTAAAACTAGTACCCGATGCAACCTGTACACCTCTGTTGTGTACGTAACTTCAGACAAAGATCATTTAATTGTAACATATTGCATGTGGCCTTCTTTTTGACTAAAACTAGTACAAGAGAGTGTTATTTAGAGGCAAACACTTGGTGCGGGTATTACTGTCTAATGATAGCATCTAGTTTTTATTAGCAATAACGTTGTTTCTAAAAATGATTTCGTATGCTGAAAATTTTCTATGATTCTCAATATACATTTTTCATTTGCTATAATTAACGTTTCACTGTTAATGCATGTTTCCCTTTTTGCGTTAACGGCGTTCCAAACAGCAGGATAGGTAACTCCACGGCATTCTTTGTTTGATTAAATATTCATTAGATATATTGTCTACAATTATAGTCTATATATATAAACTTATTTTTTAAGACAAAACAATCCGGATATTTCGACTTTAACATTTATTTAGCGTGCAGGTACAGTCATTGATGTCCGGTACCAGCATTGCCGAGTACAGTCGCGGATGTTAGCTGATGACCCCACTCATTTTTTGCGTGATTTTGCAAAAATTTAAATCGGGCTCAAAGATCTTCTCTTTATAGTCGATAAAAGTACGTGAAAAAGGTTTTCTGAAATGGCTGTGTTTAGAGGAGACCCGTGTGGCATCATTTGCTTGATTATCACGTATGTCTCCATATTCTACGCAGATTATGTAGTGATCCGTCATTTGATAATACCTTCTATGTCTAACACGTAAGTTTCATACACATTTGATTTTGAAAATGCATATTTAGGGGGAAACATTTACATTATTTTTACATTATTTATAACTATAAATTTTTTCTAAGGTGTTTCTAGCACCGAGGGAAAATATTCTGCGTTTTTAAAAAAAATTTTTTCAGAGTATAAACTTATACTCCAAATCGTACTCTGTGCTCCAAATCGTACTCTTACTTGGCCTTGGATATCTATTCAGCAATATAAACTACTCAGCAATAACGATATTTGTTTACGTTTATCGCCTATATGAAAGGATTTCGATCACGATTTATTAATGATTAAAGATAGGCGTCTTGCTCCAAGACTGAGGACTTGTGCCACTTAGATGACACCAGATTCTTAGGGTGTTTCCCTTTGCGGGGTTTTGAGGGAAAAACTCAACTTTCCCCTATTTATGCAACCATATATTTGGGTATCCTGTGATGAAATATCTTTGAATTTGATACACTACCGATCAGACCCAACCTAACAGAAAGTAAACCCAGACTAAACCCTGGGTTAACTTTCGGGGTTTACTCCGGGTTTACTAGAGTGGACCCAGAGTAAACCCCAAGTAAACCCAAAGTAAACCCAGAGAGTAAACCCCGATCAGAAGTAGACCCCTGATGCAGATGCTACATGTATATTTGGAATATACAAGGGTTGTGAATTACAGGCAGTAAGATAATTAGATAAAAGCCGAGTCTGCTTCACATTTCAATGTATAAAGAGGACCATAAAAGCAAACAGTGAGTAAACTCAAAAGTAAACCCTGAGTGGACCCAAAGTAAACCCCAACTGGACACAAGTTTTCCAAAAGTAAACCTGGAGTAAACCTAGAAAGTAAACCCAGGTTTTAGTTGGGGTTTACTCTTAAGTGTTAGGTTGGGTCTAAGCAGTACTGTATATTCCTTCGATGTGAATGTTGCCCTGACCTGGGGCAATCAAAATACACACTGAAAAAATGACAAAGTTAAAAACCTCTAAACTACAAAGGCTATTGGTTTTTCCCCAAAGATGGCGGCCAAGGGACATAACTTTTGAATAGTGTGGAATGGTCTTTGCCAGCAAGGGTAATAAAATCAATTAGAGCATAACACAGTGTTAAATTGGGGATCTCAAAAGGGCGGGAGGCTTAATATTTTACTAAATTATATATAGTCCACCATGTACATTCCCACATGCGGGAACCGTGATCGGTGTGGCACGAGGACTGGAAATTTAAGCGGCGAAAGCAGGTCATCAAGTATAGAAACAGTTATTGTGTTTAATTTAGATCAATTTAGGTTAGCCACAAGTATAGCATGTAAAACAATAATAAAGGTCTTCCGTTGGAAGCCCTTTTTTGTCAGCAGAATTTCTCAGAGATGACAGGATAGATTTTCCTGACATTTTAAGGAATGATAGAGAATGATAATACCTCGAGGTGTTTTTTCAAAATTCATTTTCGGTCGTTCGTTTCCTGTCCCGAGACAAAAACGCTTGTCTCCATGACATCTCAGAAACAGATCTAGAGAACTATATATGAAGATGTGTTTATAAACTGTTTTGTTTGATTCGTTGTAATTTCCTGTCCCGAGACAAAAACGCTTGTCTCCATGACATCTCAGAAACAGATCTAGAGAACTATGTATGAAGATGTGTTTATAAACTGTTTTGTTTGATTTGTTGTAATTTCCGGTCGTCACAGGAAGTCCTAAAATATTTGGGTTTATTATACATACCCCCGTTCCGAAGGAGAAAGGGGTATGCTGTTTTACCCTTGTGTGTCTGTCTGTCTGTCTGGCTGTCCTTCTGTCTGTCTGTCTGTCCATAACAAAAATTTATGTCGCATTTTTTCTCAGCAACTATTCATCGCAGATGCTTGAAATTTTAACACACTATATGTTAAGGCATGCCATATCGTGGAATATATTTTTTTACCAATTGGACTTCAACTTCCTGTTAAATGACGGCTTTGTTTTTTTTTAGCCAATATTTTCAAACAAATTTTCGTCAAAGATTTCTCAGCAACTATTTATTGCAGATGGTTGAAATTTTAACACACTATATGTTAAGACATGCCATATCGTGGGATATATTTTTGTACCAATCGGATGTCAACTTCCTGTTAGATGACGTCTGTTTATTTTTAGCCAAAATTTTCAAACAAATTTTCATCAAAGATTTCTATTACTATTTGTTTTGGCATGCCATATCGTGGGATTTATTTTTTTATCAATCGGATGCCAACTTCCTTTTAAATGTCGACTTTGTTTATTTTGCATATTCAAATCAGAGCGGGGGTATTACTAGTGAGCATTGGCTCACAAATATCTTGTTTTTTCATTTTAACCGGGTTTTCCAAAGGAAAAATCCTGTTATTGAAATGATGAAAATGGCAGGCGGACGGATGGGTTTGCTGGCGACTGCCAAAAGGGTACCCCTATTGTACGGATAACTCCTCCTACAGTTTTCAAGATAGGAAGTTGATGTATTGCTGATTAATTGTACATATATTAGAGATGTGCATATTAATATTTGGATTTTGATTTTTGATAATTAAGAAAAAAATACCAGCTATTGAACTTAGTCATTTTCTCGCAGAATATTGCATATAGGGTACCCCTATTGTACGGATAACACCTCCTACAGTTTTCAAGATTGGAAGTTGTTGTTTTGCAGATCAATTGTACATATATCAGAGATGTGCATATTACTTGGATTATGATATTTGATAATCTATGAAAAAAATACCAGCTGTTGAACTTAACAATTTTCTCGCAGAATATTGCATACTGTAGATTCCTAATTAAACGCGAGGAATTAATATCCGCGTAAAATAGCAAAGAGCTTTCGCGGATTAAAAATTTCGCTTTTATTTTTCAGACAGCTTTGAATATATGAAATTACAACAAAAAATTGATGATCGCGATTTTATATTCCGCGATTTGATACACAACAGTGGAGTCGCGGAATTATATAAGTACTCGCGTAAAATAAGGAATTTACAGTATAGGGTACTCCATTTCTCCTGATAGGTAGTGTTTATCAATTCAGGGTTGACAATTGGATTTCGGATACAGTTCACATAAAAAAAAACCTGGTTTGCTGTTACATTGACAGTTTTGTACTTGTTATTTGACACAGAATTCATATTTCAGTACAAACAACTGCATATGTCATATGTGCAATTAAAAATAAACAATCAAACTCTACTTCCAGTGAGATATCTCATATATCTCAATAAGCTTATATTTTGAAAATTTTGTACTCGCGAGATCTCAAAAACTGTAAGTGATCAAGAAACAAAACTTTAATAGATGAAAGACATTTGTTTGAAATGTTTGAATTGTGTTTTACAGGTGTCGTTTTGTCAAATGTCACTTCTGGTTCTTCTTTGACTGCTTTGATTAGCCTGATAAACAATAATACTTCAGGTAAATGTACAAGAATGACAATCTTTTATTTTTATTGAGCACTTCCGTTTGTACATTTCTGGTCCTGAGACAAAAAACCTTGTCTCAATTAGATCTCAGAAATTGTAATTGAATAAGTAAACTTTGTGGGACGATAAGACCTATTTAATATGTAGATTTGTTTGAAATGTTTTTTTGAATCAGTGTAATTTCTGGTTGTAACAGGAAGTCCTTGAAAAATTAATTTGTTTTTCATTCTTGTAATTTCAAGGTACCACACAGGTAATTGTTTTCCTTATATAACAGGGAATATAGGGGGAAAAATATTCTTAAAAATCAGTTTGTATTTCTCTTGACAAAATATTCGGAAGAAATGTTATTTGTTACCTATCTCAACAGCCAACACCAAAAAATGTGCACATGATATGGCTTTTTCTCAAAATATCTAGCTCTAAATAGGTCTACCTTCAAAACCATGTGTTTTCCGTTTGTATGTAAACAGACTGCACACTCCCCAGGAAACTGCTGAATGTGCCCTGAAAGAAGTAGTCCCTGTGAAAAATGATCATCATCTAACAAAATACAGTCAAACTTGTATTAAGCAACCACCTTTGGGAGGAACCCAAAGTGACCTCTTAACAGAGGTGACCTTTGAATAGAGACTTAGGAATTTTCCATCATCAATTACCTTATTAAAACAATTATTGCAGTTTTTATATACTTGCAATTTAGCATACTTATCAAAATGACAAAATAATAAAGTTATTGATTTGGATTTTAATAGCATTTATTATATTTAAAAATAAGTGCAATTACATAACAAAGAATTGTACATCCAATTGTTTATTTCTTTTTCATTTTTGAAAAAAGTCGCTTATTTTCGTCTACACTCCAGACTTGCACTTGATAGAGTCTTCTGTTATCATATCATTAATATATGTAATTTTATCCAAAATTTGGGCATGGCCATGAACATTTGCATAAACTTTTCAACAATGTATTTCTTAACCGACCGTATCTGAACTCAAAATCATATTATTAAATCGATCGATTTTCTCTAGCCTCGTCACGGTCATTTTTGAGACCTATTTCATGAAGTTATATATATAAAACAAACACTGTAAATACATGTTTAAACAATTTACTTTTTTGTCATCGGTATCTGAACTGCCAATTATATAATTACATCGATCAATTTGGCTTCTTTTGCCTTAGGCGTATAATTATTGTGTACATTAGTTACCTGACTTTCGGAAGCATGTTTAAAATCCCCGGGTGTAAATCATGTGACCGACCAAAATGGCCGCCTAATGCATGTCGAAAGTACAGTTTCGGATCAAAATACGATGACCGCTGACCGCGTTAGACAGGTGACCGCTCTTTAGAGGGCAATCATATAGGATTTTTAATCGGGAGGAAATAAAATGACCGCATACGAAAGGTGACTGCTTAATAGGGGTGACCGCTTCGGCAGTTTTGACTGTACATGAAATATCCTTCTCAGTGGTACAAAAATTTTTAAAACTGTAAAAATGCATTCAAGGAAAAAAATAATTCTGAAGTACATGTATATATGGAACTACAATTGAATAATTTTATTTTGATTGGTGGATTACCGGTGTGATACCTTGAAGGGACTCTAATGATGTCAGATCCCTTTCAAATTTGCACAAGAGAATTTCCAACCATCTGTCACAAAATCCCTAAAACCCTGTCACAAAGCTCCCTCATTTCTTTAGTTATTGAGGATTTATCTCTCTTACTTGACCAAAATAAAAGTCTAGATGTAACACATTTGGAGCTTGACACTATGCATGATTTAAGGCCAATTTTTATCCTTAAAACAATGAATTACAAAATCATCTTGGTACCAAATCAGAGTATATACAGTCTTCTTTACATCAAATCAAAAATATTTCATAAGAGTCAATTCATTATGTAATCATTGCATAACAAAGAAGAAATTTACCCCCAGGCTATTGTTCATACATTTTATATCTATGTTAAATTTAAAAATTAAATCTGTCTCTCAGTCTGGTAAATTTATATATCCGGTAAAGCCTGTTTACTTGCCTACACACTGCCATACTCACATATCTAAAAGCAACATGGTAACACAGGACAGCACAAATGATATCAGCATGTATTGGAACTCTGAGCTGCTCCTACAACCATAAATCTTGCTTTGATGATAAGAATGTAAAAGAAACAACAGGGATGCAACTTCATTTTGTGATTTATGTAACATTCTATTTTTAGAGCAAAACTAGTCATGCAATTTCAATTGGACACAATTATACCCCTCATCAGGCCATCCCTAGAGAATTTGAAGAGAATTACTGAACAATGATGATTGACACATCTTACATATATTTTACAGCAAGAGTAATAAGCATATAGATAGAGTAATTCAATAAAGCAATGCATTTCTGAAGCATATTTACAAGAGAAATCACGTAAGTGCATGACATATCACAACACCAAAAAAAAGATTCTCATAGTTCCGGATATGGGGTGGGCATCTATATTTTACCCATACATGTTACATATTGTGATTGCATTCAATTCCATTCAATCAAATTTTGATGTTTTCATTGTATAAAATATGACAGGTGTGCTGGGGTTACCATATAAAAATAAGTATTAATATCTCCTTCTATACATTTTAACATTGACTAATATTTCAATATCTTATGTAAATGTGGGTAGAAACTGATTTTTTTGTTTAATTGCATAAATTTTTTTTCTGGCAAACTGAAATCCATTGTTTATTTAGAATGAAAACCATGAAAAGCTCCTAGATTCAATCATGATGATATTATGTAAAGATGACTCCTGATAACCCATATGAAACCTATTTTGAACACAAAATATGCATCTGTGTAATCTTGTAAAAGGTGTTTAAGCCTGTTTTTGCCTTAAATGTATCATCAATTGGAAATTTGATGTAAAATAAACATAAACATAGCACATATTTGTCCAAATCCTTTCATTCCTTGAATTATGGCTTTATAGGCAGTGTAATCAAATCTCACTTAAAGTGAGGAAAAAATCAAAGAAATTTAAATTTTGCCAAAATAATCTTTGGATGGAATGTTCATGTTCTTCTTAGCAATGTTTCGCACTTGTTGCTTAATTCTGAAACTTGCGCTTAAACTCAAAATTGATCATTCTGATGAAAAATTAGTCGCTGCTTACTCTTACGACAAAGTCTGAGGGCATCATACATTGAAAAATTAGTCGCTGCTTACTCTTACGACAAAGTCTGAGGGCATCATTTATGACTGCGTTCAACTGATCTGCACATTTAAGCTCCAGTGACTTCATATCATCCATTTCCAAAGGTTTTCATTAAGATATATTGAAAGCTATATGTATTCCACACCAGAAATCATTATTTTCCATATTTTTTCATTACATAATTTTAAAAGTATTTTTCAATCTTCAAACTGCATAAAATAATTTCTTTCATCAAGATTTGACGTAAAATACTGAAAACTGGCATCTGCATGCATTTTTACAATTTAAAATACAGCCTTCAAGGTATCACACCGGTAATTGTTTTCACTATATAACACTATAGAGGGGGAAAAAAAATTAAATGCATGGTTATGATGTCCATGAGGCCCTCTACCAAAATTGTGAAACTCATGACCACTGTGTCAGGGATAGGGTGGGACCAATATGGCCATATAGTAAAAATGTATTAAATCTTTAAAAAATCTTCTTCTCTACTTGCATATATATTTGAGAAAAACTAAATGCATGGATGTCCATGAAATCTACTTAAATTGTGAAATTCATGGTCCCTGGGTCAGGGGTACTTAGGGTTAAGTTGAGCTAATATAGCGATATAGTGAAAATGTATTAGATCTTTAAAAATCTTCTTCTCTACTCCCATACATGTTTATTGCATGGTTTTGATGTCCACGAAGTGACCTCTACCTAAATTGTGAAATTCATGGCCCCTGAGTCAGGGGTTCAGGCCCTAGGGCAGGGCTAATATGGCCACATAGTAAAAACAAAATAGTTATCTTATCTTGCTTGTTCATATTTAGTAATTTATCATTAAAAATAATGTAATTAAGAAGTTGTATGATTAAAAGAGTTATACAAGTATGTTTACATGTATTATTTAACATACGTGTGCCATTAGAAATTGCTATAAGAGCATTGCATAACTGTTTCATTATTCCTTTCCGTTTTCAAAACTTCACTGTCGAGTATAATAATAAAAAAAGATGAAAACAATAGGTCTTTTTGACCGAAAGTCGAAAAGCCCCAATAACTAGAACTTTTTTGTCTTTGACAAAAATTAAGGGCTTTTCGACATCCCCTTTTCCCTTTTTTTTTATAAATGTCAGAAAAAAAACATATTTTTTTTTTGCCAAATTCTTCAACACCTTGGTATAACCAGTCTCTTAAATAAGAACTTATAAGTAATGCAATGTCAAAAGAAAGATAACTCCGGAGCCAGAACTTTATAAGTAGATATGTTTTTAATATCGTAAAGAATATATTCAAAAAATCATATAAAAGTAAGTATTTATTCTGTGAATTACGGATGTAAGCTCCGCATTACATTATTTTATTGTATTTTGGTGCTTAGAGACAAACATGTTTTTTTAATACACTGTTTATTACTAAAATCAAATGGCAATAATATATATACATGTATATAGTTTATTTATCAATGTTCAAGTGACCTAAATACTTTTTTTTCAGAAAAATATTTCTAGAGGGTAGATATCAAGAAAGGTGGAATCAAGAAAAAGGGGCTGGTCCCTCAAATTACCTGTTAGGGGCCCAGATTGATCTAAAGTCTCTTATCCATAGCTTTTTATTAAGGAATATTTTGTAATATGTTAAAGAAGCAAATATGTTTATCTTACAATTATTTACCCATACAATATAATTATTTTCTCAGTTGTTATGTAATTAGTGATCAAGGGGCCAGAAGTCCAATCTTTTGATCTTAAATCTCTTAAAATGGAGAATAATTTTGAAAAGCGATATCGAAGTGGAGATGTACAGAATAAGGTTCTTAACAATATGCAACCTAATTTTTTTTTTTTAAACAGCCCCTACTTAATTTTTTTGTTAAACAGCCCCTGTTAAAGGAGAGATATAGGGTCGGCCCTTACAGATACCTCATGAATAGTAATGAATTTGTAAACACTTGTTGAACAAAATGTGTTTAAAATCAAACGACCGTTCATTTGATAACAAGAAAAAGGGTATGCAACCCTCAATACATGTATTTCGTTAAATAGCCAGATATCTCAAGAACATTATCAAATTTCTAAACACTTGGAGAACAAAATATATTTAAATTCAAAAGGCCTCTCCATTTGATATAAAAATGGGGCTGGCCCCCCAAACAAGAACCAAGAGGGGTCAAAATTAAGTCTCAAATTTTCTCAAAAATAGTTTTCAGGACTTTAAACAAGTGGATTAGAGATATTTGTGCTAAATGGAAGCTGAGGGAATGCAAGTAGCACTCAGAGTTACTTGCATTTTAAAAAACTGTCTCGTGTTATCCAAGTGTTTCGAAGTATAAAAAAATTATAGTTAACACTCAAAAATGCACTCTGTAAATGTTCACTTTGTCACAAATTAAACGCATTTTGATTTTTTTTGGTACAAAATGGATTGCCACAATGTGTGATCTATTATAATTCTTTTGCAATTAATAATTTCTTTTGGTCATAGATTATGGGGAGCCTTCAATGCTGTTATTTTCAACACAATTCTGTTTCTTGCATCAGTGTCCCATTTAAGAGCAGTTTTGTCAGATCCAGGAATTGTTCAACTTCCATCAACAGGACTTGATTTTTCTGATTTACATGCTGGAAAAACCATGCCTAATTTGGTAGGTTTAAAACAATTATTTATTGGAGATTGGTTTTCATTTATTATTAATAAAACAATTCATTACTTTCCAATGGATCATTAAAGTTGAATACTAGTAAATAACAACATTCTTTATGAAATGAGCAGCGACACACTGCAACTATTGCAAATGTACAAATAAATACCTGCACACCTGAAACTGGTGGCCGAAGTGTGGTACTCCTTTCCTAGTCTTAGATTTTTTGCATTTCATGCTTTATGTGCATTTTCTGTT
Organism: Magallana nippona; assembly: GCA_033439105.1. NCBI lineage: Eukaryota > Metazoa > Mollusca > Bivalvia > Ostreida > Ostreidae > Magallana > Magallana nippona. Next base: position 31,812,848 of record CM065918.1, on the reverse strand, counting down.
TGTAAAAAATGCATTGACCTGTAAAGGATCACTATTGTATATAACAAAATTGACCTATAGGGGAGATAGATAGAGACTTATTTGAATTATAGGGGTTTATATATACCTGTTAAACTTGTAAGGTTTGAATAGCTCAGTTGGTTTCACAGCTGTCACTTACTGCATATCTAAAGTTTTTTTTGTATCCTGTTTCGATTCTACTTGTTGACATGATTTTTCTTTTTGTTTTAAATTATCGGTTTCTATAAACACCTTTTTATTTTTTTATACAGGATTGTGCATTTTGTATTTTACTCCAATTTTCTTTCTTTAATGCAAGTTTGCTCTTCAAATTGAAGACATTTATGAAAAAAGTATGTACTGAACTGAAAGCAATCAACTATACCTTAGTGTAAGCAAAGCTTTGTTTGAGGACAAGAATCATTCGAGACATTATTCGAGACAGGTGCCACGTAAACAAAAATCATGCCGAGCAAAAACTGTTGCATTTGCCTTTCCAGAACGGAAATAGTACAATTATGGGAAAAGTACTGCAAAGTAGATGCAGTTCGTTTTTTGCAAAGAATGTATGCATTGTTGACTTTTATGCCAAAAATGCATGAGGAAGGTTTATAGATTAGAAAAAAATGGGGGTAGGTCAGTTAGACTTTTCTGTCCCTCTAAAATGCCATCCCAGCATCAGGTACGTCGCCTTGTTATTTCTGTTGGAAAGACTAAGGCGACGTGCATTTTTTGGCGCAAAGAGGCAAAGGGAAAGGCAAAGGCAAAGACCATTGAAATCGCGTCAGGCGAGACTTTCGATAGTTGCTATTACTATGTCCCTGGTAATAAATACACTCATAAAAAGTACATGCATCTATTATAGAAAGTAAACTAAAAATGAAATATAAAAATAATAAAGTAAAACTAGACACGATCTCGTTGCGAGCAACGAGGAGGTCTTCCGTCCGATTCTCATTAGATGTGATAAGACCTTTACTTTTGCTATTCGAAAACGAAACATGGAAATGTGGGTGGGGCTACATTTAAAGGATCTGAGACGTTTCTGTATGAAGTGTAAGAGCTATTGATGAATAGCTTTAGATCTCTTTTGGCCCTTTAATTTAGGGGCTTGTCAATTTTTCTTGATATCAAATTATAGGACTTTTTTAATTTGATGCAAATTTTATTCAACAAGCATTGAGAAAGTGACCGTTTTTAAGATATCTGGGAAATAACTTGTTTGGGGCCGACTTTTTATCGGGCCATCTAACAATTTTGATGACTGTACATTGTTAAATACATCATTCATGTTACAAAATATTCAGAAATTAAAAGTCATGATTGTCTTAAAATCAATTGTCTCATAATTTAAAGGACTAGACCTTGGTTATGTAAAAGGAAATTTATTTTTGTTTTAAATGCATTTGGTTCAAAAAGTATTTAGAAATCAGTTACCATTATTGAGATACATGTATCTGGGAAAGAACGTTGGGGTCGATTCTTTTTCTCCTTTTAGCGAAATTTTGAGGGTTGTCTATTGTTATACACATAGTATATATAAATGTACATAGTTCTAAGCATCTTTACTTGTAAAACAATTTCAAAAATATTTCTCTTTTTTAAAAAAGAATGATCAAAATTCTGGACTTCTAGTCCTTTAAATCCTTAACAACATAGCATATTAAAATTATTACATGTATATTGTATAGGTACGAAGTAAAGACTTTAGACCATTCTGGGCTCTTATTTTAAAAACAGTTCAATAAAAAAATTGAACATGTGCATAAAAACTGAAAGTTTGAATCTTTTTACTGCCAAAAAAATAAGCTCGCAAATTGCGTGTTAAAGATGATCCGCAATTCAAAATGTTTTATCATATCGACTCAAATTTAAAATTTGAAATTGACTCTGTTTCAATGAAAAAAATGATGTACATATTAAAACTTGTTGAATCCGGATGCTGTGCATTCCGCCATGTTGTCTAATCCGGCGACATTATTCAGTCCCTTGGCATTTTCCTAGCATTTTATGTTTAAAAAATGTTGTGCAATCCGGATCTTGTCTATTCTGTAAACCGGCCGCGATGTAAAGAATTGACTGCTTATGATTAGTGAGAGTTATCTCCCGTAATCCAGCCACTTATCGATCGATCGGCAATTTTCCTGTCGTTGCTATTGATTTAAACAACTGTGAATATACTATAGTAGATCCAAACTAGTAACTCATTTCAATATATACCGTAAAGTCTTGTTATAAATAAATACGCATTATTTTTTGCCAAAATTAGATAATGAGATTATAGTTCATCCCATTTTTTTTCAGGCCGTGATTTAGGATACCGCGGTAGTAAGACTGCCGATATCGTATGTTATCCCCGTTGTATGGCTACATTTACAGAGTTACATTTTATTCTGTCAAAATGCTCCATTCTTTATTAAATTCTCATCTATATATTCAACATCGCCATTACGTAATCAGCCACCTGTTGGCCAATGTCATGCACTTATCTTGTGTCGGACTTTTCAGGTTAATCGAATGCTTGAAAATATAAATTAAGATAATTTGATTGAAAAAGTATTACCATTGTATGTACTCCTTTATGGATTAATTGTTTTCCAAAAAAAAAAAATGAAAATTGGTACCGTAATCACGATCGATTAGGTCTAATATATTTCAGAAGAATTGAAAATTTTGCAAGAATAGACGAACAAGACCTAATGCATTAAATACTGAAATTAATTTGCAACAATGTCCTCCAAACCGGATGTTGTCTAATCTACCCTAATTTTTCAGAACCAAACTCCGCCAGATAAGACAAGTTTTACAATGTACAAAATTTATTTACAAAATAAATGACATAAAAGGGTTTCGCGTTATTTCGCCTCGTGTTTATACACGCCCCATACGTCGAAGCGAGTATGATTGTATTACGACTTTGACATCGTCCTTTTTTATATGATCCATTTTAACAAATAAGATAAACAGCATGGCTATTTGAAAAAATAAAGCAGTGTACATTTGTTCACTAATAATTCTGAAGTTTACGTTGTTTACAATCGATGCATAACATGCAGGTTGAATAAACCCAATCATTCGGGGGAGGAAATCAAACGGTTACCTTTTTTTGAAACATTTCCATGATGTATTTTTGGGGTATTTTTGTATGCCCCCCTAAATCATTTTTATTTACTTTGATTATTTCTAACGTTAAAAAGAAAATCAATTCTGTTTAAATAGGCGAAAGTCTATAACTTTCTAAGATAATTCATTTGGTTTGCATGGTAACATTATTTGATACTGTAATGGCCGAAAAATCGGAACATGTAGCTTTAAGAAATTTCTCCACTTGGTACGACATCGAAACGTTATTTCAAATCAGGCATCAAACAATGAAGGGAAATGGAAATTTTCGGCGGATCTAAATGTTAAAATATTCTTATGATCAAATGATGTATTTATGACAAATGTAGATTAATCATTTTTATCTTTACTTGATATATTCGCACTTGTGTTTTATATCCATCTGTTTTAAACCCTTTACAGCCAAATATGTCACAATTTGTGGTCTTTTTATCCTTTTGTTGTAAACAACGCTGGAATCTTCACAATCAATGTGCTGTTGAACGAAAGGCTCGGTTAGCAATACTTACTGCATGGGCCGTCTAAAATTATTAATTTAAGTGATAAATTAAGAATTTTTTTTATTTTTCACAAAGCGTAATTATTGAAAAAATTATACTGTTATTATTTTTTAAAAAATCATTTAAGCTACAAGAAAATTGCCATTTCATATATATAGAATTTGCACAAAATGAGTTGTATGTTATTCAACCAGTGTTTGAAATTTGAGACCGTTCTTGATATATTTGAGAAAGAAATTTTAGGGCCCATCCTTTCATCTTCTTATCAGGGCCATTTAACAAAATTTGAGCCATTTCCGAGAAATTGCGTTCACAAAAATCGTTAAAAAAAGAACAAAACGAATACAAGACACGGAAGCTCTTAACAGGGGGAGGGGGGGGGGGGGGGCTTGTAAATTCATATTTATTCAAGTTATTAATCATAGGCATTGGATAAGTACTATTGCCTAATTGGCAAATTAATTTGATTTGCTTTTTGACTCCATGACCTCTACAATTTTGCTGAGTTAAACGTTAAAAACGTTTTTAAAAATATATATAAGCATGTATATACAGAACATTCATTACGCGATCGCCGTGCGCTTCTTTTTGGGAAGAACAGTCCTGATCAGACAGAAAATAATAATACAGCATACAGACGTTTTATTAAAATATATATGTATCAAGTATTCGAGTGTAGGTGCAACGCATATGCAGAAGTCCGGTCGATTTGAAAATCTCCGTAATCTACTAAGTAGTTTATAGTAGTTTATAGTAGTTTATAACCATGTGTCCTCTACTCGCTCTTCGACTGTCCGAATCTAAACAAAACTTTTACTTACCGAATGTTGATAAACTGTTTTTAAAACTCACATATTCTTTGATAATCAATAACAAAAAAATGTAATTTAATTAAATGAAAGAATAAAATCAGCAATGAGTATGCTTTTTAATGATTCGGACTGCCATTCAGAAGAGGTTAAACCAATAGTGTTCGTGTGACCGTTATTCTTTTACGGTCTGAATGTAAATCAAACTTGTTAAAAAAATTCATTGGTATATTAAAGAAATAATTACTGATTTTGTCAATTCCTTCCGTACTAGCGGGCATCGGTAAGTTTTATCGTGCCTTCACTTACCGCAAGCATGTAACATTGTAACACTTAAACTACCTTATCTCGAACGCGTTTTCAACTCACTTTACTTACTACACCCTGCTATATTCATGCATGCTCTCTCTCTCTCTCTCTCTCTCTCTCTCTCTCTCACATAACTCATAAAAAGACTTCTAATATTGTGTTAGCCAAATGTACTATCACAGGTTACAGATACATAAGATGTTTGTGTTGGAATAATCATGTTGTGAATATCGCCTAGATGTGGGAAGTGTAATGCATTAAATTCTCAGCAGCAAAAATGTCAGAAATAGACTAATTTATTTTTCAACTCGTACGACTGTAAAACGTTGTATTATATTCATTGATGGCAGTTTCTTTTAATTTTACGCACTGTGATTTAAATCAACGCTAAATCATCTTTAACCAATATAATTGAAAATAAAAACAATTCAATGAACTGTATGTGTGATAACGTAGAAACACGAGAAGCCTGTGTCTTAGACCACAGCGAATCGCTTGTCCACTAGCGCGGTATCTCTTCGGCCATGTGCGATTGATGTGTTACATAAATGTACACCAAACATGGTGGGTTTTAAATGTTTGCAGTTTGATAACGGAATTTTTTCCCAACAATAAAACTTATTTTATGACATAGACAAGATCACATAGAACACCTTTTTTCAATGACAGTCATACTATATATCGTTTTTAAATTACGAAACTAAAACATCATAACCTCGTAGGTTAAGGTATAATTTTTTTTTATTTACTCTTGAATATCGTTAAAATCGGAATTCTTTGTGTTTGCAGCTAAATAAATAAACCCATATGTGCATCACAGCAAAGCGCAAATCTTGTGTATTGGATAACAGCAGACCGCTCGCTGGTCCAGCCGCGACCTATTTCTTTGGCCGCGGCCAAGGGATCGGATACGTAATTGTTCACATACACAGCTCGGAATCCAGCTAGATTTTAAATGCGACTCAAATGTATTGCATAGTATTAGTTCTTTTATACATAATGTGTTTCACTAGAAGAGAATGAGAATGTTTATACACTTTCCGTATGTAAGCTGGTACACTGTCTACGGTAGCTTTATGTCAGTTATACGCATAAAGACCCCGTTTTTCAAATAACAGAGCTAACATTAAATTTATGGGTTAAGAGGTTACTCTTTTCTCCTTAATTTACACTTAATATATCTTTATACCAAAGTTCTTTGTGTAAGCCACTATATAAATAAACTTATGTATGCAAGACGCGAATGTTGTGTATTAGATAACCGGTGGCTGCTAGCTAGCAGCCGATCAAATATTTCTTCGGTCGCGGGTGAGGAATTGTGAGTGATTTCACATACACAGGCGTCTAAAAATGATTTTTGAACAAATTTTAAATTTTTTTTTGTAGTAGTTGTTCCGTGTTTCATTTGAATAGAATAAGAATGTATGTCCGCGACTATGTACTTTCTCTTTCGCGGTTTTGAATGATTGTACATACAGAAACAGGTCATTTTTAAACTGCAATATTTCTGCAATGCATAGTTCGATTTTAAAACGGTTTTCAGTTTTGTATTTAGCACAAAAATGTCTACAAAGTGAAAGTGTTTTCAAATTCCAAAAATCGAAATTTTGGAATCACTTCCGGTGACGACCATAAGTGACGGATGACCTGTTCATATTAAAATTGGATGCGTTAAGAATATATTTTGATGAAAAAAAATTCCAAATCTTTAAAATTTGAAAAAGTTTTAAAACGCAATTTTTCGAAAATGCCGTTTTTGAGCGGACCGGAAGTGACGGATGATCATGTTTGTACCTGATGGCATCTAAGAATTCAAAAATCTATCATTCCTGAAATTTTCAATTTTCTATCTTTAATCGTTTTTGAGAAAAAGGGAGGACAAAATCACTTTTTAAAAAAAGATAAACGAACATATCGGCCGACCGGAAGTGACTTCATCGACAAAAATGTACGTGATAAAAGATCTTGATATTCTTTATAATATACAAAAATTTCATAAAAATCCATTGTACCAGGTCTGAGATATTTGAGTTTAAAGAAAAGTGTTAAGAAAAAGAAGAATAACTAGACACGATCTCGTTGCGAGCAACGAGGAGGTCTTCCGTCCGATTCTCATCAGATGTGATAAGACCTTTACTTTTGCTAAAACGAAACATGGAAATGTGGGTGGGGCTACATTTAAAGGATCTGAGACCTTTCTGTATGAAGTGTAAGAGCTATTGATGAATAGCTTTAGATCCCTTTTGGCCCTTTAATTTAGGGGCTTGTCAATTTTTCTTGATATCAAATTAAAGGACTTTTTTTTATTTGATGGAAATTTTATTCAACAAGCATTGAGAAAGTAACCGTTTTTGAGATATCTGGGAAAGAATTTGTTTGGGGCCGACTTTTTATCGGGCCATCTAACAATTTTGATGACTGTACATTGTTAAATACATCATTCATGTTACAAAATATTCAGAAATTAAAAGCCATGATTGTCTTCAAATCAATTGGCTCATAATTTAAAGGACTAGACCTTGGTTATGTAAAAGGAAATTTATGTTTGTTTTAAATGCATTTGGTTCAAAAAGTGTTTAGAAATCAGTTACCATTATTGAGATACATGTATCTGGGAAAGAACGTTGGGGTCGATTCTTTTTCTCCTTTTAGCGAATTTTTGAGGGTTGTCTATTGTTATACACATAGTATATATAAATGTACATAGTTCTAAGCATCTTTTCTTGTACAACAATTTCACAAATATTTCTTGTTTTTTTAAAAGAATAATCAAAATTCTGGACTTCTAGTCCTTTAAATCCTTAACAACATAGCATATTAAAATTATTACATGTATATTGTATAGGTACGAAGTAAAGACTTAAGACCATTCTGGGCTCTTATTTTAAAAATATGTGCATAAAAACTGAAAGTTTGAATCTTTTTACTGCCAAAAAAAAATAAGCTTGCAAATTGCGTGTTAAAGATGATCCGCAATTCAAAATATTTTATCATATCGACTCAAATTTAAAATTTCAAATTGTCTCTGTTTCAATGAAAAAATGATGTACATATTAAAACTTGCTGAATCCGGATGCTGTGCATTCCGGCATGTTGTCTAATCATGCGACATTATTCAGTCCCTTGGCATTTTCCAAGCATTTTATGTTTAAAAAATGCTGTGCAATCCCGATCTTGTCTATTCTGTAAATCGGCCGCAAAGTAAAGAATTGACTGCTAATGATTTGTGAGAGTTATCTCCCGTAATCCAGCCACTTATCAATCGATCGGCAATTTTCCTGTCGTTGCTATTGATTTAAACAACTGTGAATATACTATAGTAGATCCAAACTAGTAACTCATTTCAGTATATACCGTTAAGTCTTGTTATAAATAAATACGCATTTTTTTTTGGCCAAAATTAGATAATGAGATTTTAGTTCATCCCATTTTTTTTAGGCCGTGATTTAGGATACCGCGGTAGTAAGACTGCCGATATCGTATGTTATCCCAGTTGTATGGCTACATTTACAGAGTTACATTTTATTCTGTCAAAATGCTCCATTCTTTATTAAATTCTCATCTATATAAATATTCAACCTCGCCATTACGTAATCAGCCACCTGTTGGCCAATGTCATGCACTTATCTTGTGTCGGACTTTTCAGGTTAATCGAATGCTTGAAAATATCAATTAAGATAATTTGATTGAAAAAGTATAACCATTGTATGTACTCCTTTATGGACTAATTGTTTTCCAAGAAAAAAATGAAAATTGGTACCGTAATCACGATCGATTAGGTCTAATATATTTCAGAAGAATTGAAAATTTTGCAAGAATAGACGATCAAGACCTAATGCATTAAATACTGAAATTAATTTGCAACAGTGTCCTCCAAACCGGATGTTGTCTAATCTACCCTAATTTTTCAGAACCAAACTCCGCCAGATAAGACAAGTTTTACAATGTACAAAATTTATTTACAAAATAAACGACATAAAAGGGTTTCGCGTTATTTCGCCTCGTGTTTATACTCGCCCCATACGTCGAAGCGAGTATGATTGTATTACGACTTTGACATCTGTCTTTTTTTTATATGATCTATTTTTACAAATAAAATAAACAGCATGGCTATTTGAAAAAATAAAGCAGTGTACATCTGTTCACTAATAATTCTGAAGTTTACGTTGTTTACAATCGATGCATAACATGCAGGTTGAATAAACCCAATCATTCGGGGGAGGAAATCAAACAGTTACCTTTTTTAAACATTTCCATGATGTATTTTTGGGGTATTTTTGTATGCCCCCAAAAATTATTTTTATTTACTTTGATTATTTCTAACTTTAAAAAGAAAATCAATTCTGTGTAAATAGGCGAAAGTCTATAACTTTCTAAGATAATTCATTTGGTTTGCATGGTAACATTATTTGATACTGTAATGGCCGAAAAATCGGAACATGCAGCTTTAAGAAATTTCTCCACTTGGTACGACATCGAAAAGTTATTTCAAATCAGGCATCAAACAATGAAGGGAAATGGAAATTTTCGGCAAATCTAAATGTTAAAATATTCTTATGATAAAATGATGTATTTATGACAAATGTAGATTAATCATTTTTATCTTTACTTGATATATTCGCACTTGTGTTTTATATCCATCTCTTTTAAACCCTTTACAGCCAAATATGTCACAATATGTGGTCTTTTTATCCTTTTGTTGTAAACAACGCCGGAATCTTCACAATCAATGTGCTGTTGAACGAAAGGCTCGGTTAGCAATACTTACTGCATGGGCCGTCTAAAATTATTAATTTTAGTGATAAATTAAGAAATTTTTTAGATTTCACAAAGCGTAATTATTGAAAAAATTATACTGTTATTATTTTTTAAAAATTATTTAAGCTACAAGAAAATTGCCATTTCATACATGTAGAATTTGCACAAAATGAGTTGTATGTTATTCAACTAGTGTTTGAAATTTGAGACCGTTCTTGATATATTTGAGAAAGAAATTTTAGGGCCCATCATTTCATCTTCTTATCAGGGCCGTTTAACAAAATTTGAGCCATTTCCGAGAAATCGCGTGCACAAAAATCGTTAATAAAAGAACAAAACGAATACAAGACACGGACGCTCTTAACAAGGGGGGGGGGGGGGGGGGGGGGGGAGGAGCTTGTAAATTCATATTTATTCAAGTTATTAATCATAGGCATTGGATAAGTACTATTGCCTAATTGGCAAATTAATTTGATTTGCTTTTTGACTCCATTACCTCTACAAAACGTTAAACGTTAAAAAAGTATTTAAAAATATATATAAGCATGTATATACAGAACATTCATTACGCGATTGCCGTGCGCTTCTTTTTGGGAAGAACAGTCCTGATCAGACAGAAAATAATAATACAGCATAGACGTTTTATTGAAATATATATGTATCAAGTATTCGAGTGTACGTGCAACGCATATGCAGAAGTCCGGTCGATTTGAAAATCTCCGTAATCTACTAAGTAGTTTATAGTAGTTTATAAGTAGTTTATAACCATGTGTCCTCTACTCGCTCTTCGACTATCCGAATCTAAACAAAACTTCTACTTACCGAATGTTGATAAACTGTTTTTAAAACTCACATATTCTTTGATAATCAATAACAAAAAAATGTAATTTAATTAAATGAAAGAATAAAATCAGCAATGAGTATGCTTTTTAATGATTCGGACTGCCATTCAGAAGAGGTTAAACCAATAATGTTCGTGTGACCGTTATTCTTTTACGGCCTGAATGTAAATCAAACTTGTTAAAAAAAATTCATTGGTATATTAAAGAAATAATTACTGTTTTTTTCAATTCCTTCCGTATTAGCGGGTATCGGTAAGTTTTATCGTGCCTGCACCTACCGCAAGCATGTAACATTGTAACACTTAAACTGCCTTATCTCGAACGCGTTTTCAACTCACTTTACTTACTACACCCTGCTATATTCATGCATGCTCTCTCTCTCTCTCCCTCCCTCTCTCTCTCTTTCTCGAACAAAATTTTATTGTAACGACTTTGATATGATCAAAATGATCAAAATGAAGGCTGATTTTTAGACCTGGATTGCAAAATTAAGATTTCTGGAAAAAGTCATTTTTAAACTGCAATATCATTCGGGGGAGGAAATCAAACGGTTATCTTTTTTAAACATTCCCATGATGTATTTTTGGGGAATTTTTGTACGCCCCCAAGAATTATTTTTATTTACTTTGAATATTTCTAACGTTAAAAGAAAATCAATTCTGTGTAAATAGGCGAAAGTCTATAACTTTCTAAGATAATTCATTTGGTTTGCATGGTAACATTTGATACTGTAATGGCCGAAAAATCGGAACATTCAGCTTTAAGAAATTTCTCCACTTGGTACGACATCGAAACGTTATTTCAAATCAGGCATCAAACAATGAAAGGAAATGAAAATTTTCGGCGGATCTAAATGTTAAAATATTCTTATGATAAAATGATGTATTTATGACAAATGTAGATTAATCATTTTTATCTTTACTAGATATATTCGCACTTGTGTTTTGTATCCATCTCTTTTAAACCCTTTACAGCCAAATATGTTACAATTCGTGGTCTTTTTATCCTTTTGTTGTAAACAATGCTGGAATCTTCACAATCAATGTGCTGTTGAACGGAAGGCTCGGTTAGCAATACTTACTGCATGGGCCGTCAAAAATTATTAATTTTAGTGATAGATTAAGAATTTTTTTTAGATTTCACAAAGCGTAATTTGTGAAAAAATTATACTGTTATTACTTTGAAAAAAATCATTTAAATTACAAGAAAATTTTGCTATTTCATACGTATAGAGTTTGCACAAAATGAGTTGTATGTTATTCAACCAGTGTTTGAAATTTGAGACCGTTCTTGATATATTTGAGAAAGAAATTTTAGGGGCCATCCTTTTATCTTCTTATCAGGGCCGTTTAACAAAATTTGAGTCATTTCCGAGAAATCGCGTGCACAAAAATCGTTAATAAAAGAACAAAAAGAATACAAGACACGGAAGCTCTTAACAAGGGGGGGGGGGGGGGGGGGGGGCTTGTAAATTCATATTTATTCAAGTTATTAATCATAGGCATTGAATAACTACTATTGCCTAATTGGCAAATTATTTTGTTTTGCTTTTTGACTCCATGACCTCTACAATTTTGCTGAGTTAAGCGTTAAAATTTTTTAAAAAATATATACAAGCATGTATATACAGAACATTCATTACGCGATCGCCGTGCGCTTCTTTTTGGGAAGAACAGTCCTGATCAGACAGCAAATAATAATACAGCATACAGACGTTTTATTAAAATATATATGTATCAAGTATTCGAGTGTACGTGCAACGCATATGCAGAAGTCCGGTCGATTTGAAAATCTCCGTAATCTACTAAGTAGTATTTATAATCATGTGTCCTCTACTCGCTCTTCGACTGTCCGAATCTAAACAAAACTTTTACTTACCGAATGTTAATAAACTGTTTTTAAAACTCACATATTCTTTGATAATCAATAACAAAAAAATGTAATTTAATTAAATGAAAGAATAAAATCAGCAATGGGTATGCTTTTTAATGATTCGGACTACCATTCAGAAGAGGTTAAACCAATAGTGTTCGTGTGACCATTATTCTTTTACGGCCTGAATGTAAATCAAACTTGCTAAAAATATGCATTGGTATATTAAAGAAATAATCACTGATTCCTTCAATTCCTTCCGTATTAGCGGGCATCGGTAAGTTTTATCGTGCCTGCACCTACCGCAAGCATGTAACATTGTAACACTTAAACTGCCTTATCTCGAACGCGTTTTCAACTCACTTTACTTACTATACCCTGCTAAATTCATGCATGCTCTCTCTCTCTCTCTCTCTCTCTCTCTCTCTCTCTCAGAACTCATATATAAAGACTCCTAATATTTTGTTAGCCAAATGAATTATCACAGATTACAGATACATAAGATGTTTGTGTTGGAATAATCATGTTGTTAATATCGCCTATATAGATGTGGGAAGTGTAATGCATTAAATTCTCAGCAGCAAAAATGTCAGAAATAGACTAATTTATTTTTCAACTCGTACGACTGTAAAACGTTGTATTATATTCATTTGATGGCAGTTTCTTTTAATTTTACGCACTGTGATTTAAATCAATGCTAAATCAAAAGTTTGATGCATCTTAAACCAATATAATTGAAAATAAAAACAATTCAATGAACTGTACGTGTGATAACGTAGAAACACGAGAAGCCTGTGTCTTAGACCACAGCGAATCGCTTGTCCACTAGCGCGGTATCTCTTCGGCCATGTGCGATTGATGTGTTACCTAAATGTACACCCAACGTGGTGGGTTTTAAATGACGGAATATTTTCCCAACAATAAAACTTATTTTATGACATAGACAAGATCACATAGAACACCTTTTTTCAATGACAGTCATACTATATATCGTTTTTAAATTACAAAACTAAAACATTATAACCTCGTAGGTTAAGGTATAATTTTTTTTGTTTACTCTTTAATATCGTTAACATCGGAATTCCTTGTGTTTGCAGCTAAATAAATAAACCAATGTGTGCATCACAGCAAAACGCAAATCTTGTGTATTGGATAACAGCAGACCGCTCGCTAGTCCAGCCGCGACCTATTTCTTTGGCCGCGGCCAAGGAATCGGATGCGTAATTGTTTACATACACAGCTCGGAATCCAGCTAGATTTTAAATGCGTCTCAAATGTATTGCATAGTATAAGTTCTTTTATCCTTAATGTGTTTCACTAGAAGAGAATGAGAATGTATATACACTTTCCGTATGTAAGCTGGTATACTGTCTACGGTAGCTTTATGTCAGTTATACGCATAAAGACCCCGTTTTACAAATAACAGAGGTAACATTAAATTTATGGGTTAAGAGGTTACTCTTTTCTCCTTAATTTACATTTAATATATCTTATACCATAGTTCTTTGTGTAAGCCGCTATATAAATAAACTTATGTATGCAAGACGCGAATGTTGTGTATTAGATAACCGGTGGCTGCTAGCTAGCAGCCGATCAATAATCTCTTCGGTCGCGGGTGAGGAATTGGTACGTGATTTCACATACAACACAGGCTTCTAAAAATGATTTTAAAACAAATTTTAAACATTTTTTGTAGGAGTTGTTCTGTGTTTCACTTGAATAGAATAAGAATGTATGTCCGCGACTATGTACTTTCTCTTTCTCGGCTTTGAATGATTGTCCATTACAAAAACTAAACAAAAGTGACTAATGATCCTCACGTATCACTTGTAAGAAAAACATCGATACTCACTTTTTATAATTAATTTAAGCAACATATAGGTAAGCTATTACACTTTCTGTTGTAACTTGTGTCAGTTATGCAGACAAAAACATGCACTTTTCACATGAAAACAGGTACGTGTTAACAATTAGGTCAAGCTTTTTACTCTCGTATTACGCAATACCCGAACAAAATTTTATTGTAACGACTTTGATAAGATCAAAATGAACAACTTTTTCAGCGACAGCCATCTTGAAATCCCAACCGTTTTTTAGTTATCCTGCGAAGACTTTCAAAAAACTTTGGCCCCTAATTTGAGGGGCCAGCCCCTTTTTCTTGATGTCAAACGAAAGCTCTTGGAATTATAAACTTTATTTGCTCTACATGTTTTCACAAAATATTTCTGAGAAAAGAGATAAACAAAGAAAACCACGCAAAAAAACGACGCTTTTTCAATCCCATTTTTCGAGCCCCACCGAGCTCCAGGGTTTCTTGTGCTAGGCAAATAAGAATGCTTTTGTTCAGATTAACAATCTTTTGTCTTTCATCCCTGAAAGTTTAAAATCGATATCGTTTGTAGTTTATGAGAACACTCTTGGACAAACCAACCACCTAAAAATCCTTAAAATGCCAATATCTCAAAAACGGAAATGACGTCATCAACCAAAAAAATTTCCGATAAGGTTCAGAACATAGTTAGTAAGATCTGAAAATTTCGTGCAAATCGGTCGAGCCATTTCTGAGATATCGCGTGCACAAAAAGTGGTAAGAAAAAAAAAGAAGAAGAAAAAGAAAAAGAATCCGAAGAATAACAATAAGGTCTTCCGTTGGAAACGAAAGACCTTAACTAGACACGATCTCGTTGCGAGCAACAAGTGGGTCTTCCGTTTGATTATGGATTGAAGTCGTAATTAATTCAATATTTTTAGATTTTTTCAATGGCGAACCAGGGGTGATTGTAAAGGTTAAAGAGCACAACACCTGATATTTTGTACGGTGCGACTGGATCTCATTATTAAATATGTATTATTATAATACATAAATGGAAAAATAGTATGGTTTAAGAAACAAAGTTTCGCTTGATATAAAGTTAGTTTTTATACATGTAGTTTAATGTCATTAAAGATATGGTGATTTTCATAGTAAGGAGACAAAGATCATGATACAAGTTTGTATCGAAAAAGACAACAACACATTAGAAAGATGAACGTTTATTTTTAAATTCCAGCAGTTTAACAATTGGTAAATGAGGTTTTGTAAAATGTGATGGAGAATCGCAGGATAAAGTTTAAAAGAGATTGTGATTTACAGTTACAATTAGTCTATGGGTAGATCACACACCATTGTATGATAGACTATCTCTTAAATATTATGGGCTTTCTAAATGTAAAGGGACAAATGATCATGTTTTTTTTATTTTATAATATTTCAGATAGTTTAACATACAATTCTCTTATTAAATTAAATATTTTTCATTGACAGATAAGTATTTGAATGAAATCATGTCATATGAGGGTGATTTTACCATAAATTTAATCAAAACAGTTTTCATAATTTAGGTGGAAATGATCTGAATTTTCAGTGTTTGTACATGAAAGCAAATGAAGTAAAGCAGTTTTTATTTTAGTTAAAATGCATATTTTGTGGATATGAAAAATTGTATAAAATGTATATTTAGCAACAAACTGGAATTTTTAGTCTGCAAAGCTGGGGTTTTTTATGTAACATTAAAAGAGTTGGTAAAATTTATATCAGTTTAGAAACAGAAAATATAAATCTAATAGCTACAATTTTAATAAAATATTTACAATATATCCGTGTTTGTTTTACTTTAAACAAATCTTTAGACGTAATAAAAAATCTACAAACTAAATTTTGTTTTTGCAGTCAAAGCTTATGCTAAATTGAGCCTAATTAGGATGGTCAAGTAATCCGAAATTGATAACCTATAGTCAAAAGCAATATGGTTATTTTTAAGTGCTAGATGTGACAAATTATTAAATTAATTAAATTACAAATTAAATTAAATTACAAAGCAAATGGTTGTCACAAGAGTTATTTATATTTATCCAATTGCTAATATAGTCATTTTTGTTGGTTATTGATGTGAAAATAACATTTGGTAAAAACTCTGTATTTTACAGTCAAATTCTATGCTTTTGTGTAACTTTGATTTCTTTTGTTTAATCTACTTTTATATCCTGTCAAACATCCAGGAAAAATAAAATCTACAAAACCAAATTTGGCTTTGAGTCAAACCATAGTAATTAATGGTTTGGTCTAATTTAAATCAAAACTCTCAGATCTAAAAGAAAAGTGTAGAAATCAAATCTTGTTCCAGCAAGTCAAATTTAAAATCAAGTCTAGTTTGGAAGCACAAGACATCAATAATTGACATTCTTTTGTCAAATCTAATATGGTTATATTTGGTAGAAGATCAAATGTTTGTTGTAGTTTTCATTTGTATTCTTCCAACTGTAGCTCCCAGTCACTTTCTGCAGTAACCATATTGCTGAAATGATTTGATTTTTGATCGATCATAAAAGAAATATTGTTGAATGCAGTGGTTGTAGAATAGAATTACTTATTTTGATTTATGGTTGCATAGTTCTTTTTTTTTTTTTTTTTATATATGATCATTGATCGAATGAGATGGTCTAAAACAATTTTGAGGTTAAAATTTATTTGTGATAGTTTTGACATATACTTACATTTGAACGATAGAATTTCCTTTGACATTGATTGAAACTCTCACATTGTCGATGTAATTCATTTCGGGAAAAATTCTTTTCATCAATTCTTCAGTCAAGTTATAGATGATGTCATTGATCATAATTGACATTTGATTGCTAAAAGGAAGATGAGAAATGGTATTTCTGTTTAAATGATCTACATTGAAGTTTAAGATTTTTTTAGTTCAAATCGTTCATTGTGTGGTAACAGTTGTTTTGGTCTATTTCTTTCTGAATGGTAATGTTATGATCATTTGTCACAAAACATGTAGCAGATAGTTTCTTAATTGGTTTCACCATGTGATATGTGGACAAGGGATAGAGATAAAACTTCTTAATATCTTTCTTTGAAAAGTATTTTATTTGCATATAAAACGTAAAGGTTCAAAATTGGGAAATTGATGGTCTAACAAACAAAGATAGATGTTGTCATTAGAAAGCAATATTTGCAGTTAGTGTTTGCCCCTGAATATTAATGTCTATTATTAGTTTTAGGAGAAGGAAGGGACACATGGAAATTTTGGTACTTTTTAAAACTTGTATTTTTCATGAAGGATGAGATCTGATCCCATAATACACATGAGGGACCATTTTATTTTAAATTTGGATTTGATCTGTTTGCATTTTAATCTGGGACAAAATTAAAATTTCTGAAAGTTATCTCACATATATAGACAGCCAAGAACATTTTCCAAGGGATGATTTGTCTTCTTTTGAAAATGTAAGGAGAGTTCATGGGACAAAAGGTTTTTTTTTTTTTTTTTGGGGGGGGGGGGTGAGGGGTTTATATATATTTTTAGAGGGTTATAAAAGAATAGTTTGGCTTACCTTTCAAAGGAGGCTGCTTCAATTTTGCCATGAACAGATTGTTCATGTTGCATGACCTGTAATATATTTATATATCATTATAAAGCAGTAAAATAATTTTGTGGAAAAGAGATATCAGCTTTAAATTGTTATTGATCTGTTTGGGTGGTTTGTTAATTGCAGGAAAGGGCTTTTTAAAAAATTATTTATGTTGTTCTTTAAATTTTTATTGAATTATTTGATTACTAGATGTGACAGTCATGACCCTGGTAGCAGCCAAAGTGTTACGTTTTACAAGTTCAAAGGGCATAGCTATATCAGAAATCTTCCATCCTATATATAATTTTAAACAGGAGTTTAAGAGGCATAAATGTTTAAATTCATCTGAGTGGAACTGAGCTGAAAGTTAACCTGTATTTGTTTTTGAAATTTCAATTTCATATGTACATTTGTTCAAAAGTTATATATTGAAATCTGAGAATTCCTCATTTGTTTTAAGTTTAAGAAACATTCATGTAATTTTGTCCAAAATCATAAGAATGGATCCAAATTTGTACTCAACTTTTTAAGTTGTCAAAACTTTTAAGTTTTTCCCCAATATATTTACTATATGAAATATGCACATTTATTTGTCTTTTTGCCAGGGCAAGTGATTTCCACTTTACTTTCAAAAATTTAAGATTGATGCGTGACCTGAGACTGTGATATTTACTTAATACCACAAGCAGTTCTGGTCAGGGTGAATTTTACTCAGAGATTTTGGATTGTTTCAAGATGGTGATGGAAATGAGGTTATACTTATGAAAAAGGAAAATTATATCAGAACAATGTTTCCTTCAGACTGGTTATTATGAAAGCAATGTCAAGGACAAAATCAACAGTAAATTTAAAGTGAGCACAATGTGTCGTAGGAGGGACCATATTGTAATCATAGTACTTTTAATATAGCCATCATGAATATTATGTATGATTTAATACAATTAATGTTTATTAAACAACTAATTATAACGGAAGATTTGTTTCAACTTTATCCTTTTACAACTCTGTGGCTTTACTGAAGCCATTTTTGTGGTAATTGTCTCCAATTTCCTCGGACATCTTAGTACAAAGACTTTTCTACACTCATGTTGTCTCTGATCGGTATTTATATTGAGCAGTTCAGTTTTAAGATTGGTTATAAAGTCGTTAAGTTTTTGGACAAATTATGTTTTCCCCAATTTTCAGGCCCAAAATGTCAGGTGTGCATTATACACCAGTGCGTATTATCTTTGACAAAATAGTTATATCATTTAATAGTATTTAACGGATATATAGAGGATATCTATATTGTGTTGTTTTATATTTGCTTTATCCAACGAGTTGAAATGGTGTATATATTCGCGAGGCTTGCCGAGCGAATATAACCATTTCAACGAGTTGGATAAAGCAAATATAAAATCACACAATTATAGATGTTCTATTTATCTCATACAATTTCATTTATATTATGAAGCTTTTGAGACAGCCCTTAATATGACCCGAATTGATTTTTTTCAAAGATTAAACGATGATGCAACGTTGTGTTATGCGGTTATTGTGACCTTGCGCAATACAATTTAGTACGTCATTTCGGAGATAAATATAACTGTTTTAATGTAAAGTTTCACTGAAATAAACCTTGAAATCATTTTTTATCTCTAAATAATTTTTCTTAGAGCTTAATCACTTAATTAAATGGAAATACAATGTATTGAATAATCAAGTTTGTTGACATACACAAAGTTGCGAATGCTCGTTAGTTTGAATTGACTCGAACGAGGAACAGTTGTTGATGTTTTATAAAACGAACATTAGCCTAATGATTTGAAGTTGAAAATATTGAATAAGGATGCTTACTGCTGGTGGGAGACATTATTTCGGTAAGTTCTTGACGTATAGAAACACAACCAAAGTGTTCTGTTTTCATTGCGTCGTCAGAATGAACTCCTTGATAGCTAACGTGATTTGCAGTTTAATAAACTTCACATGTATGTGTTTTCCTTCATATTTGTAATTAAAATCTTCGAAAAAATCCATTTAAATTCAATTTTTGGTAAGATATAGTTATATGGTAAATACTAGAAAGTCTTCGAAAATAGGTCACTGAAGCGTTGAAGCGAGGGGCTGTGTCAAAAATAGTTCGGACCGGAAGTATTTGATAAAGCATCACCCGTTTGATAAAGCAAAGGTTTATTACATGGGTAGTATACACCACACGTATGAGATAAAAGACAGTGATTTAATGTGATTCCAGAGAAAAATTATGTAAATGTATGGTTACATGTTCGTTAATTATCAGATTTATTTTTACAATATTCTATAGTGTGGAAATCGATTGGCCGTGATATTAAAACATTATGAAAGGTACTAACACAGGAATTAGTGAAATTTTGGACACGTGATATTATAGATGTTGGTGTATATAAAATTGAAAGTGTGATATTTTTCTAAAATATAAGTCTTTGTGAAAATTTTGATTTTGACTTTAGATTTGCATAAGAATAATTGTTGCAGTATATATGATGCGTGAAATTACTACTATGTTAAGATTTTAAGTGTGTGTAATGAATAGTTGTTGAAAATCTGTTCTTGATAGTCAGTACTCTTGTGCATGTAAATTATGGAATATCATTTTAAGGATCTGGTAGTGTTTTGTATATTTGTCTGACTTTTTTCCTGGTTTAAATAGATACCTGAAGTGTTGTGGATGTGTTGGAGTTCAATGAAACTCTTCCCATGTAGACATCCACTGTTAAGCATATGATAGTTACATCATCATTTTGGCTGGTAATTTTATTGATGTGGGAGCCCCACATTTTGACGTCGATTGATCCAGTTTGGTCTGATATGGTGATGATTCTCCGTTTTGATGTTTTAGTCTCCAAGACGTTGGTAATCTAAGAGCAAATTTAAATTCAATATCTAATAAAGATTTACATTAATGGTTTTAATAGGTAATTTTTGAGATTTCAATTATTATCGGTTTTTGAAGAATTTGTGTCAAATATACATGATGTTGTATTTGTCAACTTCTGTGCATTGTTTATTAATTATAGAGAGGGATGATTAATAAGTGTCTTTTCATGTACAGGTGACAATGATGGCTCGAACTTCGATCTCTCAAAGTTCTTGATCACTCGAAGTGAAATCATGGTCCAAATTTTTTCCCCTATATAACTAAGCAAATTTACTCTTGATCTCTCGAACTCTGATCTCTCGAAGTTCTTGATCTCTCGAATTAAAACCTGGGTCCTGTTATAGATATTTCATTGTTTTTGACTCTTGATAACTCGAAGTGGTGGCTGTGTACACACGCGACCGATCAAGCATATAATTAGCTCCGCGTAGACCTTACCTGGATGATCGAGTGAACCCCTGGGGCTAGTGTGGTAGTGTTAATTGGTTAATTACGGAAGTGACACTACCCCTTGCTTCCTTCAAAGGGTAGATAGTTAATTTGTAACTGATCTATTATTTTTAACAACTTGTGAAATTAACGGTAAATTAAACCGGTCTATTTAAACTATTCTGTGATCAAGAAAACATAAAATACTTTTAAAAAATTATGTTAACAAAACAATAAATAAACACAAAACTAATTTCTGTATTGTTGAATTTGATGTAAAGTAGCAGTAAATACAAATGAAACCATGTTAGACTATCATTCCATGTTATGATATAAACTTCTGGCTTCTATAATTTTAGAACCAACATGACGGGAACAAAAATTTCCGGATTTTTTAAAACTTTTGATCTCTGGAACTCTTGATCTCTCGAAGTTTAATCATGGTCCCCTGAAGTTCGAGTTATCGAGATTCACCTGTAGATTGTTTTGATTATTCATTTATTTTTGTTTATCAATGGAATCAAAATTTGAACTGTTGTTGAAATTTATAATTAACCTTCATAATCTTACAGGCACATGTATTGAAGCTATTTTGCTTAGTTTTTATTTCTATGAAGATTGATTTACTTAATACAACAGTTGTATTCATGTAGAGTTGAAAGTGAATTCCATATTGCAAAATATTGTAATATCATTTTCTGAGTATTGCGATATATTGTAATATATTGCAAATACATAAATTTTGATATTTTTAGAAATAAATGAATAAATCTGATTAAAATCATGGTTTTCTATTACATTGTAAAATTTTAATAAGGATCTAATGAGGGTGTGGTAAGATATAGCACATAATTTAAAATACTTATTCAATGCACGCAAATTGATGCATTCATAGTTTAGCTTGATGATGCACCTTGATATGAGCAATCAATTATGTGGTTCTACCTGATTACTTCAGTTCCCTGTTATATATGCATAGATTGCATATAACAATGTTAGATAAAATCACATTGTCCTTTTGTTTTTTCTGAAGATCAAAAATCTGCCATACAGAAGCTTTAGGTTTTGAGTTTTTACTGTTTGGTAATCATTAGCCATTTTTAACAAACAATATTTATACATGTAGAATTAAAACTGAACCAGAGAAATAAATAAATAGAAAATTAGGTAACATTTAGCAATTAGGTAATTGTATACCAGTATTTTATTTTACATTTACATGTAATATCAAGATATGTTGTCAACATGGATTAAACTGCAATTTACAGATATACTAGTAATATCGAAACCCGAGAGTTGATGTGACGTTCATGTATAAAAGGCATTGCAATGTTAGTATATGGCAAAGTGTTATGAGCAGCGAGTGATTAATTCAATTGATGCAGTTTTTATACTTTGCTAAAATTAGCATACTTGGACAATACAACACACTTTGTTCATTTGTGAAGTTGAAAATTGAAACAAAATTTTTAAGTTGTTTTAAAGCAAATTAATGTTAAACAGTAAGCATGATAAGTTCAAGTCCAAGGATTGGATTTTGTACATTAATAGTAGATCTTTTTCTGATATTTAATAACTTTTGCAAGACTTCAAAAATTTCAAAGAAGAAGAAATTAAAATAGATCAATTTATAAATAGCAAATATTGAGTTTAAATAATGGTACAATTTTCTACCAGTATTTACTTACTTTGTCTACATGGCCTTTGACAGAAGCTCTCTCTCCTTTTTGTTTTGTCTTGATTTCAGCGACTGTTAATATCTCTGGCTCAATGTGTTTTTTGATGATGTCACTTGAGACAGTTTTTTCCATAGCAGTATCCATGACCTTTTAAGGAAGTAAGATTCAATGTAGTATCCATGTGTTTTGTAATAGTTCTGTTTTAAATTTACAGGTATGTTTAATCTAGTGCAGGTTTTTGTTCACACAAGATAATGAATTTTGTGTCATCTGCACTTCATAAAGAATAACCTTAATAAATTTAGAAAGAATGGTAGGTTGCATTGATACATGTATGTCAGTATTTTTCTATTTATGAAGTTGAATATTGAATTCTTACAATTGTGGAGTCAGTGATCCTTATTGAGTGGTCATCCCTTTGACTGAATCCTCTTATAAGGAGACATTTCCCTGTGGACTTCGTAATTTTGTCTAGGTGTTTTATTGTCATGTACAGCTCATGTCTTGTGTTGAAGGCTGTTGTTGATGATAAAACATTTGTAACAGCATACTCTGTCGCATCTGTTGGGTTCTTCCTTATTTCTGGTGTCTCCATAATGTACAGTTTTTGCTGTGCAGCTTGAAACTGAAATGAAGATACACAATTCAATTATGTCAGGATGTTCATGTTGAGGGAGTATGTATGCAGTCAATTGAATGAACTTTTGTACTTGAAAATTGTTTAAAGAGTTGTCTGCCCTTTATAAAAATTAGAAAAAATCGTTTCCTCAAAATATATATGGTAAATTAAGAATTTTTTGGGCATTTTCAATGAAAGAGCGAGCAATTGTCCCCTTTTACCAAGAGATTTGTGAGAAACTTGATTGTACTAAAGAGATATAATAAAAAATACATTTTCACCATAGACTTCAATGTTTACTTCAGTATGAATAAATTTGGTAATATTCAAAAATTTAAAAAATTTCAAAGATGAATCTTAATTATTTAATTAACCCCTTAAAATCACACTATGATTATAGTGATCAAACTTGCAATCTATTAGATATGAAATATGATAGTTATGGATGGACTACCTTAAGATTTTTTTTATTTTGTAAACGATTTTTCCATTGCATGGTTTTTCACTGTGCTTTTATGACATTTTAAAATGAAGCTTTGTATGAATGTGTTATTAAGAAATAACAAAAGAAAAAGTAAAAATCGTACGCTGTTGAAAGTCTATACACAGAATAAAGCTATCATCAGAGGTATTTTTCTTAATTTTTAATTGAATCTATTATTCTAATCTAAATTTGTAATACTCCAAATATAGAGCAAAAATTGGTGCATTTTAATATTTTGAGATGGCTTACACTGAAAACCAATCCGTGGAATTTATTCTTTTAAACATAAAAGTTAGGAAATGATATTACAAATCAGATATTACAATTTGAGAGATAAAATTATTGTAATATTTTTTAATCTGCTTGGAATTTTGGAAAATGGCAATATTGCATATATATTTTTAGTAAATGTACCTGTAATTTGAGATGGCCATAAAGAGAACCAGACAATGAAGTTTCTCGAAACTTTGCTGATAAACTAGAGTTGGTGCAAATTACATATGGTTATAAAATGAAGAGCTTTGGTATTGTAGTTTTTGCGCAAGGAGATCCAAATCAGTCTCCTTAAGCAGAATTTTTTTAGTCTATTTTACTTTTGTGGTGTGGAAGTGGAGAGAGACATCGTAATCATATTTCCACATGCTCTTTACACGATGACATTTTTTATTTAATTTAAAAGCTGCATGAGTTTTCTGTATAAATTTTTATATAATCATCTTGTCAATTGATGCGTTGTTCATAATTCATTGAAATATAACTATTATTTTCAATTTATTTTCTAAAATTGCTTGAGAGATTATTGTTATAACTTTTAACCAAATCTATATTAATTTTAAACTTTGAATAGAATTTTTCTCATATTTACAATGGTCATCCCAAACGGGACTGAATTGGGTGTTTGGGATGTAATTACCCAAATGGGATATAAATTGAAACTGCAGATAT
Source organism: Magallana nippona (assembly GCA_033439105.1). Taxonomy (NCBI): domain Eukaryota; kingdom Metazoa; phylum Mollusca; class Bivalvia; order Ostreida; family Ostreidae; genus Magallana; species Magallana nippona. The sequence continues at coordinate 31,788,183 of CM065918.1, read as the reverse complement.
TAATAATTTTAGATTTTGAAATTTTTTATATAAATCAACATTAGAATACAGTGAAGTCGCCAATTCCAGATCACGTCAGACTGTTTCTTTGATATTTTACAAAGCTGTTCTATTTAAATTTTATACTATATATATATTGAAAGTACATTTTGTGAGTTATTAGGCATCCATTTTGTTTTTCAAAATAAATTCTCGGAAACAATATTTACAGAGGCATTTCAACAAGGCATGGTTTCCCCAGTTTTGAATCAATTTCTCCATTTTCGGGTCATGTGACTTCAAAGTGTCAGTAATGTCGGGTAGTCGTCTCAGAACACAATTTTTATTAATTTGCAGGATTTGAAAATGATGATTCTGATCAGAGAATGTATTTACAACTACTGATACTCAAGTAACAGGGACCAATTTCTAAATAAAAACGACAGTCGGGATTCAGAATGAAATGATCGTCATTATGTCATCATTGTGACAAAAAGAAAAATAAACTCAAAGAAAAATAACAGACAAGATAAATAAAATGACACCAGAGCTGGATGGATCATTTTATTCAATTGAATCTCTTTTTTCTCTCTTTCAGGTTATCGTAAATCCGTAGAAAAATATTTTTCAGGTATAGTGACCCGCAATTGTGGAAATTCCTTCAAATTGATTAATTAATTGCTGTACATTTATTTGAGCAGTTATCATTCTGAATAATTTCTGACATATAACTGAATGCATGTGCAATATTTTTCATCCATTAATGCCCTCCCATATCTTTTACATCAACTTTGCTGCAGCGTTTATAATGAAGGTAGCATGTCAAAGTAGTGGGAAAATCTCCCAAAAATTTCTCTGCAACTGTACTATCATAGAGATTTCTTGAGGATCAATCTTAGAAACTATTGACTTATAGAGATCTTTCTTAGCCAAGAAAAGGACAGTTTTACTGTATTTGATATGCATTAATGCGGATTTACATCAACGATTTAAAAATCAAACATACTCATTTTTGCACTTTAAATTTATGAAATATTTGTGCAAACGGGCTATTAAAGTATTGTATTTCATTTGGGCGATTGGTCCGAACTGTTTATTGAAGTACTATAGTTTCGCGATACCATACAAAATTTTCAGAAAACACTTAAAGGTATTACATATATTTATATATAGGAAACAGAGGTTAAATAAAACAATCATCTGTTAAGTGATACAAATCCATTGGTTGTGGTCAAGTGTCAAATAATGGCGTCGTTTTCAAAATTGTTCTCTCACTTGGTTCCATCACATTATTTCAATGAATATTGTTAACTTATTATTTTGACTCACCGGTAAGGGTTTATGTTTCTTGGGAGATGGAGCACCATCGCCACCGACAGCTCCTGCTAATGACATGTCTCTGTCGTTCGTCTTTTCTTTGTAAGATCTTGGCTTTAAAACGTTCTATGTAGTTCAGCGTCTGTGATAGAAGCGCGCGAAAGCAGTTTAGGCGGTGGCTCATTAAATGGTTACTGTTATTCTGAAATATCATTTGAATTTTAGTTATAAAGATATTATTATCATTGTGATAATTTATATGAGTTAGGAATATATTATCTTATGATCATTTTGATTTTATTTTAGTAAAGGCTACAGATTTCCGTATAGTATTGATAAAAAATGCATCGTAGCCAAGCAGAATTGACGTGGGGACGAAATATTTTATACACCGCCGACGATACATTGGATTAGACAATATTAAGGGGTGAACGGGATTGGTCATTTATATTTTGTGCAGGCAAATGTGGTTAATATTACTTATAATTATTAAGGAAATAGAATATAGAAATGGTGTTATTTATATAATTGAGTGTTTACAATTAAAAAGTATAATACCAACTGGTTTTTGAAAAGGCAAACAGACCGTAAACAGTTTTCACTCCATTATGGAATGTTCTATTAATGCAAGGGTACCGTAGGTTTTGAATAATCAGTTACATATAAACAAATGCAGATAGTATAATATACAAAATATCTAAAAACCCAAGTTTATGTTCTTTCCTGTCCAAAATTGATATTTTAGATGTATTATTTTACATACAGCAGATTATTTATGTCTCTGCATACAGGTAGTTGAAAAATCACCCCACCCCCTTCTTTCCAATTGTCTCCATTAACATTACATGTAGGGTATGTAAATGTACATTTGTCCTTCAAATAAGATCTGCTAGGATTACTACTTTGGATATGATTAAAAAACAACATCTTTTTACCTTTTTATGTTATATATGCATCAAAAATATAGAAACACAGATAAAATTTGAACATTTTTCATGAGATTATGATTTGTCTTCAGTTATTCTGATCTGTTTGCAATTTTATTTTAATTTATGGCAGGCATCACACTTGTAGGTCTTATTGTTTTGTCATATGGTTAAAAAAAGGAGACTATAAGCCAGAATATATAAGATGTCCACTAAATATGATTGTTTAAGCTTCTTTTTTCATGGGAACAAGAAACCATAATCATCATGATCATTATTAAATAAATAAAAATGGCACAGCTCAAATTTCGATGCCGATTTAGAGGATAACGCGATATGGTGCAAGAATGGATGACCTGCGATCGATGGACAGTGGCATTCTATATTTAGAGGTCGCGTCATCAAACATGGTGTGGCCTGGTGTACCCATAGAAGACAGTGGACCAGCCCATATTTACTGCAGTTTAAAATGAGAGAGAGAGAGAGAGAGAGAGAGAGAGAGAGAGAGAGAGAGAGAGAGAGAGATCATTCTTCTTCATACACCCCGGTTTACTTAATGTACATTATGTACAATACATAAGAAGACTTTTTAATACGTTTTACACGATTTTGTGTCAAACTATGTAAACATGTAATATGTACAAGAAAGGTTGGTTAGTCGATGTCGGGATATCGCGTCCATTATAGGCCGTCGTGTGAATAGTTAACAGAAATGTATTAATTTTAAGTTATAAAGCTTTTTAAATATTTTTTTCAACTTTACTTACTACATCCTGCTTAGTTCATGCTCTCTCTCTCTCTCTCTCTCTCTCTCTCTCTCTCTCTCATAACTCAACAAAGACTTCTAATATTTTATAAGCCAAATGAATTATAACAGATAGCAGATACATACAGTGTATGATGTGTGCGTTGGAATAATCATGTTGTGAATATCGCCTAGAAGTGGGTAGTGTACTGCAATAAATTCTAAGCAGCAAAATGTAAGAAATAGACACATGTGAATGTATTTATCTTTCAACTCGTACGGCTGTAAAACGTTGTATTATATTCATTGATGGCAGTTTTTCTTTTAAATTTTAATATGCACTATGACTTAAATCAAAGCTAAATCAAAGGTTTGATGCATCTTTAATTGAAAATAAAAACAATTTAACAAAGAATCAATGAACATTAAAATGTGCGATAACGTAGAAACACGAGAAGCCTGTGTCTTAGACTATAGCGAATCGCTTGTCCACTAGCGCAGTATCTCCTCGGCTTTGTGCGATTGATGTGTTCTATAAACGTGCACTCAACGTGGTGGGTTTTAAATGTTTGCAGTTCGATAACATTACTGAATTCTATTTTGCAACAATTAAATATTTCATGACATAAACAAGATAACAATGAACACCTTTTTTTAATAACAGTCATACTATATCTATCGTTTTTAAAATACGAGACTAAAACAGCATAACTACGTATAATCTTTTTTACTTACTCTTTAATATCGTTAAAATCGGAATTCATTGTGTTTGCAGCTAAATAAATAAACCCATGTGTGCATTACAGCAAGGCGCAAATCTTGTGTATTGGATAACAGCAGACCGCTCGCTAGTCCAGCCGCGACCTATTTCCTCGGCCGCGGCCAAGGGATCGGATACGTAATTGTTCACATACACAGCTCGGATTCCAGCTATATTTAAATGCGACTCAAATGCATTGCATAGAAACAGTTCTTTTATCCATTATGTGTTTCACTAGAATACACTTTCCGTATGTAAGCTGGTACACTGTCTACGGTAGCTTGATGTCAGTTATACGCATTATAAAGACCTCGTTTAGTTGCCAAATGAGAACAGATATATGGTACCAAGTCTAGCTTTTTACACCCATATTGTGCAATACCCGCATAAAATATTATTGTAACGTCATTAATAAGATCAAAACGAACAACTTTTCTAGCGACAGCCATGTCGAAATCTTAACCGTTTTTGAGATATAAAGCAAACACTATCAAGGGCTCTAGGTCCCTCATTTGAGGGACCAGCCCCTTTCTCTTGATGTCAAACAAAAGATCTTGTAAATAAAAATCTTTCTTCTTCTACATGTTCTAACAAAATATTTGCGAGAAAAGAGATAAAATAAGAAAACCAAGCAAAATTACAACGCCTTTTTTATCTCAATTTTCGAGCCCTACCGAGCTCTGGCGTTTCTTGTGCTAAGCAAATAGGAATACTTTTGTACAGATTAACAATCTTTTGTCTATCATCCCTGAAAGTTTGAAATCGATATCGTTTGTAGTTTATGAGAACACTCTTGGACAAACCAACCCCCTAAAAATCCTTAAAATGCCAATATCTCAAAAACGGAAATGACGTCATCAACCAAAATAATTTCCGATAAGGTTCAGAACATAGTTAGTCAGATTTGAAAATTTCGTGCAAATCGGTCCAGCCATTTCTGAGATATCGCGTGCACAAAAAGTGGTAAGAAAAAAAAAGAAGAAGAAGAAGAAAAAGAATCCGAAGAATAACAATAAGGTCTTCCGTTGGAAACGGAAGACCTTAACTAGACACGATCTCGTTGCGAGCAACGAGGAGGTCTTCCGTCCGATTTTAGAAGGTGAGATACATGTAAGATCTTGATTTTACTATAAAACAGCTGAACATAAATTGAAAATAAAGGAAAAGGGGATATTCATTCTTGATATCTAAGAGTATTTTGTTTCAGGTGTAAGAGCTTTGGTTTGAAAACTTAAGACCCATCTTGACCCCTAATTTAAGGGGCCAGTCACCTTTACTTAATATCAAATGAAAGGTCATTTAATTCTTAACAAATTTTGTTCAACAAGTGTTTAGAAATTTGGTACAAATCTTTAGATATTTGGAAAAGATTGCTTTAGGGGTTGTCCCCTTATCTCCTTTCTAGGGCCGTTTAACCAACATTTGATGGCTGCATACTATTAAGTAGAACATTTTGAGCACCTTTTCTTCTATACTGCTTGTCAAAATATTTTACCTTTTTGAGATATAGGTAATCAAAGTTTTGGAATTTTGACCCCTAAAAACCCGTAATTACGTAACACATGAGAAAATCATTATATTGTTAGGCTACATAACGGTAAGATAAACATATATGCTTCTATAACCTATTACAAAATATCCTTTTGACAAGGGCTATAGATAAAATACTTTAGAGCTCTCTAGGTCCCTAATTTGAGGGGCCAGCCCCTTGTCCTTGGTATTAAATGAAAGGTCATTTTAAACTACACACATTTTGTTCAAAAGTGTTTAGAAATTCGTTACCGTTCGTGAGATATCTGAGAGAGAACGTTTTAGGGGCCGGTCCCTTATCTCCTTATTGGGGCCGCTGAACAAAATTTTGAAGGTTGCCTATTGTTAAGTACATTATTTTGAGCATCTCTTCTTCTATACTGCATTTCAAAATATTTTTCCTTTTTTAGATACAGTTGATCAAAGTTTTGGACTTTTGACCCCTAAAAGCCCCTAATTACGTAACACAAGAGAAAATCATTATATTGTTAGGCTTCATAACGGTAAGATAAACATATTTGCTTCAATAATCAATTACAAAAAAATCCCTCAGTAAAGGGTTATAGATAAAAGACCTTAGAGCCCTCTAGGTCCCTAATTAGAGGGGCCAGCCCCTTTTTCTTGAGATCAAATGACAGGTCATTTAATTTTTAAGACATTTTGTTCAACAAGTGTTTAGAAATTTGTTACACCGTTCTTGAGATGTCTGAGAAAGAACGTTTTAGGGGCCGGTCCCTAATCTCCTTATTGGGGCCGCTGAACAAAATTTTGAAGGTTGCATATTGTTAAGTACATTATTTTGAGCATCTCTTCTTCTATACTGCATTTCAAAATATTTTTCCTTTTTGAGATACAGTTTATCAAAGTTTTGGACTTTCGACCCCTAAAAACCCCTAATTACGTAACACAAGAGAAAATCATTATACTGTGAGGTTACATTACTGTAAGATAAACATATTTGCTTCTATAATCTATTACAAAAAATCCCTCAGTAAAGGGTTATAGATAAAAGTCTTTAAAGTGCCCTAGGTCCCTAATTTGAGGGGCCAGCCCCTTTTTCTTGGTATCAAATGAAAGGTCTTGTAAATTTGAACTTTTATTGCATTACATGTTTTAACAAAATATTTTCCAAAAAAGAGATAAACAAGCAAAAGCACGAAAATTCACAATACTTTTGATATCTCATTTTTCGAGCCCTACCGAGCTTTGGCGCTTTTAGTGCTAGACATATAAAACAACAACCATGCAAAACTTCAATCTTTTCTCTACCAACCGTAGATTTTTGAGCTCAATATCTCTTATATTTTAAGAGAACGTCCGCAGACAAAATACCCATATAAAAATTGGAAAAATCTCAATATCTCAAAAACGGATGTGACGTCATCAATGCAACAAATTTCCTATCAGGTTCAGACCAATATCTATCAGATCTGAAAATTTGATGGAGATCGGTCGAGCCGTTTCTGAGAAATCGCGTGCACAAAAATGGGAAGAAAAAAAAAGAATAATAACTAGACATGATCTCGTTGCGAGCAACGAGGAGGTCTTCCGTCCGATTTATGACATCGTTGACTTTGATTATCGACAACAAAACATGATCTGAAAAAAGATGTGGAGTACTAATGCTTTTCTGTATCGTTTTTATAAGTTCTCTTACGTTTCTTTTTTAAATACTTGCATTTCTTCCAATTGAGATAGAAAATGTTGAACTTTTTACCTCTGGCCCCTACAAACCCTAATTAGGTGTTGCACGAAAAAAACATTATATTATGAGGATATATAAACGTATTATACTTAATTTTGCTTTTATAACCTATTACAAAATATCTATCAGTAAACGACTATAGATAAAATACTTAGAGCCCACCTGCATCCCTGATTTGAGGGGCCAGTCCCTTTTTCATTATATCAAATGAAAGGTCATTTAATTTTAAACACATTTTGCTCAACAAGTATATAGAAATTCATTACCATTCTTGAGATATATTTGAAAGAACATTTAAGGGGCCGATCCTTTTTCTCCTTAAAAGGGCCGTTTAACGCAACTATGAAGGTTGCATATTGTCTAGTACATCATTTTATGAATCTTCTCTTCTGTACTGCATTTCAGAATAGTTTTCCTTTCTGAGATATGGGTGATCAAACGTTTGGACTTTTGACCCCTAAAAACCCTTTATTACGTAACGCATGATAAAATCATTACATTTCTTGGATCAGTAACTGTAAGATAAACATATTTGCTTCTATAACCTTTCACAAAATATCTCTCAGTAAAGGGCTATAGATAAAAATCTTTAGAGCTCTCTGGTCCCCTAAATTTAGGGGCCAGCCCCTTTTTCTTGATATCAAATTAAAGTTCATTAAATTCTAAACACATTTTGTTCAACAAGTGTTTAAAAATTCGTTACCGTGTTTGAGATATATGGATAGAACATATTAGGGGCCAATCCGTTTTCTCCTTATAGGGGCCATTTAACAAAATTTTGAAAGTTGCATATTGTTCAGTACATCATTTTGAGCATCTTTTGTTCTATACTGCATTTCAAAATATGTTTCCTTTCTGAGATATGGGTGATCAAACTTTTGGACTTTTGACCCCTAAAAACCCCTAATTATGTAACACGTAATGAAATCATTACATTGCTTCGATACATAACTGTAAGATAAACATATTTGCTTTTATAACATTTCACAAAATATCTCTCAGTAAAGGGCTATAGATAAAAATCTTTAGAGCCCTCTGGTCCCCTTATTTGTGGGGTCAGCCCCTTTTTCTTGATATCAAATGAAAGGTCATTTAATTTTAAACACATTATGTTCAACAAGTGTTTAAAAATTCCTTACCGTGTTTGAGATATATGGAAAGAACATATTAGGGGCCGATCCCTTTTCTCCTTATAGGGGCCATTTAACGAAATTTTGAAAATTGCATATTGTTCATTACATCATTTTGACCATCTTTTGTTCTATACTGCATTTCAAAATAGTTTTCCTTTCTGAGATATGGGTGATCAAACTTTTGGACTTTTGATCCCTAAAAATCCTTTATTACGTAACGCACGATAAAATCATTACATTTCTTGGATCAATAACTGTAAGATAAACATATTTGCTTCTATAACCTTTCATTACATGTCTTCACAAAATATTTTTCAGAAAAGAGATAAACACAGAAAACCAGGAAAAATTACAACGTTTTTTTAATCTCAATTTTCGGGTCCAGGGGAGCTTCGGCGCCTTTTATGCCAGATCAAAATGAAAATAAAATTACAAATCTACAATCTTTTGTCTACTATCCCTGAAAGTTTGAACTCAATATCTTTTATCGTTTAGGAGAAGTTCCGCGGACAAGCCACCCCTCTAAAAATCGCTAAAATGTCAATATCTCAAAAACGGAAATGACGTCATCAATATAATAAAAAACCTATCAGGATTAAATAATTTTCTATCAGATCTGAAAGTTTCGTGAAAATCGGTCGAGCCTTTTCTGAGAAATCGCGTGCACAAAATTTGTAAGAAAAAAAAGAAAAATAATAATAATAATAATAGGGAAAAAGAAACCGAACGAAAACAATAAGGTCTTCCGTTGGAAACGGAAGACCTTAATAATAGGGAAAAAGAAACCGAACGAAAAACAATAAGGTCTTCCGTTGGAAACGGAAGACCTTAATAATAGGGAAAAAGAAACAATAGAATAATAGTAGGGTCTTCCACTGAAGACGGAAGACCCTAATAACTAGATCGTTCTCGTTGCGAGCAACGAGTGGGTCTTCCGTCCGATTTTTTAATAGATGAGATAAGACCCATCATTTTAAACATAAAATTATAAATCTAAGCAAAAATTTAGTGGAAATTTTTTTTTCTGCACTGGGGGCTTGAACCCGGGTCGCCTGGGCACATGTCCATGACTCTAACGACTGAGCTAGTCGGAATATCGCTTCAGGACTTTGATGCTTAATATCTCGAGAATGCGTTAATCGATTTTAAAACAAATTACATATTCTGAATCAGTAAAAGGGTCACCATCAACCCTACAGAAAAATATCAAAAAAGAAAAAAGTTGAAAAAATCGATTTTTTGTCTTTCCTTCCGGTGACGACCGGAAGTGACGGACGTTAATCATTCAACTTAAGTGCACCCTTCCAAAGGTAGATCTATCATCGCTGAAAATTTCAAGTTTCTATCTTTAACCATTCTCTAAATATTTGCTGGACAAAATGAGTTTTTGAAAAAAGTAAATTGAACGACGTTGACGAACGGAAGTCACGTCATATGCAGAAAGATACGTATCTATAGCTGTAAATACTGACTTCTATCTGTGAAATTTTCTTGAAAATCTATCGAACTGTTTTTGAGATATTGGGTTTTGAAAAATTTTGTGTAAGAAAATAAAGAAGAAAAATAATAGGTCAAAAGAAACCTAACGAAAACAATAAGGTCTTCCGTTTGAAACGGAAGACCTTAATAATAGTGAAAAATAGAGAAAAAGAAACCTAACGAAAACAATAGGGTCTTCCGTTGAAAACGGAAGACCCTAATAAGCGTACATAACTCATACTGCTCGGACAATGACTTTGAAACTTTTTTTTTCAATCACTATACATTATGAGAACTAGAACCTAAGAGTTTACTGTGTATGGCCTGCACAGTAAAAACACGGTATTGTAAAATGAATGTCCACACAGGTGAGACCTCTACAGCAAAGTACTTGAACTGGTAAGAGGTCTGTGGCTTATATAGGGGTTGAAGGGATAGCAAGGATGAAAGAGAAATATGTGCTCAGCTTTAATATAGCCATATAGCTTAATTTAGCCATTATGGTTTTATTTAATCATGTCATAATTTGATTTAGCTGTTTTATTAGAAAAGACTATTTATGATTTGAGCTTTATATGGCACCCTAAAACAAAGATCATCATTTTACTGTAATTCTTTGTTTTCTTTGTACAGATATACCAGTACATTGCAGTTTTTTTTCATAATTTTCATTTTGATTCAAGTGCCCACAATTTAGAAATATGACATCATAAAGATAACCTTTTTCCATCATTTTCGCATTTTAGCATAAATCGGCTTGTTTAAAGATGTTTTTATACCCCTGCAAACAAAGTTGGAGGGTTTATTGGAATCACCATGTCCATCCGTCCATCTGTCTGTCTGTCTGTGCAATTGTGTCCTGTCTATTTTTTAAATGTTTCTTATGGAGAATCATTGGAAGTTCTTACTTCACACAAAGATTGCTTATAACCAGAGGGTGTGTCATGATTTGGACCCAAGGTCATTTGGGCAAGTTCTAGGTAATTGGAAGGAAAAGTGCAAAATTTGTGTCCAGTCTATATCTTTCTTATGGAGAAACATTGTATGTTCTTCCTTCACACAAAGATTGCTTATGACCTTAGGGTGTGTCATGATTCTGACCCAAGGTCATTTGGGCACTGTTCAATGGTCACTGGAAGGAAAAGTGCAAAATTTGTGTCCTGTCTATTATAGATGTTTCTTGTAGAGAATCATTGGAAGTTCTTACTTTACACAAAGATTGCTTAAGACCTGAGGATGTGTCATGATTTTGTCCCAAGGTCATTTGGGCAAGGTAAATTTCACTGAAAGGAAAAGTGCAAGATTTGTAATGGAATATGATTAGAAGCTAAGATTTGACCCAAAGATTGGTTGTGACCTGTAAATATGTCCTGATCATGAGCTTTGGTCATTTTTGCAAGTTCAATGTTACTATAAGAAAATGGTGCATCCATTATTTTCCAATAGAGAAAAACCGGCACTTGAGTTATTATATTTTCTTAGCGGTGAGTATCATTTGTGAGCTTGCTTACAGTACCTCTAGTTCTTTCAGAAGACATTGAGCGCATACTAGAACAAACAAAATATTTTCATCAGATATGTATCTATCCTTTAAGACTAATAAGTGACAAAAAAAATTGTCCTTGTTCAAAGTGTTGCTCTATATTTCCAATTCGAAAAGAATAGAAAAATATTCATTTTTTTGACTGATTAATTATAAAAATAGCCTCACTTCTGACGTTATACACTGCCAGTGAGTGTAAATAAATAAATAGGAGAAAATTATATCTTATATCAACTCTTCTAGAAAAATAACATAACAATTTTAAATTAATGTACCTGAAACATTTTAAAAATGGCAAATTATGGGGGGCAAATTTGATTCATATCAGATATAGTTCTTTAAAATTAATTAAACTTCAATGGATAAAACGCTTAAAATTGCTGAACACCTTGTGTTAAATTGAGGCAAGAATAAGTACATGTATGATAAATTCTTATAATTGTTGTAAACGATTGACAAGCAGTAATTTAATTGTATCTTGTTCACAGAGGTGAGGGTAAATATTTATTGTGTAGATCTTTGTCTGTTGTTACTGTTATACCCAATAAGCTTAATTAGGGCCCCACTCTACAGGTGCCCAATAGTGTTCAGTCTGTCTGATTGTAAGTAAACATGTGCAGTGGCCTTGAATCTAGTTTCTCTGTCAGACCTCTCCTTTTCACGGCCCCATTTTTCTGCTCTTGGCCCTATTTACATATACTACACCCACAGAGTGCTTGTTGGATAAAGGATGTACAATGATCATAAACTAAATTTTTAAGTAAGGTCAAAGTAAAACAAAGTCCTCTCAATTGCTTTTCATCCTATTGTCCTTTATTAAAGTGGGGCCCTGAATTGGCCCCTATGATTTATTAAATGAAATTTCTAAAAGCTAATTACAAATCAACATAACACCCGAAATCATATTCTAAGAAGTCTAATTCATAAAATGTAATAACTGGTTAATGTTTTAGGTGCAGGTCCTGTATCTAAGTTATTGCTTGTCCTATCTTCACCAAACTTGCATGGATGATGCATCTGGACCTCCTTCTGGACTTGAAAGACTTGGATGCTGAATCTGGGCCATGAATTTAAAGAATTTCAGATGCTGGATTAAGGTTTTTGGAGCAGGTTAAAGTTTTTGGTGCAGGTGCCCTTTGATAGCAATTTCTAAGTTATTATTGGTCCTAACTTCACCAAACTTGCATAGATGATGCGTCTTAAGATACTGATGCACCTGACAGGCTTGAATGCTGAATCTGAGCCATAAGTTTCGGATGCTGGCGGAGGTTAAGGTTTTAAGAGCTGGTTAAAGTTTTTGGAGCAGGTGCCCTTTGATGATTATACACGCACTTTCTAAAGGAAGTTCAGGTATATTGTTGTTACCATGTTCCGTCCATCTGTCCGTCCATCCTTCTGTCCGTCTGTCACGTTTTACTTTCTCAAACTGCTCTTGCATCTTATAAACCAGCAAACTGAACTCTTAGAGTATGATTTAGGGTGTCATGTTGTTTTGTAAAAAGGTTTCAAAAATTCTCTGGTAGTCCTTGGGGTCAAGTAATTGGTAAAAAATGACGTTTTTTAACAAAAAAACCTTCTTCTTCGAACTCCTTTTACATTTTCAACAGTAGAAAAATCATCTCTTGGAATATGTTTTGGGATGTCTTATAGATGCGCAATAAGGTTTCGGAAATTTCAATTTTGTCCTGGGGGTCATTAAATGGCTGAAAAAATGACTTCTTTTTTTACAAAAAGTCTGGTTTCAAAAAACGTCAATTTTTTTTTGCAGAAGCCAAATGATCTTCTAGAATATGATTCGGGGTGTCATGTTCATGTGTAATCATGTTTCAGAATTTTTGTTTTTATCACGGGGGTCTGTGGTAAAAAAAAAATATGGTTCTCAGAACTCTTCTTACAATTTATGCAGTAGCTATGTCATCTCGAGAGATATGATAGGGGCTGTCCTATAGGTGTGCAATAAGGTTTTAAAAATTTAAATTTCATCCACGGAGTCAAAAAGTAGCAGAAAACTGACGTTTATCACTCCTAAAAAACCTACTTCCCAGAACTCCTCTCATGATTTAATGAATAGCCATACCATATCTTGGGGTATGATAGGGGCTGTCCTTTAGTTGTGCATTAAGGTTTTAAAAATTTAAATTTCATCCAGGGAGTCAAATAGTAGCAGAAAATCGACGTTTATCATTCCTGAAAAAAAACCTACTTCCCAGATTTCCTCTCATGATTTAATGAATAGCCACATCATCTATAGGGATATAGCAGGGGCTGAGCCATAGATATGCAATAAGGTTTTAGAAATATAAATTTGATTCTGAGGTCAATACTCTCTGCAAAATGATGTTCCGTCCCATAAAAAAACCCTTTTTTTGGACCTCCTCTTATATCTTGTGATTAAAATAATGTACCATGAGATGCATAAGGAGGAAGAATATATAAAATTATGCTTTAGGGGTGGGGATCACAAGCATTTTTTTCAAGTTATTTGATCATTTCTGATTTTGGGAGGGTGGGGTGGGGTTAAGGTGACCCCTAGTGGGGATTTTGATGATTTTGAGGATATTTTAAAAATATTCAACTATACATGTTTTCGGGGGGAGGGGGGGGGGGGGGGTACATACCACGTATCTCTTGACAAAAAAGAAAATCATTAACTCTTTTTTTATTACTGGTGTATGATGATTGGGTAGATGGTATAATGGAAAAAAAAAGCTGCAGCATGCTTTCATTCTCACTTGAAATGTATATCTAATCCACACATCCTGTGGATGGGGAACGGTTAAGGCCCCTTCCCCTTCCTCCCTATTATAACTCATATAAACATGATATTTAACACCCAAATTTAATACAAAATAGGGTCAACATGGAGTCAACTCAAAAGTGTAAGTCTCACAAATGAAAAAATAAAAAAATTCTGCAATTAAATAACAGAGACTATAGATAAGCTTATTTAGATAAAGATGATGATACAGTATGCTGGCAAAGGGAGATCACATTTTAGAAAGTGAAAGTAAAACTTAACTGTTTTGTATACCGGTGTCTCATAATATTGCGCTTCTACATGTATTATACTTACCTATATTGGTCAACATCATAATGATAATCCAATTAGTACAACATGAATTCCTTTAGTTGATCACCACAAAAGAAACGTTTGTGTTAATTAATCCTATTCTGCATATCGAAAACACATATGCATGTACACCATGTGAAACTCAACAAACCAAAGAGCTGGGTAAAACTAGTACCCGCTAATGCAACCTGTAGACCTCTGTTGTGTACGTAACTTCAGACAAAGATCATTTAATTGTAACATATTGCATGTATTTTCATAACTTTATTCTTTAAAACCCCTTGCACAATTTTATTAGGTAATTAACCATGTAAAGCACAATTTTCAGCTTTAAGGTGGTATGGGACACCCACATATTGTGATGTACTCCTTATTGAACGAAACAAATAAAGTATAAAATATAATATTTTCCCCCAAAATAATGTTACCTAACAGCATAGTGCAATTGGTTAGAGCGTTAACAATGTGTCTGTAAGTAGAGAGTTTGAATCCTGCTTATCTTATTTTTACCTTAAGTTTCCAAAAATTTTAAAAACTTATTTTTTTGGCCAAAAATTCATTTGTAAAAATTTTTAATTCTAAAATGGTGAAAGTAATTTAATTAGAACTACATATAATATAAATAACGCACTTTTATCCACATAAATATTGACATGTGTTTGATATCACCTTTTAAAATCGTTAAAGCAGTCGTGCAGTGAAAATCATTGCGCAATATGACATTTGTTTTGCACTGTTTACAATATTCTTTTTTGCAATTACATGTACAGGCTTTCATTGTTATCTGATTTTTATTTATCCATGGGTAGTGGAATTTTTAATTTTTTTTTTTTGGGGGGGGGGGGGTCTGGATTTCTCACCCCCACCCTTTCTCTAAATCCACACACACGATGATGTTGGCACATAAAAGCATAATATATAAAGCAGGCAACTGCCAGGGGGGTAGGGGGGTGAGTGGGCATAATTTAATTTTGTTTCTAATAATTATATAGACCATACTCTCTATGACATGAAATGTTTAGATTATTGATTAATTTAAAAATTCACATGCAAACAGTTCAACCCCAAATTGTACATAAAGGCAATATGTGTATTATAAGATGTGAACTCATCATTTATGAAAATTATAATTTTTAAAAAGTACCAGAAATTGCATGTGGCCTTCTTTTTGACTAAAACTGGTACAAGAGAGTGTTATTTAGAGGCAAACACTTATTGCGGGTTTTACTGTCTAATGACAGCAGCTAGTTATAAAATCCCTAATTACGTAACAAAGGAGTAAATAACTGTCATGTATAGGTCAACAACGTTATGTCGAACATAATTGCTTCTATAACGTATTACAAAATATTTCACACTTAAAAGTTATCATTAAAAGAGGTTAGAGCCCTCTCAGCCCCTAGTTTGAAGGGCCAGCCCCTTTTTATTGATGTTATAAGAAAGTTCTTGTCAATTCAAACACATTTTGTTCAGCAAGTGTTTAGTAATTATATACTGTTCTCGAGATATTTAAAAAGAGGTCATTTTAGGGGCCGACCCTGTTACTCCTTTTAGGGACCGCATAACAAAGAAATGATGATTGCATTTCGTTAGGCTCAATATTTTGAGCATCTTTTGTTCGATATTGTTTACAAAATTTTCCTCCATTTTGAGATATTGAAGATCAAAATTTCGGACTTTTGGCCCCTCAAAATCCCTAATTACGTAAGATAGAAGTTAAAGGTTGCCATGTATAGGTCAACAACGTTATGACGAATATATTTGCTTCTATAATGTATTACAAAAGAATTCCCTCTTAAAAGTTATCATGTAAAGACTTTAGAGCCCTCTCGGTCCCTTATTTAAAGGGCCAGCCCCTTTTCTTGATGTTATAAGAAAGCTCTTGACATTTCAAACACATTTGGTTCAACAAGTGTTTAGAAATTATGTACCGTTCTCGAGATATATGAGAAGGATTGTTTTTGAGACCGACCCTGTAACTCCTTTTAGGGACTGCATAACAAAGAAATTATGGTTGCATATTGTACGGCATATTATTTTGAGCATCTTCTGTTCAATATTGCTTTACAAAATTTTCTTCCATTTTGAGATATTGAAGATCAAATTTTCGGACTTCTGGCCCCTTAAAATCCCTAATTACGTAACAAAGAAGTTAAAGGTTGCCATGTTTGGGTCAACAACGTTATGATGAATATAATTGCTTCTATAACGTATTACAAAATATTTCACAGTTAAAAGTTATCATTTAAAGACTTTAGAGCCCTCTCGGCCCCTAATTTGAAGGGCCAGCCCCTTTTTCTTGATGTTATAAGAAAGCTCTTGACATTTCAAACACATTTGGTTCAACAAGTATTTAGAAGTTATGTACCGTTCTCGAGATATCTGGAAAAGATCATTTTAGGGGTCGACCCTGTAACTCCTTTTAGGGACCGGATGTTTTACCAAAATACTATCGAGAAAAAAGTTATTGAAAGAAAACCACGAAAATTCATGACACTTTTTTAACCGTAATTTTCGAGCTCGTGCGAGCTTCTGCAATTTTGGCCACAGGAATATATATATACCACATGTCAGATCTACAACATTTTTTCTACAATCCCTGAAATTTTGAACTCTTAAATCTCTTAAATCTTAAATCGTTTAGGAGTTTACCCCTGGACAAACAGACTCTCTGAAAATCGTTAAATTTTATCTCAAAACCGGAAGTGACGTTATTGTTAAAAAAATTTCCAATAAGGTTCAGATCATTATCGATCAGATCTGAAAGTTCATGTAAATCGCTCGAGTAGTTTTAGAGTAGTTTTAGAGAAATCGAA
Source organism: Magallana nippona (assembly GCA_033439105.1). Taxonomy (NCBI): domain Eukaryota; kingdom Metazoa; phylum Mollusca; class Bivalvia; order Ostreida; family Ostreidae; genus Magallana; species Magallana nippona. The sequence continues at coordinate 31,771,180 of CM065918.1, read as the reverse complement.
ACAATAGAATAACAAGAGGGTTTTCGGTTAGAAACGGAAGACCCTAATAATAATAATAATAATAATAATAATAGGGAATAAGAAATCTAAGAAAAACAATAAGGTCTTCCGTTGGAAACGGAAGACCTTAATTATGAGCTGACAATTTCGGTCGGGCGTGATCAAATCTATCATAAAACCGTTCGAACTTTATTGGATTTGATCACGCCCCGACTGAAATTATCACCTCATAATACTAGAATAATGATTCATTATTCCTTAAATATCACAGGTATAATAACCTTATTTTACTTGTAACTGTTTAATTTGTTCAAACTACAGCAACAATGTTAGATAAAATATGGTTTAAAGTATAACAACAAAGTGCAAATGTTTACTAGATATAGCTCACTTTATTGTTTTCGTATTTGAGTAATTACATAACATAATTCAGACTTTGCTGACCAAATTGTAAACCATAGTGAGCAATCTAGCAAGTTATTGGGTATTGAACTGTACCTCACCGAAAACATAAATAATAAGGTGGACAGACCTCTAATTGCTCAAGGACAATTAGTCTACTAGTTATTCTTAATACATTGATGGACAGCAAGATCCTTTGTACAACTTTCACTTGTACACTGCTTTTAAACCACAAAGGTGGATTTGTTAAAATCTTTGTAAAGAAGAAGCTCATGTCTTGGCGATTTCAAAGTTCAAATCTAATCAGGTTCAAATTCCTGAATTTTAGAAATTATTTTTGCGGAATATTAATTAATTTACGCTAATAAGTAAAGAAAAAGTCCTGATTGGCATAATTCAGTTATGTACAATGTTTATAATATCTAAAACAATTGACAGTTCAGTAAGGCATTTCTAATAGTCAACCAAAATTTGAGTGTCAGTCGTCGAGTTATAAGCGAAATACAGAGCTCACAATTCTTTGTTATGTAAACAAAGCTCATGTCATGTTTTTGTTTACATTTTGAGATTTGAAAAGAAAAATCCAGGTTTAGATCTAAGATGAATGTTACTAATGCTAGGAACTGTTTATATATGTTCAAATGAATTAGCAGATAGAGAAAACGAGCTTGGAAAAGAACTTTTACCGGAACCATTGTAAACAACAAAATGGCACGAGCCTGTGTACATACCAAAAAATGGTGAGCTCTCTATCTTGCTTTGGACTCTGACTGACACTCAAATTTTGGTTGATCATTAAAAATGCATTACTAAATCATTGCAAACAATAAAAATCAAAAAATAAAATTTAAGGAGACTGGGTGGTCAACAGATCATCGATCAGATCTACCTTAAATTTTTAAATATAATTTGTTTAGCTCTAAACTATTATTTTTTGAAGGAAAATTCCATATATTTTAGCTTTTAAATATAAGCATTTTTTCTATAACATTATACAGAGTTCTTCAATCTAAAGGAGACCAATACAGTCTAAAAATGGCCACGACCATCCAGCCCTCTTAAGTGCAGGTATTTTTACTGTCTAATGACAGCATTTAACTATGAACTGTTTGTATAATTACCTTTTTAGATACTTTTGCATTACAGAAAGATGGCTGGAGCGTTTGCATGAAATGTGAAGCATATAGACCACCAAGGGCACATCACTGTCGAATCTGCAGAAGATGTGTCAAAAAAATGGACCATCATTGTCCATGGTACGTAGCAATGATAGTCCTTAATTGTTTTATGTGTTTATTTTTTAGAAACTTCATATTTATGCTTGAAAATATATTTGATAGGATAAACAATTGTGTTGGAGAACTTAACCAGAAGTATTTTGTCCAGTTTTTATTTTACATTGGTAAGTTTACTTATCATTATTAGATACATAGATAGTCATGGGAAGTATTTTTTAAAATCTATGTTAATACAGGATTTATTTTTATTGGTGATTTACCATCCATATCAGTTTTAGTCAAAAAGAAGGTCACATGCAATTTTCGGTACTTTTTAAAGATTATAATTTTCATAAAGGATGTGATGCCATCCCATAATACTCATGAGCGGCCCTTATGTACAATTTGGGGTTGAACTGTTTGGATAAGAATTTAAAATTTATCAATAATCTTAACATTTCATGTCATAGAAAGTAATGTCTTTATCATTACAGACAAGCTTAAATTATAAATTCATATCTACTCGTTAATAAAAATGATTTTTTCTCTACAAAGATTTTAGCACTATATTTTTAGTCGCGGAAGAGAACTAAATAGCATGTTAATATGACTGTTCCATATATGTTTCATATCCCTGACTAAGAGCGTATATAAAGGATTTAAAGCGACGAAACACAAATAATCCATACAAATTAACATCAATATGAATATAAATATAAGCATTGAATTGTTATTTTTGGATGTCGTTGGTCCTATAACAAACCAAGGCGGTGCAGACAAATCATACCACGCTGACGCGCGGTATTCAATTTGGCTGCACTAACATGTTATAAAATACTATTTATTCTATTGGTAATTCGGTACGATCTCTTCGTGATGGTTGATTAATCAACGTGTTTTGTTAAGAGCATTTTCAGTCTAAACGGAGATTTTTTTCGCTGCTAGAAGTATATAGGTATATATATGATGAAAAATAAATTGTGCTCTTTCTTTGTTTTAGTGCATTTTCCCTTGTTTTAATTGTTTACACTTTTCTATTTTCTAACAGTATCTGAGAGCCAAGCTTCGAGTTATAAGCAAGATACAGAGCTTTGCGCACAATGCTATGTTTGTACACAGAGCTGAGGTCATGCTTTAGTTCGTTTATATCTTAAATTGCTGAATAGGAAATATCAAGTTTAAAAATCTTAAGTTGAATGTAATAAACTCATGTGAACAAAAACATGACTCAAACCAAACTCTGTATCTTGCTTATAATTGATTTGATTTGAATATATTCTGTTATGCAAATAAATTACATAATTTGCTTAGAATTATAAGATTGACGGTGAAATTTTGGTTGATCATTAGAAATTTGTTGCTAAAGGGATGGTATGCTGTAACTACTTTCTGGTGCCCCTTCTTATACGATGAATAATATAAAATCTATACCAATTTTGATAGTTTTTCAAACACAAGTAAATAAAAACGACGTCTTTTAAACAGTTTCCATAGTTCTGACACATTATTATTATGAAGATAAAAACATTATCGTTTTTCTTAAAAAATTATTGCAGCGAAAAATCGTCTTTGTTTTTAGCATTTTTTTTGTTTTTTAATAAAGATAAAAATAATGGGTGGGCCTTAAAATTAGTACAATAGAGCGATACGCCTGTCAATACATTGATTAGAAATATAGCTCTTTAACATATCATGTGACAACATTTTTCAGTTAAGTTTATTCATCAGTCAAATGAGTAAGGTTATGAAACATTATACAAAATGAATTCACGCCAGGTAAACGACAATCGTTTATAATGAAGAAGACCATTGGAAATTTTGAATGTTTTTAATTTGAGAATTGAGCGCATTGAGGTACAATTTTCTTCTTTCACGTATAGGAATTTAAAAATAAAATATAATTACCAGTAAGTAGTTGAGGGAGAAAATGTACCTTTATGCTCTCATGTATTTTGATCGCTTTATAAAGTGGTTGGGGGGGGGGGGGGGGGGGGGGGACTTAAATAAAGGGAACTGGAAGTTAACCATGAACCTCTACCGAAAATTTAGTTATATAGGTTGCATATCATCTTATTTTCGGTAAATACATGGTATAATTCCATGAAGGTAAATATGTCAAAGATTAAGTATGTGAAAAAATATATAAGTTTTTTGTTCATCTACCGAGGGACCATATGGCACAATATCTTTTGAACGCCCATATAAAGCCAGTGTTGCTCAGGTGAGCGATATGGCCCATGGGCCTCTTGTTTAACGCTATCGTAACGTTTTTAAAAATCTTTACATACTAATATTTTCATGCAATAAAACATGATAAGTATTACGAAAAAATTAGGCAATACTTACAACTTTAGTCAAATTACTCTGACAAAATATAACAAGAATTGTATTAGAAGACCAATAAATGTAATTTAATTGACATTTCCAAACAATGATATGTTTCCTGAATCTGTTGAAAATTCATCGGCTTATTGTCTTCTCTTTCCTTTTTCTGAAACAAATACATAGCATTAGTACATGTGGTCATACTATTGGTACGTCAACTACAGCTATGACGACAAACATTTGTTATATCAGTACATGTGCATGTACATTCCTTCAGTTAAATTGTTAGGTTGGTTAGAGGCAAATCACAAAACATCCTGATCCAGAACCTCTCATTTATGGTCTCAAAGGGTACAATTTTCTTCAAGACCCTGGGAACAACAGTTGATTAATAAGAAAAATTAAGTAATTAGTAAACTATCAATGTTTAAATAACAATATGAAATGTTAAGAATGAACATGTTAAGCATCAAGTACTGTGGTTTCATCAATACTTCTTGAACAACAATTAATTTTGTGAATTTCATTGTTGAGTTGATCGAACCTAAATATTCACCAGTCGCACCTGTTTTCAGAAGCTACTTGTGGGACAGTGACAAACTGGTTGCTTAAGACAGGTGGCCTTTAATTTAGGTTTCAAATTATTGAAGAAAAAGCATTGAGTATATATTCATTTTGGCTCCATTTTATAGATCTTTTAATAACACTTGTAATGGCAGCGTACACGCGGAGATGGTGAATGCACAGCTCAGGTTGCTGAATTAACCGTTTATATTCATTTTAAATGGCCATTTTGATTCATTTTATCTATCAACGATTTAGAGCAAAATACTCTCTGCTAAATACGCCCAAACACTTATTTTCAATTGTTTAAATGCGGTAAACAAATAGAAGTACCATTTCTGTAGAAAGGCTATGTACTAGCTGAACTAAGATAGCCAATGTTTTACCTGTTAAAAAAGTGCAAAAAAAAACATTGGGTGTATAATATGCAGAGAATTTAGACCAGTTGCACATTCATTCAACGGATTTTTTTGGCTTCTGTTACTCTAACCAGTAATGCATCCCTTTTTCACAAAGAAAGGACTATATTTGGTATGGTCAAATCTCTGCCCCCAATTTTAACCGATTTTTAAATAGTATCGTATCAAAAATCAAATCTTCAAAAATCATTGTACAGAGGATGCCTATCAAGTTTGTTAAAATCATGATCCATGGGGGTAGGGTTGGGCCACAATTGGGTGGGGGGGGGGTGTCAATATATTACATAGGAATATATAGGGAAAATCTTCTAAAACACAGATTGTCTAGAAAAGGTCTAACTTTAGTCAATTCAGTCTTCAAATAGTCTAGATTAACATTTGTCAAAATCATATTCAGGAGTAGAGTTGGGTCACATATTGGGGGGGGGGGGGGGGGGTGTTCCAATTTTACAAGGAAAACATTTAAATTGTTCACAAAAACTCAAATGGTTTTTATATATGGTTTTACTTATATGCAAGCATTTTGACATATTGTTGATTTTTAAAATTGTTTAGACACTGGTCCCTGGACAATTCTTGGACCTCAAAAGGGGTTCAAAGTTTGATGTAGGTTTATAATCCATATATAAACAGTTGTTTAAAGCAATATAAGCTGCCAAAATTGCAATTTTTTACAAAGGCATTAAAAGTGCTGAAATGAATGTTGATATGATTTTTAAAAGAACTGCATCGATTATCCACTCTTAATGTATCGCTAACACGCCTTTATTTGATGAAAAATGTGTTCCCCGATATTCCGTTCACGCATTACAATGGCAGCAAAATAATCCTCGGCGACCATCCCGAAGATAACCGATGTCTTTACGAATGATTCTGATGCTGATCGGGGTGTATCCGGGTCATAAAAGAAGGATGGCGAGGTGAGACAAAATTCTATTTACTAATTATTTTGCCATTTTTAACGATGTTATATGTATTTTTACGTTATTAAATTTTAGGGATCGCTCGAAACATTAATCAGGACTGTTCTTAGACTTCTATTGCTATGAAATATTATAGAACTTACGGCCATTTCAGTGTGGGGCTCCAATAGGGAAGATAACTTTGAACCCGATTTGCCATTTGTCAAAAACCAATAATGAACGTGTAATATTCTATCAGATAATATTTGTACATATTAGGCCTAATATTTAATTTTATTCTTTTATATGCGATAGAAATTAAACTTTGCAATTGAAATAAAATGTAAAACAACTTTGTAGACAAATGTGTACGTTTTTTACGTGTTGAAAATAATTCAGATGCATATAACGTTAGGGTTCTGAGCAATCAAACTACTTTTTAAAAATACACATGTATAGCATTTGGAGAAAAGAAAAGTCTGACAATTTTTGCTTTGTAATTTTTTAAAATTAGGCCTATGTGTTACGTGAACTACGTAAATTGTGAAAATTGAATCAACATTTTTTGTTGGTTTGAGTTATTATATAGATACACATCATATCAATGGCCTTTTATTGCATGTACATTGTAATTATATTTTTGAAAAAAAATTAGAGTACAAACCAGTTAGTAATTGTTAGATTTCAGATAGTAGCAGCAGTATTACACCAGATGAAGAGAGACCGATTCGCGGTAGGGTTACCAACAGAAGACGGGGGAGAGGAAGGGCAAGAGGAAGCACAGGAAGGGCTAGAGGTGGTAGAAGCAGAGGTCGAGGTAGAAGACCAGTACAAGACTTGGATCAACCAGTCAGAGCTGAAGTTGCTCGAGCCGAAAGAGATCAACAAATGCAGGTAAATTCATACATACCTTAGTTTTGAATTTTAGAATTGTTCAAGAACTTGCATGCATATCATTGTATAATTATGGATTTCAAAATTCAAATTCAATTACTCCTTTGAATATATACTTTTACTGATATTTTATTTTCTAAAAAACCCAATAGTCTATATAAATCATCTTCCAATATTTTGGTTTCATCTGAAATTTATATCAAAGAGCAGTTGCGTTTTTTATTCTATTGTCCAGCTTACATTAGAGTTTACATATTTTGCATTGCAACATTTTGTTTTTTAGGAAAGGATTAAAGGCTTATCTTTGGATAGCATGAGAATTGCGATGTTGAATGCCTACTATCAACAGCCTAGTTTATTTTTCGGATTTTAGAAGCAACTAATCATCCCTCTAATCTACATGAAAGTCCAATTTGACCTTCCCCACAGGACATACCATCTTGGTGTCGCTGCACCAACTTTAGGGAAATGCCAAGTGAACTGGAAAAAAGGTGTTGCAACCAGATTCCACGGAATTGTCACTCAAGATTGCCTGTAAGTTGCAGCCTTTGTACTTCAAAACTTGTACTTGAATTTGCAGTTAATTGTCTCTTCTATAAGACTCATCAGTTTATTACGTGTATTTATCTAGATATTCTGATGACTATTTCCTATTTTTTTCAGCAACTGTGACAAGAGAAAGCTAATTAATTTCTTTTTAATTTAGGATTTTCAAAACGTGGTGTTAGACCCCTTGGTTCTGGAGGTTGCAATGAGATACCGGAATGATATTCTGGCTCAACCTCCTGACCTTGACTACAACAGGTGTCACAGACATACAGCATATCGACAATACATTCTGTTGATCCACGGGTACCTTGGAGTTGGAAACAGACAAGTGATGCCAAGCTGCTGCGTTTGGGTAATCCGAGACAGATACCCAGACCCATCAGGACAATATGTGGGATTTGTTCAAGGACGATTTGGTTAAAAAGGAGAAATACATTTTAAAACAGTTGCTTCTTTATTAGTTAATGTCATTGCCAATCATAGTCTATTGTCTTGTCCAGGTCTTCCCTGTTAAATCTAGAGATCTTCTCAGCCATTAGATCTTGCGTTGGGGGAGGAGGAATAGGAGCAATGGTTGCTGATAGTCTCCTAGGATCAGATGCATCTAAAATCATATTCCTGTTCATGCCAATTTCATCAGAAAGCCTTTTCATTAGAATTTCCCTCAGTAAATCCGAAATATAAGGATACTTTTTATGGCGTCGAGGAAGCTCGAAAGCCTTCTAGGGATCGTACGGCCGGAAGTTGCCAAATTTTAATTTAGGAGCTGAACAACTCATGCTATCAATAAATCCGCGGAAATGAGTGCAAAGTTTTCTTTTGTGTTTGAAGAATAAAATATGACATACTTCCATTTAGAGCAGAACTGTACGTCAATATAACAAGTTGGCAGATAAAAAATAGTTGATGTCTTTGATAATATTCATATGTTCAATAATATTTTATTGTAAAATACTTTTCTGGGTTTCAGCGGATGAATACACTTGCACCGAGACGCATGCGATAGTTAGGCCTATATACACAATTTGTTTGTGAAATATACCTGCCTGCAAAACAGATTATTTTGTATCCATATGAATGTTGACAATGCATAAATGTTTAATCTTATAGAAACATATCTTCCTACATCGAGCGATAAGTATATCTACTGCCAAAAGTAATTTTAAACCAACTAATTTCACTTTTAATTTGTGAATGTAAACAATGTGAATGGGTGCTTTCTTTTATCTACCCCTGATCGTTTCGGTCCGTGTCATTTGGAGTATTTGAACCCATATGATATTTAAATCAATTGATAATAAGAGACAGAGTTTTTATCAGCAATATACAATATATAGAATTAAATACAATCATACTTTTAATACTAATTAATTCTATTTGAATAGAAATAAAAATATCTACAATTTTTTTAACTCCTAAGATATATCTAACTGAAGATTTTTAACTAACATTCAAAACTTTTTATGAAATAGGTGAGTCAATTTGTAATGAATTGTAATTCAATTAATTATGTGATAAAAACATAATTTTTATTTATTTGAAAGTAGTCGACTAATGTATTTGTCTTTATATTTGTTTTTAAGAAGTAAGTATAATTGATACTAATTTTTAAATGAAATGTCAATAACCAAATTGGAATGATTTCTGAAAATAAAAAATCACCCTTCATTTTGATATTTTTTTTAATTTTAGTCGACTGCATAAAATCCATATTAAATTTTATTTTTGTTAAATTGACCGCCCGACTCAATTTTCATAAAAATTAATCTCCAGCAAAACAATAAGAAAAGTTGGTCTCATGTTAATGTACATACATTACTTAGAGTTACAGAATCATAATTTGTTTTAAGGATTTTTTTTAATCTAAAGTACCTAAATGTACATCTGATCAATGAAGGAGAACCATAAATAACACAAATAACAAAATATTATATGCATTTTTGTTTAGTGGAGATTATTTTGACTTTTAAAAAAAATTATTCAGGTTTTTACTCTTCAAATTAACTTCAACTCGACGCTTATGGCCCTTCAGGCCTTTAATTTTGTGCCTTAACCTCATTCACGGTCGATCGCTGTAGTACCTTTGAAGTCTAAAATTGAATAAAAGCCTCCATTAATAAAACTTTAAAAATTTCACTAGCACGTAATTCAATAATTTATTTTTAAAATCCATAATTTTGAATGCGTATAACAGAATGCATGGACTTCATTCTCACCGTTTACTCCCATCTTTATTCACCACCACTTCCCTTTCGCAGCGTGCATTATGATCAATTGCTGCTAACTCATTTCTGGCATTGTGTGTTAGTGGACCATAAGAGTGGCGTTTAGAGGCATATTTCAGTATGACGTTCTGGAAGTTCTCCAATTCGGCTGTGCTCCTGAAGCGTGCATAGAGATAGAAATGACAATCAAAAACACATTATACGAAACAGAAATACTGGTAAAATGAAAACAATAAATTACTAGCAACATAATCCTGTGAAAAGCCTTTCAAATAGATACTTATGCAATTTGAGAAATTTAAATTTGTGAAGATGAAATAAAATTGACCCCAAACAAATGAACATGTGAGGGTCATGAAACACCTTTTCATTACTAGGTACCAAATATGAGCTAGCCTCTAGTGTCAATAGATAAAAAGGCTAGACTTATGATGTGTTCTTGACTTTGGAACAAATGAATTAACAATATGCTCTGACTTAGAGGGTATTGGTCACATAACTGATAAATGTAAAGCACATAAATTAAAACCATATTTTATTCTTATTTTATGTTCCATTTAGGCATTACTTCTATATAAAATCAGTCTCTATCTTGAAGTCATTGTTACATACAACAAAAATCAAGTTTCTTATCATTTTGAAACCGTAAAGAAGCTCTCTTGATCAGTTAAAATAATAACCAGTTAGGATCAGACAGGTAACATTTGGATAAGTAAAATGTTAATTATTAAACTCACCCAATATTACTAATTCTTTATCTTCGAACTCTAGTAAAACGATGTCCTTGGATTGAGCCCAAAAACTATCAATGGATGGCACAAAGTATGTCCTCTGTATCCTTAGGTATGATGAATTGCATAAAATAGGCAATTTGATAAACTTGGCAAAGTCGGAAATTTTCTGGCAATTGTTACCCGAAAGCAAGATTCCTGCAGCAAATACATGTACCAAGTCACAACTGTGCAGTCTTTTATTTAAGATGGGCTTTAAACACCACTTATGGACAAGATGATCACTTTGGCAAACCTGGAAAAGTTAAACTATGTGACCTAGTGTGTATGTGTTACTTAAGAAATAAACAGCAATTTAAAAAGTTCACTGGGGTATGAACTTGGTTGGTCACGTGATCAAATCCTGTGAAGCCCGAAGGGCTTCTCAGAAGATTTGATCACATACCAACCAAGTTCATATCCCGATGAACTTTTTAACATGCAAATAATGCATCAAACGTAAATATTAGTAATAAACAGCAATTTAAAAAGTTCACTGGGGTATGAACTTGGTTGGTCACGTGATCAAATCCTGTGAAGCCCGAAGGCCTTCTCAGAAGATTTGATCACATACCAAGGAAGTTCATATCCCGATAAACTTTTTAACATTGCTATTTATTACTAATATTTATGTTTGATGCATTATTTAATATATATAGTCTAGCTGTCCTAGACATGTAATGTTCAAAGCCCATGCAATGACCAACACCAATTTGTCAACATTTTTTTTTGCTAAAACGAATTTTAGATGACAAGTAATAAAAGAAATTCATTATGTGAAGTCAATGGCAAAAAAGCAACTGTAAATTACCTAAAGGTCAAATCAAAACTTGGCTCGTAGTCTGCATCAGAATAATTTTCGTCATCTTCTGATTCATGATTACCCTCAGAAATGGTAAGGCTGTACAAAATACAAAAAATGATGGTTACCGTTATGAAAAAAGCCTGATTAAATAAACTATGCCCTATCATCTTTGTTCCTCATTAAAAAATAAATGTGGCAGTTATTTAGGAACTACCAAAACAATCAAGACACCTAAATTTTATCCAGCATATATATATTTATATAGCATCTTTTCCAAATTCATTCATAAAAATGTTTGAAATCAAACAAAAGGTAAAACAATCAATATGGATATAAAAAGCTGCTTTGTGTATTTTCCATCAAAGACTCTCCTTTTTTACTTATTTCTTCTATCCCAGACATATGGGTCTCATCCCCGAAAATTTTAATTTATATGATTCTGAAATGATCACAGTAGTTAGAATTCATATAAGTGCTATGATCAATAAAACTGAAGTGCTAAATAAGGATGTAATTTTTTAAATTTTCATTTTAAAAGTTCAAATAATGCATTAATTTTTTATGAATGGCAATTCACACCATATCTGTACAGATTATAAGTAAACTGTCATTTCCCTCCTACCTGATTTGAGTATGACATATTTTAGGACTTGCACAGGGTTTCTTCCAAGTTTACTTTCTGATGATGATATTTCAGACACACAAGATAAATGGAGAGGCTTAATTGTAGATTTCATTGGCCCAGGGGTTGATGTTACCAAGTGGTTAGAAGTCTTCCCAGAAATTTCATGTGTAGGTGCAGGGCTGGTTGGTTGTTCAAACCGTTGTAAAAATGAACAGTAAAATTTGACATTTATAAAATATTCAAACCCTTTTTTTCTTCATAAACTGAAAAGTCAACACTGCCTATATTCAATCTTTTTTTTAAAATCATACTATCATGATAATTTTTCTGAGTTATGCTATTAGTTCTGTGTAATATAGTAATTTAAACAACAACAAAAACTTCGTTTCAATTTACATGTATATCAATTATGGTGTATTGTTTGTATTCATACGTAATATAAAATTATGAGAACGGATTAGTTTTCATTTCTATAAGTTTATTTAAAAATTCGTTTCCTCGTGTTTTAAAAACAATGTTACATGTGCTGATTGATAACCAAATCCTCTGGATATAGCAAAGTATGGCAATGTTCCGTTTACTTCTGTTCACAATTGAGAAATTATCCCTCCGAGGGCCTCATAGTTTAAAGATTGTACTGCACCCAAAAATCACAACGAAGAATTCTACAGGGTTTATTGTTAACGTCTGGACTTGAAATATTAATTCACTTTCTGTTACGAAATACGATTAAGATGGAAATAATGACAAAATATCAGTGTAAACAAGACAACGATCACACTTACTTATCAAGCAGTATCTTTGCCACTTCAGCATTAGATTGAAGACTGATTCCATCCAGTGATCATACTGGTTACCGATGTAAATTCTATTCTTATTATTTTTTGCATTTATTTCAGTCCGTCATCTTTTTCTTCCCGAATCAGTCAAAGTCGGCTTTCTCCCTCGCTTCAAACCTGTCGTGTCCGACATCTTTTGTGTTTACCGGAAATCTTGTGCTTGCGCATTTGATTTGCCGAATGAGTTCAACTCAAAGGTCATTGCATACGGAAATAATGTCGGTGAAATTAAGGTACAGGAAGACCTAATTTCATATTGTCTAGAAATTTTTACTTTTAATGCAAAAAATACACCATATCATAAGTTTAATCGATAAGATCATGTATAAGAAATATATTCTACCAAATTCTCGATTAAATTTTAGGGACACCAGAATAATAATTTTGGCAGCTTGTATTGCTTTAAGGCTTATTATCTTCTCAAGAACTGCAATGCTCAATATGTGATATGACTGTAAAATCATCCTGTTACAATGGGGCTCAACGATAAACTTAAGAATATGCAGGGGAATTTCTTATTATACAGGATCTATTATACGACATTCAGATATCTTGTGTATGACTCTATAAAGCTGATTTTATTATGTCTGTTGTTGCTCAGGTGAGCGATGTGGCCCATGTTATATTAACCAAAGAGTCCCATCCAAGGTATGACTATGTGCCTGCGTTGTATGATGAACCCGTCCTTCACTTTTCGCTATGACGTTAATTAGTGAAACCGCGTTCTTGGTTACCCCTTTCTGGACAGTTCTATTCCATTCTCTCTCGAGAGGTCGCGCTTCGCTAGCTTCTATCTATCATAACTAAAACCATGCATTCATGAAACGAATTGCCTTATTTCATTTATTCAACATTTGTCAAATCTTAACTTCTATGTATAATCCAAGTAAGTTCCTTATAACTTTATTCATTGTTTACGTAATCATTCAATATTATTTAATTGCAAGTTTATATTTTGATGCTAACTCCCACTGACTTGGATCCGCCAAAGCGTGTCCACCACTTTACTCTCATTTTTGCTATTTCGGGTTTGTTTATCGAAACTGAAAGTAGGATTTTAATTTATTGTATAATAATTACTTATCAGGTAAAATTCAACTATACCTTAAGGACTTCATATAACACTTGTTGAAATACCAAAGGTGTAAGCAGTTACTCTGGTGCAGGCATTTTTAAGTTTATTGGCAAAAAGTCTTAATTTATAAGTATAGATTTTACGGTGTGTCAACCCGAATCGTTAGAATGTTTTATCGTTAAAATGACAGATGTCCTACGGACCTGAATCATTTTCCCGTGGATCTACATTTTGCAGCAAGATTTTTGTGAGGAAAAAACTAGCACTATTACAGTCTGTTCAACTCATGCGATATTCCACATGGTGCATTATGAATGGTAACATAAACTATATTTTTTTACTAAACAGTTTCTGACAGATGTCTTCTCAATAAACTGAATAACGTTATTCGATGAGCGAAGAACAACCTCTGACTATAAACTATATGCGCCATTCCCTGCTTTTAAAGAACCTTTTTGGGTTTTTTCACCAATATCATTTACACATGTACCCGTTTGTTCTCCAATAAACACTGTAATTTTTAACTTGCTAGCACAATTTTGTTATAAGTTTTCTTTTTCCAAAATTTGTTTCCATGTGTAAGATTCATGTTCTCAACATGCATTTGATAAATGGGCGGTCTACGAAATGCGCCAATCAGAATCTTTGTTACGAATCGCAATCGAAATACAAACCGATTCGAATTGAGGTCCTAGTTAAGCGTACGTTTTATCCTTCTGTATTCGAAATTGTCACCACTCAACACATCGCTATATCGGCCGAAGTGTATACATACATGCTAGATTTGCGATAAAATTAGATGATGTTTAGGTCAAACATGTTCCAATATCACTGTCCTGGCCAATTTTCTGCATATCTCACAAACACTCCATATATATCCAAATATTATATAAGACAATAATTTTCGTCCTTTTCATTGGCTGAAAGTACATCACGTGACATTCATCCTTTTCCGATATCAACGCGTAAGCGTGTCCGCTGAATATGATATCGCACGGCTCGGCAGTATCAACAAAAATAGGTATTGTAAAGACATTGTACCAAAGGGAATTTTTAACTACAGAATATCAAAAATAGTATTTTGCGAAATATTCTTCTATCTTATTCCCTTTATGTATACTGGTACTGTACCAGTTATCGGCTTAGACCAGTTATCGGCTAAACTGAGAGTTCGGGTTTATAGCACGCGACTATCCGGGATTTTTTAATTCAGTCGTCTGTTTCGAATAAAGAAAAGTAAGTTTGCTTGAAAACTTTCTTGAATATGATTTAACCATGAGCTTAAACGATCATTGTTTACCGCTGATTTACATCTTTGCACTTACAGTAGTTGGGGAAGTGACATAATAAGTTAAAAATAGAATATGACCTCTTTGTGATACGTTATTATAATAACCTTCTTTGATATGACATATAATATCAATACATATAACATGTAGAAGCAAAAGGAATTCATTAAATTCTGACAGATTCGTAGCGCAGTTGAACGCCTGATTCACAATATTATGTATTGAATAGTCTACGATTTTGTGTATTACTGTATGATAACTAACGAATGATTTTATGAGTTTTGTTTATGTATCATAACCCCTACGACCTTTAGTCTGACCCCAAAAGGGGCATAATTCAAATTACATTATGCAGAGTATTAAATCAACATATACAGGGATTTTACTATGTTATTATCGCGAAGCCGATAACGGGTACAGTAAATAGTAATACTCGGCAAATTCAGGGCATGCTAAAAAGCACAAAAACAAGATGTTTTGAGTTCTTGATAATGATATAATCTAACAGATGGATAAACAAGGAAATCACCATGTGTCCTCGGTCGATATTACTTGACATGGGTCCATATAACCACATATCGACCTACAATGAAGTCCATAATTGTATAATATTGATTACTTATGCTTATAATTATAAAAATATCATACGTACAGTATTGTATTACAAATGGATAACTTCCTAACTTCATTAAAAGATATTTATTTCAAACTCCTTTTGTATTTCACAGATGTATTAAACAGATTTTTAAGTAAAGAAAAAACAGGGTAACCAAGATTCACATTTGAATGACAAAAAACATTTAGGCTTTTTCATATTCTATATTATATGCAGCTGCAGGTCTGTATCTCCCGGTCTGAAAAACATTCGGATGGACGACCTGGAGGTACAGTTCCTCCCATAGTAAATTTCTGCAATTTACGGCGCACAAAATATTGCGCTAGTTTTGGACTGATTAACCTTATTTTTACGCAAATTCTGTGGAAAAAAATTAGTACCATAAAATTCTTTAGTCAATTTTCTATTGATATTGATACTTTACTTGCCTCAAACCTTCTCTTAAGCACGCTAATTGACCTCTGAAATTGAAGTATGTTAAATTCAGGTCGAGATCGAAATTCGCCATTTTACATGTAAACAAACTGCATCACTTCACTTTACTGTGCTGGCGATGGTGTTTAAAAGAATATTAAAGGCAAGTAAAGTGATAACTGTAGTTAAATGTTCGAGGAATTTTTTGGAATCAAATATTTGTATAAAATGTGTTTGGCAATAAGGTTAATCAGTCCATAACTAGTGCAATTTTTTGTGCGCCGTAAATTGCAGTTTTTATACTTTAGGCACTGTAGCTCACAGGTCGTCCATCCGAATTTTTTCAGACCGGAAGCTACAGACCTGCAGCTACAGTATATTATATGAAGTATGACTATTTGTAAAGAAGTTTTTTCTTATCACCTTGCAGAAAATATCAGTTTTGTTTTTAAAAATTGAATAAAACTGCTTAATTTCAACTAATATTCTAACTATTTAAAGGTATATAGTTTATGCCGTTTTAAAGGCATTTTTGCGATGTTGAAAACTAGACCCAAATTTTGTCAGCATGACTAGATGTATGAAAAAAAAGTTTCTAGAACATTTTGCAATTGTTTGAAAACTATTAACGAGGTACTAGCTATACTATAAAAATGAATAACGGCGATTTACCTATGCATATTCATGAACGATTAACGCTTAAGGTGGATTTGCGCATGTTATTCAGAAAAGCAGCTTGCAGAGCGAAGAAATACGACAGGTTTGTTTACAGCGGTTTGAATTCATATCAACAGGTTTGTGTGCTTTAAACAGAAAAAATAGCAGAGATTGTCATCTGCTTTTCATGAGGATGGTTGCGCAGCGGTGTCGATGTCAATCGATTAGAGCTCTTTTGCAATATTAATTGACCATCATTTTCATACATTTGACAACATATATTATTATGAAAGAGAACATCAAAATTATCCCTTTTGGGACCCCTCGACTCCAAACATATACAATTTATAGATTTTAAGTAATCGAGTGAAAGCTATACAAGTTTTATCATATTCAGACACTGAATATCGTACCATAGACATAAGCTTCTTTTACTTTATGAGTAAATACATGTATCTTATTAAACAAAGAAAACACACCGCTGTGTGACCCACCTGTCTATAGTAAGAAGCCGACAAGCTCATAGTTAAACATGACGTTTCTAATACGTGTCCACCACTCAAAGTGGTTTCCAATATAGATTCTCATTTTACAACATTCTCTGTCAAACTTGTTTTTCTTTCTTTTCTCTCCGAACGCGTTCTTCCACTGCCAACGGACCGACCAGGTTTTCGTGTTGACATCTTGTGTACGTTCTAATATTAGCTTGTCACATCACGTGCTTATGAATATTTTAAAGTTGGGCGTTTACTGACCGACCCGGTCAGTAAATTAATTAATTAGAATTTATATTTATTACTTTTAAATGCATTTGATTTAGACTGTATATTTTGCAGAAAGTATATAACTTTGTAGCTTAATTGAAAAACGCAAACATTTCTTTCTTTTAAAATTTCCATTTCAAACGGCATATATACCTTTAAGGAGGCTGGGTGGTCAACAAATTACCCATCAGAAATACCTTTAACTTTTACATATACTTTTTTTAGCCATACACTTAATTATTTAAAGATGAATTACAATTAACTTTCAAATGAATTGTTTCCTTTTTTAAATTCAGGACTTTTCTTCTCAAGAAGATTTATATAGTCTTAAAATGGCTACGATCACCCATTCCTCCTAAATCAACTTCAGCTCGACACCTTTTAGGGATTTCAGGCTTTGATTCCTAATTGCATGTCAGTCAGTGTACTGAAATTATACATGAGATTGTACAAACACAAAATATGCAAAATGATACTAAAAACACATAGAAACTTAACTTCTGCAATTATGTTGCTACAAAATTTAAGTTATAAAAGAAAATGAAAACATTCGTCCAAATTTCCTTTGTTTCAATGTAAATCTACCTTTATCATTGCATATCTTTCTCAAATAAAAATCATGGATATCAATATTTGTTTATAGTATTGTTATTGTGTGTTTTTAAACAATATTTGACTTCAGATATTGAACTCTGTAAGAATATTTTCTTGAAAACGGAAACCTTGAGTAAAGGTAATCCTTAGGAAAAGTTGTATGGAAATATTATTTACAATGTAAAATTTTCATCACTTTCATTTATGTGGCACAAACATTCATGTTTCAATTATTTTAGTTACTTTAATTTGGGAGATTCACATATGCTCCATTAGGAATGAGTATAATGTGGGGATATTATATCCCATTATAAGATAACTTCTTGTTGGGATTACTAATAAACTAACAGTCCCTATAGTTTAGATGATTGTCTTTAAGCAACATAATATGATAAAGTTAATCAATAAAGACAAAGTTGCAGCTGCGTGTTTTTGCGTAACAGATATTTATTCACAAGATGCACAGAATTTTCATTTTTACATTCTTTTGTTGTTGTTTTTGGAACTGAGAGCAACAACAATACCAATGACCTTATTATAAGGTGAAGACGTCAAAACATAACGTCACAAACATTGATTTTTCTGAACCATCGAACTTATTCGTTCGAGGCTATTATCATTTCTATTGTCGAGGACATAAACTTTCTGTATGTTGTTAAATTGAAGAAAGAAATATAATGAAATAATGTTATTAATGTCCACCACAACTATAGAAATATAGTTGGCAATCATTCGACGCATTTCATCGTATGACATTGCATCAATCTTATTCAAGTTGAAACAATGCACTTTGGTAAGGTGCACATATATGTGGAATTGGATCAGACTTTGGCATAGTAGACCGTAGTACTTTGGTTTCAGTAGATTTTTGGAATGAACCATCAAACTTGACATCGATACAGATGCAACAAACCATAGAACTTGCAAACCATAATATCAGACTTTTGAGTCCTTTACGCCCTCGCTTTAAAATATTGAAATACAATGGCATGTCCTAATACAATATTATGGATATTTAAGAGACAAATCAAATTAATAATTTACTTTCTTGTATATTCTTGTTAGGTTTATCAAGTGTTTATGCAACAACTCTGGTGATAGCAACTTGGATTATAGATCCAGGAATCAGAGACAAACACTCTAAATTGTAAGTATATGTACAGTTGATCTATATATATAGCTAAATCGTGTGTCCGTCTTAAGGCACTCCCTCAATCTTATTTTATTTTGAACCCATTTTAAGCTCAACAAGACAAAAAAAAGGAGAGCTATTATGCTATATTTTGGTATAGGCGGTGGCGTCGGCGTCGGCGATTAAAGTTTTTTCTGGTCTTAAATTCATCAGACTTGAGTAAATGTGCATCTGGGCATACTTATGACTTGTCCTGGATGCTGAATCTGAGCCTTAAAAGTTTAGATGCTGGAAGAAGTTAACGTTTTTCGAGCAGGTGCCCTTTGATCCTGATATCTTAGTTATTACTAGTTTTTTTCTTCGCCAAACTTTAATAGATAGTGCATCTTGTGATACTTATGCACTTGACAGGGTTGAATGCTGAATCTGAGCCATAGGTTACAGATGATAAAGGTTAAGGTTTTTGTAGTAGGTTAAAATTTATTAAGCAGGTGCCCTTTGATGACCAGTCTGTTATTATCGGTTCTATCTTTACAAAACTTGGATGGTGCATCTTGTGATATTGATGTATTTGACAGGCGTAGATGCTAAATCTAAGTAAAAGCTTTCGGATGCTGGAGGAAGTTAAGGTTTTTGAAACAGGTTTAAGTTTTTGGTGCAGTTCATATATCTAGATAAATAAAGATGCTAACTTATTCAAATTATAAATCACAGAGCTAGCTTCAATTACAAAGAGTGATCTTGATTATCCAGGTGCTCAATCAGGTCTAAGATTTTAGAACAACTTAATTTGTTAAGGGTCTTGGAGCTGTTTACATAATGAAGTAAATACTGGTCATACCATATTAAGATGGTCACAATTAATATATCGATTGATATTTAATAAAGGATTTAGATATTAAGACTTTCAGAAAATCCGATGTTTTCTTTTAGAATCAAAACATATAACCAGCAAAAGTAGAAAAAAGAACGTAAGGTCACTTGTAAATATTTGTTAGCAATTCATGTATAAATTAATGTATAGATGGTATGTATAAATTTGATACATGTACATCTTTTATACATTTATACATTTATTTTATATTTTCACTGTGATGTCTTTTCACAATATAATATAAATGTTTTATCCCCTTCCTTATTTTTATACCCCTGCTCCGAAGGAGAAGGAGGTATACTGTTTTACCCTTGTCTGTCTGTCCGTCCGTCTGTCTGTCTGTCTGTCTGTCTGTCTGTCTGTACATCCGTCCTTCCTTCTGTCTATCCGTAACAAAAATTTCTGTTGCATTTTTCTCAGCAACTATTCATCGCAGATGCTTGAAATTTGTACAAATCTGACGTCAACTTCCTGTTAAATGACGTCTTTGTTTATGTTGAGCCTAAATTTTCAATTTATTTCGAAACAAATTTTCGTCAAAGATTTCTAAGCAACTATTTATCGCAGATGCTTGAAATTTTAACACACTATTTGTTTCGGCATGCCATATCGAGGGATTTATTTTTGTACCAATAGGATGCCAACTTCCTTTCAAATGTTGACTTTGCTTATTTTGCATATTCAAATCAGAGCAGGGGTATTACTAGTGAGCATTGACTCACAGATATCTTATTTTCTTTTATCTAAACAATGTAGTAAAACTCAATCTAGGTGTGTTACTTTATATAATTTAACCCGTAAGAGAGCTAGCTTCCATCAACCTATTTAATTTCAATGGCAAGTAGAATAATTTTTAAAATCAAGATCTATTAAATGATTCCAAAGTGTCTTAATGGTGCTAGAACCATAATGATGTCATAATTGATTTGATGAATCTTTTTCCCATACTTTAGATCTAGCATTAAAGGATATATGTACAAAATTAAACAATTTCATGACATGCTAGTACATTAAATCATGGGAAAAGTAATCCCGATACCTATTGTCAATTTAACATCATTTTTAAGAAGAGGTCAATAAATTGTGAAATGCTGTTTTTGGAGGGACTTTCTAGTTATAATTCATTAGTCAAAATTGAATAAATCTCCGATATTTGTTACTCATTTCCTTATATTTCATAGAGAATGACAGCTTTAAACATGATTTTTCATTGTGAAGACCAATAATTGAAGCCCCGATAAACCCTATCAAACAAAGCTATTATTATGAAGCCTCGCTGAAAGAATCAATATCTTGAATTTCATCAAAATTCGAGTGTCAGTCGTAGAGTCATAAGCAAGACTGAGAGTTCACAATTCTTTGGTATGTAAACAAGGCTCGTGCCATGTTGTTGTTTACATTGGTTCAATATACCGGTGAAAATTCTTCTTCAAGCTCATTTTTTATATACTAGATGATATCCCGTGCAAGCGCATGAATATCAAACAATTCTTCATGTACATGCATGGCATTTATTTTTTTTGTTGCATCTGACTGGAAAAAAATTACAAAATATTTTATTTTATTTCAAACCAGGGAATGGGTGTAAAGTGCATTGTATCTCTTTTCTAAATTTTCTTCTTTAAGCCAAAACTCACTATAACTATTATCACTGTCCCAAATAAGATTTTCAGATATAAGCCTGCCCCCCCCCCCCCCTCCCCCCCCCCTTAGGATATACGTACATATTTATTTGCATATCTTAAACCAAAGTCGTCAAATCCAAGGTACTGCCCGATGATTAACTCGCCCTACACTTTCCGCCATGGCGTCATTTAGTCAACCAGCGTTCTTGGTTACCCCGTTTTGGAAAGTTCTATCCATCAAAACTTAAATCGCGCTTTCAAGAAACGAATTGGCACATTTTATCTATACTTATAAATTAAGACATTTTGCCAGTAAACTACAAAATGTTTGCACCAGAATAACTGCTTACACCTTTGGTATTTCAACATGAATTGGATGATGTCCGTTAAGTATAATTGAATTTTACCACAAACCTACTTTCATTTTCGTTAAACCAGCCCGATGTAGCAAAAATGAGAGTAAGGTGTTTTAAAACATTGTGAAATATTATACATAACATGTATGACTAGCATCATTTTCTCTAAAAATATGAATAAAAAACATGTTCATGATAGATTCACACTATTGCCATAACTGGGTTATTAATACTTTCCATTGCATTAATAAATTCAATGCCCACATTTTTTTTTCAATGTTACCAAAATGAATTAAAATGAAATTAAACAGAAAATTGGGGAGGGGAGAAATTGAATAGTAACAACTTGAGTACTATTAAGAGATAACTAGTTTCTGACAGTGCTATGTCTGTTCTTAAAGTTGTTTGATTCAATTTCCAATGTGTTTATAACAGTTTTGCGTATATTTAAACCAACTGTAAATGATTAACATATATTTTATCCGGAATTATATCGGATTATTATCGAGTTGTTTTGAGTACACTATGTCACTTCCGCCCAATGATGACGCACTTTTGATGGGAGCTACAAACAGACAGATTTGAGAATTCAGAGATTTATACATCATTTGATGTTTTACAGCGGGATAATTCTAAAAGAGATAGGGTACAATAGAAATTAAAAGCCATTCAGGAAGTATGGGACTCACATTTTGAGTCTACCTCGGGGTCATACTAAAACACGCCTGCCGACGCCTGCCTGGGAAAACACGCCTGCCGAGAAAATCTAGACGACTGCCATTTATCTGATGGATTATTTTAATTTTTTCTTTGATATTTTATTTTACTGAACTTAATTAATGATCATAGAAATAAAAAGTTGAGTTTATATTAATTATTTAGCTCAAAATTAGCAAAAATTTCAATGTGGGTAAAGATAGATAACTCTTACGTAGAATTTATACGCCCGCCGACGAAATCTATACGCCTGCCGTTTACACTACTGGCTCTAAAAAACCCTGTCCGTATGGAAATCCCCTGTCTTTCCCTGTCACCCCCTGTGTTTTCCCTGTCATCCCCTGTGCACCCCCTTTCAGCCCCTGTACACAGCCCCTGTACACCCTGTTATCCCCTGTCAGCCACTGTACACACCCCCTGTGTGCCACTGTAAGCCCCTGTCACCCCCTGTACGCCACTGTCATCCCCTGTAAGCCACTGTATTCCCCTGTACATGCCCCTGACATCCCCTGTACGGTTTTAAACAGTTTATAACAGCCTTTTCTGTTATTTAATTTCAATATTTTTTTTTCTTAGTTCAATTATTTAACTCTCATGTGTTATAGATTGAGCTATAAATCAATTTTTGCACTCGACAGAGCGCCGACTCACAAGACAAACTGTTATTGTAATTTTAGAAATTATAATATGTTTTCATTCATAATTTATTGATACAGTACTTTAATAATCATGCTTACAACTAAAGGCTGGAGATTCACCGGGTGGTAAATCTCAGGTGAGGGCGGGGATTATTTTCGGTAGGTGTGAAAGCCTTCAGGGCATTTAGTCCTTTAGCGGCCGGGAACATCACTACTCGTAATGTTTGGAAAATAGATATAAGAAATACTGTGAATTATTTCTACAAAGACCAAGCACAGCACATGGTGTTTAGCATTTAATTTTGTGTATCTAAACAAATATTTGCAAACTGCAACATGTTAATACGAATGCAGAATGTACATGTATAAGCAGCCATGTTACGATAGAGCACGTCTTTCTTTTTTTATAACAAGTTCCTGATTATACCTTTATTAATTTCCCGTGAATAAAAAAATAAAGCATCAATAGCTTGTAAGTTTGCCAAAGAAATAATTTTAGTATGTTTGTTAAATATGTTTCTGAGCGGCTTATTGGACCCTTGAATTGAATTTTATCTGATGATTAACTCTCATAAACAATTTAATACTTTCTAAAATCTAATTTTCATTTCCCTTTTTTACTGCGAAGTGGAAGATATCAAAGATAATTTTATTTATTGCCAGTGAACAGAAATCCGCGGCCTTTGTCAGAACATTCACAACATACATGTAAATGTAGCACTAGTGTTTACTATACATGCAGGAGTTTATATAGATACGGGGAGAGAGAGAGAGAGAGAGAGAGAGAGAGAGAGAGAGAGAGAGAGAGAGAGAGAGAGTTTGCATTGATTTTGAATTAAAAGTTACTAAAATTAGTTTACCCGGGTATTAATTTCCTAAAAAGTTAACATGCAATCCTTTTTTCATTCAATTCTTTATCATTATTTAGATTAACTTAAAGCGATCATATTAATTTTAATCCACCAATGTTTTATTTTACACCATATCAATTGATCAAAGAATTGATTGAAGTTACAGTTTTCAAAGAAGAGGATGTTGACATTATTTTTTCACTTGGTCAGTGGTTATATAATAGCTACTGTACACAGCCCTTCTTGACAATTTGCAGAGCACACGGTAGCGAGGTAGAGAAAATGAGATGACAGACACGCGTGTACATGTATATACACACACTTCCTCAGATCTGAATGGTTGGTCACTGATTATATAATTATAGCTACTGTATACACAACCCTTCTTGACAATTTGCAGTGCACGGTAGCGAGGATGGGAACAATGAGGTGACAGACACACGTGTACTTGTATATACACACACACTTTTTTCCTAAGATCTGAATGCTCGGTAATGCTAAACAATTATTCAATATGTTGTTTAAACGCCGCTTATGACTTTCTTTCGCAGTATGTCAAGTAAAGAAAACAGAAATTTAAAATTTTGATTTATCAGTTCTACATGTAAGAATATCAAACATGAGAAGAAAGGGCTTAAAATTCGGAACATCATTTGACTCAGTTATATGAATTAAACCGTATTGCTCTCAAATTTTGTCATTTTTCAAATTCAGAATTTAAATAAATGTATAATATTTTTTAAATCTAAAACCCGAAGACCAGAACATTGTTTTAAGATCATGCATGCGTGCCGTTACCGGTATTTGTATACATGTATTAAATTATTCACGAACTATATCATGATTGCTTTATATGTATGAGGATAATTTTATACAATAATGCATATGAATTACTAAACTGATCAATGCAACCTCATAAAAGTTAAAAGTGTCAAAGGGCCGGACTAATCCCCCCCTCTAAAAAATCAACTCTCTCTCTCTCTCTTAATTTATCAGGAAAAAAAACAATGGCTGAATGCAAATATAATCGATTGCGATTTACATGACTTAGATATTAACTAATTAACTTTCTGCTAAATAGAATCAACATGCATTTCATTGGGACGATGTTATTCTATGCATCATTACACAAGACAAAACAGTCAAAATATAGGTGATCATTTCGATCGGTGTGTGATTATCTGCACGTGCTAATCATGGTGTGTTATTAAAGGCCGAACATTTTTACCGGGTGATAAATCTCAGGTGAGAGCGGGGCTTAATTTTTAGAGGTGTGAAAGCCTCCGGGGGTTGTAGTCTACCTGCGGTCGTGAACGCTGCTAATATCTAAACACAGGAAGCAATTAAATTAATACACAGGAAGTAAATAATTAGTCAGAATGAATTGATCTTAGTTGGAATATCTTATTGTTCTAAATGTCCATATGAAGCGATTTAATACGAATATGAATCCAATCTAACAGTTGGATTGTACGTTCTACATCGATGTCCGTGTCGTCCGAATTTTCTCCAAACACACGTGTGTACAGCACAAATGTACAACGGACCTGGCCAGATCACGCTCGGACGATCACGTCAATCAAACTGGGTGCTATTGTTTTAAAACTTGATTGACAGGCGGCCTCGTTTTGAAGTTTGTACAGGTAAAAAGGGGGGGGGGGTTAAAATGTTCGGCCTTAAAGCGCGTTAACTCAAACAGGCTACATAGCACAGAACGTTGCAGATTTCCCACACATCCTCCATCTAGATTTTTTTTTTCGCAAATTACAAAACACGGTCATTTGTTTAAATACATGGAATAAAATATTAAGCGGTTTATCGGTATATATTTATCTTGATATGTGTCTATTTTGAGTCAGAATTATTCACGTTTGTAATAATGTTGCCCTCTATGAAATATAATGAAAAACAAACACCGTCTAAACCATGAATGCTTTTCTTGCTTTCCATTTCCTTATGTATCAGAAACTGCTAAATATATATTTAAGAAAACCCGAAAACATAATTAAAAACTATTTTTTTTACTTTAGCAAGCAGTTAAAGACCGTACAGGGGATGTCAGGGGCATGCACAGGGAAATACAGTGGCTTACAGTGGGTGACAGGGGCGTACAGGGGGTAACAGGGGCTTACAGTGGCACACAGGGGATGTGTACAGGGGCTGACAGGGGATTGCAGGGTGTACAGGGAATGTGTACAGGGGCTGACAGGGGGTGCACAGGGGATGACAGGGAAAACACAGGGGGTGACAGGGAAAGACAGGGGATTTTCATACGGACAGGGGTTTTCGAAGCCAGTAGTGTTAATTGATGGATTATTTTAATATTTTCTTTGATATTATATTTCACTTATCTAAATAAATGATAACAGAAATAAAAAGTTGACTTTATATTCATTAATTAACACAAAATTGATAAAAATCGGGTAAGAAGATAACTCTTACGCAGAACTCATACGCCCGCCGAGATAATCTATACGCCTGCTGGATTATTTTAATTTTTTCTTTGATATTTTATTTCACTTAAGTTAAAAAATGATAATAGAAATAAAAAGTTGACTTTATATTCATTAATTAACACAAAATTAGTGAAAATAAGGTATATAGATACATGTAACTCGTACGCAGAATTCATACGCCTGCTGAGATAATTAATACGCCTGCCGTTTATCTGATGGATTATATTAATTTTTTCTTTGATCTTTTATATTTCCTTACTAAATTAATGATCAAAGAAATGAAAAGTAACTTTTTATTCATTAATTAACAAAAAAATAGTAAAAATGTTGAAAGTCTGTAAACAAGACGAAGAGTTCTTACCCTGCTTACGCCCGCCAAGACACTTGAGTTGAACGCCTTCCGATTTAATCCTTTATCCATCTCATTTTATTTTATATCATGAAAAACTTCAGCTTTCCACATAGTTATCGTTATGTCGTATCAGTGTTTTCATACCTTTATTTTTTTGTTGCAAATAATTGAATATATACAGAGACATATGTTATTTTTATTTACGTGTAATTAAAATATATTTTGTCATATATTTATTCTAAAAGTGGTGTCTGAAATAAGAATGGAAGTATATATGAATATATATTATGCACTGTTAAGTTCAGAAATATGCTTGGGTTTTTTTTCAGTAGCTATAGTGTTATACTGCAAATATTGTGTTTGATGTACAAGTAAATACAAAATGCAAGACACGTAATGTAAATTTGTATTTACACCAACTCAATCAATTCAAAAGGTACAATTCAACAATATTATTCCTTTAGAGAAGTGGACTGGCATAGCCTTTGTCCATGTATGAAGGCTATATCATGTAATCTATAAAAAAAAAACAGGCCAACGTGTCTGTGTAAATATTTTCGTACACAGTTCTGTACAATGTTAGTAACTGTTTACATCTTTCGTCTCTAGATCTAAGACTTTCACTGCCTTTTTCACCAAACTATATCTAAAACTTCAGGTCCTGGTTCTGTTTCGCCGCCTATTTAAAAACAAATATTACACAGATCATTCATAAACTTGTAGCAAAATTTTACATTGCGTTGATATCAATGTAGCGGACAATTATTCCATTCAAGGGAAAAGGGGGGGGGGGGGGGGGGGGGGGCTATCAGTTTAAAAATCGTCCTCTTCTATCAAGAAAATCTAACATAGACTGAATGATACCCCACCATAGACTTTTAAAACCCAATACATGTACATGCTTAACCTTTCCAGTGATGACTTATTCTGTTCATAGAAGAAAAAATAGCAGACCACTACCTTATGAAATTCGTAGGCTTTTCAATTTTCAATTAGACACAAACTTAATCTGTCCCTGTTTACCTGTTCTGTCCTTGGAAGAAATGGAACAAAATAATATAAGTGAATGATCAATCATCTCCCCACTCAAGTTTATATATAGAAGCATTAATTTTCAAAGTTTACTATAAATGCACTGTTTTTTTAAGTCTCAATTATTGTGATCGTGCAAGTCAACATAAAAAAAAACCAAACAGGTGACACAAGAATTGGATGGATAACAAAAGTCCAAAATCTTAATCGAAAATAAGTAATTTGATAAAAAAAAAAGTTATAGAGCAATTACCAAATCAAATCAGAACTCTGTGGTTCGATTCAATATTCAACGCAGTCAATATTGCATTATACCTGCAATAATGTAGCACTCTCGTTTGTGTGTTGTGTTTCTTTTTTTCTTTTTTCTTTCTGTATTTTTTTTTTTTTTTTTTTTGGGGGGGGGGGGGGGGGGGGGGGGTCAGATGAAAATAAATCGAAGGTGGTTAAAATATTGCAGCTACATGTAACTATATTTTTTTTTTTAGGTTATCGGTATTAATTAAGATTTTTTTTTTACCAAGCTGTTGAAAAATGTGCCGGGTTAAAAATTTCACGACTTTTGGTCTCAATTTTTAATGCAGAAAAAAGCACCCCAGTTCAGTGATTAACGTTGTAAAATGATTCCACTCATGTCAACATTCTTTGTTATACGCCTGGACTGTTTCGTAGATAATGAATAATAGTTTCCCTTACAAAATAAGTTTTGATTTTCTGTATTTTTAAAATATGTTTACGGTTATGAATAGACTATGTACGTTTTATGAAGAGACGTACAAGTAAGTTTGACTAAGAAATAGTTTTTGATTAAGTGTTTGTACATGAAATATATAAGGATAAAGTGGTGCTCGTCTTCAATTTCATATAGATTACATATATAAGTTACATATAAGTGTCAGAAACCCTGATAATCCTGTTGTAGCGACCCTGCTCTATCAATGGGAATATTAAAAGTGTACTGCAAGGTTTTAATAGTCCTTTTGGGTTAATAATTAGGTGTAAGTTCATACACTATACATAATATCATAAAACATATAACTTTTTGTGTTCCGTATATCGACTCGTTCATAACTATTTTTCCTAGTCACCTAAAACATTTGAGAGAGAGAGAGAGAGAGAGAGAGAGAGAGAGAGGGAGAGGGGGGGGGGGGGCTTGTGTACAAGGTGTGCTTCATGGTCGTCTTCCAATATACAAGTAGGTAAAGGTCTATTGTTTCTTTAGAGACAAAAAACCGTTCAATTCACACAGAATATATACAAGAAACTAACACGGGAATACACGTGTATAGGTAGAGCAACGATCACTAGTTATCTTTGGACTTGTAGCCCCAGCCCCAAATATTATAGTAAAGAAAATAATGAGTAAGTTATTTTGTAATTAGTACATTATTTGTACATGTAATAAAATGAGATAAAAATAAATTAATCTACATGTACATGTTCAGATTGTGACAATGGTCCTGTTTCCTTTTTACAAAACACTGCGTTTAACCGTTTGAGGGATAGTGAAGTGAATGATTGTATTTTGTAATATTTACATTTTCCAGTGTCTCTGTCTGTGATAACACTACGAATCGATTTTGTACTATACCGCCCAATAAATTCAAAAGACGTATTGGGGACGCAAGCAGATTTGCATAATTAATATTGTAATATTTAATCGTACAACTGCTGAAAATTATATAAATATAAGTAATAAATAAGAAATCATTGTTTGAATATTATGAGGTGATAATTTCGGTCGGGGCGTGATCAAATCTATCATAAAGCCCTTCGGGCTTTATTGGATTATTATCAATTGGTATTGAATCACAATATACAATTGTCATATGAAACAAAATTACGTCATTTCATTTACAAGATATTGAATCACTAAAATGATACGATACAATATTATGTGATACAAATTTTAATCACATGATATAACATCATATGTTATGATGAAATTTTAAATGTCATACATACTGTAAAGTCTCGTGTATAGCATGCACCTGTGTATAATATGCACCCCCAAAGTTGGGTAAAAAATGCTGAAAAAACCGCTGTAAGAATAACGTAGTTTTGACAAAATAAGTTTAGTCTACACTCATAAAACTTGCATAACGCGTGATATCGGCAGTCATACACCCTCGGTATTCAGAAACATGCTCTGAAAAAATGAGGTAAGATTTTGTTCCAATGTATAATACGCATCCCCCACTTATGATCATATTTTGGCTGAAAAAAGGGCATGTTATACACAAGGCTTTAGAGGTCGGTAGCAAGAATATTTTTGGCTATTGGAATAGTAAAGGTAATTAGATATTGAAGTTTTAACTTTCTGATTGCCCGTCATTTGTTTTCTTCTTAAAAAAAAAAACTGTGTTTATCATTATTTTTTTTTCCATAGAATTCATTCTGTGTTACTTGTTGTGGAATCACTTCTCTTTGGAATGTTTGTTCTAGCAATTGGATGTGATCAGGTAGGATTTTTTTCTTTGTTTCACTTTTCTTAATAAGATACACATACATGTACATGGCTGGGTTTTAAAACTACAAAATGTACATTAAAAAAAACAAGATGATTATATGAAAAGAAAAAGGAAGTTTTGGTTTCTTTTTAATTTTCGTCATTACCGGCCTCCAGAAAGCAATCGCTTCTAAATATGATATGAAAGTGAAAAGTAGCTGTGCCTTTCTGCGGAGCCATTGTAAACGGTTTATTCCCACCTAGCCAAAATTATGAATTTCTTATTTCCAACTAGCCTTAAATGTGATTTTCACACCTGAGTGATCTTCTGTATAGTCTGTTTTAGACTTCAATTAAATCCCCCCCCCCCCCCCCCCCCAAACGAAGTTTAGGGGGTATGTAGGAATCACCTTATCTGTCTGACTCTGTGCAATTGTGCCCAGTCCATATCTTTCTTATGAAGAATCACTGGATATTCTTACTTCTCACAAAATTGCTAGAGTGTGTCATGATTTGGACCAAAGGTCATTCGGGCAAGTTCAAGGTCACTGGAAGAAAGAATGCAAACTTAAGAAATTAAACGAGACTGGCGAAGTTTGATTCCAATTATTGGAATACATAAAAAGCACTGTAGAGATAAGGTGAATAGCACTGCCCAGCGGCAAAATCATTGCTTCAAAGTTTTTAAAAATTTGGTACAATGTAGATTCATTCCATAACATTATATCCATACATAATTCTGTTCATTTATGCCCTTACATACACCACCTGCAGGGTGGGAGGGAGGCACCTTATATCTACAGAGGCTTTTATTTACTCCAATAATTAGAATCAAAGTTTGCCTTTACCAAGGTAGGTCTCGTTTCATTTCCTAATTATTTTTTGTAAATGTCACTTCCGAGATAACGTGAATCTTAAAAAGCACAAAACAAAAAACTTTCAATGCAAAACAAATTCTGTAATTCAATTTTAAAACTGCATTTGAATACTTGTCATTATTGACAACAGGTTTATCATTAAATTTTGGAAGGTTTGAACATTTTACCATCCTACTTTTGTCAAAATGTCATCAACAGGAACAAATTTCTCTTTTGCTTTAGACACAGATGCAGCTCGAACACTGTGAGCCTTAAAAATAGAAGTATCAACTCCAGTGTTGCACACATTACTGTTCTAATCCAACATGCAATACTGTCTCTTTATACTTCTTCATGAGGCTCTACATAACTTTTGAACAATGAATCACATTGTTTTCTTATTCTTGCAGTCCCAGATATATAATCACATAAAAACAAGGTAAACACAAAGCCTCTATCTGTAGGATAAGTTTTCAAAACCTTGTCAAGCACGTTACTGTTAGGTCTACATGTTTTCAAAAAGTCACTAAAAGTGAAGACAAAACTATTCTTCCTTCTTGTCATATTATTAAGTTTCATACACGAAATAGTTTGTACTCTCCTTGCACACATTAAGCTAATCAACAAAACTAACTTTATTGTCTCAAGTTAAAATTTACTTTCCGAAATCTTACGACCAGTGGATGACATCCAACATAAAAACCATCAAAAATCAAAACAACAGAAGATAAAGCCCCTCTGAGTGTATTAATAACGCTTAAACCTAAACCTTGGTGAAAAAGGTATGCTAAAACTCCAACAACTGATTCTATAGTTGGCCAAAATTAATCAAACTATTTTTTCACAACAGTACTGAAACCATCTCTTATAAAATGTTTTATATTGTTTCTTGGTTCCGGACTTCCATGATGCCAAAAACTCGAGGCTAATTTTGGTGAGAAATTCCTCGATTTTGGATCTGCAATCGACATGCCATCAGCACTAATGAGTCCTTCAGAGGATGCTGCACATTTGTCCATGAAAAACTGCATGCATTGACATAACGAGCATATGGGTCTGTATGCCAAGAACAATATAATTATATCATTTTTCTTATTCAGCAGTGTTGCAAATAAATCAATCTCATGTTGTCCCCATTTTTATTTAATTCTGTTAAACACAGATTTGCTTAACATCCACTCTATCTGATCATCAAATTTGCGTGACAAAATGTCAGCTGTCAAGTTATGTTTATCAGGAATATGCCATGCACTCAACCACATATCCCTTTTCATACTCCACAGCCAAATTTCTTTTGCAAGTTTAATTGTCACATTTTTTAGAGGTAATACAACCCATATGCATGTCATTGATTTATGATATAGCTGTGTGTTATCCACAAATAATCTAATATTCTTTTTTGTCATAGCAGAGCAAAATGATTTAAGTCCAAAAAGCAAGCTACATTTGTAGCAGTTCTAAATAATTGATATGGTTTCTAGCTTCCCCAGTGGTCCATCTACCCCCTGATTTCAGTTCAATCATTACAGCACCCCATCCAAGATGAGAAGCATCAGATGTAATAATCATTTCATATTTTATAACTCACAATCCAATGACTTTATCAACTTCCCAATTTTTTTTCTTTGTTCTTTTCTGTATTTTTTCTTGCATACCCCTAAAATATAGGTAACTTTCTTCAGTAAGAAAAACTATCATCAATTTAGAATCAATAACATTTCCTAAGAAAATGATTATATTTTAGTACTTGTTATTAGAGAAGATTTCTAATAATTTACTACAAACCCTAGACTTTCTATTAGGGCCAATTACTAGTAATTTACGAGACATGATCTTAACACTCTTGCACAGAACTACCTAACAGTAATGAGTCATCGACATACCTATAATTACATGTCCTAATCTTGTAAGTGTTGCAAATACATGTTTCAGTAATTTTGTAAAAGTTCTTGGTGCACTAGCCAACCCCTGGGCGAGACAAGTACACTTATAAACCTTATTTCTCAAAATAAATCTCAAGTATTTTCTGTGTTCTTCTGCCACACATACGCTGTAGTATGCATTACTAAAGTCAACACTAGCAAAATAACAACCTCAAGTTATTAATTCAAGTGATCTCTCAAAAGTATCCATTTAACTCTATAACTACCATTTTTTGGGTCAAGTAAATATAGTGGAAATGAAACGATCACTCAAGTCAGGATTTTCAGGCAACTCAATCAATTACATTCATTTCTATTAACGATTTTACTTCATTGTCTATCACACAAGATTCAGCTGCACTAAAACATGGCTCAAAAGGTCTTGAAATTTGTACAGGAATTTCATTATTTTGAAACTCTAAGTGACAACGTTATACAATATCAAAAATAGTTTTGTCTGATGTTAACTGTTCCCATTCATAAATAGAATTTTTACGTACACCTGCTCTAAAATCATTTCTAGAGTTATATACCTTTTCAACTTCTTCTGGAGGTGACTCTGCAGGCCTCTTAGTTGGTAGTCATTTTAACCAGAGTACTTTAAATAATGACTACAAAATTGAGTATATTCACCTTTCATATCAGGCTTAATAGACTTTACGCAACATACACAACTGCCTATTAGCATGTCCAAGTATTTCATAGCATTTCCAAGCAGTTCCAATATCTCTGGATTATCACACTTGCCAAGTAAATATGTAAGTTTCGTAAGTGCACATGCACCTTTTAATAACAAAGTTGGAATGTTTTGCATCTTCTTGTCAAAAATTTGTTTTGTCTTAACAATAAATAGCGCTGTACAATTTTCAGGGCGATTTATCGCTTTTATTAACTCATTATGTCGTTCTTCCTCGATTCCCTCATGGAACCAATCTATCACTAAATTAGCGAGTTCATTATCAATAGGTTTATCACAGGTTTCTTTAACTTAAGCTTTTTGCCAGCGTTAACATACATGTTGTCAGTATCAATTTCTTCAGATGCGCACTTCCTCGAACCCGCCTCACAATGTTCACCGGAGGTTCCCAGGTCATCATGTAACTCATCATGATCATCATAATCATCTTGATACTGATAGTCACAACACATATTCTCGATTTCGGCCATTCTATCATCTTGTTTCTTTTGATGCTCTTGAATCATTTTCGATATGCTGAGAATCTCGGGGTTTGGTGCACTATCATGTCCACTTCAACTGCTGCTATGATCACTATGCACCCGAGAACTTGTAGATGCGACATTCAAAGCAGAACGTGTACTGCTTGTCTTCTTCGAAGACGCACTTTTGCTCGAGGCTTTCTTTTTTCCTTCACAGCTTTCTCATCTACGTGAGACTCCATGGCAATATTAGTGTCCGCCGTGACGCACATGGTTTCGGGTACAGCACCACGAGTTTTCACAAGTTTTTGACCACGTCAAAAAACACAGTTGATTTAACAAAACTAATTTCTGACCACATCACCAGAACTCGAATATATACTTTCAAAAGTATATATATATATATATATATATATATATATATAAATTGACCTCGTCAATATAAAATCAACAATAAACGTTACAAGTAAGGAGCGTTCGAGACCACGTATTGACGCTTCGGATGTTTGCAGTTCAATGATTTTGCGGCTGCCCAGTGCTATTCAAATTATCCCGGAAGTGTCATTCACGAAAAATAATTCGTGTCCGGTTTTTATTTTTCTTATGAAGAAACATTGGAAGTTCTTACTTCACACAAAGATTGCTTATGACCTGAGGGTGTGTCATGATTTTGACTCAAGGTCATTTGGGCAAATTCAAGGTCATTTGAAGAAATGTTTATAATTTGTGTCTTCTGTCTTCTCTATACCTTTCTTATTGAGAAACATTGGAAGTTCCTACTTCACATTAAGATTGCTTATGACATGAGGGTGTGTCATAAACTTGACCCAGAGTCAGTTGTGCAAGTTCAAGGTCATTGTTTAAAAAATGCATAATTCCTGCCTAGTCCATATCTTGTAATGGAAAATGATTAGATGCTGAAATTTGACACAAAGATTGCTTGTGACCTGTAAAATATGTTCTGACTTTAAGCGTTGGTCATTTGTGCAAGATTAAGGTAACTGTGAGAAAATAGCGCATCCATTTCTTTCCAATTGAGAAATACTTGAGTTTTCATATTTTCTTAGTTCTTAGTGGGGGTTATCATTTGTGAGCTTGCTCACAGTACCTTTAGTAATCACTAGAGATGAACAGATTGATTATAACACATTATATGATTAGATAAGTGAAATAGATATTCTTTACAATACATTATTTGCATTAATTTCCACCCATGTCTGGGTTTTGTGTTTAAATTGCACTGACATTAAAACATTTGATTTATTTTCAAAAGAAATTATGCTTATATCATTTGGAAAAATGAGTAAAAACAAGTTGCTAGGGACGGCTGCTCAATATCTGATACAGAAAACTCAAATTTTAATGAATCACGGCTAGGATAGAAACGGGTCTTCCAATATAAGTCAAGTTATTTTGAAACAGGAGGATTACATTTAAAAGACTGGCGGTACATGATTAAAATGACTACCAAGTAGTTTTGTACCAGAATATTTTTGCAATATAGTTCTTAATAGATAATTTAACAAAATAATTATAATTATCTCAGAAAAGGGCACCACAAAACACAAATAGGAAAACATTTTTACTCTTATTTCAATTTTATTTCAAATCTGGTGATAATTGATAATATCATAGTTCACATAAATCTACAAATTCAAACACAGTTCATGGAAATTCAAAAGTTCATAGTACACTCAAAGCACTCAAAGTTCACAAGTTTAATACATCGACCCTGGGAGGTGCAGAAGTCAAGTATTTACCATTTCCCCTTGGAGGTGCAGGAGTCGATCTCAATATAATAAAACATGCACTTAAGTCTTAAAACACCAGTGCCGCTCATTCACGCCAAAAGTTCCCAAACTCAAAAGCAGCTAGGGAGATTTAGAGATTGGGAACCACCATATGAATTTGGGTATGAGCGGATTTAACTTGCAACCATGCCCTAGGGTAAGCTTGCTAAGCCGGATAGCAGACATGCCCTTTCGTTAGGATTTAGCCTCAAAACCCCCTGAAGAGTGTTATGGAAAACAGCATTTTCCCATTTGGAACAAATTACTCTATCACATAAAAACAATGAGTCACGCTTTATATCAAGATGCCGGATAATTGCGTTGTCATATCCCAATGCCAGTTGGGACGCACAAGAAATTAGGTGCTTACGTTGTGATTTAATAGCACGAGAGTTTTCAGAAAAACATCATGTCATGCGTGGAAGGATACAAGACCAAATGTGAATGTGGGAAGTTGGTCTAAATAAATTGAAAAAAGTTTCATACAAACTAGCCTGAGTTTTTTAAATGAAGTCTTCCTCCAAGTCATTTCTCCCACAGTGTATTAGAATGACATTAGATGCCGGACCCACCTTTGCAAGGAATTTAAGTTCTGCTATATCTGAGACACTTTCAGGCCACTATACCCCTGCCACCATAATGAAATAATTAGTCTTTTTAGCTCACCGAGACGAAGTCGGGGAGAGCTTATGCTATACCCCCGGCGTCGTCGTCGGCGTCCGGACCTGGTTAAAGTTTTTGGTGCAGGTCCTGTATCTAAGTTATTACTTGTCCTATCTTCACCAAACTTGCATGGGTGATGCATCTGGACCTACTTATGGACTTGAAAGACTTGTATGCTGAATCTGGGCCATGAATTTCAGATGCTGGAGTAGGTTAAGGTTTTTTGAGCAGGTTAAAGTTTTTGGAGCAGGTGCCCTGTGAGAGCCATTTCTAAGTTACTACTGGTCCTTACTTCACCAAACTTGCTTAGTTGGTGCATCTTATGATACTTATGCACCTGACAGGCTTGGATGCTGAATCTGAGCCAAAGGTTTCGGATGCTGGAGGAAGTTAAGGTTTTTGGAGCTGGTTAAAGTTTTTGGTGCAGGTGCCCTCTGATGATTATATCTTAGCTATTACTGGTCCTAACTTCACCAAACTTGCATGGGTGGTGAATATGAAATATAAAAATATTTGCTTAAAAACTTTTTGAGAAAACGTGACATGTGTGAATTTAGTTTAACTTTAAAACTCCCATAGACAATTTTTTTTTCAACTTATAAAACCGGAAGTTCTCAATAGTTTTAAACGAAACTAAAAGTATATGATAATTATGAAAATTTTAACATTTCCCATGCCTCGTTTTAAAAATTTGTCGTTTATTTTAATTTTTACTTTTTTCATTCCCCTTTTTTCAAAGTTTGAAGCCTAATATCTCGAAAACAGTCAGAGATAGGAAGAAGTTGTCGCTTACGAGTTTGTATATCATAGCATGAAGTATCTTATTCCAAAATTTCTTAGTTTATTATCAAAAAATAAAATAGGTACAAGGTTTCTTTTAATATTTTGTATTTTGCATGTGCAAACCGGAAGTATATAAATTTTGAACGCCTTGGTGTAACCAATTACTTAAAGTAAGAACTTATAAATAGTGCAATGTCAAAAGAAAGATAACTCCAGAACTTTACAAGTAGCTACACTTTTAATTTCTAGAGGAATATTTTCAAAAAATTATTTTAAAGTAAGTATTCATTCTTCGGACTCAAAACTTGGTATGCATACAGTATTTGTTCTCTACATTCTTAGAGCAAAGCGAGATAACTCTCTCTTGATAAAATTTAGAATTTTTAACAAGTTGTGATCTTTAGGCCTTTCAAACCCCTATAAGAAGTCAAAAAGTGGCCCCTCAGACCATAATTTTTAGGTTGTACTCTTTTCACTTAACAATAAACTGAAAAGATTTTTTTAAATTGAACAAAAAATAAAAAGGTTACGGCTTAAGGGCTGTTTTGAACGTTGGCACCTGCACATCCCTTATTTTTTTGAATTGTCTACCCATAAACTTTTCCGGTCTGCGCATTTTGTGTGTCATTATGCAAATAAAATACTTTAATATTAACTTGAAAACATTTTGAGAAAACGAACAACGCGTGGTTTTAATTTAACACTGAAACTCCCATAGACGATTTTCATCGACTCATGAAACCGGAAGTCCTCAATTTGTTTGATTGAAACTTGGAATATATGTTAAATACTTCTATCTAAACAATGTCTAGGCGTCTCATAAAATTCCTTAGGTTTTTTAGAATTTTTTGGTTTTCATCCCCCCTTTTCTGAAGTTTCAAGCCTAATATCACAAAAACGGTAAGATTTAAAAAATGCCTACGCTAACAATTTTGTATATCTAGACAAGATACACCCAGTTCTAAAATTTGAATGCTCTAACTCAAAACGTAAGCAAGATATTACGTTTCATTCAATTCTCATTATTTTCCTTGTCAAAACCGGAAGTACCTGAACCGGAAGTCCAAAACCTTACATATGCGTGAGTATTATGAGGTGATAATTTCGGTCGGGGCGTGATCAAATCTAATAAAGCCCGAAAGACGACCTGCTCATATTAAAATTGGATACGTTTAAAATATATTTAGATGAAAAAAATAATTTAAAACGCAGTTTTTCAAAACTGCCGTTTGAGCGGACCGGAAGTGACCGATGATCATGTTTTTAACTGATGACATCTAAGAATTTCCTGAAATTTTCAATTTTCTATCCTTAATCATTTTTGAGAAAAAGGGAGGACAAAATCACTTTTTTAAAAAAGATAAACGAATATATCGGCCGACCGGAAGTGACTTCATCGACAAAAATGTATGTTATTAAAGATCTTGAAATTCTTTATTAATTATAAAAATTTCATAAAAATCCGTTGAACCATGTCTGAGATATTTGAGTTTAAAGAAAAATGTTAAGAAAAAAAAAGAATAACTAGACATGATCTCGTTGCGAGCAACGAGGAGGTCTTCCGTCCGATTTTTGAAGATGGAGTGACCTTGCCCTTGATCTTCGTCAACGAAACATATCTGGAAATGGGGGTGGGATCTAAAAGAGCTATGGATGAAAGACTATCAACTCCTCTGGGTCCCTTATTTGAGGAATCAGCTCCTTTTCCTTCATTTCAATTAAAAGGTATTTTGGTTTTAAATACTTCTTGTTTAATAAGTGTTTAGAAATTCGTTACCGTTCTCGAGATATCTCCGAAAGATCATTTTTGGAACCGATCCTATAACTCTTTTTAGGGTCCAGATAACAAACAATATATGGTGATAGATTGATAAGCATATTTTTTTTTCGCATCGTTTGTTCAATATTGGTTTTCAGAATTTTCATCCATTTTGAGATATTGAGGATCAAAATTTCGGACTTTACCCCTTAAAATCCCTAATTACGTAACAGAGGAGTAAACGATTGCCATGTATAGGTAGATAACGTTATGATGAACATAACGTATTACAAAATATTTCACAGTTATCATTCAAAGACTTAAGAGCCCTCTCGGCCCCTAATTTGAAGGGTCAGCCCCTTTTTCTTGATGACATAAGAAAGCTCTTGTCAATTCAAACACATTTTGTTCAACAAGTGTTTAAAAGTTATGTACCGTTTTCGAGATATATGGAAATGATCGTTTTAGGGGCCGACCCTGTAACTCGTTTTAGGGACTGGGTAATAAATAAATCATGGTTGCATACTGTTTAGCACATTGTTTTGAGCATCTTCTGTTCAATATTGCTTTTCAAACTTTTCCTCCATTTTGAGATATTGAGGATCAAAATGTCGGATTTCTGGCCCCTTAAAATCCCTAATTACGTAACAAAGGAGTAAACGATTGCCATGTACAGGTCAATAACATTATGATGAACATAATTCCTTTGATAATGTGTTACAAAATATTTCACAGTCAAAAATTATCATTAAAAGACTTTAGAGCCCTCTCGGCGCCTAATTTGAAGGGCCAGCCCCTTTTTCTTGATGACATAAAAAAACTCTTGTCAATTCAAACACATTTTTTCTACAAGTGTTTAGAAGTTATGTACCGTTTTCGAGATATATGGAAATGATCGTTTTAGGGGCCGACCCTGTAACTCATTTTAGAGTCCGGATAACGGAAGAAATTATGGTTGCATATTGTTCAGCACATTGTTTTGAGCATCTTCTGTTCAATATTGCTTTTCAGAATTTTCCTTCATTTTGAGATATTGAGGATCAAAATGTCGGATTTCTGGCCCCTTAAAATCCCTAATTACCTAACAAAGAAGTAAACGATTGCCATGTATAGGTTAATAACATTATGATGAACATAATTCTTTCTATAATGTATTACAAAATATTTCACAGTTAAAAGTTATCATTAAAAGACTTTAGAGCCCTCTCGGCCCCTAATTTGAAAGGCCAGCCCCTTTTTCTTGATGTCAAAAGAAAGCTCTTGTCAATTTAATCAATTTTTGTTCTACAAGTGTTTAGAAGTTATGTACCGTTTTCGAGATATATGAGAAAGATCGTTTTAGGGGCCAACCCTGTAACTCCTTTTAGGGACCGGATAACGAAGAAATTATGGTTGCATACTGTTTAGCACATTGTTTTGAGCATCTTCTGTCCAATATTGTTTTTCAGAATTTTTCTCCATTTTGAGATATTGAGGATCAAAATGTCGGATTTCTGGCCCCTTAAAATCCCTAATTACGTAACGAAGGAGTAAACAATGATCCTGTATAGATCAATAACGTTATGATGAACATAATTGCTTCTATATCGTATTACAAAATATTTCACAGTTAAAAGTTATCATTAAAAGACTTTAGAGCCATCCCGGCCCCTATTTTGAAGGGCCAGCCCCTTTTTATTGATGTCAAATGAAAGCTCTTGACTTAATTAAGTTTTTTTGTTCTACATGTTTTAACAAAATACTATCAACAAAAGAGATGTTGAAAGAAAACTACACAAAATCACGACGCTTTTTTAACTGTAATTTTCGAGCTCGGGCGAGCTTCAGTGCTTTTGGTCACAGAACAATATATATACCACATGTCTGATCTACAACCTTTCGTCTACAATCGCTGAAATTTTGAACTCAGTATTTTAAATCGTTAAGGAGTTTACCCCTGGACAAGCCGACCCTTTGAAAATCGCTAAATTGTTAAAATCTCAAAACCGGAAGTGACGTCATCGTTAAAGAAAATTTCCAATAAGGTTCAGATCATTATGTATCATATCTGAAAGTTTCGTGTAAATTGGTCGAGTAGTTTCTGAGAAATCGCGTACACAAAATTTGTAAGAAAGAAAAAGAAAAATAACTAGACACGATCTCGTTGCGAGCAACGAGGAGGTCTTCCGTCCGATTCTCATCAGATGTGATAAGACCTTGACTTTTGATATTCGACAACGAAACATGTGTGGGGCTACATTTGAAGGATCTGAGACTTTTTTGTATGAAGTGTAAGAGCTATTGATGAATAGCTTTAGATCCGTTTTGGCCCTTTAATTTAGGGACTTGTCCATTTTTCTTGATATCAAATTAAAGGACTTTTTTTTATTTTATGCAAATTTTATTCAACAAGCCTTGAGAAACTGACCGTTTTTGAGATATCTGGAAAAGAACTTGTTTGGGACCGACTTTTTATCGTGGACATCTAACAATTTTGATGACTGTACATTGTTAAATACATCATTCATGTTACAAAATATTCAGAAATTAAAAGCCATGATTGTCTTCAAATCAATTGGCTCATAATTTAAAGGACTAGACCTTGGTTATATAAAAGGAAATTTATTTTTGTTTTAAATGCATTTGGTTCAAAAAGTGTTTAAAAATCGGATACCATTATTGAGATACATGTATCTGGGAAAGAACGTTGGGGTCGATTCTTGATCTCCTTTTAGCGAAATTTTGAGGGTTGTCTATTGTTATACACATAGTATATTTAATTGTACATAGTTCTAAGCATCTTTACTTGTACAACAATTTCACAAATATTTCTCTTTTTTAAAAAAGAATGATCAAAATTCTGGACTTCTAGTCCTTTAAATCCTTAGCAACGTAGCATATTAAAATTATTACATGTATATTGTATAGGTACGAAGTAAAGACTTTAGACCATTCTGGGCTCTTATTTTAAAAACAGTTCAATAAAAAAATTGAACATGTGCATAAAAACTGAAAGTTTGAATCTTTTTACTGCCAAAAAAATAAGCTCGCAAATTGCGTGTTAAAGATGATCCGCAATTCAAAATGTTTTATCATATCGACTCAAATTTAAAATTTGAAATTGTCTCTGTTTCAATGAAAGAATTATGTACATATTAAAACTTGTTGAATCCGGATGCTGTGCATTCCGGCATGTTGTCCAATCCGGCGACATTTTTCAGTCCCTTGCCATTTTCCTAGCATTTTATGTTTAAAAAATGTTGTGCAATCCGGATCTTGTCTATTCTGTAAACCGGCCGCGATGTAAAGAATTGACTGCTTATGATTAGTGAGAGCTATCTCCCGTAATCCGGCCACTTATCGATCGATCGGTAATTTTCCTATCGTTGCTATTGATTTAAACAACTGTGAATAAACTATAGTAGATCCAAACTAGTAGCTCATTTCAGTATATACCGTTGAGTCTTGTTATAAATAAATACGCATTTTTTTGTTGTTGCCAAACTTCGATAATGAGATTATAGTTCATCCCATTTTTTTTCAGGCCGTGATTTAGGATACCGCGGTAGTAAGACTGCCGATATCATGTTATCCCCGTTGTATGGCTACACTTACAGAGTTACATTTTATTCTGTCAAAATGCTCCATTCTTTATTAAATTCTCATCTATATAAATATTCAACCTCGCCATTACGTAATCAGCCATCTGTTGGCCAATGTCATGCACTTGTCTTGTGTCGGACTTTTCAGGTTAATCGAATGCTTGAAAATATCAATTACGATGAATTGATTGAAAAAGTATTACCATTGTATGTACTCCTTTATGGACTAATTGTTTTCCAAGAAAAAAAAAATGAAAATTGGTACCGTAATCACGATCGATTAGGTCTAATATATTTCAGAAGATTTGAAAATTTTGGAAGAATAGACGATCAAGACCTACTGCATTAAATACTGAAATTAATTTGCAACAATGTCCTCCAAACCGGATGTTGTCTAATCTACCCTAATTTTTCAGAACCAAACTCCGCCAGATAAGACAAGTTTTACAATGTACAATTTTTTTTTTACAAAATAAAGGACATAAAAGGGTTTCGCGTTATTTCGCCTCGTGTTTATACTCGCCCCATACGTCGAAGCGAGTATGATTGTATTACGACTTTGACATCGTCCTTTTTTAATGATCTATTTTAACAAATAAAATAAACAGCATGGCTATTTGAAAATATAAAGCAGTGTACATTTGTTCACTAATAATTCTGAAGTTTACGTTGTTTACAATCGATGCATAACATGCAGGTTGAATAAACCCAATCATTCGGGGGACGAAATCAAATGGTTACCTTTTTTTTAAACACTCCCATGATGTATTTTTGGGGTATTTTTGTATGCCCCCAAAAATTATTTTTATTTACTTTGAATATTTCTAAGTTAAAAGAAAATCAATTCTGTGTAAATAGGCGAAAGTCTATAACTTTCTAAGATAATTCATTTGGTTTGCATGGTAACATTATTTGATACTGTAATGGCCGAAACATCGGAACATGCAGCTTGAAGAAATTTCTCCGCTTGGTGCGACATCGAAACGTTATTTCAAATCAGGCATCAAACAATGAAGGGAAATGGAAATTTTCGGCGGATCTAAATGTTAAAATATTCTTATGATAAAATGATGTATTTATGACAAATATAGATTGATCATTTTTATCTTTACTAGATATATTCGCATTTGTGTTTTTGTATCCATCTCTTTTAAACCCTTTACAGCCATATATGTCACAATTCGTGGTCTTTTCATCCTTTTGTTGTAAACAACGCTGGAATCTTCACAATCAATGTGCTGTTGAACGAAGGCTCGGTTAGAAATACTTACTGCATGGGCCGTCTAAAATTATTAATTTTAGTGATAAATTAAGAATTTTTTTAGATTTCACAAAGCGTAATTATTGAAAAAATTATACTGTTATTATTTTAAAAAAATCATTTAAGTTACAAGAAAATTGCCATTTCATACGTATAGAATTTGCACAAAATGAGTTGTATGTTATTCAACTAGTGTTTGAAATTTGAGACCGTTCTTGATATATTTTAGAAAGAAATTTTAGGGGCCATCCTTTCATCTTCTTATCAGGGCCATTTAACAAAATTTGAACCATTTCCGAGAAATCGCGTGCACAAAAATCGTTAATAAAAGAACAAAAAGAATACAGGACACGGAAGCTCTTAAAAAAAGGGGGGGGGGGGGGGGGGCTAGTAAATTCATATTTAATCAAGTTATTAATCTTAGGCATTGGATAACTACTATTGCCTAATTGGCAAATTAATTTGATTTGCTTTTTGA
Source organism: Magallana nippona (assembly GCA_033439105.1). Lineage (NCBI taxonomy): Eukaryota > Metazoa > Mollusca > Bivalvia > Ostreida > Ostreidae > Magallana > Magallana nippona. The sequence goes on along the minus strand of CM065918.1, from coordinate 31,726,501 downwards.
CTCCATGACCTCTACAATTTTGCTGAGTTAAACGTTAAAAAAGTTTTTAAAAATATATATAGGCATGTATATACAGAACATTCATTACGCGATCGCCATGCGCTTCTTTTTGGGAAGAACAGTCCTGATCAGACAGCAAATAATAATACAGCATACAGACGTTTTATTTAAATATATATGTATCAAGTATTCGAGTCTGCGTGCAACGCATATGCAGAAGTCCGGTCGATTTGAAAATCTCCGTAATCTACTAAGTACAGTGTAGTATTTATAACCATTTGTGTCCTCTACTCGTTCTTCGACTGTCCGAATCTAAACAAAACTTTTACTTACCGAATGTTAATAAACTGTTTTTAAAACTCACATATTCTTTGATAATCAATGACAAAAAAATGTAATTTAATTAAATGAAAGAATAAAATCAGCAATGCGTATGCTTTTTAATGATTCGGACTGCCATTCAGAAGAGGTTAAACCAATAGTGTTCATGTGACCGTTATTCTTTTACGGCCTGAATGTAAATCAAACTTGTCAAAAAAATCATTGGTATATTAAAGAAATAATCACCGATTCCTTCAATTCCTTCCGTATTAGCGGGCATCGCCAAGTTTTATCGTACCTGCACCTACCGCAAGCATGTAACATTGTAACACTTAAACTGCCTTATCTCGAACGCGTTTTCAACTCACTTTACTTACTACACCCTGCTAAATTCATGCATACTCTCTCTCTCTCTCTCTCTCTCTCTCTCTCTCTCTCATAACTCATAAAAAGACTTCTAATATTTTGTTAGCCAAATGAATTATCACAGGTTACAGATACATAAGATATTTGTGTTGGAATAATCATGTTGTGAATATCGCCTAGATGTGGGAAGTGTAATGCATTAAATTCTCAGCAGCAAAAATGTCAGAAATAGACTAATATATTTTTCAACTCGTAAAACTGTAAAACGTTGTATTATATTCATTGATGGCAGTTTCTTTTAATTTTACGCACTGTGATTTAAATCAATGCTAAATCAAAAGTTTGATGCATCTTTAACCAATATAATTGAAAATAAAAACAATTCAATGAACTGTAAGTGTGATAACGTAGAAACACGAGAAGCCTGTGTCTTAGACCACAGAGAATCGCTTGTCCACTAGCGCGGCATCTCTTCGGCCATGTGCGATTGATGTTTTACGTAAATGTACACCCAACGTGGTGGGTTTTAAATGTTTGCAGTTTGATAACGGAAATTTTTCCCAACAATAAAACTTATTTTATGACATAGACAAGATCACATAGAACACCTTTTTTCAATGACAGTCATACTATATATCGTTTTTAAAATACGAGACTGAAACATCATAACCTCGTAGGTTATTAAGGTATATTTTTTTAATTTACTTTTTAATATCGTTAAAATCGGAATTCTTTGTGTTTGTAGCTAAATAAATAAACCCATGTGTGCATCACAGCAAAACGCAAATCTTTTGTATTGGATAACAGCAGACCGCTCGCTAGTCCAGCCGCGACCTATTTCTTTGGCCGCGGCCAAGGGATCGGATACGTAATTGTTCACATACACAGCTCGGAATCCAGCTAGATTTTAAATGCGACTCAAATGTATTGCATAGTACTAGTTCTTTTATCCATAATGTGTTTCACTAGAAGAGAATGAGAATGTTTATACACTTTCCGTATGTAAGCTGGTACACTGACATGTTTATGGTAGCTTTATGTCAGTTATACGCATCAAGACCCCGTTTTTCAAATAACAGAGCAAACATTAAATTTATGGGTTAAGAGGTTACTCTTTTCTCCTTAATTTACACTTAATATATCTTTATACCATAGTTCTTTGTGTAAGCCGCTATATAAATAAACTTATGGATGCCAGACCTGAATGCTGTGTATTAGATAACCGATAACTGCTATCTAGCAGCCGATCAATAATCTCTTCGGTCGCGGGTGAGGAATTGGTACGTGATTTCACATACAACACAGGCTTCTAAAAATGATTTTGAAACCAATTTTAAACATTTTTTGTAGGATTTGTTCCGTGTTTCACTTGAAAAGAATAAGAATGTATGTCCTCGACTATGTACTTTCACTTTCCCGGTTTTGAATGATTGTCCATTACAAAAACTAAACAAAAGTGAACTAATGATCCTCACGTATCACCTATAAGAAAAACATCGATACTCACTTATTATAATTAATTAAAGCAACATATATGTAAGCTATTACACTTTCTGTTGTAACTTGTGTCGGCTATGCAGACAAAAACATGCACTTTTCACATGAAAACAGGTACGTGTTAACAATTAGGTCAAGCTTTTTACTCTCGTATTACGCAATACCCGAACAAAATTTTATTGTAACGATTTTGATAAGATCTAAATGAACAGCTTTTTTAGGGACAGCCATATTGAAATCCCAACCGTTTTTTAGTTATCCTGCGAAGACTTTCAAGAAACTTAGGCCCCTATTTCGAGGGGCCAGCCCCTTTTTCTTGATGTCAAACGAAAGCTCTTGGAATTATAAACTTTATTTGCTCTACATGTTTTCACAAAATATTTCTGAGAAAAGAGATAAACAAAGAAAATCACGCAAAATAACGACGCTTTTTTAATCCCATTTTTCGAGGCACACCAAGCTCCAGGATTTCTTGTGCTAGGCAAATAAGAATGCTTTTGTTCAGTTTAACAATCTTTTGTCTTTCATTCCTGAAATTTTAAAATCGAAATCGTTTGTAGTTTATGAGAACACTCCAGGACAAACCAACCACTTAAAATCCTTAAAATGCCAATATCTCAATACGGAAATGACGTCATCAACCAAAAACATTTCCGATAAGGTTCAGAACATAGTTAGTAAGATCTGAAAATTTCTGCAAATCGGTCGAGCCATTTCTTAGATATCACGTGCACAAAAAGTGGTAAGAAAAAAAAGAAGAAGAAAAAGAATCCGAAGAATAACAATAAGGTCTTCCGTTGGAAACGAAAGACCTTAATAAAAGAACCCGAACGAAAACAATAAGGTCTTCCGTTTCCAACGGAAGACCTTAATAACTAGATTGTTCTCGTTGCGAGCAACGAGTGGGTCTTCCGCCCGATTTTCGAATAGATGAGATAAAACACATCATTTTAAAGATAAAATAGTAATTCTTAGGAAAAAAATGAGTGAAATCTTTTTCCAGCACTCGGGGCTTAAACCCGGGTCGCCAGGAAACATGTCCATGACTCTAACAACTGAGCTACTCGGACTCTCGATTCAGGGCTTTGATGCTTAATATATCGAGAGTGCGTTGATCGATTTTAAAACATATACATATTATAAATCAGTAAAAGGGTCACTATCAACCCTACAGAAAAATATCAAAAAAGAAAAAAAGTTGAAAAAGTCGATTTTTTGTCTTTTCTTCCGGTGACGACCGGAAGTGACGGCGGACGTTTTTATAGCCATGTTGCACCAGAAAAACGGGAAGTCTATTATCACTTAATATTTCAGCCCTATATCTTTACCCTTTTTTGAGAACGTCGCAGACAAAATTGACTTTAAAAAATCGTTTAACGACGATAACTTCCGACCGGAAGTAGATTTTTAAAAACTGTTATGGCGGTACAAACTTCAGATGAGGAGGCATCAGCCCTGGAAATTTGAAGGAAATCAAACTGGCTATCTCCGAGAAATCGCCTGCACAAAATGTGCAAGGAAAAAAAGAATAATGATAAGAAAATTGAAAAAGAAACAATAGAATAATAGTAGGGTCTTCTGCTGAAGCGGGAAGACCCTAATAATAGTGAAAAATAGAGAAAAAGAAACCTAACGAAAACAATAGACCCTAATGATAAAACATCAGAATAACAATAGGTCTTTTCGACCGAAAGTCGAAAAGCCCTAATAAAACAGTGCGAAAACTATAGGTCTTTACGACCGAAAGTTGAAAAGCCCTAATTATTCTTAAACTCAAATGTTATAATTATGGAAACATCTTGACATTTGATGATTCTCATTTTATATTTATGTACTGAGAACTGCACATGCTCAGTATGTGATATGGCTAGGAATTTATCCAGCTACAAAAAGGGGCTCACTGTTTAACATAAGAATATCTGGAGAAAATTTTGAATTTTTTTTTTTATTAAAGAAATATTTGACTAACCTGTCCTGATATTTTGTATATGACTCCTTAAAGCTGATTTTATTATGGATAATAATTATTATTAAGGTCTTCCATTTCCAACGGAAGACTTTTCTATTATTGTGCTGGTTAAGATTATTCTTATTTTTTTTTTTTTTTTTTCCTAGACGCAAACTTTGAAGCTTCATATCTTGCTCATTTCTAAACGGTTTTTGCTCAAATTTTCAGGGCTTATAGACTATACAAAACACTATCTAAAACATATCATAAACTTTAAGATTCCTCTTCCGTTAACGAGTTATTCCCCTTTGAAAATATTTTAGGGCCTTTGGTTTCCAGACAAAGGCTCTGAGACTATAATAGCAGGGAATGGGAATCCAACGAATTTGAATAATAGAGGCATTGAAGTTGTGCACATCGATTTTTGTTTTGGGATTTCTTGTTTTTTTTTAGAAAAAGGTAGGGGGTCAAAAACGGGATTCCAAAAAGTTTGAAAATTTGCACATAATTTCCTTTGTATCTTTTAAACAAAAAATATTTTGTTAAGACATGTAGAATAAAAGTTGTGCAGAATTTTAAGGGCTTTTATTTGACACCATTGAAAAAGGGCTGGCCCCTTACATTAGGGGCCAACAGCCCTTGAAACTTTTTGCTCTATAACTAAAAAACGGTTAAGAATTCGATATGGCTGTCGCTGAAAAAGTTGTTCATTGGGATCTTATCAATGTCGTTACAATGTTATTTTGTTAGGGTATTGCGTAATATGAGTGTAAAAAGCTTTATTTGTTAACATGTACCTGTTTTCATTTGGCATGTTAACAAAAAGTCTTTGGGCGTACAACTGACATAAAGTTATCACAGAAAGTGTACCTGTTTATACTGGATGCTTTAATTCATTAGAAAAGGTTTTTTTTACAGTATACATGCTTTTATGTGAGGATTATAAGCCAGTTTTGTTAAGTTTTTAGAGTGAAAAATCCTATAAAAACAATAAACACAAAATATAAACATTCTATTTCAGAAAGACACAAATTACGGATTAAAAAAACTACTTTGTTATACATATTAGTTATTATACTGCATGCATTTGAAATCTTTCTGGGATCTGAGCTGTGTGTGTATACCATTACGTAACCTATCCCTCGCCCGCGGCCGAGGAGATCGGTCGCGGCTGGACTACCCAGCCGTCAGCGAGTTTCTACTACACAAGATTCGCGTCTTCATATATGGGTTTATTTAGCCGCAAACACATAGAATTGTTTTAATTTTGATTACATATAAAAGTTTATTCTTCTTAAATTGAATTAAACGATAGAGTGTTAATTAAGAAATCGTGCTGTTAATTAATAAAAGCAATGTAATTCCCAATTAGAAGCAACATCACACATAAATCAATGGTTGGTATTTATGTAAAAAAAAAATAACTTTATTTTTATTTAAGTCATTTAATAATACTGCTAGCTTTCTAAATTATCCTTGCTTCACCTATCCCTTGCCCGCGGCCGAGGAGATCGGTCGCGGCTGGATAACCTAGCGGTCAGCGGTTATCTTATACACAGGATTCGCGTCTTCATACAGTGGTAGCAACGTTATTGTTGACAAACGACACGCACGATTCTGATACACGAACGATCACGCACGATACACGAACGATTACGCACGATACACGGACGATCACTAACTTACTGAATTTTCACGATACACGAACGATAACGATAAAACACGCAAACAAACGATTCTACACCATTTCACACGCAAAATCAAAAATACTTTTTAAGATTAGAATTAAGAAAACGTATTGCTTTAATTTGTATTACAATAAGCTTATGTTTTTTTTTTGAAAAGCGACATGAACAGTAGCCAGGCACTCCTACATTTTGACATGTAAACGATAAGATAGGATCCATACACCAATTAAATTGTTTTGTTTCCACAACGAATATTAACTTATATCATAAGTTAAAGAAATTTAAGTGTAAAATAAAGGAAGATGATGCATAGACCACGCGAAATTATTTATATACGAGTTGATGTTTATTTAATCCGATTCCATTGGGTACGATTTAATTGTGCGATATACAAATAAATTTGTTACCTTGTTCCAAAGTATTTCGACTTTACACATCCCATATTTCCATAATTTAAGGTACATAATTGATTGAATTCTATTTATTCTAAATTTTAAAGCGTCTAAATAAATTTTAATTCTAATGAATGTTTATACAATGTAACAGAGAGGAATGCTTATCGTAATTTCATTTGAGAGAAAACTCAGTGATTAATTGTTCAGTTTTGAAAGGGTAATGGGTAAGCATGACCGCTTTCATTCAACGTGTCTCTCTTGCTAATATGATTAGAATTGTGTTAAGATACGATAAATGCTTGATATAGACTGGTTACAAAATCACGTGAAACGAACTCGACCGTCAAAGGATTAAATCAATTGTTGAAATACTTACTATTTAAATACTCGTTATTGTTTTAGAATAAATCCTGGCATTCCGTAAAAAAAGTTACAAAACGAAAAAACTGCACGATCACGAACTATCACGCACGGTAAAAAACGCAAACCAATTTTCCTGATACACGCACGATCCCGCACGTTACACGAACGATCACCCACGGTACACGAACTATTTAACACGATTGGCTTGTCAACAATAGCGTTGTTACCACTGTATATGGGTTTTTAGCCGCAAACACAAGAACTCATCTGTTTTAATCTTATGATATAGAAGTTTCTTCGTCTTAGAACGATAAAGTGTAAATTAAGAAATCGTTCTGAAATTTAATAAAAATATATCATTCCAAATCAGAAGCATCGTCAGTCATAGATCAATGTTGGTTTAGTAAGACTAAAAAGTTCTAAAAACTGTACAAATAATGTTTAGGATCAGCACAAAAACCCACAAAGATTAAACCTTTAAAGACCGAGAAAATAAGCTCCGCCTTCAAATTAATTTGGTCAGTGTACCCCTGTCAATCAACTGAATCGAGGCCTCAGATTGGATGTTAGAAAATGCATGATTGACATTCGTTTACTCGTCCTGTGTATACCATGTTTGGCGCTCGCGATGATCATGCAATTAACTTTTGTCTTTTGATGCATACCTTGACGAAGAAACTACCTTTGACAGATTAAATTTTCTACTCTTGGAAATTGAAAGATATGAAGTAAAAATTTACTCGTACTTGCATGGTTATGTACCACACCAAACGCACTGATCACCTATAGTCTATCTAAATCATGTGGCGCCGATCATCCATGAAAAATTTCTTTTATAATTAAAGATGTTTGGGAATAATTGAGATTAAATAATTATATAAATAAATGAAATATTGCGTCAACGATTTATAACGTTAATTGTCACATTTTTTTGAGAAATTTCCCGAGCTGAAACCGAAAGAGAAACCTGTACAGACAATTAACTCTGGTAAATGCGCAGCTGGTAGAGTTATTGTGCACTGTAGCAGATGATCGGAGAAGTTATACAAACTTATGTTGCATAAAAGTTGCATTAGTATTTGAGTACGGTACGATGATCGTATATTGCATAATTTTTCAGTAAATCCCGTCGAAAACTTGTTCAAACAAACGAAAAATTTTGCTCATGTCGCTGGCGGTTATTCATGCCGATATTCATTTCAACGATTGACATTTAATTTGTTTTTCCTAGTACATAATTATATAAATACAACTAGACACGATCTCGTTGCGAGCAACGAGGAGGTCTTCCGTCCGATTTTTAGAAGGTGATAGGACATCATTGACTTTGATTTTCGACCACAAAACATGAACTGCAAAAAGTAGTGAAGTACTAATGCTTTTCTGTATCGTTTTTATATGTTATGTCTTATGTTGCTTTTTAAATACTTGCATTTCTTCCAATTGACATAGAAAAGATTAAACTTTTAACCTCTGGTCCCTAAAAACCTAATTAGGTACCACATGAGAAAATCATTATATTGTTAGGATATATAAACATATTATACCTAATTTTGTTTTTATAAACTATTACAAAATATCTCGCAGTAAACGGCTAAAGATAAAAGACTTTAGAGCCCTCTGGTCCCCTAATTTGAGGGGCAAGCCCCTTTTTCTTGATATCAATTGAAGCCCCTTTTTCTTGATATCAATTGAAAGGTCATTTAATTGTAAAAACATTTTGTTCAACAAGTGTTTAGAAAAATTTGTTACCGTTCTTGAGATATATGGGGAAAACGTTTTAGGGGCCGATCCCTTATCTCCTTATAGGGGTTTTTTAACGAAAGTTTGAATGCTGCATAATGTTAAGTTTATCATTTTATACATCTTTTCTTCTGTACTGTATTTTAAAATATTTTTTCCTTTCTGAGATATGGGTTATCAAAATTTTGGACTTTTGGCCCATAAAAGCCCTAATTACGTAACACATGATAAAATTATTAGATTAATTGGATACATAACTGCAAGATAAACATATTTGCTTCTAAAATCTTTCACAAAATATCCTTTAGTAAAGACTATATATAAAAAAAAATTAAAGCCTTATTGTTCCCTAATTTGAGGGACCAGCCCCTTTTTCTTGATATCAAATGAAAAATCGTTTAATTCTAAATACAAATTTGTTCAACAAGTGTTTAGAAATTCGTTACCGTTCTTGAGAAATATTGGAAAGAACGTTTTAGGGGCCGATCCCTTATCTCCTTAAAGGGTCCGTTCAACAAAATTTTGAATGCTGCATATTGTAAAGTACATCATTTTGAACATCTTTTCTTCTGTACAGCATTTCAAAATATTTTTCCTTTCTGAGATATGGATGATCAAAATTTTGGTCTCTTGACCCCTAAAACCCCTAATTACGTAACACATGATAAAATCATTACATTGCATGGATGCATAACAGTGAGATAAACAAATTTTCTTCTATAATCTTTCACAAAATATCTCTCAGTAAAGGGCTATAGATAATAAACTTTAGATCCCTTTTGTCCCGTAATTTTAGGGGCCAGCACCTTTTTCTTGATATCAAATAAAAGGTCGTTTAATTCTAAACACATTTTATTCAAAAAGTTTTTAGAAATTCGTTACCGTTCTTGAGATATATGGGAAAGAACGTTTTAGGGGCCAAACCCTTATCTCCTTATAGGGGTCGTTTAACGAAATTTTGAAGATTGCATAATGTTTAGTACATTATTTTAAACATCTTTCCTTCTTTACTGTATTTCAAAATATTTTTCCTTTTTGAGATATTGATGATCAAAATTTTGGACGTCTGACCCCTAAAAATCCCTAATTACGTAACAGAGGAACAAACAAGTATCATGTATAGATAAACAACGTTACGTTAAACATAATTGCTTCTATAATGTATCACAAAATATTTCACAATTAAAAGTTATTACTAAAAGACTTTAGAGCCCCATCGGCCCCTAATTTGAGGAGCCATCCCCTTTTTCTTGATATCAAATGAAAGGTCTTGATTTGATTTAGTTTTTTTGTTCTATATGTTTTTTCAAAATTCTAACGAGAAAAGAGATATTTCAAGAAAACCAAGAAAAATCACAACGCCTTTTCAATCTTAATTTTCGAGCTCAGGCGAGCTTTGGCGCTTTTTGAGATAAACATGATTAAAGACCATTAGACACTATTTCAGTCCTCTGTCTATCAGCCCTGAAAAGTTCAACATCATATCTAATATGGTAAAAGAGGAGTTCTCCCGACAAAATACCCCTATAAAAAACGATAAATCCACGATATCTCAAGACAGGAAGTGACGTCATCAACAACAAAAATTTCCAACAAGGTTCAGATCAATACCTATCAGATCTGAAAATTTGACGTAAATCGGTTCAACCATTTCTGAGAAATTGCGTGCACAAAATCGGTAAGAAAAAAAATAAGAAAATAATAATGATAGGGAAAAAGAAACCGAAGAATAACAATAAGGTCTTCCGTTTCCAACGGAAGACCTTAATAAGGAAAAAGAAACCGAAGAATAACAATAAGTAACAATAACAATCAGCACAGCTCAGAACATATATAGCCCCAGGTTATTTATGGCTGCAGATCATCAATTGATATGTAATTGAGTAAACACTTAGAAGGGTGCTTTCACTGCAGTGGTCAATTGTTAAACAATATCTAGATATCTAGTCTAACTCGAAGTCAGTCATCTTAATTCGCGTTAAAGGTGCGAGATCGTAATCTGAGAATGGGGCTAATAAATTAAACTGTTGAACATGCTAAACTTCTATAGTTATGAACAGAATAAAATAAATATTATAAGTTAAAAGTTTTAAGTCAAAGATCTAAAATAAAATTGGTTCTCTGGATCAGAAGTTAGGAAATACGATTATATGATGCAATGTAGTCGGTCGCCATAGAAATCATCAGAGTACTGCAAGTGTCGACAGTTTTCTTATTTCTTTGAAAGACCATAGTTCACTTGGCTTACAAACAATAATATAGCGACATATTTTCCCCCTCAAAAATATATGCACTTCTTAAAGTTGCACTGAAATGAGATAAATATGTGTTCTTGGGGATTTTATTTATTTTTATATGCACATTGATTAAAAACATTTTATTGAAGCTGTGTAGTATGAGACAGTAACTTAATTGACTGAAAACCAAGCAGAATATTTTATTTTTACATCTGGCCTGTCAAAATAGGAGATTGTAAACTTGTAGCTTGTTAACTCAGAAATAGTCTAGAACAAATGAAATAATGTCTTTATGGCTTTTGCTCCTCTTCTTATTTATGTGTATGAGTCCATAGAGGTATTTTTGTTTTTGTTTCATCATATAAAAAAGTGTTTTTTTTTTTTTTTACCTAAAACTTAGAACTGTAGAAATTCAGTATCTTAACTTTTAAAAAGCTTTGATACCTTACCACTTGGAAATCATGTAGTGATGCAAATTGTCTAATGTCAATGAGGAGACATCGTCAGAACCCACGGGTTTCATATCCGTTATACTGCTTTTAAGGCAGTGTAACGGATAGAAAACTCGTGGTTTCCGAGTGCAAATGTGCATACAATACATTGGTCAATACATGTATATTTAAAAAGTACAAAATATGAATAACTAACACATATACATGTACATGTATATGTGATTTGATAGAAATGATAGTAAAACATAGGTCGTTCTTTGTGCCGCACTAAAGTGGCGAAAAAGATTTTTATACCCCCGCAGACGAATTCTGGGGGGTATATAGGAATCATCTTATATAGGAATCACATTGGAAGTTATTACTTAACACAAATAGTGCTTATGACCTGACGGTCCTTAATGACCTTGATGCAAGGTCATTTGGGCAAGGTCACTGGCAGGAAAAGTGCCAAATTCGTGTCCTGTCCATATCCTACTTTCTTATGCAGAAACATTGGAAGTTCTTACTTCACACAAAGATTGATTATGACCTGAGGGTGTGTCATGACCTTGACCCAAGATCATTTGGACAAGATCAAGGAAACTGGCAGGAAAAGTGCAAAATTCGTGTCTTGTCTATATAACTTTTATGGAAAAACATTGAAGGTTCTAATTCACACAAAGATGGCTTATAACCTGAGGGTGTGTAATGATTTGTCCCAAGGTCATTTTGGCAAATTCAAGGTCAGTGGAAGAAAAATTTCATAATCTTAATAGAAATGATCAGAAGCTAAAATTTGACACAAAGATTGCTTGTGACCTGTAAATATGTTCTGACTTGAGCTTTGGTCATTTGTGCAAGTTCAGTGTCACAATAAGAAATAGAAGCATCAATTATTTTCTAGTAGAGAAATACTTGAGTTATGATTTTTTCATAGCGGGGGTATCATTTGTTAGCTTGCTCACAGTACACAGTACCTCTAATTGATCCAGTGGGAGCACTGCTCCCCCTTCCTCACAGCCAAAATGTTCCTTAAATTAACATTTAGAAAATTGGATTTTGGGGCATTGTCCCCGCCCCCACACACACTTTTAAGGAGAAAGCAAAATTTGTTTTGGCAAATTTAAAACAAAAGCATATTAAACAATAGAAGATACAGCTGCCTCACAGCTTCCCCTCCACTACCACCACCACCACGGATTAGGACTTTGAAGATTTTCTTGTCAAGATTTCGGATAAATATGTTCGCCTAGCAAGAACGATGCTGAGTGTCTGTATGGCCTAACGTTATATGGAGAGGTGTCCCTCCTGCTGAGCACCTCTCATATAGTGCACCCTAAGGCAGGAGAAGGCGTCATCATTTATTTACAATTTGTGTTCGTTTCAATTGTTTAATTTTAACACTGCCCTTTACATAAATTATTCCCTTAGTAAGCAGTAGAGCTGTAAGTATGAGTACAGGGAAATGTTTATCAGACATAACACTGTTTGTTTCATGCATTAGCGCAGTGAAATTTGTGTTGATTACACTTTGATATAGGGCTAGGCTCATGTTGTTTCGTGTAATCAGTTGTACATAAACGTATTTATCACTTTGTGTTTGTGTTCGGAATAATTATATACATGTACATATATGATGTTTTTTTTAAAAATTATCCTAACCTAATGTAAACATGAAGTAAGTTAAACGGAGAACTTGCCTGGTATAAAAAATACTTTGAAATTGAGCCTCGTTTTCGATTTTCTGAACGTACTATTATCATATTGACAGTCGAATCTGATTAAAACCATCCCTCTTCTTATACTCGTCAGGGTCTGATAGGTATCGACAACAGGTCATCTATACAAGACCTTCACATTTGCATACAATCTAAATATACTACTACTTACCAAAGACATAGCTTTATATGTTTACCAAAGGGATACCTTTATATGTTTAATGTTTAGGTGCATATCTTCAATACTTATTCTGGAGGTTACATATAAATGGACATGAATTAATTTGTTTGTCTCCTTTGAAGAGTTCCTATTGATTTTCTAAAGCTCTGATTGGTCAGAAGTAATGGTCGTGTGAAGATGACCTCCAATCAATACCTGCCAGGCCCTGACAAGTACAAGGAAAAGAGGGTGGTTTTTATCAGACTGTTTGACAATTCTTTCTCGACTCGAAGCTGCAACGGAAGACCTCTTCGTTGCTTTGCAACGAACACGGCTCTAGTTATTATTATTATTATTGTTGCTAGGTAAGCTGAGTTGCCCATGGGCGTCTTGTTTTATTTTCAAAGAAACGATGTGTTTTTTAGAATTTGATCATATGATGTATCTTATAAAACAATATTTCATATAAAACAAAATTGAGTCATATAGTTTAATAGGCTGGTTTAAGGAAGCATAAGGACAGTTTAGGGTCTTATTTTGACTGTAATACGCAAGATCGTAAAATTAAGTTATTGTTTCGAATCGGACCAAAACTTATAATTTTCTGAATAAATAGTAGTACATTACGGGTAGTACATTACTGCCATCTCGGTGCATTATCATAACTATCAATAGCTTACATATGTTCTTTAATATAAAATGAGATAAAATAACACTATCTCGGGGTTTCCACAAAACAATTAACTTATTATGTGAAGGAAAAACATGTCAGTTTTGTAAAAACTACTGTTAGAATCCTATAATCTCCTCGAATTAATAGTTATTCGTTCAGTTCTCTAAAGACCTTCCCAACTTGTATACAGTTTGCACGGAAAACGGAATGTTGCATCAAAGCAACACATAACACGGGATTCTAGCAGCACTTTTCAAGTTAACCATTGATTAAATTATTGATACCTATTTAATGTGAATTTCAAAATATACTAAGTAGTGTTGTTCTAGAGTGATGTTTATTTCGTAAACAACGACAGAGAAAAGCCTGGTCGAGAAATAAAAGCATAAATAAATACCTTTTAGCGATATTTCAGAAAGTTAACATTTGTTCCAGGATTCTTTTGTTCAGTTCTCAACAAATCAAACCAAGCTCTCAGATTTCTTATATTTTGAATCTGTTTACAGTGCTTTCCGATAAAATTTACACGACATTCCACTTTCAGTCATGACGTTATCAATGTGTAAATCTACGTAATACAGCCTCATTCATGAAGGAAAAAAATGGTCTCTTGTATTTTTATTTGATTTTGGTCTATGTTTCGATGTTTTAATATTTGAATAGGTATTTAATAGCTAAAATTTGATATTTCGCGGAATTACATGTATCTTCGATTCCATATGCTTCCTTAACACCCCTGCGTATAATATTGCTTAATGATATATTTCGATACAATTTTATATCCTATACTAGTATTTTTATCATTTCATCTCATAATACAATATCGTATGACATCATTTGATATAATATCATATCATATGAACAATATTGTATTATACGATATGGTACACCATCATTACATGATATAATATCGTATGGTATCATGCGATACAATATCTTATGGTATCATTTAATACAATATCTTCCGGTATCACATGATACAATAATGTTTTGATTTATACGGGAATTAGTATGATTCTATATTGTCAATATATTGTATTATTATAAATTTTGAATCGTATCATATGGTACAATTTTGTATCATTTTCATAATGGTATATGTACATGATCTTATCAAATATATTATTTTTTTATCAAATAAATTGACATTATAATTTCATGTATCATATAATTTTGATAATAAACTATTAGATGATATCCAGCGCAAGCGCGGGAATTAACACTTTACACATTAATATGTCACAATACTAAATATGTTGAACCATATTTTTGTTCATTTTTAGCTCACCTGAGCTGAAAGCTCAAGTGAGCTTTTCTGATCACTTTTTATCCGGCGTCCGTCTGTCCGTCTGTCTGTCCGTAAACTTTTTACATTTTCGACTTCTTCTCAGGAACCACTGGGCCGATTTCAACCAAAGTTGGCACAAAGCATCCTCAGGTGAAGGGTGTTCAAGTTTGTTAAAATGAAGGGCCACGCCCTCTTTCAAGGGGAGATAATTAAAAAATCCTTGAAAATTTGTTGGTATTTTCAAAAATCCTCGGGGTAGGGTGGGGTCACAATGGGTGGGGTGAATTTTTACATATGATAATATTGTGAAAATCCTTAAAAATCTTCTTTTCAAAAACCATTTGGCCAGACAAACTGAAACTTGTGTGGAAGCATCCTCAGGTAGTGTAGATTCAAGTTTGTTCAAATCATGATCCCCAGGGGTAGGGTGGGGTCACAATGGGGGATCAAATTTTTACATAGGAATATATAGGGTAAATCTTTAAAAATCTTCTTCTCTGAAACTGATCAGCCAGAAAAGCTGTAACTTGTGTGGAAGCATCCTCAGGTAGTATAGATTCAAATTTATTCAAATCATGATCCCCGGGGTAGGGTGGGGCCACAATGGGGGTTGAATTTTTACATAGGAATATATAGAGTAAATCTTTAAAAATCTTCTTCTCTGAAACTGATCATCCAGAAAAGCTGTAACTTATGTGGAAGCATCCTGAAGTAGTGTAGATTCAAGTTTGTTCAGATCATGATCCCCAACCCAGGGGTAGGGTAGGGTCACAATGGGGGGGGGGGGGGGGGGGGGACGTTGAATTTTTACATAGGAATATATAGAGTAAATCTTTAAAAATCTTCTTCTATGAAATTGATCAGCCAGAAAATCTGTAACTTGTGTGGAAGCGTCCTCTATGGAAGATTCAAGTTTGTTCAAATCATGATACTGGGGGTAGGGTTGGGCCACAATGGGGGAGGGGGGGGGGGGGGTTCAATTTTTACATAGGAATATATAGGGAAATATCTTTAAAAATCATTTGCCTAGAAAAGTCAGTTCTTGTCAAAAATCATAATCTTCAGGACTGGGTTGGGCCACATGGGGGGGGGGGGGGGGGGGGGGGGGTGTTCCAATTTTACAAAGGAAAACAATTAAATTAAACACAAAAACTAAAAGTTATCATGTATGGTTTTACTTATATGCAAACATTTTGAATTATTGTTGGTTCTTTGAAATTGTTTGACTCTGGCCCTGGGACAATTCTTTGGCCTCACAAGGGGTTCTCAAAGTTTGATGTAGGTTTATAATCCATATATAACCAGTTGTTTAAGTCTGATCATTTTCTCAAGAACTGCAATGCTAAATATGTAATATGACTGTAAAATCATCCTTTTACAAAGGGGGTTAATGATAAACATATGAATATGAGGGGATTCTTTTATATACAGGATCTATTATAAGACATTGTTCAGATATTTTGTATATGACTCTCCATAAAGCTGATTTTATTAAGGTCTTCCGTTTCCAGCGGAAGACCTTATTGTTTTCGTACTGTTTCTTATTATTAAATTTTCTGCATGCGATTTCTGGAAAACTATTAGACCGATTTCGACCATTTTTTCAAAGATTATGGGACTTGAGGTGAACTTAATACTTTTTTGATATTTTTCCTGTTGCCACTTCCGGTACCGATTTATCGGCCGTTTTGTAAATTTTTACGACCTATATTGTGCAGAGCTGATCTCAGAAACTATCAGAGATATGTCTATGAAATTTTCAGGATAGATAGACTATAGTTTGAAGTTGTGTCCTATTAAGGTTTTTTATGTCAGTGGCGCCATTTCTTGGAGCTCGCCTAGGCACAAATATTGGGTACGAATTTTGAATCAAAATTTTCACATGTTTTGGTCTGTATCTTTTGATCAGTTGATATTTTGTTAAGACATTTATAACAAAAGTGGTAGAGTATCAAAAGTTCTTTTTAACGAAATCAAGAAGAAGGGGCTGGCCCTTAATTATGGGCCAAATGACTCGTAAATGATAAAGATTTTGTAATGCATTATAAATGCAAGGTTGTTGATCCTAACAATATCTGTTTGAAAAAAATCAATGTCACGCCTATTTATTACGTAATGAGGGATTTTTTATACATTATCTGAAAGTGGGGGGATAATTCTGAAATTGTATCGATTATTCATGGTATCATTTAAAAAAGAAATCGCACGGAAGACCTACTCGTTACTCGTAACAAGATCGTATCTAGTTATGTCTATGTTATGTTATGTTATGTTATGTTCAGGTGAGCGATGTGGCCCATGGGCCTCTTGTTTGTAAATATATACTGTGTCCTAATTCTTTCTTAATTGCTTTCTTAATCTGTTCTTTAAGGTTCTCCGATCCTCAGCCTCAAAGTATTTTTTTATTTCATCATGAAAATGTTATTTATCTTTCAAACTTTATAAATGAAAGAGAATGAAAAGAATTTTGTTGATGGTATCCATGCATTTTACGAAGTTATTGCAATTTTGGCCACGATGAATATAATGGAATAAAAAACCTATGCAAGTTGTGATCAATTTAGAAAAAAAGGTGCATCGGTGGCTCGAACCCTTGTACCTCTAGGTAGCAGGTCTCCGTGGAACCACTAAGCAAAGCAGTTCGTTGAATGACATTGCGTAATATTAACACTTCAATTTGTCTATATAAAAGTCAGATTTATGGTACAAATAAACAAAATCCTGATAATATAGAGCTATCGAAATTGCTGAGGATCGGAGATCGTTAAAATTGAAATAAAAAACCCCAACTGCATGGCTGGATATTTAGGGTAGCGGGCAGGGATGAAAAATCTAAACCAAAATTGCTGATATATACATGTACGTGTCCTTAATTCTTGTTGTTGCAGCTGACTGGAAAAAAATTTACAATTTTTTTTAATTTCAAACCAGTGAGTGGGTATTTAGTGCGTCGTGTCTCTAAATTTTATTCTTTATGTCAAATTTCACTATAATTTTTATCACTGTCCTAAATAAGAATTTCAGATAAAAGACTGTTTTGAAAAAAAAAACAATGAGGGAGAGGGGGAGGATACCCCATAATTCAACTTCACCGTTTTATGCATACCTCATTTATTTATATAGACGTAGAACACAATCTGTTCATTGTTTACAAATGAATGTATAATGATTTTATTTCATATTTTAAACCAAAGTTGTCAGATCCAAAGTATATGCCAAATGGTTAACTCGCCCTACACTTTCTGCATGATATTAATTAGTCAACCCGCGTTCCTGTGCACCCCGTTGTGGGAAGTACTTCCCATCAAAACTAAAATCGCATTAAATTGTTCAATTTTATTTATTAACTTTTTAGCTCACCTGGACCGAAGGTCAAATTTAACAAAACTTGGTGCAAAGCATCCTTATGGAAAGGGGATTCTAAATTATTAAAATAAAGGGCACAACTCTTTTTAAAAGGGAGATATTTGCGAAACAGTGAGTATAGGGTGTGTGTCTTTAAAAATCTTCTTCTCAAGAACCACTGCACCAGAAATGCCAAGATTTACATAAAAGCTTGTATATATAATGAAAATTCTAAACTGTAAAAATTGTGAACCCCGGACCAAAACTGGGGACCCATACGGGGTTCAAAGTTAAACATAGAATACATAGGAAAAATGTTTAAAAATCTACTTCTCAAAAACCACTTCACCAAAAATGCCAATATTTACACAATATTTATACAAAAGCTTGTATATATAATGAAGATTCTAAATTGTAAAAATTGTGACCCTCGGACCAAAACAGGGGGCCCAGGCGGGGTTTAAAGTTCAAAGGAAAAATGTTTAAAAATCTACTTCTCAAGAACCATTGCACCAGAAGTACCAATATTTACACAAAAGCTTGTATATATTGCAAATTCTAAATTGTAAAAATTGTGACTCCCGGACCAAAGCTTGGACCCCAGGGTTCAAAGTTTAACATAGAAATACATTGGAAAAATGTTTAAAATTTTCTTGTCAAGAACAATTGCACCAGAAATGTCAATATTTATACAAAAGTTTGTATATATAGTGAAGATTCTAAATTGTAAAAATCGTGACCCCCCGGACGAGAAATTGGGCCTTAGGCGGGGTTCATTAAAATACGTAGGAAAAATGTTTAAAAATCTTCTTCTCAAGAACCACTGCACCAGAAATGCCAATGTTTTGTATATATTTGTAAATAGTGAAGATCCTGAATTGTAATCAAAGTATTGATAGTACTGATAGACGGTGATGTGAACTGTGAGATATATACGGCATCTTATGGTGAGACACTTCCATATTATGAAATACTCTCTATCAGAATAAACAATAAAACCAGGCATAATTTCATACATTCTTTTTTACCAAAACATACATGTAGGTAGGGTATACTGCTTCAACACAAGTTACACTAACTTGTGTAGTAATTGAGTTCAATTCTTATAAATAAATTCAATTGTTTGCAGCTGAGGGTGAAATGTACAAATGTATCTTTTAATGGGGAAGTCTACGCAGGCATCTAGATGGCTGACTTCCATTCGAAAAGCCATTTAGTTTTTTTAAAATAATTATATCGACTACATCATTCAACAAACTCCATAACAGAGTGGTTAAGGTATTGGACTTGTGAACCGCACATGCTGAGTTCGAATCCCGTTTGGGATTTTGTTTTCATTTACAGATTTATTTTTGGCGTTATCGCTATTAAAGCATAGGCAAAACAAGTTATAAAATTAACCTTCTTTTTGTCTAATCAGTGCAACTTAAACCAGAATTATATTATTTGAACTTAGTCTTATGCTCGTATGGGACACTTCCATATTGTGACATACTTCCTATCGAAATAAACAATGAAAATATGTAAAATCTTACACTTTTTTCTTGTTAAATACATATACGAAATGTCAACATTCATCAGTGAAATATTCAGTGTGTTATGGTTTTCTTAATAATGAGGCGTAAATAACATAATGATGAAAAATAAAGGAAATGTATTCATTTATTAACAATGATATGCGCAGAGCAAGTCAGAAAGACAACAAAACAGTTTGTTATAAATGAAACGATGTCAGCTAAAAGTAATAAATTGGGAAATCATGATTTAATTTTGTTTTGAAAATGAAGCACCACATTTTATTGTTATACCAAGAATTAATAATGCTAGGAAATTGATGAACTTAAAAATATCAACAGGAAAAGGTGAGCAGATAAATTGTTTTAAAAAGTATTTTACAGTACCCACAACGTAATTTTTTACAATCCTATCCTATCGTGTATCGTGTATCAATCCTATCGTATCGTGCGTATATACTGTTCTATCGTGTGTTAATCTTATTCTATCGTCGTTAATCTTATTCTATCGTGCGTTAATCCTATCAGGTTTATCGTTCAATTTTATCAGTTTTTCCGTTTATCCTACCGTGTTTATCGTTCGTGCCTATTCAAAAGCAAGTAAATTTTTTTCAAAGTTACAAGTCGTTCAGTGTGCCATATACGAAAATTTATCGAACAAGAAATGTAAAATCCTATCCAGCATTCTATCATGATACTAATTTCTTAATTCTTAAGATCAAAATTAACCAATATTACGTGTAAATCATATCTGTAAGCAGTAGAAATAAAAAAAACAAACTATGTAAACTATCGAAGTTCTTAGGAACAAGGTAACGTATTTACCTGTATAGCGAATATATTAAATTGTACGCGGAGTGTAAAAATGCGTAAACATTAACTTGTATGTAATATAATTCGTTTTTAGCACACCTGAGCTGAAAGCTCAAGTGAGCTTTTCTGATCACATTTTGTCCGTCGTCCGTCTGTCGGTCTGTCCGTCCGTCTGTAAACTTTCACATTTTGAACTTCTTCTCTAAAACTACCAGGCCAATTTCAGCCAAATTTGGCACAAAGCTTCCTTAAGGTAAGATGAATGTAAATTGCAGAAATGAAAGGCCGATCTGTATTCAAAGCGGCGAAAACCTCGAAACTGTAGAAAAATGGGGGTGCATTTTTAAAAATCTTCTTCTCAAGAACTACTGAGTCAAATTCAACGTAATTTAGCATAAATAATACTCATGAAAAGGAAAATATAAATTGCAAAAAATATGGACTAATTCTGTTTCAAATTTGAGTAATTTACGAAAATAATAATAAGACTGAGAGAATGGGGATCAATCAGTTTAGCTTCGGCCTCGATATTTCATATATCGAAAACCAGGTTAGAGACAGAGGACCAGTCTAGTTTGTTAGAAGCAGCCATGTTGGACGCGTGATAAACGGGTCAAACTGACAAAGATGAATTTGCTTGTTGTGCAACAGTTTACGTGCGAAGGGAATATTTGAAACATCCAAAATATATTTGTGCCGTTTTTGTGAAGTAAATTGAGGTTAAATATTTCAATGCGTTGACATTTTCACTTCTGACGGTGGTGTTAGCTTGTTTTGATTTTCGTTTCGTTTCTTTTTAACTTGAGGGGAACCATCGCCTGTATTTTGGAATTTTTACTTATCGAATCAAATATAGACTTCGGTAAATCAGACAGCTAATTGTGTACATGTACCTGCGCAAAATGAGCAAAATCTGATGAACTACTATTGGTACATTTAATTCGGTACGATCTCTACGTAATGGTTGATTAATGCAACATGTTTTGTTAAAATGCTCATCATTTTCAGTCTAAACGGAGATTATTTTCGCCGTTAGAAATATATAAGTATATATGATGAAAAATAAATTGTGTTCTTTCTTTGTTTTAGTGCATTTTTCTTTTGTTTTAATTGTTTTCAATTTTATATTTACTTACCGTATCTGAGAGTCAAGCTTCGAGTTATAAGCAAAATACAGAGCTTTGCGCACAATGCTATGTTTGTACACAGAGCTGAGGTCATGCTTTAGTTTGTTTATATTTTATATATTTTAAATGCAGCTATGCTGAATAGGAAATACCAAGTTTAAAAATTTTAAGTTGAATGTAATAAACTCATGTGAACAAAAACATGACTCAAACCAAGCTATGTATCTTGTTTATAATTCTACGATTGACGCTGAAATTTTGGTTGATCATTAGAAATGTCTTGCTAAAAGGATGATATGCTGTAACTACTTTCTTGGGCCCCTCCCTATTCGATTAATTATATGGAATCTACACCAATTTTGATAGTTTTTCAGACACAAGTAAATAAAACCGACGTCTTTAAAACAGTTTCCATAGTTCTGACACATTACTGTTATGGAGATAAATGCATTGTCGCTATTCTTAAGAAAATATTACAGCAGAAAATCATCTTGGTTTGTAGCCATTTGTTGTTTTTTAACAAAGATGAAAATAATGGGTGGGCCTTAGTAAAATAGAGTGATATGCCTGTCAATACATTAATTATAATAGCTATTTAACATATCACGTGACAACATTGTTCATTCGAGTGTATTCATCAATCAAGAGAGTAAGGCTATAAAACGTCACATGAGTTCACGCCAGTAAACAACAATCGTTTATTAATGGGGAAGACCAATTAAATTTTTTAATGTTTTTAATTCGAGCACATTGAGGTACACTTTGCTTCTTTCACATGTAGGATTTTTTTTAAATGAAATACAATAACTAGTAAGTAGTTGAAGAAGAAAATGTACCTATATGCTCATATATTTTGACCACTTTATAAAGTGTGGGGGGGGGGGGGGGGGGGGGGGGGGGGTTTACCTCTACCAAAAATTTAGTTTAATATCTTGCATAGGATCTTCTTGCCGTAAAAATTGTATTTTATAAAACAATGTCAAAGATTAAGTGTATGCAAAAATAAGTGTAAAATTCGAATACTTTACGGTATTTATGTTTTGTTATTCTACCGAAGGCCATATGGCACAATATCCTTTGAACGCCCATACATGTCTAAAGCCATTGTTGCTCAGGTGAGCGATGTGGCCCCATGGACCTCTTGTTATGCATCATTTTTTACAGAAACAAAACTGTTTATGATATAATTTATATTTACTTAAAACAAGAGTTGTATTTTAATTGAACCCGCTATTTTCCGTGTGATATTTGATCTTGGGCTGAAATGTTTGCGGCGATCGGCTAGGGTGTGCCGTAATGAAAACAATGTTAACAAAACGTATGCGGAATGTATAATTGCGTAAATATTTATTTAACTTGTATGTAATATAATTCGTTTTTAATGCATCATTTTCATACACAGAAAGAAATGTATTTATGATAGATTTTATATTTATTTAGAACAAGAGCTGTATTTTAATTAAACCCGCTATTTTCCGTGTGATTTGATATCGGGCTGAAATCTTCCCTGTGATCGGCTAGGGTGTTCGGTAATGAAAACAATGTTGACAATACAGATAATTTATTGATCATTAAAGCTTATAATTTTTGTTAAAAACATTAAACTGGTCGATTTTATACATTGTATAAATGATGCAGCGATGATTAACAACTCGGCAATTATTAGTAACGAGAAATTTCACGTAAATCTTGATTCGTTCGTGTTCTTTCTCAAATTCTTCCTTTATCAGGTTAATCGTGAAGATCGTTTAACGCGATTATACGTTTATCATGAACATTGTTTATCCTTTTCTATCGTGTATCAGTCATATCCTATCGTGCGTCTATACTGTTCTATCGTGCGTTAATCCTGTCATATCGTGCGTGAATCCTATCCTATCGTGTATCTTGTAAAAAATAACGTTGCGGGTACTGTAATAGCTTAACCTTAGTAATTGCAAAAATGCTAAAATATTAACAGTGAAAACATTCATTCACAAAAGTAAATATTGAACACCACTAATGTAAGTAGATAATAGAAAGATAAAACCGATTATAAACATTGCATTGATTTGCAGAATCTTTTGATTCATTATGAATATTCATGAATATTCATGACATAAAAAAAATGATTGATACACGGTCTGTCTATATCAACAAATATATATCTATATATTTATTATTTTATTTATAATGCTTAAAATATCTGATACGATGTAAATTAGTTCTCAAACTGAAATCGACACATAGGTAAAACATTGCCTATAACACTGCAGTGTAACAGAGGAATACCAAACAGAGTTACCGTTCCTTATCCGCTAGGGTCCCCGTGATAAACACTCCTCCGGCCAGGACCGTAGCAATAGACCGTGGATATTTATAGCCACCGTTTAAAAATTGTGACCCTGACTAATACTGTGACCCCAAGAGGGGTTCAAAGTTTAACATAGAAATATATAGGGAACATGTTTAAAATTCTTCTTCTCGAGAATCACAATGCTACAATTTGTGAGATTACTATGCATACAACCTTGGATAATGTAGATTTGATAGTTTTAAAATAGTGACCCCTGGACTAATACTGGGGATCCAAGATGCGTTCAAAGTTTAATATAGAAGTATATATGGAAAAGGTTTAAAAATCTTCTACTAGTGAACTACAATGCTTGAATTTGTTAGATTACTATGTAGACATCCTTAAATAATGTAGATTCTAAATAAATACAGCTGTGACCACTGGACTGATACTGGGGCCTCAAGAGGGGTTCAAAGATTAACATAGAAATATAATAGAAAATGTTTAAAAATTTTCTTCTCGAGGACTATAATGCTACAGTTTGTGAGATTACTATGCAAGGATATTCAAATAGTGTAAATTCTTAATTGTCAAAGCCAACCATAAACCCCGGACCAATACCGGGGCCCCAGAAAGGGGTTCAAAATTTAAACTAGACGTAGCATATGCTACGAAATAGAATGTTACAAGGAACTGTTGTTCAGATGAGCGATGTGGCCCATGGGCCTCTTGTTTGTATTAAGCAGAAATGTCCGATCCAAGGTATATGCCGCGATGCATGATGAACTCGTCTTATACTTTTTGTTAATTAGTCAACCCGCGGTTTTGGTTACCCCGTTCTGGAAAGTTCTATCCCATTCTCTCACCAGAGGTCGTGTTTAGCAAGCGAATGAGAAGCTCAAAACTAAAATCGCCCATTCAAGAAACGAATTGCCTTATTTTATTTATTCAATATTTGTCAACTCTTACTTCTATGTGTACTCTAAGTAAGTTCCCAGTAAATATATTCAATAATTACGATATCGTTCAATATTATTTCATTGCAAGTATATAATTTGATGCAAACTCACACTGACTTGGATCCGCCAAAGTGTGTCAACCACCTTACTCTCATTTTGTCTATTTCGGGCTGGTTTATCAAAATTGAAAGTAGGTTTTTAATTAATTTCACAATAATGACTTATCATGTAAAATTCAATTATAGCTTACGGACATCATATCACACGTGTTGAAATACCAAAGTGTAAGCAGTTACTCTGGCGCGGGCATTTTATAGTTTATTTGCAAAATGTCATATTTTATAAGTATAGATGATATTCATATAGAGGATTAACGGTGGTCTCTTAAAAGTGGTACTTTTAAGCATCTTGGTGAGGTCTGAAATCTTTGATTACCTATGTTTATATATTATTTTCATTTATTTTCGAATCTTGGAATGTATGAGAATTTTAGCTAGGTTTACAATGTTTCAGAATTGTTTTTCTTTAAAAGAATAAGAAAGAGATACAAGAACTGTTATTTAGGTGAACGGTGTGACCCATGGGTCTCTTGCTTTATTTTATGTTAATGTAAAAACGACGTTAATAGTACATGTATTTATAGAAAATAATATTCGTTTTTTCAGCTCTCAGCTATACTAAGTGATGAAACAGGAGTAGAACATGTAAAAAAAGAAGGACCTACTAGACCAAAAAAGTCATCTTTTGCATTAATGCAAGAAGTTTTTGGAAGAGGTTTTCACTGTGGCATTATTTTTAACTTTTGCATTATATATATATATATATATATATATATATATATATATATATATATATATAGGATATCTATATTGTGTGATTTTTTTATTTGCTTTATCCAACGAGTTGAAATGGTGTATATATTCGCGAGGCTTGCCGAGCGAATATAACCATTTCAACGATTTGGATAAAACAAATATAAAATCACACAATTATAGATGTTCTATTTATCTCATACAATTTGATTTATATTATGAAGCTTTTAGACAGCCCCTGATGTGACCCGAATTGATTTTTTGCAAAGATTAAACGATAATGCAACGTTTTGTTATGCGGTTAGTGTGACCTTGCGCAATACAATTTAGTACGTCATTTCGGAGATAAATATAACTGTTTTAATGTAAAGTTTTACTGAAATAAACCTTGAAATAATTGTTTATCTCTAAATATTTTTTTCTTAGAGATTAATCACTTAATCAAATGGAAATACTGATCAGAAGACTTGAATCATTAAGTTTGTTGACATACACAAAGTTGCGAATGCTCGTTAGTTTGAATTGACTCGAACGAGGAACAGTTGTTGATGTTTTAAATAGGAACATTGGCCTAATGATTCGAAGTTGAAAATATTGAATAACGATGCTTACTGCTGGTGAAAGAAAAGTCTTGGGAGATTATTTCGGTAAGTTCTTGTATAGAAACACAACCAAAGCGTTCTGTTTTCATTTCGTCGTCAGAATGAACTTGATAGCTATATAACGTGATTTGGAGTTTTATAAACTTCACAGTTATGTGTTTTCCTTTATATTTGTAATTTAAATTTTCGACAAACTCCATTTTAAATCAATTTTTGGTAGTAGATATAGCTTTATGGAAAATACTACAAAGTCTTCGATGATAGGTCATTGAAGCGTTGAAGCGAGGGGCTGTGTCAAAAATAGTTCGGACCGGAAGTATATGAAATAGCATCACCCGTTTGATAAAGCAAAGGTTTATCACCACACGTATGAGATATATAGAGGATATCTATATTGTGTGATTTTATATTTGCTTTATCCAACGAGTTGAAATGGTGTATATATTCGCGAGGCTTGCCGAGCGAATATAACCATTTCAACGAGTTGGATAAAGCAAATATAAAATCACACAATTATAGATGTTCTATTTATCTCATAAAATTTGGTTTATATTATGAAGCTTTTGAGACAGACCCTAATATGACCCGAATTGATTTTTTTTTCAAAGATTAAACGATGATGCAACGTTGTGTTAAGCGGTTATTGTGACCTTCCGCAATACAATTTAGTACGTCATTTCAGAGATAAATATAACTGTTTTAATGTAAAGTTTCACTGAAATAAACCTTGAAATAATTTTTTATCTCCAAATAATTTTTCTTAGAGATTTATCACTTAATTAAATGGAAATACTGATCAGAAGACTTGAATAATCAAGTTTGTTGACATACACAAAGTTGCGAATGCTCGTTAGTTTGAATTGACTCGAACGAGGAAAAGTTTTTGATGTTTTATAAAACGAACACTAGCCTAATGATTCGAATTGAAAATATTGAATAAGGATGCTTACTGCTGGTGAAATAAAAGTCTTGGGAGACATTATTTCGGTAAGTTCATGTATAAAAACACAACCAAAGCGTTCGGTTTTCATTGCGTCGTCAGAATGAACTCCTTGATAGCTATATAACGTGATTTGGAGTTTTATAAACTTCACAGTTATGTGTTTTCCTTTATATTTGTAATTTAAATTTTCGACAAACTCCATTTTAAATCAATTTTTGGTAGTAGATATAGCTTTATGGAAAATACTACAAAGTCTTCGATGATAGGTCATTGAAGCGTTGAAGCGAGGGGCTGTGTCAAAAATAGTTCGGACCGGAAGTATTTGAAATAGCATCACCCGTTTGATAAAGCAAAGGTTTATCACACTGGTAGTATACACCACACGTATGAGATAAATAAATATATATATATATATATATATATATATATATATATATATATATATATGAGCTCCACCTCCGCCCCGACTGGGGCTTGGACTAACGACCTATGGAACCCACTCTCCTAGCAGTAAGCGGGCACCGCTCTAACCACTCGGCCATCTAGGCAAGACTATATATATGAATTAAGCACTGAATATAATCAATATAATCAATAATACTAGGCATCTATAAAGTGTCGGATCTAATATACATGTATAGATACTAAGCCAGTAAACTGAATATATAAAGCACTAAAAATGGCTAGCGACACGTCTACACGGAGCAAATTCAAATCCTACCAGGGAAGGAGGAGACTATGTATCGATAAAAGATGCTAGTAGATCTGAAGATACAGTTGATTAAGAATAATATAAAAAGCACTGAATATAATCAACAATGCTAGGCATATATAAAGTGTCGGATCTAATATATAGTGTACACGGAACAAACTCAAATCCTTCCAGGGTAGGAGGAGAATATATATATATATATATATATATATATATATATATATATATATATATATATATATATATATATATATTACAATAACTCTCATAAGTAGTTATTGCAATGTTTCTGCTTAAGATATATGTATATGTCTATGCAATGTGTACCGTTCCTATCCTCTCAGGTTGTCGTTTAACTTTATTCCACCTGTATCTCAAACAACCATGTAGTGCCAGCGCGCTAGGTTCTGTTCGTCATCGTAAGCAAGAATTCTTGCCTAGATGGCCGAGTGGTTTGCGCGGTGGCTGCCGACTGCTAGAATGGGTTCCGGAGTTCGTGAGTTCAGGCCTCGGCCGGAGCGGAGGTGGTGCTCCAATAAAGTGAAGGTTCCTTTACTTTATATATATATATATATATATATATATATATATATATATATATATTCTAATAAAGTAATGAAATATATTAGTACAAAGCACATTTTAGTTGGTAAACGCATTTTGAAACTATGCTCTTAATTTTTTAAACGATTAATTCTACTCAACACAATAACAGAAGAGAATTTAGAGTCAATCCATCAAAAATAATCAATACTTGTTCTCGGCCACTTTTCCAAAACAGATTTCATAAAAGCTTGTTGTTTTTATCATGACGTTACACTATGTTAGCGCGACGTCATCATTTTGTTACGTCTGAGAACCAAAAAATGAAAATGCGTTGCTTTGCTAGCCACACATATTAGAACATGCATATAAATACTAAATAGATATTATGAATTTTAAAGTTGATATCGAATGCAGAGATGCAAATTATATAAGTTTGTGAAGAGAAAATATATATTTGTCTTTTCTTGAAACTCAATGCAGAAATAATTGCCACAAAACTACTTACATAATATGTTTGTAATCGTATTTTATAATTAGCTAAAAAATATGTTATTTTGATCTTTTGATCAGTAGTTGAAAATACAAAGTTTTAATTGTAAAAATAGAAGTTAATAAGTTTTGGTTCATTTAATTTCCTAAATATGATTTTAGATAGAACAGTTTCAACGGACACTCATACACTATAAAACAAAATTTGACCTTGTATATTACGTTCTTAAAAATTTTATTACTTGATAATTAAATATTTGTATCAACTGTCTGCAAGCTTTTTGAAATATTTCATTTATGTTTAAGATTTATTTGATGTTTTTTTTATTGTATGATTTTGCTTAGACGGTAAACTTTCTACGTCGACTTCTATTGTGACAGCAGTAGACCCGCGAGCTACTTTAAAGTGACAGATCTAATATATTATAGATACTCAGCCGGCAAACTCATGAATATATAATAGTAAATCACTAGAAATGGTCAATGTCACTAACAATTGAAATTGTCAACTTTTGAAAACAAAAGTCCCTTTGTAAGGACACAAAAAAAATACATTAAACGAAATGGAAACGAACAAAATAAAAACTGGCACAACAACTTAAACAACCCGATTATAATTAAATCTTGTTTTTCGTTCATCTATTTTCTTCCAAGTGAGTTTTAAAAGTTTTTCCCTATGAAAAAAAAATTCACACACGTTTTAAAGCCTAATTTTAAGGGCAAAATCTGCGAAATTTTGAATGGAAACATTCAACAAACTTACTACAAAATACTGTTGAACTTCGATATCTCGAACACCGATATCTCGAATGCAATGGATATCTCGGAGTGATTTGTAAGTCCCAGCCACTTATTTTTTAAGTATTCTACCCTCGATATCTCGAAGTTTTTAAACAGTCCCATCTAGTTCGAGATAACGAAGTTTGACTGTATATGAAAATTGCATAAGCTAAAGAAAATACTTATAAATCGTTGGCTAGCTTTTGTCGAGTGATTTCAATACTGATTCCAGAATTCACATGCCTGCAAAAATAACTCCATACATTATTTATCTAAAAGCTTTAATGAATGTTTTCCCTTCATTTTAAGTATGTATACATGTATATTGATTTATTCACTATTTTGAACTTTAAAAGAATAATCTTAACATATAGTTTTTTTCATTATTATTGTTTCAGGACATCCAGCTCTTTGGCTCTTTCCATTACAATTTCGACCAGTTGAAATCGACCGTTACAATCTGTATCATGTGTAGTAATTATTAATTGTACGTGTATATTTTGAGGAGACGGATCGAAATGAAGTCTAAGATTGTACTACTCAAACACATTCCACGTTTTGTCATTTTTTATAGTGAAAATTAAGTTTTTGATTGCTACACCTATTAATCCAGTTTAGGGTGTTAAGGAATATTCATTCCAAGGAATTCAAAGTACCCGCAAACAGAGGACTTCGACTTGACATTGCAGGTCTTGTTTACAGAATAAATATATCAACATGTCAGTAAATTTGTTGTTCAATAGTTTATAGTTGTATTTATATGATAAAGTTGTATTTTTATTTTGTTATAATTATCAGGCTGATAATTATATACCGATACCGATATGCCGTTATAGGTAGATGCCTGACAAGTTGCTGTACAACTACTGAAAAAATATCAATGGGTTATTCATCCATTATGGATAAACCTGGTTATTTTAAGCATGACATATTCTACAACTCTTGTTCTTGTTAAATTTAAAATTGTTAAGTTCAATATCCTATAAATTTATTTCTGTCATCTACATCGACACAGACCCGAATTATTTTTTCCTCTCATTCCTTTATACAACAAAAAATCACAAAAAATTCCAACGGCTCAAATCAATTTAACACCTATCGAATGACACTAGTCAAACAACATAGCCAAACTACAGGAAAATCAATCGATAGGGACCGAGATATAACCCCAAAAATAAACCATACCATGCAAAATCCACTTTCACGGAATATGTGTAAACATTGGACTCTTTTCTTCCCTTTGCGGAGTCAACCTAAATATTAAAATCCAATTTTCTCCTTCTTTATGCAACCAAACATTTGGGCATCTTGGGATAAAATCTCTTTGAATTTAATTTAATTTCTTCGATGTATGGGTTGTGCCATCCTAGAGCAATCCAAATACACACCGAAAACTGATTCTTCATGTCAGATGACATCGTTACAAACCTCTAAACTACAAAGGCTATTGTGGGAAATCTATGGGTTTACCCCCAAAAGATGGCGGCCAAGGGACATAACTTTTGTAAAGTGTTGATTGTTTTATACATAAGAGTTCTAATCAAGAAGAAAAAATCTAAATTAACCACTGAAAATGTAAAATAACCATTGAACATTTGAAACAATAAAATAACAGAACAAACACATGCACACAACATTTATTATATATACAATCAGTTTTAATATTACAACAAACTCAAAGTAAACTATACAAAATAAAACACTAAAAATGGCTAACGACACGAACGATTGAAATTGTCAAATTTCCGGGACAACCAATCCCTTCTTCACGGTACAAAAGAAGAGGCTCAGGGGCCACATCGCTCACCTGAGCAACGACAGCCATGATAAAATCAGCTTTATGGAGTCATATACAAATATCTGAACAATTTAGTAAAATAGATCCTGTATAAAAGATTTCCAAATTTTTTACCACATTTTCTTATGCTAAACATTGAGCCCCTTTTGTACCTGGGTGATTTCATTGTCTATATTGAGCATTGCAATTCTCAAGAAGATCATATATTCATATAAAAATAAACAATCAAAAAACAACAAAACTCAAGATTCTTGTATGTATGTAATACCATATATTTGAGTTTTTCAGAATAATCAAATTTAAATCCTCTTTAAAAATTCAACCTCCACTCCCCCCTCCAATTGTGGCCTCATTCATGATTTGAACAAAATTGAATACCTAAGGATGCTTCCACACAATTTACAGTTTGCCTAGCCAATTGGTTTTTGAGAGATTTTTCTCTATGTATTCATATGTAAAAAAAAATAAATGACACCCCCACATTGTGGCCCAACCCTACCCTAAAGGATCATGATTTGAACAAATTTGAATCTACACTGCCAGCGGATGCTTCCACACAAGCTACATCTTGTCTGGCAAATCAGTTTTTGAGGAGAAGTTTTTTAAAGATTTTTCTCAATATATCCCTATGTAAAAATTCGACCCCCGGGGAACATGATTTGAAGAAGCGTGAATCTACAAGATATTTTTTAAAAAAAACCAAAACGTTTTCAATAATTCTAAATTATCTCCCTTTATTTGAATAACTTAAAAACCCTTTCCCAAAGGATGCCTTGTGCCAAGTTTGGTTAAATTGGCCCAGTGGTTCTTGAGAAGATGAAAATATAAACATGTTTACGACGACGACAGACAACGGATACATTTTTATCAGAAAAGCTCACAGGTAAGCTTAACAAAAATATTACATGGAATAAAAACAAAGAAAACAAAATCGAGCACTACAACTAACACTACGAAAGAAACTATAAAAAAAAATGGGCTACTACATTAGCATATATACAGTTTTGTAGTTTTATGTTTGAGAAAATATAGGTCATGCGGTAATCGGCCGGCACTTTAGAGAAGCTTAGTGCTGTTGATTTTAATTAGTATATATATATATATATAAAAAACACTTGAAATGGCGAACTATACGTACAATTAAAATTGTCAAATTTTCGGGACAATCAATCCGTTCCTCAAAAATTTTATACTGTGTTTCATTAAAAACAAAAAACTACTTTCATAACCTTACATATACATGTACATAAATTACAGTTAATGATCACATATTCATATCTATAATTCAGTAATGATTTAACCTTTTTCTTGCATCAAATTCAATATCGATAACAAGCTTTCATAATCTACTTTTATGCTTCCAAAGTAACACCTTGGTCTAAGAAATGTCTCATTGACTTGTATTATCTGCTGATCTAGGCTATGTTGAATTCAATAAAACCTGTTGTTTGTGTTTTTCACGTTAAACAATGCGCTAAAAATTGCACGTAAAACAAGATTTCCTAGTTTTGCAATACAGTTTTATTAAATTTGTAAATTAATCAATATAATACCAATGTATACTATACAAGTCAACTATGGAGTTATCTAAAACCAGAGATGGTAATTCCTTATATCATGACAACAAAATTTCGTTAATGCACTGAATGATTTCGATTTCTTTGCATCGATTCAATTTTTATTCGCAACAAATCTATTTTAATATTTAGATATTTATTTCTAACAAATCGCCAATAAAATGTTTAATACTACTGATATTATGCACGTTTTAAGTGGCAACCTTAATTAGGAGAACATATCAACAACTTGAATAAATGAGATCTTTCACCTTGATAAAATGTTAACAATACCGTTGATTTATCTTGTTAGACCATACTTAATCACCTAATTGTCTACGGACTTTTCCGGTTTTTTTTCCCGATTACGACAAAGAGCACACGGCGTGTATGACCGGTCAGCAGTGGATGCTCACTCCTCCTAAGCACCTGATCCTACCTCTATCTTTTTAGAGGTCCGTGTTGCTCTGCTTTGAATTCGTTTTTCGTTTTACGGATTTTTTAGATGGTTAACAGTTTGTTATTGTCATTTTCCCTTGTAATGAACACGATAATAATTATCATTTCAATTTTTTTCAACAAACTCATTTTATCAATTTGCAACACGTTTATTATAAAAGGGTTATTTTTACTTTTTATACATGTGTGAAAGATCTTAGGTCATGTTCAATAAAATATTCAGAAAATAACTACTGTAAATTCCTATATATAATGCACATAAAATGCATACAGCTTTTTCTCTACAAGTATAAAAAGCACAGAATATTAGATTAGAGTAGATTTCCTCAAATACTATATGGCCAAGTTGGCCCGTACCCTAGGGTCTGAACCCCTGACCTTTGGGCCATGAATTTCACAATTTTGGTAGAGGGCTTAAAGGACATCATAACAATGCATTTAGTTTTTCCCCCCATTTGTGCGATAAAGAAGATTTTTGAAAATTTGGCTTGTTTTTTTTTGTTTTTGTTTTTTGCATATTTTGCCCTGCCTATGGCGTCCCGGGGTGGTAGAGCCGTGCGTTTTACAATTTAGACTCCTCTTACCATTGAGATCCTTCACATCAAAAATTGTAACAATTGACCTTCTACATATCAAGTAGTTAAAAATGTAAAATTGTTCATGGACGACGCAAGACGACGGACGAAGATCAATTGCAATAGGTCACCTGAGTGATTCCGGTAACTGAAAATTATTGTAAAACATACATCAATACATTAAATTACATTGGGTTATATTGTGAATAAAATCAGGAGCGAACAATTTTGTCTTTTCAAAATCTATAAGAGTTCCAATTAAACTAAAGGAAAATGGTTCAATTTAGAACAAATTTTCTCTCATGTGTCTGTAACTGGAAAATTCTGTCAAGACCGGCATAAAATATGTTTTAACAAGACTATTGCACTGAATATAATATCATAAAATATCAAAGCTTTCAAGCTTAAAAAAATTTACAAATAAATAAATGCCATTA
Source organism: Magallana nippona (assembly GCA_033439105.1). Classification (NCBI taxonomy): domain Eukaryota; kingdom Metazoa; phylum Mollusca; class Bivalvia; order Ostreida; family Ostreidae; genus Magallana; species Magallana nippona. The sequence continues at coordinate 31,691,931 of CM065918.1, read as the reverse complement.
TCAAAAGAAAACTGATAACAAAGTAAGATTTAATCTAACCCGTGGCAACTGGTTTTAAAAAAATGTATTTGAAATAATTAACCAAAATATACATGATTGTGCACAAAAGTTCGTGCACAAATCAGACATGATATACAAAACTGCAAAGACAGCAGACTGGTATTATCAATAATCAGATACGAAAATTGTCGGATGATCTTTAGATTATAGAGTAGTTAGTTGTTGCTAATATATTCCTTGTTTAATGTTTAGATTTGTGATTCTCTTGAAAATTGACAATACAAATTGCATTCACTTTCAATTGATATAGTCCGTATATTTTTACAATTATAATAATATTTTGAACATAACGATAATAGTCATGTCAAGGCTAAATGGTGCATATACATGTAGTTTGAAGACAATCAAGAAAAGTTGCTCTTAAGATATTGATCAGAAAACATCAACCTCTCTTGGATTTTCATTGCATATTCCCTAGAGTGCATCGGCTGTTATATTTTTTTGACAAACCTTGTGTCTAATGAAACGTGTTCCGGTGAATGAAATACCCAAGTGCAAAGGAGCGTGAATACTGCTTTCACTCTTATTTAGCATGTGCGTGGCTATAATCGTAACAATAGAAATTGACAAGAGGCCCATGGGCCACATCGCTAGTCATAACAACAGCTCTTGTATTCTTTCTAAATTTTTTAATATTAAATTCGTCTTGTTAAACTTGCAAAATTTCTCTTATATTCCTTGATTTGACTATTCATATAAATTTGACTATTCATATAAACAAATCATATTCTAAGTTCTAAGATAAGATTATCTATATTGGGGGAATCTTTAACATTATTATGTTGCAAGTTGTATTTTCTCAAATTGAATGTTTCGTTCTGTTAAGGGGACAAATAAAATAAAACTAAAATGAGTAAACTGATAACTCTGTAAAGAAATTGATGAAAGAAGTTGATGAAAGCTTTGTAATCGGCTGCAATAAACATATTGCAAATGGCATTTTGCTTTGCTACTTTCACTTTCAGATACCATTGGTTGTTTATGCATTTGAAGATCTTGATTAATTTGGCTTTCTTATTCAAATGTGTCTGTTCTATTATTTTTCTAAACTATTAATATATTGACTGAAATAAATGTTAACATTAAAAAATCATCATTATAAACCTAATTTATAATCTTATACCTTATCTTTTGAAAAGCTATCAGTTATTTGCTTTATTAGATAGTCTAATAATCAACCCCCTCCTCCCATTCTGACAAACTCACAGTGGAGAAAGCAATATACTTAAACAAATAATCTATTAAAATAGTTTTCTTCTATCATATTTCTACAAATTATAGTCCTTCAGTCCTTCATAAAAATTATTTAAGTGCTGTTTTCTACTTTTTTTCTATTTTAAAATTTAAACCCATGGGCCTTTTCCTGACCCTTGTGGGGGGGGGGGGGGGGGGGGGGTCATTATTTGAACAAACTTAAAAACTTAAATCCACCATATATAGTGATGAAACAATTTATCGCTTATCTGTCGTTTTGACACCAACAATTCTACTAACAGATTTCAAAAAAAAAAGTCGCCGACATCGCTGGCCAAATAAAAATAATTATTCTGGATTTTTTTTGCATGTCAAACCCGATCTAAAAACAAGAAAAACAAGCTAATTCAATGGATTTGTCCTCGCTTTAAAGGGAACTAAACACGATTTTAGAGGAGAAATTTAATTTTAATTTTTATGTATAAAATGGTTAACTTTTTGCATTTTGAATGATTGACCATAATGTAAATGTTAGAAGTCAATTTACAAGCGAGATACAGAAGAAAGAAGTCATTGTCATGTAAACAAAACTAGAGTCTTATATTTGTGTACTAATAATGAAAAGTAAAGAAATGACCATTTCTTTAACAAAATAATTTGTTCAAAAAAAGTTTACGACAATGCCAACACCAACGACAACGACGACAGACAACGGACAAATTTTGATCAGTAAAGCTCACTTGAGCCTTCGGCTCAGGTGAGCTAAAAAGTGGGTGGAATGCCAGAAAAAACGTGTATATAACTGTTTTTTTGAACAACATTTAGTCTGTTTATTAGGTCTTTCCACCTTTCAGGAGAAAGACCTTTTGTATTCTTTATGTTTTTAGGTCTTTCCACCTTTCAGGTGAAAGACCTTTTGTATTTCTTATGTTTTTTATTATGTCTTTCCACCTTTCAGGTGAAAGACCTTTTGTTTTTCTTCTGTATTTTATTAATTTTTTCCTCTCTTTTTTTCGAGGGACAACTCTTTTATTTCAATAGATATTGAAACAATTTTTTCTTTATGTTATTGACCATAGAATTATGGTACCAAATGAAAATAACAGATAGATCTAGATGTAATATAACACAAGTAAGATTAGGAAAATTAGCTACGGTACTAAAGCAGTGACAGTGACAACTCTAATGATGACAAATCTATAAAATAAAAAAATAGAACACCACACACACACACACACACACACACACACACACATTATAAAATATTTTCAAAATTTGTGAAGATTTACTGAGAAATCTTTCCACCTACAAAATAGTTATTCTAATTTCATTTTAAAGAATTGGTATTTCTTTGTGGTTATGATATTATTCCCAATCCACTTCATCAGTATTATCGGGGGGTATTACAATCAGAAGCTTCTGTATTAGAATGTTGAAGGAGTCTGAAAAAAAGACGTTACAATTTTTTTTTAATTTCAGCAAAACTGTTTTCTGTTCACATAACTATTGATCTGGAAATATTCAAATCTACCTTGAATAAATTTGATTTCTTTGATTCTCTACAGAGATACTGAAAATAAAACAATTTGATACACATATATACTCACTTATCTTATCGGTTATTTCTTTGGGTTTTTGTTTCCAAGTTCCAATAAAATACAAAAAAAGTCCAATAGCAACCAAGCCAAGTGCCATAAAGCTCTCCTTTGGTTTTTGGTAGAATGTCAAGATTACAATTCCTAAACTGATCAAAAACAGTAAGATAGGAAGAGCTATGTGTACCTAAAATATAAAAGAAACATGTTCACATAGACAATCAAGGCATCCAACAAAAAATTGTAAGCTATAAAATGTACATATGCAATACATCGATCAGCAAATGAAACTAGATGATGTCATTAGACAGTAATACCCGCACCAAGTGTTTGCCCCTAAATAACACTCCCTTGTACCAGTTTTACTAAAAAAGAAGGCCACTCGCAATTTCCGGTACTTTTTAAAAATTATAATTTTCATGAAGAATGAGATCTCATCCCATAATACACATATTGCCTTTATGTACAATTTGGGGTTGAACTGTTTGCATGTAAACTTTAAATTAATCAATAATCTAAACATTTCATGTCATAGAAAGTATGGTCTATATAATCATTACTAACAAAATTAAATTATGCCCCCCCCCCCCCCCCCCCCGGCGGTTGCCTGCTTTAGATATGCTTTGTGTGCAAACATCATCGTGTGCGTGGATTTAGAGAAGGGGTGTGCGTGAGGGGTCCAGACCCCCCCCCCCCCCCCCCAATTCATTTATGTAGTAAAATTAGTAAAAATAAACCTCGCACCACAACTCCCCCCCCCCCCTTGCGAACACAATTATTATTCTGCCCCCCCCCCCCCCCCCCCACTACCCATGAATAAAACACATAAGAATATTTTGATAACAATTAAGAATATTGTAAACAGTGCAAAGTAAACGACATATTGCACAATGATTTTCACTGCAGGACTGTATGGACAGAAGATATAATTACTGATTAAGGTGGTATCGGACACATGTCGATATTTATGTGGATAAAAGTGCGTTATTTATATTATATAGTTATATTATAGTTTAAATACTTTCACCGTTTTAGAATTTAAAACTTTTACAATATTTGGCCAAAAAACCCCAAGTTTTTAAAATCTTTCGAAACTTAAGGTAAAAATTAAATAAGCCCCCGCAGGATTCGAACTCTCTACTTACAGACACATAGTTATCGCTCTAACCAATTGCGCTTTGCTGTTAGGTAACATTATTTTGGGGGGAAATGTTATATTTTATACTGTATTTGTTTAGTTCAATTGGGAGTACATCACAATATGCAGGTGTCCCATACCACCTTAAAGCTGAAAATTGTGCTTTACATGGTTAATTACCTAATAAAATTGTGCAAGGGGTTTTAAAGAATAAAGTTGTGAAATTACATGTAATATGTTACAAGTAAATGATCTTTGTCCGAAGTTACGTACATAACACAGGTCTACGGGTTGCATTAGCGGGTACTAGTTTTACCCAGCTCTTTGGTTAGATGGGTTTCACGTGGTGAACATGCATATGTGTTTTCGATATGCAGAATGTGATTAATTAACATGAATAAACGTTTCTTTTGTGGTGATCAGCTGAAGGAATTCATATTGTACTCTAATTGGATTATCATGATGATGTTGACCAATATAGGTAAGTATAATACATGTAGTAGCGCAATATTATGAGACACCGGTATACAGTTAAGTTTTACTTTCACTTTCTAAAATGTGATCTCCCTTTGCCAGCATACTGTACATCATCATCTTTAATTAAATAAGTTTATCATCGTTAACTTCCTTATTGCAGTTGTACAGTTTCTGTCGTTTTAATGTTTTTCATTTGTCAGACTTACAATATTGAGTTGACTCCATATTGACCCTATTTTGTATTACATTTGGGTATTAAATATCATGTTTATATGAGTTATAATAGGGAGGAAGGGGAAGGGGTCTAATTAACACTTCCCCATTCATAGGATATGTAGATAAATTTCTAGTGAGAATGAAGGCATGCTGCAGCTTTTTTCCCCTATTAAACCCCCTATCCCATCATCACACATCAGTAATAGAAAAAGAGTTAATGAGTGTAATTTTCTTTTAGTATGCTTACTCTTTTTTGTCAAGAGATATCTGGTATGTCAAGGTTTATGACTCATGAAAATTTGTGCATTTTAATCCTGATTAATTTGTCAATCATTTATAAAATATAGACATTTCTAAATATAACATAGTATCAATATTTTTTGAAGATTGATTTTGTAACTATTAACAACTTAATTAGGGCCCCACTCTGCAGATGCCCTATAGTGATCATTCTGTCCAATTCTGCTGATCATGTCAAGATACATTTAAGACATGGCCCCTGTCCCTTGGGTCATTCCCCTCCCCCTTCCCAGGAGTTATTTTTAAACCACCACCCCCTCATCTGAAATAGGAAATGATAATACATTTTCATTACTGTTGAGATGCTCACCCCTAAACCATATTCATTCTTGCTCCTTGTATCATTGCACTTCATTGGTATATAGGTTATGCCCCCTTTTAGATGTCCAGTGACTTTCCAGAACTGGAACTAATCAAGTACTTTATCTTATTAACATGTAGTGTTTGACTTATGTAGGTAATTCCTAGCCCTAGCCAAATGATGACCCTGCTTTGTTTTTTATAGCAAGGTTTTTGATAACTGACTTTATAATTTCCGCAATTACATCTCATTGTTTATCTTTAAGATTAAAAAGCAATTTCCAAAATCTCTTTATGTACATCTACATCTGACATCACAGAGAAAAATACATATCAAGAAATGATTTTGCTACTGTAAAAATGTGAGAAGAGACTCTGAATCTACCCCCCCCCCCCAAAAAAAAAAAAAAAAACATGAATACCTGGTAATATATTCAAAATCATCGAAATCCCCACTCCTAAACCATATATATATTTGTTTCTTGAACCATGACCATGTCAAGGCAAATCTTGGTATTCCCAGGTATTAGTAGGTCATGGCCTCTGGGGGTCACTCCCTGGATGGAATTTAAATTTTTAAAACCTTATTGCATATCTATAGGACAGCCCCTTTCATGTCCCAAAAGATGATGTGGATATTCATTAAAACATGAGAGGAGTTCTGGGAAATAGGGGTATTTAGGAGCGATAAACGTCAATTTTCTGCTAATACCTGACTCCGTGGATGAAATTTAAATTTTAAAACCTTATTGCACCTATATAGGACAGTCCCTATCATATCTCAAGAGATGACATAGCTACTGCATAAATTGTAAGAGGAGTTCTGGGAACCATATTGTTTTTGGCGAAAAAAAAAACCGTCATTTTTTGTTGCCCACCAACCCCCGTGATAAAAATAAAAATTCTGAAACCTGATTACACATCAACATGACACCCCGAATCATATTCTAGTAGATCATTTGGCTAATGCAAAAAGAAATTGACGTTTTTTGAAACCAGATTTTTTGTAAAAAAAAAAAAACACGTCATTTTTCTGGCACTAAATGACCCCCAGGACAAAATTTAAATTTCCGAAACCTTATTGCACATCTATGGGACACCCCAAAACATATTCCAAGAGATAATTTGTCTACTGTTGAAAATGTAAGAGGAGTTTGAGGAAGAAGGTTTTTTGTGAAAAAACGTCATTTTTTACTTATTATTTGACCCCAAGGACTACCAAAGAATTTTTGAAATCTTTTTACAAAACAATATGACCCCCAAAATCAAACCCCAAGAGATCAGTTTGCTGGTTTATAAGATGTAAGAGCAGTTTGATAAAGTAAAACGTGACAGACGGACGGACAGACGGCCAGACGGACGGAACAGGGTAACAACAATATACCCGAACTTTCTTTAGAAAGTGCGGGTATAATCAGAACTGTCCTATTGGAAGTAATACCCCAAAAAGGTTCATTTAAGGTAGACCAAGACCAGTGGCTTTCGTGTCCAGATCTTTTTTTATATAGCGTGATAAATTTCTGGTTACAGTTTTGGACACATCAATGATCATTCAAGATGACATGCATTTGATTTAAAGTATTGGTGGCTTCAGTACAAATATATTGCTTATATTTTGTCAAAAGGAGAGGAAAACCATAAATATTTCAAACAAGAGGCCAATAGGCCTTAACGGTCACTTGAGTACCATAGCCCATACACAAACTTGTCGAAGATTCTCATATATGCATTTAATTAAGTTTCATTCTGGAGTAGAAAAATTATAAGATAGTAATGATGACCACCTCCCTGCCTGAAATCTTTCAAAAAGGACTATGAAACCTATAATTTTAGCGGAAAACTTAAAGATCATAACAGAGTGCATGACCTTAAATTGAAAAAGTGATAGAAAATAATTTTCCCATATTTGTCAACTTTTAATATAGGTTTTAAGTGTACATGTATATGTTTTCATAGATAAACTAAAACAAGGTGGCTAGTATACATGTTTTATTTTTTTAAAAATCCATCCCATATCCCCATGGGCAGACAGAAAATAATTTTTAAATATTATATGCATTAACACTATATATCCATTTTGGCTCCACCCGAGAGTCAAAATCCATACTCCTTGGGACATGAAATTTACAATTTCAGTAGAGGACTTCCTGGTTAACATAATCATGAAGTCGGTTTTTCTTACAAATGTGTGAGAGTGGAGAAGAAGATTTTTATACATTATATGCATTAACACTACATAGCCATCTTGCACCCCCCCCCTTTACGGCCTGAACTCCTGACCCAGGGGCCATGAATTTCACAATTTAGGTAGAAGACTTCATGGACATCATAACCATGCTTTTAGTTTTTAACAAATATATATGGGAGTAGAGAAGAAGATTTTCTAAGATCTAATACATTTTTACTAAATGGCCATATTGGCCCCATCCTAGATCCTGAACCCCTGACCCAGGGGCCATGAATTTCTCAATTTTGGTAGAGTGCTTCATGGACATCATAACCATGCATTCAGTTTTTTCCTCACATGTGTGGGAGTAGAGAAAAGGGTTTTTGAAAATTTGGCTTTTTTTTTGCATATTTTGCCCCGCCCGTGGCGCCCTGGGGGTGGTAGAGCCATGAACTTCACAATTTTGATTTTCCTTACCATAGAGATGCTTCACACCAAAAATGGTACCAATTGGCCTTGTAGTTTTCAAGAAGAAGTTAAAAATGTAAAATTGTTAACCTGAGTGACTTAGGTGACCTAAAAATGGTAACAATTGGCCCAGTAGTTTTCAAGAAGTTAAAAATGTAGAACTGTTAACGCACGACACACAGACGCAAAGCACGGCGACGGACGAAAACAGATAGCCTGAGTTTACTCAGGTGACCTAAAAACTTAGTGGAAAATACCTTGCCAGAAAGGGGGGACTACTGTACTACTGCACTTGTTTCTACAGTTGTGTCAGCTAAGACCAACATATTTATAATGCAATTTAAATGAGCATATACTTAGTGACTGTTAAATTATGTCTATTTGGTACATTTCAATTTTTTCCAATGTTTGCAAAAAAAAGAAAACAACTTGTAAAACTAAACAACCATTTATATATACCAAACTATACCAAACAACATGAAGGTATATAGTACATTCCTATCATATCGCAGGTTCTATGGTATCGCGGTATTTCTGTTTTCGTATAGAAGCACGCGCTGAAATTGACATTTGACGTCGGGATATTTTTAGCTATGGTAAACAGAGGCATGCTAAACATCACTGAGGTATATAATAGAGGAAACTCACACTTAACATTAGATTCTGGAAATATTTTCGTATTGATAGATTTTTCAACAAAATGATTTAACTACCGCGATATCATAGGTCATACTATTACATGTTCAAGATACTATCAAACAAAAACTAGCTGGTCAGTTTAGATAAACTCTGGGGTTTTTTTGTTAATAAAATATATAACTCTTAAAAAATGTTTCATAAAAATAGTATGTAAACTATAATTTATGAGAAAATTCCAAAAATATGAAATTTTGTGAATATTTTGGAAAGTTGTATGAAAAATAAATGTTATATTTTTGTATATTTTCTGTAAATACAATTCATTAGATTTTTGTATTTAACGACTATCATTAGATTTTCTTAAATTATAACCTAATATAATGTATTTAATTTCAAAAATTAAAAGATCATGCTTTATAGTGTTAAAATTTGGCTGTTGAATTTTTGGACCTTGTGAGCATATATATCATGATACGATATTATATATTATACAATACCATATCATATGATACAATATTATATATTGTGATATCATATAAAACAATAGCATGTGATAAAATAGTTTATAATACAATATCATATTATACAATATTGTATCAAAATATACATTACTATACAGTATCATATCATAATGTACAAAAAATTGATACAATATCCTATCGTATCATATAACTTTCTACAATATAATATATGAATATAATATTGTATCATATAAAACAATAGAGTATCATATACAATACTATATCATAGGAATCATGTTATATCATTTAACAACAAACACATCTATCAAGCAGGTTTAAGTGAAGTAGGAGATTTTTTTTAGCATCTTTGATAATGGAGATCAGGCTGAAGCTACCTCTGCGATTCATTTATATTATAGTTAAATCAACTATGCAAGCTATTATCTATAAAACGTGTCACCTGTTCAAAATCAAAGGCTTGAAGGGCCACAATGGCGTCGAGTTGAAGTTAATTTGAAGAGTAAAAACCTGAATAATTTTTTAAAAAGTCGATAAAATCTCCGCTTAACAAAAATGCATATAATTTTTTTTTATTTGTGTTATTTATGGTTCTGCTTCATTGATCACACGTACATTTAGTTACTATAGATTAAAAAAATCCTTAAAACAAATTATGATTCTGTAACTCTAAGTAATGTATTTATATTAACATGAGACCAACTTTTCTTAGTTTTGCTGGAGATTATAAAAATTGAGTTGGGCGGTCAATTTAACAAAAATAAACTTCAATATGGATTTTATGCATTCAACTAAAATAATAAAAATATCAAAATGAAGTGTGATTTTTATTATTTTCAGAAATCATTCCAATTTGGTTATTGACAATTCATTTAGAAATTGGTATCAGTTATTCTTACTTTTTAAAAACAAATATAAAGACAAATAAATTAGTTGACTACTTTCAAATAAATAAAAATTATGTTTTTGTCACATAAATAATTAAATTACAATATATTACAAATTGACTCACCTAATTCATTGTAGCTATGGTAACCAACTGGATATCATTCTTGCATAAAACAACAAACAAATATGCAGGAAAATTACATTTTTACTGTATCTTTATAACAAAATCTATCAAACACAGCAAATTTCATAAAAAAAATGTTTGTTATTTTCAAAAGCTATAATACAAAAAGTTTTATTTCAACAAATCAAGTTTTGATTTTTTTTATATTTCTAAGCAATACTGATTCTTGAAATCTATAAATAGCCCGATTGAGCAATTCTCAAAAAAACCTAAAATTTTAATACTTTAAAGTGAAAATTCATGAAAAAGCAATCAGTGTGTATAATTTCATTGATGAATTCAGAATCTGCACCCTTAAGATGTAAATTATTAAATAAAAATTCTGCGTTTTCAGTTTTTTGATGAAACAAACATTAGGGGAAAAAAGGCGTTTTTAATGTATTTCATCAATTTAAAAAATTAAACATTCTGAATATCATCTTCTATCCCCTTAATAAAATTATTTTATAAATTGATAATTACACGTATTGCAAAAAGAAATGATATACAATGCAAAAGTAAAGTATTGAATCATAAATAAGTGATATAATTAGATGCTATGGCAACATTTGACATTGACCTTTGACATTTTTACTGATAGGGATCTTATGCAAATTGTATAGCATCATTGCATAACGTTTTATTACAAAAGATTAGAAAATAGAGATGTCATTTGTAAACATACATATTAATATAGAGGATTTGACCTTTACCATGACTTCAAAATCAGTAGAAGACTGTTTACCTTGACCTTTTGATCCCATCACAAACAAGAGGCCCAAGGGCCTTAATGGTCAACATGAGTATAAAACAACAATTTAGAAAGTCCATGGAGTATAAAAAAGCTGAAAATAACATCCAATACAAAAATCAACCACATGGCATTACTAATTAAGTTTGACCAAACTATTTTATGGAGATGTAATATAAATATCTTAGGATAAACTTATGTCAAACAAATGTGATTTGTGTTGACAAGTATGAATTAGTTTCAAGTGACATTTTGAAAAACTTCTACATTTTGAAGTTCACTTCGAACACTCAGCAAGTCAATGTCATCTAATTCATGCTTATCAGCACAAATCACATTTGCTTGACTGGAATTTACAGCAAATCATGAAAAAAAGATGAAATTTGACTTGGCTGTAGCCATTCACATGGTGAAAACTTCCTTCTTCCATCTTCCATCAGATCTGCATTTCTAATGCAACAGCTGTGGGATTCTCTTTTCTACCACTTTCCTCTCCTTTCTTGAATAAACCTTTCAAGAAATCCTTCACTTTTTAAGAGAATCTGCTGTATCTTTTTTCTTTCTTCAAAGCCCATCCTTGAACTGGCAAATCCACACCGGCTGAAGCCTCTGGCTCATGTTCAACTCTATGGTGAGTAGCTGCCAGCACACTGTCACATTTTTCTGCCCATAGTTTCTTTGTTTTGTCATTAGAAGATTCTGACCTTTTTTTACATGACTCCCAATGAGTAGATATTCATTAAGTCTATCAAAAGTCTGATATGACTTCAAACATCCATATTCAGGACAAAAGAACAATTTCGAGTTCATTCCAATAAGTTCGTCCTCACCCTCCTCCTCACTATTACACTGTGTATTTTTACGCCACATGTCATCTTTGACTCCGATTCGGTTAGATCATGGAATGAAACAGAAACAAAATAATACAATACCACAAGTCCAAAGTTAAAATTATAAAACGTTGTTTGCCGTTTTGTAAACTGTCTTTCATAGATTATTAAAACTCTGATAAAATATGATATTTTTGTTTGTTTGGCTTGGAACTTTTTCTTCATGCGTAATATTGTTGACACTACAAAAATGTGTAGTGCGGCTTGAGAACACGAAATTGTAGAAATAACGAAGTTTAACTAGTTAACTTGGTAAAAAACATGTGATAAAAAGAATCTCTCATGGTTTGTGATGGTATATGATATTTATCCAACTCGTGTGTTTTCATATCATATCATATTCATACCATATCATGTGGGGATAGAAAACACACAACTCGTTGGATAAAAATCATATACCATCACAAACCATGAGAGATCCTATATGGCTGTGTGTTTACCCATATTGTAATATACGAGGGTTGTTCGGAAATTATTGAGACAACACAAATACTTCTCTTTCTATGTGATGAATTTGAGTGAAAATTGGCATAGACATTTAAGAAACTTAAACAAATAATTGAGCAAAGTAATACTACAAAATAATTAATAATTTGATTACGGCCGTACATAGACAAGTCGGTGGTCGGGGTACCCGGCGCAGGCCTAAACTAGGAGTTTTAAAAACTAAAACATCTACATTTTAAGTGTTGGTAGACCTTCAATTATTGATAAAAGAAATCAAATGATGTTTGTTCATTTTGCTATTTCTTGTTACTAACTTTTGTGCAAGGTTTACTATTGTTCGAGTTGAAATACGAAGAAAGTACCAAAATATTTACCAAGCAATTGAAATCAGACTGAGACGGTTTATTGAAATTTGACGTCAAAGCAGCGCAACAATTATACATAAAATTGGTGTGAATCTCGAAAGAAGACCTTTTTTGGCCAAGAAATTTACTAGATAAAAACTATACGATGGAAAAGGGTCAAAAGCTTCAATTAATCGGGGTTTATTTAAAGATTGTTGAAGTAAAATTTCAACAAAGGGACTTAATATTAAGTACTTTTCACACACAAACTGACTTTTAATAGTTCTAAGATATATACAAAATGAAAGTAAGAGAAGTTTCACAGTAAGTTGATTTTTGGGAAGAAATAACTCGATTTTTTCACAAAAAAATCAAGAATGGAGAGAATATGTAAATGTTGCCAATTTACAAAAAAAGAAAAGATGAAAAATGAAGAATAGTTCATGTTTCCGCTCGTTTGTAAGGTGTTTAAAACATAAGACCATGGAGAGAGGTTAAAATGACGTTGCAATGAGTTTGTGGTTGCTCCGGGTCATCGGATGTAGGCAAGTTTGTTAGCTTACCAGGAATAAACAAATACTGTTATTAACTTTAAATTTTTCACGTAAAAAAAATATATCCTGGTTTATTTCCTGGTAAAATTTCAACGATTTATCTTTTTTCCCAAGGGAGTAAGAGTAAATGTCTCAATAATTTCCGAACAACCCTAGTATATAATTACATGTTTACTCAGTTCATTGTATATGCAACCTTGACTTCTTATATGGAGAGGATATTCATGGGCATTGTACGCCTGATGCCAAACCAATTCAGTTTTTCTGAATAAGTATTATTAGAAGGAAATATAGTATCTAGGCCTACTAATTGTAAAAAATACTTTTTATCATAAAGCGGTAATTGATGGTTGATAAAAATTTCAATACATGCTGATATAATAGCATTTAAATCACCAATCATCAGCTGATCAAATAAATCTGCTGATTGAATCATATATGAAATTAATTGGGAATTTGTAGCTATTAACTCTGTCCCAAGATATCCTCGATTTACATTTTGCTTATTTATAATTACTCGATATTTGTAAATACCTCAGGGTTCAAACGATCTTCATTCAAAAGTATGAAAAAGTTCGAAGATTTCTCCTTTAAAAAACGCCCTAGCTTATCAGGTTTCAATACACGGTTTAAAAATGTGATGGCTACAGGGATTTTGTATTGCAAAAGACCCGGATGATAACATTGAATAATTGTGCGAGGTATTCAGTGTGACTTCCAAATGCAGAAAAGATGTAAACATTCCCCATTATAAATCTTCGTAACAAATCAGTTTTCATTCCTGTGAATTTTTGCGATTGAAAAATGATAATGTGTGAATGGAATTATCTTGAATATTTTCCCTTTCATCTATTTCAATTGCACTTCTTTCACAGGTATGTGTATTTTTATTACAAAATGCCAAAATGTGCTGCATATATATCCTGGGACAGACTATAGTACATATGTATCATGTGTATAGACGAATGTAAGACCCCTTCCTAAAAGTCTGACAATCTTTGGCTCTTGAAAATTAACCCTTGCAAGATATTTAACTGTTACTGTGTGTCATTTTAGAATTTAAGATCAATTCTATGTAAAAATCAAAATTGTATATAGGGGTTCCGGCACGCATAGTCACGAATTTTCTTTATATTGCATACAATGATACATACTGATGTAATAAGTAGCAAGATGCCATAAATTTGTTGCTAAGGGCTACCTTTGCCATAGTAACGGAGACCAAAGATAGAAAAATGGCAAATCTTAGCAACTTAAAAGCAATATAGAAAGTAATTGCAGCTTATCTAAGTTATGAAATTTAAAATATTGAACTGACTATATGGTCAATTTTTAGATTATAGAAAAAAATGGCGGGCAAATCAAAATCTTGAGAATATTACCATGGAAACCGAAAATTATATTCAAAACATGATTTATTCATATTTTTTAAAATCCATAGAAGTAATCTTCGAACCAAACTCATAGATTTATAGCTCTATTTAAAATATACAAGTAAGATAAAAAAAATGACACTTGTTGCTATGGTAACAAGGTTAAAAATAAGAAAAAATGAAGGAACCATAGTAATTGTGTCAAGCGAAAATGCTTGTTTTCAACACAATTTAGAACCATTTGTTGTTGCTCATTGCCAAGTTTTTATATCATATATATTGAAGCATTATTTAGCATCTTAAAAACTGTCGTTGCTAAGGAAATATGCAGACTAAAAAAAAATCATCCAGAAATTCCCAATTGTTCATAACATCATAGCAACGGCCTTTCCTTTTGCTAAAATAAAGCTTCGACTGTTACTGGATGAAAGTTGAGGACATGTTTGGTCATTCCGATCAATTTATTTTAAAGTATCATGTTCCAGTTATGAGTAAAAATTCTTCGAAAGTACCTCAATATAGGCAGATTTTTGTGATTTCTTGTTGTTGTTACCATAGCAAGGGATTTCAATTGTATTATCTATGTTGCTAAAGTAAAACAACAGTTAATTTTTTCCAATCAAAACTATTTATGTTCGAATGAAGTGGAAAAAATGGAATTTTGAGGTGCTGTTTAATTACCATGATAACACTCTTAAACTATTCACTTGCCCATGAAAAAATTTCAATAATTTAAAAATTCACAATATTTTGTATGCAAATATTTTATTCTGTATAGCAGAAACTGCTGCAATATCTTACAATTTGTGTTCAAAGTAGCTTAAATTGGCCATTTTTTAATCTTTTGCTTTGTTACCATGGCAACCGGTCCCCATAGCAATCGTTAAAAGTTGTCTTGCATCTTCATTCACCAAAGGGTTTCAAAATACAAAATCTGAAGAAAATCGGTGACTATGCATGGCCATCGAATTTTGATATTTACAGAGAATTGATCTTAAATAGTTTCAGTTCAAGTTTTCTTGATGAATGTAAACATGATAAATAAGTATAACTTGCCAGAACCAACGACACATCGACAACAGCATAAGAAAGTATATAAGGGGAAAAATTTCTGTTGGAAGGAAAAGAAAATTCAGTCATCTGCAGTAATTGTAGGAACATATATTACAGAGACAAGTTATGTCATAAACCCACTAAAACTCAACAATCTATAAGTTCATCTTCGAAAACAAGTGACAAAAGACAATTATCTAGTCCACCTTCAGTATCCTTGCAACTTCAATATTTAATCCACAGCAAAGACCCATGCATATTGCATTGTTTGTAAAAAGCCAGGACCAAAACTTGTAGTTATATCCTCAGAGTGTCGCACATCCGTGTTTATTCAACATAATGTTTTGATTCCATCTGGAAATAGATGCTGTCCGTTACATGTGAAAGACGGACTTTTAACAAGTGCAGCCATTGAACAACTTCCCACAACAGATCATGCATTTGTCAACAGAACCGACATTCTTAGTTTACTGCAGCACATGCAAGTTTACGAAAATCTACAGCCATATTTCTATGCAAGTTGAAATCTGGATTATCAAATCAAAAACTTTATTTCGTACTTCAAAATCCAGTTTGAGAAGAGCAATCAATGCTGTTAAAAATGCGATGATGACTTTTTTTGTTCCAAATAATCTTGGATGCGAACATATTACAAGAGAGGACGTAATCAACAACAACCACAGGCTATTTTGTCTCATTCAAGGACCATATCTAGCAGACCATAAAAAAAACGATGCTTCAATCCTTGAACATGTTATGAACACAAATGCAGAGGACACCAAGAGTTGGCTGAGTGAGGACGACATTTTCATCGTCGACAGAGGATTTAGGGACGCTTTGCTCCTGCTTGAAGATTTAGGCATCCAGGTAGAAATGGATCGATCTTTGGAGAAGGGACAAAAACAAATAAGCACAGGTGATGTCAATAAGAGTTGACTTGTTACAAAGGTAAGAAATCTGGAAAAGAAATATTATCAATGCCCCATGTTATATATAAATCTACTGACAAAAATTATATCTCTGATTTTATCCTTGAACAGATCAGATGGGTAGTTGAGTCATCCAATGCCAGAATCAAAAGGTGGCGATATCTGGACCAAACCCTTCCTACAAATCAGATTCCTTTTGTCTGAGATTATGTCAGAATCGTATGCGCCCTGTTGAATAAGTTCTTCGTACCTTTGAGCAAGAGACACAGTATTAGAGGAAAACGAGGCAGATTCAGCTAAAATGCTTTATCTGTCTAAACAGGTACGTCTAATCACATTCGGGTACTCAATAAATAGTTTATCCTAACAAATGAAAAGGTGACACATAAACCGTCTAAACATTTTATCGAGCTTACCTAACATAAGTATTTTTAAATGAGATATGTGAACTTCATACACAATGTAAATGCATTGCTTGATTATGTTTTTTAACAGATAAATAATCTCCGACGAGTCATTGAAGATAATGGTCTTAACAGAAGGCCAACTAAGTGGCAACCAGTCCCTGAGTGTGGAATAGAGAACTTTCCCACCTTGGACGAGGAGCAGTTGCGGAATTTGACTTGCAAGACCTTTACCTGAAGCTTTCTCGCAGCTATATTCAAGAGCATATTGATGGAGACTGTGACATTTGGTTCTATAAAGATAATGACAGGCTACTGCGAGTAAAGATTCAGAGTCGCCATACATCATCAAAACAGTACTTAGTCTGAATTGAGTACTCTGATTGTTCGGTAGATGCATGGCACTGTACATGCAGGGCAGGTGCCAGAGTAGTGGGTATGTGCTCCCATATAGCGGCAATCATTTGGTACCTGTCAAAAGGGAAAGGGAAATATTATGTTCGTGATTGGGGTGAGCATGTCCTTGATGCAGCAGACATTCCGCCTGCCGTTGATAAGTCTGACAGTGATGCGAGCAATTGTGATAGTGTACCCGAAGAATGAACAGTTACCGGAAGTGGTAATGAATACTATAATTGTCTCAACCATGTTACCATTGCTTTGTACATGTAAGATCACATTGTTTATTATTCGACAGCTCGTATTTTTATTTTTTGTTTACTAGAAAGAAAGCAATAGAGAGAGAGAGAGAGAGAGAGAGAGAGAGAGAGAGAGAGAGAGAGGGGGGGCAATGAAATGAATCCAATGATAAATATAAAGTATTTTTGTCTAGATGTGTAATTTAGGGAAACTGTTCCTGCTATCTTTTTCTTGATTTTGTAATTAGATTTAAGAGTTTTTATATTTTTATCTACTACATGACTTTTTAAGTTGCATAATATTTTAATTACATATATCTTACTGTGTTTAACTGTTCAAATGTCTTTATTCTTGTTATATTCATTTACTGAATTGAAATTGTTTATCATATGATAATTAGATTTATATTTGTGAACTTGTGTATTTCTTATTTTTTAAATTGTACAATGTGTAATTTACTTGATAGTAGTAAATTGGTGTAAATCCATAAACTGCACAAGAATCTGTAAATAATCTTCATTTCTAAGGCACCCAATAACACAAGATAAATGATATGTACATGTATTTCATTTTTTTTTTAAATTATTGTTTTATTTATGAATAAAATCAAATCTAGTTTCAGCAAAATTATTTTGTTTTATATACTTCCAAACCAACTTTATATTTATGATTGTTGCCATGACGTCACGACGTCAGAGCACACAATTCCATGCTATATTTAGAGGCTTGTATAAATAGAACGAATAGAGATATCGACAAAAAGTAAATTATTTTAGAAAGCAAATATTGTGACCAATAATCTCACAAAATATGACTAAGTTTGGAGACAGGGTCGATTTTCTTAGTTTCTGGCTTTAATCCTTTTATGAAATATATTATACCTGAACTATGTAACAATTATTTGAATAAATTAGTCTGGGAATTAACCCAGCACCTGGCTTGATTCGTGGAAGAGTGTCTCTTAAACCATGAACAATGTAACAATTTTGTTTCATAATTCCACAAAACAGTAATGCATGAAAAAGTAAAGGAACATCATCATTTCTTATATTATGCCAAGTTACACCCCACTTTCATTGCTAGACAAAAATCGAAAAAGTGTGCAAGACCTGTATCAATGTTCACTTCTTTCAGCTCTTTGTCATTGTAGTACATATTCTTGCCCTCTGTCTTTATTCCAGTTATTTCTCTTAATTTTTGATAAATTGGAATCTTTGGCAGTATGAACTGGTTGAAGTGGTTTTATCTCCATTGATGGCCGAAATCTGCAGTATATTTGATGTTCTTGCTGAAATACAATAAAATGTTTTACATATCGGTAAACTAGATGAGATGGTATGGTAAATATATTACTCCTGTACTTTCTACAAATATAAATAAAGAAAACAAAGGAATACACATGAATGCCATATCACTCACCATTCAAAAATAATGGCTTATGCACTATGCTTAACTTTTCAAAAGTAGGTTGAATTTCAAAATCTAGGTAAAAATATGTTCAATTAAGTATGCCCTGGGTTTAAGTTTTTTCTAAAGTAGGTCAAATGCCGAGATCAAGGTCAGACTTTCACAAGGAGTACAAGTTTATTTGTGACAGCCCTAGCTCTAACCATTCAGAAATAATGTCCAACAAAAAAGTTGTTCAAAAGTAGATCATACTGAAAGGTCAAGGTCGGACGGGCAAAAATAATTTGTACCAATATCCAGTTGCTTCCAAGTCAATGGTAATTTCCGTTGCATTGGTCATTGTTCGTAATTGTGCATTAGGAGGTTCCATAATTGGTGCTGGTATTTGTCTGTATCATGAGGCTCCTCTAAAACATCTCCAGACGCATATGAAGTTCCTTTCCTAAATTTGTTTGTAGATCTTATATGTATTCTATTGCCTGTGAAATAAAAATGATATTTGAAGAATAAATATGCCCAATGCTGGTTATTTATTGTATAATACATGTAGTGTAGAATACCACACGCTATTGAGTAACTTTTGAAATTTGAGAGACATTAATTTTTAACTGAAAATCAAAACAGGTCATCTAATACTCATAAAAATCCTCACTTATGACATATATCTTCACTATCCAGCAAATGACTCTCAACACATTAAACAAACACTAACTATATACAGTAGTGCATTGCATTAACTTTATGCAGACCAAAATTGTTTTCACACAACAACCATGACATTACTTTTTCAAATGTATATTTCTATTTCTTCATATTAATCCTCACAATGTGTAAATAAATATATTAAAAGGAATTCATCCTAAATAAACTTACTAATAAAACTGAGTTGCAATGCAAGTTTAACTTTGATGGTCAATTAAAGTTTAACATTTGACTTGTCTACCAGTTTTGCACTGCACTGCATGCCCATGGTGGTGACCCATGCAGTATTTACATGTTTTAGTTCAAAATTTGCTACACAATTTGAATTAGTATTATGCATCAACTTCATTCATTTTTACAAATATTTTTCAAGAGAAAATCTCTCCTATTCATACCTTGGTCTGAACTTACAAGTGTATGAGTTGATCGATAGTGTCAACCACATTTGAGGGGGGATGGGGAGGCTACCAGATACACTGTAGCTCAGTGAAGACAAAAGTTTATCATTATTCATCTTGGTTGCTGATAATATCACCTGGTGATTATAAATTTGCACAAATATTGATTAATTCAATAAAATATCTCCAAACTTGCTTTGTCATACATTACAGATTAGTTTCCTTGCAATCCCCGAGCAGTTTGTTTACAAATACCAGGTTTATGTACTTTCTATTACACAACAGGGAACAACTCTAATCGATATAAAGAATTTTTTTATCAACAAAGCAACATTAATCACTTAATCGCTCAACATATCTTGAGCGAGCTGATTCCATGTTAATATATGAATTCTAACCACATTTTTATTGTGACTAGGTACATGTACACATGGTCTGGGATCGATAAGAATATGTAACTTTGAGCCTCTGTGATCGTCGTTTGATGGACTATATTATGACTTACCAGGTTTTTTAAATACATCCCCCTTTGCTTCTGACTGATTTAGGTACAAAAATTTCCGTCTGCGGATGGCAGAGCTGCCCTTGGCACGTCCCATGGTCTGTCTTGCAGTCGTCTGTCATTTCGGGAAGTCGCGTGCGCGCGCATTAGTTACTATGTAGATCCAAACGGGTTAGTTGTCGTAAAACAAACAAGACGTACTCGATGACAATGCAGATATTTTAATTCTTATTTTTTATCGATATTTTTATGCTCTAAAGATAAATGCACAGCATAGATAATCATTTAAGGTTTTAAATACACTTCAACTGATGTTACATTGAATGCAACTTTCATTCCACTTTGCGTTAAAAATCCTCACACTCATACAACCTTAAACATAATAACCTCTCCTTCTTATTTATAATGCACTCTTACCCTGATAGGTCTTTGAATAGAAGGCTCCGTGTACCTGAGATACACCTGCCCTGCAAACACCATAGTAAGAACTGATGCAAATCCAAATCCCTCCATCTCAATAAGGAAAAATATGTCTTTGGAAGACACATACAACATTGTCAGTATTAACTGTAAGAAAATTATATTTTATTAAAAAGATGCATGGTACTGATTTGAGTAAAACATTTCCAATTTTCAGTTTTTTCATTTTAAATGGTCAGTTCCTGAAACAAAATTTGAATGACAGTTGTCGAGTAAAAAATAACTAAAACTGTCATAATGGGACTAATACTCTTGCAAGGCTTATTTCAGTCATGGGGCAAATGTGATTTTCTCTAAAACAATATTATTTATTGGATTACAGATTTTTAAGGTTTTCCGTTCCATAATTGGAAGACCTTATAGTCATTATACTGTTTACTAAGGACTTTCTTTTCCAATGGAAAGGTAAACTATAGTTTGAAGTTGTGCACCATGCAGTTGTTTTATGCCAATGGCGCCACACATTGGACGAAAAAAAACCATGACGAAAATTGTGAACGAATTTTTGATAAAAATGTTTATACATTTTGATCTTTATCTTTTTATCAATTGATGTTTTGTTAAGACATATATGAAAAAAAAGTAGTAGAGAAGAAAAAGCTGTTTCCTACGATTTAAAGAAAAGGGGGCTGATCTCTTAAATTAGGGGCCAAGAGAATCGTAAAGTCTACAACACATAACTCAAAAACGATCAAGATTTTGAAATGCATTTTAGAAGCAAAGTTGTTGATCTTAACAATATCTGTTTGAACAAATCATTACCACACCCTTTTAATACATTATAAGGGATTTTAGGGACCAAAATCCTTAAACTTTGATACATTTTACATGTAGTATTCAAAAGATCTCTCGTATGATAAGACAATGGGGCTGGCCCCTTTACTTAGGTGTCAAGAGAATAATAACGTATATTACAGGTACTAATACAAGAGGCCCATGGGCCACATCACTCACCTGAACAACAGTTCCTTGTAATATTCTATTTCGTAGCATATGCTATTTCCATTTTAAACTTTGAACCCCTTTCTGGGGTCCAAGTATTGGTCCGGGGTTTTTGGTTGGCTTTAACATTTTAGAATTTACACTATTTGAGGATCCTTGCATAGTAATCTCACAAACTGTAGCATTAAAGTTCTCGAAAAGAATTTTTTTAAAACATTTCCATATATATTTCTTTGTTAAACTTTAAATCCCTCTTGGGGTCCCAGTATTAGTCCAGTAGTCACAGCTTTATTAATTAGAATCTACATTATTAAAGGATGCTTGCATAGTAATCTCATAAACTGAAGCTTTGTAGTTCTCTGGAAGAATATTTTTAAACATTTTCCCTCGATATTCATATGTTAAACTTTGAACCCCTTTCTGGGGCCCCAGTATTAGATCGAGAGTCACTGCTTTTAAAATTTAGAATCTAAACTATTTGAGGGTGCTTACATAGTAATCTGATGAATTGAATCATTTGTAGTTCTCAAGAAGAAGATTTTTAAACATTTTCCATAAATACTTCTACATTAAACTTTGAACCCATCTTGGGTCCCCAGTATTTTACCAATTTAGAATCTACATAAGCCATGGATGCTTGCATAGTAATCCCACATACTGTTGCACTATAGTTCTTAAGAAGAAGATTTTCAAACATGTTCCTTATATTTTTCTATGTTAACTTTGAACCCCTTCTGGGCCCCCAATATCAGTCTAGGGGTCACAGCTTCCACAATATAGAATCTTCACAAATTGAAGATGTTTGCAAAGTAATCCCACAAACAGTAACATTGTAGTTCTTGAGAAGAAGATTTTTAAACATGTTTCCAATATATCTTAATGTTAAACTTTGAGCCCCTCATGGTGCCCCAGTATTAGTCCGGGGGGTCACGATTTTGCGATGATGTATGCATAGTAATACCCTAAACTTTTGCATTATAGTTCTTGAGAAGAATATTTTAAAACATTTTTCCTATATATGTTAAACTGTGACTCCCCCCGGATTGCAACACAAATTTTTGTATACAAGGAAATGGCATTGTTTTAGCAAAAAGTTGATGAGCATTTATAGACATGTAATAAAACTGTTTCTTGACATTTCCCAAAGGTCTATTCACAAAATCATTTATTTCTTATCTGCCAAAACACCTGCACTCATCCTGCAACTTCGCTCGGACTTTGAAGTGTCCGCCATTGTTAATGAGGTATCGAAGTAATTCCTCACCATGCATTACATAACACTCACCGAACTTCAATACATAAAAGTCCTACTTTTACATCAATACGAAGAATTTTTTATCAAAATCATAATACAAATTATAGAAACAAACTATAATGCGAACATTTTGTTTTCAATGTTACCAAAATGAATTAAAAAGAAATTAAACAGAAAATTGGGGAGGGGGTAAAATTGAATAGTAACAACTTGAGTACTATTAAAAGATAACTAGTTTCTGACAGTGCTATATCTGTTCTTAAATATTTGATTCAATTTCCAATGTGTTTATAACAGTTTTGCGTATATTTAAACCAACTGTAAATGATTAAACATATTTTTTATCCGGAATTATATCAGATTATTATCGAGTTGTTTTCAGTACACTACGTCACTTCCGCCCAATGATGACGCACTTTTGATGGGAGCAGTTGGATTTGAAAATTCAAAGATTTATACATCAATTGATGTTTTATAGCGGGATAATTCTAAAAGAGGTAGGGTACAACAGAAATTAAAAGACATTAATTGATATATGGAGACATTTAATTCATGTGATTTATGTTTTTTTTTCTTTGTATTTAAAGATAATGAACAGTAAGCAATGTTTGTATTCAAAACACATTCTAAAGTTCTGCTACAAAGAAGTCTTATGATTTAATGAAATATGACAAGCTGTAATCTCATGTAATTTATGATGCATAGGAACTTTACATTGTAGATTGTTTTTTGCACCACTCATAGTTGCTGATCAAATGCAGAAAAATAATAGGGGGGCTGAGACCTGCAAAAACTGTTCCCAAAATATTGATGATAAACAAAGGTGAGAAAAAATGGAATATATAATTATATTGTACATGTATATTCTATTTGACTTGCATGTATAAATATGCATGAAAGGTTAATTAATCTCTTAATTAAAAAAAATAGCAATATGATTATCAGATAACATTAAACATTTTTTCAACGCTTTATACAACCATTCCCCATGACAAATTAAAATCTAGGCTTTTTGATATCATTGACAGTTGTTTCTTCAATAAAAATGGAAGTCGTAAAAATGTTTACCTTGTCATTGGAAATCTAAAAAAATTATTTTGTTAAAAACCATTCTGATTGCACTCACAAGTACTCTGAAGTTGACATTAAAAAGATGCTGGAGTTTCTGATAGACAACATCTATGTAGTTTTTGGAAATCAAGTCTTCCAACAATCTGTTGGAATTCCCATGGGTACCAATTGCGCCCCATTGTTATCAGACCTATTTTTGTATTCTTATGAAGCAGAATTTTTTCAAAAACTTGTACGTGAAAAAAATAAATCACATACTGTGGCCTTCAACTCAAATTCAGGTATATCGACGACGCATTATCAATTAATTGTTATTTCCATACTTACGTCGACTCGATATATCCCAGTGAACTTGAAATAAAAGATACCACAGAATCTGCGTCATCTGTTTCATATTTGGATATTTTACTGGAAATGGACATTGATGGTAACCTACATGTAACAACAAAACTTTATGATAAATGCGATGACTTCAACTTTTCTATAGTCAACTTTCCTTACTTATGTATTTATATTTTTATATGTGTTTATATCTTATGTAGCAATATAACTTCATCACCTGCATATGGTGTTTTTGTCTCTCAGTAAATTTGATACGCAAGGGCATGCTCTTTATATGAACAGTTTCTAAGGCGAGGCAAGCTACTGACAAACAAGTTGATAAAGCAGGACTATCAACAGGTTCGTTTGAAGTCATCTCTTCATTAGTTCTATGGTCGATACAACGACCTTGTCAGCAAATACAATCATCCACTGGGTCGCATGCTGACTGACGTATTTCATACTAATTGTTAGACCATAATTTATCACCTAATTGTCTACGGACTTTTCCGATTTTTCCCCGATTACGACAAAGAGCACACGGTGGGTGTGACCGGTCAGCAGAGGATGCTCATTCCTCCTAGGCACCTGATCCTACCTCCAATGTAATGGAGGTCCGTGTTTGCTCAAGGTTTGTATTTTGACCATCACAACCAAACCAAATCATCAATGTTTCGTTTTTTCCCCATTATGACATTTTCCCGATTTTAACATTTACCTCGATTATGACATGCCCAATTGTGACAAGGAGCACACGGCGGGTGCGACCGGTCAGCAGAGGATGCTCACTCCTCCTAGGTACCTGATCCTACCTCTATCTTTTTGGAGGTCCGTGTTGCTCTGCTTTGAATTTGTATTTCGTTTTATGGATTTTTGAGATGGTTGACGGTTTGTTATTGTCATTTTTTCATGTAAAATCTTGCATGTTAAATCATGTTAAATTCCTGTATTTCTGTTTCAGGATGGTGAAAAAAAAAATCAAACTGCACAAGAAACAAGAACATTTCAAAAAGTTCCAGGGAGAGGCAGATAAGTGATGTTATAAAAAATTGTATATTTAGAAAAATATGAATGAAATTTGCTTGAAAATCCTATTCATTTGTATTTCTTTTCACTTTTGATAGGTTACAGAGGTAATAGAATTGTGCTGAAATAGTGATGAATATTTGCTGATAAGGTTCTCAAACATTCCTAATTATCTCCCCTAGTAAAAGGGCATGGTTTTTAATTTTAATTAAATTAATTTTCATAATTTTGAATCCCCTTTGCTTAAGGGTGTTTTGTGCCAAGTTTGGTTGAAATTGGCCCAGTGGTTCTGGAGAAGATGTTTACAGATAGACAGAGGGACGATAGACAAATTGTGATCAGAATAGCTCAACTGAGCTTTCAGCTCAGGTGAGCTAAAAACCAATGTCTATCCCCATTAGGGATCTTTAATCCTTAATGTGCCATATGGTAATAATGAAAAACACTTTGTTGAACACTCTTCAAAATATTGATGATCCTGTACATTTTCTGAAAGTTGGGGGGGGGGGGGGGGGGGGGGGGGGGGGTGTTCTATATTTTTATCAGTATTTGCATTGTATCGTTCAAAACAATGGTCTGACGGAAGACCAACAGTACAGCTCACATGTATTCCGACACCCACTGTGGAAAAAACACGGTGTAAAACAGTCTGTGTCACACCGTGTACACGGTGAGACACCATGTATGTGTATGAGACACAGTCTTCCAAAGAAAAGGAGTTTCCTCGCATCAATTTCTGCCATGATTGGAGTGAGATTTAGTTTGTTTTGGGAGGTTCAAGATAACTTTACATATGCCATGCTGTAATGTATTCAGATGTCAAAATTCTTGTGTTAGGGCATTCCATAGTTCACAGCCATATAAAACCGACGGGCGAACAACTGTTTTGTATAGCTGAGACAGAGTGAGGGGGTTGACAATAGTAATGCTGATGTCAGAAAGGCCGTAAAATTATTTCCATCCTTTATTACAGGCAGCAGCAATTCGGTCCCCGAGTTTTGCTTTGTTGTTTAGCGCAATGCCTAAATGGTTTTATGCTTTGCCAAATGTAATTGGAGAGCTCCCAAGATGTATGGGTTTTTTTTCAGTTGGTTGTTTGTTTCCTTTTGCTACAATTCTTACGATACATGATTTATCGGCATTGAATTTAAATCGCCATTTACAAGAGTACTTGTAGGCGGTGTTCATCATTGCTTGCATAGCTTTTGGCAATGTTGCAATACATGAAATGTCATCTGCTAACGCAGGACTGTGGTATTTGGAATCTAAAATGAAGCCAGAAGTGGAAACGTTACAATTTTCCAAGTCAAACAGTAAGTCATTAATGAAGAAAAGGTATAGAAATGTTGACAAAACTCCACCCTGCCTGACCCCTTGTTCGACATTAAACCATCGGGATTTTGTTTGGTTGACAATGACAGCACAAGTAGTATTAGTATGACAGTCATCAATGATTTGCCATAATTTGCCCCGTATTTGAAGAGTATGTAATTTATACCTTAGTCCTTGTCTCCAGAGAGTGTCGAAGGCTTTGCTTGTGTAAAGAAAACTTATAAAGGTATTACTACCCAGCTCGAGGTAATGGAATAATGTCTCGTGCAGATTGAAAGATGCAGTAAGACAACCTAACCCTTTTAGAAACCCTTGTTGTTGTATGTTTGGGAAAGTTATTCCAGATTCATTTAAAGAGTCAGAAATTTTCAACAGAGCTTGGTCTAAGAAAAATATGGCTTGTTTCCGCTTTCCCGACCGACCCTAGCTTAAACTGCCATCTCAAAACTTTTTTTCAAGGATTTTTGACTGAAGATCGTCAATTTCCGTTTTAGTGCGGTTTGGAAAAAATTTACTTGAAATTTTGGTCACAAAAATGCTACATTTGTACTAGCAGTTTTTCTTTTCAAATCAGTATAACACAAACGTTTTATTTTAAAATGGATGGACATTATCACTTTAGGAGATATCATTAATGTTCTCATCGCTGGCATCATTCAGAGAAAAATCGGATATTTAAGATCGTTTTTTGTTTTTGTGAGGCCAGCTATATAGTCAAGTGATATCTTGCATATCCGACTTTCAGCTTACACTTCTGCCAACTCTTATGCATTGTTGGCCACTTTCACAAAACCCTCAGCCCAATAAAGCCCCCTTATTAATGATCACCTGTTACGGTAGATGGGTTATCGATATATCTACATAATCATCACACAATGACGCTCTCTTTTAAGCGTGATAACTCTTATTATTTTTTAAAAGTGAAAGAAGTGGCTTCCCGTAATAAACTTCTTTAAAACGATTGTGCCAGGGTGATTGTTTTATATACATGTACTGACGTAGCATGTACAGTAATTGAAATATATATAAAAGAATTCAGGTATTGTTCAATTTATCATTAAAGATTAAAAGTATCTCTCATTTTATACCATCAAAGAGGCACACATACCATCAAAGAGGCACATATACATACTGCAATAAAGTTAAAAAAAAAAATATTTAAAAAAATAAAAAAAAAATTACGACCTACTGACCCTACTTTTTTTCAGCACGAAAGCGGAAACAAACCATAATATTTTTAGGCCTTATCCTCTCAAAAACTTTCAAAATGCATGGTAGGAGGGCCATGGGGCGATAGCTATTGCATGAGTTTTGGGGTTTGTCACCACCTTTGAAGATAGGAACGATAAGGATTCGCTTCCACTGTATCAGAATAGTGCCGTATGTGATTATGACGTTAAACAGTTTTTGAAGACATTGAATGATAAAGATGTTAGCATATTTCAAGTGGTCGTTAGTTATTCCATCATCTCCAGGTGCTTTGAGTACTTTGAGTACTTAGAGGACCTTGGTCGTATTTGTTTAACAAGGCGCCAGAAAAAGATCTGAAGAGGACTTGGGAATACCGTTAGCTTCATGTATGACAGTGATAGCAGCACAGTTATCAGTGTTTTGGACACAGTCTTGTTAGCCATGCAGAACGCTTACGGGAAATCCGACCCATTTACCGTAATCAGTTGGCGAGTTCGTCAGTATTTTTTGTCTGTGGTCAGTCACCTGTGAAGAACCATTAGTCTCTCTGGGTAAACTCGTTGGGGACCTCGGTTGGGAAGAAGCTACAGTTGCAAAAGTTTGAGACATTTTTGTCTCTGAAATTTACTTTTGAAGACTTGTACACATTTTTGACAAGCAGGTTAATTCACTGTTTATTTTGGTAAACTTGGCCTGTTCTTCGGTATGGTCCAAACCATTTAAACACTTGAGACTGTCCTTTGTGGTCTTGCGAAACAATTCACAGTGCGAAGCATGAGCAACAAAGTCATGTTTCAATTTTTCTATACCTGAGGATTTTTTTCCCTGTAGCTCGGTTTGTTTGAGAGATTTGATAACTTTGGCATCATCAATGTAACCTGTCTCGAGAGCGTCAACTCTCTGAAGCAGTGTTTGAGTGAGAGAGAGCGTAACTCGATAATCAAGATTTTTGGAATCTCGGAAAGTTGCGCTTTGTTGTTTTTTCGTAATATAAGGTTCCCTGTCGGACACCCTTGAATTGTTTTTGCTCTTGTACATAGAACAGATCTATAATCTATAACTGCTTGTTCGTTGTTCGATGAAAGTTCAGACCAGTTTGTACACATGGCAGGGAAGTGATAAACAAACGATCTAAAACTAATTTGTACTGAATAAAGTGGGTTGAAAATTGTGATGCAAATTCAGACATTTTATTACAATGTGTAAATTTAAGGAATGCATTTTATTTCCCTTTTGATTAAAACTATAAAATAAGATAAAAGGCTACTATGATAACGTTATCGAAGTCGACGTATTTATACTTTTTAATTTTTTTTGCTAAAAACTGGCTTCATCGCCCTATAACCGGGATCAACCTAAATTTCGAAAAATACGGTACATGACTTTAAAAGGGTTGACTACTTATTGTTCATTCACATATATAAATACATGTTATCAGGTAAATATGTATATTTCTTAGTTTATATTAGTTTATATTCTTAGTTTATGGGTATTCTTGTGTAGATAAATGTTACATTTTTTTGTGATATTTTTAAAAATCACTCTAAAACAGGGCAAAATATTTCTAAATTTTGCCTATTTGATGGGCCACATCGCTCACCTGATCAACAATAGGCATGATAAGTCAGCATAATGGAGTCATAATACAAAATATCTGGACAATGTGGTATAATGCATGTTGATCCTGTATAAATAAAAATCTTTTTTCCCCCGGGATATTCTTATGTTTATAATCAAGTTCTTTTTCTAACAGGATGGTTTTATAGTCATATCACATGTTGAGCATTGCAGTTCTAAGGAATATCCTAAATAATTGTTTATATATATGATATAAACCTACATCAAACTCTGAACCCCTTGTGAGGCCCAAAAATCGTCCAGGGGCCAGAGTCTAAACAATTTTAAAGAATCACCTATATGTCAAAATGTTTGCAAATAAGTAAACCATATGTGATAACATTATTACAGTTTTTGTGAATAATTAAAATGTTTTCCTTTGTACAATTGGATCCCTTAATGTAGCCCCACCCTACTCTTCAAGATTTTGATTTAAACGAATTTGAATCTACACTATCTGAAGTTACAGCTTTTCTAAGCAAATGGTTTTTTAGAAGAAGATTTTTAAAGATTTTTTTCTATATGTTCCTGTAAAAATGTGTCCTCCCCTCCCCACTTGTGACCCCATGCTACCCCAATGGATCATGATTTGACATTTGCTTAAAATTGAAAACAATTAAAACAAAAGAAAAATGCACTAAAACAAAGAAAGAACACAATTTATTTTTCATCATATATATACTTATATATTTCTAGCAGCGAAATTAATCTCTGTTAAGACTGAAAATGATGGGCATTTTAACAAAACATGTTGCATTAATCAACCATTAAATAGAGATAGTACCGAATTAAATATACCAATAGTAGTGCATCAGATTTTGCTCATTTTGCGCAAGTACATGTAAACAATTAGCTGTCTGATCTACTGAAGTCTATATTTGATTCGATACGTAACAATTCCAAGCGATACAAATACAGGCAATGGTTCCCCTCAAGTTAAAAAGAAACGAAAAGAAAATCAAAACAAGCTAAAACCACCGTCAGAAGTGAAAATGTCAACGCATTGAAATATTTAACCTCAATTTACTTCACAAAAACGGCACAAATATATTTTGGATGTTTCAAATATTCCCTTCGCACGTAAACTGTTGCACAACAAGCAAATTCATCTTTGTCAGTTTGACCCGTTTATCATGTGTCCAACATGGCTGTTTCTAACAATGAACCTGGTTTTCGACATATGAAATATCAAGCCCGAAGTTAAACTGATTGACCCCCATTCTCTCTGTCTTATTATTATTTTCGTAAATTACTCAAATTTGAAACAGAATTAGCCCATAAATTTTGCAATTTACATTTTCCATTTCATAAGGATTATTTATGCTAAATTACGTTGAATTTGACTCAGTAGTTCTTGAGAAGAAGATTTTTAAAAATGCACCCCCTTTTTCTACAATTTCTAGGTTTTCTCCGCTTTGAATAAAGATCGGTCTTTCATTTCTGCAATTTATATTCATCTTACCATAAGGAAGCTTTGTGCCAAATTTGGTTGAAATTGGCCTGGTGGTTTTAGAGAAGAAGTGTAAAATGTGAAAAGTTTACAGACGGACGGACGGACAGACGGACAAAATGTGATCAGAAAAGCTCACTTGAGCTTTCAGCTCAGGTGAGCTAATAAAAAATGCAAAGGTGTTCCTGAAAGGTGTAATAAAGGGTGTGATGAAGGGTGAAATAAAGGGTGATGATAAGTACGGAGGGTGTGATAAAGGCGCGTGCCTCTGTTCATATCAGGGGTGCAAAAATCCTGTATTTTATACCAATTAGTATATACAGTAAAACACGGTTATAGCCAACACGCTTGTAATGAATTGACGCTGACAGCGAAGTGATTTTCATTCCCGGTGACTTTATTACATGTTGTAAACTTCACGGATATAACGAATTACATGTACGCTTATAAAGAAGCAAAATCGCTTGTCCCTGGCACTTCGTTATAAGCGTGTTTTACTGTAATAAAACATCTTATTGGCATTACTGGACATGATTTATTAGGTATTCATATCATACATTTATTCACACCAAAATTTAAACTGTATTGGTACTGTACCAGTTATCAGCTAAGACTAGTTATCGGCTAAACTGAGAGTTCGGATTTATACAGTCAGTTCAAGCATATCTTTTATAATATACACCATAGCATAGATTAGCATTGGAATCTCATAGCATAGCATTAAAATCTCATATCATAGCATACAATCTCATAGATTCTCATTCGTCATATCATACCATAGCATACAATAGTATAGCATACAACATGATTTTAACTCGGTTTAAAATGCTTTTTTTAAAAAGAATGAATGTTCACATTGCAGATTAGTGGTAAACTTTGGCTTCTAATCATGTTACTTTGAATGTTTGGAACTCTTCTGTGTATGGAGGCGTTTTTGTTCAAATCTCATATATTTTCCGATCCATAAGGATGATTTATGCTAAATTACATTGAATTTGACTCAGTAGTTTCTGAGAAGATTTTTTTAAAATGCACCCCCCATTTTTTACATTTTCAAGTTTTTTTCCGCTTTGAATGATAACTGGCCTTTCATTTTTGCAATTTATATTCAACTTCCATAGGGATGCATTGTGCCAAATTTGGTTGAAATTTGCCGAGTGATTTAAGAGAAGAAGTTTAAAATGTGAAAAGTTTACAGACGGACAGACAGACAGACGGACGATGG
Source organism: Magallana nippona (assembly GCA_033439105.1). Taxonomy (NCBI): domain Eukaryota; kingdom Metazoa; phylum Mollusca; class Bivalvia; order Ostreida; family Ostreidae; genus Magallana; species Magallana nippona. The sequence continues at coordinate 31,659,544 of CM065918.1, read as the reverse complement.
ACAAAATGTGATCAGAATAGCGCACTTGAGCTTTCAGCTCAGGTGAGCTAAAAATATCAAGCAATAAGGAAATACGATAGAAAACGTTAAATTTTAGCCGATAACTAGTACAATGTGTTACTTGCAACCAAAACAGATTTTTCATTTTTTCATTAGAAATACAAAAAACATTGTATAAAATAATCAAGGGCATATATTCTTTGAACAACGAAATCATGTTTCAGAAATGATACTTTAACGATCCATAAAATAACATCTTGGTGTAGCATTCATGAATATTATAAACATGCATTTAGTTCATCTTTGAATATATATGAGTAGGAAAGAAGTTTTCTAGATTGAAAACATTTTCACAATATAGCCATATTGGATACACCCTATGATCTGAACCTCTGACCAAGGGACTGTGAATTTCACAATATTGGTAGAGGGCTTCATGGACATCATAATCATGCATTTTCAGTTTTTCCAACATGTGTGGGAGTAGAGAAGAAGACTTTAGTTCATCTTTGAATATATATGAGTAGAAAAGAAGTTTTTTAAGATTGAATACATTTTCACTATAAGGCCATATTGGATGCACCCTATAGCCTGAACCCCTCACCAAGGGACCATGAATTTCACAATTTTGGTAGAGGGCTTCATTGACATAATAATCATGCATTTAGTTCTTTTCCAACATGTGTGGGAATATAGAAGAATATTTTAAAAATCTGGTCCTTTTTTGGCTTATTTTGCCTGTCAATGAGGCCCCGGGGATGATATGGTCATAAATTTCATAATTTATATTCCTCTTATCCTAGATATACTTCAGGTCAAAAATGTAAATAATTGGCTTTGTAGTTTATAAGAAGTAAAAATAGATAACGGATGATGCACGATGCACAACAGACGAAGCACGACTCAGGTGACCTAAGAATTGATCTTAAAAAATACAAGTAATTTATTTTCTTTAAATATGATATGAACATGACACTAAAACACTTTAACAATGTATCCACACAGTAAATTTTGATGTGTTTTTGTCCCATTTTAGAGATTTTCTAAGAACTGAGACTTATTCCACTGGTATGCTTTGGTGCATACACATGTATTCCACCCGAACTTCGCTTTTTCAGGCCCAAAGTAAGATTGTGTACTATACACCAGTGTGTATTATATTCGTCAAATATAATACAGTACAAATATATACAGTATACAGAGACGGACAGATGCGGGATGCGTGATCAGAAAAATTCACTTGAACCTTCTGTTCAATTGAACCAAAATCCAAAACAGTAACTCCATAGAAATACATACCAATGGAAATAAATATGTATACAGAAAATTTACTTACAATAACTAGCAAAGATGGTGATGGTGTCATCCTTTTCATATCAATCATTGACATAAATGTAGGGAATTGTTTGTTTTGGGCTCCGACAAAAAATAACCTACAAAGTAATGAATTAAAAATTATAATCTCAAAGATAACAAACTAAATTAATCCTGACATAATAGAGCAATAATTAGCAATTGATGAAATATTTTACTCTTTGTATGTATTATCTGATAGTTAAATTTTGATTGCATCATTCTAAGGATGTTAACATCATTTCATATGACAAACTTTTTTTAAATATAAACAGTGGAGCCTCATTTATCTGGATCATTCCAACTAATACATTAACCAAAATTTGAACGTTAGTTTTCAAGTTATAAGAGAGATAAAGAGCTCACAATTCTTTGTTTAGCTGCATGTCTGTAGCTCCCAGTCTGAAAAAATCGGATGGATGACCTGGGAGCTACATTGCCACCCATTGAAAAAATTGTGTATTTCTTGCGCACAAAAACGTGCGCTAGTTTTGGACGGATTAACCTTATTGATATGCAAATTCTGTTAAAACAATTAGTAACATCAAATTCTTCATGCAATTTACTACTGATATCGTCTCTTTACTTGCCTCAGACTTTCTCCGGAACATGCTACTGACCTCGGAAACTCAAGTATATTAAATTTACATTGATCGAGATCTAGAGTCGCCATTTTTATATGTACTGTATATACTCGCCTTTAAGTATTGTTCTCCTATAAGTTGGTTGGCTTTTTTCCAGCTTTAACTTGAAGATTTTGCTGTTGACTCAATTATAAGTCGGGGCACTTTTTCAGGACAAATACTCTCAATAAAATAACCACATTTTATCATACAAAACAGAAATTGCTTCTAGACTCAGTTTCTATCATACTTTATTAGGTCTATCAACCTTTCAGGTGAAAGACCTTTTGTATTTCTTCTGTTTTTTTATTATCCTTGTGATTAATAACTTTTGATTTTGAATGTCATTATTTTATAAAACACTCATTACAAGTTAATATTTATAGCTTCAAAACTACCAGGTATTTAAAATGCTTTTGAAAATTTGATGATATTGATTTATTCCCTTACTCCTGATTAGGTTGGTATTTAGCCCCTCATACTGGGGTGTTGACTTGTGTTGCTTTAGGTTACATGACACCTATAGCTATTATCACCTCAGGTGTAAATACTTGACTGCTTGAATGATGTCTAAAAATAACAATCAAATGAACTTTGTTTTCTTTAATGAATACAGTTTCAATGCATATATGCGTTTATCTTTTATTATTCAAAAAAAAATATTACTTATCTCTCTCTTGTGCAAAATTATCGTACTATGTCTCACCTTTAAGTCGGACCCCCACTTTTCATTCAATTTTGCTACTCCCAAAAATCCAACTTATAAGCGAGTAAACAATTAAACTGCACCACTTCACTTTACGGAGCTGGTGATGATGTTTAAAAGACTATCAGAGGCACTTAAATTGCCCCTTTAAAAAGATAGATAAGATGGGGTATGACAAAAACTAGGTAATAATGTATCATTTTCTAATTATATGGGGAAATATATCATGGTTTGTCACACAAGAGGCCCAGCAGCCACATCGCTCACCTGAGCACAATAGGCTATCAAATCAACATTACAGTATCATATTCAAAATATCTTGAAAATTAAGTAAAGGCTCCCCACACAAAGCTAAAAAAAAAAATGATTTTTATCCACAAACACATGTATTTCTTTGGTAAATATCAAGCCCCTTTTGTTGTTCTGGTATTTGTGAGAAGATTATTCTCTGATATTTTTAACACCCCCCCCCCCCCCCCCCCCCCCCCCCTTGTAGCCCCACTTTTCTCCAGGGAATCAATCTTGATCAATCTTTAATCTGCACAACATATGCTTTCACACAAGTTTAAAGCTTTTTTGGCTGAAAGCGTTTCCAGAAGATTTTTAGACTTTTTTTTATATCTTCCTATGTAAAACATCAACCTCCCTCCTCCTCCCCCCCCCCCCCCCCCCCCATTTTGGCTAAACCCTACCCCTATGGGTTTGATTTTTAAAGAATTTTCTTCATATATTCCTATGTCATAATTGTACCACCATGTGGCCCCACCCTATCCCCGGGGATCATGATTTGAACAAACTTGAATCTACACTACCCAAGATCCTACGAGGGTTGTTCTGAAATTATTGAGACAACACAAATATTTCCCTTTTTAAGAGACAAATTTTGGTGAAAATTGGCCTAAACATTAAAATAATAAACCAACAAATATAACAAAGTAATATTAAAAGAATATTTAATACGACGGTAGATAAAGAAGTCAGTGGTTGGGGTACCCGGCGCAGGCATAACTCAGAGATCAAAAAACTTAAACATCTACTTTCTAACTGTCCGTAGACTTACAGTTAATGATAAAAAAAATCAAATTAAATATGTTCATTTTGCTATTTATTTTGACTAACTATTGATCAAGTTGCACTAATGTTCTAGTTGAAATACGTTTATGGTACAAATATATTTACCAAGCAATAGAAATCTAAAAACGACGTTATATTGAATTTTGACATCGCGCAGTGAATATACATCAAATTGGTGGAAATTTCAGAAGAATACCCTTTAATGCCACACAATTGCTTAAACAAAAACTATATGATTGCAAGGGATACAGAGCTTCAGTTTATTGTCCTTTTTCACTGATTGTTTAACTAGAAATAACACAAAGGGACTAAATATCAAGTACTTTTTACACACTAACTAATGTCAACAGTTCTTAAATATGTACAGAATGACCGTAGGAGACAGTTCACAGTAATTTGACTTTAAGATAAAAATAACTCGAATTTTTTTCACAAAAAATCAAGAATGAAGAGAATATGTAAATGTTGACATTTTGAAATGAAAACAAAAGATGAAAAATGAAGAATAATTCTTATTTCCGTTCATTTGCCATGGATTAGAAAATTTTTCACATTGATAAACTCGATCGTGAATTACGTTTTGATGGAATTTCAATGGTTTATCTTTTTTCCCAAGGGAATAAGACAAAATGTCTCAATAATATCCGAACAGCCCTCGTAAAATTTCATTCCCCCATTGTGTCCCCACCCTACTCCCTGGGTACAGGATTTAAACAAATTTAAATCTTCTCTACCTGAGAATGCTTCCATACCAATTTGAGCTTTTTGGCCAGAAGACTATTGAAAAATACCAACAAATTTTCAAAATTCTAAATTATCTCCCCTTTAAAGAGGGTGTGGTCCTTCATTTGATCAAACTTGAATACCCTTCACCCAATGATGCCTTGTGCCAAGTTTGATTGAAATCAGCACAGTGGCTCCGGAAACGAAGATGAAAATGTGAAAAGTTTACAATGACAATGACGACGACAGTCAACAGACAAATATTGATCACTATCCCAATATACATCAAACAAGAGGCCCAGGGGCCACCTCGCTCACCTATGCAACAATAGCAAACTGATATAACTCCGATATAAACAGCTTTTAAAAAATCAAATACGGAAATATCTGTTCAATTTAGCAAATACTTTCTTCAATTTTTTGCACATAACTTAATTGACATCGAGTCCCCAATAAGAGGAAGATTTTGAATGAATTTTCTATATGAATTTCTATGTAAAAATTGTTATTGTTATTACATCCAGGGATATTGATTTGATGCTACAATACCTGGGGATGTTTTCACATAGGCTTCAAAATTTCTGGGAAAACATTTTATGAGAAGATTTTTTAAAAATTTCTCCTTAAATATTCCTATAACATTATGTCCCCTTTCCCATTGTGGATCCATCCTACCCCTTGGTATCAAGATTTGATCAAACTTGAATCAAATCACTACCTGCATAAGTTTAACTTTCCTGGCCAAATGGGTTTTGATCATGAGAAGAATTTTAACAAGAGGCCTACAGGCATTGACAGTGACACCCGAGTACCATAGCCTAATGCAAAATTGTTAATGAACAATGCACAACCAACGGCAATAGGTTACCAGAGTGACTTAAGTGACCTAAAAACAAAATTTCATACTTTTTTCTATACAGCAGTATATGGCTCAACCCTACGGCCTGAACCCCTGATCCAGGGGCCATGAATTTCACATTTTAGGTATAGGGCTTCATGAACATCATAATCATGCATTTTGTTTTCCCCAAATATATATAGCAGCATAGAAGAAGATTTTCTAAGATAAAATACATTTTCAGTGTATGGCTGGCCCCTTGGGCCTGAACCACAGACCTAGGGGCCAAGAATTTTACAATTTAGGTAGAAAGGTTCATGGACATCATAATCATGCATTCTATTTATCTTCCACTATTGTGGAAACAGAGATTTTATAAGATACGTTTTCTGTATTTAGCCATATTGCCCCCCCCCCCCCCCCCCACCAAGGGACTGAACTCTTGGGCCAGGGGCCATGAGATTCACAATTCCGGTCGAGGGCTTCATGGGCATCATAATCATGCATTCTTTTTTATCTTCCTCTACTTTGGAAGTAGAGAAGAGGATTCTATAAGATTCAATACATTTTCACAATATGATCTTATGGCCCAGCTCTCTAGCCTGATTTCTTAACCCAGGGGCTATAAATTTAACAATTTTCAGATAGAAGGCTTTATGAATATCATAATCAGAACTCTTCTTACAATTTATGCAGTGGCTACGTCATCTCTTGAGATATCATAGGAGCTGTCCTATAGGTGTGCAATAAGGTTTTAAAAATTTAAATTTCATCCAGGGAGTCAAATAGTAGCAGAAAAGTGACGTTTATCACTCCTAAAAAAACCTACTTCCCAGAACTCCTCTCATGATTTAATGAATAGCCATATCATATCTTGGGGTATGATAGGGGCTGTCCTTTAGTTGTGCAATAAGGTTTTAAAAATTTAAATTTCATCCACGGAGTCAAATAGTAGCTGAAAATTGACGTTTATCACTCCTAAAAAAAACCTAATACACATATTGCCTTTATGTACAATTTGGGGTTGAACTGTTTGCATGAGAATTTTAAATTAATTATTAATCTAAACGGTTCATGTCATAGAAAGTATGGTCTATATAATTATTACAAACAAAATTAAATTATGCCAACCCCTCTCCCTGGCGGTTACCTGCTTTATATATGCTTTTGTGTTCCAACAACATTGTGTGTGTGGATTTAGAGAAAGGGTGGGGGTGAGAAATCCAGACCCCCCCCCCAAAAAAAAATCATTAATGTAGTAAAATTACCAAAAGTAAATCTCAGACTACAACACCCCCCCCCCCCCCTGCAAACACAATTATTACTCTGACCCCCCCCCCCCCCCCCCCCCCTCCCCAATACCCATGGATAAATAACAAATTAATCAGAATATTTTGATAACAAAGAAAGCCTGTACATGTAATTGCAATAAAAAATATTGTAAACAGTGGAAAATAATAAATGTCATATTGCGCAATGATTTTCACTGCAGGACTGCTTTAACGATTTTAAAAGGTGGTATATCAAACACGTCGATAAAAGTGTGTTATTTATATTATATGTAGTTATATTCTAATTAAATTACTTTCACCGTTTTAGAATTAAATTTTTTTACAAATGAATATTTGGCCAAAAAAATAAGTTTTTAAAATTTTTGGAAACTTGAGGTAAAAATAAGATAAGCCCCAGCAGGATTCAAACTCTCTACTTACAGACACATTGTTAACGCTCTAACCCATTGCACTATGCTGTTAGGTAACATTATTTTGGGGGGAAATATTATATTTTATACTTTGTTTTGTTCAATAAGGAGTGCATCACAATATGTGGGTGTCCCATTGTGCTGTCTATAGTTCTATTCTAAAATTCATGAGAAGTATTTTTTGTACAAGCTAACTACTCTGAGTTTAATATAAACATCTTTGGTACAGTTAACTATTTAGTTCTGGTCAAGCACTCACTTCCTGTCAGCCTTACTGACCAGTGCAGTCACACTTTGTCAATTTTCTTCCATCCTGTTAGATGCGTGCCTCAAACCACTATGTAAGTCTTTTTTAAAGTAGTAATTGCTTTAATTTGTCAGTATTGAATCATATTTTTGAAGTATAATTACAGATGGAAATTTATTATACAGATAAAACATTCTTAAAAGTATGGCACGCCATTATGGTCTTTGAAATAATTTACATATTTTTTCTATGGTATTAAGTAATGGTTTTACATTTTCCTATTTTGTAAATTGTTATTTCTATTTGTTGTAGTTTTTACCAATCTTTTGCACGAATGCAACATGTACCACACAATAAAGTATGAAACCGTGTGACTTTTGTTAAACGTGTTGTGCATGGTTATCTATCTGTCTGCACCAGGCAGAATAGTAAAAAATAGTGGATTCGTTTGGCATGTCTGCTACGGATATACGGATACGGAAACTCACACCCAAAGGCCTTGTCATGTTCAACGAACAGTGTGAAAAGCTAAAAAATAAAACGGATGAAACCTGGGCGGAAGTAGAGGATGCTTTTGTAACATCTGGCACATGCCCAAAGGACTTAAAAAAATAAGAGAAGTAGAGCATGTAATATCTGTGAAATTCAAAGAATTCTGTATCTCTAGTGAAGACTATAAGAAATATCTACTGTCTCAAAATACAGAGGAGGCATTCAACTTGTTAACGGAATTAGATGTTTCAATGAACAAATGTTTTTCAATTGTAAAAAGAACAAGTGATGAGTTGAAGGAAACAAAATTCGAACTCCTTGAAACACTAAGTCATGTATCGTCTCATGTATCAAGTTTTCAAAGAGCTAAAGCGCAAGCTGAAAGAGCAAAACTAGAACTGGTCAAGAAAGAAGGTGAGCTTTTAAAACAAAAAACTGATATCGAAGCAAAAATTAGTATTGTTAGACAGGAGAAAGAAATCATCTCAGCAGAAGCAGACCTCACAGAAGAAGAAAAGATTGATCTTCCAATCTACTCAGGGGAACAGATGATGAGTGCATTTATCCTCAATCACGATCAAAACCCATTAAATACCGAGGATGGCAACAATCAACAAAATCAACCATATTTTGAACAAAATCCACCAATCAGTGTACAAAATCCAGAGGCGGATGACCGACTTCCGGGATACCCAAATGCAGTCAATGAAGGTTGTGTTCCTTCAATTTCAATTCATCAAATGCATCAATTTTGTGTTCCTTCTAATTCAGTGAATCCAGTTTGTACTACCTCGATTTCAGTGCCTCTCGTCTGTGCTTCTCAAAATTCAGTGATTCAAGGATGTGCTCCTTTAAATTCAGTGTCTTAAGTGAGTGTTCCTTCGAATTCAGTGCCTAGGGTGTGTGTTCCAAATTCAGTTGATCAACGGAGTGCTCCATTGAATGCAGCGTCTCAAGTGTTTGTTCCATCAAATTCGGTGCGTCAAGTTTGTGTTGCCTCATATGATTACTGCTCCAAATCTAGTACCACAACGGGCCGACAACACTTCGACAATGGCCGCCTTTTCAAAGTTTTTGCTACGCAAGGATTTTCTACTCACAAGATTCAACAATTTTGATGATCGTCCAGAAAATTTCAATTCTTGGAGTTCTTCATTCCGGAGTGTTATACTAGAACTTGGTGTCACAGAGTTTGAAGAAATGGATTTACTTGTGAAATGGTTGGGCCCAGAGTCGTCAAAGTTTGCACGTACACTTCGCTCCGCAAACACCCACAATCCTAGTCTAGATGTAAAATGTATTTGGGATAGACTGAACGACAAATATGGGAGACCTGAGATGGTGAAACATGCTCTTAAGCAGAAACTACACTTGTTCCCAACCCTCACAAATAAAGATCACACCAAATTGTATGATCTCGTGGACATACTCACCGAAATTGAATCGGTGATGACTAATCCAAAATACGAAATTTGTTTGAGCTACTTCAATTCATCTACTGGAGTACTACAAATAGCTGCCAAACTACCCTCATCTCTACAAGACAAGTGGACCTCTCAAGCTGCTGGATATAAAAAACGGAATGATGTAGCATTCCCTCCATTTTCCTTTTTTGTCGATTTCATACGTGAAATGTGTGAAATCCGTAATGATCCTGGACTTGTATGTCAACAGTCCACAAACACAAACATGGCATACAGCAAACCTAGACCTACTCGTAAAGTTGAAATTGTATCATCAACTCCGTCAACACGTTGTCCAATACACAATGCTGAACATTCACTGAACGAATGCCGTGGCTTCAAAAGAAAATCACTACGTCAGCGTCAAAACATTCTACGTGATAAGAAATTATGTTTCCGGTGTTGTGCCTCAGAAAGTCATGTGTCCAAAAATTATACAGCGGACATTAAATGTGATATTTGTGGTAATTCTTATCATGTCACAGCGATGCACATTGATCGTTGTCCTTCAAAACCCGAATCCCCTACACCAGTCTCAACAGTTAAAACGGCCTTAAGCAATGGCGGGGAGTATGTAGAAGGAAAACTTGGTAGTCGTTCATGCGGGAAGATCGTTTCAGTAGACATGTTTTGTCCATCAAATCCTGCGAAAGTTACCCGTGTTTATGCAACTATCGATGACCAAAGCAACCGGACGTTAATGTCCCCTTATTTAATGGATCTACTCGGCATTACAGGAGAATGTAAACCCTACACTCTTACGTCATGCTCTGGTGTAACGACAGTCGCAGGACGCCGTGTGAAAGGATTATGTGTCAAAGCCTTGGATGGTACAACTACATACAACTTAACGGAAGTCATTGAATGTGATTCTATTCCAAGTGAACATCTTGAAATACCTACTCCCAAAGTCGCTCAATCACAACCGCATCTACAATGCATCGCACCTTTTCTACCACCCCTAGATCGCAGTCTGAATGTTGAACTGCTTATAGGACGTGACTTACCTGATGTACATCATGTGCGCGACCAAATTACTGGCAGCCAAGGTCAACCCTTTGCTCAAAGTCTTCCACTAGGATGGGTCGTCATTGGTGAAGTTTGTATTGGTAAAGTTCATCCTCCAAAGGAAGTGAATGTAAACAAAACGCATATTCTTAATGACGGGAGGTGCACCACCTTTCCAGTGTGTCACAACAATATCAATATCAAGGACAATGATGATGACATATTCCTTCGAACACCATTTGACAACAAGATTGGACCTTCTGTTGAGGACCGCAAGTTTGTAGCTCTTATGGAAGCAGAGTTCCACAAAGACACTGATGGTTATTGGTCCGCACCATTACCTTTCAAGGAGTCAAAACCAGTGATGCCTAACAATTATTCACAGGCCTGGAAACGTGCTTTGATCCTCAACACAAGTTTAAAGAAAGATCACCACAAATGACAACACTTCTTTGCATTCATGTCAAAAGTCTTAGCTAGTGGGGCAGCAGAAGTTGCTCCTTCCGACATACCTGGGGAATGCTGGTATTTACCCCTTTTTGGGGTGTACAATTCGAAAAAACCGGATCAAATCCGAGGAGTATTCGACTCGTCGGCAGTGTTTCAAGACGTTTCATTGAACAGTGTGTTAATGTCTGGACCAGATTTAACAAACAACCTTGTTGGAATCCTCATGCGTTTCCGTGAAAATGCAATAGCTATTAGTTGTGACATTCAGCAAATGTTTTATGCATTTCGCGTTCATGAGGAACATCGTGATTACCTCAGATTCTTTTGGTATAAGGATAATGACTTTGAAAAACCTTTCATACAATACCGAATGAAAGCTCACGTTTTCGGAAACACACCATCTCCAGCTGTTCCCACCTATGGACGAAAAGCATCATCTGTTGGTGACGATGATGTTCGTAAATTTGTTTACAACAACTTTTACGTAGATGATGGACTGACGTCTCTTGCTACAGAATCAGAAGCAATCAACCTGATGAGAAAAACACAAGCAACACTGAAAAACAATGGAAACATTTGTCTCCACAAAATCACTTCAAACAGTGTGAATGTGATGAAATCATTTCCTATAGATGACCTAGGAAGCAAATTGAAGGAACTAAATCATTGTGCAGACATATGTAACTTACCTGTAAAACACAGTTTAGGAATGCTGTGGAACTTGAACTGTGATACGTTTGTGTTCAAAATCTCCAATGCTGAAAAACCTTACACCCGCAGAGGCCTTCTATCAACAATGAACAGTATCTTTGATCCGATAAGATTTATTTCTCCAGTCACTATTAGTTGAAAAATTCTACACCGTGAACTAATATCTCCTGGATGTCACTGGGATGAACCACTTACGGAGGAACATTTGAGAAGATGGCAAATCTGGATTGATTCATTACAATCTGTTAATAACTTTAGAGTTCCCCAAATGATTGTAGCCACGTCCATATCTTTGGCACGTCACGTGAATGTTCATGTCTTTTCAGACGCATCAGAACATGTGATAGCTGCAGTGGCATATCTTCAAGTGACAGACGAATTTGGAGAAACTTCTCTTGGATTTCTGATGGGAAAATCTAAACTGGCACCTCTAAAAGGTCACACAATACCAAGACTCGAACAGTGCGCAGCAGTTCTTGCCACAGAGTTAGGAGAAGCAGTTTGTGACTACTTGAAGATTCCTCAAGATCGATTTCATTACTATACTGACAGTAGAATCGTCTTGGGTTACATTTGTAACAGAACCTGTAGATTTTTTGTGTATGTTACAAACCGTGTGGAAAAAATTCACAAAGTCTCGTCTCCGTCTCAGTGGTCTTACGTCTCAACTGACAAAAATCCAGCTGATGTTGCAACAAGATATTCACATACAGCAATTACCACATCTCTACAGCGCTGGATAACTGGACCCCAATGGTTGAAAAATTCTTCAGATATGATCAAAACTGTTTATCCTCTCATCAATCCTGAAACTGACAAAGAAATCACCAAGATGTTACTTCTAGCAAAACTCAAATTACAACTGAGATCGTCTTGGACTCCTATCGTTTTGCTAGATTCTCGACCTGGAAAAATCTCGTTGTGGCCTTTAAGACTTTGAAACGTTTCGTCAGAGATAAATTTCAAGTGAGCAGTAAAAGTGAAGACGAACCAGATATCTACAGAGAAACCGAAATGTTCATCATTAAACAAATTCAACAGGAGTCTTACAGAAAGAAAATAGAAAACCTGAATAAAGGCCAACCAATTCCCAAAAACAGCAAAGTGTCTCGACTTGACCCATTCCTTGATTCATTCGGAATTTTGTGTGTTGGAGGGAGACTTAGATTAAGTCAAGAGTTATCTCTGGGAGAGAAGAACCCAATCCTCATTCCAAATCAAAACTACATTGCAAAACTTCTTGTACTCCACTTCCATGAAGTTATTCATCATCAAGGACACCATCTAACCATAAGAGCAGCAGGATATTGGATAACGGACTGTAAAAGACTTGTATATTCCATTCTATCCTATTGTGTAAAGTGTCGTCGACTTAGTGGCAGCCTTGCTTCTCAAAAGATGGCAGACCTACGTGAGGAACGACTAACCCCTTGTCCTCCATTTACTTACGTTGGTGTCGACTGTTTTGGACCTTGTGATGTTGTCACACGTCGAACACGTGGTGGTTCTGCGAACTCTAAACGATGGGCTGTATTGTTTGCATGTTTATCATGCCGTGGTGTCCACATAGAAGTAATCGAGGAGATGACTACTTCATCATTCATCAACGCTTTACGTCGCTTTACATCTATCAGAGGAAAAGTGAAGGAGTTTTATTCAGACAGAGGGACAAATTTCATCGGTGGAACTCGTGAACTTGGAATAAATGCTGTTTTTGTTGAAGACCCCTTGATAAAATCCTTCTTACAGTTGCAAGGAGCAGTTTGGAAATTTAACACTCCGTTCTCTTCTCACATGGGAGGCGCTTGGGAGCGCTTAATTGGCATTATAAGACGGATCATTGATTCAATCTTATTGGATTCTAAGCACACAAGAATTACCCATGAAGTCCTTAGCACATTCATGGCTGAAGCGACAGCGATAGTCAACGCCCGTCCACTGGTACCAGTATCCACAGACCCCGAAGCACCTTGCGTTTTGTCTCCAGCTATTTTGCTTACTCAAAAAGCCGTTGATTCAAACAAGAATTTTAAAAATCTCAGTGTCAGTGAAGTTTATAACATTCAATGGAAATTTGTTCAGTCTCTAGCGGAGAAATTTTGGTGTCGTTGGAAAAATGAATACCTGCAGAGTCTACAAGTGCGCCGAAAATGGAAAGACACTCAAGATAACATCCAAGTTGGTGATGTCGTTCTTTTGAAGGACCGTGATGCAGACCGCAATCATTGGCCGACTGGACTTGTCGAAAGAGTGTTTCCTAGCAAAGATGGTCTTGTGTGCAAACTTGAAGTTCATGTTATCAAAGATGGACAGTCGAGTATAAATGTGCGTCCAATTTCTGACATTATATTTTTGTGTCATTCCATTTAATGTTCATTGTGTTGTGACGATTTACAAAAACAGTTCAATCAATAGCTTTTTTGTGAACAGGGTATGGTATACGCAATTGAGTGATATTTTCATATCAGACGGGGAGTGTGCTGTCTATAGTTCTATTCTAAAATTCATGAGAAGTATTTTTTGTACAAGCTAACTACTCTGAGTTTAATATAAACATCTTTGGTACAAGTTAACTATTTAGTCCTGGTCAAGCACTCACTTCCTGTCAGCCTTACTGACCAGTGCGGTCACACTTTGTCAATTTTCTTCCATCCTGTTAGATGCGTGCCTCAAACCACTATGTAAGTCTTTTTTAAAGTAGTAATTGCTTTAATTTGTCAGTAGTCTGCAGGCAATTCTATTTGCCCATCAAAAATAAATTAAAATTCATTACCACATTTGCCTTATATAATACCCACTTTTTAAACAGAATTTGTAAGAAAGGGGTGCGTAATATATACCATAATGTTTTTCTTACAGGTGTTGCACTGGTTTAATTGTAGTTTGCTATGTCGTGCGTAACAATGAGCTGCATATTCACTATCTCCGTGTACATGGTGTAAAATAGATCTGTACAATAGATCCGGGCTATGAGTTACCTTGTTCTTTTCATTCTCCAAGTTCTTTAAAAATCCATTTAAAATCATAAGCAATTTTTGACAAATGATTTAAACATAATTCATTTAAACTGAACAACTCACAGAAGATTCGTTTCACTTTTTTTCGAACACATAAACGTCCCTATCGAATCCGTTGTTGTGAAAACGTGCGCTTGTCACCTATTTTCTCGGACATCCCTTTAGGGCAAAGAAAATAATCAAGTCACCCATTATATCCTGCATACCTCTGTTGTTTTCGACCGGTAACTTTATAATCATTGCAATGTATCATATGCTAGATAATAAAAATATAGTCAGGATTTTCCAGTAAAATGTCGACAATCGCACATAGTTAATTCACACATTTTTTAAAGCAAAACTCTTTATTAGTCTGACCGGACTGACTACACAGAAATTTTGTTAGTCCGCATGAAAATCTATTAGTCTGTGACTAACGGACTAAGGTTAGTGTCGAACCCTGAAGGGGTTTTAAAGAATAAAGTTATGAAAATACATGCAATATGTTACAATTAAATGATCTTTGTCTGAAGTTACGTACACAACACAGGTGTACAGGTTGCATTAGCGTGTACTAGTTTTACCCAGCTCTTTGGTTAGATGGGTTTCATGTGGTGTACATGCATAATTTTTTTTGATATGCAGAATAGGATTAATTAACATGAATAAATGTTTCTTTTGTGGTGATCAGCTAAAGGAATTCGTATTGTGCTAATTGGATTATCATTATGATGTTGACCAATATAGGTAAGTATAATACATGTAGAAGTGCAATATTATGAGACACCAGTATACAAAACAGTTAAGTTTTACTTTCACTTTCTAAAATGTGATCTCCCTTTGCCAGCATACTGTATCATCATCTTTATTTAAATAAGCTTATCTACAGTTTCTGTCATTTTAATTGCAGAATTTTTTAATTTTTTTATTTGTCAGACTTACACTATTGAGTTGACTCCATATTGACCCTATTTTGTATTAAATTTTGGTGTTAAATATCATGTTTATATGAGTTATAATAGGGAGGAAGGGGAAGGAGCCTTAACCGTTCCCCATCCCCAGGATGTGTGGATTAGATATACATTTCTAGTGAGAATGAAGGCATGCTGCAGCTTTTTTTCCCCATTATACCCCCTACACCATCATCATACACCAGTAATAGAAAAAGAGTTAATGACTAATTTTCTTTTATTTTAAATTGCTTATTCTTTTATGTCAAGAGATATGTGGTATGTCAAGATTTATGACTCATGAAAATGTGTGCATTTTAATCCTGATTGTTAACATACATGTATAATTATATATAAAAAAAAAAATACATGTAATATTATACTAGGGATCATGCAGTCAATTGTAGAATTGCCAATCGGTTATTTATAACTCAATTTGACTGAATAATTTTTTAATCATTTTGAAAATAAAGACATTTCTAAATACATGTATAACATATTATCAATAGATTGATTTTGTAACTATTTAGGGCCCCACTCTGCAGTTGCCCTATAGTGATCATTCTGTCCAATTCTACTGATCATGTCAAGATACATTTAAGACAAATTGGCCCCTGCCCCTTGGGTTATTCCTCCACCCCCTGGAGTTGTTTTTAAACACCCCCCCCCCCCTCCTCTGAAATAGGAAATGATAATACATTTTAATAACTGTTGAGATCCCCACCCCTAGACCATATTTATTCTTCCTCCTTGTGTCATTGCACATCAATTGGTACATGTATATAGGTTATGCCCCCTTTGACATGCCCAGTGACTTTCCAGAGTTGGAACTAATCAAGTAACCTATCTTATTCATATGTAGTGTAATTCCTAGCTCTAGCCCAATGTTGACCCTGCTTTGTTTTTCACAGCAAGCTCTAGGTTTTTGTTGACTGACTTTACAATTTCTACAATTACATATAACATTTTGTTTATCTTTAAGATTAAAAAGCAATTTCCAAAATCTCTTTATGTACATCTGACATCATACAGAAAATACCAATCAAGAAATGATTTTGCTACTGTAAAAATGTGAGAAGAGACTCTGAATCTCTCCACCCCCATCCCCCCCCCCCCCCCCCCCCCTGAAAACATAAATAGTTAAATTTTTTTAAAATATCCTCAAAATCATCGAAATCCACACTCCTAAACCATATATATTTTTGTTCCTTGAACCATGACAATGTCAAGGCAAATCTGTTTGTGGTAATAGTAGGTCATGGCCTCTAGGGGTCACCTTAACCCCACCCACCCTCCTAAAATCAGAAATGATCAAATAACTTGAAAAAAATACTTGTGAACCCCACCCCTAATGCATAATTTTATATATTCTTCCTCCTTATGCATCTTATGGTACGTTATTTCAATCACAAGATATAAGAGGAGGTCCAGGAATAAGGTTTTTTTATGGGACGGAACATCATTTTGCAGATAGTATTGACCCTCAGAATCAAATTTATATTTCTAAAACCTTATTGCATATCTATGGCTCAGCCCCTGCTGTATCCCTATAGATGATGTGGCTATTCATTAAATCATGAGAGGAGTTTGGAAAATAGGTTTTTTTTTAGGAGTGATAAACGTCAATTTCCAGCAACTATTTGACTCCCTGAATGAAATGTAAATTTTAAAAACCTTATTGCACAACTAAAGGGCACCCCCTATCATACCCCAAGATATGATATGGCTATTCATTAAATCTTGAGAGGAGTTCTGGGAAGTATGTTTTATTTAGGAGTGATAAACGTCAGTTTTTTGCTACTATTTGACTCCCTGGATGAAATTAAAATTTTTAAAACCTTATTGCACACCTATAGGACAGCCCCTATCATATCTCAAGAGATGACATAGCTACTGCATAAATTGTAAGAAGAGTTCTGGGAACCATATTTTTTGGCAAAAAAGTCATTTCTTTTATGACCACAGACCCACGTGATAAAAACAAAAATTCTGAAACATGATTACACATCAACATGACACCTGGCATCATATTTTAGAAGATCATTTGGCTACTGCAAAAAGAAATTGACGTTTTTTGAAACCAGACTTTTTGTAAAAAAAAAAAAAAAACGTCATTTTTCAGCCATTTAATGACCCCCAGGACAAAATTGAAATTTCCGAAACCTTATTGCGCATCTATAAGACACCCCAAAACATATTCCAAGAGATGATTTGTCTACTGTTGAAAATGTAAAAGGAGTTCGAGGAAGAAGGTTTTTTGTCAAAAAACGTCATTTTTTTACCAATTATTTGACCCCCAGGACTACCAGAAAATTTTTGAAACCTTTTTACAAAACAACATGACACCCCAAATCATACTCCAAGAGTTCAGTTTGCTGGTTTATAAAATGTAAGAGCAGTTTGGGAAAGTAAAACGTGACAAACGGACGGACGGACGGACCGACAGACAGGAAGACGGAACAGGGTAACAACATACCCGTACTTTCTTTAGAAAGTGTGGGTATAATAATAAACAGAATGAAAATGATAGGTCTTTTCGACCGAAAGTCGAGAAGCCCTAACTAAGATTTGTCTATCAAAGGGTATCTGCTCCAGAAACTTTAACCAACTCCAAAATTCATAACATAATCCAGCATCCGAAACCTATGGCTCAGAATCAGCATCCAAGGTTGTAGAGTGCATCAATATCAGTAAGTTTTGACATGTAGTCCTGAGATATGATTATTAAAGGGCACCTGCTCCAAGAACTTTAACCAGCTCCAAAAACCACAACCTCCTAAAGCATCCGAAACCTAAAGCTCATATTCAGCATTCAAGTCTGTCAAGTGCATAAGTATCATAAGATGCACGATCCATGCAAGTTTTTTGAAATTTGGACATGGAGTACCTGAGATATGGCCATCAAAGGGCGCCTGCTCCAAAAACTTTAACCTGCTCCAAAAACCTTAACCTCCTCCAGCATCTGAAGTCCCCCCCCCCCCCCCCCCCCCCCCCCCCCCCCATACTTCGACTCGGTGACCTAAAAAGTCCCGAATGTAAAAGGGTTAGTAACTCATGAGATCTGATATTAGATATACTATACCTAGACATACTGAGTGCACATCCATTCATTGTACCACAAACAGATATAGCTATAAGAACTGGCATAACCCATGCCATGATACCCATGGAATAATCACCAAAGGTCTGAAAGAAAGGAAATACATCATGCAAGCTAACCTTTCACATCCTCTTTTTACACATCATGATATGGTTCAACAAACAAAAAGGCCCAAGGGCCTTGCAATTCACCTGATTATGATACAACCATGTGAATGATTATTTTTCATTCACAAAATGGCAATTTGATAATTATAATATGTTAATGCAAAATAGACCGATAGAGAAAATAATGTAAAATTTCCTAAAAAACCAAATTCATGGGGTGATGAAGTAAAACAAGGGGCTCAGTAGCCATATCGCTCACCTGAATACCTGAATAGTCAATCAATTGTAACTTTATCAAATCAAATACAAAAAGAGGCTCAAGAGCCATATCTTTCACCTGTGCAACATAGGCCATAACTTTGATCAAATCAGCTTTATCAGGTATCAGGTACAAAATATCTTAATAATTTAGAAGAGTAGATCTTGTTCAATAGAACCTAAATTTGTTTCCACATATTCCTTTGACAAAGCATGGATACCCTTTTGTAAGTCCTTCTTCAAGAAAGAGGATTTGTCTTAATTTATTCCTAGGTAACCCCCCCCCCCCCCATTCTAAGTTGAATAATAACTATAATATATACTTATCAGAGGACATCTGCTCCAAAATCTTTAACCAGTTCCAAAAACCTTAACCTCCTCCAGCATCCGAAACCTACGGCTCAGATTCAGCATCCAAGCCTGTCAAGTGCATCAGTATCACAAGATGCACGATCCATGCAAGTTTTGTGATGTTAGGACAAGTAATAACTAGGATATAATCATCAGAGGGCACCTGCTCCAAAAACTTCAATCAGCTTCAAAAACATTAGCCTCCTCCAGTCTTTCAAGTCCATACGTAGGTCCAGATGCATCATCAATGCAAGTTTGGTGAAGATAGGACAAGTAATAACTTAGATACAGGAACTGCATCAAAAACTTGACGCTGACACCGACACTGGGGGTATAACATAAGCTACCCCTGTTTTCGTCTCGGTGAGCTAACAAAAGTCAAACCTGCATTTAACTACTGAAAAAAAAACTTCTACCCCAGCAATAATATAATCAAGATCAAGTTCAGTATCTGAAGCTACCTTTAATTACACATCACTAGTTATATCTAATATTTAAGTCTGACT
Source organism: Magallana nippona (assembly GCA_033439105.1). NCBI lineage: Eukaryota > Metazoa > Mollusca > Bivalvia > Ostreida > Ostreidae > Magallana > Magallana nippona. The sequence goes on along the minus strand of CM065918.1, from coordinate 31,639,886 downwards.
AGATATGAACAGAATTTACTTTATTTTGTAACCAGTTCCAAGATCCTAACACAATTTGAGTTGTTCTAAAATCTTAAACCTCCCTTAGCATCAGGATAAGCACAATCACTTTCAGTATCTGAAGCTAGCTCCATGATTCATTTAGTTAAATCAACCAACCTAGCAAATTTGAATAAGTAAGAACCATTATTTACTTAAACATCTGCTGAAATGACCTGACCTGACCTGCTTCAAAAGCCATAACCTCCTCCATCATCTAAAACCTATGGCTCAGATTCCACATTCAAGCCCAGTGAGTGCATCAGTATCACAAGATGCAACATCCATCTTAGTTTGGTAAAAATACAACCAATAAAAAATTTAAATATGACCATCAAACGGCACCTGCACCAAAAACTTTAACAAGCTCCAAAAACCTTAACCTCCTCCAGCATCTGAAACCTATGGCTCATATCTAGCATCAAAACCTGTCAACTGCAACAGTATCACAAGATGCCCATCCATGAAAGTGTAGTGAAGTTAGGACCTGATATAACGTAGATTTGGCCATCAAAGGGCGCCTGCTCCAAAAACTTTAACCTGCTCCAAAAACCTTAACCCCCTCAAGCATCTGAAAACTATGGCTCAGATTCAGCATTAAAACCTGTCAGTTGTATATATGTATCATAATTCGCCCCATCCGTGCAAGTTTAGTCAAATTAAGATCAGTAATAACTTAGCTATGATCATCAAAGGGCACCTGCTCCAAAACCTTTAACCTGCTCCAATACACTTAACCTCCACAAGCATCTGAAATTTATGGCCCAGATTCAGCATCCAAGTCTTTTAAGACTATAAGTATGCTTAGAAGCACCATCCATGCACGTTTGGTGAAGATAAGTCAAGTAATAACTTAGCACCAACACAGATGCCAACACCGAGAATATAGCATAAGCTCCCCCTGACTTCGACTAGGTGAGCTAAAAATGCCAAAAGTTTACGACAACAACAACAACAGACAACGGACAAATTTTGAATGGAAATGTTTATTTGAGTCGTTGTCTCCGGAGAGCTAAAAATGGCCCTTGAGCAAATATTTCCTTGTCATAAATCAAATTGGGAGAACCCAATCTTAGCCCTGAATTACCATTTCTCTAAAAAACAAGAGGCCCATGGGCTTAATGGAGTCATAATACAAAATATCTGGACAATGAGGTATAATACATGTCGATCCTGTATATATAGAAATCTATTTTCCCCATGGATATTCTTATGCTAATAATCAAGTCCTTTTTCTAACAGGATGATTTTAATAGTAATATCACATGTTGAGCATTGCAGTTCTAAAAAAGATCCTAAACAATTGTTTATATATATGATATCAACCTACATCAAACTCTGAACCCCTTGTGAGGCCCAAAAATCGTCCAGGGGCCAGAGTCTAAACAATTTTAAAGAATCAGCAATATGTCAAAATGCTTGCAAATAAGTATACCATATGTGATAACATTACAGTTTTTGTGAGTAATTAAAATGTTTTCCTTTGTACAATTGGTTCCCCAATGTGGTCCCACCCTACTCCTCAAGATTTTCATTTAAACGAATTTGAATTTACACTATCTAAAATTGCTTCCACTAAAGTTACAGCTTTTCTAAGGAAATGTTTTTTAGAAAAAGATTTGTAAAGATTTCTCTCTATATATTCCTGTAAAAATGTGTCCTCCCCTCCCCCTTGTGACCCCGTGCTACCCCCGGGGATCATGATTTTAACAAATTTGAATTTACCCTACCTGAGAATGTTTCCACACAAGTTTCAGCTTTCCTGGCTGATTGCTTTCCGAGAAGAAGAATTTTAAAGATTTACTCTGTATAATCCTATGTTTCAATTAGACACCCCATTGAGGCCCCATCCTAACCCCAGGGGTAATGATTTTCACAACTTTGAATCAATACTACATGAGACTGCTTCCACATAAGTATCAGCTTTCCTGGCTGATTGGTTTCTGAGAAGAAGATTTTTAAAGATTTACTCTATATATTCCTATGTAAAAATTTAACCCACCATTGTGGCCCCACCCTACCCCTGGGGATCATGACTTTCACAAGTTTGAATCTATACTACCTGAGGATGCTTTCACATACGTTTCAGCTTTCCTGGTTGATTGTTTCCGAGAAGAAGATTTTTTAAGGTTTACTCTATATATTCCTATGTAAAAAATTGACCCCCATTGTGGCCCCACCCTATCCCGGGGGTCATGATTTTCACAACTTTAAATCTATACTACACGAGAATGCTTCCACATAAGTCTCAGTTTTCCTAGCTGATTGTTTCCGAGAAGAAGATTTTTTAAGGTTTACTCTATATATTCCTATGTAAAAAATTGACCCCCATTGTGGCCCCACCCTATCCCGGGGGTCATGATTTTCACAACTTTAAATCTATACTACACGAGAATGCTTCCACATAAGTTTCAACTTTCCTGGCTGATTGGTTTCCGAGAAGATTTTTAAAGATTTACTCTATACAGTCAAACTTGTATTAAGCAGTCACCTTTGGGAGGCACCCAAAATGACCTCTTAACAGAGGTGACCTTTGAATAGAGACTTGGGAATTTTCCATCATCAATTACCTTATTAAAACAATTATTGCAATTTTTATATACTTGCAATTTAGCATACTGATTAAAATGACAAAATAATGTATAAAGTTATTGATTTGGTTTTTAATAGCATTTATTATATTTAAAAATAAGTGTAATTAAAAAACAAAGAATTGTGCATCCAATTGTTTATTTCTTTTTCATTTTTGAAAAAGTCACTTATTTTCGTCTGCACTCCAGACTTGCACTTGATAGAGTCTTCTGTTATCATATCATTAATATCTCAGGCCGTAATTTTATCCAAAATTTGGGCATGGCCATGAACATTTGCATAAACTTTTCAACAATGTATTTCTTAACTGACCGTATCTGAACTCAAAATCATATTATTAAATCGATCGATTTTCTCTAGCCTCGTCGCGGTCATTTTTGACCCCTATTTCATGAAGTTATATATATAAAACAAACACTCTAAATACATGTTTAAACAATTTACTTTTTTGCCATCCGTATCTGAACTGCCAATTATATAATTACATCTATCAATTTGGCTTCTTTTGTCTCAGGTGTATAATTATTGTGTACATTAGTTAACTGACTTTCGGAAGCCATGTTTAAAATCCCCGGGTGTAAATCATGTGGCCGACCAAAATGGCCGCCTAATGCATGTCGAAAGTACAATTTCGGATCAAAATACGATGACCGCTGACCGCGTTAGACAGGTGACCGCTCTATAAAGGGCAATCATATAGGATTTTTAATCGGAGGAAATAAAATGACTGCATACGAAAGGTGACTGCTTAATAGGGGTGATCGCTTTGGCAGTTTTGACTGTATATTCCTATGTAAAAAATTGACCCCCATTGTGGCCCCACCCTACCTCCGGGGGTCATGATTTTCAAAACTTTGAATCTACACTACCTGAGGATGCTTTCACACAAGTTTCAGCTTTCCAGGCTGATTGCTTTCTGAGAAGATTATTGAAAATTTCACGAAAATTTTCAATAATTTCTAATTTCCTCCCTTGTAAAAGGGCGTGTCCCTTAATTTTCATAATTTTGAATCCCCTTTGCCTAAGGATGCTTTGTGCCAAGTTTCGTTAAAATTGACCCAGTGGTTCTTGAGAAGATGTTGAAAATGTGAAAAGTTTACGGACAGACAGACGGACAGACAGAGGACAGACAAAATGTGATCAGAAAAGCTCACTCAGGTGAGCTAAAAAAAAATGAACCGATGTCATGGCATTATAAAATTCGGATACTTTGTTCTTACATATTTATTTTTTTCTACAGGGTTCCTAGAGGATCATATGCTCCCTTCCTATAGCTAAATGCTACATACAAAATTTGGTCAAGATAATCTAATAAGTTTCAGAGAGGAAGCTGAAAATATTTAAATATTGACACACAAAGCCCAGTGCACGATGACAGATGAAAACAGATAGTAATAGGTCACCAGAGGGACTCACATAAACTAAAATATGTCCAGTAGAAATGTTCTTTTTACATGCAAAAGCATATAGTTTCAATAAGGAATTACACTATTTACTGCCAGGACATCCTTAAACAAGAGGCCCATGGGCCACATCGCTCACCTGAGCAATGATAGACATAATAAAATCAGCTTTATGGAGTCATATACAAAGTATCTGAACAATGTTGTGTAATAGATCCTGTATAAAAAAAAATTCCCCTGCATAGTCTTATTTTTATCATTGACCCTTTTTGTAACAAGATGATTTTACAATCGTATTACATATTGAGCATTGCAGTTCTCGAGAAAATGATCAGACTTAAACAACTGTTTATGTATGGATAATAAACCTACATCAAACTTTGAACACCTTGTGAGGCTAAAGAATTGTCCAGGGGCCAGAGTCTAAACAAATTTTAAGAATCAACAATAATTCAAAATACTTGCATATAAGTAAAACCATATATATAATAACATTTGAGTTTTTGTGGATAATTAAAATGTTTTCCTTTGTAAAACTGGAACCCCCCCCCCCCCCCCCCCAACCCTAGTCCTGAAGATTATGATTTTGACAAATGTTTATCTACACTATCTGAACTGACTTTTCTAGGCAAATGATTTTTAAAGATATTTCCCTATATATTCCTATGTAAAAGTAAAAGTTTGAACCCCCCACTCCCACCCCCCATTGTGGCCACATCCTACCCCCAGTATCATGATTTCAACAAACTTGAATCTTTCAAACCTCAGGACACTTCCACACAAGTTACGGTTTCTATGAAAAAGATTTTTAAAGATTTTTCTCTATATATTCCGATGTGAAAAGTTGACCCCCCAACTGTGGCCCCACCCTACCCCCGGGGATCATGATTTAAACAAACTTGAATCTACACCACCTGAGGATGCTTCCATATAAGTAACAGCTTTTCTGGCTGATCAGTTTCAGAGAAGAAGATTTTTAAAGATTTATTCGATATATTCCTATGTAAAAATTTGATCCTCTATTGTGGCCCCACCCTACCCCGGGGATCATGATTTGAACAAACTTGAATCTACACAACCTGAGGATGCTTCCACACAAGTTTTAGCGTTTCTGGCTGATCAGTTTCAGAGAAGAAGATTTTTAAAGATTTACTCTATATATTCCTATGTAAAAATTCAATCCCCCATTGTGGCCCCAACCTATCCCCGGGGAGCATGATTTGAATAAATTTGAATATACACTACCTGAGAATGCTTCCACATAAGTTACAGCTTTTCTGGCTGATCAGTTTCAGAGAAGAAGATTTTTAAAGATTTATTCGATATATTCCTATGTAAAAATTTGATCCTCTATTGTGGCCCCACCCTAACCCCGGGGAGCATGATTTGAACAAACTTGAATCTACACTACCTGAGGATGCTTCCACATAAGTTACAGTTTTTCTGGCTTATCAGTTTCAGAGAAAAAGATTTTAAAAGATTTACTCTAAATATTCCTATGTAAAAATTCAACCCCCCATTGTGGCCCCACCTATCCCTGGGGATCATGACTTGAACAAACTTGATTCTACACTACCTGAGGATGCTTCCACACAAGTTACAGCTTTTCTGGCTGATCAGTTTTAGAGAAGAAGATTTTTAAAGATTTACTCTAAATATTCCTATGTAAAAATTCAACCCCCCATTGTGGTCCCACCTATCCCTGGGGATCATGACTTGAACAAACTTGATTCTACACTACCTGAGGATGCTTCCACACAAGTTTCAGCTTTTCTGGCTGATCAGTTTCATAGAAGAAGATTTTTAAAGATTTACTCTATATATTCCTATGTTAAAATTAGATCCTCCATTGTGGCCCCACCCTACCCCCGGGGATCATGATTTGAACAAATTTGAATCTACACTACCTGAGGATGCTTCCACACAAGTTTCAGCTGTTCTGGCTGAATAGTTTTTGAGAAGAAGATTTTTGAAAATATCAACAAATTTTCAATGATTTTTTAATTATCTCCCCTTGAAAGAGGGCGTGGCCCTTCATTTTAACAAACTTGAATCCCCTTCACCTAAGGATGCTTTTGTGCCAACTTTGGTTGAAATAGGCCCAGTGGTTCTGGAGAAGAAGTCGAAAATGTAAAAAGTTTACGGACAGACAGACAGACGGACGCCAGACAAAAAGTGATCAGAAAAGCTCACTTGAGCTTTCAGCTCAGGTGAGCTAAAAAAAGTATGCTTGAATATGAGATAATTCAGATAAGAGACAGAGCTTCATTATAGGTATGTGAGAAACACACATGCTAGTGTATACATGTTAGGATGTTGAAATATAGTCTTACTGAATGTTTTAAAAATCTTAAAATTCAAAATGAAATTATGTAAACTAGACAACTTATAAAGTTTGTCTATTGAAGAAAGTCTTCTATCTATCGATGTTTTAAAGGGGCATTTATATTGGTCTTGATTTATGCTTTTTATTTTTTGATTTGTAATATTGTTTAACTGCTTAACTAAGGAACTTCTATCGGTTATAAACAAAATTTGAGTTTATGGTGTCATGTTTCAAGCAAGATACGGAGCTCACATTATTCTTTGTTAATATGAAAAAAGGTTTGTACCATGTTATTGTTTATATATTGGTTTCTAGATAAAAAATGCAATATCAAAAAATATACAAATGTGAATAATACTAAATATGTTTTTATTGTATCTCAACTACCTAGTGGTTACATGTATTGTTGTTTCTTTTCTTTACAAAAAAAACAAGATGGCTCCAAATCAATTTTACAAAATAGCATAAACATAATGAAATTTGTACAAATTATATTGCTTAACAATAATGAAATATTAATAGGAAAGGAAAGTCAAGTCAATGCAGAGTAAATAATTATTGATTAAGTTTAAGTTCAAATTTGTTAATGAAATATTGTTCTTTTACATGTCGCAAGTGTTCACTTTCCTCAGGCAGTATTCTGTAAAATGTCAAATTAATCTCTCCCACGCACATCAGAATGTTCAGAGCACGAAGTGTTATGAGTAGATGGATCCTATATCTGCAGCTACTTACGTACTTGCACTCTGTAGGCTAATTTTAGTCCCCATTTGGCGTATGTAATTTTGCCGGTCATGCACAGTATAATATTTTTTGGATGTGCAATTCATATGAGAGATGACATTGAAAATCCTCCCATTTTTTAATGTAATCGTTCGTCCAGTTTGTATATAGGTGCCAGTCCCACATCGAGAATCCTTGCATTTAGACACCTGAAATGTTTCTTTCGTTGATTTAAATTTTGCTTTTGCATTAGTACATGTATGAGACCAGTGAAACTGTTCTGCATATCTTTCATATGTGGTGTTTTTAAAATAATGTGACGACAAAATATGAACATGAGACCCATGGGTCAAATCGCTTTAGTGAACAACAGTTCTTGTATCTTTTTCATAATCTTCAATATAACTAGACCTGTTTTTGTCTTCAACAAAAAGGAAGGGCTTTTCGACAGTCCTTTAAGCCCCTTTTTCAAATTCTTATTTTTTTTTTTCAAAGATTCTGTATCATAAAATGAGAACATATTTTATAAACATATTCCCATACATGAACTTGTAAGAACTTTAAATACTCAAAGAAAGACAACTCCAGAACTCTATAACCAAATACTTGAAGAAAAGTTTTAAAAATTCATATGTTAAAAAGTACTAATCTATGATTCAAGACTTTTGGTATACCTATAGCTCTAATGCTTATCTTTCATTGTGCAAAGCGAGATAACTCTTGATATTTAATTTTTAGAATTGTGATAAAGTTATCATTTTCAGGCCCTTAAAACCCCTATAAGGAGTCAAAAAGTGGCCCCTCGGACCATAATATTAAAATTGTACTCTTTATTCTAAACTATTAATCGAAGAGATTTTGAAAATCGGATGAAAAATAAAAAAGTTACACCTAAAGAGCTGTTTTTAATATTGACCCCTCCAGATCCCTTATTTTTTGGAGTTTTATTTCCATAACCTTTTCCAGTCTGCGCATTAAGTCATTGATTCTAAATGTAAAATATAGAAATATTTGGTTGAAAACTGTTTGAGAAAACGTTACATGCGTGAATTCAATTTAACATAGAAACTCCCTTGAGACGATTTTCATCGGCTCATAAAACCGGAAGTATTCAATACTTTTCAATGAAACATGGAATATATGTTAATTACCACTATCTAAACAATGTCTATTCGTCAATTGTAACATTACTAAGGTTTTTTCAATTTTTCGCTTTTTCATCCCCCCTTTTCTCAAGTTTGGGATTTTAAATCTCAAAACTGGTTAGAGATTGAAACTCGCCGCCACTTAACTTTTTGTTCATCTGGACAACATGAATCTAATTCTAAAATTTGATTGAATTTGTTAAAGAAATAAAAACAATATATTGATTCTTTTAATTTCTAGTATTTTGCTTGTCAAAACTGGAAGTACCGGAACCGGAAGTCCAAAACCTTAATTACGCGTGTCATCAAGAATTGCTATAAGCCTTTGGAATCAAAATTTAAATATCTTTAACGGTATTCAAAATATCCTTGACGAAACTTTGTCAAGAATAATAATAATAAAAAAGACGAAAACAATAGGTCTTTTCGACCGAAAGTCGAAAAGCCCTAATAAAACTCCTTTTATAAACATAGGTAATCACAGATTATAAAGCTCACCGAGTCGAGACATCACCTTTATGAGATCACCTTTATCATATTTACATGAAAATCATGATTAATGATCTTTGATACTTATGGATACTGTAGTGTGGTTTGACACAATATCTTATATCATATGTTAATAAATTGTCTGATAATCATTTTTAATTTCATAGGGTATTGTAAGAAACAATGTTAATCAAAACACTACTATAAAATATTATATTGCATCCTATGATGCTATACAATATTGTGTCATATGATATATCATATGATACAATATAATACAGTAATATATAATAATACAACATGATATTGTAACATGTAATGACATCGTATCAAGATATGATATTGTTTCATATAAAATGATATGGCTTTGAATTGTGTTAAATATTATTGTGCTTGATCACATAATACAATATCATAACATAATATATGATACAAAATAGAATCATATGATAGAAAATATCACATAATACATCACAAAACTGTAACATATGATTTTCTATTGTATGATATAGTAAGACATTTTATAACTTATGATACTGTACCATTTATGATACATAATATAATATTGTATCATCTGATACAATTTAATTGGATATTATCATACCATATGACATAATATCAAATTATACAATATCATGTGATATAATAATAAATTATATAAAACAAGAGGCCCATGGGCCACATCGCTCACCTGAGCAACAAAAGGCATGATAAAATCAGCTTAATGGAGTCAAGATACAAAATATCTGGACAATGTGGTATAATACATGTCGATCCTGTATAAATAAAAATCCATTTTTCCCCTGGGAATTCTTTTCTAACAGGATGATTTTATAGTCATATCACATGCTGAGCTTTGCAGTTCTAAAAAAGATCCTAAACAATTGTTTATATATAAGATATAAACCTACATCAAACTCTGAACCGAACCCCTTGTGAGGCCATAGAATCGTCCAGGGGCCAGAGTCAAACAATTTTAAAGAATCAGCAATATGTCAAAATGCTTCCATATAAGTAAAACCATATATGATAACATTTCAGTTTTTGTGAGCAATTAAAATGTTTTCCTTTGTACAATTGGATCCCCAATGTGGCCCCACCCTACTCCTCAAGATTTTGATTTTAACAAATTTGCATCTACACTATCTGAAGTTGCTTTCACTAAAGTTTCAGATTTTCTAGGAAAATTGTTTTTTAGAAGAAGATTTTTAAAGATTTTTCACTATGTATTCCTATGTAAAAATTTGTCATCCCCCCCCCCCCCCCCCCCCCATTGTGGCCCCACCTTACCACCGGGGTTCATGAATTTCACAACTTTGAATTTACACCTCCAGAGGATGCTTCCCTAAAGGTTCAGCTTTCCTGGCTGATTGGTTTCTGAGAAGAAGATTTTTAAATTTACTCTATATATTCCTATTTAAAAATTCTACCCCCCCCCCCCCCCCCCCCGCCCCCATTGTCCCCCTACCTACCCCCATGAGTCATAATTTTCACATCTTTGAATCTACACTACCTGAGAATGCTTCCACATTAATTTCAACGTTCCTGGCCGATTGGTTTCTGAGAAGAAGATTTGTAAAGAATATCCTCTATATATTACTTTGTAAAAATTCGACAACCCATTGTGGCCCAACTTTTACTCCGAGGGTCATGATTTTCACAACTTTCAATCTACACTACCTGAGGATGCTTCCATATAAATTTCAGCTTTCCTGGCTGATTGGTTGCTGAGAAGAAGATTTTTAAAGATTTAATCTGTATATGCATACATAAAAATTTGACCCCCATTGTGGCCCCACCCTATTCCCAGGGATCATGGTTTGAACAAACTTGAATCTATCTGAAGATGCTTCCATATAAATTTCAACTTTCCTGGCTGATTTATTACTGAGAAGAAGAATTTAAAGATTTACTGATGGGACAGACGGAGAGACAGACGACAGACAAAATGTGATCAAAAAAGCTTACTTGAGCTTTCAGCTCAGGTGAGCTAACAATATCATATTATACAGTATTGTACAGTGGTAGCAAGGTTATTGTTGACAATGACACGCACGATTCTGATACATGAACGATCAAGCACGATACACAAAGGATTACGCACGATACACGGACGATCACTAACTTACTGAATTTTCACGATACACGAACGATAGCGATAAAACACGCAAACGAACGATTCTACATCATTTAACACGCAAAATCAAAATTAATTTTTAAGATTAGAATTAAGAGAACGTATTTCTTTAATTTGCACAATAATATGCTTGTGTTTTATTGAAAAGCGGCATGTACAGTACCCATGCACTGTTTTATTTTTATGAGTAAATGATATGATAGGATCAATACAGCAATTAAATTGTTTTGTCTCCACAACGAATATTAACTTCTCTTATAAGTTAAAGAAAAGTAAGTGTAAAAGAAATGAAGATAATGCATAAACTACACAAAATTATTTACATTTGAGTTGATGTTTATATAATCCGATTTCCTTAGGTACGATTTAATTATGCGAGATACAGGTAAATATGTTACCTTGTTCCAAAGAATTTCGATTTTACTTATCCCATATTTCAATAATTTACGGAACATGATTGAATTTTATTTATTCTAAAATTTAAAGCTTCTAAATTTTAATTCTAATGAATGTTTATACAATGTATGTAACAGAGAGGAATGCATACCGTATTTTCATTTGAAAGAAACTTAGGGTATAATTGTTTAGTTTTGAACAGGGAATGGGTAAGCTTGACCGCTTTCACTCAACGTGTCTCTCTTGCTTACATGATTAAAATTATGTGTCAAGATACGATGGGTGTTTGATATAGACTAATTGTATTTAGCTATAGATTTATTCAAATCATTTGAATGAATTTGGGAAAGTCACATGTATATTTTATCGCTTCTCAGTACACTTTAACACGCATAATTTACTTGCAACATTAAACTTTTCTAGTAAACTTACAAGAAATATAGATTAATTATTCAAAATTAGTTTTTAAAAACACCAAACAAACAAAATTCAAGTTAAACGCATGTGTTTTCTGACCGTACAGCTGTGTATATAAATTTCATTTTATTCTTTGCATGTACTATAGTCTATACATTAGATCTACGGTCCGCAAATCCCGGCAATATTTCCGGAAAGCTAAAGTTTTGTAGCTCAGCAGAATACTAGTTATCTATGAAGCACATTTTTTACCTTCATGTTTCATTATTTATCGCAAATATAGCATGGATGTAAACGCTACGGTCGATGTAGCATTTCGTTGAGTGATGACACTTATTTCAATTGCGAGTCGCAACAAACTGGCGCATTTATATAGGCCCGCCTATTTGTAAATGGAAACAAATGTCGGAGAAAGCTCATACTCGCGAGTTAAAAATTATTTGAGAACAAAAGGGGTGATATTTACGTACATGTGTAAATAATGTTATCTGTTTGCGAAAAAATCCCCCAAAACCAAAGAAAAGGTTCTCTAGTAGCAGAGACGGGTGCATATGGATTAAAGTCACAGATTGTACTTCGCTCATCAAATTGCGTTATTTCAGTTAAATGTGAAAAATTCGTCAGAAACTGTTAAGTGAACAAAATTATTATATCTTACATTACCGTTCAAAATGTACCATAAATGTATATGGACTATTGCATGAGTTGAACCGATTGTTTTTTCTCAAAAAAAGCTAGCGTTTACTGGAAATTAGAGATACACGAGCTGATACGCCGTGCAATCCATAAGACGTTTTACAGCATGTCTTTAATGCCTTATTTGCTTACAAAAAATCTGAACTGAAAATCTTTAAAACATCGTAAAATGTTGTTTGTTTATACATGTACATGTAAAATGGCGACTTGATTTGCACGTGAATTTTACAATCCGAGGTCTATCGATTAGCGTGTTTGAGAGAAAGTCAGCAGCAAGTAAAGTGTCAACATCAGTAGTAAATATTGTCTGATGAATATTGAGGTGCCTGTAATAATATTAATGTTCCTACAGACTGAGTGGGTTACAAAATTAAGTAAATCACAGGATAGTCCAAAATTAAACACATTTGTATTGTAAATTTCAAGTTTTTTGGGTGTTAAAAGAACATATGAACACTTTTAGAAGAAAGTGTGCCATTGATCGGTTGAAGTTCAATAAAATGTAATTAATCTAATATTCATTATCAGTATCTGTTGTGAATTCTTTAGAATAAGTTACAAAAAAATAAATATTTTTCCTCAACTAAAATTAATGCGTTGAAAATGAATTAATTTATCGATGAAGCATACATGCTGAAATATGAAATGGCAAACTTTTTTAAATTGTGTGTGTTTCTGACAATTGTTTACATCATAAAAAAAACAAGAAGCGGTTATTGTGAGATGTCTTAGCCAATTATCGCAGTGATATAGTTTATGCAGTCCTGATACACAGTTTAACGTCACAACTGGCAGTTGGTGCATAAATTATCGATACCGCGTAAGCAGACATGATAACGGCTCATTTAAAATAAAACACAAGTTCATAAATTATATAAATATATGTACAAAATGATTAGCAGCTATAATGCTTAAAATATCTGAAAAGATTAAAATTACTGAAATCGACACATAGATAAACATTGCGTGTAACACTGCATGCCTAACAGAGTTATCATTCGTTATCCGCTAGGGTCCCCGTGAGAAATACTCTTCCGGTCAGGACCGTAGCAATAGACCGTGGCTATTTATAGCCACCGTCTAAAAATTGTTTTATCCCACCTCAAATAAAAATACATATTTGACAATAAATTGGCTTAAAAACGCACTATTCATACGGTATGTGACATCACTTCCAGGTAGGTTTTTAGCTTTTTTGAAGGGCGATCCCGAGCATAATAGCCAGGAAATAATGCTACTTGATACTCCGATATGCCGAAGGTTGACTTCCAAGATTGCCCCTCATCCATCACATCCGGGGGAATGCTTGGATGAGGGGGACATTGTATACATGTACAGTTATTAAATTTGTTTAAACTAATGTATGTTTGTAACAACTTTTTAAATGTATACATAAAAATTCTTAATTACTTAAAGTTCTTTTTAGATAAATGTTTATTGTCTCATAATAAAATTGCTTTCTATAAATGAATTTTATGTCTTGCGTTTAATTAATATATTAAAATTAAATTCATATGTAAAATCATGCCGTATTGTGAACAAAACATTTTTAAACGTTTCACAGTCAAAACAGTAATTTTCAAGGGTTCACATCAAACCAGGGCTGAAGCAAGATATATAATATTGAAGCAAAAAAGTCATATCCATAAAATTCAATTAATTTGATGGTTAGTTTGTTGACCCTCGATCTAGCCAATCAACCCACAGAAGAATGGCATCACTAATTAATGCTTAGTGCAGGAAGCATACTTCTGTTTGGTCAATGAAATAATCAGATACAGAATAATCTTTGCTCAATTATTGTACGTGTACAAAAAAATCTATCATAACCTATAGAGCTGCATAGTTTATTTCAGTTACCATAGTTTCTCAAAAACCATTTGACCAAAAAGGTTTAAATTTTTGTGGAAGCATGTCTAGGTAGGAAGATTAAAAATTGTTCAAATCATGAGGATGCAGGATTGGGAGGGAGGGAGGGGGGGGGGGGGGGGCATATAAAGTTGAACATATAAATACATAGCAAAATCCTTAAAACTCTTTTTTGGGGTCAGTTTTACTGATCTAAAAATAGATCTTTTTTGGATTTTTGATTTTTGAAATTTGAGCAAAGGATCAAAAGGATCCATGGTTTAAGCATGTATTTGTTTGATTGCAATTTTTTAAAAAAAATCATATTTAAATCAGGCTTGAAATGCAAAATATTAATAATAATAACGTCAGAATAACGCTTCACATAACGCAGGCATTGGCCAACATGGTGGAAAGCACGTCATTGCTATTTTTAAATAGAAAGGAAGATAGTCCCGGTTGTATTTCATCACCAAAACATGGAACTCTTTATATTTATTAATCATTTCTAATGTTTAACAAAATTCAGTAAATTAAACATCTGTCATTGCAAATTAGATGTTAAAAAACAAGTTATTCTTGAATGCCTACATGCATACTGCACAACTATTTATCATTCCGCATATCTTCCCGCCAAATCTTTAAAAAGCTTCTGATGAAAAGCCAATTGGTCAGGAGTATTTTAACTTGTGTGAAAGCATTGCGAGGTAGTGTAGATTCAAGTTTGTTTAAATCATGATCCCCATGGGTAGAGTGGGAAACTATTACATAGGAATATGTATAGAAAAATCTTTAAAATGTTCTTCTTAAACACCAATAGACCATGAATGCTGTATCCCCAGGCAGTGTATATTCAAATTTATTTAAATCATGATCGCCGGGAGTAGGTTAGGGCCACAGTGGGGGTCAATATTTTACATATGAAGGTATACAGAAACATCTTTAAAAATCTTCTTAAAAACCAATTGGACAGGAATGCTTTAACTTGTGTGGAAGCATTCCCAGATAGTTTCAAGCTTATTCAAATCATGATCCTAACAGGTGGGGTGGTCACAGTGGGGGACAAATTTTTACCTAGGAATATGTAGAAATTTTTATTTAGAAATCTTCTCAAAAACCAATAATCCTGTTGCAAAAGGGGCTTTATGTTTAACATAAGAATATCTGAAGAAAAATATTCGATAACGCTTTTATACAAGCATTTTTATATTCTACTACATTGTCAAGATGAATATGACTTTATAAAGCTGATTATATTATGGCTATTGTTGCTCAGGTGAGCGATGTGGCCCATGGGTCTCTTACTATTCAGTACTAGCAGAAGTACAGAAGACGATTTTTTAAAACATTAAATGCATTAACACTACATGACTATTTTGGCCCCACCCTTAAAGGGGCATGGTCACGATTTTGGTCACAAATTATTTTTCTGATTTTAATGTTTACAATGCTTCAGTAAGACATATTAATAGTCAACCAAAATTTGAATGTCATTTGTTGAGTTATAAGCGAGTTACAGACTCACAATTCCTTGCTTTGTAAACAAAGCTTTTGTTTACATTTTGAATGCTGAAGTGAAAATTCCAGTTTTAGACTGTTTATTTATGCTTCAAATGAATACGAAGATAGACAAATCAGCTTAAAAAAGATTTTATACTGGTATATTGAACCAATGTAAACAAAAACAAGAAATGTCGATCCTGTATAAATATAAAGCCATTTCCCCCAGGATATTCTTATGTTAATAATCAAGTCCCTTTTCTAAGAATGATTTTATAGTCATATCACATGTTGAGCATTGCAGTTCTAAAAAAGATCATAAACAATTGTTTATATATGGGATATAAACCTACATCAAACTCTGAACCCCTTGTGAGGCCCAAGAATCATCCAGGGGCCAGAGTCTAAACAATTTTAAAGAATCCGCAATATGTCAAAATGCTTGCATATAAGTAAAACCATATATCATAACATTTCAGTTTTTGTGAATAATTAAAATGTTTTCCTTTGTACAATTGGATCCCCAACGTGGCCCAACCCTACTCCTCAAGATGTTGATTTGAACGAATTTGAATATACACTCTCTGAAGAGTCTTCCTCTAAGCAAATGGTTTTTTAGTAGGAGAAGATTTTTTTTTTAATTTGTCCCCCCCCCCCACCCCCCCCCCCCCCACCCCCCGTTGTGAACCCATCATACCCCCGGAGATCATGATTTGAACACGTTTGAATTTACCCTACATGAAGATGCTTCCACACAAGTTTTTGGCTGATTGGTTTTTGAGAAGAAGATTTTTACAGACTTTTCTCTATATATTCCTATGTAAAATTTTGACCCCCCATTGTGTCCCCACCCTTCCCCATGGGGGTCATGATTTTCACAACTTTGAATTAACATTACCTGAGCATGCTTCCACATAAGTTTCAGCTTTCCTGGCTGATTGGTTTCTGAGAAGAAATTTTTTAAAGATTTACTCTATATATTCCTTTGTAAAAATTCGAACCCCCATTGTGGCCCCTCCTTACCCCCAGGGGTCATGATTTTCAGAACTTTGAATCTACATTACCTGAGGATGCTTCCACACAATTTTCAGCTTTTCTGGCTGATTGGTGTTTGAGGAGAAGATTTTTAAAGATTTACTCTTAATATTCCTTTGTAAAAATTTGACACCCCCATTGTGGCCCCTTCCTACCCCTGATGGTCATGGTTTTCATGACTTTGAATCTACACTACCTGAGGATGCTTCCACATAAGTTTCAGCTTTTCTGGCCAAATGGTTCTTGAGAAGATTTTTGAAGATTTCACAATTTTTTTTTAATAATTCCTAATTATCTCCCCTTGTAAAAATAGACAGTCCTTTATTTTTACAACTTTGAATCTTCTTTGCCTAAGGGTACTTTGTGACAGGTTTGGTTGAAATTGGCCGAGTGTTTCTGAAAAATATGTTGAAAATGTTAAAAGTTTACAGATGGACGGATGGAGGGACAGACGGACGACAGACAAAATGTGATCAGAAAAGCTCACTTGAGCTTTCAGCTCAGGTGAGCTAAAAATTAAATATTCTCCGAGCGTTCAAGGCAGTCAAAGAAATCAAATCAAATTAAAATCAAAGTTTCGTGTAACAATGTAACATGTATGCGGTAGGTGCTGGCACGATGTAAGAAATGTCCGGAATTGAGGAATTGGGTGATTTTTTGAAAGAATATTCACATGCGTTTTAAACAAGTTTTGTTTTGATTCTAGTGATCTCATTATCATTTTTGTAACACTTCTACATGGCCGTTTGTTTCATTGTGAAAACGAACTCACTGCTGTGTTGACCACCCCTGCTAAGTGCTCATGCTGATTTTTTTTTCAAAACTGGTGAAAAGGAATCCAAATGTGGCGAATATCAATTTTTGTGACCTGTTGTGTATAAAATTTCCCCATCCGTTCGTTTATTCGATCAGCCTGTGTTATTCTATCCCACATGTGACCAAAAATCTCGTGTCGCTTCAGCGCACACAGCTCAGAACATATATAGCCCTAGGTTATAATTTATGGCTGCAGATCATCAATTGATATGTAATTGAGTAAACACTTAGAAGGGTGCTTTCACTGCAGTGGTCAATTGTTAATTAGATATCTAATCTAACTCGAAGTCAGTCATCTTAATTCACGTTAAAGGTGCGAGATCGAAATCTGAGAATGGGGCTAATAAATTAAACTGTTGAACACGCTAAACTTCTGTAGTTATGAACAGAATAAAATAAATATTATAAGTTAAAAGTTTTAAGTCAAACGTCTTAAATAAAACTGGTTCTCTGGATTAGAAGTTAGGAAATACGGTTATATGATGCAATGTAGTCGGTCGCCATAGAAATCGTCAGAGTACTGAAATTGTCGACAGTTTTCTTATTTCTTTAAAAGACTAAAGTTCACTTGGCTTACAAACAATAGAAAACTCTTGGGTTCCAAATGCAAATGTACATACAATACATTGGTCAATACATGTATATTTAAAAAGTACAAAATATGAATAACTAACACATATACATGTACATGTATATGTGATTTGATAGGAATGATAGTAAAACATAGGTCGTTCTTTGTGCTGCACTAAAGTGGCGAAAAGGATTTTTACACCCCCCGCAAACGAATTCTGGGGGGTATATAGGAATCACCTTATATAGGAATCACATTGGGAAGTTATTACTTCACAAAAATATTGCTTATGACCTGACGGTCTGTAATGACCTTGATGCAAGGTCATTTGGGCAAGGTCACTGGCAGGAAAAGACTTATGCAGAAACATTGGAAGTTCTTACTTCACACAAAGATTGATTATGACCTGATGGTGTGTCATAAATAATAGAAATGATCAGAAGCTAATTTGACAAAAAGATTGCTTGTGACCTGTAAAAATGTTCTGAGCTTTGGTCATTTGTGCAAGTTCAGTGTCACAATAAGAAATAGAAGCATCAATTATTTTCTAGTAGAGAAATACTTGAGTTATGATTTTTTCTTATCATTTGTTAGCTTGCTCACAGTACTTCTAATTGATCCATTGGGAGCACTGCCCCCCCCCCCCCCCCTTCCTCGCAACCAAAATTTCCTTAAATTAACATTTAGAACATTGGATTTTGGGGCACTGCCCCCCCCCCCCCCCCCCCCCCACACACACTTTTAAGGAGAAAGCAAAATTATTTTTGGCAAATTTAAAACAAAAGCATAATAAACAATAGAAGATACAGCTGCTTCACAGCTTCCCCTTCCACCTACGACCACCACGGATCAGGACTTTGAAGATTTGCTTGTCAAGATTTCGGATAAATATGTTCCCCCTAGCAAAAACGATGCTGAGTGGTTGTATGGCCTAACATTATACGAAAGTTATCCCTCCTGCTGAGCACCTCTCGTATAGCGCACCTTAAGGTGGGAGAAGGCGTCATCGTTTATTTACAATTTGTGTTTGTTTCAATTGTTTAATTTTAACACTGCCCTTTACATAAATTATTCCCTTAGTAAGCAGTAGACCTGTAAGTATGAGTACAGGCATTAGCGCAGTGGAATTTGTGTTGATTACACTTTGATATAGGGCTAGGCCCAGTTTGTATCGTGTATTCAGTTGTACATAAATGTATTTATCACTTTGTGTTTGTGTTCAGAATAATTATATACATATACGTATGTGATGATTTTTTTTAAAGTTATCCTAACCTGATGTAAACATGAAGTAAGTTAAACGAAGAATTTGCCTGGTATAAAAATAATACATGTACTTTGAAATTGAGCTTCGTTTTCGATTTTCTGAACGTACTATTATCATATTGACAGTCTAATCTGATTAAAACCATCCCTCTTCTTATACTCGTCAGGGTCTGACAGGTATCGACAACAGGTCATATTTACAAGACCTTCACATTTGCATACAATCTAAATATACACCTACTTACCAAAGACATACCTTTAAATGTTTACCAAAGCATACCTTTATATGTTTAATGTTTAGGTGAAAATCTTCAATACTTATTCTGGAGGTTACATATAAATGGACATGAATTAATTTGTCTGTCTCCTTTGAAGAGTTCCTATTGATTTTCTAGAGCTCTGATTGGTCAGAAGTAATGGTCGTGTAAAGATGACCTCCAATCAATACCTGTCAGGCCCTGACAAGTGTAAGGAAAAGGGGGTGGTTTTTATCAGACTGTTTTACAATCCTTTCTCGACTCGAAGCTACAACGGAAGACCTCTTCGTTGCTTTGCAACAAACAAGGCTCTAGTTTCTCCTGTATTTCTGAAGAAAACCAATTCCTGTTCATAGTGGTGCATGAATGACAACTTCAAAGCAATGTGCCAACAAATGAATACATGCAACTATAACCACAGACTCTAATCAGTTTAAACACTACAGGAAAAAAATCTACATTACCATATTTTTGGGATAATGGATACATTAAATACAACAACAAAATTAAACGCAAGTGGTAAATTTATAAGATAAAAATTTTCTGCATTCACTTTTTTTGCGTTAAAAATTGAAGTTTATTATCAAAGGATAAATTTTCATAAAATTCTATTCAGCTGTGTAAGGGAATCGAATTGCATTGACAAACTGTTTCGAAAGCATATTCACTAATGACGGAATTTCTAATTTCAATAGGTTTCCAAGAAAACTAGAGGAATAAACCTCTACAAAATGTGTTATTAAAACCTACTAAATTTTATGAATTCTGTTCAGGGGTTTCAGAGCAGATGTTGTCCAGTAGCTTAAATTAAATTAATGGCTAAACTGCGGCAATAAGAGATAAGCAACATAGTTTACAGACATGCAAGCCAGTATACAAATGAAGCTCTAAGTATACAACTCTGTAGGAATTACCTGGACATACTCAAAGCAGTACCATTCATTGTACCAGTGACAGACAATGCTATTAGCACAGGCATTAACCATGCCATGATACCCATTGTCCTTTCCCCAAAAGTCTGAAAAAGACAAGTTTCTACCAGTCAATATCATATTCTTAAAAATATAATTGAAGATAACACTGTTCACCTTGCATTCAATTGAATATATTATTTATTTCTTAATCTTTTTTTCATATGATGCAGTTTTTGTTTGACACTTCTTAATACAAGGTCTAACCTTGTCTTATTCTTACTCAAATAGTACTTCTTCTTTAAATTTATATTGTTTTACTGAACAAGAGGCCCACAGGCCCTGATGGTCACCTGAGTGTCATAGCCCTTAGTTTGACATGTCAGAGTTTCATGTTTGTATTTTAAGCTTCATTTTGAAGTCTAAACCCTAATCTGAGACTCCTCTGACTGTTATCCCGCTTTTATTATTTGATGTTTGAAAAACATTCATTCAAGAAAATGGAAGAAGGGTGGGGTGGGGGTGGGGATTTAAGACTCAGAGGAATCTCAGATTATAATCTATACCTTGGTTCCAGGGGCTAAAAATTGTAAACTTCTGGTAATAAGAGACCTGCAGGCCTTCAATGGTCAATATTTTATAATGTTCACAGTTTCATATATAATGCGTACAAAATGTATACAGCTTAATTCTGCAAGTATACAATACACAGGATATTAAAGTACATTTCCTAAAATAGAACATACATTTAATTCAATATAGCCAAGTGACAATTTACCATGTAGTTTTCCAAGATGAAGTTAAAATTGTTAATGGATGACACATAGCAATTACCCTAAGTAAAAATACATGTTCAATTATTTATCATCCCCCCCTCCCCCAATAAAAAGCCTCAACTTCTGACTGATGGCCTGGGCAGTGAATTTTACTATTTACCATCAGGACATAATGAACATAACAATGCATGACTTTATCTCCCACTACTGATAGTAGAGAAGAAAATATTATCAAATCAATACAATTTCACTATGTGGCCATATTGGCCCCGCCTAATGGCCTGAACTCCTGACCTAGGGACCATGAATTTCACTATAAAGGTAGAGGACTTTGTGGACATCATAACCATGCATTTACCAGTAGTTTTTCTCAAATATACCGGTATATTGGAGTAGAGAAGATTTTTTAAGATTAATACATTTTCACTATATGACCGTATTCAATTTAATAAGTACTTTATTAAAGTATAAATAAATACATTGAATTGGATCGAACAGTTCCAAATTTTTGAAACAGTTTTTGTGTAGACCGTAGTAATGCCTACCAAACAAAACATGTTATACATTTCTACAATCATAAGTCAATCCTTCCTCAAAGTTTGGTTGCTCACATCTCTGCCAAATCTGAGATCTCGTTGAAACAAGGTTTTTTGTCTCGGGACCGGAAACGAAGGTGATTAACAAAATTAAAAGTAAGTACCGTATTTTTCGGACGATACGACGATATTTTTTTTCTCTGAAGCAGAACACCCGACTTATTGTCCAGATCGACTTGTCTAAGGCTCGAGTTCGGAAAATTTTCCAAAAATAGCATTAAAAATCTTGGTTTTAATCATTTAAAATTGGTTGTGTGATTGGATATTACCTTGTTGAAATCTTTGTTCATCTTTATTTATTGTCGTTTTCACTCATTTGTTAACAGTAGTATACATAATAATACCAGTAATTAAAAAAAATGGTCCATGTCTTTAATCAATTAAAAGTTTTACCGTTCCGTAATTTTAAACACATCGTCACATGGTATCCATATATTATTAGTGGGAAGATAACATTGCGCAGTAAAATTGAAACCAAATTCGAATGGAACAAATTATTGCGGTAAGTCCCGGGAATGTTTAATTATATGAGATATTTAATTACATATTACTAAATTGTGTAAGTTGTATTAGTGTTCATCTTTTAATTGATAATTATCCTAGGTATTTTTGCATTTATTCACGGTAGGTTGACACCGATTGTGTTATTAATCATGCCCTACGGCTGAGATCTATATGTGTTCACTCATGGTTTTGAGAGAATAAATGAATTGAATTGACTCTCTGTGTATATAAAGCGTACTGTTATACGGGTGTTTATATTTCACTGATTAATTATAGTCCAATTCTTTGATTGTTGTTAAATAAACATTGTAAAGAAACGTATGTATGTCGTATATCGTCATTATCAAGTCGTACAAATGATCGATCTATTCTTAACAGTGTCTAAGTAAAGCA
This sequence comes from Magallana nippona, assembly GCA_033439105.1. Lineage (NCBI taxonomy): Eukaryota > Metazoa > Mollusca > Bivalvia > Ostreida > Ostreidae > Magallana > Magallana nippona. The sequence continues at coordinate 31,617,050 of CM065918.1, read as the reverse complement.
ATAATATTTAACTGCATAACTGGACACAAAGTAAACAAGTAAAATCGAATCAAAATAATTGCTAATCTTCCTGCACTTGAGATGCCCCTTTGAAGTCCGACACGAGACAGGTGCATGCTTCTGACACCGGAAATTGTTAAACAAACATTGACCACGCGCCGAGTCAACAGGTGGCTGGTTACGTAATAGCGAATACACTGGCGATAACTTGTTTGATGCAAGGAATAGTGGTCAGAGTGGATAAATATTTTAATACATGGAATTTAATATTTTTGACAACGTAAGTTTAGTTTACACTGTTACAACTTGTATAACACGCGATGTCGGGAATTGCATGCAAGCAATTTTACAGATGTTACCGGTATTTAAAGATACCATGCATAATTATAAACGTAAATGTTTAAATGTTAATCATTAATAATAATTGGTAGCAATATCGGGGATGTCCTTTGCATCATACACTGATTATGTTATCTGCAGTTTGATACGCCATTTTGAAGCGATTAGATCGACGTATCGTTCAAATCGACATATCTAAGGATTTTTTTTAATTTTTGGCTTAAAATGATCAATTCGACTTGTAGTCCACATCGACGAGTCGTCCGTAAAATACGGTATATTTAGTACATTTACCTATGGTACATAACTGTTTATTTGACTGAATAAAATATTCAAAGAAAAAAATCTGAACTTAATAAAAACTTCATTTGCTTGAACGCTTCCGGAGAGAACCGGAGATGACGGAAGACAAAATGAAACCCGTTACACACATCTTCAATCAAATATCTATCATCCATAAAAGTTTTGTGTCTTGGTCTCTTACAGTTTCTTTGCTTGATCTTGCAGGTACAAAATTTGTATAAAAGAAAGCTACCTTGAATATTTGAGATATCTCCCTGGAAGTAGAATTGTTTTGTTTAATCAACCACGTGTAGATGACCTACTGTTTATTTCTTTTACTAAAATTTTACTTCCATGCTAAAAAACAAAAACTTTCTAAAAAATCTTATTTTGGAGTACTTTCTGTGACGACCGTAAGTTACGCCGGATAAAACAAAACAGTCTAAACACATGCACATACATAGATCTATCATATCCCACAAGGTTTGGTCGTTTAAGTCTATGCCATTTCTGAGATCTCGTAGAGACAAAGTTTTTTGTTTGGAACAGGAAACGGACAAACGGAAGTGCTCAATCAAAATTAAAGTTAATATTTCTTATATATTTTTCTTTAGTATTTTTTAACAAGCTAACTTTAACTATCAAAGAAAAACAGTTTAAATTATAAAAAAAACTCCATTTGTTTGAGCCCTTCGGGTGAGGACCTGAACTGACGGTCTACAAAATGAAACCGTTTAAACACATCTTTAATCAAATGTCTATCCTTCATGTACATTTCGTGTCTTGATCACTAACAGTTTCTGAGATCTCGTGGGTACAAAATTTGTTTTAAAAAAAGCTACCCGAGACAATTAAGATATCTCACCGGAAGTATAGATATAGATTGCATAGATTGCATAGATAACATATGTAAAGGATTTATACTAATATGTCCATTCCGTGTGAAATAAATAAAATATGTGAAAATAATATATTTTTTAAATAACTTCCGGTGACGACCGGAAGTTACGACGAACAAAACAAAATAGTTTAAACACATCTACAACTATACAACTATAGGCAATTCATCCCACAGAGTTTGGATGTTCAAGTCTTAACCGTTTTTGAGATCTCGAGGTTACAAGCTTTACGTCGTGGGACAGGAAACTGACAACCGGATATAAGATTTTGAAAAAATGAACTGACTACCACCAGATATTATCATTCTCTATCATCTCTGTAAATTTCAGGAAAATCCATCAAGCCACCTCTGAGAAATTCTGCCGACAAAAAAGGGAGAACAATAAGAAGAAAGAAAGAAAAAACACTACAATCACTACAAGGCCTTCTGATGGAAACAGAGGACCTTAATAATGCATATTGTGAAGGAATTTTCCAGTTATTTTTTCTATGTAAAACAAAACAAAATGACAAAAAGTCAATTTTGTTTATATTGTCATTCAATCTGATGATTTTCTGATACATTATTGTGTAAAAGATTTCGTAGTCTAACTATGTTGATAACTGTTTCTCGTATGGGACATAAATTTACAACTATGTTCGCCCAATTATTCATTAATATTGATTTGGGGCCATAAACAATGAAAATAGCATGCATATGAAAACAAACACAGGATTCAAAACGGATCATAGCTCAGGTCCATGAACAGCTGATAAAGTATGTCTCGGATTCTTTTAAAATGCACAATGTTCTTGAAATACGATAATGGAATTTCATTTAACATCTATTTTCATATTTCAAAACTTTTAAGTTAATTCATATTTTTGTATTGATTTGGTGTTAGTACAACAATTTAAGCTATCTGGATTAATGATGACCATAGCGCTCGAAAGGAAGTTAAAATCACTTTATCAGACAAAAAATTAAGACCAAATTAATGCCCAAATCAACATTATTACTTCTGAAATTAACTTGATATATTAAAATATTAAAATTATAATATTGAAATTGCTGAATTTTATATTTTTGTCAATTTTTAAGTGATTAAATAAGTGACAATATTAAGGCATTTTTTAACATTAGTTACTTTTTGATAGTCTCATGATCCATATATTCTCCACTGATGAACGTACAGAGGGTTCCGCTTAATCTGATAGTCAATATGTCAGAGAAAAATTATCAGATTAACCAATTATTAGATTAACCGATATAGCGTTTTTGTGGTCTTTTATTTTGGTATAGAATAAAATATTGTTTCAAGACATAATTTATAAATGATAAGATATAATCTGTATGTCAATAGTTTGAAATGAAATAATTTACCTTGCATTAGCAATGAAATAGCATTTTAGTCTTTATTTTGTTTGTAAATGCTCAAAAGAAAATGTTTCTCTTTATTACGATGGTTTCAAAGTGGCTGCCATTTGACAGGAAGTAATAGGAGGAAATGGCTAATTGTCTGAACAGTCCCTCTTTTCACCAGGACAATTTATATTAATTCTTTTTCTGTTATATAAAATGCTCTTAAATAATTTTATGCATGATAAAAAATTATTTGAATTTTATTTATTAAGTTTTCTACCCCAATGTAAAATTGAAAGTAATCAGAATTTCCTCGATGTCACATGTTCTAAAGCCAGTAACTTTTGATTCAGAAATTACATGTTAAATAATTCTTAATGGTGTAAGCCCTGCATGGAATTAACACATGCAATTGGTAAATAAATAAACAATAAAATGTGTACACAAGTAAGGTCAGTCCTGTGTGCGGTCATCCGGAACAACTATCGATGTCGGTAGCTTTCATCTTAGGAAGAAGGGAGCCACTCGTGTGCGTTGAAATGTAACTAATGGCCTGTAAAGAGTTACTGTGTACACAAAAGGGGTGCCAATCAATTAAACAAAGGAATATACAGGTATAAGAGGGTGGGAAATCACTATTACAAGGTCACGATCCTATCAGATTAACCGAAAATGACATTTTTACCTATCAGATTATCAGGAAAAAATATAAAGGGATATATAAGAAATGGTTCGGTGTTTTGATATTATATCAGATTAACCGAATTATTCGATTAACCGCTATCAGATTAAGTGGAACCCTCTGTACTATATACATGTATTAGGTTATGTAAGCCTGCTGTTACACAGTGTAATTTATTTTTCTGTTTTATCTCAAGATAATTGAGTAGCTAATTACATGTATACACAAATCAATTTATCAGTCTAGAGGTGTAAAACCCCTCTTTGGTCACCGGACCCGTGTTCTATGCATGTGTACAAAAATAAGATATACAAGTGTCTGGAGCAGTAGCTCCGTTAGTATACCTGCTTACCTGCTTAATTGTCACATTCGTGTGTGAAGTAATATTATGTAATAAAAAAAAAATGAATGATGGACATAAATCTGCCCATGCAAGTGCTTAGATATCGTAATCATCGGTAAAAAGGCGATGAGAAAAGAATTTTATTAAATCCTTTAAAAAGAACTCTGACTTAAATAAAATATTTACGGATACAAATTTTAAATCTACAATACTAAACATATCTAGATACGTCAAAACAGCAGACCTATTTCAGTCATTTTGGCTGTAAAATCGAATTATTTTGTATAGCTTTGTAAGGAAATTTCCCTCTTGTTGACCTCGTGACGTCACTTCTGCTGAAGCCTCGTTATTGCTTAATTCTATTTTCACTTGATTGGATTTCTTAAAGCAGGTAAAAATAGCAACTTTGAAGCGGCGTAACTCCATCATTTTTGCATCGATTTTGATGCAGTTTTTTGCATTAAATTCTAATAGATAAGTTCTATGACATAAGTTCCCCTTGGGCTGGGCTGCAGGTATCCTTTAATATTTTAGGGGCCAGCCTTGTAGATCCTTAATGGGGGCAGGCTTTGGTGTTTTATGGGTGGAATCAATTGGAATCATCATTGCAGACATTTCCTCTTCTACAATACTTAACAAAATATGTCTCCTTCTCTAGATATATTGTTGTCATAGTTTGAGGACTTTGGCCCCTAAAAATCCTTAATTACGTAATAAATCGGTGCATCAATGATTTAACTAGAGCAAAGCTCCCTGTAAAGCAACGAGTGGGTCTTCCGTTAATGTCGAAAGTAAACTTGGAAGTTCCTGTAAGAAGGTCGAAAATCAATAACAAGTGTAACTGAAACAAACAAAAAAAATTGAATGCTTCTTGATACGACTTAACAAAATCCGACTGATTCTTAGTATGAATTACGCAGCATTGTTAAGGTTTACTTTGTGGTCGTGCCGACCAGAAAATACGGGATAATGTTAACTTTGACATCACACAAAACAACAAGTCATCAAAAATGCTAAAAAATAAAGAAATTCCCGATTGTTATAGGTACGAACACATTAAACTACATTAAAAATTACCTCTGCATGCAACTTTGTAGTCAAATAAGTCCAACAATGTCAAGTATAAACAACTGGCTGATCGCGATGCACTTGTCGATGTGACGTCGTACTGTAAATTTTGACGCATATTATGTGTAGAGAGAGGCGGATCAATCAATTTTTAACATGGGAAAATGCATTTCATAAATGAAAGGAGCATAATCTTAAAAAAAAAAATATTATATCATTATATACTATTTATTGTGCTTGTTTTTAACCAGCATGTATTTATTTTCTAGAGCGTGTATTATTTATTTTCTAGAGTGTTTAATGTACTAGTTCGATGTGTTTGACATCGGGAAGCCTTTTTAAATCCGCTTTTTACAAGGGCATAGACTTAATAGATTATTACGATCTTTTGGATATAAATTAAGGGAATGTTTAATTTATCAAAAAGTGCTGCTGCTTCGACGAAATCTATAGAATGAATCAATAAATACGTAAAATATTAAGGGAAGGTCATATAAATTTCAACCGGAGCTCATTTCTTTGATATATATTCTAATAAAAGATTAACTCTATACAAAGCAGCAGCACTTTTGAGAATCTACCAGATAAGCAGAATTTAATTATCATTTAGATTTTTAATTCAAATAAGGGTATGTCCTTGTAATATTGAAATTTGTTTATGACCTCCATTCGGGAGAATTATCAACACATATCACGTGACTGTCCATTCAGGGGACCACACTAAGTGTCATACAAAGTGGCATTTACTATCCTGTTTCATTTAATATCAAATTTATAACATGACAAAATATCTTTACATAAATATTTTGTTACAAGAGATGTTTGTGAAACACTTATGCCCCCCTCCCTAAATAAATAAACCTCTGCGAAGAAAATAAACGGAAACTGCAAATTATTGGAATTTTTTTAAGTCCAAGGGGCATAAATCTGTTAAAAATTGTTTGATCGTACCCCAAATCGAAGTTGACCTAGCTATTCTTATGATAAATCTGTATACCAAATATCATTTCAGTAGGTGCAACCTCTACGAAAAAAATATACCAAATTTCATTTCAGTATGTGAACTGTCTGCAAAGAAAATGATTGGAAAATGCAAATTATTGGAATTTTTCTAAGTCCAAGGGGCATTAATCTGTAAAAAATTGTTACATCATACCCCAAATCGAACTTGACCTAGATATTCTTATGATAAAACTTTATATGAAATTTCATTTCAGTATGTGCACTCTCTTCGAAGAAAATGAACGGAAACCATCGGTGGACCAACCGACAGATCGATAGACCGACAGACAGCAGCAAAGCAATATGCCCTCCCTTCTTTGAAGGAGGGCATAAAACTAAATGCATCGTTTTATGAAAGTTTAAATCCATTGATATTTTCATAGTAAGCCTTATCAGTGCTGCCTAACAAATATCTCAACAACTCCAAGAACGACTTAACCAAAACAAGAGGCCCATGGGGCCACATTGCTCACCTGAGCAACAATAGCTTTATTCATGTATGGGCGTTCAAAGGATATTGTGCCATATGGCCCTCGGTAGAATAACAAAAAATAAATACCGTAAAGTATCCGAATTTTACACTTATTTTTGCATACACTTAATCTTTGACATTATACCTTTATGAAATACCATTTTTACCACAAGAAGATCCTATGCAAGATATTAAACTAAATTTTTGGTAGGGGTACACTGTTAACTTCCAATTCCCTTTATTTTAGTTCTGCCCCCCCCCCCCCCCCCCCCCACCCACACTTCATAAAGTGATCAAAATATATGAGCATATAGGTACATTTTCTTCATCAACTACTTACTAGTTATTGTATTTTATTTAAAAAATTCCCATATGTGAAAGAAGAAATTGTACCTCAATGCGCTCAAATTAAAAATTAAAAATTTAATTGGTCTTCCTCATTAATAAACGATTGTTGTTTACCTGGCGTGAACTCATGTGACATAACCTTACTCGATCGATGAATACACTCGAATGAAAAATGTTGTCACGTGATATGTTAAGAGCTATTATAATCAATATCACTCTATTTTACTAAGGCCCACCCATTATTTTCATCTTTATTAAAAAAAAAAACAAATGGTTACAAACCAAGATGATTTTCCGCTGTAATATTTTCTCAAGAATAGCGATAGTGCATTTATCCCCGTAACAGTAATGTGTCAGAACTATGGAAACTGTTTTAAAGATGTCGTTTTTATTTACTTGTGTCTGAAAAACTATCAAAATTGGTGTAGATTCCATATAATTTATAGAATAAGGAGGGGCCCCAGAAAGTTACAGCATATCATCCTTTTAGCCATCTTCACAACGTCAAGGCTTTCTGATTACAAAGCCTTGACGTTGTGAAGATGCCTTTTAACAAGACATTTCTAATGATCAACTAAAATTTCAGCTTCAATCGTAGAATTATAAACAAGATACATAGCTTGGATTGAGTCATGTTTTTGTTCACACGAGTTTATTACATTCAACTTATTAATAATAAGATTTTGGTATTTCCTATTCAGCATAGCTGCATTTAAAATATATAAAATATAAACAAACTAAAGCATGACCTCAGCTCTGGGTACAAACATAGCATTGTGCGCAAAGCTCTGTATTTTGCTTATAACTCGAAGCTTGACTCTCAGATACGGTTAGTAAATATAAAATTGTAAACAATTAAAAGAAAAGAAAAATGCAATAAAACAAAGAAAGAACACATTTTATTTTTCATCATATATATACTTATATATTTCTAGCAGCGAAAATAATCTCCGTTAAGACTGAAAATGATGAGCATTTTAACAAATCATGTAGCATTAATCAACCATTATGTAGAGATCCGTACCGAATTAAATGTACCAATAGTAGTGCATCAGATTTTGCTCATTTTAGTAAACAATTAGCTGTCTGATTTACCGAAGTCTATATTTGATTCGATACGTAAAAATTCCAAAATAAAGGCGATAGTTCCCCTCAAGTTAAAAAGAAACGAAACGAAAATCGAAACAAGCTAAAACCATCATCAGAAGTGAAAATGTCAATGCATTGAAATATTTAACCTCAATTTACTTCACAAAAACGGCACAAATATATTTTGGATGTTTCAAATATTCCCTTCGCACGTAAACTGTTGCACAACAAGCAAATTCATCTTTGTCAGTTTGACCCGTTCATCATGCGTCCAACATAGCTTCTAACAATGAACCTGGTTTTCGATATATGAAATATCGAGCCCGAAGTTAAACTGATTGACCCCCATTCTCTCTGTCTTATTGTTATTTTCGTAAATTACTCAAATTTGAAACAGAATTAGCCCATAATTTTTGCAATTTATATTTTCCTTTACATAAGGATTATTTATGCTAAATTACGTTGAATTTGACTCAGTAGTTCTTGAGAAGAAGATTTTAAAAAATCCACCCCCTTTTTCTACAGTTTCGAGGTTTTCTCCGCTTTAAATAAAGATGGATCTTTCATTTCTGCAATTTATATTCATCTTACCATAAGGAAGCTTTGTGCCAAATTTGGTTGAAATTGGTCTGGTGGTTTTAGAAAAGAAGTTCAAAATGTGAAAGTTTACAGACGGACGGACGGACGGACGGACGGACGGACGACAACAAAATGTGATCAGAAAAGCTCACTTGAGCTTTCAGCTCAGGTGAGCTAAAAAATCTGAATATGTTCAAGAACGACTTAACAATTATCGAATTCTTTTTTGGTACGAATTAATTAAACTTTGAAGCATTTCTTAACCAAGAACACTTAGTAAAAATTTCTGCAAAAATCAATTTTTCAACCCTAATATCTCTGTAATACATCGTCCGATTATAAAACTGATTTTAGTTTTAAATTTAGCTTAATGAGCTTATTTTTTGCTTTTATGATTAAAAACAAATTATCGCTTAAAGTAGAGTTATTTCAAAAAGACTTTGTAGACCTTCTGGTCCCTAATTTGAGGGTCCAGCCTCTTTTTCTTGATATCAAATAAAAGGTCTCGTAAGTATAAACATATTTTGTTCAAAAAGTGTTAAAGAATTTTTGACCGTTCTAGAGATATCTTTAGAACTGTGTTTAAGGGGCCGACCCGGTGTAACCAAAAAACAGATTTTGGTAGCATATTTTTAAGAACATTATTCTGATCAATTTTTCTTCTTCACTAGTTTTCAAAATATTTCTCCTTTTTCAGATATAAATGATCAAAGTTTTGAACTTCTGACCCCTTGAAATCCCCAATTACGTAACATATGATTTAAGTATGGTACTGTATAGATAAACAGCTGTACAATGAACATTTTTGCCTCTATGATTAATAATAAACTATTGCTCAGTAAAGAGTTATTAAAAAAAATTAAAAGCCCTCCCGGCCCCTAATTTCAGGGGCCTGCCCCTTTATCTTTAATGTTTTTATGTTTATTTGTCTCGGGGCAGGAAAAGGACAAACGGAAGTGCTCAGTGAAAATAAAAGTTATCATTTCTTGAACATTAGACAACCATACTTTATTGTTTATCAATTTTACTAAAATTGTCAAACAAAAACAGTAAAAAATTCAAACAAGTTGATATGGACCTGAAGTGACGGTTGACAAAATGAAAGCGGTTAAACGCATTTTCTATCAAATGTCTATCATCCACGTAAGTTTCGTGTATTGATCACTTGTATATTCTGAGATCTTGTGGGTAAAACATTTGTTTCAAAAAGGCTATCTGAGATATTTGAGATATCTCACCGGAAGTAAAATTTTTTGGTTTATTCAACATCGTATAGATGACATATGTAAGAATTTATGCTTATATTTCAATTCTATCTGAAAATAAATTAAATGCGTAAAAAATACTTTTTGAAGTGCTTCCGGTGACGACCGGAAGTTATGACGAACAAAACAAAATAGCTTAAAGACATTAACAACTATAGGTCTATAATCCTACAAAGTCTGAATGCTCAAGTCCTTATCATTTTTGAGATCTCGATGTCAAAAGCTTTTTGTCACGGGACAGGAATAGGACAACAGGAAATGAATTTTAAAAAAATGAAAAAAAAATCTTGTGAACAAAAAAAGGGATATTTTTTTCAAAATTCGTACAAATTACAAAATGGCCGATAAATTGGTACCAGAAGTGACGACGAAAAAAATGTAAAACACGTATAAAGTTTACATCACGATCAATCATTTGTGAAAAAATGGTCGAAATCGGTCGAATAGTTGGCTTAGCAATGATTTTTTTTTCAAGCGGATATTGTTAAGATCAACAACTTTGCTTCTGTAATCCATTACAAAATCTTGATCGTTTTTAAGTTATTTATAACATATTAAACGAGTCTCTTGGCCCCAAATTAGAGGGACCAGCCCCTTTTTCTTGATTTCATCAAAAGGTCTCACGAATACTAACATTTTTTGTTCTTACACCCATCTTAAATTGTTGTTCATTTTTTAGATACAAGTGATTTAATATTCTAGTGGCCAGCCCTGTAGATCCCTAATGGGGACATACATTGGTGTTTTGATTAGTGGAATCAATTACAATCAGCAATAAAGACATTTTTTCTTCTACATTGCTTAACAAAATATGTCTCCGTCTCTAGATATATTGCGTCAAAGTTTTACAACTTTGGCCCCTTAAAATCCCAAATTATATAATAAATGGGCGTGGCAATGAGTTTTTCAAACAGATATTGTTACGATCAACAACTTTACTTGTATAATGCATACAAAATCTTGATTGTTTTTAAGTTACTTGTTCTATACTTTACAAGTCTCTTGGCCCCTAATTAAAGGAGACAGCCCCTTTTTCTTGATTTCATACGAAAGGTCTCACAAATACTAACATTTTTTGTTCTTACACTTATCTTAAATTGTTCTTCATTTTTTAGATAAAAATGATTAAATAAATTAAGGGCCAGTGCTATAAATTACTAATGGGGAGAGACATTGGTGTTTTGATTAGTGGAATCGATTAGAATCATCAGTGCAGACATTTTCTCTTCTACAGTGCTTAACAAAATATGCCCCTTCTCTATATATATTGGGTCAAAGTTTAAGGAATTTGGCCCTTAAAAATTCCTAAATGCATAACAAATGGGTGTGGCAATGAGTTTTTCAAACAGATATTGTTAAGATCAACAACTTTGCTTCTATAACACATTACAAAATATTGCTAGTTTTTAATTTATTCGTACTAGATTTTACGAGTCTCCTGGCCCCTAATTAAAGGAGCCAGCCCCTTTTTCTTGATTTTCTTGAAAAGGTCTCACAAATACAAACACTTTTTGTTCTTACACCCATTTAAAATTGTTGTTCATTTTTGAGATACAAATGATTTAATATTTTAGGAGCCAGCCCTGTAGATCCTTAATGGGGACAAGAATTTGTGTTTTGATAAGTGGAATCGATAAGAATCAACAATGCAAACATTTTGTCTTCTACATTGCTTAACAAAATATGTTTCCTTCTTCAGATATATTGCATCAAAGTTTACGGACTTTGGCCCCTAAAAATCCCTAATTATGTAATCAATGGGCGTGGCAATGTGTTTTTCAAATAGATATTGTTACAATCAACAACTTTGCTTCTATAATGCATTACAAAATCTTCATCATTTTTTAATTATTTGTTATATAGTTCACGAGTGCCTTGGCCTTTCATTTAAGGGGCCAACCCCTTTTTCTTGATTTCGTTGGAAAGAACGTTTAATACTCTACCACTTTTGTTATATACGTCTTAACAAAATATCAACTGACAAAAAGATATAGATCAAAACGTATGAAAATTTTGATTCAAAATTCGTACCCAATTATCGTGCCCAGGCGAGCTCTAAGAATTGGCACTCCTGGCGTATAAAAATTACATGGTTCACAACTTCAAACTATAGTCTACCTATCCTGAAAATTTCACATTTATTTCTTTAATAGTCTCTGAGTTTATGTCTGCACAAAATGGGTCGTAAAAACTTACAAAATCGGCCGTAAATCGGAACAGAAAGTGACGATTTCAAAATTTCAAAAAACTTCTACAATTATGACCACAGGCAATCATCTGTGAAAAAATGGCCGAAATCGGCTGGATAGTTTTCAAGAAATCGCATGCACAAAATTCGTGGAAAAAAAAAATAATAACTAGATACAATCTCGTTACGAGTAACGAGTAGGTCTTCCGTTCAATTTTTTAAAAAGATTAAGGACTTTGGCTCCTTTAAATCCCTAATTGAGTAATAAATGGGTATATCCCTCCAACTATTTTTAGAATTGGTAGGACAACAAAGTAGTGCCTTTAAGCAAAATAGTTCCTATACTTGCAGAGTGGATATACATTTATTGGGACATTTTAAATCAGAATGCTTGACACCTGTCAGAAAAGAGGATTTGCAATTTTAAAAGCAATTGTCAAAATCGAATTATCATTTGAAGGAAAGAATTGAAATTGTTTGAAGTACACCCTTTTCAAAACTGTGAAATTCCCTACTTTTACTTTCATTTTCAGAGTTTTTCAATACAGACGCATTTTGCGGGAACACGAATCTGACTTCACACCACGAAATTTTAATGGGGGAGAGACAATTTGATGAGCTTTCATTCAAGAGGTCCCTCGTTGCTGAACGAAAATTAGGGCCGGAGCTATGAACCCGAACGTTAACATTACTGCCTATGGAAAATGCATTAGTGGACTATACCCATATTGAGCCCCATGCTGGTAAGGCATATTCCTTGTTTATTTGCAATTATTATGATAAACGTGTGTTTCTCTTTTGTACATCATCTCATTTATGTAAACAAACTAAATTTCCAACAAGTTCAACAAGTTTAATCATTTAAAAAACAACTTCTATAGGAAAAAATCCATCACAACACCCCCCCCCCCTCCCCCCTCCCCTGGGATTCTCAGAAAACCAATTTAATGAATTAAAGAAATTATTGTGATTTTAACTTGAATGTTATTTATTTTGAGTTTTTATGTACAAAAAAATAATAATGTATGTGTATTTCTACTCATATATGAGTTTAGAAGACATTTTATAAATTTTGAGACCCACTTTGGGTTTTTAGTGCGATCATTTCAAGCGAGTAAAAGTGAAAGTAGAGAAGCAGAAAGTTTACAGTGAGGGAATATACTTCATTCAAGCAGTGTTCAGCTATCTAATATTAGTTTGCGTTGTATGGGAGTTGTATTAATGCCCGGTAGGTTCCAATTCTATTTTTATGATTAAAGATTTGCATTAAATTTGCATAAATAAATCTGTCGTGCATGTTGTACAAACTACAGTGTGTATGCACACTTTAACATGTGAAAGCCTACCATATTGCTTAGTACTTGATCCATAAAACCTATCTTTGTTTATCATAATCAAAATTGAATGAAATTATCTGTATTCATTTTAAGTAGATATTTACCTATATTTATCTATTCATATATTGAAACAATAGATTAATTTTTGGGGGGTGGGGTTGAATTGAATGTTTAAAAGGGGGGGGGGGGGTGGTCTTTAGGTTGTACAAATGTGTTGTGCATGAAGATGTGTAGTTGTTTGTTGTCTGTCTTCTCTCTCTTTCTGTTTCTTTTTTCTCTCTGTCTCTGTCTCTTTTTCTCTCTTTCTGTCTGTCTATCTGTCTCTGTCTCTCTTTCTGTCTCTTTGTCTGTCTGTCTGTCTGTCTGTCTGTCTGTCTGTCTCTCTCTCTCTCTGTCTCTCTGTCTCTCTCTGTCTCTCTCTGAGTTTTAAATATATGGCTGCTTGTGACATAAAATTGCAAATGTTGGTGATAGTGTTTGATACATGTAGAATTCAATTCAAAACATTTCATTTTAGATACCATGTAAATTCAAATGGAACTTCATCAAAGATTAAAATACAACAGTGAGACACACTTGATGTAAGTAAAATTTATTTTTGTAACAATGATGTCTAATTACACTCGTCCAAGTTTAAAAGAAGAAACCTGTAAAAACTATATACCCAGTCTTTGACATGCATATATTTTAGAATATTAAAAACGGGAAACTTAATATTGATTACATATTTCACAGCCTTAGTGGGTATTTTTTGTTTTCTTTTAGATTTTGAACTCTAGTTAATTGTAGACTCATAGGATATGTCTTTCTATTAATTTTGTTAAATTTGTTACCATGGTAACCATATACAAGAGTAAATAAAAAACACCCTCATTAGCAAGTTTCTTTTCCCTATGACATATCTTTAGTGGGTAAAGTCATGGTGCATTTCATCTGAAATTAGGCTTAAATAAAAGTTCAGCAAATATTACACTTGCACGAGTAAAAACAACTAATCACTATGACGTCATTATGACGTCATAGGTGAGGTACTCTAAAGCTAGCATCAAAATTGAGCAAAAAATGAACTAAGAGCTTCACAATATAGAGTCATATAACTTTATTATTTACAGACCAATACCTACATGTAGTACATTGATGGATAGGGAAATTCCTATACTTTTCTATTTTACCTTTTTTGTGGTATTTGAAAACAATTCTTTTTTGTAACTAAAGAAAAACTCATAATTTGTGCGATTAAAACTTTATAAAATCAGACATATTTAAGCTTTTTCATAAGAATATGAAGAAAATAAATTTGTTAAATTATTGAATGTTTATGTTTTACATGTATTTTAATCCTTGAGATAAAAGTTTCCTCAATATATGCTATTTGGAGAACATCGAGTGCCAATGAACTAGATGTTGTTTAGGTAAATGTTGACTGGACTGTGTCTTCAAATGTCATGCATGTGTATCAATGCTGCAAAATCCATAATTATGTATTGAATTTTTCCAAATTTGGAATCATGGTTCTATATGGTGGCTAGAGTGAATATGTAAGCTTAGAATTGTTAATAACCACAATGACTGTTTCATATTGGGTATATCCCTCCAACTATTTTTAGAATTGGTAGGACAACAAAGTAGTGCCTTTAAGCAAAATAGTTCCTATACTTGCAGAGTGGATATACATTTATTGGGACATTTTAAATCAGAATGCTTGACACCTGTCAGAAAAGAGGATTTGCAATTTTAAAAGCAATTGTCAAAATCGAATTATCATTTGAAGGAAAGAATTGAAATTGTTTGAAGTACACCCTTTTCAAAACTGTGAAATTCCCTACTTTTACTTTCATTTTCAGAGTTTTTCAATACAGACGCATTTTGCGGGAACACGAATCTGACTTCACACCACGAAATTTTAACGGGGGAGAGACAATTTGATGAGCTTTCATTCAAGAGGTCCCTCGTTGCTGAACGAAAATTAGGGCCGGAGCTATGAACCCGAACGTTAACATTACTGCCTATGGAAAATGCATTAGTGGACTATACCCAAATGGTTGTGGCAAAGAGTTTTTCAAACAGACTTTGTTACGATCAACAACTTGTCTTCTATAATGCATTACACAATCTTGATCGTTTTTAAGTTTTTTGTAAGAGTGTTTACTAGTATCTTGGCCCCTAATTTTAAGGGCCAACCCCTTTTTCTTGAGTTCATTGAAAAGGTCTTAAGAATACTATCATTTTTTGTTCGTAAACCTATCAAAAATTGTTGTTAATTTTTGAGATATAAACGATTGAATATTTTAGGGGCCAGTCCTATAGATCCTTAATGGGGACAGACATTGGTGTTTTGATAAGTGGAATCGATTAGAACCATCCATGCAGACATTTTCTCTTCTATAATACTTAACAAAATATGTCTCCTTCTCTACATATATTGCGTCAATGTTTAAGGACTTTGGCCCCTAAAAATCCCTAGTTACGTAATAAATGCGCTGGCAATGATTTTTTCTGATAGATATTGTTATGATCAACAACTTTGCTTCTATAATGCATTACAAAATCTTGATCCTTTTTAAGTTATTTGTAATAGAGTTTACGATTGTATTGTCCCCTAATTAAAGGGGCCAGCCCCTTTTTTTGATTTTGTTGGAAAGAACTTTAAATTCTCTACCACTTTTGTTATATATGTCTTAACAAAATATCATTTGATAAAAAGATACAGATCAAAACGTATGAAAATTTTGAATGAAAATTGGTGCCCAATTTTCGAGCCTAGGCGAGCTCCAAGATAAGGCGCCACTGCCGTAAAACAAGATAATAGGGCACAACTTCAAACTATAGACTACCTATCCTGAAAATTTCACAGTCATATCTCTGATAGTTTTTGAGATCGCTTGTGCACAAAATGGGTCATAAAAAATTGAAAAATCAGCCGTAAATCGGGACCGGAAATGACGACGGGAATAATTTCAAAAACATATAAAATTTAGGTCACGTTCTATCATCTGTGAAAAAATGGCTGAAATCGGTCGAATAGTTGTCGAGAAATCGCGTGCACAAAATTTGGAAAAAAATAATAATAATAATAATAATAATAACTAGATACGATCTCGTTACGAGTAACGAGTAGGTCTTCCGTTCAATTTTTTAAGAAAATTAAGGACTTTGCCTCCTAAAAATCTCTAAGTATTTAATTGGTGTGGCAAAGATTTTTTCAAACAGACATTGTTACGATCAAAAACTTTGCTTCTATGATGCATTACAAAATCTTGATCGTTTTTAAGTTATTTGTAATAGAAATAACGAGTATCTGGGCCCCTAATTTAAAGGGCCAGTTCCTTTTTCTTGATTTCCTTGAAAAGGTCTTAAGAATACTAACATTTTTTGTTCTTCAACCTATCCGATATTGTTGTTCATTTTTGAGATACCACCGATTAAATATCTTAGGAGCCAGCCCTGTAAATCCTTAATGGGGACAAACATTGGTGTTATGATTAGTGGAATCGATTAAAATCATCAATGCAGACATTTTCTATTCTACAATGCTTAACAAAATAAGTCTTCTTCTCTAGGTATATTGCGTCAAAGTTTAAGGACTTTGACCCCTTAAAATCCCTAGTTACGTAATAAATAGGCGTGGCAATGATTTTTTTCTAATAGATATTGTTACGATCAACAACTTTGCTTCTATAATGCATTACAAAATCTTTATCGTTTTTAAGTTATTTGTAATAGAGTTTACGAGTATATTGGCCCTTATTTAAAGGGGCCAGCCCCTTTTTCTTGATTTTGTTCGAAAGGTCTTAAGAATACTAACATTATTTGTTCTTACACCTATCTAAAATTGTGGTTCATTTTTGAGATATGAATGATTGAATCTTTTAGGGGCCAGCCCTCTAG
This sequence comes from Magallana nippona, assembly GCA_033439105.1. Classification (NCBI taxonomy): domain Eukaryota; kingdom Metazoa; phylum Mollusca; class Bivalvia; order Ostreida; family Ostreidae; genus Magallana; species Magallana nippona. The sequence continues at coordinate 31,599,926 of CM065918.1, read as the reverse complement.
ATCCTTAATGGGGACAGATTTTGGTGTTTTGATTAGTGGAATCGAATTAGGTCATCAATACAAATATTTTCTCTTCTACAATGCTTCACAAAATATGTCACGTTCTTTAGATAAATTGTATCAAAATTTGAGAACTTTGGCCCCTAAAAATCCCTAGTTACGTAATAAATGGGCGTGGCAATGATTTTTCCTGATATATATTGTTACGATCAACAACTTTGCTTATATGATGCATTATAAAATCTTTATCATTTTAAAGTTATTTGTAATAGAGTTAACGAGTGTCTTGGCCCCTAAATATAGGGGCTAGCCCCTTTTTCTTGATTTTGTTAGAAAGAACTATTAATTCTCTACCACTTTTGTTATATATGTCTTAACAAAATATTAAGTGATAAAAAGATAGAGATCAAAACGTCTGAAAATTTTGAATGAAAATTCGCACCCAATTTTCGAGCCTAGGCGAGCTCCAAAATAAGGCGCCACTGACGTAAAACAAAAACAATAGACACAACTTCAAACTATGGTCTACCTACCCTGAAAATTTCATAATCATATCTCTGATAGTGTTTGAGTTTATGCGTGCACAAAAATGGTCGTCAAAAACAACAAAATGGCCGATAAATTGGTACCTGATGTGACGACGTCAAAAATTTCAAAAACATATAAAATTCAGATCACACCCAATCATCTGTGAAAAAATGGTTCAGATCGATCGAACAGTTTTCGAGAAATCGCGTGCACAAAATTTGGAAAAAAATAATAACTAGATACGATCTCGTTACGAGTAACGAGTAGGTCTTCCGTTCAATTTTTTAAATGATATGATTAAAATATCAATGAAATTTCAGAATTCTCCCTCACCTCCTCCCTTTCAGATAATGTATAAGATTGTCAATATCATTTACAATGCTTAACAAAGTTTTTTGCTTTTTCACATACAACACATTAAAGATTTAAGCTTTTGGTCCCCAAAAATCCCAATTACGTCACCAATGGGTGTTGGAATGAGTTTTACAAACTGATATTGTTACGATCAGCAACTTTGCTTCTATAGTGCATCACAAAATCTTGATCGCTTTTAAGATATTTTTGATAGACTTTACGAGTCTCTTGGACCCTAATTTGAGGGGCCAGCCCCTTTTTCTTGAGTTCATTCGAAAGGTGTCTCAAATACAAATATTTTTTATTTTTACACCTATCTTAAATTGTTGTTGATTTTTTAGATACATATGATTGATTATTTAAGGGGTCAGCCCTTTATATCCTTAATGGGGACAGATATTGGTGTTTTGATTAGTAGAGTCGATTAGTATCATCAATACAGACATGTTCTCTTTTACAATGCTTAACAAAATATATCTCCTTCTCTAGATATATTGCGTCAAAATTTAAGGATTTTGGCCCCTAAAATTCCCTAGTTACGTAATAAATGGGCGTGGCAATGATTTTTCCTGATAGATAGTGTTATGATCAACAACTTTGCTTCTATGATGCACTACAAAATCTTCATCGTTTTTAGGTTATTTGTAATAGAGTTTACGAGTTTTTTGGTCCCTAATTAAAGGGGCCAGCCCGTTTTTCCTGATTTTGTAGGAAAGGTCTTAAGAATACTAACAATTTTTGTTCTTACACCTATCTAAAAGTTTTGTTCATTTTTAAGATATAAATGATTGAATCTTTGAGGGGTCAGCCCTGTAAATCCTTAATGGGGACATAATTGGTGTTTTGATAAGTGCAATCGATTAAAATCATCAATGCAAACATTTTCTCTTCTACAACGCCTAACAAAATATGTCTCCTTCTCTAGATATATTGCGTCATACTTTAAGGAGTTTGGCCCCTAAAATTCCCTAGTTAGGTAATAATGGGCGTGGCAATCATTTTTTCTGATAGATATTGTTATGATCAACAACTTTGCTTCTATAATGCATTACAAAATCTTGATCGTTTTTAAGTTGTTTGTAATAGAGTTTACGAGTATCTTGGCCCATCATTTAAAGGGCCAGCCCCTTTTTCTTGATTTCCATGAAAAGGTCTTAAGAATACTAACATTTTTTGTTCTTAAACCTATCTAAAATTGTTGTTCATTTTTGAGATACAAACGAATGAATATTTTAGAGGCCAGCCCTGTAGATCCTTAATGGGGACATACATTGGTGTTTTGATTAGTGGAATCGATAAGAATCATCAATGCAGACATTTTCTCTTCTACAATGCTTAACAAAATAAGTCTCTTTCTCTAGGTATATTGCATCAATGTTTAAGGACTCTGGCCCCTAAAAATCCTTAGTTACGTAATAAATGGGCGTGGCAATCATTTTTCCTGATAGATATTGTTATGATCAACAACTTTGCTTCTATAATGAATTACAAAATCTTTATCGTTTTTAAGTTATTTGTAATAGAGTTTACGAGTATCGTGGCCCCTTATTGAAAGGGCCAGCCCCTTTTTCTTGATTTCCTTGCAAAGGTCTTAAGAATACTAACATTTTTTGTCCTTAAACCTATCTAAAATTGTTGTTCATTTTTGAGATACAAACGATTGAATATTTTAGGGGCCAGCCCTGTAGATCCTTAATGGGGACATACATTGGTATTTTGATTAGTGGAATCGATAAGAATTATCAATGCAGACATTTTCTCTTCTACAATGCTTAACAAAATAAGTCTCCTTCTCTAGGTATATTGCATCAAAATTTAAGGACTTTGGCCCCTAAAAATCCCTAGTTACGTAATAAATGGGCGTGGCAATCATTTTTTCTGATAGATATTGTTATGATCAACAACTTTGCTTCTATAATGAATTACAAAATCTTGATCCTTTTTAAGTTATTTGTAATAGAGTTTACGATTGTATTGGCCCCTAATTAAAGGGGCCAGCCCCTTTTTTTTTTATTTTGTTGGAAAGAACATTTGATTCTCTACCACTTTTGTTATATATGTCTTAACAAAATATCAACTGATAAAAAGATGCAGACCAAAACGTACAAAAATTTTGATTCAAAATTCGTACCCATTTTTCGTGCCTTGGCGAGCTCCAAGAAATGGCGCCACTGGCGTAAAACAACATAATAGTGCACAACTTCAAACTATGGTCTACCTATCCTGAAAATTTCGTTATCATATATCTAATAGTTTCTGAGATCAGCTCTGCACAAAATGGGTCGTCAAAAATGACAAAATCGGCCGTAACTCGGTACCGGAAGTGACGACAACGCAAATTTCAAAAACATATGAAATTCAGATCACGTCTCATCATCTGTGAAAAAATGGTCGAAATTGGTTGAATAGGTTCTGAGAAATCGCGTGCACAAAATTTGGAAAAAAAAAAAATAATAATAATAATAATAACTAGATAAGATCTCGTTACGAGTAACGAGTAGGTCTTCCGTTCAATTTTTTAAAAAAGTTTAAGGACTTTGCCTCCTATAAATCTCTTATTAAGTAATAAATGGGTATGGCAAAGAGTTTTTTCAAACAGACATTTTTACGATCAAGAACTTTGCTTCTATAATGCATTACAAAATCTTGATCGTTTTTAAGTTATTTGTAATAGAATATACGAGTATCCTGGCCCCTAATTTAAAGGGCCAGCCACTTTTTCTTGATTTCCTTGAAAAGGTCTAAAGAATACTAACATGTTTTCTTCTTAAACCTATCTAAAATTCTTGTTCATTTTTAAGATACAAACGTTTGAATATTTTAGGGGCTAGCCCTGTAAATCCTTAATGGGGACATACATTGGTGTTTTGATTAGTGGAATCGATAAGAATCATCAATGCAGACATTTTCTCTTCTACAATGCTTAACAAAATATGTCTCGTTTTCTAGGTATATTGCCTAAAAGTTTAAGTACTTTGGCCCCTAAAAATCCCTAGTTACGTAATAAATGGGCGTGGCAATCATTTTTTCTGATAGATATTGTTATGATCAACAACTTTGCTTCTATAATGCATTACAAAATCTTGATCATTTTTAAGTTATTTGTAATAGAGTTTGCGAGTATCGTGGCCCCTAATTTAAAGGGCCAGCCCCTTTTTCTTGATTTCCTTGAATAGGTCTTAAGAATACTAACATTTTTTGTTCTTAAACCTATCCAAAATTATTGTTCATTTTTGAGATACAAACGATTGAATATTTTAGGGGCTAGCCCTGTAAATCCTTAATGGGGACATACATTGTTGTTTTGATTAGTGGAATCGATTAGAATCATCAATGCAGACATTTTCTCTTCTACAATGCTTAACAAAATAAGTCTCCTTCTCTAGGTATATTGCCTCAAAGTTTAAGTACTTTGGCCCCTAAAAATCCCTAGTTACGTAATAAATGGGCGTGGCAATCATTTTTTCTGATAGATATTGTTATGATCAACAACTTTGCTTCTATAATGCATTACAAAATCTTGATCGTTTTTAAGTTATTTGTAATAGAGTTTGCGAGTGTATTGGCCCCTAATTAAAGGGGCCAGCCCTTTTTTCTTGATTTTGTTGGAAAGATCTAATGAATATTAACAATTTTTGTTTTTATACCTATCTAAAATTGTTGTTCATTTTTGAGATATAAATGATTGAATCTTTTAGGGGTCAGCCCTGTAAATCCTTAATGGGGACAGATATTGGTGTTTTGATAAGTGCAATCGATTAAAATCATCAATGCAGACATTTTCTATTCTACAATGCTTAACAAAATATGTCTCCTTCTCTAGATATATTGCGTCAAAATTTAAGGTTTTTGGCCCCCAAAAATCCCTAGTTACGTAATAAATGGGCGTGGCAATCATTTTTTCTGATAGATATTGTTATGATCAACAACTTTGCTTCTATAATGCAAAACAAAATCTTGATCCTTTTTAAGTTATTTGTAATAGAGTTTACGATTTTCTTGGCCCCTAATTAAAGGGGCTAGCCCCTTTTTTTTAATTTTATTGGAAAGAACTTTTGATTCTCTACCACTTTTGTTATATATGTCTTCACAAAATATCAATTGATCAAAAGATGCAGACCAAAACGTACAAAAATTTTGATTAAAAATTCGTACCCAATTTTCGTGCCTAGGCGAGCTCCAAGAAATGGCGCCACTGGCGTAAAACAACATAATAGTGCATAACTTCAAACTATGGTCTACCTATCCTGAAAATTTCGTTGTCATATGTCTAATAGATTCTGAGATCAGCTCTGCACAAAATGGGTCGTAAAAAAATTACAAAATCGGCCGTAACTCAGTACCGGATGTGACGACAACGCAAATTTCAAAAACATATAAAATTCAGATCACGTCTCATCATCTGTGAAAAAATGGTCGAAATTGGTTGAATAGTTTCTGAGAAATCGTCTGCACAAAATTTGGAAAAAAAAATAAGAATAATAATAATAATAACTAGATACGATCTCGTTACGAGTAACGAGTAGGTCTTCCGTTCAATGTTTTAAAAAGTTTAAGGACTTTGCCTCCTATAAATCTTTAATTAAGTAATAAATTGGTGTGGCAAAGAGTTTTTCAAACAGACATTGTTACGATCAATAACTTTGCTTCTATAATGCATTACAAAATCTTGATCGTTTTTAAGTTATTTGTAATAGAAATTACAAGTATCTTGGCCCCTAATTTAAAGGGCCAGTCCCTTTTTCTTGATTTCCTTGAAAAGGTCGTAAGAATACTAACATTTTTTGTTCTTAAACCTATCCGATATTGTTGTTCATTTTTGAGATACAACCGATTAAAAATTTTAGGGGCCAGCCCTGTAAATTCTTAATGGGGATATACATTGGTGTTATGATTAGTGGAATCGATTAGAATCATCAATGCAGACATTTTCTCTTCTACAATGCTAAACAAAATAAGTCTCCTTCTATAGGTATATTGCGTCAAAGTTTAAGGACTTTGACCCATTAAAATTCCTAGTTACGTAATAAATAGGCGTGGCAATCATTTTTTCAGATAGATATTGTTATGATCAACAACTTTGCTTCTATAATGCATTACAAAATCTTTATCGTTTTTAAGTTATTTGTAATAGAGTTTGCGAGTATATTGGCCCATATTTAAAGGGGCCAGCCCCTTTTTCTTGATTTTGTTGGAAAGGTCTTAAGAATACTAACATTATTTGTTCTTACACCTATCTAAAATTGAGGTTCATTTTTGAGATATGAATGATTGAATCTTTTAGGTGCCAGCCCTCTAGATCCTTAATGGGGACAGACATTTGTGTTTTGATTAGTGGAATTGATTTAAATCATCAATACAAATATTTTCTCTTCTACAATGCTTAACAAAATATGTCACGTTCTTTAGATAAATTGTATCAAAGTTTGAGAACTTTGGCCCCTAACAATCCCTAATTACGTAATAAATGGGCGTGTCAATGATTTTTCCTGATATATTTTGTTAAGAACAACAACTTTGCTTCTATAATGCATTACAAAATCTTTCTTATTTTAAATTTATTTGTAATAGAGTTTACGAGTGCCTTGACCCCTAAATATAGGGGCTAGCCCCTTTTTCTCGATTTTGTTGGAAAGAACTATTGATTCTCTACCACTTTTGTTATATATGTCTTAACAAAATATTAACTGATAAAAAGATACAGATCAAAACGTGTGAAAATTTTGAATGAAAATTCGTTCCCAATTTTCGAGCCTAGGCGAGCTCCAAAATAAGGCGCCACTGACGTAAAACAAAAACAATAGACACAACTTCAAACGATGGTCTACCTACCCTGAAAATTTCATAATCATATCTCTGATAATCTCTGAGTTTATGCGTGCACAAAAATGGTCGTCAAAAACAACAAAATCACCGATAAATCGGTACCGGAAATGACGACGTCAAAAATTTCAAAAACATATAAAATTCAGATCACATCCAATCATCTGTGAAAAAATGGTTCAGATCGGTCGGATAGTTTTCGAGAAATCGCGTGCACAAAATTTGGAAAAAAATAATAATAATAATAATAATAAACAGTACGAAAACAATAAGGTCTTCCGTTGGAAACGGAAGACCTTAACTAGATACGATCTCGTTACGAGTAACGAGTAGGTCTTCCATTCAATTTTTTAAAAAGTTTAAGGACTTTACCTCCTATAAATCTCTTATTAAGTAATAAATGGGTGTGGCAAAGAGTTTTTCAAACAGACATTGTTACGATCAAGAACTTCGCTTCTATAATGCATTACAAAATCTTGATCGTTTTTAAGTTATTTGTAATAGAGTATACGAGTATCTTGGCCCCTAATTTAAAGGGCCAACCCCTTTTTCTTGATTTCTTCGAAAAGGTCTTAAGAATACTAACATGTTTTGTTCTTAAACCTATCTAAAATTGGTGATCATTTTTGAGATACAAACGATTAAATATTTTAGGGGCCAGCCCTGTAAATCCTTAATGGGGACATAAATTGTTGTTTTGATTAGTGGAATCGATAAGAATCATCAATGCAGACATTTTCTCTTCTACAATGCTTCAAAAAATAAGTCTCCTTCTCTAGGTATATTGCGTCAAAGTTTAAGGACTTTGGCCCCTTAAAATCCATAGTTACGTAATAAATGGGCGTGGTGATGATTTTTTTCTGATAGATATTGTTATGATCAATAACTTTGCTTCTATAATGCATTACAAATCTTGATCGTTTTAAAGTAATTTGTAATAGAGTTTTCGAGTGTATTAGCCCCTAATTAAAGGGGCCAGCCCCTTTTTCCTGATTTAGTTGGAAAGGTCTTAAGAATAGTAACAATTTTTGTTCTTACACCTATCTAAAATTGTTGTTCATTTTTGAGATATAAACGATTGAATATTTTAGGGGCCAGCCCTGTAAATCTTTAATGGGGACATACATTGGTGTTTTGATTAGTGGAATCGATAAGAATCATCAATGCAGACATTTTCTCTTCTACAATGCTTAACAAAATATGTCTCGTTCTCTAGGTATTTTGCGTCAAAGTTTAAAGACTTTGGCCCCCAAAAATCCATAGTTACGTAATAAATGGGCGTGGCAATCATTTTTCCTGATAGATATTGTTATGATTAACAACTTTGCTTCTATAATGCATTACAAAATCTTGATCGTTTTTAAGTTGTTTGTAATAGAGTTTACGAGTGTATTGGCCCCTAATTAAAGGGACCAGCCCCTTTTTCTTGATTTTGTTGGAAAGGTCTAATGAATACTAACAATATTTGTTCTTACACCTATCTAAAATTGTTGTTCATTTTTGAGATATAAATGATTGAATCTTTTAAGGTTCAGCCCTGTAAATCCTTAATGGGGACAGATATTGGTGTTTTGATAAGTGGAATCGATTAGAATCATCAATGCAGACATTTTCTTTTCTACAATGCTTAACAAAATATGTCTCCTTCTCTAGATATATTGTATCAAAGTTTGAGAACTTTGGCCCCTAAAAATCCCTCATTACATAATAAATGGGCGCGGCAATGATTTTTCCTGATATATATTGTTACGATCAACAACTTTGCTTCTATAATGCATTACAAAATCTTGATCGTTTTTAAGTTTTTTGTAAGATACTTTACGAATGTCTTGGCCCCTAATTTAAGGGGCCAGCCCCTTTTTCCTGATTTCCGTGAAAAGGTGTCACAAATACTAATATTTTTTGCTCTTACATCCATCTTAAATTGTTGTTCATTTTTGAGATACAAATGATTGAATATTTTAGGGGCCAGCCTTCTAGATCCTTTTTGGGGACAGACATTGGTGTTTTGATTAGTGAAATCGATTTAAATCATCAATACAACATTTTCTCTTCTACAATGCTTAACAAAATATGTCTCGTTCTCTAGATATATTGTATCAAAGTTTGAGAACTTTGGCCCCTAAAAATCCCTAATTATGTAATAAATGGGCGTGGCAATGATTTTTCCTGATATATATTGTTACGATCAACAACTTTGCTTCTATAATGCATTACAAAATCTTTATCATTTTTTAGTTATTTGTAATAGAGTTTACAAGTATCTTGGCCCCTAAATAAAGGGGCTAGCCCCTTTTTCTTGATTTTGTAAGAAGGAACTAGTGATACTCTACCACTTTTGTTATATATGTCTTAACAAAATATCAACAGATAAAAAGATACAGATCAAAACGTATGAAAAATTTGAATGAAAATTCGTTCTCAATTTTTGAGCCTAGGCGAGCTCCAAGATAAGGCGCCACTGGCGTAAAACAACATAATAGTGCACAACTTCAAACCATACACTGCCTTTCCTGAAAATTTCATAGTCATACCTCTGATAGTTTCTGAGATCAGCTCTGCACAAAATAGGTCTTATAAAAATGCAAAATCGGCCGTAGACCGGGACCGGAAATGACGACGGAAAAAATTTCAAAAACATATAAAATTCAGGTCACGTCCCATCATCTGTGAAAAAATGGTTGAAATTGGTCGAATAGTATTCGAGAAATCGCGTGCACAAAATTTGGAAAAAAAAATAATAATAATAATAATAAAAAGAAACAGTACGAAAACAATAAGGTCTTCCGTTGGAAACGGAAGACCTTAATAATAAGAAGAAACAGTACGAAAACTATAAGGTCTTCTGTTGGAAACGGAAGACCTTAATAATAACTAGATACGATCTCGTTACGAGTAACGAGTAGGTCTTCCGTTCAATTTTTTATAAAAATTAAGGACTTTGTCTCCTATAAATCTCTTATTAAGTAATTAATTGGTGTGGCAAAGATTTGTTCAAACAGACATTGTTACGATCAAAAACTTTGCTTCTATGATGCATTACAAAATCTTGATCGTTTTTAAGTTATTTGTAATAGAAATAACGAGTATCTGGGCCCCTAATTTAAAGGGCCAGCCCCTTTTTCTTGATTTCCTTGAAAAGGTCTTAATAATACTAACATTTTTTGTTCTTAAACCTATCCGATATTGTTGTTCATTTTTGAGATACAACCGATTAAATATTTTAGGAGCCAGCCCTGTAAATCCTTAATGGGGACATACATTGGTGTTATGATTAGTGGAATCGATTAGAATCATCAATGCAGACATTTTCTATTCTACAATGCTTAACAAAATAAGTCTTCTTCTCTAGGTATATTGCGTCAAAGTTTAAGGACTTTGACCCCTTAAAATCCCTAGTTACGTAATTAATGGGCGTGGCAATGATTTTTTTCTAATAGATATTGTTACGATCAACAACTTTGCTTCTATAATGCATTACAAAATCTTTATCGTTTTTAAGTTATTTGTAATAGAGTTTACGAGTATATTGGCCCTTATTTAAAGGGGCCAGCCCCTTTTTCTTGATTTTGTTCGAAAGGTCTTAAGAATACTAACATTATTTGTTCTTACACCTATCTAAAATTGTGGTTCATTTTTGAGATATGAATGATTGAATCTTTTAGGGGCCAGCCCTCTAGATCCTTAATGGGGACAGATTTTGGTGTTTTGATTAGTGGAATCGAATTAGATCATCAATACAAATATTTTCTCTTCTACAATGCTTAACAAAATATGTCACGTTCTTTAGATAAATTGTATCAAAGTTTGAGAACTTTGGCCCCTAAAAATCCCTAATTACGTAATAAATGGGCGTGGCAATGATTTTTCCTGATATATATTGTTACGATCAACAACTTTGCTTCTATAATGCATTACAAAATCTTTATCATTTTAAAGTTATTTGTAATAGAGTTTACGAGTGTCTTGGCCCCTAAAAAAAGGGGCTAGCCCCTTTTTCTTGATTTTGTTAGAAAGAACTATTGATTCTCTACCACTTTTGTTATATATATCTTAACAAAATATTAACTGATCAAAAAGATACAGATCAAAACGTCTGAAAATTTTGAATGAAAATTCGTACCCAATTTTCGAGCCTAGGCGAGCTCCAAAATAAGGCGCCACTGACGTAAAACAAAAACAATAGACACAACTTCAAACTATGGTCTACCTACCCTGAAAATTTCATAATCATATCTCTGATAGTCTCTGAGTTTATGCGTGCACAAAAATGGTCGTCAAAAACGACAAAATCACCGATAAATCGGTACCGGAAGTGACGACGTCAAAAATTTCAAAAACATATAAAATTCAGATCACATCCAATCAGCTGTGAAAAAATGGTTCAGATCGGTCGAATAGTTTTCGAGAAATCGCGTGCACAAAATTTGGAAAAAAATAATAATAATAATAACTAGATCTCGTTACGAGTAACGAGTAGGTCTTCCGTTCAATGTTTTGAAAAGTTCAATGACTTTGGCTACTATAAATCCCTATTTAAGTAATAAATGGGTGTGCCAAAAAGTTTTTCAAGCAGACATTAATTGTTACGATCTAGAACTTTGCTTCTATAATGCATTACCAAATCTTTATCCTTTTTAAGTTATTTGTCATGGAGTTTAGGAGTATTTTGGCCCCTAATTTAAAGGGCCAAAGCCTTTTTCTAGATTTCATCGAAAAGGTCTTAAGAATATTATTATTTTTGTTTCTTAAACCTATCTTAAATTGTTGTTCATTTTTGAGATACAAACGATTGAGTATTTTAGGGGCCAGCCCTGTAGATCCTTAATGGGGACAGACATTGGTGTTTTGATAAGTGGAATCGATTAGAACCATCAATGCAGACATTTTCTCTTCTACAATGCTTAACAAAATATGTCTCCTTCTCCAGATATATTGCGTCCAAGTTTAAGGATTTTGGCCCCTAATAATTCTTAGTTACGTAATAAATGGGCAAGGCAATGATTTTTTCAGATAGATATTGTTATGATCAACAACTTTGCTTCTATAATGCATTACAAAATCTTGATCGTTTTTAAGTTATTTGTAATAGAGTTTACGAGTCTCTTGGCCCCTAATTAAAGGGGCCAGCCCTTTTTCTTGATTTTGTTGGAGAGGTCTTAAGAATACTAACAATTTTTGTTCTTACACCTATCTAAAATGGTTGTTCACATTTGAGATATAAATGATTGAATCTTTTAGGGGTCATACCTGTAAATCCTTAATGGGGACAGATATTGGTGTTTTGATAAGTGCAATCGATTAAAATCATCAATGCAGACATTTTCTCTTCTACAATGCTTAACAAAATATGTCACCTTCTCTAGATATATTGCGTCAAAGTTTAAGGATTTTGGCCCCTAAAAATCCCTAGTTACGTAATAAATGGTCGTGGCAATGATTTTTTCAGATAGATATTGTTATGTTTAACAACTTTGCTTCTATAATGCATTACACAATCTGGATCATTTTTAAGTTATTTGTAATAGAGTTTACGAGTCTCTTGGCCCCTAATTAAAAGGGCCAGCCCTTTTTCTTGATTTTGTTGGAAAGGTCTTAAGAATACTAACAATTTTTGTTCTTACACCTATCTAAAATTGTTGTTCATATTTGAGATATAAATGATTGAATCTTTTAAGGGTCTGCCCTGTAGATCCTTAATGGGGACAGACATTGGTGTTTTGATTAGTGGAATCGATTTAAATCATCAATACAAATATTTTCTCTTCTACAATGCTTAACAAAATATGTTTCGTTCTTTAGATAAATTGTATCAAAGTTTGAGAACTTTGGCCCCTATAAATCCCTAATTACGTAATAAATGGGCGTGGCAATAATTTTTCCTGATATATATTGTTACGATCAACAACTTTGCTTCTATAATGCATTACAAAATCTTTATCATTTTAAAGTTATTTGTAATAGAGTTTACGAGTGTCTTGGCCCCTAAATATAGGGGCTAGCCCCTTTTTCTTCATTTTGTTAGAAAGAACTCTTAATTCTCTACCACTTTTGTTATATATGTTTTAACAAAATATTAACTGATAAAAAGATACAGATGAAAACGTCTGAAAATTTTGAATGAAAATTCGTTCCCAATTTTCGAGCCTTGGCGAGCTCCAAAATAAGGCGCCACTGACGTAAAACAAAAACAATAGACACAACTTCAAACTATAGTCTACCTACCCTGAAAATTTCAGAATCATATATCTGATAGTCTCTGAGTTTATGCGTGCACAAAAATGGTCGTCAAAAACGACAAAATCACCGATAAATCGGGACCGGAAGTGACAACGTCAAAAATTTCAAAAACATATAAAATTCAGATCACATCCAATCATCTGTGAAAAAATGGTTCAGATCGGTCGAATAGTTTTCGAGAAATCGCGTGCACAAAATTTGGAAAAAAATAATAATAATAATAATAATAAACAGTACGAAAACAATAAGGTCTTCCGTTGGAAACGGAAGACCTTAATAATAAACAGTACGAAAACAATAAGGTCTTCCGTTGGAAACGGAAGACCTTAATAAGAAACAGTACGAAAACTATAAGGTCTTCCGTTGGAAACGGAAGACCTTAATAATAATAATAAACCGTACGAAAACAATAAGGTCTTCCGTTGGAAACGGAAGACCTTAATAATAAGAAACAGTACGAAAACTAAAAGGTCTTCCGTTGGAAACGGAAGACCTTAATAAGAAACAGTACGAAAACAATAAGGTCTTCCGCTGGAAACTGAAGACCTTAATAAGAAACAGTACGAAAACTATAAGGTCGTCCTTCGGAAAATGAAGACCCTAATAATAAGGAAACAGTACAAAAACAACAAGGTCTTCCATTGTAAACGGAAGACTTTAATTAAAATAAAGCAACTCATCTTGAAGATTCGTTTCACCTTTATTTTTAACACCTCTGTGGCCCTATTGGAGCCATTGTTGTAAACACACTTGCACGTGCCACTTATTCAATGCTGATTATCTCAGACATACAATGTACCCTCTGGGCATTGAAATGTAACACCTAGAGTTATACCCTGTTGTCCGTGATCGCGCACTAATTCCTTCGATCTCTTTGAAGATTACCGCTAAGTAGACAGTCAAGACTTTTTAAAAATCTGCGTCAAAAACGTTACATCGAGGATGAAAATTTTGCCCTTTTCCCTAAATTACCATGTCATTTTGGTGCGTATTATACACCCAAACAATGTTTTTTCACCAGTTTTCAGGCCCAAAGTGGGGGATGCGTATTATATACAACTGCATATTATATTCGGCAAATTACGGTACATGAGTGTGCATGTTGAGTTGCTAAAATGCAGAATGCAGTAATCAAAAATTGACCCTGCTGTGTTCACTATAGAGCAAGGAACAATTCTGAGATGGGTAAGTATGCTTTCATGTTGATGATGGGAATTGGAAGACTTGCTGTGGAAACTTAAGAAGAGATTTCTAGCTGGTAAAGTTCAGGGGCAAGAAAAATAAGTTTGTAGTAAAGTAGCTGATAATACAAATGAAATTAGAGCCGAATCGATATATCGAAATATACCGGTATATGCCTGTCAACTATATTCACTGTCTTGACGATACGCCGATACAAAGTCGGGTTTGAAATTTGCGCTTTTAAAGGTCGGGATCAAAGTTCTTAATTCAGAAATAGCTTTCAGTGTGTCTACCTGGAGCACAAGTAGAGCGACTCTGGGATATTTCAATAAACAAGCTTTGTCAATCAACTGAATTGAGGCCCCAGATTGGGTGCTAGAAAATGATTGACATTCGTTTACTCGTCCTGTGTATACCATGTCTAGCGCTCGCGACGATCGTGCAATTAACTTCCGTCTTTTGATGCATGCCGTGATTATAAAACGCCATGTCTTTTAGTACTATAATCAAAAGAAACTACGGTTGACACAGCTTATATCTTCTGCTCTTGAAAATTGAAAGATAAGAATTAAAAATTTACTCGTAGTTGGTTTATGTATCACGCCAAAGCGCTGATCACCCGCAGTCTGTCAAAATCACGTTGCGCCGATCATCTATGAAAACGTTCTTTTAATAATAAAGATGTTTGTGAATAATTGAGAATACAGAATTAAATTAAATCAAATATTGCGTCCACAATTCATAACGTTAGTTATCATATATCTTTGAGAAATTCCACGAGCCGAAACCGGAAAAGAAACAAGTACAGACAATTTTGGTACATGCGCAGCTGGTAGAATCATGTGCACTTTAGCAGCTGATCAGAGAAGTAATACAAACGTATGTTGTATAAATGTTGTATTAGTATTTGAGTACGTATTGCATAAAACATCGCGATAAATTCTCACTAGATCCCGTCAGAAACTTGTTTGCCCACGTCGCACGTGGTTATTTCATGCTTTTATATTCATTTTAAAAATCGTCAATTTGTTTTTCCTAATACATATATAAATACGATATTTTTCTACATCATCGAAAAAACTCTGTTGAGAGCATTTTAACACCCTGCATGTATAGACATGTATACACAAGCGAGCGTGTTTCCTTTGGGCTTCCCGGGGCTTCACGCCTTTATCAAAATAGGCTCCACCTCCAGCTGAACTTACCTAAGGTAAACCACCCGGTTAAAAACCTCGGCCTTTAAAGGAAATTACTGAATGTAATTTATGTATTGAAAAAGATCAGCCAGACAATAAATACAGTAGTACAAGTATCATTGTTTATTACTCCATATTAGGGCACTAAAAAAATTGTAATAAAATGTCAAATGTTAAAGAAGGAAACGATTGGCCAACCCCAATTTTAAAAAAAATCAAACCAGGGTGCACAACTAGATATGCAGGCCTATTGTATCCAAGAGTTTTGTACAATTCCATTTGGCCATCTTTGAGAAACGCTTCAATGGACATTCAGGGTAAAGAGAGAAGCATAATATTAGTGAGAAGAAGAACTGAGCAAACACAGTAAGTCTCTAAACTTCGTTTGGGAGACTTAATCAAATATTGATTCTCATACATGTACTGTTGTTGAACATAATGTTTTTTTGTATGTCCTCTTTATAAACAAGTATGAAGTGAATATTATTCACTTTTTAATAACGTATGTATATCTTATAGACTTCTTAATCCAGCAGATGATAAATCAACAAGAAATATTTGTAACTTCATAGGTGTTGCATTTAACATAAGAAAATCTGTGTACTAACTATATTTGTATACTGTATGTATGAATTGCGCCATATGTGTTTTTTGTCAATAAATTGAATTGAATTGAATATTCTATGTTGATGAGTTGTCGAAGGTAAGTATTTTTTAGACGAGGTCTAGGTAGTTTATTTTTATATTACATTTTGGAATCTATATATAAGGATAATGGTAATATTATTGCTGAATGTCGGGGTAACACTGACAATAGACTGTGTCATCCCTGGCTGCTTTTGATTATCTTCATGTTTAACCTTCGATATTGAGTGTTCAGTCATCCCTGCTTGTATTGGTGATGGTGGTTGCAGTGGATGCTAGTGTGTGGTCATCCCTGCTGGTGTTCTGGCTTCTCTGACACAAGTGTACGGCACTACCTGCTAGCATTTGGCACAAGTGTGCGATCATCCTTGCTTGCGTTGACGGTTCTGGTACCTGTTGAGTTGTGCAGGTGTGGATTTCCTTGCCTGATAAACATTGCCTTCCTATATAGGTGAAGGCGCAGTGATTAAGTCTGCATTTGTACAAATTGGCAGCAATCAAGGCTATCCGAAGCTATCTCAGTAACGGGTCCACTGGGGGAAACAGGCAGTGCAACCCCTTGCATGTTGCATGCTGTCACTCACTCAGCTTCCACTTTGAACAGGGTGACAATAGCCAGCAATTGCTCTCGCAATTGAGCGAAACGCCCGGCTAACCTTTTTTTGGTCAATCTTTTTTTCTCAAAAAAAAATTCAAAATTGCTGGAGTCTGATATCAATACTCAATAACATCAAGCCCCTAAATCATTCTAATAGTTGTTTTGCCTAAACCCTTCCTGTAGTGGTTAATTTGTTTTGTTTTTTTTTAATTGGGTATGACTATATTAACAGTATGTTCATTCCACTTCTTTTCTTCATGGTGATTGTTGAGAACAGTGAGAACGCTGATATAGCACCTGCACTAGACCAGTTTTAAAAAAGTTTCTTAATAAATGTAACTAATACATTTCTTTAATTATTTTTTTTTTATCAATAAAATTTCCTTCATGAATAATGTTCTCTCTCCATGTTTTGCTTAGTGTTTTGATGAGCAAATTCCAGTATTTTCAAGGTCTCTGTACAGTATTTTGGTTGAAACTTATATGTATGAAAAAGGAAATCTCTGGCAGTGAATAGTGTTTAATTTCAGTATGGCATCTATACAACATTTAACATAGATTTCTATTCCATGACATATAAATTCTACTTACCACAGCTACAGCAGGGGACTGAAGCATCTCCCCAGGACTTAAGACTCCAAGATATGCTACATTGGCAATGAGATATGTGACAATCACCAGTGTCATGGATATCATAATAGCTCTTGGCAAATTTCTGAAAATAAAGACTTTATCTTAAAGAGTTCTAACAAATAAGGTACCGTATAACAGAAAATTAATTTGCAGAGTTAATTTTAACTACTTTCACAAAAATAAAATTTCATTAGCAAATTCAACATTTAGTGAATAAATCATAAATCTGATAAAAATACTTTGAAATGTACTGTTATCTGTACATTAAAATCCTTCAGCATCATGCATTTTTGTTCCGATAGAAAACCTTATAATTATTTAATAGGAGAAACAGATTGTTTTCCTCATTTTCTCATTATATAAATTTTACTTAAGGTGGAGATAACAATCACTTAATAAACTTCTCATATGATTTGACGTTACAACATTTCATCACGTCCATAAATGGTCAGTAGAGGTGTGATTATGATAACTATTACAAACATAACCATATAACTACATGCACGTTTTATCAATTCATATAACTCGGTCTTATTATCCTTACTGTCTTGAGTGAATAAACAGGCTTTTTACAAACACAATAATCTAAAGAAAAGAAAACAAATGTATGGAGCTCACTTAGACATCACCTATATGAGACCACCATTATCACATTTTATCAAAATCATAGTTTATGATCTGCAAAATTTTACAATCCAAAAAAATGTCATCTTAGGCCATATCAAATAAACTGTTAGATTCTCATCTCTGTACGCCCCTCTTAAAATGGCCCGCCCAAATGGATTATATATTTTTTAAAGAGACATATGGTGATGCAAAAATTCATGATTTAGCAAAAATCGAATTTGTACACGATTTCCACATTTTTTATTTAATATGAAAAGGTGAACTTTTGTAAAATTGCAGTGTTCAAAAGTAAATAAATCAAATTTAAAAGAGAAAAATAGAATTAAGTCTTGGGCCACCACAAACGTATTGAGTTTCCCTTCTGCTTCATAGCCACGCAAGCGCAGGGGAATGTAAATAATGCAGCGTGACATATATCATGAGCTAGTGGATTCTGATTGAAACCTGATGTCTTCAAGAACTATAAACTTATTAAAATGCACTTTCTATGAATGCATATTTCTAAAATACCACAGACATCGAATAGCTTCACATTCAAATTCTTCTCTCAGTGTGTCAATCCCACTGTACTATTTTTAGACAGCAATCGCAATCATGTGACACTAAAATCAATGTCCAAAACAACTCGGTTTGTTTACATGTGCATTTTCCGGACGAGTTTTATTGACTTGTAAACCGATAGATGATGACTTATGATGCGTGAAACCTTCCATATAATGAAATTTAGTATATTTCTTCTGATTTCCGTTGTCATTATCAAAAAGTAATACATGTGTCACTTTAAACAAGAGTCCCGTGGGCCAAATTGCTCACCTGAACAACAACTGTTGTAACATTCTATTTCGTAGCATATGCTATTTCTATTTTAAACTTTGAACCCCTTTTTGGGGCCCCAGTATTGGTTCAGTGTTTATGGTTGGCTCTTTTAAGGATGCTTGAATATTAGTGTCACAAATTGAAGCACTGTGGTTTTCGAGAAGAAGATTTATAAGCATTTTCCCTCTATATTTCTATGTTAAACTTTGAACCCCTTCTGGGGCCCCAGTGTTGATCCTGGGTTCACGGCTTTTACAATTTACAATTTTTACTTTTTGAGGATCCTTGCATAGTAATCTAACAAATTGTAGCATTGTAGTTCTCGAGAAGAAGATTTTTAAACATGTTTCCTATATTCCTATATATATATATATATATATATATATATATATATATATATATATATATGTTCAACATTGAACCCCTCTTGATGCCCCAGTATTAGTCCGGGGGTCACAATTTTAACAATTTAGAATCTACAATAGCCACAGATGTAATAGTAATCCCACAAACTGTTGCATTGAAGTTCTTGAGAAGATGTTCAGTTTTTGTCAAACAATTCAAAATGGCAGTTTTCAAATAAAAGAGTTTAATTGGCAGTGAAATTCTTGTCTTAATTGATAATGAAATAATTGTTGTTTCAATATACATAAATCAGTGCAATTATAAGGTAAAGTTATAGGTAATGTTAATGTAATTTTAATTAATATAAAGAAGCCAGAATTGGACAGCCCCAAAGATAGCAACCATTCAATAAGTAATAATGCTATTACAAATAAGAATATTGGAATTAAAAGTTTCAAATAAAATGGACAATATAAGGCCATATGAAATTAATACAGTACAGCTCACGAGTATCTCGACAAAAACAGCGGCCACCGTGTTTAAAAGTCCATGCTGAGCGTGGAAGTGTCAGTACCTTTGATCTATTGTTCTCTGTTACAGCCTCGAAACAAGAAAAAACACGGTGCGACAACACGGTGCGATGCAACACGGACAGTTACACGGTGTAACACGCGGTATTTACCTGTGAAAAAATGGAGAATTTAAGAACAAGAGGCCCATGGGGCCACATCGCTCACCTGAGCAACAATGGCTTTATACATGTATGGGCGTTCAAAGGATATTGTGCCATATGGCCCCTCGGTAGAATAACAATAAATAAATACCGTAAAGAATCCAAATTTTACACTTATTTTTGCATACACTTAATCTTTGACATTGTACCTTTATGAAATACCATTTTTACCACAAGAAGATCCTATGCAAGATATTAAACTAAATTTTTGGTATGGGTACACTGTGAATTTCCAATTCCCTTCATTTTAGTTCTCCCCCCCCCCCCACCCCCACCCACACTTTATAAAATGATCAAAATATATGAGCATATAGGTACATTTTCTTCTTCAACTACTTACTATACTCTGTCCCAAGATATCCTGGATTCACATTTTGCTTAATTACTCGATATTTATAAATACCTCAGGGTTCAAACATCTTCATTCAAAAGTATGAAAAATTTCCAAGATTTCTCCGTTGAAACGCCCCCTTTAGCTTATCAGGTTTCAATACACGGCTTAAAAATGTGATGTCTACGGGGATTTTGTATTGCAGCAGACTGGGATGATAACGTTGAAAAATTGTGCGAGGTATTCCGAGTGACTTCCGAATGGAGAAAAGATGTAAACATTCCCCATTATAAATCTTCGTAAGAAATCTGTTTTCGTTCCTGTGAATTTTTCCGAGTGAAAAATGATAATGTGTCAGTTAAGATATATTGGAAATTTCCCCTTTCATCGATTTGAATTGCACTTCTTTCACAGATATATGTGTTTTTATTAAAAATCAGCCAAATGTGCTGCATAAATATCTTGGGACAGACTATAGTTATTGTATTTTATTTAAAAAATTCCTATTATGTGAAAGAAGAAAATTGTACAGTGAAGTCACCAATTCCGGGTCGTCTCCAATTCCGGGTCACTTGTGTTTGTTTCACGTCACTTCGTTTAAATTAAAGCAAAAAAAACTTAATAAATACATTGATCACGAACTATAGGCCTTTCTGTCTTTGATCATTAAACGATATTCGAAAATTAACATTTACAGACCCACCAAGAAACGAAATTAGAAATCAAGCGCTTTCGAGATGGAGATTTTCCCACTACTTTGACATGCTACCTTCATTATTAACGCTGCAGCACGGTTGATGTGAAAGTTGTGGGAGGGCATTAATGGATGAAAAATATTGCACATGCATTCAGTTATATGTAAGAAATTATTCAGAATGATAACTGCTCAATTAAATTTACAGCAATTAATTAATCAATCTGAAGGAATATCCCAAATTGCGGGTCACTATACCTGAAACATATTTTTCTATGGATTTACGATAACGTGAAAGAGAGAAAAAAGAGATTCAATCAAATAAATGATCCATCCAGCTCAGGTGTCATTTTATTTATCTTGTCTGTTATTTTTCTTTGAGTTTATTTTTCTCTTTTTGTCACAATGATGACATAATGACGATCATTTCATTCTGAATCCCGACTGTCATTTACATTTAGAAATTGATCCCTGTTACTTGAGTATCAGTAGTTGTAAATATATTTTCTGATCGGAATCATTTCAATGCTTCAAATTAATAAAAATTGTGTTCTGAGAAGACTACCCACATTACTGACACTTTGAAGTCACATGACCCGAAAATGGAGAAAATGATTCAAAACTGGGGAAACCATGCCTTGTTGAAATGCCTCTGTAAATATTGTTTCTGAGAATTTATTTTGAAAAACAAAATGAATGCCTAATAACTCACAAAATGTACTTTCAATATATATATAGTATAAAATTTAAATAGAACAGCTTTGTAAAATATCAAAGAAACAGTCTGACGTGATCCGGAATTAGCGATTTCACTGTACCTCAATGCGCTCAAATTAAAAGCATTAAAAAATTTAATTGGTGTTTCCCATTAATAAACGATTGTTGTTTACCTGGCGTGAACTCGTGTGACATTTTATAACCTTACTCACTTGATCGATGAATACACTCGAATGAAAAATGTCACGTGATATGTTAAGAGCTATTATAATCAATGTATTGATAGGCATATCACTTTATTTTACTAGGGCCCACCCATTATTTTCATCTTTATTCAAAAACAACTAATGGCTACAAACCAAGATGATTTTCCGCTGTAATATGTTCTTAAGAATAGTGATAATGCATTTATCCCCATAACATAGACTGGCAATGCCTGTCTGATATGCACGATCTTTCGTACGTTAGAGACAGAGGACCAGTCTACCCCATGACAGTAATGTGTCAGAACTATGGAAACTGTTTTAAAGATGTCGGTTTTATTTACTTGTGTCTGAAAAACTAACAAAATTTGTGTAGATTCCATATAATTAATCGAATAAGGAGGGGGCCCCAGAAAGTAGTTACAGCATACCATCATTTCTAATGATCAACCAAAATTTCAGCGTCAATCGTAGAATTATAAACAAGATACATAGCTTGGTTTGAGTCATGATTTTGTTCACATGAGTTTATTACCATCAACTTAAGATTTTTAAACTTGGTATTTCCTATTCAGCATAGCTGCATTTAAAATATATAAAATATAAACAAACTAAAGCATGACCTCAGCTCTGTGTACAAACATAGCATTGTGCGCAAAGCTCTGTATTTTGCTTATAACTTGAAGCTTACTCTCAGATATGGTTAGTAAATATAAAATTGAAAACAATTAAAACAAAAGAAAAATGCAATAAAACAAAGAAAGAACACAATTTATTTTTCATCATATATATACTTATATATTTTTAGCAGCGAAAATAATCTCCGTTAAGACTAAAAATGATGAGCATTTTAACAAAACATGTTGCATTAATCAACCATTACGTAGAGATCGTACCGAATTCAATGTATCAATAGTAGTGCATCAGATTTTGTTCATTTTGCGCAGGTACATGTAAACAATTAGCCGAAGTCTATATTTGATTCATTACGTAAAAATTCCAAAATACAGGCGATAGTTCCCCCTCAAGTTAAAAAGAAACGAAACGAAAATCAAAACAAGCTAAAACCACCGTCAGAAGTGAAAATGTCAACGCATTGAAATATTTAACCTCAATTTACTTCACAAAAATGGCACAAAAATATTTTGGATGCTTCAAATATTCCCTTTGCACGTAAACTGTTGCACAACAAACAAATTCATCTTTGTAAGTTTGACCCGTTTATCACGCGTCCAACATGGCTGCTTCTAACAAACTAGACTGGTCCTCTTGTCTCTAACCTGGTTTTCGATATATGAAATATCGAGCACGAAGTTAAACTGATTGACCCCCTATTCTCTCTGTCTTATTATTATTTTTGTAAATTACTCAAATTTGAAACAGAATTAGCCCATAATTTTTGCAATTTATATTTTCCTTTCCATAAGAATTATTTATGCTAAATTACGTTGAATTTGACTCAGTAGTTCTTGAGAAGAAGATTTTTAAAAATGCACCCCCATTTTTCTACAGTTTTGAGGTTTTCTCCGCTTTGAATAAAGATCGGTCTTTCATTTCTGCAATTTATATTCCTCTAACCATAAGGAAGCTTTGTGCCAAATTTGGTTGAAATTGGCCTGGTGGTTTTAGAGAAGAAGTTCAAAATGTGAAAGTTTACAGACGGACGGACAGACGGACGGACGCACGGACGGACAGATTGACGATGGACAACAGGTGATCAGAAAAGCTCACTTGAACTTTCGATTCAAGTAAGCTAAAAAGGGATCAGAAAAGCTCTCTTGAGCTTTCAGCTCAGAAGACCTAAAAAAGTCTAACGTTGTGACGGACAGAGAAATGGACAGACGGACTGGGTGATTCCAACATACCCTATTAACCTTAATTTGCGGAGGTATAATTAACTTTGCTTAATTTTCCAAACTTACTTGTTAGGTTCAACCAGTTCTCCAACCAAGAAGTTGAGGTAACTCCTGTAAACAAAAACATATATATATATATACATTACACAAAGAGGAAAGACAAGAGCAAAGCTAGTGGGTCTTCCGTTAATGTCGAAAGTAAAGCTAAGAAGCAGAGTTCAAAATGGAAGTGACGTCATGGAAACTTCAAAAACTTTAATGCATGATAAAGTTACATAATCTCTTTTTGAGATATGAAGCTGAAAAGGAGTCAGGAAAAAAAAATAAAAAGTACAATAACTAGATCGATCTCGTTGCGAGCAACTAATCTAAGCAAAAAAAAAAAATCGTCACTGGGGGCTTGAACCCGGGTATGCTTAATATCTCGAGAATGCGTTGATCGATTTTAAAACAAATTACATATTCGGAATCAGTAAAAGGGTCTCTATTAAGTGTAAAAAAAAAATGAAAGAAAAACATTAAAAATTAAAAAAGTTCAAAATTTATTTTTTTTATATTCCTTCCGGTGACGACCGGAAGTGACGGCAGACTTTCTCTTGACCAAGGTACACCAGGAAAACGGTAGATCTATATTTAACGATTTAACAAACAAAAAATCTGAAAATGTTCAAGAATGACTCAACAATTATCGATTATTTTTGGTATGAGTTAATTTAACTTTGAACTTTAAACTTTTTTCCTAGACCAATAACGCAGAATAAAAAATTCCGGAAAAATCTATTATTCAACCCCAATATCTCTGTAATGCATCGTCTGATTTTAAACCAGACTTCAGTTTTAAATTCAGGTTAATAAGCTTTCATTTTTTGCTTCGATGAATAATAACAAATTATTGCTCAGGAAAGATTCATTAAGACTTTGTAGCCCTACTGGCCCATAATTTGAGGAGTCAGCCCCTTTTTTGTTGATACCAAATAAAAGGTCTTGTTAATATTAACATATTTGTTCAACAAGTGTTCAACCATTATAGAGATATCTGAACTGCATTTTAGGGGCCGAATCTTAATCTCCTTAAAGGGCCCAAGAACAAAAAAGTTTAGGTAACATATTGTAAGAACATTATTCCGAGCAACTTATCTTCTAGATTGCTTTTCAAAATATTTCTCCTTTTTCAGATATAAATGATCAAAGTTTTGGACTTCTGGCCCCTTGAACCCCTTATTACATAATGTGATTTCAGTATGGTACTGTATAGATGAACAGCTGTACAGTGAACATTTTTGCTTCTATAAATACAGAGGAGCCCGCTTAATATAATAGAAAAATCACGCCTGTCAATTGAGTTTCACACCTTTTTCACGTGCTAGCCCCTCATGAGTAGCTTGTATAAACACTCTGACTTCCCAAATCACTTTGAAATTTACCGACAGTACTGGCCAGACGGGATTAGTCACGCCTCACCGCACGTGACTTGGGTACTTTACCTATGCACCTGTCAAGTGACATCACTGTATCTTGAAGTTTTTTTACAGTTTGAATAAGTTAATGCCTCTTATTTTTGTAAAATAATTTATATCGTGAATTTTACATGGCTAAGCATTGTAAATGATGTTCCATTCGACAATTTGTACTGCAGTTAAGTAGTGACAACCTCTCCTTTAAATATGCCTTTATTTAATAGGAAGAATGGGTTAAATAAATCAAAGAAAATAAGAAAGTTCTGCATAGCTTTGTGGTTTATTTGATTTTTATTGAAAGAAGTTATTATAAACGAATTGTCTCATGAATGCCTTATTAGATTTAGTCAAACCCGTAAGTACCCGTAAGTATGGGAAGAAAACGAAATGAAAGCATGTCAATCCAACGGAAGCATATCAGAAGCATATTCAATTTGGTAGATATTGCAATTTTTCCTGCTTGTAATAGTTAACTTTATCCATGAAATTTACTTTTTTGAAGCATTAAAAGTAAAGTTTTAGAAGAAATCATCAGTTATTGTGGAAATTACATTGTCTAGGAATAGATCGTAATAATACATGACGTGAATAGGCACATGTAGCATACTTGTATTTATTATAGTACGGTTAATATAATAATTTTTCCTGACAAAATAACTATTATATTAGGCGGGGTCCACTGTAGTAACAAATTATTGCTCAGTAAAGAGTTATTATAAAAAGACATTGGAGCCCTCTATGCACCTAATTTGAGGGGCCAGCCCCTTTTTCTTGATTTCAAATGAAAGGTCTTTTAATATAAACATTTTTGTTCAACCAGTGTTTAAGAATTATTGACCGTTCTAGAGATATCTGAACAACTGTGTTTTAGTGTCCGACCCATAAACTCCTTACCGGGGCCACTAACAAAAACAAAATAATTTAGGTGCCATATTGTTCCAATTTTTGCTCTAAAATGCTTTTCAAAATATTTCTCCTTTTTTTAGATATAAATGATCAAAGTTTTGGACTTCTGGCCCCTTAAAACCCCTAATTATGTAATATATGATTTAAGTATGGTATTGTAGTATAGATAAATAGGTGTACAATAAACGTTTTTGCTTCTTTAATTATTAATAAATTATTGTTCAGTTAAGAGCTATTATAAAAAGACTTTAGAGCCCTCTTGGCCCCTAATTTGAGGGGCCAGCCCATTTTCTTGATATTAAATGAAAGCCCGTGTAAATCTTAACAACTTTTGCATTACATGTTTTAACAAAATATTTACAGGTTTAAAGATATTTCAGAAAATGTGCAAAAATTCAATTTAAAAAGATGGTGCCAAATTTCGACCTTGGGCGAGCTTCAATGCCTTGCGCATTATCCCCATTTGGAAACACGGTGGTACATCTACAGACTTTGATATATTATCCCTGAAAATTTCAAGTGACGTCATCAAAAAATGTACCTAAAAAAAATTATTCCCTTCGAAGCTTTACAAGTCCTGAAAATTTGGTGCAAATCGGTTAGATGGTTTTCGAGAAATAAAGCTATAAAAAAGGCAGAAAAAGAATGTTAAGAATAATAAGAGCAAACTAGAGCACAGCTCGTTGCAAAGCAACAAGTGGGTCTTCCATTAAAGTCGATAGTAATGTTGGAAGTTTCTGTAAGATACAAATTTCGAAAATCAATAATAAGTGATACTGAAACAAATAAAAAATTGGTTCTACTTAATAAAATCCGAATAATTCTAAGTACGAATTAACAATCACTTAAACATTTCCAAGAACAACTTAACAAATAAAAATCTGAATATGTTCAAGAACGACTTAACAATTTATCGAATTATTTTTTGTACGAGTTAATTTCGCTTTGAACTTTACTCTATTTTTTAAACCAAGAATGAGGAATAAAAAATTCCATAAAAATCAATTTAAAAACCTTGACATCTTTGCAATGCATTGTCCGATTTTAAAACAGATTTCAGATTTGAACTCAGCATGATATTTTTCAGGTTAATAACAATGAGAAGAATATTTTTGCTTCTGTAATTGATGACAAATTTTTGATAAGTAAGCATACAAGAAATATTAAATTTAATTTTCATTCAGCACTTCCGTTTGTCTGTTTCCTGTCCCGAGACAAAAAACCTTATTTCGACGAGATCTCAAAAACGGTAGGGACTTGAACAACTAAACTTTGTGGGATGATAGACCTATGTATGTACATGTGTTTACACTATTTTGTTTTATCCGCCATAACTACCGGTCGTCACAGGAAGTACGCCAAAATTTGATTTTTCAAAAATATTTTGATTATTTCTCATGGAAGTAACATTTTAGCGATAGAAATACAAAAGGTTGTGTACACATGGTTAAATAAACGAAAAAATTCTTTTTCCGGTTAGACATCTCAAATATCTTATGTATCTTTCTTCTTTTTTAAAAATTGTACCCGCGAGATCTCTGAAACTGCAAGAGATCAAGATACAAGACTTTTATGGATGATAGACATTTGATTGGAACATGTAACAAAAACTTGAACATTCAAACTTTGAGAAAAGACAGAACAATGTATGAGGATATGTTTACCATGTTCTGTATGATCGGCATAACTTCCGATCGTCAAAGAAAGTACTCAAAAATTGACTTATTATCTTTTTGTTTTGTTTTACATAGAAATAATTACTGGGAAATTCCTTTACAGTATATATTATATCCATTTTCTTTTTACAAGAGAAATGCATTTTATTTTTACAGATTAATAAATGAGGAACGGAAGACCTTTTTGTTGCTATAGCAACAAGAGTCTAGTGTTTTTTATTATTTTTTTTTTCCCCTTTTTTTGTCCACAAGATTTCTCAGAGATGGCTGGATAGATTTTCTTGAAATTTTCAGTACTGACAGAGAATGATAATATCTCTAGGCGTTTTTTTCATTTTTTCAAAATTCATTTCCTGTCGTCCGTTTCCTGTCCCGCGACAAAAAGCTTGTCACATCGAGATCTCAGACACGAAAAAGACTTGAGCATCCAAACTTTGTGGGATGATAGACCTATAGTTGTAGATGTGTTTAACCTATTTTGTTTTGTTCGTCGTAACTTCCGGTCGTCACCGGAAGCACTTCAAAAACTATTTTTTTAAGTATATAATTTATTTTACATAGAATAAATATATAAGTATTAATCCTTATATATGTCATCTAAGCGATGTTAAAAAAATAATAAAATTCTACTTCCGGTGAGATATCTCAATTATCTCAAGAAGCTTTTTAAAAACAAATTTTGTACCCGTGAGATCTCAGAAACTGTAAGTGATCGAGACACGAAACTTTCAAAGATGATAGACATTTGATTGAAGATGTGTTTAAATGGTTTCATTTTGTCGACCGTCACTTCCGGTCCACATCGGAAGAGTTCAAACAAATCAAGCTGTTTATCAGTTTAACTTTTTTCCTGTGTTATTTTTTGTCAGCTCGATTAACAAATAAGTACGATAGGCAAGTTTACAAATAATATTAATTTAATTTTCATTGAGCACTTCCGTTTGTCCGTTTCCTATCCCGTGACAAAAAAACCTTATTTCGACGAGATCTCAAAAACGGTAGGGACTTGAACAAATAAACTTTGTGGCATGATAGACCTATGTATGTACATGTGTTTACACCATTTTGTTTTATCCGGCATAACTTCCGGTCGTCACAGGAAGTACGCCAAAATTTGATTTTTCAAAAATATTTTGGTTATTTCTCATGGAAGTAACATTTTAGCGATAGAAATACAAAAGGTTGTGTACACATGGTTAAATAAACGAAAAAATTCTTTTTCCGGTTAGACATCTCAAATATCTTATGTATCTTTCTTTTTTTTTTTTAAATTGTACCCGCGAGATCTCTGAAACTGCAAGAGATCAAGATACAAGACTTTTATGGATGATAGATATTTGATTGGAACATGTAACAAAAACTTAAACATTCAAACTTTGAGAAAAGACAGAACAATGTATGAGGATATGTTTACTATGTTCTGTATGATCCGGCGTAACTTCCGATCGTCAAAGAAAGTACTCAAAAATTGACTTATTGTCTTCTTGTTTTGTTTTTACATAGAAATAATTACTGGGAAATTCCTTTACATCATATATTATATCCATTTTCTTTTTACAAGAGAAATGCATTTTTTTAACAGATTAATAAATGAGGAACGGAAGACCTTTTTGTTGCTAGAGCAACAAAAGTCTAGTTATTCTTCTTTTTCTTCTAGACATTTCTTTAAACCTTAATATCTTGCTTGTTTGTCATCAGGTTTTATTCAAATGTTCAACATGCTTTTATGTGAGGACTATAAGTCATATTTTGTTAAGTTCTTATAGTGAACAATCCTTTAAAAACGAGAAACAGAAAATATAAACATTCTTTTTCCTTTCTAGTAAAACTCAAATTACGGATTAAAAAAAAAAGCCTTCTATGCAGTACATTTTAGTTATCATACTGCATGCATTTGAAATCTATCTGGGATCTGAGCTGTTTGTGTGTACCATTACGTAACCTATCTCTCGCCCGCAGCCGAGAAGATCGGTCGCGGCTGGACTACCTAGCGGTCAGCGGTTATCTAATACACACGATTCGCATCTTACATATATGTGTTTATTTTAGCAGCAAATACAAGAACTGTTTTAATTGTATGTCATAAAAGTTTCTTCATCTTCAATTGATTTAATTAAAAGATAGAGTGTAAATAAAGAAAGCGTTCTGAAAAATAGTAAAAGTGATATTATTCCAAATCAGAATCATCGTCAGACATACATCAAGGTGGGTTTGTAAGTCTTAAATATTCTTAAATTGTACAAATAATGTTTAATGTTTAAGTTCAACACAAAAACCCCACAAAGATTAAACCTTTAAATGATTATCCCTCGCACATAGACGAGGAGATCCTGCGCGAGTGGACAAGTGATCCACGGTAGTTTCTTGTGCTTCTACCTTATCACACGTGCATGTTTATTGATAATTTGTACAAACACCATTAAATTGTTTGTTTTATTTTTACTTTAACTACATTGGTTTAAGACGAAACGATAAAGAATTTGATTCAGTTGGTGTGATATTACGCCCTCACATTTACCAAAAAATTAATTGTACTCTTGAAAAATAAATTTTACCTAAAACATATCTTCATTATATGTAAGATTTAAATACAGAATAGAATTTTACCGATGTTGCCTCGAAAGTGAATTTTTTATGCGAAATTCTCCGGCGGAATTAGAATTTCCGGAAAAAATTGGTAAAATCCGTCATTTAATTCAGCATTTTAACCGTGTGCGCATGAGTTTACCAAGTTCTTACTTTGTCAAAAAATAAAACCCTATAGGCGTGACTTCCATGCAAAATATCACGATGGTAAAATTCTGCGCACTATGTTAATTCCTTAAAAATACCAAATTTTGAGTTGCTTCCCTTTCGTTTGGTAAATAGTATGACGTCACCGTAGTGACAAACGCAGACGAATGATCGAGCTGTCAAAGTTTAATTTGAAGAAGTCCAGGACTGCCAGTTTCGTCTAGGTAAGATTAAATCTATAGAATTGTACAGTGTCATGAAAAAGAACAACATTTTTACAATAACCCCGTCCTCTCATCCTGATTCGCATGTATAGACGACTTGAACACAAAATGCATGTATCATTGCATGCATAAAATCGTCTCCTGTATGCAAGCGATTCCACTAGTATTTAGTAATTAATACACTCATTATAAAGCAGATTTTTATACAGTATGTTTACATATATACATTCATTTCCAATGGTCAATGTTTTATAGGTGTATATCGATGTTTATTCATAGTCTTTTACCAGTTTAGGGTATACTGCAGTATCGTATGATAAGGCCAATTTTCGTCGTCAGTTGTCAATTTGTGCACTTGATCACAGTTGATCAATAGTCATATTTTTTTAAAAACTTGTTCATTATGAGAGGTATATAGCGCACTTCACATGTAGTGTGTTTCCCAGTATTTTTCCTACCCTTGTAAGGCTTGTTTAATGGAAAGTACCTGTTACTATAAATAGATTTACTTGGCGTATTGAACTTTATGAAATAAATATGTGGAGCTGCTTTTATGCGAATTGTGGGATGTGATGGAAAATAAAAACATGTTTATGGTCCAATAAATAATTTGTGTTTAAGGTTACAAGTTTTTTTTACAGCTTCAAAGTACAATTATAGTATACTATTATAGTACACACTACTGTATCTGTGTGTATACCAGTACATTCCAGTTAGAACAGTTGATACAAATTAGTGAGTTTTGTTTCAACGCTATATATATAAACCAAATATTTATTCATAAAGGAAAATGTAATGAAAAACAATGTTAATATTTTACTATTGTATACATAGTAATGTCTCATATTTAAGTCATATGATGTTTTATATGTAATTTGTGTGTATTTTCAAAATGTGTAAATGCATGAGACACTTTAGAAAATATTTAAACTTGAACTTGCTTTAATCTTGGCCCCTGGTAGGTAGGATATATTTGATTAGAGGAAAGCTTGACAATCATGGGAATTTTACATTGAAATTTAAAAAAAATAATAAGCCATTCAATTGGTTCATGATATTAATAATATAAAAGGCAATATTGGGTTATTGCAGATTCAAGTTTATTCAATACATGACCATTGCCTGGGAAAGATATGACTGCCACAACAGCTAGAATATTTAATAGTTACACCTAGGCATGGGAAAAGAACTCTTTTAGGTAGGTCATTACTTGAGTAATGTTATTAATAGTGGTACTTTTTTTTTTAAAAAAATCATGTCAGTTCAAAAGGGTAATGATTGACCAATATTGTGGTCAAAAAATATTCTCAGAATATATAGAGAAAAAGTCTTCTCAAGAATACAGCAAGTCAATTAAATTGACCAATTGAGTTGCTATGACCTATACACATATACGCTATACAATCTTGGAAATATTTATCAATAATGCATTATTTCATTCCAGGTACACAATTATTAGTACGCCTGCTTACATATTTGTCTATAAATGTTGGTAAACTTGCTTATTATCATGGCACACAAATTAATTAATGTTATGTTTAATTATTATATTTTAATAGCAAATGAGGAAAAGAGAATATCCTTGTGTTTGCTGTAAGAAACGAACAAATCATAGAGATCGACGTAGGGTAACATCTGCACAACGACAAGTTCTCCAGAAGTGGACTGTAAGTGATGTGTCTGAGGATGAGGTGTTGTGTAGCTTGTGTTGGTTGAAGATCCATTCTCATCTTAAGCGGAAGAAAGGTGAAAAACAAAACTTGGAGCATGAATTAAGAGACACTCCCTTCTCTCCTCCAGAGAGGAAGCAAATTAATGCTAGGAATGCTGCAATTCGCAGTCCTCCATATGAAAGACTGACAGTGCCCTCTACATCTTCCAGTCATTCCAGTTGCTTCATCTGCAGGAAACCTGGGCCAAAGTTGGTTGTAGTGTCATCAAATGAACATCACTCTGTTTTTTTACGACAAGGAGTATTGATCCCATCAGGCTCAAGATGCTGCACACGTCATCTCCCCAATGGAAGATTCACTGAAGAGGCATTTGAGAAAATTTCTGCATTTTCAGAAACATCTACACTTAACAGAGCGTCCATTGTTGATATGCTTATGTATCTTACGGAGATTGCTTTGCTAAATGAAGGGAAAAGAATAGACTTTGATGATCCAAATGCACTGAGTGACCAAGAGTATGTCAACCTCACTGGGATAAATAAAGTTTCCTTTAGTGATCTGTTATCAGCTGTAGATGGAAAAGTTAAGAACACATCCACTCGCAGTGTTAGAACCAGCCTTGGAATTTTTCTTCTAAAGATGAGATCTGGTCTGTCCAATGAAATACTGTCAACAATATTGTTTCAAAATCAAACATTCATCGGGCCATCATGGTAGTGAGGAGGACACTTATGGAGACATTTGTACCAAAGAATGTTGGGTTTCAGCACATCTCCAGAGAGGATGTTATAAATAAGCATACCAGACCATTAGCGGAGTCTCTTTTTGGTGGTACTGGCTCCCAAGCTATTCTTGTTTTAGATGGCACATACATTTATATACAAAAAAGTATGAACTTTGCCTTTCAAAGAAAAACCTATAGCATGCATAAGGGTCATCCACTGGTGAAGCCAATGGTTGTTGTAACAACTAGCGGCTATTACCTGTCTGTTCTTGGACCATATATAGCAAAGAACAATGATGCAGCAATCTTGAGCCCCATCATGAAGACCAACAAAGAAGATGTGCTGAAGTGGGTCGAAGAGAGAGATGTGTTTATTGTAGACAGAGGCTTCCGGGATTCCTTGACATTACTGGAAGACCTTGGATTAAAATCTGCTATGCCTGCTTTTATGAAGAAAGGTGACAAGCAAATGTCAACAGCAGATGCAAATACAAGTCGTTTAGTGACCAAGGTATGCTACATACATGTAATTCTAAATAAGAAAGAATCAGTTGAGAGAGAGAGAGAGAGAGAGAGAGAGAGAGAGAGAGAGAGAGAGAGAGAGAGAGAGAGAGAGAGAGAGAGAGAGAGAGAGAAAATGAGAGAGAGAGACAGATCTGAGAGGGAAATCAGAGAGAGAGAGAGAGAGAGAGAGAGAGAGAGAGAGGAAAGGAGAATGAGAGAGAGAGAGACAGAGAGATCTGAGAGAGTTTTGTTAGATATTAGTATATTCACATGGAATTGATCTGATCTTTATTATATATATTACAGATATGTTGGGTGGTATAATCTGCTAATGCGCGGATAAAGAGGTGGAAGTTTTTTGATCGCGTCCTTCCTTCGTCCCAGGTGCCATTCATTAGTGACTACATCAAGATTGTGTGCGGAATTTCAAACAAGTACTTTCTACCTTTATCAACAGGTATGTATATGCTTTGAAAATGACAGGGATGAATAATGGAATTTCTCTATATTTATGTCACCTAAGTCGCTACAAAGTATATTATTGTTAAGTGTACATTATGATAGTGACAAAATGTGAGTGTATTACAGTGTTTTGTCCATCCCTGATCATCCTATTTCTCTTGCTTTTGAGTATCAGTTTATTTTGTTTTATTTATACTTTTGTGTATCATTTACAGAGTATGTTATACTCAATGACTGTTAGGACCCAAGCGGTTATAGGTCCCTGGGTGTCATAAGTTTCTTGTTACATGTATTATAATTTCATGAATTATCTGTAGGTTGTACTGAGGAAGACTCTATTGTGGCAGCTAAGATGCAGTACCTTTCCAGGCAAATCAATCACCTGAAAGAGGAAGTAGAAGAAAAGAAACTGGATACCCGCTCTGCTGTGTGGAAACACCTTGATGAGCTTCAGGATTTTCCTCGTCTTGATGAAGATCAACTTCGAGAGTTGACCTGTGGCATATATCAAGTGAAGCTTGCTAGTAGTTACGCAGAGGAACACTTTGGGAATGGATGTGATATCATGGTTCATAAGGAAGACCAGTCCTTGAAAAGAGTCAGGATCAGGAGCTGGCATATTTCCTCCAAGTCTTACCTTCTGTGGATACGATATGATGAAGGAAGCGTGATCGGATGGTATTGTAGATGTCGTGCTGGGGCAAGAGTAGTAGGTATGTGTGCCCACATTGCCGCAGTTATATGGTATATTGGTTTTGGACGCGACATGGAGTCTTTTAGATCTGTAAGGGACTGGAGTTCATTGATGATGCAGCTGTTATTCCAGATGCAATTGATGAGTCTGAATCAGAGGATGATTCTCCAGACTGTTTGGAAGAATGAACAATAGACTGCCTGCTCTTCATAGATATACAAGTTAACTATACATGTATATACTATACAACATGCATTGTCAATTGAATCAATTATGTTGTGATCTATTCAGTTACTGTTATAATGTTCTGCAGTCTTTTTTGTTTAAGAAGAATATTAACCTTAATTCATTTAGTGAATGCAGGTTTACATAAAAACTTTTGTGTGAGTTTAATGTTGGAGACAGAAATACATTGTAAGCTGCTCCACATGTACACTACATGTTCTTTTCATATTTCAAGTAAAATATCTTGACTGTGTGATTTTAATTTCAAAGGCAGAAATTGGCCACTCTTCATATATAAATATACTATTAGTTTTATCAATATTCAATTAAAACATTTTTTTTGTAATAGTTAAAATGTCAGATGCAGTTACCCGGTACATGTATTTAAATTGGCATTGCATTAATGGGTATTACTCTTAAAAGTTAACTGTATACTTGCCAAATTGATTTTGTTAATATACTTGTATGATAGAGGTATGATTTTTTTCAATTAACATTACATTTGTATGTGTTGCAGAGAAAAAAAATATTCTTAGTATAAACTTTCTTTGTAGTTTTTATTTAAACACACACCTTTGAGCTAAATAATCTTTTTGTACAAGGATAATTTTCTTGATACACTGTATCTAGTTTACGCCTCAATTTGAGTGGATATCATGCATTAGATAATTATTTCATATCCCAGAGTTGTTTCCTCACAATAGTTTTGCTTGAAAATGAAGAAATCAAATAAAATGAATTCATTTAGTTTTAAAAAATTCAATGAGGTGGCTATAACGTAATAAACGTTCCAACGTCTAAAATTGCCCAGTTCTTAAATATACCCGACGTCATGACGTCGCAAATATGCGACATGACTATAGCCTAACCATGCTATATCCAACAACCTGGTGTGGGGTGATTTAATGTCTGACTAAATTTATTTTAATAAATATTTATTCTACACGTTCCTAAGTCGATAGTGTAAAAAATTTACATCATTTGAAAGAGGGCCGATTTTTAAGGGAAGTGAACCAAGTCCTTTATCTTACTTGTACAGTTGGTTTAAAGATGGTGCATAAAATCAGATATAGAAACTTGACCATCAATGGAATAAAAGTAAGCCATCATTCCGAATCTAAATATGCAATTAAGGCCAATTGTAGATTTAAAAGATTAAATACAATACAGCGCCGAGATTTTGACCGGTACATGTATAATTAACTTGTTTTTCAACATAAGATTAATATATTTAGCCATGATTATTTCCGTTTATTAATGCTTAAACTTAGGAATTAATATTCGACAAACATAAAATCGTGTAGAAAGTAAATTTAAAGAAGTTTTCTTAAGAGTTGTACAAAAATTTAACAGGCTGTACAAAGTAAAAGAGAATTTTAAAAAATCAAACATTCAGTAAGTGTTCAACGTTCAAATCAAATCAAATTAAAATCAAAGTGTCATGTTTCATTATTACATGTATGCGGTAGGTGCTGGCACGATAAAAGAATTGTGCGGAATTTAGATGTTTTCATTCTAGCCGTCACTTGATCACATTTGTAGTTCTTCTGTATGATCGTTTGCTTCATTGTAACAACAAACTCATTGCTGTGCCCACCCCCCCCACGAATTTTCTTGCAACCAAAATTTCCCTGAAATTTACATTTAGAAAATTAAATTTTGGGACATTGACACATCCCCACTCCACACACACTTTTTAGATGAAAGCAAAAAAAAAATTATTGGCATATTTAAAACGAAATGATATTAAAATAAACAGAAGTTAGAGTTGCTTCACAACCCCTACATGTACCTCCCCCATGGATTAAGATTTTGAAGAATTGAGAATTTATCCTTTTACTTGCTTCTCAAAATTTCCAATAAATTATGCTCATCCTTTCAAAAATGATGCTGAGTGCCTGCATGGCCAAACATTATACGGAGAGTTATCCCTCCCACTTGGCACCTCTCGTATAGCGGGCCCTCAGGTGGGAGAAGGCGTCCTCGTTTATTTACAGTTTGTGTTAGTTTCAATCTTTCAATTTTAAGACTGCACTTTAAATAAACTATTCCATGTCTTAGCGGTAGAGGTGTATGTATGGGTACAGGGAATCGAAATGTTTATGAAACATAAAAGCACTGTTTTCCATGAATCAGCGCAGTGGATTTTATGTTGATTACACTATGATATAGTTTGTATCCTGTCATCAGTTGTACATAAACTATTAATCGTTTTGATTTTCTGGTCGGAATAATTAAATACACATACATTTATGATGTGTGTTTTTAAGTTATCATAAACTAGATAATATCCCTTGCAAGCGTGGGAATTAACACTTTAAACATATTAAAATATGATACAATGTTTCGTGTATATGGCCTCTATTCTTTTTGTTGCAGCTGCATGACTGGAAAAAAATTCTGCAAACTTTTTCATTTATTTCAAAGCAGGGAGTGGCTGTGCAGTGCGTCGTTTCTCTTTTCTAAATTTTGTTTTTTTAGGTCTTTATGCCAAATTTCAGTTTAACTATTATCACTGTCCGAAAAAAGAATTTCAGATAAAAGATTGTATCCTTACCCATCCTGATTCAAATTCCTCGTTTTATGCATACAGTCATCATCTATTC
Source organism: Magallana nippona (assembly GCA_033439105.1). Taxonomy (NCBI): domain Eukaryota; kingdom Metazoa; phylum Mollusca; class Bivalvia; order Ostreida; family Ostreidae; genus Magallana; species Magallana nippona. The sequence continues at coordinate 31,562,521 of CM065918.1, read as the reverse complement.
ATACAGAGGTAGAGTTGTCAACACGATTTGTTTATGTTTCACAAATTAATATATATGGTTTACTACCAATCTGCAGTGGTATAAAAATTATTGCAATTTAAAAACGCTAGATAAGTATAAACATATTTTTTGCATATCTTTAACCAAAGTTGTCAGATTCAAGATAACTGGCCGATGGTTAACTCGCCCTACACTTTCCGCCATGACGTTGATAAGTCAACCCATGCTTTTGGTTACCCTGTTCTGGAAAATTCTATTCATCAAAACTAAAATCGCCCATTCAAGAAACGAATTTACTCATCTTATTTATTCAACATTTATCTTATCTTAATTTCTATGTATACCCTAAATAATTTCCCAGTAAATATCCTCACTCTTTACGTAATCATTCAATATTATGTAATTGCAAGCATATATTTTGATGCAAATTCCCACTGACTTGGATCCGTCAAAGCGTGTCCACCACCTTACTCTCATTTTTGCTATTTCGGGTTGGTTTATCGAAAATGAAAGATGGTTTTTAATTTATTTCTCAATAATTACTTATTAAGTAAAATTCAATTATAGCTTACAGACATCAACTGACATGTGATAAAACACTAAAGGTGTAAGCAATTACTCTGGTGCAGACATTTTGTAGTTTATGGACGAAATGTATAGATTGATATGACCGTGACGCAAGTTAAACGGAGAATTCGCCTGGTATGAAAATAATACTATGAAAGTGAGTCTCGTTTTGGATTTTCTGAACTTACTATTATCATATTGACAATCCAGTCTGATGAAAACCACCCCCTTCTCCTTACACTCATCAGGGTCTGATGTGATAGATATCGATAAGAGGTCATCTTCACATGACCTCTACATTTGCATACAATCGAAATATAACCCCAATTTATCACATACTTCCCTTTATCTGTTTTATGAGAGGTGTAACTCTTCAATACTCTGCAGTTGGAAGTTACATAGAAAACAGGCATGAATTAATTTGTCTGTCAACTTTTGAAGAGTTTCAATTCATTTTCTAAAGCCCTGATTGGTCAGAAGTTATGTTCGTGTGAATATGACCTCCTTTCAATACCTGTCAGATCCTGACAAGTGTAAGGAGAAGGGGATGGTTTATTAAGACTGATCGACAATCCTATCTTGACTTGAAGCTGTAACGGAAGACCTCCTCTTTGCTTGCAACGAGCTCGGCTTTAGTTCTTATTATTTTTCTTCTCTATTTTCCACGGGACAGCTTTTTTATTATTAGACATATTGAAACAATTTTTTCTTTATGTAATTGGCCATTAAAAGTTCAGGTACCACATGACCCTTTGCTTCATAACTCCCAGAACTTACAAAGTTATTGCCCTTGTGTACATAAAGCTTGTTATCGCTATTCCTCTTAAACCATAACAGATAGAGACTTGGAACTTTTACCAATGTCTTCGGTACACTTAGAGGGTTCTTCAATCTATTCATACCAAATGGATCTGAGACCCCCTTCTAGTAGTTATTGCCCCTGAAAGTAATTAAATTTCCATAAAATCACTTCCAATTTTTTTTATAATTTATCAATTTGGAGACTTCGGACCACTTGGGATGGAAGCGTCTACCTTGGCCAAACAAAATGACATAAAGGTCAAAGGTCAAGGTCATATGGAAATCTGTTAATTAATGAGTTTTTAGATCTCTTTTGTTTAGGGTGGTAGAGAAAAACTTTTTCATGGATGTAGTAGGACATCTTTATACATTTTGAAATATAGCCCCTTGGCTCATTCATTCGAATAATTACAGAGTTATTGCCCCTTTTTTTACAAAATGCTTGTTATCGCTACTTCTTTAAATCCATAAGAGATAGAGACTTGGAACTTTTACCAATGTCTTCGGTACACATAGAGGGTTCTTCAATCTATCATACCGAAAGGATCTGAGGTCCCCTTCTAGTAGTTATTGCCCCTGAAAGAATTTGAATTTCTATAAAATCACTTTCAACTTTTTTATTATTTATCATAGAGACTTCGGACCACTTGGGATGGAAGCACCTACCTTGGCCGAACAAAATGATATAAAGGTCAAAGGTCAAGGTCATTTAAGAATCTGTAATTAATAAGTTTTTAGATCTCTTTTGTTTAGGGTGGTACAGAGAAACTTTTTCATGGATGTAGAAGGACTTCTTGAGACATTTCAAAATATAACCCTTCAGCCCCTACCTTATTTATATTATAGAGTTATTGCCCCTTTTCAAAATGCTTGTTATTGCTACTCTTCATCAAACGTTAGAGGTAGAGACTTGAAACTTTTACCAATGTCTTCAGTACACTTAGAGGCTCTTTCAATCTATTCATACCAAAAGGGCCCGAGGCCCCCTTCTAGCAGTTATTGCCCCTGAAAGTTTCGAACATTCAATAAAAACACTAAGAACTTTTGAACCAATAACCATAGATACATCGGACCACCTGGGATGGAATCGTCTACCTTGGTCGATCAAAATGACATAAAGGTCAAAGGTCAAGGTCATTTGTCAGTCATTGTATTAATGAATTTATTCTCTTATGTTTAAGTTGGTATACAAAAACTTTTCATTGGTGTGGTAGGCCATCGGATCACTTCAAATTGAACGGTTGACCTTGACCAGTCAAAATGACATTAAGGTCAAAGGTCAAGATCAAACAAAAATTTACATACTTATTTTTTTTTTACTTTTTTTATGAATTAACGCAGAGAAATTATTAAACTAAAATATTTTAAACATAAAAAATAATAAGGTGGAAAGACCTCTAATTTTTCGACAACAATTAGTCTACTAGTCTTATTTTTTTATTTTTGATCTCCTTCAACATGATATTTGGTAAAAGTTTCATTTATCAAATTCTTTGTTCAGGATAGAAATAAAAGATGGTCATCTATAGCCTCTTCCTTATTCTTTCATCTCATTCTAATTGAACATGTACCGTACTTTGGTAAATCTAAATTTTTTTAGATAACTAGGATTATTAAGTGAACATTGTATTATTTCTGGAGTTTTATTCTGATCATATTGATCCTCTTTCATTTTCTGAACCTTTCCATTTGGTGTTCTATCTCAGGAATTGAGCAATGTATCAAATATCTTCATTTCTATATATCATACAGTGTCATAACAATACTTGTCAAGCTTCAGTTTCCATGAGGTCGTCATTTAAATTAGCTTGAAATAGATTCCTCATGTATTACGTCTGAAATCAAATCATCTAATTAAATAAATTTTTGTTTCTAAATCATCCTCATGAATCATATAATGATCCACATGTTTATGCTTTTTGTAATAATTATGGATGCAAAAAACAATTAAATAATAAAACAATATAAATTATTTGACTGAATATATTGCTTATTTTAAAAGTACTTTAAAAAATTTTTAAATCAAGTACCATATTGTTTGTTCGATTTCTTTCTATTAGCAATATATAAATATATAATGTCTTCAAATTTTGCTATCAATACTCCTGTTTTCGACATTCCTGTTATTTCAGTCATAAACTTTATAACTCTATATAACTCAAATTTTATATCTGAATAAATCTGCACAGACAATCGATACCACTCACAACATGCATGAGTTGTCTTTGGCACCCATTCCAAACAGTAATCATTCCAATTCTCTAATATTTTATGGAATCAGTTTGTCTTTCAAAAGATTCATTATTCTCCAATATTATATACATGTAGCTTCTTTCTACCAAACTTCAAACCATGTACATCCTCGACTTTACTTAATGTAATCTAAATAAATATATATGTAGTGTAGACAATCATCATCTTTTCTATGACAATTAACTTGAAAACACCATATACTATAGGATAGAAAAAATATATACACGTTTCTCATTCCAGAATTCAAATTTCACTACGAATGTATTGCTATGGGAAAAAATTAATTCTTGTTGATTCATGCAATTTCTTGGTTGATCTTTAATGACACCAAATAATATTACTGATACCATCAGTGCTACTTATTTCCAACCATGCACAAATAGATGCTTTGAATATTTCTTTATCATGATTTTTAATTGTAAAATCTTATGTAGACCTTTTCAGATATTCTAAATTGTCACCTTCTTTCACATGTACTGATTTAGTATTAATAACCTGACTGTTATTTTTGTTTTGAAATTTTAGACCTTCGGTCGTTTTACTATGAGCACTACATTATGTAAATTCTAGGTCGTAAACCAATTATATATATCTCCAGTATCAGTCAGCAATGAAGAAAAATTCTTATTCTTGTCTCATTTATATCCCCGATATTGAGACCAATATAATCAAAACAATTAAATCTGAATACAGTGTGCTCTAATGGTGCTATTCAATCAATACACAGCGTGTATTGTACAATTTGCGGTGTAAAATAAACACTACAAAATTCTGAACACAACGTGTTCTAACCTTGTTATTCAACAAATACACAGCGTGTATTGTATAACTTGCGGTGTAAAATTTTATCACTAAAAAATTCTGAACACAACGTGTTCTAACCGTGCTATTCAACAAATACACAGCATGTATTGTACAACTTGTGTTGTAAAACCACATGAACCATGTGTAAAACGAAACGCACGGGTTATCAATCCTTACAAACCAAGACTTTGTCTTAGCTAGATTTCATTAATTTTCAAAGGTTTTACAAACCTTATAACTAAGACCACGTCTTAGAAAATTTATTTAACACCGAAATAATCATAAAACCAACAAAGGCCCATGTCCCGATGTCGCCAGAAAAAGTATGAGTGTTCATCACAATGGACGCACATTTATACAGTATGTGACGTCACTTCCAGGTAGGTTTTTAGCTTTTTTGAAGGGCGATCCCGAGCATAATAGCCAGGAAATAATGCTACTTGATACTCCGATATGCCGAAGGCTGGATGAAAAGAATTAAATCCCCATAAACCTGTGAAAGATTTACAATCCATGAAAATTGGCCCCCCACAAAGAACAGGGGTGTACAAGGCGTTATATATCCCCGACTTGGAGCAATAAAGAAAAACTATTTTCAAACGTTAAAATATTTATTTTTGGCTTTATATCTTGTTTATATTATAAATTTTACGAAGCAAGTCAATAATTTGACTTGCATCATGTCAACACAACAGGTATATGTTTTAGAAATAACATTAAATGGCAGTTTTGAGCCTAAATCTTCACTATTGAATGTGCTTTTTAGTTTGAATGGGTCTTATTGAGACTCAATCTTAAAGTACTTTTATCAAAACGATAAGTTTTCATTCATTTTTATTATTGATTTATAAAACTGCAGTCTGGACCCATAATAAGTCAAAATTCATGGTTTTCACAAAAACTTTATCAATAACATAAAACTACAAAAGTTACTGCAAAGTCTCGTGTATAACACGCACTGCTTTTTAGCCAAATTGGATCACAAGTTAGGGGTGTGTGTTATACAAAGGAACAAAATTTATTTTATTCCATTTTTTCAGGCCATGATTCTGGATACAGCGGAACGGAGAGTGCTGATATCGCATGTTATACAAGTTGTAGGAGTGTAAACTAAACTTACTTTGTCATAAATACCTTATTCTTAATTTTATTTCCATGTATTAAAATATTTATCCACTCTGACCAGTTCCTTGCATCAAACAAGTTCTCACCAGTTATTCGCCATTACGTAACCAGCCACCTGTTGACTCTGCACGTGGTCAATGTTTTATAAAACAATTTCCGGTGTCAGTAGCATGCACCTGTCTCCTGTCGGACTTCACAATTTATTCCAGTGCAAGAACATTAGCAATTATTATGATTTCATTTAACTTGATTACTTTGTGTCCCATTATGCAGTTAAATGTTATTGCTTTACATAGACACTGTTGAAAATAGATCGATCATTTGTATGACTTGATAAAGACGATATATGGCATACAAACATTTCTTCACAATGTTTATTTAACAACAATCAAAGAATTGGACTATAATTAATCAATCAAATAATTTTTTTGTTGTTGTCTGGCTTAGATCTGTCAACGTTATTATTTTTAAGCACTTTGATTACATTGTTAACACATGCATTACAATGACTTTTCAAAAATCTCGATTGAAAATTTCTTTGTTTTTTGGGTGCATATTATACATAGGAACAGCAATTTTTTCAGCATTTTACACCCAACTTTGGGGTTGCGTATTATACAAGGAAAAATCATGAATTATTCATGATCATCTTGCAGGGGAAGGAACAAAAATACATAATGTCACATAACAATATTTCACTCATTTTGAAAAAAAAGAAAGTTTATTTACCATCCACTGTAGGCCCAAAATCCTGAATAAAAAGATATTGCAATTGTGCCAGCGCGATAATCACTGCCTTCAAATGCATTCAGGAAGTTTTCTGTTTCACCTGAAAGAGAACATAATTTTCATTTGCTGCTTCTAATAGAGAGAGCTCGTCAGTGCAGAGCACTGGCAAGCACCATGTGAGCTCTAATGACTTTAATGCCTGAGCAACAAGGAAGTTAGATCTTTTGCTCCCGTTAACCTTTTGAAATTTTTGTCTTCAGAATCAGGCAGACCCACAATTCCCAGTAAATTGCAAATGGATTTCTAATTTATATTCTCATCAAATTGAGGTGAGTATGAAATTCAAAATGAGGTCAAAATCACTTACTTCTAGATCTGCTTTGAAACATACAGGCCTACTCAGCATACTAGAGGATCGAGACACTTGACAGTCTAACTTCTCTTACTTTACATATATGCCCCATAAATTGTTACTATACCAGAGTACCTTCCTTGTTTAATGATATTGAATGGATTTAATACTGTGGAAGCAGAAATATTCGTTGAGGATTTAATTTCGTTATTTTCGTTGGCAGTATAAATCAACGAAATTAAATCCATGATGAATTTTTTTCCCAAGTATTAATTATTACTGAGTTGATACACGATACATTTTAGGGATAACGATATGACGAAATTAAATGCCAACAAAATTGTTTTTGGTTTATAAAAATAACGAAATTTTAACCCAACCAAAATATGTGCTTTTACAGTAACTTTTTAATGAGAAATTATTTTCCATTCAATTGTACAATGCATTTCAGGGTTTAAAAATACTTTTCTATGCAGTAAAGACAGCTGGATGGTCAAGGCCATTTTTAAAGTATATTCGAGCTCTGTATAAAGCTTTAAGAAAATATTAAATTCTGAAGATAAAATATATGAAATATTTCTTTGCCAATAGTTTATAGCTCAGATAAATCTGATGGGTAATTTGTTGACCAATGCACCAATCCTCCTTAAAATATGCAACATATATGTGCGATTTACATGGTTAATGTGGACAAATTGTAATTCAACAATCTTGCCACATCTAATTTTGAAGATATGATAGAATATTATATTGAAGAGAATGAATGATTTGCACCATTTTAAATATACTCTAAAAGGGAAATGAGCATTTAAATGGAGGGGAGGGAGGTTACATACCTAAAAGTGAAGAGGAAGCATGCAAAAGAGGCCCATGGGTCACATCGCTCACCTGAACAACAATTCTTGTATCTCTTTGGAAAGAGGTATAGCACACTTAGTATGCGATTTGGCCTACCATATAGCAAACATAAGTCATTTCAAATATTATACAATATTTCTTTAAAATTTCTTTAAAGAAAAGCAAATTACACAATTACCAGGTTAAAAGAGTCTTAGTCATTAAAATCAACAGATTATGTAGAGGATATATAGGAAAATAGTTAGCATGCAATAAAACATTGGATTATGTTCTACAAATATTGTAGTACACGTTTACAATGAATTATTTTGGTTTAATGTGGTCTTCGTTCTGAAAATTAGGCAAATATTTCAATTAGTTACTTTTTCAAAAACATTCATGTATAGCCATATATGAAATATTGAAAAGACATTCAATTTGTGTGTTGTATGCGTAGCCTAGTGGTAACGCAAAAGGTCTTTTTGAGTTTGTGGATGCTGGATCGATTCCCCTTGGTAGTTAATCTTTTTTTTGTTTTTACTTAAAGCATGATAAGAATAGAAAGTTTAAACTTCAAGTATCTAATCTGCTGGATTTTTTAAAAATTCTCTTGTATGATCTCAACACTACACTGTTCACACTTTCGTTGCATTTTGCTGAAAGTAATAACGGTTCAGAATATAAATGAATTCAATGGAATTTATATACAGAGTTCTAAATATTCATATCTTGATGCTGGTTTCCTGAATTCATGGCAAATCAGTGGCTACAGCACAATTATACAAGAGGCCCACAGGCCCTGACATTCACTTAAGTACCATAGCCCTTAGACTGACATGTCAGAGAGTTTCATGTTTGCACTTTAAGCTTCATTTTGAAATCTAAAACCTAATCTAAGACTCCTCTGACTGTTATCCCAGCTTATTTGTTGTTTGAAAAACATTTATTCATCAAAAATTGAAAGGGGGGAGGGGGGTGTCAAGAATCTGAGGAAGATTGGATTATCTACATTATCTCAAGGGGTCAAAAATTGTAAATTTTTGGTAAAAAGAGACATGCAGGCCTTTAATGGTCAATCTTTTATAACATTCAGTTTCATTTATAATGCACACAACATACATACAGCTGATTTCTACAAGCATACAATGCACAGGAAATTAACTTAGATTTCAAAAATACAACACATATTTAGCTCAATATTGTCAATTACTGTAATCAGTCGAATATAATATACACTTTTTTTCTAAAAAAATTTCTTTGTGAGAAAGGGGTGCGAATTTTACACCCCAATAGAGTTTTGACACTTTTTTCAGGTAAAACATTGGCTATCGTAGTTCAGTATATAGCCTTTAAACGGAAAAGCTACTTCTGTTTGTTTACAGCATTTCTTAAACATGTGAAATTATAATTTGGTTGATTTAGCAGAAATGTTTTGCTCTTAATCCGTTGATAGATAAATTGTATTAAAATGACCATTTAAAATTAATTTAAACTGTTTATTCAGCAATCTGAGCTGTGCATTCGCCATCTCCATGTAAGCTGCATTTACCTATGCTATTAATAGATCTGTGCAATAGATTCTGATTCCGAGCCTATTGAGTTAGTCTACCACATGTTTTTAGTAGTTAATAAGCATTTTTAAGACACATAATTAACTACTATTCATTGAAATAAAACAAGAACAAATTATCTTGTAGATTTGTTTCATCATTATTTTTTTAACACCTCTGCGGCCCTATCGAAGCCATTGTTGTACACACGTGTGCTTGTCACTTATATCGGACATACCCTTGGGGCAAAGAAAGGTAACATCTTGAGTGAATACCCTCTTTTCTATGATCGGTCATTCTTTTGAGCTGTTTGAAGATTACCACCTGGGGCCCCTGTTTTTGTCCGGGTGTCATGATTTTTACAATTTAGAATTTTCACTACATATACAAGCTTTTGTGTAAATATTGGCATTTCTTGTGTAGTGGTTCTTGAGAAGAAGATTTTTAAAGATACACACCCTATACTCACTGTTTTGCAATTATCTCCCTTTCAAAAAGGGATTAACCCTTTATTTTAACAATTTAGAATCTCCTTCCCATAAAGATGCTTTGTACCAAGTTTGGTTAAATTTGGCTAAGTGGTTTTAGAAAAGAAGTCAAAAATGTGAAGTTTACAGATGGACGGACGGACAGACAGACGACGGACAACGGGTGATCAGAAAAGCTCACTTGAACCTTCAGATCAGGTGAGCTAAAAATGATTTAGATATTTTATTATATTTATATTTAAGCAAATATAGTAACAATTGGCATTGCAGTTTTCAAGAACAAATTAACAAGAGGCCCATGGGCCACATCGATCAACTGAGCAACAATAGCCATAAGGAAATCAGATTTATGGAGTCATATAGCAAATATCTGGCAAAGTAGTAGAAAAAAGATATATAAAGATTTTTTTCATCAGATATTATTATGTTGAACATTGAGCTACTTTTGAACAGGATGATTTCAAAGTCATATCACATAATGAATATTACAGTTCTCAAGAAGATCTTAAGCAATATCAATAAACCTACATCAAACTTTAAGCCCCTTGTGGGCCCGAAAATTGTCCAAGTTCTAAGCAAATGAGAATCAATAATATTTCAAGATGCTCGCATTTTAGTAAAACCATGTATTATAACATTTAAGTTTACAAAATTAATTTAATTTTTTTCCAATGTAAAAATTGCCCCTACCTATATTGTGGCTCCACCCTACCCCCCGACGTCATGATTTTCACAACTTTGAATCTACACTACCTGAGGATGCTTCCACATAAGTTTCAGCTTTCTTGGCTGATTGGTTTCTGAGGAAAAGATTTTTAAAGATTTACACTATATATTCCTATGCAAAAATTCACCCCCCCCCCCCCCACCATTGTGCCCCAACCCTACCCCCAGGGATCATGGTTTTCACAACTTTGAATCTACACTACCTGAGGATGCTTCCACATAAGTTTCAGCTTTCCTGGCTGATTGGTTTCTGAGAAGAAGATTTTTAAAGATAAACTCTATATATTCCTATGTAAAAATTTGACCCCCCCCCCCCCCAATTGAGGCCCCACCCTACCCTCAGGGGTCATGATTTTCAAAACTTTGAATCTACACCACCTGATGATGCTTCCACTTAAGTTTCAGCTTTCCTGCCAATGGTTCTTGAGAAGAAGATTTTTGAAAATATCTCAAATGTACAAGGACGTGGTCCTTAATTTTCACAACGTTGAATCTCCTTTGCCTAAGGATGCTTTGTGCCAAGTTTGGTTGAAATTGGCCCAGTTGTTCTGGAGAAGATGTTGAAAACGTGAAAAGTTTACTGACAGACAAATGGACAGACAGACAGACGGACAATAGACACAATGTGCTCTGAAATGCTCACTTGAGCTTTCAGCTCAGATGAACTTAAAATGTAAAATTTTTAACGAACGATGCATGATGGCGGACGAAGACCGATTAAGCAATAGGTCACCAAAAAATTGCAAATTTAGCTCACCTTTCCCAATGATGTAGTACATTCCAATAATGATGATGATAGCAAGAGCAATCAGTTTGCTTGCAGTGATGACCACTTGAACCTTTGCTGCCCATTTCACATTATGACAATTTACAGCTATCAGCAGACCTTCATATGAAAAAGAGACGAAAATGAAATAAATATAAAAAAGATTATGCTAGCATTGACTTTACCGAAAAGTTTGGTGTATAAGAATTGTACAAACATTTTCATCCAAAATTAGATCAAAACTTTTGGGTGCCTAGGAACTTAACCCTCTGTTTCAGAGCATATTTCTGGGTACCACTGGAGTAGGACAACAGCCAATATCACATGTCACATAACACATGTAATTCGATTAGCATGGGTAAACACTTTAAATTATTCCATCAAAAAGACTTGAAATTTAATTAAATTACCATGTTTGAATATCGTTAAGTCTCGTATATAGTATAAATTTTTTTTAGCCCAAAATATATAAAAAGTGGGGATGGGTATCATACTAGGAACAAAATTTTATCCCATTTTTTCAAAGCTTGTTCTAGATTCTATGGTAGAAAGACTGCCGATATTGCATGTAATGCAAGATGCATGGGTACTCATTTACAGAACTACATCTCATTCCATCAGAAGTCCTAATTCTTTATTAACCTTTATCATGCTATATAACATTTGTATAGCATTATTACTGAGTGCTGTATAAAATAACGATAACACATTTTTTTAAGAAGGGTGCCTTTAAAATACTGTAGATCTTTTATTTTTTAAGATAGATTCATAATCCATGTATGATTATTGTTGTTCAAATCTATACCTATTTATTTCCAATATCAGATTAATCCTAGAAACACACCTGTAGAGGTTACAGATGAGAATAGGTAATTCAGATTTAGATTCTGCACAAAACTCTTTGAAAAATTCAGTTTCTCAATTTTTGTTAAATTTAATAATATTATATATGGTAATATAAATTTATGGTCACTTATAATACACATTTCCAGTGCATACAGGTATGCTCAGGTAACACAGGTAATCCAGGTAAATCTTGTTAAGCAATATATATCTATTGAATAATATTAATTTCAGTCAAATAAATAATCGGAATTAATAGACCGTACATCGATAGTAAATATTAGCTAACAAAAACATAAAACATGTGACAAATAACCAGTGAACTGTGTAATTAGTGCGTTTTCCACGATGTCCCAGGCATTGACATGTCATCTCTGTTAACAACATCTCTCTCCGACTGATCAATTTTAATCTCCGGTAAAAATTTTAATTCACTAAAACAGTATCATTAAATCCCAAAAATCTATTTTACTGCCTGATTTATTCAAATAGTTTTAAATATAAGCATTGTTTGCAAATAAATTATCGATCTTAGTGTCAGCCGCCATTTTGAAACCGAGGTAAACTTTAGAGGCCTAAACAAGCAGCGTCTTCCTATTGATTTCTTATAAGTAACCAATCAAATAAGAGTTAACAAACATTGTTTGGGATCATAAAAAGGATATGACGAAATACTAACACAGCTTTTCATCTATAAATAGGTTTTGGAATTTCTGATATACAAAAATGACTTATGCCACGACCAGCAATGGAGCCCAATATCTACAATCGCGGCAAATGCCGCGATAAGCACGATAAGGGTTAAATTCCCATGTCTGTAAAGTCTCGTGTATAGCACACACTTTTTTTCATGCCAAATTTTGTCTAAAAGGGGGGTGCGTGTTATACATAGGAACAATATTTTACCCAGTTTATTTAAGAGCATGTTTCTTCTTCAGAAAATCCACAAAAATTGATACCCACGAAAATTAATGAAACCACAGTATAATAAACCAAAATTACAGTGGTTTTATTGGAATTTTTGAATAAAATAACAAATCTTGTTTGAGTCAATGACAGTAACAGAAAAAGAATCAGTTAGGTAACTTATCATATTTCCAAATAATTTCAGGGACATATGTACTGACTTATAAAATGAACTGATCATTAAGGTTTTCCGTTTACAACGGAAGACCTTGTACTGATTCTGTTGGAAATTCTTCATTATTATTTTTAATGGAAGAACCCTCTTTTTATTCTACGGTTTCTTTTTACAGCGGGTTCCACTTATTCTATAGCGGTTAATCAAATAATTCGGTTAATCTGATATAATATCAAAACACCGAACCATTTCTTATATATCCCTTTATATTTTTTCCTGATAATCTGATAGGAAAAATGTACTTCCGATTATAATATTTTGAGCTGATAACGTCACTTCTGGTTTGAGATTTTGAAGATTTTGTGAATTTTTATGGACCATTTGTCCACGTAACTCCTCCGAAACTAATGGTAATAAAAAGATATCTGTGAGCCAATGTTCACTGGTAACACTCCGCTCTGATGTGAATATGCAAAATAAGCTAAGTCGACATTTAACAGGAAGTTGGAATCCGATCGGTACAGAAATAGATCCAACGATATGTCATACCTAAACAAATAGTATATTAAAATTTCAAGCATCTGCAATAAATAGTTGCTGAAAAATCTTTGACGAAAATTTGTTTGAAAATTTAGGCTAAGAATAAACAAAGTCGACATTTAACAGAACTTAGCCCAAGCGATATAAGTGTCAAAGTCTCACCCCAAAAAAAAAATACAAGCCATTTTATCGTAATTAAATCCAAGCCCAATTAATTATTTGATAATCTTTATGATGAAAACGGTTCAATGTGAAAATGAAAATGAAATGAGCGAAGTTAAGAAAATATCTATTGTTTTTCGTTCTTACATTTTTACATAAAAAGGACGGTATGATTTACATCGGTATCAAATACATGTATCATCTGACACTTCCACGATTGGTAAAGAGAAGACTTTCTTATACAACATCGTTGTTGAAGTTGAAGGTCATAAAGTATGCAGAGACGAACGCCAAAACAAGCTAGGTCCTTAAAAGAAATAACGTTTGCATATCTAAACCAAAACAACATCAAGAGAAATGATTTAATTGACTAATTATGGTCAAACTCTTTGATTGATGTTAAATAAACATTGTGAAGAAACGTGTGTATGTCGTCATTATCAAGTCGTACAAATGATCGATGTATTTTTAACAGTGTCTGTGTAAAGCAATAACGTTTAACTGCATAACTGGACACAAAGTAATGAAGTTAAATCAAATCATAATAATTGCTATTCTTCTTGCACTTGAGAACACTGTGAAGTCCAACACATGACAGGTGCAAGCTTAAATTCTGACACAGGAAATTGTTAAACAAACATTGACCACGCGCCGAGTCAACAGGTGGTTGCTTACGTAATGGGGAATACACTGGCAATTACTTGTTTGATGCAAGGAAATAAAATTAAGAATAAGGTATTTCTGACAAATTAAGTTTAGTTTACACTCATACAACTTGCAAAACACGCGATATCGGCGGTATCCAGAATCACGGCCTGAAAAAATGGTTTGTTCCTATGAATAACACGCACCCCCCACTTTTGATCAAATTTTGGTTGAAAAAAAGTGTGTTTTATACATAAGACTTTACGGTAGTCATTTTTTGGTAAATTGCATATAGGGTACCCCTATTGTACAGATAACTCCTCCTAGAGTTTTTAAGATAGGAAGTTGTTCTTTTGCTGATCAATTGTACATATATCAGTGGTGTGCATATTGATAGGATTTTGATTTCTAATAATCTATTAAAAAATATTAGCTGTTTAACTTAGTTGTTTTTTGGCAAAATATTTCATATAGGGTACCCCTATTGTACGGATAACTCCTTCTACAGTTTTCAAGATAGGAAGTTTATCTTTTGCAGATCAATTGCACATATATAAATCAGAGGTGTGCATATTGCTAGGATTTTGATTTCTGATTATTTATGAACTAGTCATAATGCCACGAATCCTCCCGCAGGCGACCAAAATTTCAAATGCCAAAGGACGAGTGCACTTATGGGCCACGGTAAAAAGTGAAAAAAATGAAGATTTTTTCTCTATATATTATTATGTAAAACTTAATCCCCCATTGTGGCCCCAATCTACCCCAGGGGATCATGATTTGAACAAACTTGAATCCACACTCCCTGAGGATGCTTCCACACAAGTTTTAGCTTTTTTGGCCATATTGATTTTGAGTAGAAGATTTTTGAAAAATACCAACAAATTTTCAATATTTCTAAATTATCTCCCCTTTCAAAAGGGCATGGCCCTTCATTTGAACACACTTGAATCCCCTTCACAAAGTGATGCTTTGTGCCAAGTTTGGTTGAAAACGGCCCAGCCATTCCTGATAAGATGATGAAATTGTGAAAAGTTTGCAACTACGACAACAACAACGACAGACAACGGACAAATTTTGATCAGAAATGCTCACTTGAGCCTTCAGTTCAGGTGAGCTAAAAATGTTTGAATGGAATTGCCCCTGGAGGTTTCTAGAGCCAGGAGGGAGGGAGGGAATTTTTTTTTCAAAATTGAAGTTTAACTAATTAAAAATTGGTAAAAAATAAAAATCTTCATATAAAAACAAAGTTCTTCATTTTTTGCTAATTAAATTTTATCAGTGGGGGATATCTAAATAAGGCAGGAGGCAATTCCAAACAAACAATAATTATATTATGGCCTTAGCTGTATCACATATGCAAAAACCCTGTAAATATATAACTATGTAATAAAGCTTAATATTGTTAATTTGATAGAATGCTGGATAGTTGAACATTATTTGTTCAATAATTATTTTTATGAGCACTGAACAACTTCAAAATAAAATTACTTACTCATGAAAAAACAAAATATGATTAATATGAAAGAAAAACTGATAAACTGAATGATAAACCTGATAGGATTAATACACGAAGGATTAACACATGATAGAACAGTATACACTCACAATTTGATAGACTATAAGATAGGACAGGATTGTAAAAAATAATGTTGCGGGTACTGTAATCAATGATAAAGAAGGGAACAGACAACAAATGATCATAACAACAATGAATTGGTCCTAAAAATACTAGTGATGGGCAATCGGACCAAAAAACTATAATTGATTATCAGAAATAATCGGACACATGTAATTGATTAATAATCGATTATAATCGGAATTGTCATCCAAATTGTTAAGAGTGTATGGCTTATTATAAATATAACAGAGTTACAATTACTAATGTATGTATTGTTTGCTTCCTTTGGTCACTGTAGTTAAATAAATCTGAATATCAAGTAATGGAATATAGTTTATAATGTCTCCAAAAAAAAATGTTTTAAAATCTAATGAAATAACTTTACCCATCACTACCAACACTTTAGTGTTTGTGTGGTTCCTAAAACAAGGGGTGTTTAGGGAACTAATTCAATATCCTACAGTTATCTTTTTTTGTGAATGTATTTGAATATTGAAATGTCAGAGTATTTTCCAGATGTGCAATTTTTACACTGTTTAACTTGATTTTCGTTTGAGGGATTCTTTTTAATTTGTAGAGTATAATAAACTCCCATATATTTGACATTGTAACTCCTAAGGATAGATAAATAACCCGATCTCCTTTATTTGTCTAAATATTGTTACTGCTACCATTCAATTTTTCTTGTTTATAGATCGGGTTTGACATGAAGAAAATAAAATCTGAACCAAAACTAATCAAAATCCGGAATTTTATTCTTTTTTTGGTAGCGATGTCTGCGACTTTTATTTTGAAATTAATTAGTAGCATCGTGGGTCTCAGAACGATAGATAATCAATTATCGACAACAATCGTTTCATCACTAAAAAATACTTACAAAAAATACAAGCAGCTAATAATGCAAGTCCTTCTTCTGGAATGTCACAATCCGGAAAAACAGGTTTAAGTATGTACAGGGAAAATATCAATGCTGAGGCTGCAATTCCAACAGGGCATATCAGGAGAAAGTTTATCCAAAGACAGATGAAAGCTGGGATGTCACCAAATGCTCTTTTGATGTAAATATATTCTCCACCAGACTCGGGTATTGTAGTTCCCAGTTCTGCATAACATATGGCACACAAAGTATTGTAAATGCCACATAATACCCACATCACTAATGAAAAGCCCACCGATTTCACTTCCTTTAATATTCCAACTGGAGACACAAATATTCCAGAGCCAATTATAATTCCTACAATTATGGCCACTCCATGGAGCAGAGTTATCTGTCGTTTAATGACGACTTTTTCAATCTTCACATCATCCGAGTCTTCAGATCTTTTAGATTCCATTGTGGTTTTGTTGATGAAAGTACTCTGTAATATCAAGGTCCATAATTTAATTTAGACAGTCAATTTATATGCACACTTAATTGACAGACTTGACTGCTTGATATAACAAGAGGCCCACAGGCCTTGACGGTCACCTGACTACCATAGTGTAAGTACTTGTTAAAGAATATTTGATGATATTGTTAGTTTACATGCTAATGCAGTATCTAGAAACGATTTTGAAAATAATTTGAAAAAAGGTATTTTGAAAATATAGTTTTCAGAGACATTAAAAATATTAAAGAAAAATTTAATGGAAAATTGTCATTGTACAGCCAATTAATAATTACACAAAATCTAAACAAGCTTCAAATTCAACCATGCTTAATTTTTTCCATTTCCAAGAGGCTTCTTTCTTTTTTGACTCAATTAAGAATAAGTGCTCACAAATTACAGAAAGAGATTGGCAGATATTGTAAGCTTATTATTCCAGGGATGAAAGATATTGTATTAATTGTCATACTGTTGTTAAAAACAAACATAATTTTTTATTTGTATGTCCTCTTTATAAACAACTACGAAGTGAATATTGTTCACTTTTTAATAATGAATGTATATCTTATAAAATTCTTAATCCAAGAGATGTTAATTCAACAAGAATTAACATAAGAAAATCTATGTACTAACTATTTGTATACTGTATGTATGACTTGCGCCACATGTGGTTTCTGTCAATAAATTTAATTGAATTGAAATCAGCAGACATTGAGTTGGTAGATCCAGTTTAAATTGTGATGTACACAAGGTACAAATAGTCGTTGATTTATCTTCTTTTCCATCAACTGATAGGAATTTAAATGTCTCCACACTTCTGAGCGTCTACTGGCGGCCATGTTTGTTTAAACATGTAAAGTAAATTTTGAACCGAACCATCGAAATCCGGAATTCCGAATCTTTTCGATGCATCGCACAGCCCTAGTGTTTTCATATTCAGTGGTTTTTTGGTTTTAAATTGACAAATGACGTATGAAAATGTATAAAATGATGCAAATTCAATATCGTGTTGACCCCAGAAAATATGTGTGCAAAAGTTTCCGTGACTCTGTCTCTAGGGGGTGAGGTAGAAAAAACGTCATTATTTCATACAAATTATAACTAGATGTGTCGTAATGCCCCGAATGCCCCCGCAGGCGACCAAAATTTCAAATGCCAAAGAACAAGATACAGTATTGGCAGTATTTGGCCGCAAAATTTATGATATTTTCGACGTCTTTGTCTGGGTTATTGATGTTGTGCATTGTACTAAGTATGATATTAGCTAAATCCTACAAGCACTAAAATGACGTCATTTTTCATTACGACATCACTAATGTGCGCTGAAAATGGAATGCTCGTTCAAATGCGTTATTATATGATGTTTTAAGAGTAGTTTTCGTTAAAATTAGACACTTTCACATGCGACAACCACTTTTATATTTTACGTGTAGGCTCATAATTTCATCATTTATTCAAACAATTAAAATGGTGTTGGTTGTCACATGTGAACAATATGAATTTTTTTTTAAAAATGAATACGGAAAATGATAAACTACCGACGTCAATTACGATTTTATCTATTGGCGTTGACGTCAACAACGCTATTGACACTGAGAAGCTGATTAGCAGAATGTATTAATTGATAAGTTATTATTCTGTTAGCACTTGATATTGTTCCACTGATTCTTAAATCATACATACAGTACAGCTCATGAGTATTCCAACAAAAACATAGGCCACCGTGTTTAAAAGTCCACGCTGAGCGAAGAAGTGTCAGTGCCTTTGATCTATTGTTTTCTGTTACGGCCTCAAAACAAGAAAAAAATACACAGTGCGACACGGCTCAACAAAGTGTAACACCCTGTATATATATATGAAAAATGGAGGATTCACAAATAATACTTCTTTGTTTTTTATTTAGTTATTTTAAACAAACTGAAATATTTATTTATTTACGTAAGAGAAATAATATTATAAAGGAAAAGAAACAGAAAGCAACAACAACAACAAATTATAAGACATGCAATGTTTAGACCTATGTGATTGTTCCGGTGGATTTCTGTTGAGATAAAGACCGAAAATAATCGCTGACATATTGAAAGGCTTGAAGAAAACACTAATGATTCCCTGTTTGTTTAAATCATGTTTAAGTCAATTTGTAACTGTAATATGTGATCGTATACGTAGTAGTTTGATCAATTTAAAAGCGTGTAGAATCATAAAGGTAGAACATATATTGTCTTCCGTAATCTTTTCTCACTAACTGTATTCAACGAAATCAAATCTGAAGTGCTGATGAAAACAATTGTACTTTCTCAAAAAGAATAATATAAAGCGGAAGTGTACAGTTTTGGGTAATGCTGTTTGTCGAAGCGATAGAGCAAGTAGCGCTGCTTACAGTATTTTGATCTATATGGAAAATACGTAATTAACTTATATCTGGAGGGACATTATAGAATAAGTTTATACTCGTTATATCAATCTTAAAATCTTAAAATTTCTCTTTGGAAAATATTTTTATTGGATCATAAAAGTGCAAATATTCAATAAGAAATTGAATCAACATTTCTAGAAAAGTGTTTCTCATTTCTTTGACAAAAAAAATACTGTTTCTTGTTGTAAAACATTTCCCTGATATGATATCGTTCAGAAAAAAAAACTACATACATGAAGGAAGCAATGCATTCTTTGCCTCGATATTGTTTACTGTATGCATAGCTCTTATAAGTATGTACGGGTATGTCTGATTTGCAGATAAACATCTGTATGCGTTGCTCCAAACGTTACAATGAGCTAAGATATTTCTGTTTACGGAAATTACGTTTGTAAGATTTGTTTTTGAAAAAAATAGGTTAAGAAAACCAATTAAGAAAAAAATCGGACACAATTAAATGTGTTCAAAAAACACAAAACCCATTAATTTGTAAAGTGTTATACTCTGCGCTTGCACGGGATATCATCTAGTGATTTTTATATTAAGGGTTTTTGACTTCATTTTTATCGGACACTTTAAACATTTAGATAAAGTTCCTTCCGTGATCTTGTCTTAAAGTTTTTGACCATCTTTATCAGACACTTTAAACATTTTGTTTAGACATCATTTGTTTGTAGAAACTAAGAGAGAGAGAAGAGAGTAAATTCACTTGTAATTCACTAATATGAGCCATTGTTTTTAATTTAGTGACCATATATAAATAACCCTTTTATCGTTTAAGTAATGCACATTGTGATAGAATCCAACCAAGCAGTTTCAGTCAGAGTCCGCGTGCTACATCTGTCAATCAAATCAGCCCGCGAGCTGCACCACATGCTCCTTCCATGATAAAGTTTTCAAGTCCGAAGAAATTAGAAATACGAGTGTATATGTGTGTGCAAACAATATTGTGAAACATGAACAGATCCAATTTGTTTTTAACATCTTTCAAGTCCAATCATTCCCATTTCCATTTCTTTTTCATTCAATGATATTTTTTAATTAAGGTTGCTCATCAAACTTGCTGACAGTCAAGGACCCCCCTTTTTCCCTTACCTTCTTTGAGGTCATTAAAATTAAAAATTGTGGTCAGAAAGGTTATGAAATTGTAGACACTTTTTTTGCTTCCTGTACTTTGGAGAATAACCAATATGGAAGCCGTAATGTACTTGTATTTAGGTGACTCACTACACCTTGGAATAGTTTCTCAAATCAACAGAAAATTACTTGATTATAAAAGATACAATGTAGCATAATGCATCAGAAGTATATACATGTAAGTCAAATAGGCAAACATATATACAATTTTGTATTTAAACATGCACTTATAATTTCAAAAGTTTTATGAAATAGGCCGCATGCAGATTTAAACTATTGATCAGCGGTTCACAAGCCCAAAACTCATGCACAGATATGTTTTAACAACACAGAATAACAGCATATCGGCGATTTCTCGCGTATTTAAAAATGCATGACGTCGCGTTTAAAATGTCATGCTAAATACGAAACAGGTTTCGGCGTGAATTTCATGATGTATATGTTTAAGTCTCACATAGTTATATACCATTGAGTTTGATAAATTCAAGGCTTTTTAAAACGTTTTGTGCAGTGCATATTTGAAACACGGCATATTTCGGCCAATAATGTCCCTTGTTATTTAGTATAACATTTTTTTGATTGCAGAATAAGTTATAAATCCCTGAAAAGTTCAAGAGGCATAACTGTGTCAAAAATCATTGAACTGCAACCAAGTTCAAACTTGACCTGTATTTTCTAATATATTAACCTTATATGAAATATCAACTTTACATATGCATCAATTCAAAAGTTAGAGAGCGGAAACTAAGAATTTCCATTTTTTCCTAAGTTCAAGAAGCATAACTCTGTTAAAAATCATCAGACCGGAACTAATATCAAACTTGATCTGTATTTTTTGTAAAAAACCTATGAAATATCAACTATATACATCTGTACATACATTCCTTCAAAAGTTAGAGAGCGGAAACTGTGAATTTCTAAATTTTTACAAAGTTCAAGAGGCACAACACTAATCATCGGACTGTAACCAAATTCGAACTCAACCTGTATATTCCTATGACACATCGATATATCAAATTTGAGTTGAATGTGTGCAACGGTTGTTGAGATAATGATCGGAAAGTGAATTTCCCATTTTTTTCTAAGTTCCAGAGGCATGACTGTCAAAAATCATTGCACTGGAACCAAATTCAAACTCAACCTGTATATTCATAGGACACATCTATATATCAAATTTGAGTTGAATAGGTGTAACGGTTGTTGAGATAATGATCGGAAAGTGAATTTCCAATTTTTTATTAAGTTCAAGAGACATATATCTCTGTCAAAATCATCGGAATGGAACCAAATTCGAACTCAACTTGTATATTCATAAGACACACCCATATATCAAATTTGAGTTGAATGTGTGCATGCCCCGGCCATTTTATGGTAGGGGCATAAAAATGGTTAGAGTTTTCATCCAAAATAGCATGGTCTGGTTCTAAGCAAACTTATGTGAGTGATCATGGTGATACATCTCAGCTGT
Organism: Magallana nippona; assembly: GCA_033439105.1. Taxonomy (NCBI): domain Eukaryota; kingdom Metazoa; phylum Mollusca; class Bivalvia; order Ostreida; family Ostreidae; genus Magallana; species Magallana nippona. Next base: position 31,540,243 of record CM065918.1, on the reverse strand, counting down.
TTTCCGCTTTCATATCAATATTTAATAATTTTGGACTTAATTTGGGAATTTCTTTCTGTCACATAGGGGCCTAAATAAACCAATTTTATTTAAAATTTTCATCCCGTAGAAAATTAAGTTGTTTACGACGATTAATACTACATCGTACTTGACCTGCTGAAACATTTCTGGACAGTTTGAACAGTCTGATCTATTATAATCGGGTCATTGTTATCAGGCAGTAGAACATTTCAGAGGAAATCTGGGCTAATTTTATATGCATTATTAACAACAAAATAAGCTTGCTGCTGGCTACAAAAGCCCATTGTTTGTCATTTTCGTCTAAACACACTGATTCAACACCCAAAATGCAAGTAAAACAACTTCTAATACACCAAACTCGTTTTCCTACAGGTGTCACTACAGTAAAAAATTTTACTATATATTCTTACCACAATTGCGCAACTTTAGATACAGATTAAAAATTCAAAACAACTTCTGGAAAACTCCTCTTAACATCTTTTTAAAACAATGCTTCATTTACAATTTTCTAGATAAATACACAAGTGCATCCAGCGAGGCGTGCGACTTTGTTTAAGTTGAAGTTACACGTGCTTGAAAATAAAGCCCGGGCCTTCTCACCCCCCTCCGGAGACAACACGCATAAAAAATTCAAAAGACCGCATTATTATAAAACTGGGATAGTTAGACATCTTACACATTGTTTTCCATCTCTTAAAAAAAATCAGCTCCTGTCGCGTGCATAAACGCCCCAAAATTCAAAGGGGAATTCAGGAATTATTTTGCCTCAGCCATGTTTTGACATAAAACTTGGTGAAATACTGTTATGACACCTGCAATATAACTCATTTTTTGTTATATCAAAATTAACATTAATAAATTCATTTATACTCATTGTGTTGTGTGACTAAAAAAAAACTAGAACTGTCCTATTGGGACTAATACCCCCGCAAGGCTAATTTCAAATGGGACAAATAATTGAATTGAATAATAAAGGTTTGCGACACATAAATAAAAAAAAATTCTACAATTGTAAAAAGAGAAATTTAGTTAACAAAGAAAAACATCGGTAACCAAAGATTACAAAGCTCACCGAGACAAGGCTTCACCTTTATGAAGCATCACCTTTATGAGACCACCTTTATCATATTATATGAAAATCATAGTTAATGATCTTGGATATACATGGATACTGTTTTGACATAATATCAAATCATAGTTAATGATCTTGGATATACATGGATACTGTTTTGACACAATATTGTATTACTATATGATATTTTAAAAAATTGTATGATAATCATATGTTCATTTCATACGATATTATACACAGGCAACTTCGCCACATATGATTAACATATGTGAATCATATGTGGATCATATAATTTGTTTCATATGAGATCATAAACAAGAGGCCCATGGGCTCACCTGAGCAACAAAAGGCATGATAAAATCAGCCTAATGGTGTCATGATACAAAATATCTGGACAATGTGGTATAAAACATGTAGATCCTGTATAAATGAAAATCCATTTTCCCCCTGCATATTCTTATGTTTATAATCAAGTCCCTTTTCTAACTTCATGATTTTATAGTCATATCACATGTTGAGCATTACAATTCTAAAAAAGATCCTCAACAATTGTTTATATATGGGATATAAACCTACATCAAACTCTAAACCCCTTGTGAGGCCCAATAATTGTCCAGAGGCCAGAGTCTAGACAATTTTAAAGAATCAGCAATATGTCAAAATGCTTGCATATAAGTAAAACCATATATGATAACAATCCAGCTTTTGTGAATAATTAAAATGTTTTCCTTTGTACAATTGGATCCCCAATGTCGCCCCACCATACTCCTAAAGATTTTGATTTTAAAGAATTTGAATCTATACTATCTGAAGTTGCTTTCACTAAAGTTACAGATTTTCTAATCAAATGGTTTTTTAAAGAAGATTTTTAAAGATTTTTCTCTATATATTCCTATGTAAAAATTTGCCCCCCCCCCCCCCCCCCCCCCCCCCCATTGTGGCCCCACGCTATACCCGGGGCTTATGATTTTCACAACTTTGAATTTGAATTTGAATTTGAGAATGCTTCCACACAAGTTTCTGCTTCCCTGGCTGATTGGTTTCTGAGAAGATTTTTTAAAGATTTACCCTGTATATTCCTATGTAAAAATTCGACCCCCCCCCCCCCCCATTGAGGCCCCACCCTACCTCCAGGGGTCATGATTTTCACAACTTCGAATCTACACTACCTGAGGATGCTTCCACATAAGTTTCAGCTTTCCTGGCTGATTGGTTTCTGAGAAGAAGATTTTTAAAGATTTACTCTTTATATTCCTATGTATAAATTTGCCCCCCCCCCCAATTGTGGCCCCACCCTACCCCCGGGGCTTATGATTTTCACAACTTTGAATCTACACTGCCTAAGGATGTTTTCACACAAGTTTCAGCTTTCCTGGCTGATTGGTTTTTGAGAAAAAGATTTTTAAAAATTTCATGAAAATTTAAAATAATTTCTAATTATCTCCCCTATTAGCGTGATCCTTAATTTTCACAAATTTGAATCCCCTTTGCCTAAGGATGCTTTGTGCCATCAGTTTGGTTAAAATTGGCCCAGTGGTTCGTGAGAAGATTTTGAAAATGTGAAAAGTTTACAGACAGAGAGACGGACGGACGGACGGACAGACGGACGGATGACAGACAAAATGTGATCAGAATAGCTCACTTGAGCTTTCAGCTCAGGTGAGCTAAAAACCACTGCCCATTTACACATGCTCTATCTAAACCATGGCTCAGATAATGGCCCCCTTGGGACAAATGAATTCAGCCACACTTGTCTTTGATGTTCTTATTAGCTCCTAAGAATTTATCATTGACAAAACAAAAAGTTTGCATTGTCAGTTGATAGAATACTTTTAAAACATAAAATTGGTTAAGAAATAAAGAGAAAAAACCTCCATCTGGATGTATTTATATAAATATACTAGACTTTGACCCGTGCATGCATGGATTGACATTGCATATCGTACATTTACGAAATAGATACATCGACACATTCATATTGTAAGGTACTTTTGAAATAAACAATGAATGTGAATATAATTCTAGTATTTTTGTTTTTATTTTGTTCTGTTTTTTTTTTATTTGAAAAATTGAACAAAGCTATAAGGCTACAATAATGCTCTAAATTTCACTACACTCTCCTTAGTTAGAATAATCCAATTGTGTCTCAGGGCAGGCCCTCACCACAGTTAGAATGCCTCCCATATACCCGTAATTTAGCAGAAAATTGCAGAATTGTTCCGAAGCGTTTGGGTGAAAATTAATGAAGTTGCATTGAAAATAACAGTCAAATTAATAATAACAAACCTTTTAAAGACTGTAAATACCTTTCATCTAAAACTTTAATCCATATAATGGAAGAATTCAACACTTTTTCACCAACTTTTTTACTGGCTTCAAATTTACACACCATGTTGACATTCGGAACTCTCGGGATTTTTCAGAGTAAATGCACTGATTTAGAATTATCTCCTGTATTTTCTTTGCTACAGAGACAATACATGGAACACATTCTATCAATAAACCGGGTCCGTAGGACATCTATCATTTTAACGATAGAACATTCTATCTACACTCTCCTAAGATATATAATGTGAATTTTTTGCATGGAATCAATTATTTCTTTGCCTTTAGTTTATGTTTCCACAATATCACATTCGCATAGATACACTCAGAAACGATAATACAAATACGTGTAAATTTTCACTGGAAATTTGCTATATATTCTGTTCATATATATTCATGATTTCTTATGAGAGAAATTATTAAATAACAAATATATATCATTATTTTTGTCTTCTCTGATTTGAACACCGCGATGAGCCTCCGTGATTTAGCATAAATGTAATGCGCACGTGCAAGAATGGAAAATCAAAAAATCCACACGATTTCCAGACTATTTTTAGGAATTTTCGTTGATTATTAATTAGCAAAGCTTAATTGAGAAAAAATAAAAACATTTTGGTAATCTTCAAGTTCCAATCATGTTTGAAATATATAATACAAAAGCCAGTGCTCTTACGATTTATCGGTATTAAAGGCCAAAAATTCGATTTTTTTTAATACAGTACAGTAAAACTTGGTTATAGCGAAGTCCTAGGGACCAATGGATTTACTTTGTTATATCAGTAATTCGTTATATCCATATAACGAAATTGTAATAATAACTGTAGCGAATTCACTATATACATGTTTTCTTTCACCATTCTACAAGTTTGGTAATGGAAGCTTAAAATGAAAATACATTCTTTTGATACCTTTAATTATCGGATTGTGAACTGAAGAATTTATGTGAAAATAAACTCATTCAAACAACTTTGTTAAATGGTAGTGCAAATTTTTAAACTGAATAGAAATTCGTTATAAAAGTGATAAATTTTGTTATTATTCATCTCTACGGGATTCAAAATCAGTTCGCTACGTGGGTATGATAAGGCAACTCTCAGCGATCGATTGGGTAAGAATTCCTCTGATCGATATGACGTCACAATAAGCAGCATGATGTCATATTTTAATCAGAAACATGTCAATTTTAACTTTATCTCTGGTTTGAATTATAAAAACCACAGGCGTAAACTGTCACTAAAAACTCTTCTAACTGAAGATATCTTTGATTTCTCTGCATTACGTATAATTATCATTGATGACGTCACAGGCATGTTTAATAGAGAAGATCAATGTCCGGAGACAAATCATCGGAATGCAGTGTAAACAATGCCGAAATAAGACTTATTTAATACAGATACCCAAGATTTAGATGAATATCAGTTAGAATATAATCAGGATAATACAGGCATGGATATTTTGTTTTATCATAATATCAACGGTCATTAAACTCGGAGTTGACTTAACCTACCCGCATACATCCGTAAATTCGTTATAACTGAATTCGTTAACACCGTAAAATTTTGCAAAAATTTGTTAAAAATTTTACCAGGGACTCAAAAAAACTTTGCTATATCTGAAATTTTGCTATATCCGTGTTCGTACTAAATGAGTTTTACTGTAGTATAGAATTTAGAGTGTTTAACATTAATTAATTAATAAAATCTGTAAGGATCACCTCCCTTACTTTTCAACATCAGAGTACAATATATAGGATAAGGAAAATGAAAACTGTCATAAAATCATTAAATCTTGTCCAGGGTTCGACACTAACCTTAGTCCGTTAGTCATAGACCAATAGATTTTCATGCGGACTAACAAAATTTCTGTCTAGTCAGTCCGGTCCGACTAATAAAAAGTTTTGCTTAAAAAAATGTGTAAATTAACGACATTTTACTGGAAAGCCCTGACTATATTTTTATTATCTAGAATATAAATCATTAGCAGATACATTGCAGTGATTTAATAAAGTTACAAAGCGAAAATGACAAAGGTTTGCAGAATGTTATGGGTGACTTGATTATTTCTTTGCCCTAAGGGGATGTCCGAGAAAATAGGTGAGAAGCTCTATTTTTATTATCTAGAATATAAATCATTACCAGATACGTTGCAGTGATAACTGAAAAAAAAGATTGTTAAAGATTTTATCTATATATTCCTATGTAAAAATTCAACCCCCCATTGTGGCCCCACCCTACCACTGGGGATCATGATTTGAACAAACTTGAATCTACACTACCTGAGGATGCTTCCACACAAATTACAGCTTTTATGGCTGATCAATTTCAGAGAAGAAGATGTTTAAAGATTTTCTCTATATATTCCTATGTAAAAAATTTAACCCCCCAATTGTGGCCCGAACCTACCTCCGGGGATCATGATTTGAACAAATTTGAATCAACACTACCTGATGATGCTTCCACATAAGTTACAGCTTTTCTGGCTGATCAGTTTCAGAGAAGAAGATTTTTAAAGAATTACTTTATATATTCCTATGTAAAAATTCGACCACCCATTGTGCCCCCAACCTACCACTCGGGATCATGATTTGAACAAATTTGATTCTACACTACCTGAATATGCTTCCACACAAGTTTCAGCTTTTCGGGCTGATCAGTTTCAGAGAAGAAGATTTTCAAAGATTTACTCTATATGTTCCTATGTAAAAATTCAACCACCACCCCCCCCCCCACCCCCCTCCCCCCCCCCCCCCCCCCCCCATTGTGGCCCCACCCTACCCCCGGGGATCATGATTTGAACAAACTTGATTCTACACTACCTGAGGATGCTTCCACACAAGTTTCAGCTTTTCTGGCTGATCAGTTTTAGAGAAGAAGATTTTCAAAGATTTACTCTATATATTTCTATGTAAAAATTCAACAAATTGAAAATACCAACAACTTTTCAATGATTTTTTAACTATCTCCCCTTGAAAGAGGGCGTGGCCCTTCATTTTAACAAACTTGAATCCCCTTCACCTAAGAATGCTTTGTGCCAACTTTGGTTGAAATCAGCCCAGTCGTTCTGGAGAAGAAGTCGAAAATGTAAAAAGTTTAAGGACAGACAGACAGACAGAGGGATAGACAGACAGACAGATGGACTCCGGACAAAAAGTGATCAGAAAAGCTCACTTGAGCTAAAAATAAAGGTGTAACAAATCTTCTGTGAGTTGTTTAATTTAAATGAATTGTGTTTAAATCATTTGTCATAAATTGTTTATGATTTTAAACCGATTTTTAAAGAACTTAGACAATGAAAAGAACAACATAACTCATAGCCCGGATCTATTGCACAGATCTATTTATAACATCTGTAATGGCGGCATACACCATGTACACGGAGATAGTGAATACGCAGCTCATTTTTATGTACGACATAGCACAATACATGTACAACTAAACCAGTGCAACACCTGTAAGAAAACTATTATGGTATATATTATGCACCCCTTTCTTACAAATTCTATTCAAAAAGTGCATATCTTTTAAGGCAAATATGATAATGCATTTTAATTTATTTTTGACGAGCAAATAAAATTGCCTGCGGACTAGTTAAAATAAACAGGCACTAGTCCGGCTGGACTAATGCATAAAAAAGTTAGTGTTGAACCCTGTTGTCTGATCTTAATAAAAATTGCAGGTGCACATCTTCAGCTGGTGTTTAACATATGTACAAATTTTCAGACTGTTCCATGCAGTAGTAAAGAATTCTATAGGGGGGACAAAATTGCTTCTATAGACAGACGGACAGACGTACAGACAGACAGACAGGTTGAAACCAATATACACCCCTAAACTTCCTTTGCGGGGGTATAATTATGATCAGAAGATATCTACTCATTTCAGAAAGTTATGAGCGATTTTTTAACACCACAGTGTACACCGTGGCCATCAATTTATGAAAATATGGTCAAAGTTATACTGTATGCATTTACACAGTGTTATCATATTCAGTGATTTTTTGGTTTTAAATTGACAAGTGAAATATAAAAATGTATAAAATGACCCAAATTTATGAATATCGTGTGGACCCCAGAAATTATGTCTGCAAAAGTTTCAATGACCCTGCCTCTGGGGGGTGGGGTATTCTCTTTTGAGAAGTGGACAGGTATAGCCTACATCCACTTCTCTTCGCAAGCCCTCATATTTTAATTCTGGAAAACGTGTAAATGTCGGAATCGAAGACGGTCTACGCTTCAACCCATGTTCTGACTCCAATTTCCCTGAATTTTCGTAACAGACCTATAATTTCTACATTTTAAACATAAATGCACGCATATATCACAAAAATATAAACACTAACAATCTGTTATATCATTTTCTCAACTTCTACATCCTGGGTTTAAATTTTGTGCATCACATTGTTTATCTAGGTCAGCACAGCTTAAATGATTGTGTTTCAGATAAAATTGGAAACGTTTTAAAGAAAATAATGCAGAAAACGTCACTGAATCAACTTAATCTTACAATGTACAAACAAATAGTGAGTCACAAAATTATATACATGTAGTGGTATTTCTTCCCTTTTTAACCATCTCTTTCTGGTGACAAACCCAAAATTTGCTATACATCTATTCTTAAGCATTAAAACAAACTTTGATAAATATAGCATGCAAGAAAGATTAAAATCATTTTTTGTGACACAATTATTTAAATGTATGTATTTTGCTAATGTTCTTAAAAATAGGAAAACCATTCTTTATACCTCTTTATATCATAAGAAAAATATGCTTAATCTAAAGTCTACAATCATACACAAAGAACAATATTTTTTCCAGTTTTTCCGATTTTGAATTTTCTAATTTTTAAACCACCCATAGTGAGCGATCTCATAACTTCAACCCGGAATGTAGAAGTTGGTTGAGAAAATGATTTGACAGCGGGTTTGTGTTGATTTTATTGCGTGCATTAATGTTTATAATGTAGAAATAATAGGTCTCTTACGAAAATTCTGGGAAACTGGAGTCGAACATGGGTAGAAGCGTAGACCGCCTTCGGTTCCGATATTTACACGTTTTCCAGAATTAAAATATGAGGGCTTGCGAAGAGAAGTGGATGTAGGCTATGCCTGTCCATCTCTCAAAAGAGAATAGGGGGTGGGGTAGAGAAAACGTCATTATTTCAAAAAATTTATGAAAATAGTGAGAACTTTTGTCCACAATAGCATGATCTGGTTCTAATTTAACTTATGTGAGTGATACATTTCAGCTGTTTTCCACTTTCATATCAATACTTCTCAATTTTGGACATAATTTGAGCATTTCTTACTGTAACACAAGGGCCTAAACAACCGATTTTATTTAAAATTTACATCCTGTAGAAGATTTTGTTGTTTACGACGATGAATACTACATCCTATTTGATCTGCTGAAAATTTGCTGGATAGTTTAGACAGTCCGATCTATTATAAATGAGTCATTGTTTTGAGGCAGTAGAACATTTCAGAGGAAATCGGGGCTAATTTTGTATGCATCATTAAAAGCAAAATAAGCCTGCTGCTGGCTACAAAAGCCCATTGCTTGTCATTTTTCATTTAAACACACTGATTCAACACCTAAACAAGAGGCCCATGGGCCACATCGCTCACCTGAGGAACAATAGGATGATAAAATTAGCTTAATTGAGTCATAAACAAACTATCTGGACAGTGTAGTGTAATAAAGTAGATCCTTTATAAATAAAAATTCATTTTCCCCCCTGAATATTCTTATGTTTATTATCATTAGTCCCTTTTCTAAAAGGATGATTTTATAGTAATAACACATGTTGAGCATTGCAGTTCTCAAAACGATCCTAAACGATTGTTTATATATAGGATATAAACCTACATCAAACTCTGAACCCCTTGTGAGGCCCAAGAATTGTCCAGGGGCCTAAGTCTAAACAATTTTAAAGAATCACCTGGCTGATTAGCTTCTGAGAAGAAGATTTTTAAAGATTTACTCTATATATTTTTTATGTAAAAATTCGACCCCCCCATTGTGGCCCCACCCTACCCCCGGGTGTCATGACTTTCACAAGTTTAAATCTACAATACATGAAGATGCTGCCACACAAGTTTCAGGTTTCCTGGCTGAATAGTTTCTGAGAAGAAGATTTTCAAAGATTTACTCTATATATTCCTATGTAAAATTTTGACCCCACATTGTGTCCCTACCCTACCCCCGGGGTCATGATTTTCACAACTTTGAATTAACATTACCTGAGAATGCTTTCACACAAGTTTCAGCTTTCCTGGCTAAATAGTTTCTGAGATGACGATTTTTAAAGATTTACTCTATATATTCCTATGTAAAAATTTGACCCCCATTGTGGCCCCACCCTAAACCAAGGGATCATGATTTTCACAACTTTGAATCTACACCACCTGAGGATGCTTCCACACAAGTCTCAAATTTCTGGCTGATTAAATTCTGAGAAGCAGATTTTTAAAGATTTACTCTATAAATATATATATATTCCTATGTAAAATTTCGACCCCCCATTGTGGCCCCACCCTATCCCCTGGGATCATGATTTTCACAACTTTGAATCTACATTATCTGTGGATGCTTCCACACAAGTTTCAGCTTTTATGGCTGATCAATTTCAGAAAAGAAGATGTTTAAAGATTTTCTCTATATATTCCTATGTAAAAAATTTAACCCCCCATTGTGGCCCGAACCTACCCAAGGGGATCATGATTTAAACAAATTTGAATCAACACTACCTGAGGATGCTTCCACACAAGTTTCAGCTTTCCTGGCCAAATGGTTCTTGAGAAGAAGATTTTTGAAAATTTCTCATATTTTTTAAATAATTCCTAATTATCTCCCCTTTGAAAAGGGTGTGATCCTTAATTTTCACAACTTTGAATCCCCTTTGCCTAAGAATGCTTTGTGCCAAGTTAGGTTGAAATTGGCCCAGTAGTTTCTGAGAAGATGTTGAAAATGTGAAAAGTTTACAGACAAACGGACGACAGACAAAATGTGATCAGAAAAGCTCACTTGAGCTTTCTGCTCAGGTGAGTTAAAAACAAGTAAGACAACTTTTAACACAGCAAACCGGTTTTCCTGCAGGTGTCACTAGAGTATTAAATTTTTACTATATATTCTTACCAAAATTGCAAAACTTTAGATACAGATTAAAAATTCAAAACAAACTTCTGGAAAAAATCCTCTTGATATCTTTTTAAACAATGCTTCATTTACAATTTTCTAGCAAAATACACAAGTGCATCCAGCAAGGCGTGCGACTTTGTTTACGTCGAAGTAACACGTGTGCTTGAAAATCAAGCCCGGGCTTTTTCATCCCCCTCCAGAAACAACACGCATCAAAAATTCAAATGACCTCGCATTATTACAAAACTGGGATAGTTCGACATCTTACACATTGTTTTTCATCTCATAAAAAAATCAGCTCATTTCGCGTGCGCAAACGCCCCATATTCAAAGGAGAATTTGGGAATTATTTTGCCTCAACCATGCCCTTAATGTTAAATACATGGGAATCAGAAGTAAAATGCGAAACTTGCAGCTAAGACTGTTGTGTTAACTTTGCAATTGAAATTGCAAGTTACAGATGGGAGGTAAAATAACGCGAAAAGTAGGTGGATGGGTCACAGTATACAGAGAAATATTCTCCCCCATTTTATTTTCGCCCCTTTCACCCTCATTGTCAGCGGGCGAATTTAAGACTGGGCAAATTCTATGTCGCAAATATTATCTCTGTTAACACAACTACATCTGGGCAAATTCAAGACGGTGCGAAACCGTTTGCAAGTGAAGGGCGAAAATAACATGGGGCGAAAATAACCCTGTATACAGTAGTAAACTTTACACTGTTCAGTTTCTGACACGTGATGGTGCAACATGCACACTGTACGGAATGTCAACCCTCTGCAAGGAATAAGCTGGGGGAGGTCTAATAAGCTGAAAAATCATGAAAAATGGGCGAAATATGAAAGGGTCAATACATCAGGAAAACCAGCATGTAGAAAATTTTAGAGGTTCCGACTATACTCTGTCCAAAGATATCCTGGATTCACATTTTGTTTAATTACTCGATATTTATAAATACTTCAGGGTTCAAACGATGTTCATTCAAAAGTATGAAAAATTTCCAAGATTTCTCCGTTGAAACGCCCCCTCTAGCTGATCATGTTTCAATACATGAATAAAAAATGTTATGTCTATGGGGATTTTGTATTGAAGCAGACCCGGATGATAACGTTGAAAAATTGTGCGAGGTATTCCGAGTATTTCCGAATGGAGAAAAGATGTAAACATTCCCCATTATAAATCTCCGTAAGAAATCTGTTTTTGTTCCTGTGAACTTTTATGAGTAAAAAATGATAATGTGTTAATGAAGATATCTTGGAAATTTTCTCTTTCATCGATTTCAATTGCACTTTGTTCACAGGTATGTGTATTTTTATTCAAAATTGGCCAAATGTGCTGCATGAACATCTTGGTACAGACTATAGTAATTTTCCTCAGAAATTGGTGATTGGCCTTATAAGGAGTGAATTAAAGGTATTTGTTCTGAATGGAAACTGAGGAATTTCTAGTTACAGAGTTCCTAAGACACACATCCCCTGGCTACAATGAATTGAATAAAAAAAACTGACCCAGGCCATGCTACCTTAGGTTCACGACTCATGGAGGATAAATGAAATAAATGCATGGTTTGCGACCGTTCTCTCGACAATGAGGCATTCTTCATTGCAGGTACCTGTGTCCAGGTACCCCAGTGGAAAATGGTCACCCAGTCGTATTGCCAAATCATTATGGAAATATGTATACACATGAAAACCATTAAACTGCATGAAATAATAGTGCAGAAAATTGTACAGGCATTGTTGGCAGTGCTATTTGAACTCCCTGAAACTAGTTAAAACTCGTCCTTTCGACCTGATTCAGAAAATAAAATGCTATAATCATGATAATTGTGCAATTTAATTCTACAAAATGAAGACTTTTCACTGTAATTAACCCCAGTATTTAATCCTTTTTGTTTATACCATACTGTATCATTTACTTTAGGCATAGCTGGTAACAAACTTATATTCATAACAAGTGATAATCTGCTGCATATATTTCATTATTTGAAACTCAAACACAATTTTCGCCTTGAATTGCTGAACATCTTAGACTTAAAATGAGAAGCATAATTTTCTTTTAGTTTAACTTACTTCAAAGGTACAATGAATATGTCCACAAACAGATACACCACGAAATTCCAGGTAGCGCACTATACACAGCGTGTCGTGATTGCGGGATTTTAAGACCCGATGAATTTCTGACCCGATACATTTCGAACCAAGACTTTTCGACCTACAAGGGGAAGGGAGTAACTATAGAATTACCGAAAATCGGAAATGCCCGTGAATTACCGAAATGTCTGTTGAAAACACCGAAATACCCTCAAAAATACCGAAATATCCCTTTTTATCATAAATATTTAACATTTTGATGTGAAGTTGAATGTTAATGTTGATATATTCTTTAATATCAAATTAGGGCCCTTTCCGGTGTTGTATATAGCAGTTTTTCCACCATAGCAGCATTTCCCCCCGGAAAACCTGCTATACAGTAGCCCCCCCCCCCCCCACCCGCGGGGGGGGGGGGGGGAGCTATTATATAGTAGTTTTTCCCCATAGTTGGGTTTCTCCCTCACGTTTTTGGTTCAAATATTACAAAAAATATTTCTGGAAACCCAGTAAGGATTTAAAATCAATGTTTTTAACCCTCAGTTTGCATATACCTGCATTCATCTATACAAGTTAAGTTTCGTTTTGCCGATTTATTATTTTCATAGACAATGCTGAAAATTGAACATATGTATCATGGCAAAAATAGAACTTATTTGGGTAATTATCTGATAAATTACATGATTTGACAAGATATATACTTACATGCTTCCGGCTACCGACGGTCCCGATGACTTGATTAATTGTTTCTCATAAGGTGACCCGGGTTCAATCTTCGAAATAGCTAAAGTCTCTTTATCTTTACATTTATCTTAAAATTGACGAATTGCAATTTTTTACGTTTTAATTTTGTAAAAAGAAATAAGTAAACAAATATAATGCGTACGTTCAAATGTTTCTCGGAGATGGTTCAATAGAATTTAAAGAAACTTTATACTCTATTTAAAACATTATTTAAACTTTATCTCTAAAAGAAAGAATTCCAAGAAACTTAAATCTAAAAATTCCACATATAAAGGACCTTAACCCCTCTGCAAAATTTAGTCAAGATTTATCAGTTATTTTCTTTCAAAGGAGCTTATTACATAGAAAATAATACATGGCAAAATCTGTATCACACCCTATATCAACCCGAGACTTCAATATCAGCCGGAGGAACGAAGGCCATGGGGCTGATATTGGTTGAGAGTTGATTCGAGTGTGATCCAGATTTTGCCAAGTATTGTTGTTTTTATCATATTTTTGATAAACAACTCGTTTATATTTTCATATGAAAAACTTTATCAGCTTATTCCTAGTTCTCCAATCTCAAAACCGGCGCATTTTTGACGCCCAAACGCATTGTGACGTCCTCTAAAAATATATCCATGTTATAACGTCATAGTCCACACCGTAAATATGCATCGATTAAAACAAAAATATCCGTGGTATTTTGAAACTGAATAAAAAGAGCAAAAATGTTAAAATAAATCGTAACAAAGGGTGAAATAAAGGGTGATGATACAGGAATGTGATAAACGCATGCCTTCGTTCATATCAGGGATGGGAAAAAAACCTGTATTTTATACTATGTATTAATAAATGCATTTATTACCCTAAATTATGAGTAATCAATATCATCTCAGATATTGCAAACTATTGCCACGAATGATCCGCCTTAAACATGACCGGAATGTAAAATGGGCAAAATCTACTATATAGTAGGTTTTCCGTGGGGGTAATCTGGCTATAAAAAGGGGGGAAAACCACTATATAGCCGGCTTTCCGTGGGGAAGATCTACTATATAGTCATTTTTCCGGGGGGAAAATCTGCTATATAGCCATCTTTCCGGAGGGGGGGGGGGGGGGGGGGGGAGATGGCTAGGGGGAAAAGGCACTATATAACACCGGGCATCACAAATAACAAGCATAATTGATAAAAGCAGAGACATACAGTGTGATTTTGATTGTATTTAATAATCTGCAGTGTTCATGTTTTTGTTATATTAAAGTTTGATAGTAAAAACACTAATTATTGATTATGTAAGTAATATAATTGATAATTATGGTATCGCGTAGCCCCCTATCTCCGTCACTTTCGGGAAACTTCTCGCCGTTTGAAATCAAGTGCGATTATGACGTCTTTTTTTGCATGTCAAAAATCTTCAATCAAATGTCAACAATTTACAACGGTTGAATTCAAGAATGTGTTAAAACATAACAAAATTACACCTTGTTCATTTTATACCCATAACTGGCGTGAAATCAGCCAGCACTTTTTCACGGGTGCACTAAAACATCGATATCTCTGACATGCGGACCCTTCGATCATTAACGGTGGTCAATCATTTTTAGAGAGGTTAGAGAAACATTTAGCATGTGATGCATTTTTGATTAAGGTTATTAATACATTTTTTTCAGTCTGCATTTGCGTTTATGCACTACACTTGATGATAACGTCATACCGCTCATGCCGTAATTTTTGCGGCCTTGTACAGGGTCTAGGCATACGATATAGGCCTATCGCTATTTAGAATATGCTACATTTATAAAAAAAAAAATGTAGGAAATAAATAACATATTCATCAATATAATCATAAATTATATAAAATATTTTAAATATGTAAGGACAGAAATCAAACAGCATCCAAACATTCTGAAAGGTCATTGTGATTGTTGTTACAAGGACCCATTTTTTATGCTGGCGATCATTTCATGCATGATATCACAATTTGTTTTGCCTCGGACTAGAATGTCTTTATGTCATTGGATGAAACGCGTCACGTGATTGCCTTAAAATTTCTTTAAACGGCGAGCGTCAAAATTTATACGGCAACATGGCGGACGTAACGTTACTTAAGCTGATTTTTTACACAAACGTTCGACCATATCTCTAATTTTTAAGCCCCCAAATATTTAGAGTGATCCCCCTTTGCCCGTGACGTAATATTTCGATCCTACAGTTTTCGCAGATGACTGGCGAGGAACGAAAAAAAACAAGAGAATTAAGCTATGTATTTAATTGTTATATTATCTTTTGTTTGTTTACATAACAAACTTTAGGTCCTCGGCAAAACAAAACACTTATTAGGCATGCTATTGACTGTTTACAGCTTCGCCCCGCCTTCTATGGACTTTACCAACCCCACAAATTTCTGTAAACAGTCAATAACAAACCTAATAAGTAATAGTCTATCAGTTTTACTAAAATTTACTAATACTAAAATGAAATAAATATTTAACCTAAAATTGACATTGCTTAGCCCGCATTTCCTCTAATTTTCTCTAAATTTTAAACATAACTTGATTATTTTTCTATGCGTCAAATATTGAAATATTTCTGATTTTTAGACAATTTTGAAGACTTCATGTAAAGATGTAAATTGACTAAAAAGCTAATATAATGACCATTTAGTAAGAGAGAAAATCCGCTTTTAGTGGGTTGGATTTTTTACACAAATCTATTTCCAAAATGAGCGATTAAAAAAGCTAAAAATAAAATGTAATTTGATTGGAAAATAATATTCTAAAAACACATTTTGAAACCCAAGTAATTTATTATTAGTTCATATTAGTTGATATATCCAGCATTAATGTTATTGTTTTAAAAATGTTAAATAAGCTCATAAATCTACAGTAATTCTACAAAAACATGTTATATTTTCCTACGCCAGTGTTCAGCCAAAAATATGGCCTTTTTAAATTCAAAACTTTGATTGCAATAGCTATGCCAAGTTGTATCATAGTAAGAAAGAAAGAAAAAATATGATATTTAAATTTCCTTTCATCTTGATTTTATGACCATTTACATATGTAATCAAATAAACTTTTGCTATTTTGACAAGTCGAAAACCAGACAAGACTCCTTACTTAAACGTGCAAATATTCATCATATTCTCTCATTCTGTAACATAATTTTAACATTCAAAAAGTGTGTGTTTTTCATCTTCAAAAACAATCAACGAGCATTTAATACAAAGTATTTGATCTCTAGGAATGTTTAAAACGTAAATTAAATATCTATATAGATTATATCCATTAACAAGACCTTGGACTTTCGGTAGGTTTCTTGCATCAAGACAAGTTTAAAATAACGCTGGTTTCGAGTGAAATATACATTAATTGCGTCATCTTGGCTCAAAAGCCATACAAATCTATACTTATAAATTAAAGCTATACACGCTATAACTTGCGTTAATTTTGAATGACAGTGAAAACGCATATGTTTGTTTACTTATAAAAGTTACCTTTTTTCTGTAAATTAAAATGCTGAATTCCATCTCGTTACAAAGATACATGTATTGAATTTTGATAATTTATTTTCCTGCCAGAAAAGGGTGTCTTCCCACTTAGCTAAAATTCTGAATGTTCTATGGGTGACTGATTTTAGCTAAGTGGGAATGGTACACAGGGAAGGGTGTCAAAGAACAAAGGAAAATAATTACAGGTGAATTATAGTCTGTTTAATTATCTACTTTAGGTAAATTTTTAATTAAATAAAAAAGGAAAATTTTTAAAATTATGTTTAAAATAAAAAAAAAATAATTAATTAAATACATGTAATATAAGTAAATTATAATAATGAAAAAGGTCTGTTTTATACGGAAGCCCATTTAGGACCTATCAAAAAATATTTTTGAATTTGATATAACGAATTCTTGAATTTGTTAAAACGAATTTAAATCGTTTTAACGAATTGTTGAATCCGTAATAACGAATTAAATTTGTTATAACAAATTTTAGGAATTCGTTATAACGAATTTAATCTGTTATAACAAATTTTATGAATTCGTTTTTACAAATTTTGAAATCTGTTTTAACAAATTAAATTTGAAATAACGAATTCTTGAATTTGTTATTTCAAAGTTATAATTCGTATTTTCGGTTTTTAAAATCTGTTAAAACGTATTTTCATCCAATTTGTGATAACAATTTTCATATATTGCGGGAACAAAATAAACGGGGCGGACTTCATTTGTCCCATTTAGGCGTACGCCGAAATGCGCTGATCAATTGACCGACGTGAAAGGGCAAAATGGCAAATGAATTAAACTTGTGTAAAAACAAAAATGGAGGAACATATTGTCACAGCTGTTGGTGTAACCAATGTAACAGATGTAACAATTCTAAAAGACACCTTTCTTTAACGGCTTTGCTAGAATTCCTACATAGATAGGAACTGTTAAATTTGCAACAACGCAATTTCACCAAAAGTACCAGGAAATACAGATTTTTTTAGGGGTTTCTGCGCAAAATTTGTTTAATCAATGTTACAAATCAATGAGCATGCTGATTTATTAACAAATATCTGCATTTTTCATCTCATTGCATCACCAAATTAAACTTTGAGATTACGTCATACTTAAAAAATGCGATGAATTCCACGCCGGTCTGGTATAGAATTGATATTTTATATAACGTGACCAGGCATTATAACTAGGATGTGCGCTTGCGTGAACCAACTTCTAATCGGGATCGGTAAACGTTTGGGATGAAATTCGAAAGCTTTTTGGAGGAAATTTGAACTGATATGTATTCAATAAAACAAAGGAAAACGCGAGTTTTATATCATATTGTCATTAAAAGTGATAAGAATGTTATGTACATTTGGTTTATACTAAAAAAGAAATCTCATCTCATTGCATAGCCAAACTTTGAGATTACGTCATACTTAAAAAGCGGTGAATTCCACGCTGGTCTGGTATAGAATTGATAATATTTTATATAATTTGATCAAGCGTTATAACTAGGATTTGTGCATGCGTGAACGAACTTTCCATCACGATCGGTAAACGTTCAAAAGCTTTTTGGAGGAACTTCGAACTTATATATGTGCAATAGAAAAAGAAAATGCAATTTTCATTTCATATAGTCATTAAAAAGGGATAAAAATGTTATATATATTTAGTTTTACACCTAAATATTTGAGCAGACAATAAAAGTAATGCTACAGGAAAACAACAGGCACATAGCATCAGCCCCCCCCCCCCCTCCCCCACACACACTTGTTCTTGCAGTAAACATTTTTCTTAAATTTACATATAAAAAAGTGAATTTACATGGCCTAAGTTTGTTGGGAGCATATCCATAATTGAAGTGGAAGGGTGGAAATAAACAGTGAAATTGAAGATAAGGGTACACTTAATCCCCCTATACCCACTGATTAGGATTTTCAAATGTCTGAGAAGTATTTTTTTTTGCATGTCAATATTTTTTGGATGGGTCTGGCCCCAACCCCCACTTTGCTAAAATGATACTTATCTGAACAAAATGTCATGGTTTCATTACAAACCGTATACCAGTAATAAAGACTTGGGTTTATATATTATCTCTTGCATTTTGTGCCGTTCACCAGGTTCTATAAACATCTAAGCTCGGATTCAATTACAAATTCATGGTTAGGAGGGTGAGTTGGATAATTTATTTTTTCTTTTTCTCAGGGGTAATTAGTGGGGATGGGTGGGATGGTCATGACTCCGACCCCATGACCCATCACCAGGGTCTGTAGGCCCACAGGTCTTTATACACATAATAAGGCTCATTATACGTATCACCTTGGTTTTTAAATATATCACCAGGGTCAGTATACCTATCACCACAGTCAGAATACGTATTACCAGGGTCTGTGCCCATCACCAGGGTCAGTATGCCCATCAACCGGGTCTCACTACCCATCACCAGGGTCAGTGTACGTATTACCAAGGTCTGTGTGTGCCCATTACCAGAGTCAGTTTACCTATCACTAAGGTCTCAATACCTATCACCAGTGTGTAGTGTACGTATCACAAGGGTCAGTGTGTCATTAACCAGGGTCAGTGTACCCATCACCATGTTCTGTGTACCCATATCCAAGGTCTCAATACCTATCGCCAGGGTCAGTGTGCCCAACACCAGGGTCTGTATAACCACAACCACAGTCAGTATACTTATCACCAGGGCCTCAATATCTATCAACAGGGTCAGTGTACGTATCACGTTGGTTTGGTTGTCCATTACCAGGGTCTCAATACCTATCACTAGGGTCAGAGTACGTATCACAGGGGTTTGTCTATCCACCACCAGGGTCTGTATAGCTATAACCAGGATCAGTACATCCATCACCAGTGCCTCAATACGTTTGACCAGGGTCAGTATGCGTATCACGAGGGTCTTTGTGCATATCACTAGGGTCTCAATGCATATTACCAAGGTCAGTATACATATCACTAGGATCTGGGTGCCCACCACCAGGGTCTCAATACCTATCTTGTGATATATATTGAGACCCTGGTGAAGGGTATACTGACTTATGTGTTTAGAGACCCTGGTGATGCGTACACTGACCTTGGTTATAGGTAAACTGATAATGGTGATGGGTATACTGATTCTGGTTATGGGTATACAGACTTGGTGATGTGCACTCTGACCCTGCTGATAGGTACTAGTATACAGACCCTGGTAATAGGCATTTAGACCCTGATGATACGTACACTGACCCTGGTGATAGGTATTGAGACCCTAATAATTGTTTGGTGTATTTCTGGTTATGGGTATACAGACTCTAGTGATGGGCACACAGACCCCAATGATATATACATGTACTCTGACCCTGGTGATGGGTATATTTACCCTGGTGATGTGTACACAGACCATGGTAATATGTACACTTATCCCGGTGATAGGTATTGAGACCCTGGTGATGGGTATACTGACTCTAGTTATGTGTATACAGACCCAGGTGATGGGCACATAGACCTTGGTGAGAGGTCATGGATAGACCTACAAGTAGTCGGTGTCCTGACCACCCCTACCCCCATAACCCCTGATAAGAAAAGAAAAACAAAATAAATTATCCCTCTCTCCACCTCCTAACCTTGGATTTTTTAATTGAAACTAAGCTTAGATGTTTATAGAACCTGGTGAATGTCACAATGCATGAGATAATATTAGTTTATATATAAACACAATTCTTTCTTACTAGTATATGTAATGAAACCATGATATGTTGTCCAAACAGGTAGCATAGTAGAAAAGTGGAAAGGGTGAATACTCACCCAAAATTTCTTTACATACCAAAAAAAAAAATACTTCTGAAAAATTGAAAATCGTAAACTGGGAGGTAGCTATAGAAAGGCTAAGTGTACCTTAAATTCTTCAAATTTCAAACTTCAATTTCACTGTTTATTTCCTCACTTTCACTTCTTCACTTCAATTTTATACATGCTTTAAAAATGTTGGGGGCAATACCATGTAAATTCACTTCTTTATATGTAAATTTAAGAAAACCATGTCAATTCACTTCTTTATATGTAAATTTAAGAAAATGTTTGCTGCGAGCAAAAGTGGAGAGGGGGGGGGGGGAGAGAGAGACAGGCCAGGCCTCCCCTGTCTCCCTGCAACCCCTCCCCCCTTTGTTTTAAGCTACGTGCCTGTTGTTTTTCTGTAACAATGATTTTATTGTCCTCTCAAATATTTATTTAGTTTCTTTTTAGTGTAAACCAAATGTACATAACATTCTTATCACTTTTAATGACAATATGATATAAAACTCGCGTTTTCCTTTTTTTTATTGAATACATATCAATTCAAATTTCCTCCAAAAAGCTTTCGAATTTCATCCCAAACGTTTACCGATCCCGATTAGAAGTTGGTTCACGCAAGCGCACATCCTAGTTATAATGCCTGTTCACGTTATATAAAATATCAATTCTATACCAGACCGGCGTGGAATTCATCGCATTTTTTAAGTATGACGTAATCTCAAAGTTTAATTTGGTGATGCAATGAGATGAAAAATGCAGATATTTGTTAATAAATCAGCATGCTCATTGATTTGTAACATTGATTTAACAAATGTTGCGCAGAAACCCCTAAAAAAATCTGTATTTCCTGGTACTTTTGGTGAAATTGCGTTGTTGCAAATTTAACAGTTCCTATCTATGTAGGAATTCTAGCAAAGCCGTTAAAGAAAGGTGTCTTTTAGAATTGTTACATCTGTTACATTGGTTACACCAACAGCTGTGACAATATGTTCCTCCATTTTTGTTTTTACACAAGTTTAATTCATTTGCCATTTTGCCCTTTCACGTCGGTCAATTGATCAGCGCATTTCGGCGTACGCCTATATGGGACAAATGAAGTCCGCCCCGTTTATTTTGTTCCCGCAATATATGAAAATTGTTATCACAAATTGGATGAAAATACGTTTTAACAGATTTTAAAAACCGAAAATACGAATTATAACTTTGAAATAACAAATTCAAGAATTCGTTATTTCAAATTTAATTTGTTAAAACAGATTTCAAAATTTGTAAAAACGAATTCATAAAATTTGTTATAACAGATTAAATTCGTTATAACGAATTCCTAAAATTTGTTATAACAAATTTAATTCGTTATTACGGATTCAACAATTCGTTAAAACGATTTAAATTCGTTTTAACAAATTCAAGAATTCGTTATATCAAATTCAAAAATATTTTTGATAGGTCCTAAATGGGCTTCCGTATATGATTGATCTTAGGTAAATTTTATTTGATTTAAAATTACTCAATAGTCATTCTGCTGAGTGAGTGATAAGAAGGAAAACAGATATAGTTGCATTAAAGTTTATTCTAAATACAGCCATAGTCAACAACAAACTTATTTTGAATATCATACATGTTCATAAATATTTTAGCATGTAAGTTTGATACAGTAATACTAACCGGTACATTTATATCTATTAGTATTTACTGAAAATGGGGATTTAATTACTATTACATGTAATTGATTTATATAAACCATCAAAGGAATTTTTATATTTTTATTTCATTACGTTTTGAAGGTACAAACATTAGGTCAATTATCTTTTAAACATCTTTTAAACATCGATCAGAATACCTTGAACTAAGGTAAAATTCACAAAAAATGTTTGAAATACAGAATTTTCAAGAAAAGCTTTGGACAGGAAATTTATTTTAAGAGACCTCCAAACGATTTATGAGTCATATTTACAAAATTTTAAAATTACAATTGAAACTGGAAGATGGAGTAACATTGAAAGATGTCATAGAATCTGTTCATTATGTAATAAAAACACTTTGGGTGACGAATACCACTATGTTATGGAATGTCAGGAATTTTTTTTTTCCGCAACAAATATATTGAGGAAAAATACTCATCAAATGTTAACACTTATAAATTTGGGAATCTTATGAATACCACTGATATTGATTCATTAAAAAAATTGTCCATATTTATTAAAAAAAAATATAAGCTCGATGTATTTAATTTCTGTACTTTTCCTAACTTGACCCTGCATTTGTACATCTGTAAATATTTTTGTTTTTTGCACCTCATGTACCATTGATATGGTTTGAGAGAAATAAACATTCAAGGAATGAGCATTAAATGAAATTTGATTGTAATTACATCAAGTATCAGTTTGATTGACGTTTCATATTTATATCTGTTAATGGATAAAATTATCTCAACTATAAGTGAAACAAAATAATTATGATCTAAATAAACCATCAACATCTCCGGTGTTTTGTTTATTGCTTGCCAGGTTTATTAAATTTAATTTGTTTTTAATTCTTCTAAAATTTTATTCTATTTTCTGAATTTATAAATATTAAACCTTTCAATAATTGACTGTACTTAAATTTAAATTTTTATAACACTAAATCCATATGTATTCAAGAATATGTAACTATATATCACATGTGATTTTTATACAGGTAGTTCACACCTAAAACAGACTATACTCAGTGCTCACTCATGTGTGAAAATCACAGTTTTAGCTAGGTGGGAATAAGAATTTCAGAATTTTAGCTACGTGGGAATAAACCCAGAAAAGTAATGCCTTTTCATGAATATAGACGAAGGAAATCAGGTGGCCGTTTTTGTTTGCCTAATTACATATCCGTCTCGATTTTGTATATGGGTAACAGTTGTTAATTTGAAATATATACATATATTATGAGTGTAATACATTTGTCATTCATGATATGATCCCCTTACTTTTGCATGTTTAAATAGGATAACACTCACACGAACTAAAAATAGGCCTTAGGGGGAAAACACATAGGCATAGTCATAGTCAAGGTGTAGATGCTCATACGCTTCTGTTTTTTGTTTTCTTTATGAAATTGATATCATATTGAAGAATAAACATAAATTTTTTGTATAAGCTATACTTGGGCTCGGTTAAAAGTTAACAAACTTTGAGATGACCCCTAAACAAACGATGTGGTAAATGTCTGATTTTTTATCTTAAGATAATAATTATGTAAGTAGAAATTTATGTAAAAAATTTCATCAAAAAATCTAGGGCAGAACAAATTAGACCCGGCCTCGTTAAGTTTTGCTGGAATGAACTTTCCAGAACGGGGTGCCCATGAACACGGGTTGACCAATTAAGATCATGGCGAAAAGTGTAGGGCGATTGAGTTAATCATCGGGCAGATACTTTGAATCTGACAATTTTAGTTTAAAATATGCAAATAAATATGCATACACTTGCGTATTTAATTTCATACATTTTTTTACCACAGTAGATTGATAGTAAACATTAGACATCCATTTGTAAACAATGGACAGATTGTGTTCTACGTCTACTAGATGATAACCCGTGCAAACGCGGGAATTAACACTTTACACATCAATGGTACAATGCTAAACTGTTTAGCCATATTTTTTCTTTTCATTTTCGTATTCAGTGTGTCCGATTGTTCTCTTAAAGGTATATGTGGCGTATTTTTAGTGAATAACAATTATAAGATCTGATTATTTGCTTCATTCATTAGTTAAAGATAGGACTTTCACAAAAATTACGCTGTCTAAGTCAATCGCATAACAACGATTCGAGAAAAAAAAAACCCATATTTTATTTTTTTACGTGCCGTTAAAAAATACAAAAGATTTCAATAACCCCGCCTTAAATGGCTCACGTGACATCCATCTCGGTCTATCACCAACAATGGCGACGACTAGAAAGAGGGGTAGACCGTTAAGTTTGACAGAGTTGGCAAGGAAATGAAAAAAGAGATAGACTAACAAGGATAGGCACAAAGGGAGTATCGTCATTGGAGACTATGTAGATTGATGGAATAAGAATTAAAGCCGAATTGAACTAGTTTCCATCATGAAGTTGTAGGTTTATGCTAGTCAGGTTCGTGCTCCATGTGTTCTGTGTCTTTACTTTCTAAGTTGTAAACCACAGGTGGATTTTCGTTTAGAGGAATTTTTTAATAAAGAATAAATAAACATTCTCAGTACATGCATCCCTCAGGGAGAGGGGTATTTACTCCGTTTACCATGTCGATGACGCGAAAATCGTGTTTCACCTTTATTACACATAATTAACAATTTATATCGTTCTTCCTTAATGAATATCGGAATAATAATGCTTCGAGTATCATCTGATATAAGAATTGTCTAATTTAAGACATAAAAAACGTGGTTCTAAGTTGTAAACAAACTGTTCTTCCATCCTGTTTTCAATGCTGGGTTTTCCCGCACTCATGCACAGTGGCGTTATAAATGGCGGATCACGTTAATATTCATCAGACATGTAGCAAAGTTTAGAGACAAATAACTGAAGACAGAACATGTTTAATGGGCCTAGAGTTGGTGAAACGTCTGATTATAAGAAGCATGATGTATATTTTAACTCAATCTCATGTCAAAAATTTTACTCCAAATACGCCACATATACCTTTAACCTATTCTTTAAAATTGATATAAAAAGCCAATTGCATGGCTGGATATTTAGATGACAGATGAAAAATCTAAACTGAATTGGATGATATACATGCACCTGGCCTTAATTCATTTTGTTGCAGCTGGTGGTAAATGATAACAATGAATTTTTTTTAAACCACTGAGTGGGTATTTAGGACGTGTCTAAATCTAGTTTTTTTAGATCAAATTTCACCATAATTTTTATTACAACTGACCCAAATGAGAATTTCAGATAAAAT
The DNA here is from genome assembly GCA_033439105.1 of Magallana nippona. Lineage (NCBI taxonomy): Eukaryota > Metazoa > Mollusca > Bivalvia > Ostreida > Ostreidae > Magallana > Magallana nippona. The sequence goes on along the minus strand of CM065918.1, from coordinate 31,514,674 downwards.
CAATTTGGGGAAGGTACATGTAGTGACCCTCCCTCCCCCAATTTAATTTCCCCGTTTCATGCATACATCATTTATTCATATAGACATGCTTATTTATTTGCATAAATATTTATTTTATTTATACCCCCCGCAAACGAAGTTTTGGGGGTATATAGTGGAAGCTATTACTTTACATAAAGATTGCTTATGACCTAAGGGTGTGTCATGACCTTGACTCAAGGTTATTCGGGCAAGGTCAAGGTCACTGGCAGGAAAAGTTCAAAATTCGTGTCCGGACCATATCTTTCTTATGAAGAAACATTGGAAGTTCTTACTTCACACAAAGAATTGCTTATCACCTAAGAATGTGTGTCATGACCTTGACCCAAGGTCATTCGGGCAAGGTCAAGGTCACTGGAAAAAGTGCAAAATTTGTGTCCGGTCCATATCTTTCTTATGGAGAAACATTGGAAGTTCTTATTTTACACAAAGATTGCTTATAACCTAAGGATGTATCATGACCTTGACCAAAGGTATTTTGGGCAAGTTCAAGGTCATTGTTATGCTTAATGCTTAATTCCTGTCTGTGTCTTGTATTAATGGATATGATTAGAAGCTAAAACATGACACAAAGCTTGCTTGTGTCAGGCCACATAAAATTAATTTTTAGATTCTCATCCCTTGCCGCCTCTCTGAAAATGGCCTGCCCCGATGTATTTTTTTTTTAAAAATGTGAAGAAATTTTTTCGCCAAAAAAAAATCGGCTCGATATAACAAAAATTCAAAATGTTTAATGGCTGCTTGACATGTGAATTATCGTTTGATTCCAGTCATGTTTGTTAACATAAGGATGCAAATGTCTTCATGCATTTACAGTTAAGATGAAATAATTGGAATTCAAAGAATAGAAATTGGTTTGTTTACTCATATTAGCATTTATTAACAGTTTTAAAAAATAGAGCAGTTGTTATTTATAGAACATGGACGGTGAAATAGATAGCATCCATTATTTTCTATAATAGAAAAATACTTGAGTTGTGATTTTTTTCTTAGCGGGGGTATCAAATGTGAGCTTGCTCAGAGTACCTCTAGTTTGAACTAAAGTTGTCAGATCCAAAGTATCAGCCCGATGGTTAACCTTTCTACTCTGTCCGCCATGATGTAAATAAGTCAAACCGCGTTCAGGACTGAGCACCCCGTTCTGGAAAAAAATCTTTCCATTAAAACTAAAATCGCATCAAATTGTTCCATTTTATTTATTAACTTTTTATATTAACCAAAGAGTCACATCCAAGGTATGACTATCTGACCGTGATGCATGAAGAACCCGTCCTACCCTTTTCCCCATGACGTTAAATTAGTCAAACCGCGTTCTTGGTTACCTCCTTCTGGAGAGTTCTATTCCATTCTCTCGCGAGAGGTCTCGCTTCGCTAACTTTTATCTATCATAACTAAAATCGCGCATTCAAGAAACGCATTGCCTTATTTCATTTCTTCATGACCAACATTTGTCAAATCTTAACTTCTATGTATTATTCAAGTAGGTTCCTTATAACTTTATTTATTGTTTACGTAATCATTCAATATTATTTCATTGCAATTTTATATTTTGATGCTAACTCCCACTGACTTGGATCCGCCAAATCTTGTCCACCACCTTACTCTCATTTTTGCTATTTCGAGCTTGTTAATCGAAAATAAAAGTAGGATTTTAATTCATTGTACAATAATTACTTATTAGGTAAAAAATTCAACTATATCTTACGGACTTCATATAACACTTGTTGAAATACCAAATGTGTAAGCAGTTACTCTTTTGCAGGCATTTTTTAGTTTATTGGCAAAAAGTCTTAATTTATAAGTATAGATATGTGAATAACTGATGTATGCATAAAACGGGGAAGTTGAATGGGGGGAGGAGGGCCCCCCTCCCCAATTTTTTTTTGCAAAACATTCTTTTATCTGAAATTCTTATTTAGGAGAGTGAGTTCACGCCTGAAGCGCATCAACACACCGAGGAGGCTGTTGAGCAAATCCAGACCAGTGAGTAAGACATCATTTAGAGATATGCCACAGTGTTTAGCCGATGAGTCAAATACTCCTCTTATATGGTTCGGTTTCTTGGGGTGGTATACCCCAAATATTGAAAGGTATCACCGTTCTTTACCTCCGTGAATGGGGGGGGGGGGTCTGAGTGTTCATTTTCTAGAATACCTTGCATGAAGGTGAACATGTGTTCCTTCTTTAAATGATCCTTCTGCATGCTGATATGCAAGCTTTTGGCCATCTTCAAAGCCTGTACTTTGTTGTCTGGGAGTTTTAGTCTGTCAGAACGGAAGGGTAAGGGTGCTGTCCAATACCCCTCACAATCCTTTGTGAACTCCCTATCCATCAATCTTAGAAATTCCCTGTCTTCAGACAGTCCTGGTTTTTCGTCATCTGGAGATCTTTGGAATACAGTGCATCCTAGATTGTCAAAGTCTTGGGAGGTGATAAAATGTTCATACTTCTCTTTCACTTCAAAATCGCTATCACAATGTTGCTCGGCCATTTCCTAGAATCGAAGTCTTGTATGTATGAACGTCAGGTTTGTGGAATTTACCAATACATGTTTCACCTATGAGAGTCCAGCCTAGTGCGAGCTTTTGTGCGAAGGGAGTTCCTTTTTTTCCTGTGATCTGGGTTTGCACGTGATATGCTTCAGGTAAGTCTCTTCTTTTTTATCAGTAAGGACACTTGGGCTCTATCATCGATTGGAGGGAAATGATGAGCAATATCGGTCAGATGTGGGTAGTGATATGCAATATCGGATGTTGGTATCTCATCTTTAGAATTGGGTACTTGGTCACAATCAATGTGGGAAGGTCCATGGGTAACTTCCATCGAATGACTCTATAACAAAACCGGTTGCTCTCCTGCCATAAGTGTCTATACGACCCATGCAAGAAGATAGAGTGTGGGCAGTGTACCCATCAACATCATAAAAGTGCTGGAAGAATGCTGGGCTAACTAACGATTTGTTGCTTTGATCGTCAATGATGACATATAATGTCAGTCGGTCCACTGGGTTTCCCTTCCTATATACATGAGCTAATAGTGTCTTTGAGCATGATTTTCAATTAAAAGTCCCTTTGTGGATCTGAGTACACAGTGTCCTTGCAGCTAGTTTAGGGTATTCTGCTGTTAGACTTTCCTCTCCACCATGCGAAGACGACAGTGTCATAGGTCGAGAGTTCTTTACCAAGGGATCTCTCAAGGGTATCAAATGAAATAAACAAAATAAGTAACTGAATTAACAGTTACATGTACATAGCTGAATGGTAAACATTAGTGACAGTAACAGGTTTCCACAGAATAAATTTTGGCTCTTTAGAACTCAGATATACATTAAAGTTGTTTAAAATTAACTCGGGTAGAGATATATCAACGATAGTGTAGACTTTACAAATAATCATGACTAAAACTCTGACACGATGATTTATCATTTAGACAATAAACAGCTATCATGATATAGATGAGATGCTTCTGATACACAAAACCACAAACGATTACAAACTTTAAACTTACACTGTGGTCAGCAGCAGGTATTTAACAATAATAAAACATAGGTAATCACAGATTACAAAGCTCACCGAGACGAGGCGTCACCTTTATGAAGCACACCTTTATGAGACCACCTTTATCATATTATATGAAAATCATAGTTAATGATCTTGGATATAAATGGATACTGTTTTGACACAATATCGTATTACTATATCATATGTAAAAAAAAATTGTAAGATAATCATATGTTCATTTTATACGGTATATAGGGTACAATGTTTATCAAAACAATAACATAAAATCCGATATTGCATCCTATGATACAATATATATCATATAATACAATAAAATACTGTAATAAATAATGATGCAATATGATATTGTAACATATGATATGACATTGTATCGTGTTATAATACGTTATTGCATTTAATCACATAATACAATATCATAATATATAATATATGATACAATATAGTATTATATGATACAATATCATATCACTTAATACATCACAATATTGTAACATATGATATTATATTGTATAATATAGTATGATATTGTATTGTATGATATTATATCATATGATACAATATAATTTGATACAACATTGTATCATATCATAGGATACAATATCATGTGATATAGTAATATATTATATAATACAATATCATATTATACAATATCGTATCAAATGATACAATATTATATATAACAATATGATATAATACAATTTCATGTGACATAATAATATCATGTTACAATATCATATCATAATGTACAAAAAATTGATACAATATCAAATCATATAACTTTCTACAATATAATATATGATATAATATTGTTTCATATAAAACAATAGAGTTTCATATCATACAATACTGTATCATAGGAATCATGTTATATCATTTAACAACAAACACATCTATCAAGCAGGTTTGAGTGAGGTAGGAGATTTTTTTAGCATCCTTGATAATGAAGATCAGACTCTGCATCTGAAGCTACCTCTGCAATTCATTTATATTATAGTTAAATCAACTATGCAAGCTGTTATCTATAAAACATGTCACCTGTTCCAAAAAACTTAACCTCATCCAGCATCCGAAACCTATGGCTCAGATTCAGCATTCAAGCCTGTCAGGTGCATCAGTATCATAAGACACATCAGCCATGCAAGTTTGGTGAAGTAAGGACCAGTAATAACTAAGATATAATCATCAGAGAGCACCTGCTCCAAAAACTTTAACCAGTTCTTAAAACCTTAACCTTTTCCAGCATCCGAAACCTATGGCTCAGATTCAGCATTCATGCCTGTCAGGTGCATCAGTATCATAAGACGCATCATCCATGCAAGTTTTGTGAAGTTAGGACCAGTAATAACTAAGAGATATTTTTTAGCATCCTTGATAATCGAGATCAGGCTCTGCATCTGAAGCTACCTCTGCAATTCATTTATATTATAGTTAAATCAACTATGCAAGTTTGAAATAGTACTAATTTATATTAAACAAGTGACCTGTTCCAAAATCCTCAATCTCATCCAGCATCCGAAACCTATGGCTCAGATTCAGCATTCAAGCATGTCAGGTGTATCAGTATCATAAGACGCATCATCCATGCAAGTTTGGTGAAGTTAGGACCAGTAATAACTAAGAGATATTTTTTAGCATCCTTGATAATCGAGATCAGGCTCTGCATCTGAAGCTACCTCTGCAATTCATTTATATTATAGTTAAATCAACTATGCAAGTTTGAAATAGTACTAATTTATATTAAACAAGTGACCTGTTCCAAAATCCTCAATCTCATCCAGCATCCGAAACCTATGGCTCAGATTCAGCATTCAAGCATGTCAGGCGTATCAGTATCATAAGACGCATCAACCATGCAAGTTTTATGAAGTTAGGACCAGTAATAACTAAGAAATAATCATCAGAGGGCACCTGCTCCAAAAACTTGAACCAGCTTTAAAAACCTTAACCTCCTCCAGCAGCCAAAACCTATGGAGTATCATAAGTATGCCACGCTTTATAAGAAACAAATTCTGTAGTAGATTTCTAGGAAGTATAAAACATGAAATAAATTTTATACAAAAAATCTTTTTATAACAAGGTTATTTCCTGTAATATAATTATAATACAGGCAATAATATTATTATCAAAAGATATATTTTTAACGTCAGACGCGTGTGGATTTTCTTTCTCCCGATAATTGTAAACACATTTACTGTACATAAAAATAGGCGTATTGATAGAAAAGAAGTAACTCCATTATATATGTCTATGCTCAAAAGCGCTAAAAATCCCGCCAATGTAAATGCGCGAAAATACTGCGTGACGTTATTTCTCCGCAATGCCTCCTGCGCATGAGCATTGTCGGTAACCAAGGACTTGACACACTTTCGGTTGTAATAGACGTACGACAACGTCATTATCTTACGACAGCTTTTGTGAATAGCCCCCTAAACGTAAACGAACGTTTGTCGTAAGTTGAAGGTGTAATCGTAGACGTACGATTTTTTGTGAATATATCCCCTGATTCCCACGTATTCATCATATAATTTAGAATGACGCGTCCACATTTAATGATTTATATAGTTATGTTCTGTCCCAAGTTATTTTTGCCGCATATTTTCTTAGCCTAAATTATTCTACATTTATAAATACATCTGGGTTCAGACGATGTTCATTTAATAATATGAAAAAATCCCAAAATTTCCCATTTGAAACGCCCCCTCTAGCTTGTGGTTTCAATACACGGCTAAAAATAAAAGTCTACGGGGATATTGGTTATTCCCATCACTAGTATTTCCCGGCCACCCTGGTTTAACCCTAACAAAACTGTTCACTAATTTTGAATAAAATATTTTTTTAAGGTAGTACAAAACAGATAAACTAAAATTTTCCTATAGTTCTTTTTTTTCTGAAATTTTGATATTTTGATATTTGGAATGAAATATATAAATATGATAAATTTAAATTAAAAATCCGACCTCACAATTTTTGCCCATCAAACCGACCATTTTAATCTCCTTTCAGTGGGGTGTAAAATGAAATAGTCATTGTTAGAATTTGCTATGCGACTAAGTTTACTTTACTTTAAAAATTATGATATCACAAATGTTTGTACAGCTATTTATACGTGGGAATTTTTATTTGATGGGCATAAATAAGTCCGAAAACTGGTGATGGTGAGATCAAAAGAGCGCCCGACAATTAGAATACCGACAATCGGTGTACACAGCGAATCCACTCGAACATGTATTCGGAGCGAAACCTCTCAGCGCGAACAAGGGGTCGGAGCGAAACCACCCGGATTCGAAAAATGAGTCTTGGTAAAATGGGTAGGCAAACCCAGGCCGGGACAAAATAAAACCCGGGGCAGATCGATATTTTTCAATTTTCTTTGTTAATAATCAGCCAATCTAATTGAAATTTTTAGGATATATTACGGACCGGTATATTTGTATTTGCTGTAAATATTGCTGCACAACAATGCGTATTTTGGAATTTATTGACGATTGTTGATTTCCAAATAAATAGGCAAACCAGGTCGACATTTTACGGGTAACATATTCTGAAAATTTCAATTAGATTGGCTGAGTATTCACAAAGAAAATTGAAAAAATATCGATCTGCCCCGGCTTTTATTTTGCCCCGGCCCGGGTTTGCCTACCCATTTTACCAAGACTCTTGAAAAATTGTCAACATTCCCTATTATAAATCTTCGTAAGAAATTTGTTTTCGTTCCTGTGAATTTTTACAAGGGAAAAATGATAATGTGTGAATGAAGTTATCTTGGAAATTTTCCCTTTCATCGATTTCAATGGCACTTCTTTCACAGGTATGTGTATTTTTATTAAAAATCGTTTAAATGTGCTGCATAAATTAAATATCTTGGGAAAGACTATAACCGTTGTAGGAATGCAAGTTGTAACGTGTATTATTGTTGTACTTAGTTGTATGGCTTACACACTAATGAAACATTAACATGCACATACATCTCTGTGTTTTAGCAGAGACATAAATAACAGTCTCTAGTATGACGACGTGTGTATTTACAGATACATGTATCATTTAACCAAGCATACATTTATGTACCGCTATTGTTCGAGCATAATATGACGCTGGTGTATAAATACAGTATATAGGTGAAAATGTTATTGATAATAAAAATATGTATTTTTAAAAATACTTAAATATGAATTTTAATTGAGAATGTTTATATTGGTAGGAATGATTCATGTAGGCATATGCCCAACACATCTTATCAATTTCCTTGGACAGTGCAATATTCCCCCACCCTCAGAACCATCCATAAAAAAGCATGATGCAAAAATTGGTAAGACCATCACAGATGTGGCTTTAGAACATCACAGATGTGGCTTTAGAATTCTGTAGAGCAGCTCAAGCTGAAGAAAAGCAAACATCAGACACAGTAAGTAAAATCTAAACATATATTGGACCTCAGAATGCTCATTACGATGACAATTAAATTAAGTAACATAAGAATTTTCAACTTGGGCATCTTTTCACTTGAATCAAATCAAATTAAAAAAAGTGTAGTTCATAATATTATTATCTAAAACTGTAGTTGCAAGCTACTGGGCCTCTGGGGGTCACCCTAACCCCACCCCCACCCCTGAAATTCAGAAATGATCAAATAACTTGAAAAAAATGCTTGTGATCCCCATCCCTAAAGCATATACATTCTTCCTTCTTGTGCATCTTATGGTGTGTTAATTCAAACACAAGAGATAAGAGGAGGTCCAGGAATTAGGTTTTTTATGGGACAGAACATCATTTTGCAGATAGTATTGACCCTCAGAATCAAATTTATATTTCTATAACCTTATTGCATACCTATAGCTCATTATATCCTAATAGATGATATGGCTATTCATTAAATCATTAGGAGTGATAAACATCAATTTTCTACTACTATTTGACTCCCTGGTTGGAATTTAAATTTTTAAAACCATATTGCACATCTATAGGACAGCCCCTATCATATCTCAAGATATGATGTGGCTTTTCTTTAAATCATGAGAGGATCAAGTTCTTGGAAGTAGGGTTTTTTTAGGAGTGATAATCGTCAATTTTCTGCTAGTATTTGACTCCCTGGATGAAATTTAAAATTTTAAAACCTTATTGCACATCTATAGAACAGCCCCTATCATATTTCAAGAGATGAAATAGCTACTGCATAAATTGTAAGAGAAGTTCTGGGAACCATATTTTTGTTGCAAAAAAACATCATTTTTTCTTGCCCACCGACCCCCGTGATAAAAATCAAAATTCTGAAACCTGATTACACATCAACATGACACCCTGAATCATATTCTAGTAGATAATTTGGCTACTGCAAAAAGAAATTGACGTTTTTTGAAACCAGACTTTTTGTAAAAGAAAATGTCATTTTTCAGCCACTAAATGACCCCCAGGACAAAACTGAGATTTCCGAAACCTTATTGCGCATCTATGGGACACCCCAAAACATATTCCAAGAGATGATTTGTCTACTGTTGAAAATGTAAGATGAGTTTGAGGAAGAAGGTTTTTTTTTTTATGAAAAATGTCTTTTTTTCACCTATTATTTGACCCCCCCCCCCCCCCCCAGGACTACCAAAGAATTTTTGAAACCTTTTTACAAAACAACATGACCCCCCAAATCAAACTCCAAGACTCCAGTTTCCTGGTTTATAAGATGTAAGAGCAGTTTGAGAAAGTAAAACGTGACAGACGGACGGACAGACGGACGGAACAGGGTAACAACAATATACCCGAACTTTCTTTAGAAAGTGCTGGTATAATAAGTAGCATATCAAATAATTTTTTTTGTGATATCGTTTTTCATTGTTCATTTGTTATAAATAGCCAGCATGTCTCTCTGTCTGCCCATCTCTCTTTTTATCTGTTAGTAGACATGACTGTTTGGACTAGATATTTACAAGACTTGGTTGGTCTCCTGATTAAATCCTGTGAAGCCTGAAGGGCTTCTCAGACAATTTGATTATGTACCAACCAAGTTTATCTCCTGGTGAACTTGATAACATTGCTATTTATTACTTATATTTACTTTTAAAAACGATGAATTGTTCAGAATTATTAAAGTAATCCTGTTTTTAATGTGTACAATATTGCAAGCGATAAGTGCCTGTGGTAATCATTGTGATGTCATTAAAAAGTTCACACAGAATTGAACTTTTTCACTATTCTATAGGTTCATATAAGGAAGCATATTTGCAAATGTAAATATTACTTTTTAAAAATTAAATGGTGAACATGTATGTACACATACTGCATTCTGAACGGTTACACAGACTCAGGAAAGTTAGAATATATTCTTTGAAAGTGAAAATTGCTTGAAATGCACCTAAGCAGAGATGGAGTAGAAATGACTATTATATCATTTACATTATGTATAGTGTGCATTTACCACTTACTATTTCTTCAAGCTCTTCAAAATTCATAAGTATCTAAATATTTTGTTTTTATTCATTTTAGACATTAACGGTGGAAGCTGTTCTTTGAAATTAGAAGAGTGGGTGTAGGAGTTCTTCAGAAAAATGAAGGACACAACTATCTAATTAAAGTAAGAACTCCATTGTAAAACAAATAAAGGATCTGTCTTTCAGTAACATACATTTGTTACCCATGGCGAGAGCCCAAATTAGATAAATGGAACAAATTTATACATACTTAAGTCAAGACACAGGGTCAGCCATTAGTTTAACTGTTTTTAGACTTACCAGGATAAAAATCTTGAAGTTAAATAAATAATTATATATGTAGGGCTATAACTGGTTTAGAATGTTACAACACACCATAGCATATGCAAATGTAAATTTGTTCAAATTGGAAGAATTATAGACTTGACTAGGTACATGTATTTATTGATTGTTTTATGATTTGAACTTATCTTGGACAGGTAAATAAAGCACAATCCCTCTCTCCTGGAGTGTATATACATCCAGTCTGACCCAGAAGATAGACCAGAGAAGAAGAATCAAAAGAATTCATCAGAAGAGTGCACAATACAAAAGAAGAAGAATACAACTTCAAAAGCAAAAGAGAAAAAGAGAAAGAATATCTACTGTGAGAGAGGAAGTGACATACGAGCCCAACTTAGAGTTAAACTGCTGTGTTGGTGCACCAGAGGAGATCCCAAAGTTTTTAGAGTTTGATAAAAGCTGTGAATTAGTAGTATTTGACCTAGAAACAACAGGATTAGGAGGAAAGAGTGACATTACACAAATTGCGGCATGTGCTGGTAAAGACAGTTTTCAAAACTACGTCATTTCTCGGTGCAACATCACAAGCGAAGCCTCCAGAGTAATAGGAATTACATATTGTCATGAATCAAACAGTTTATATTTACATGGAAAAGCAGTGAATGGTGAACTCATCAGAGAAGCACTTTTGAACCTTATCGCCTTCCTACAGTTTAAGAAAAATCATGTTCTTGTCGGCCATAACATTAAAAGTTTTGATTTACATGTTTTGTTTTAACAGATTAGAGAAGTTTAATTTATTTTCAATGTTTTGCAAAACAGTTAGAGGATTCATTGACACCCTTCAGTTGTACCGAAGAGTAATACCTAAAGTGGAAGTTAATAACTGCTATAAGCAGGAACATTTAGTTAAACTGTTAACAGGAGAGACTTATACAGCTCATGATGCTTTAGCTGATGTGAAGAGTCTTCAGAAATTGATTGAACTTAGATTGTTTGCTCATATATCACATACTGATTTTTATTCTATCATGTATCATGCATGTATGGCATCATATGCAAATTTCAGTAGACGAAAAAAGATCAGTTAAAATCTGTGTCCGAGAAGCTATCCAGAAGTGGGGTCTTCCTACACCATGTAAAACTAGCTATTAGCAGAGATTTTAAAGCTGCAAAGATGCATGATTCTACAAACTCACAAACTTTCTTCTAAACAGAGTGAAAATATTGTGAAGATTCTTTCATGTGAAGAATAGCATAAAATGAAGAATAAGTTTGCCAATGTAAATTGAATTAAAAAGTTCATTTCGCTCTGAAATTGAATATTGACACAAAACTATGCTTGCTTCTTATAGTTTTTGAGTCTGTCGAACAGAAATAATATAATAATTTTTTTTTGTTGGATGGGGGTGGGGAGAGGAGTTGTGATATACATTTGTAAGTGATACAAAATGTATTGTACATCATTATATTTTCTTAAATCTAAATGCTAAAGTATTCAATGTTTATTTAAATGATCACATACTTCATGCTGATCTTGATCAACATAAAAATTGTAGTATTGACATCTCGCAGGGGGGGATGGTATATAAGGTAAAACTCCTTGTAAAATTAATATCAGCAGGGGGAGGATGGTATATGAGGTTAAACTCCTTGTAAAATTAATTTCAGCAGTGGATTTTTTTTTTGATATTCACAAAATATCATCTACATATCCCAACATTTTAAATGATAGATTTTTTTCTGATAATTTGAAGTATAGAATTTTTAAAAATCAGATATTTAGTATGGTGAATAGCTTCCAAATCAATCCTTCTTGAAGATCATTCTGAATGATTTTATCAAACGTACAGAAATCTATTTGGGCCAGTAATTATTATTGTTCATGTTTTTTTTGTTTGTTTCTTTGTCTTCTTGTTAATCACTGTTAATAGATTTAAAAAAAAAAAAAAACCCAAATAGTGTTTATTATTTTCTGTTTAATTTGTGTATTTTGAAGAGTCTAACCTCTTTTTGCCTAGTGTGTCATGTACCATATTTGCGACATAGATATAGAGAAATCTACGGGTCAAATTTTTAAAAAACTTTGTTTATGGATGACATTCATCACGATACATTTGCTGCAATTTTGAAAGAAATTGAAGTATGGGAAAATTTTGGGGTCATCTGTTTTATACTACCTTAACTATTCTAAAAACTTACACCTGCTCAAGCATTAAGATAAATGAGATCAAGTTCTGTATCTGAATCTACAGTACCAGTCAGACCCAACTTAACACCAGAGTAAACCCCAACTAAACCCCGGGTTTACTTTTGGGGTTTACTTGGGGTTTAGTCTGGGTCTGCTTTCTCTGGGTCTGCTTTTGAAAATTTGAGTCCACTTGGTGTTTACTTTGGGTTAACTCGGGATTTGCTTTTGGGGTCAACTGTACGCACTGAAGTGTGAAGCAGACCTGTCTTTTATCTTACCATCTCACTGCCTGTAATTCCTGCTCCTTTTATTTTCCAAATACACATGTAGCGTCTGCTTTCAGGGGTATACTTCTGATCTGGGTTTACTCTCTGGGTCCACTCTGGGTTTACTTTGAGTTTACTCTCTGGGTTTACTCTGGGTCCACTCTCTCTCTGGGTTTACTCTGGGTCCACTCTAGTAAACCCGGAGTAAACCCAGAGTAATTCCCCAAAAGTAAACCCAGGGTTTAGCTGGGATTTACTTTCTTTTAGGTTAGGTCTGATCGGTACTGTACCTCTATTTACAAATCCATAGTTATATGAACTGTTTAAGTCAGACTAGGTGTAAACAGAATTTAGTTCATTTTGTAATCAGCTCCAAGACCCTAATACAATTTTAGTTGTTCTTTTAAAAATCTTAAACCTAAAGATAATCAAGATCACTCTCCGTATCTGAAGCTACCTCTGTGATTCATTTACAAAGTTAAATCAACCATGCAAGTTTGAATAAGTAAGAACTATTATTTACATAAACATATGACCTGCTCCAAAAAACCTTATCCTCATCCAGCATCCGAAACCTATGGCTCAGATTCAGCACCCCATTCTGTGGAGAGCATCAGTATCACAGGATGAATCACCTATCCAAATTTGGTAAAGATTGAACCAATAATAACTATGGACATCAGCTCCATAAAGCCATTAAAGTTTGGTTAAGATAGGAAAAGTTATAAGTTAGTTATGGCCCTCAAAGGGCTACTGGTCCAAAAACTTTAACCTGCTCCACAAACTTTAACCACCTCCAGCGGCACGTCTTTTTACCCCAAGAAACCCCAAGGATACCCTAATAATACAGATTTATAACTCTTGATAAACCATAGAACCCCAAGGATACCCTAATAATACAAATTTAAAACTATTGATACCCCTGGGGACTCATTGGTATCCCAGAAACACCTTAGGAACCCCAGGGAACTCCACGGATATCCCAAGGAACTCCAAAAATACTCTTGATACCCCATAGAACTCCATGGAACCCCAAGGATACCCTATTAATACAAATTTAAAATTCTTGATACTCCTGGGGACTCATTGGTTTCCCAGATACACCTCACAGATACCCCAAGGAACTCTAAGGATATAATATAAATTTCATAACTCTTGATACCCCAAGGAACCCCAAGGATACCCTAATAATACAATTTCATATCTCTTGATTCCCTTGGGGTCTCTTTGATATCCCAGACACACCATTAGGTATCCCACGGAACCGTATTGATACCCCAAGGAACTTAAAGAATACCCTAATAATTCAAATTCATAACAGTTTACTCTTGATACCCCCATGGAACCCCAAGGATACCCTAATAATACTAATTTTTAATATTCTTGATACTCCTGGAGACTCATTGGTATCCCAGACACACCTCTAAGAACCCTAGGGAACCCCACGGAGATCCCACTGAAATCCCAAGATGCCCTAATAATACAGATTTTTAACTCTTGATGCCCCATGGAACCCCAAGGATACCCTAATAATACAATTTTATATCTCTTGAAACCCTTGGGGTCTCTTTGATATCCCAGACACACCATTAGGTATCCCACAGAACCCTATGGATACCCCAAGAAACTTAAAGGATACCCTAATAATTCAGATTCATAACTCTTGATACCCCATAGAACCCCATTGAACCCCAAGGATACCCTAATAATACTAATTTTTAATATTCTTAATACCCCCCCTGGGGACTCATTGGTATCCCAGACACACCTCTAAGAACCCTAGGAAACCCCTCGGAAATCCCAAGGAACACCAAGGATACCCTAATAATACAATTTTATATCTCTTGAAACCCTTGGGATCTCTTTGATATCCCAGACACACCATTAGGTATCCTACGGAACCCTATGGATACCCCAAGAAACTTAAAGGATACCTAATACATGTGATTCAGATTAATAACTCTTGATACCCCATAGAACCCCATGGAACCCCAAGGATACCCTAATAATACAAATTTAATATTCCTGATATCCCTGGGGACTCATTGGTATCCCATACCCTAGGAAACCCCACGGAAATCCCAAGGAACTCCAAAGATACCCTTATAATACAGATTTTTAACTCTTGATGAAACCTTTGTGTAATTTGGTCCAACTGGAAACCATAAGATATCATATGCTTTGTATGCATTGTTTTTCATTGCCTATTGGTGATGACTTTATTTCCCAAATAATCTAAGATAAACTCATCTATGGTGACTTATTTTTGCGATCAACCCTAATCTACACTGTGTTGTTCTTACACCTATAGGGCAAGTACTGATTCATGGCAAGAAATATTTGTGACAATGAGGTTCCTGTGGACCTCATGAAAAATTCTCGCATGCAAGTAAAAGTTAATTGGTTTCCAGTATTCAATAAACACATGAAAAAATGACATTCTCAAAAAAATGTTAACCCAAAGCACCTCAAAGATACTCTAATGTACCCGAATAACACTCCAATAATATGGTATTTACTTAGTATTATTTACCTGAATTGATAAATGTAAACAAGGTGAGAGAGAGAGAGAGAGAGAGAGAGAGAGAGAGAGAGAAAATATTAATAAAATTGTTTGATTTCTTCAATTATCAATGGCTTACATGCCTATGACTTAATAAGTTATTGAGAGTAATATGGTATAGACTACAGATTTTATCTTTATGAAAGCTATTCATTGTGTTTGAATTTGAATGTTGATGAACATTTTGCTGTAGGGATTCTCCAGATATACATGTTTATTAAACATCATTTATCTATACAAATTCTGCAAAAATTTATAAGGAATGCTCTTGGGTCCAAACTGTATACTGTTTTGGCTTTGAATTTCCCTTGTAGTCCATTGGAGCTACCCAAAATTCACAAGGGTTATCTACCCCCAATAAACAAGGAAATGTAGGTGCAGGTAAATATATTGCAACAGTGATGATGAAGCCATTGTGTCTACATGTAAAGGGTGATGTTGGCCATTTAATCCCTGTCCAAGAGCTACCACGAATATACAAGGGGTTTCTACCTGCAATTAACAGGTACCTTGGTGCCTGTCAGGTGAACATTCTGCACCCTTAATGGGTCAATCCATTTTTATACCACCGCAGATTGGTACGTAGTAAACCATATACATTAATTTGTGAAACATAAACAAATCGTGTTACCAACTCTACGTCTGTATGAATAGATGATGTATGCACAAAACAAAGAATTTTAACCGGGTTGGGTAAGGTTTCAGTCTTTTATCTGAAATTCTTTTTAGGGACAGTGATAATAGTTATAGTGAAATTTGGCTTAAAGACCTAAAAAACAAAATTTAGAAAAGAGAAAGGACGCACTGTAAAGCCACTCCCTGGTTGAAATAAAATGAAAAAGTTTGCAGTTTTTTTTCCAGTCAGCTGCAACAAAAAGGGCCATATACATGAAGCATTGTATTAAGTTTTAATTCCCACACTTGCGCGGGATATTATCTAGTTGCTTTTAAATTTTTAAGATAAACAAAATGTTATATGTATTTGGGGCATTTGTAAATTAAGTCTCCTAAGCAAAGCAGGGTCATCATTAGGTAGGAATTACCCAGATGGGTCAAACACTACATATGAATAAGATAAAATACTTTTTTATTTCCAGTTCTGTAAAGTCAGGGTGTTTCCAAGATGGCATTGCCTACACACAATTTGATGCACAATGACACAAAGAGCAAGAATCATTTCCTATTTCAGGGGGGGGGGGGGGGGGGGGGTTAAAAATAACTCCTGGGGGTCATGAACTTTACACAATTTGAAGCATCATAATGACAAGGATATATATGGTTTAGTGCTTGGGATCATCTCAACAGTTTTCAAGATATTTAATATTTTTCCTGTTTAAAGGGTCAGAACAATCCCATAGGGTCATGGTCTACATTGATGCATCATAAAACATTAGGAAAAAAAGACTCCTTCCTCCCTATAATAACTCATATAAACTCATATAAACATGATAAGTCTCGACACTTATATGCATGTAATACACAAATTTAATACAAAATTTCACAGGGTCAATACGGGGTCAACTCAATAGTGTAAGTCTGACAAATGAAAACACAACTTTTGCAATTAAAATGAAAAAAAATGTACAAATGCGATAGGAAAGGTAACGATGATAAGCTTATTTAGATATTAAAAGATGATGATACAGTATATTGGCAAAGGGAGATCACTTATTTAGAAAGTGAAAGTAATACTTGCATTTATCGGTGTCTCATAATATTGTGCTACTACATATTGTACTTTATGTGTCTCATAATATTGTGCTACTACATATTGTACTTTATGTGTTACCTGTATTGGTCAACATCATAATAAAAATCCATTTAGAGCACACAATTCCATAAGCTGATCACCACAAATAAAAAGGTTTATGCATGTTAATCCTATTCTGCATATCGAAAACACAGATTTTTAAAGATTTTTTTTTTATATGAATGCCTATAGTTTCTCAGCAAATTATATCAAAGTGGAATACCCCTCAAAACTAGCATTGTCCACCCTATTTTCCTTTCATCACCTAATTCTTTTCATCTAACAGTCAAGTGCTTCTGGCACACTCTGAGTATTGGAGGGATCGGAAACCCTTGACTTAGGCAGATGAATTCATCTATTCTCTATATTACTTCAAAACAGTTTGAATTATGAGATGGTTTAGGCCTGATCTGTATGAACAACTTGCATCAGCATTGTTAATAGTGTTTGTCACGATGAACAATTTTTAATAGATAATCAGTTGAAAAGGTTGTCAATTTACCATAATCGCTTTGAGATTAAATAATCAATTATAATTGGTTTATTACATTAATACTATACCTGTCATTTTGTTTATTATTCTATATTTATTGAAATGAAAACTGTTGTGAACTGGGTTTTTTCTTCAATCTCA
This sequence comes from Magallana nippona, assembly GCA_033439105.1. Taxonomy (NCBI): domain Eukaryota; kingdom Metazoa; phylum Mollusca; class Bivalvia; order Ostreida; family Ostreidae; genus Magallana; species Magallana nippona. Next base: position 31,497,012 of record CM065918.1, on the reverse strand, counting down.
AAAGATGTGTAACTTCTTAATTAATGGATCGAAATACAACATACATCTTATAAGCTTTAAAAAATAAGTGCACATAGCACTTACATATTTGAATTAAACCATAGCATAAAATTTAGTGCCCCATTTTCATGAATTTAATATAATTCGTTACCGATTCAATTATTGGCTGATCATCAGTTGGTAAGAGACAACAGATTTCTGCTGATTACACGATTATGATTTTCAACAGATTTGACAACACTAATATGTTAAATTCATCCAAAGTGTACAGATATTTTTTAAGTCAGGAGAAACATTATTTTTATCATACAGTTACCGGTATATATTGGGGTATCATAAGTGTTCCTTGGGGTATCCAGAGATGTTTTTATGATATTCCATTGAGTCATTGGGTTATTAATTAATATGTTTTACAGTACAACCATTGGGGTGGTTATTAAATTCTATCATTGGGGTACCTTGTGGTTCATACAGGTATCCTTGGGGTACCAATTGTTGACCTTTGGACTCCAATGAGTATCCTGGCGGGGTATCAAGTTATTAATTTCTATCCTTGGGGTACCAATTGGTGACCCTTGGATTCCAATGAAACCCCTTGGGTATCAATAGTTATTAATTTCTATCATTGGGGTACCTTGGGGTTCCTTGTGGTGACCCTTGATTTCAATGAGGCTCCTGGGGTATCACTGGTTGTTAATTTCTATCATTGGGGTTCCTTGGGGTTCTTACGAGTATCCTTGGAGTTCCTAGAAGTATCCTTGGGGTGACCCTTGAACTCCAATGAGACCCCTTTGGTATCAATAGTTATTAATTTCTATCATTTAAGTATCTTGGGGTGACCCTTGGATTCCAATGAGACCCCTGGGGTATCACTGGTTATTAATTTTTATCATTGGGGTTCCATGGGGTTCTTACGGGTATCCTTGGAGTTCCTAGGGGTATCCTTGGGGTGACCCTTGAACTCCAATGAGACCCCTTTGGTATCCATAGTTATTAATTTCTTTCATTTGGGTATCTTGGGGTGACCCTTGGATTCCAATGAGACCCCTGGGGTATCACTGCTTATTAATTTCTATCATTTGGGTTCCATGGGGTTCCGGAGTTCCTAGGGTTATCCTTGGGGTACCAAGAGGTGACCCTTGAACTCCAATGAGACCCCTTGAGTATCAATAATTATTAATTTCTATCATTGGGGTATCCTTGGGGTAAAAAGACGCACCCACCTCCAGCATCTAAAATCTATGGCTCAGATTCAGCAGTCAAGCCTGTCAAGTGCATAAGTATCGAAAGATAAGACCAGTAATAACTTAGATAGAATAATCAAAGGGCACCTGCTGCAAAAAAAAAAACTTTAACCTGCTCCAAAAACCTTAACCTCTTCCAGCATCTGAAATATATGGCTCACTTGCCTGTCAAGTGCGTAAGATTCATAAGATGCACAACCCATGCAAGTTTGGTGAAGTGAGGACCAGCATTAACTTATAAAAGAATTGGTATATGGAAATTATTTGATGTCTTTAGTAAGAAATATGCATTCATAGAGAGTGCATCTTCATAAATATACAAATAATACTAGTTCTCGAAGATATCAGAGTTCACAGAGAGGCTGCTTGATCATGATATATGCCACGCTGCAGTATTTACATCATCCTGTGCTTGCGGAAGCAGAAGGGACACTCATTATTTATGTGGTAGCCAAACAATTAATTATATTTTTCTCTTTTTAATTGATTTTATTTACTTTTGGACACCGTAATGTTTTAAAAGTTCATCTTTTTAACGTATATGATATATAAAATATGTGGAAATCGTGTAAAAATTCAATATTACCCATGGGTAGGTTAATCATGGGTTTGTGCGTCACAATGTTTCTTTAACATATTTTTGTAATTTAACGGTTAACTGACTTATTTTTTCTTCACAATTTTAGATTTATATCTGTTGTACTTAGAAAGTAAAAAAAAAATTAGGTGTCAACATTCATATTTCCTTTCAAAAAAAAATTAGGTGTCAACATTCATATTTCCTTTCAACAACTTTTAGACCATGTATACTCCCATTTAGCTCAATTAACTTGACCACTGGAAAATGTCATTAATTAATTTTAAATTAGTACATGTAAATTAGTTTGTATGTTTTGAAAAATAGTAGACATCTTTTTTTAATTTTTATAAAGAGAATGCCCTGTGATAAGATAAATGTTTTTGTAAAAACTGTGAAAATGCAAAAATGCATGCACAAATACAATATTCATATTTTTATAATATCTATTTCTACTACTGTACTTGTGATCCTTGTCTGTTTTTGTGTTCATTTGTATATATCTATGTTGAACCTCATATACCAGTGAACTGGTCACGAGTGAATAAAGAATTGAATTGAATTGAACAGCATAGTAGTTAAAGATCAATTAAAACCTACACATGCAGAAAATTACACATTGATCTGCTACTAATGCAATATAATTAATTCATGGTCTATTTAATTGTTCTGTGCTTAATCAGTTATGATAATTACATACTTTCAATAAATTGTACAAGAACAATCACTGATGACGTCACCCGAGTAGGGCCCACCTTAACTGACAGGTATGCATGGGCAACCTATATTTTTGGAGGATAGATATTTTCCTACAAAACTGGAGGATAGATGCTAATTGCACCCTCTGGTGGATTTGTCCAAATATTTAAAAGGACAATTTACTCTCTCAATACAAAGGGAGTGAACCATATTTAACATGAAAATGTAACTATCAAACAGTTAACACTAATATCAATTTTATCTTCTTATTAAAATAACTGCAATACATGTATGAAAAAAAAGATTTGCAGGCAAAGATTGAATCTCACATCATTCATGTTATTTACAAGACAAATCGTTAGGTAAAAATGATATCATTTTTAATGATCTTTGGAGAATTATAGTTTTTTAATTTAATGTTTAGCAACTTATTAAAATCTAAATTTAATATGTTTAAGGGAGTTAAAGTTATAAATTGCACATGGTTATCAAATAATATTTCTACATGTATATGTGAATTAATCAAAATCTGTTTAAAAGAGATAAATAAAAACCCCTTTATTGGTTTTGATCTAATTAATCAGGTGTAAAAAGTATCCATTTTTCTAAGTAAGCACCAGAAGTACAATCTTTCAAAGCAGATTCTGAAAATACTGTACATAGCAATACATTAATATTCATATAGTCTAGCTGTTGTTTGGAAATTTTCATTTAAGATATGCATAAAGTCTTACGAATATACTCGTGATATCCTCCAAAAATGGAGGAAAATTTAAACAACATTGCAATGCAAAGCTGTGTATTACATGTAGGTCCTTAATATGTGCTTGTTGGCACAAAGAGGATAGGCGAGGTGAGGCAATGTCACCTTCCATACATATTTATATGATTAAAATAAGGGCACAATCTTGAAATAAGACTATCCTCCAAATCGGACGTTGCTTAGACCTAATTAATAAAACATGCGCAATAATTTTATTTCTTCTTTTATAATATGAAATTTACACAGACCTATATGTTGAAATGAATCAGAGAAAATAATGAACCCACTTTACTTGTATTTTGAATCAAAATCAAACCACAATATATTTCTGTTTGGTTCAATAACCACATATGTAATATATAATCTTTCTTAACAAAACACTCTGAAGTTTACATCATTTTATGATTTTTTTTAATATAAATCTTCATAAAAATTGATCTAACTCATCCAAGTCTAAAATGAGGAATATGGGTGATCTTTCCTCAACTGACACCATGCTGTTAAAGCTAATTCAGTTATGTTTTCATTCGGCTCATCACAAGAATCAGTATCTGATGCCGAGAGCTGCATATCTAAACTTTCACAAGACCCTAAATAGTTGTGATCTTTTGAGCTTCCAGAAGTAGAAGGTCTTGTACAGTTTAGCTCCAATTTATTTGAGTGAGTCTTGCAGTCCTGTTCCACAAAACAAGGAATTGAGTTTTTGTTCACATATGAGTGATCAAACCTAATTAAAGGTTTTTGTTGAGTTTTGGTTAAAAAAGTATGTTCACCATGTTTATCTGTGTATGTATGATCAGCTGTTATTGAAAGTTTCGCCAACAATTCAAAGCTTGAAATATCTGAATTTCTTGCACACTGTGAAGGCACTTTGACTGAGTATTGTTGCTTTGCAGTTTCCTTAGCATATGTATGATCTGTTGTTTCGGTTCCATCCATTCGGATTGCAATTGGAGTACATAGTGATGAACGTAGACCGTTCTCTTTTGGCCAAGAACTACACAGAATAACAGGATTACACGTGTCATTTGTGTCCTCATGGTGTGCACACTCAAATTCAGTTGAACTACAATTCTTTCTAGCATTGCCACTTACTGCTAACTCGTCAAACGCAGTTATATCCAATGATAAATTTTCTTCTGATCGCCACCTTCCGGATTTTTCTTCTTTGTTTCCGACAGTTTGAAAGCAAGCACTTCTGCTTTTCTTTACATTTTTCCTCGTAATTGAATAACTATGGTCCCCTTTCTTTTGAAATGGAACAAGAAAATCTTTATGTGATGCATATGTATGATCCACTTGCTTATCTAATGCCATGTCACAGTTTGAAGATAAGAATAAACGATTTTAATTGCTCAATTCCACGAGTCCACTGTAACTCTCAACCTATCAGGCTATCTGGTATCGGTCACGTAGAGATAGTCGTTTCGCTACTATATGACGTTTGTACTGGGATACTTCGCCCCGATTGACATACACGTGCACGTTTAATTTCAAACTGATATTAGAAAAATGAAATATGTCTGAATTTGATTATAAAAGTATAAGTTTAAAAGCTTTTTTTATGTTATGTTTTTTTATCAGCTCTTTTCATTGTCCACATGAAGGACCTAACACTAATGGGCATGAAAAGAGTACACATTACATTGGTAAACTAAATACCCCAATGAGTGGTTAAATTGAGAAAACGACAGAAAAAGGGGAAAAAGTACAGAATATGTTTCGCACAGTTAATTATAATTTTTTCACAACAATGTTATTTGTTAGTATGATATCTTATAATCATTTTATATTTAATATCGTCACATCGGTTATAATGAGAGAAAAACTATATATACATGATTTAAAGGGGCATGGTCACGATTTTTTTCCTGAAAAATTTACTTTTGAATTTTTAATGTTTACAATACTTGAATAAGGTATTTTAGTCAACCAAAATTTTACCGCCATTTGTTACATTATATGTATAAACAAGAATCAGAGCTCACATTTCTTTGTAATGTATACACAAAGCTCGATCCATGTTTTTGTTTCATGCATATGTTGAATATACTAGTGAAAGCTTTGTTTTCCAAATATTTTTATCTATATCTACAAACACTGTGACTTACTTACTTACTTACTTACTTACTGCCCGTGACACCTTTGTCGTATAGGGCAGTAACGAGAGTTCTCCATCCGTGTCCGACACTGGCTAGCTTTTGGAGTGTGCCCCAGCTTCTCTTTTGTTTTTTTATTTCGACTTCCACTGTCCGCCGCCAAGTGACTCTGGGCCTTCCTCTCTTCCGTTTTCCCTCTGGTGTCCAGAAGAGAGCTGTCATTATAATACTGTCCGAGTCCCTTCTAAGTACATGGCCAAGCCAGTTCCAACGTCTTCTGAAGATGATTGTGGCCATCCTCCTGCTGACACCTGTCGAGTAGGTCCAGATCTGAGATGGTGTTGGGCCAAAATAGTCTTAAGATCCTTCTCATGGACTTTGTATGGGAAGTTGACCGTTTGCTCAGATCACTCTCTGTCATTCTCCAGCACTCTGGAAGGATAGGTAGAATGCAGCTTTTGTATAGTTCTAGTTTTGTTCTAGTGGTGTACTGACTAGATCTCCAAACAGTTTGTAGGTTGTTAAATGCTGATCTTGCCTTGGATAGTCTCTGTTTGATATCAATCTCTGCTCCCTCATCTATTGTTACTTTGCTACCCAAGTACGTAAAGGTGTTGGTGCATTGGAGGATGTGGTCTTCACTTTGACAGCTGTTGGGTTGTTAACATTTAGGGTCATGACCTCTGATTTTTGGTGCTTATCTTTAGTCCAATGCTTCCTGCGTATTTGTCTGTTGTCTGTTGGTCTTGTCTTGAATGTGCTGGTGGGAGTGAGAATAAGGTTATGTCATCAGCAAAGTCCAGGTCTTCTAGTATTGTGAATGTGCCCCATCTGATGCATCTCGGGTAGCTGCAATAATGTAGCCCTCTCCGATTTTTTATATCTGATATTTACTGGAGAGGGCTAAAATTCCATAGGATCTCCGGAATGGTGCAAATTATTTTTTTAAATGCGTCTGACTTCGGTCTGAAAAGATCCTTTTTATGTTTGATTTCCTTTAAGGTAAAATGATTTTTTTAATTCAGGTTGAACAAACTAACCGTATATAAATCAAAACCAGATAAAGCACATCAGTATGTTTACCAGTCGTCTTTTTCAGCAGCCATGACAGTTTTCGCGTGATTTTATGGGATTTACGCTTGGAGTTTTGAAGGGCTTGATATCGTGAATGTCAGTGCAATTAAGCGATCTTACCTCGTTCTATTCCTTCAAATTAAATTAAGTTACATTGTTAAAAAAAACAGTTGTGAAAGATAATTAATCTGTACATGCGCGGATATTGCTAACTTCCTCAGAGAGTACGTCGCAAAGCGGTTCCGACGATAGCCACCAAAATGTGATTGAAAGCTTCGAATTTTCAGATAGGGTTAATGTTAAATAAAAGGAGGCCGTTTGGAAAACAAATTACCCTTCAGACCTACCTTTAAATTTTAAAGATATTTTTGGCTATAAAATATTAATGAGAAAAAAAAAATAGCTTTCAAATTTGAACATTTTCCCGATATCTTCCAATATCAATAACATTAATGTAGTACATGTATTAAAATGGCTCTGACCATCCAGCCCTCTAAGGTTTATACAAAAACGTTTTCGTCACGAGACAAACAATTTAACCCGATACTTTATCTACAACATTGACTGTCCGCAACGGACGAAAGGGGATTACAGTGTAGTGATTATCTCGTAAATCATAACACCCCCCAAAAAAGTCAGCAAGAAATTGTTTTCAGTATTAAATAACACAAAGCATTCTTCAGATTACGATAAAGCAAGATTTAACTCTAATACGCTTTTGTGATTTTCGAACTAACGAAATGGACATGTATCAAAGTTTCTGAATTGTGGGTATTTAATCATCGAAAGGATAACTTGAATATGTTCCTTGTGTGCTTGTTTCTTGTTTATCTGCAACAAACCCGTAAGCATAATTTTATTTGTTTTTGATTTGTAATACTTTATTTAAGAACAGTCCTCTGATCAAGATGTCCTAAGTGACATAAGAATCTGGCGTCATTCGTAAAGAATGTCAGTTGAATTACCCTTTAATTTTTCAATTATGTATACATTTTGTACAGGTGCTAGTAGGTGTCATTATTTACAAAATTTATCCTTTTTAAAGTACATTATTTTTTCAATGGTGCGAGTTTTTTTTTGTTTTTAAATGTTTCTTTCCTATCAAAGGGACGTAGACAAGATTTGAGCTCAACATTTTCAAAGAACAGGGGCGTACAAGGCGTTGTATATCCCCCACTCGGAGAAATGAAGACGATATAATTTCAATTTAAGTTTGAATATTAATTTTTGCATTGTTTTTAGTGTAAATTTCACTATGGAAGTCAATATTGTGCTTTCATTCTATAAACACGACAGGTATATGTTTCCAAATTAAGCTGCACAGCGTTTTAGGCCAAAATCTTGGATCATTAACTGTTCTAAATTGCAAAAAGGTATGAATGGGTCTTGACTCCATCATAAAAGTACTTTTATTCAAGAATGAGTTTTATTTATTTTTATTATTGATTTATTAAAATGGAGTCTAGACCCATAATGGGTCAAATTCGTGGTATTCACCAAAAACGTTATACTTTAGTAATTATTGTCAAACAGTTAAATTTATTCATAATGTGTCAACGTAGCTCACAGTGATAGGCGGAGGCTCGTAGTCCATCCTTCTCGATTGAGAGGGTGTTCGAATCGTATAGACGGCGTTTTGTTTTTAATTAATTTGCTTTTAAGTAAAACATTTTTTGCTTTTTTATTGGATAATTATGAAAAAATATCTAATACCATTTATATGATGACAACAATTACGTAATGTTCATGTTCAGTACACACAATGTCGGATAAAAATAGCGCTAGCACAGATATGAGCTCATGCTGTAATGTTTAGAAAGTGACAAATAAAACAAAGGAGATAAGTGTCAAGTAATAGTATTAATGTATATTATTTAATTGTCACAGAATGCAGTTCTATATTATACATGTACATGTACTGATGCATACTTTCAAATGTAAAGATGTTTTATATGTTCATATGCCATTTCAAAATCCTGGGTACGGGGGATTGTCAGGCCTTGTACGCTCTTGTCCTTTATTTTTCAATTTTTAATGTCTAGAATGGTTAAGATGGGTTTTTAAATGCTTAATTAAAATTTGAATGTCAAATATCGAGTTACAAAAAAGATACAGAGTTTAGGGTTCTTTGTTTTGTTAACAAAGCTCGAGTCTTGCTATTGTTTACAAATGTGTTGTATTGGTATAAACTTAAATCAAATCTTGCTTTCTTTTGTTAATAATTTTATTTGTCAAAGAAATGGCAATTTATTTACTTCGAATATATACGACTCGAGCTTTCTTTACATAAAAATAACATCTGAAAACTGTATCTCGCTTGTAACTTAATTCTTATATTGAAATGTTGGTCAATCAAGTAAACTATTTTATACATAAAATTAAATAAATAAAATTTAAAGATTTTGATCTCAAATCGTATCTCGTATCTAGTTCCCCTTGAAACATAGCAGCGAAGACAACATTCAATTATTTTTCAATTCAAATATGTTTTCATGAAAAAATGATGCTTTAAGATAAATTATTTATCTACTTTAATATGTCCTTCGTGTAATGTATATTGTAGAAAGGACTATCTATGATATAAGTCAAATTTGGCCCCAATAATTCACAATTTTTTTAATTTTGTGTTATTTTTCAGAAGAGTTGATATAGAGTATGTTTTCGGCCTATTTATTTGCACTCACTGTCAGTATATGACGTCAGAAGTGACGCTATTTTTATAATTTAATCAAAATCAGTAAAAATTTGACATTTTTCTAATCTTTTTTGGAATGGGAAATATAGAGCGACGCTTTGAACAAGAACGGACTTTTTGTCACTTATTAGTACTGGATAGATACATCTTTGGTGAAAATATTTTGGTTGTTCAAGCAATCGCTCAACGTTTCCTTTAAAAAAAACTGCTTCCAAAAAAGCCGTTTTATGGTAAAAATGCAAAATGGTGCGTAAAAGTAAACTTTATGATGTCATATTTTTAAGCTGTGGGCAGTTAAATCAAAATGAAGTTATGAAAAACCTTCAAATGTATACCTGTATCACGAAAACAGAATAACAGTAAACTGACGATGTTCATTTAAGGGGTTCATTTTAGGCCCAAACCATATAGTCCTCTGAATTTTTAGAAGATGAAGCTGATGGTATTTTCTTTTTAAAGGAAAATAAAAAAACTCATTATTACGAAAAAAAAATGTTTTTAATATACCATGTTTTACAGGACTCGATCCCGGGCCTCAATATTATCGGATTATCGGTTCTGTGCTTTACCGACTAATTTATTTGTTAATTTCCTTTCAAACACTTGTTGACATCAGCCACTGGTTTACAATCATCAATGGCTACTTATACCGGCCGATATTATGTTATATATTTTGTTGTGAAACCTTTAAAAATTGGCGACACGGAGAGAGAGAGAGAGAGAGAGAGAGAGAGAGAGAGAGAGAGAGAGAGAGAGAGAGAGAGAGGTGTTCATTTACAGTGCCGCTATTCTAACTATAGACCACTCATTACGTCAATATATGTTCCATCCATCATGCATATGAATCGTATCTTTAATCAAGGACACAGACAAGTCTAAATTCCAGATATTTGTAGAGCAGTAAGGGTAAGAAAACAACGGATTAATTTATTGCAACGCAATTTTATTGCATAGAACGTAAATAACCTTTTTCGTTTTTAGTGTGTCTCACCTGATAGGTGAGATATTATCTTTAACAAGAGGCCCACATGCCTTGATGGTCACCTGAGTACCATAACCCTTAGATTGACATGTCAGACAGAGTCTCATGTTTGCATTTTAAGCTTTATTTTGAAGTCTAAACCCTAATCCCAGACTCCCCTCACTGTTAACCTGCTTTTATTATTTGATGTTTGAGAAACATTCATTAATAAAAATGTGGGGGATGGGGGTAGGGGGCGTTCATAGGTCGGGGGAAACTTGGATTATCTATACCTTAGCTACAAGGGCGAAAAATTGTAAACTTTTGGTAATAAAGCCTTTAACAGTCAATCTTTTATATTATATTCACAGTTTTATTTATGATGCACACAAAATGTATACCGTTTTTTTCTATAAGGATACAATGCACAGGATTTTAAAGTAGATTTCCTAAAATAGAACATATATTTAATTCAATAATCCAAGTGACAATTTATTGTCTAATAAATAAATATATTATCAAATCTAAACATTTTCACTGATCTAGGAATTTATTGTCTAATCAATGAATATATTATCAAATCTAAACATTTTCACTGATCTAGAGACCATGAATTTTACAATTATGTAGAGGACTTCATGGACATCATAACCATGCATTTCGTTTTTCTCAAATATATATGGGAGTAGAAAAGAAGATATTTTAAGATTTGATATATTCACTAAATGGCCATATTGACCCCGCCTAGGACCCGAACCCTTGACCCAGGGACCATGAATTTCAAAATTTAGTTGGAGGACTTCATGGACATCATAACCATGCATTAAGTTTTTTTCAAACATGTGTGGGAGAAAAGAAGAGGATTTACATTTTCACTATATGGCTATATTGGTTCCACCCTAGGGCCTGAACCCCTGTCCCAGGGGTCATGCATTTCACAATTTAGGTAGAGGGCTTCATGGACATCATAACCATGCATTTAGTTTTTATCAAATATATATGAGTGTAGAGAAGAAGATTTCCTAAGATTTAATACATTTTTACTTTATGGCAATATTGACCCCACCCTAGGGCCTGAACCCCGATCCCAGGGATAATGAATTTCGCAATTTAGGTAGAGGGCTTCACGACCATGCATTTAGTTTTTATCAAATATAGAATGGAGTGGAGAAGAAGATTTTCTAAGATTTAATACATTTTTACTATATGACCATATTAGCCCCACCCTAGTGCCTGAACTGCTGACACAGGGGCCATGAATTTCATAATTTTGGCAGAGGGCTTCACGGACATTATAACCATTCATTTACTTTTTTCCCCACATGTGTGGGAGTAGAGAAGAAGATTTTTGAAAATTTGACCTTTTTTGTATATTTGGTCCAAACTATGAGGTCCCGGTGGTGGTAGAGCAAAGAATTTCAAATTTTAGATTCCTCCTTCCATAGAGATGCTTGACACTAAAATGGTAACAATTTATTGGCCCTGTAGTTTTCTAGAAGAAGTTAAAAATGTAAAATTGTTAACACACGATGGACGACGCACGATACACGACGACGGAAGAAGACGAGTTGCAATAGGTCACCTGAGTGACTCAGGTGATCTAAAAATTAATATCCTGTAGGAAAATAATATTTCCCAAGGGAGAAATAATTTTCCTAAAGGAAATATTTGAAATCCAATAGGATTTAAAAAAAAAAATTCTACAGGAATTATATTTTTTACGGGAGAAAAGTATTTCCTACAGACATTTAATTCAGGCAGGTAGTTTTCCTACAGAAAATTAAGATTTCCTATCGGAATTTCAAATCCTAAAGGAGTTTTGCTCAATTTATATCGGAATTTAAATTCCTATAGAAAATTCTTTTATTCCGGTATAAGAAAACTGTTTTTCCTTGTCCTTATAGTTGTAGGTCATAATAATCTGATAAATACTTACAATGTTTACATTATGCATTTGGAGAACTTTTAAAGTAGCTATGACCTTCTTGTATAAAGATATTATTTAACCTCTGTTTCACCTCCAGTAAAAACACATTTTCGTCAATTTTTTTCTGTACATTTCCATATATATAACCAAAACCTTAATTGTTATTCAACAATTTTATGTACAAAAACCTCTGTTTCACAACATTTAACATTTGTTGGTATATCGCTTAAAATACAATAGAGAGGTTGAGATTTCAGACGTGTACGGGTACGTGTACATGTACTAGGGGAATCACCTAAATTCTTATTTGTCGTATTTGTCATCAGTTTTTGTGACGGCAAGGTTTCTATGCGTTCTCTAAACTTGTATACTGTCGTCTACACATGATTAAAAACTTGAAGCTTTTACAACAAAAATAATCTAATTGATGAGTGAATATATTCTTGTGATACTTGTGATCTTTAAACTTTATTTGAATGCAGATTGATAAGAAATTCACCATTTGGAGTTAATTAAGTAAATTCATGTCACAAAACTGTGTCGAAGTTTAGTGTAGTTATAACACACGTACGCGTACCCGTACACGTTTTAAATCCCAATCTCCCCAATATCAATATTTTCTAATTTAACATTCTATATTTTCAGTTCCAATCAATGGTTTCCGCCCCAATTCAAAATAGACTATTATAGACGCAACACTTTTCTTAAAACCTAGTTCTTTCTTGTAAAAATCTAAATGTATATTCTTTAATTCATTTGCTGATGTTGTCTCCATACTTTAATACATGTATATCCATTATTAAGGTCTTCCGTTTTCAACAGAAGACCTTATTGTTTTCGTACGGTTTCTTTTTCTCTATTATTATTATTATTAGGGTCTTCAGTCTTCAGCGGAAGACCCTTCTATTATTCTATTTCAGGTTTATTATTTTTCTTCCCTCTTCTTTTCTTTACAAATTTTGTGCAGAAAATTTCTCAGAGATGTGTCGTCCGATTTTCGTCAAATTTTCAACATCGATGTATTATCATCTGAAGTTTATATATCTTTTTCGATTTTGTCAAAATCACTTTCCGTTCGGACTTATTCGCCATTTTGTCATTTTTTCTTGACTTTTTGTCCACGCATCTCCTCAAAAACAACTAAAGATAGAAAACTGAAATGTTCAGGAATGATAGAGGACGTGCTAGTGTAGCTGGATGAGGAAAAATCATTGTCCGGAAATTCCGAGTACGGAAGCTATTCTTATTTTTTTTTTCTATTTTTTTCCAATCGCAAACTTTTAGGCTTCATATCTTGCTCATTTTTTAACTGTTTTTGCCCAAATTTTAAGGACTAATAGATTTTACAAAGCACTAATTATACCCTGTCATAAACTGTAAAATCCCTCTTCTGTTAACGAGTTATTACCCTTAGATTTTTTTAAGGTCTTTGGTTTTAAGACAAAGGCTCCGAGCTTATAATAGCAGGGAATGAGAATTCAGCGAATTTAAATAACAGGGAAATTGAAGTTTTGCACACTTGTTTTTGTTTTTTGATTACGTTTTTTTATTTAGAAAAAGGTAGGGGGTCAAATTATAGGGTTCCAAAAGGTGCAAAAATTTACACATGTTTTTCTTTTAATCTTTTAAACAAAAAATATTTTGTTAAGACATGTAGAATAAAAGTTGCGCTGGAAAAGTTGTTCATTGGGATCTTATCAATGTTGTTATAATATTACTTTGTTAGGGTATTGTGTAATATGCGTGTAAAAAGGTTTACTTGTTAACATGTACCTGTTTTCATTTGGCAAGTTAACGAAAAGTCATTGTGTACAACTGACATAAATTCACCACAGATAATATATTATTGTATTCGGGATGCTTTAATTCATTTGTAAAAGTTTCATAACAGTATGCATTATTTTCTTAAAGTTTTACGTGAGGACTATATGTCACTTTTGTTAAGTTCTGCAAGCATTAAACGCGGGTATGATAAGGCAACTCTCAGCGATCGATTGAGTAAAAATTCCTCAGATCGATATGACGTCACAATAAGCAGCATGATGTCATATTTTAATCAGAAACATGTCAATTTTAACTTTATCTCAGGTTTAAATTATAAAAACCACAGCCATAAAATGTCATTAAAAACTCTTCTAACTGAATATAGCTTCGATTTCTCTGTATTACGCATAATTATCATTAATGACGTCACAAGCATGTTTAATAGAGAAGATCAATGTCGGGAGACAAATAGCTTCGATTTCTCTGTATTACGCATAATTATCATTAATGACGTCACAAGCATGTTTAATAGAGAAGATCAATGTCGGGAATGCAGTGTAAACAATGTCGAAATAAGACCTTTTTAATACAGATACCCAAAATTTAGATGAATATCAGTTAGGATATAATCAGGATTATACAGGCATGGCTATTTTGTTTTATCAGCGAGTGTTATAAGGTAAGCAGATAGACATTTATATGGCTTGACCGGCCTTTCCTCTGTCAGTGTGTACAAAAAAGGCAAAAGTGTAACACTACCCCGAATATTATGAAAGTTGAATTTGGCAAATATCAAAAGCACATGACCTATAATTCTTGAAAAGTGCTGCTAGAATCCTGTGCTTTGTTGTTGTAAATAAAAAATACGTAGTATTTTCAACGAAATTGAAGAAGTTGAGGGGGTTTCCGATAAATAATGACAATATTTAATTTATGCGATTAACGATAGGATTCTAGCAGTAATACTAATAAACATGACTTAATTGCCGATCGAATTATTGCATCATACATACAAATGAACTTCGGGGTAGTGTTACACTTTTTGATTTTTTGTTAAGGTAAAAAAGTAATCTATTTTTAATTGTCACGTGATACCATGGCACGACAGCTTCAAAGATCGACTCGATTCCGAAGTAGAAAAATAATATATTGGCGAACACATTCACTTGATATTAATATTCAGCACTGTTTTCATAAAAATAAACAATTTTTAAATTGATCATAATATCGACGGTCATTAAATTCGGAGTTGCCTTAATTAACCTACCCGCGTAACCTGGTTTCTGATATCTGTTTGTACCATTACGTAACCGATCCCTAGCTCGCGGCCGAGAAAATCGGTCGCCATTGTCGCGGCTGGTCTACCTAGCGGTCAGCGGTTATCTAATACACAAGATTCGCGTCTTACATATATGGGTTCACAAAGAATTGTTTAAAGTTCTATTACATATAAATGTTTATATTTCCAATCTAAGCATCATCAGACAAAAGATTAATGGTGAATAAGTAAGTCTAAATAGTTTGTAAAAAATGTACACAAGACTCAAACACAAAAATGATTAAATCTTTAAATGATGAAATTAATCTGCTTAAGCTTCATAATTAAAAACGGTAGATATTTCAATATAACTGTCATTGAAAAGAGGGCTATTTGTATATTGTCAAAGTTGTGAAATAGTTATATATTGTTTTTAAGCTGCAAACATTTTAAGCCGAACATGGCCACGGAGCTCTGTGTGCACAAGTATATAATCCATCCCCCGCGTATGGCCGTGAATATCCGGGCAAATGAACATGCGATCCGCGGAAGTCTAATAACACTGGCTTCATGTGCTTCTACTTTATCACACATGTTCATTGATCCTTTGTATGTTTACAATTCAATCTTGATAATAACTACAGTATTTTGTTTATATATATTGGTTCAAGAACACATACCTTTATCTTACACGACAGATGTAATTTTAATTTATTTAGCATTGAATAAAATCATTGTCAGATTGTATATTCAAAATATTAAATACAATACAGAATTTAATAGAAATAATTCGGCTAACAAAAATAGTGTAGTTCTTCTTATCAGTTGTAAAAAAAACAATAAGGGAGAGGTGGTGGCAAACTTGAAAATGAATGCACTAATTTAGCATGCTGTTCAAAGTAAAAATAAATACTATCAATTAAAGCGTTCAAAGAAAATGCAGTTCAAAATTAAAGTCCAGTGTTACAGTACGTGTGGTAGGTGTTTGCACGATAGCGCAATAATTAAATGAAAACCCTCGCTATGTGAAATTGAAGAGTCCAGTGACTTTTTATAGGAATATTCACGTGAAGTTTTGAAAAAAAATTGGTTAAGATTCATGCTGTAAAAGCGTAACAGTCATACATAACAGGCAATGCAGAGTCCACGTAGCTCATTCGTTAGAGTAATGGACATTGAGTTTCATAGAGACATATTAATACTGAAATAGTTTTTTAAAAAGTTACAACGTGTTCTAATACATGCATTTAATTTAGTAATAATTAAGGTCTTCCGTTTCCAACGGAGGACCTTTCTATTATTGTGCTGGTTAAGATTATTCTTATTTTTAAGGTCTTCCGTTTTCAACGGAAGACCTTGTACTGATTCTGTTTCGTATTATTCTTATTTTTCTTCTAGACGTTTTTTAAAACTCAAATATCTCGCTTGTTTGCTGTCCTATTACGTTCAATTTTTCAGGGTACATTGGAAATTACACTGAAATCATCACTTCCGGTGCCGAGTGATTCCCCTTTTTCAAACAAATATAGGCATTCCTGTGCACGCAAAGGCTCTGAAACCATCCATGGCATGTGTTTCAAAGTCATAAATCTTGAAAATAGATACTTTGAACGTTGTCTTCCGACTTTTGTTCTTACGATTTTTTCCATTTAAAGTTTCAAAAAATTGATTTAAATTTTATGTTTCAAAAAATGCTGATTTTTGGTCATATTTTTGTCTCGTAACTTTTTAGTCTAAATTTTTTCCTGAACACATACAGAACAAAAAATGTGCAAAATATCAAGGGCTTTTACTTGATACTATTGAAAAAGGGCTGGCCCTTTAAATAAAAGGCCTAGAGCCCTTAAAAGTCTTTGCTTTATAACTCAAAAATGGTTAGTATTTTGATATAGCTGTCGCGGGAAAAGTTGTTCATTATGATGTTATTAATGTCGTTACAAAATTATTTTGTATCGGTATTGCGTAATATGAGTGTAAAAAGCTTGTCTTGTTAACATGTACCTCGTTTTCATTTTGCAAGTAAACAAATAGTCTTTGTGCGCACAACTGACATAAATTAACAACTGAAAGTGTACCAGCTTATACGGAATGATTTAATTCATTAGAGAAAGTTTTTTTTAAAAAGTATACATGTTTTTCTTGGTTTTATATTTGGCTATTTCTATTTAGGTATTCTAGTGGAGAATCCTTAAGGAAAACGAGAATGAGAAAATATAAACAATCTATTTATTTTCTAGCGAAATACATAAACTGGATTTTCAAAAATAACTTCTGTGAAATATATTTGAGTCATTTTACTGCAAGCATTTCAAATCTACCTGGATTCTTAGTTGTGTGTGTCATTACGTAACGCATCCCTCGCCCGCGGCCGCGGAAATCGGTCGCGGCTGGACTACCTAGCGGTCAGCGGTTATCTAATACACAAGATCTGCATCTTACTTGTATAGGTTTGTTTAGCCGTAAACACACAGAATTGTTTCAATTTTGATTTCATATAAAAGTTTAGTCATCGTTAAATCGATTAAACCGATAGAGTGATTAAGCAATATAGTTCCCATTCTGAAACATCGTCAGACATATATCAATTGTGGGTATCTAAGTCTAAAAAAGTAATACCTATGTAATGCATTTTAATCATTATACTGCAAGCTTTCAAATCTACATGTACCTGAGTTCTTAGTTGTGTGTGTCATTACACAACTCACCCCTTGCCCGCGGCCGAGGAGATCGGTCGCGGCTGGACTACCTAGCGGTCAGCGGTGATGTAATACACAAGACTCGCGTCTTACATACATGGTTTTATTAAATTGCAAACACAAATAATTGTTTGAATGTCGGTTATATATAAGAGTTTATTTATCATTAAATTGATTTAAAACGATAGGATGTAAATCAAGAATTAGTAAAAGCATTATTAATCCCATATTAAGCATAGTCAGACGTATCTATCAGTGGTGGGTTTGTAAGTCTAAAATGTTCTAAAAACTGTAGAAATAATGTTTGAGATCAACAACAAAAAAGATAACCCTGTTAATGATGAAATCTGTTTTAGTTTCAACTCTTTTAATAAAAGGTGTTCTTTGAGATATTGTAGATGTCATGAAATATTTACATTGTTTAAAATAAAACATTTAATAAAACTGCAAACATTTTAAACCCAACACAGCCACTGTGATTTGTGTATACCTTTACATAATCCATCCCTTGTAAATCCCGCGCGAGTGGACAAGCGATCTGCGGTAGTCTAATACACACGTCAGGCTTCGTGTGCTTCTACCCTATTAATATACAGTATTTACCCATAATTATCTCCATTAATTACTGCTGAGATTTTATTGCATTCACAGAACAGTTTTCAACACTTTGTAGACGACATTCACACTCTGCCATATCAACATGTCTTATGAATTAATATTTGGCGAACACAGTGTATAAAATGTTACAAGTATTCTTATAAGTTGTACAAAAATGAGAGAGAGAGAGAGAGAGAGAGAGAGAGAGAGAGAGAGAGAGAGAGAGAGAGAGCAAATAAATAGAATTTGAAAGCATTAATTAAACAGGATCCAACATGGAGAATTTTTTTAAATACATTCCAAGCGTTAATTGTAAGGCTATTTAAAACCAAAGTTCCGTGTTGCAATGTTAAATGTATACGAGAGGGGCTCGCACGATAAAAAAAATTCGCTTATCGATGTCCGGAATAGAAGGATTCAGAGATTATTTTAAAAGCACGTGAATTTTTAAGAAGATTATGTTTAGATTCAGGCCGTAAAAGAGAAACGGTAACATGATCACTATTGTAGTTTTTCTGTATGGTCGTTCGATTCAATGTAGAAGCAAACTCATTGCTATTACTGTTAATATCTTTCATTTTCATGGGAACGTGTGAATTTTAAAGAAGTTTTGTTGATATTCGAAGAGTAAAAGATCTGTTCAAAAGCAATAGTTTAGATTTGGGCAGTAGAAGATAGAGTAGCTGTCATATGAATGAAAATGCTATGCAAATCTGTAGTTGCGGAGATTTTAATTCGGGCGAACTTTACAAATCGAACTTTTGCGTATGCAGTGCACGCCCACTCGAATGGTTGATATTTTTTTCACTCATTTACTTTGATGTGTGTGTATGTTGTCTGATCAGCGCTTTTACTTCTTCCGCAAAATGAGCGAACGCGGAAATCGCTTAATAAATGTAAAACACGGGATCAACTACATGCTTCCAATTTTTAAAACTTTTAAAACTTTAGACTAAACAAAATCATATAGTCATGGAGTCCCGTGATCCTTCAGGACAGGGCATAGTAAAAACGACGTCATTCGCGGTTCCAGAATTTTCCCCGGATGCTTAATGGGTGGGGAAGGGTGTCCGTGGGATAATGTTTGCAAGTGTGTGCCCAAAGCCTACATGTACATGTATGATTAGTAAATTGTCTAGGTCAATTTAATAAGTTTGTTTGAGTTTTTCTAGTTACCCACCCATCCGCCCCCTCTAGATCCGCGCATGGACGTTAATCAGTACTAAACATCGCCCAAAATTCGAAAATTTATTAAAATATGTCCAGGATCAGTGTACAAGCTACATTTACATAGATAAATTGTGACCACATATTTTCAAAACAGATTATTACTTGCACTTGATACTTTCCTATAACACAAATGCAGCATTATACATTATGTATTAGATAACAATGCAAAAATACGTTTATCCAAGTCGTTTGTAGCTCGGTTACTTGTGGACAGAAAACATGGTTATTTCTCCGTCTTACATGGCAATGAGTACAAATCATAATTTATGATCATAATATTTATTCATATACATGTATAATTAGGGTCGACGTCCCACTCTGATGACGCCGTATAATGATCAGAATGCCCCCCTCTTCGTTGCACTCTGTCCGTCCGAATTACTTTTTCTAAGTTTAATTTCTCTGTAATTGAGTCTGCCTACATTAAACTTACTCGCATGTAATTCTGATACTTCATCCACAGAGTGCCTTTGAATAAAGAGTGTGTAGTAACATTAAACCAAGTTTCTAGGTAAAAGGTGAAGGGCAGGTGTCCAGACCATATATCCTCCAAAGTTGGCCGAATCTTGCTCCCACATTTATGTAACTTACTTACATGTACCTCTAATACTTCAGATACAGATAGGCTTAAGCTAAAGGGTGTCCAGTGACCTTAAACAAAGTTTCTGGGTCAAATGTCAGGGTCATATTAGACCTGTGTGAAAAATCCTTGTCTAATCATAATTATATTTTTTTCCGATGATTCTGACTGGCTCAATATTACTATAAAAAGTGCTTGTAAGTAAAAAATGTACAGTGACCTTGAATCAAGATACATGTACTTTTTTAAATTACATGGTCACATCACAGGCCACTGTGTAAAGTTTCAATAAATTCTTAGTCAAAATTTAAGAATAAAAACAAAGTTGCATGCAAAGCTTTTCATTCTTATGTCCATTATTTAAGCGGCTGGCTCATTTGAGAGGGACACCATTCAAATGATGTCAGGTACATTGCAGTATATTGTAGATTGTTTTTGCGAAAAGGGCCTAAAATGTCTAGGTAGAGAGTCAATGTCATAGTATACAACTTAATACACTGTAGTCTGGACCGTGTGTTCTCTCTCATGGCAAAAATCTAGATCATGCTTCACACAAACAGTACTTGTCGTTTATATGATCTTAAACTTAGTTTATAATTTAATGGTCAAGATCACAGTAGAAATGTCTATTCTATGTTGTCTCCTTTTTGTGTCAAATCCGGTTTTAGTTTCACCAGAAGAAGTAAGAGGTGTGCTGTGACCTTGAACTATTTTTTTCAGTGAATAGTTACGCAAAGTGCTTTTCAATATCTTGCTATTTAGAAGTTCAAGATCCCAATGATATATAGTTGTGAAATACAAATAACAGATAAATCATAAATTGGATCTAAAATATTTTGATCGTTCAATCTCTTTGCGGCAAAAAAATGTATTATTATAAATATGGCATTTGCTGTTTAGCAGTTGTTGATAAATTCGATCTTCTTACTTGTATTTTGCACACATTTGTAACCATTAATACAATGTCAAATGTACTAAAAACAGAAACTACGTGTTTTGCCGTGACCGAATTATTACTGGATTGGAATTGCTGTCCTCTTCGATAAGGGGCTGATGCATGATATCTATTTACTCATTTATAAGCACTTGTATATAACATTATGAATATTATCATATTGACAATCTTTTTCGACACGAAGCTGTAACGGAAGACCTCCTCGTTGCTTTGCAACGAGTTCGGCTCTAGTTCTTTCTTGGTTTTTTTTTTCCTAGACGCAAACTTTGAAGCTTCATATCTTGCTCATTTCTAAACGGCTTTTGCTCAAATTTTCAGGGCTTATAGACTATACAAAACACTATTTAAAACATATCATAAACTTTAAAATTCCTCTTCCGTTAACGAGTTATTCCCCTTTGAAAATATTTTAGGGCCTTTGGTTTCCAGACAAAGGCTCTGAGACTATAATTGTAGGGAATGGGAATCCAACGAATTTGAATAATAGAGGCATTGAAGTTGTGCACATCGGTTTTTGTTTTGGGATTTCTTGTTTTATTTAGAAAAAGGTAGGGGGTCAAAAACGGGATTCCAAAAAGTGCGAAAATTTACACATAATTTCATTTGTATCTTTTAAACAAAAAATATTTTGTTAAGACATGTAGAATACAAGTTGTGCAGAATTTTGAGGGCTTTTATTTGACACCATTGAAAAAGGGCTGGCCCCTTACATTAGGGGCCAACAGCCCTTGAAACTTTTTGCTCTATAACTCAAAAACGGTTAAGATTTCGATATGGCTGTCGCTGGAAAAGTTGTTCATTGGGATCTTATCAATGTCGTTACAATGTTATTTTGTTAGGGTATTGCGTAATATGAGTGTAAAAAGCTTTAATTACTTGTTAACATGTACCTGTTTTCATTTGGCAAGTTAACGAACAGTCTTTGAGCGTACAAGTGACATAAAGTTATCACAGAAAGTGTACCTGTTTATACTGGATGCTTTAATTCATTAGAAAAGGGTTTTTTTTACAGTATACATGCTTTTATGTGAGGATTATAAGCCAGTTTTGTTAAGTTTTTAGAGTGAAAAATCCAAACACAAAATATAAACATTCTATTTTAGTAAGACACAAATTACGGATTAAAAAAACTACTTTGTTATACATATTAGTTATTATACTGCATGCATTTGAAATCTTTCTGGGATCTGAGCTGTGTGTGTATACCATTACGTAACCTATCCCTCGCCCGCGGCCGAGGAGATCGGTCGCGGCTGGACTACCCAGCCGTCAGCGAGTATCTAATACACAAGATTCGCGTCTTCATATATGGGTTTATTTAGCCGCAAACACATAGAATTGATTTAATTTTGATTACATATAAAAGTTTATTCTTCTTAAATTGAATTAAACGACAGAGTGTTAATTAAGAAATCGTGCTGTTAATTAATAAAAGCAATGTCATTCCCAATTAGAAGCAACATCACACATAAATCAATGGTTGGTATTTATGTAAAAAAAAAAAAACAAACTTATTTTCATATATTTAAGTCATTTAATAATACTGCTAGCTTTCTAAATTATCCTTGGTTCACCTATCCCTCGCCCGCGGCCGAGGAGATCGGTCACGGCTGGATTACCTAGCGGTCAGCGGTTATCTTATACACAGGATTCGCGTCTTCATATATGGGTTTTTAGCCGCAAACACAAGAACTCATCTGTTTTAATCTTATGATATAGAAGTTTCTTCGTCTTAGAAAGATAAAGTGTAAATTAAGAAATCGTTCTGAAATTTAATAAAAATATATTATTCCAAATCAGAAGCATCGTCAGTCATAGATCAATGTTGGTTTAGTAAGACTAAAAAGTTCTAAAAACCGTACAAATAATGTTTAGGATCAGCACAAAAACCCACAAAGATTAAACCTTTAAAGACCGAGAAAATAAGCTCCGCCTTCAAATTTATTTTCTGTGTACCCCTGTCAATCAACTAAATCGAGGCCTCAGATTGGATGTTAGAAAATGCATGATTGACATTCGTTTACTCGTCCTGTGTATACCATGTTTGGCGTTCGCGATGATCATGCAATTAACTTTTGTCTTTTGATGCATACCTTGACGAAGAAACTACCTTCGACAAATTAAATTTTCTACTCTTGGAAATTGAAAGATATGAAGTAAAAATTTACTCGTACTTGCATGGTTATGTACCACACCAAACGCACTGATCACCTATAGTCTATCTAAATCACGTGGCGCCGATCATCCATGAAAAATTTCTTTTATAATTAAAGATGTTTGGGAATAATTGAGATTAAATAATTATATAAATAAATGAAATATTGCGTCTACGATTTATAATGTTAGTTATCACATTTCTTTGAGAAATTTCCCGAGCCGAAACCGAAAGAGAAACATGTACAAACAATTAACTCTGGTAAATGCGCAGCTGGTAGAATTATTGTGCACTGTAGCAGATGATCGGAAAAGTTATACAAACTTATGTTGCATAAAAGTTGCATTAGTATTTGAGTACGGTACGATGATCGTAAATTGCATAATTTTTCAGTAAATCCCGTCGAAAACTTGTCCAAACAAACGAAAGATTTTGCTCATGTCGCTGGCGGTTATTCATGCCGATATTCATTTCAACGATTGACATTTAATTTGTTTTTCCTAGTACATAATTATATAAATACAATAATTTTCTAGATCATCGGAAAAACTCTGTTGAGAGCATTTTAACACCCGTGCATATAGACAATATAAACAAGCGAGCATGTTTCCCTCGGGGCTTCACACCTGAACATCTGAAGTAAACCGACCGGTTAAAAACCTCGGCCTCTAACGGGCTTGACCGGTCCATGTAAAATCGACTTATGTTTCAATTGAATATTAATTCATGTATCCATGATTATTTCCGTTAATTTATGCTGAGAGTTTTTACAGACTTCGTAGAAAGTAAAGGAAATTTTCTTAGAGTTGCGCGCGCGCGCGCGCGCGCGAGAGAGAGAGAGAGAGAGAGAGAGAGAGAGAGAGAGAGAGAGAGAGAGAGAATGAGAGAGAGAGAGAGAGAGAGAGATCTCAAAATTGGATGCATTATTTAGCAGGGTGTACAAAGTAAAAATGAATTCAAAAAATTAAATATTCTCCGAGCGTTCAAGGCAGTCAAAAGAATCAAATCAAATTAAAATCGAAGTTCCGTGTTACAATGTTACACGTATGCGGTAGGTGCTGGCACGATAAAAGAAATGTCCGGAATTGAGGGATTGGGTGATTTTTTAAAAGAATATTCACATGAGTTTTAAACAAGTTTTGTTTTGATTCTAGCGATCACATAATCACTTTTGTACTACTAGTACGTCTACATGGCCGTTTGTTTCATTGTGAAAACGAACTCATTGCTGTTGTTGACCACCCCTGCTAAGTGCTCATGCTGATTTTTTTTCAAAACGGGCGAAAAGGAATCCAAATGTGGCGAATATCAATTTTTGGTGACCTATTGTGTGTAAAATTTTCCCACCCGTTCGTTTATTCGATCAGCCTGTTATTCTATCCCACATGCGACCAAAAAAATCTCGTGTCGCTTCAGCACAGCTCAGAACATATATAGCCCCAGGTTATTTATGGCTGCAGATCATCAATTGATATGTAATTGAGTAAACACTTAGAAGGGTGCTTTCACTGCAGTGGTCAATTGTTAAACAATATCTAGATATCTAGTCTAACTCGAAGTCAGTCATCTTAATTCGCGTTAAAGGTGCGAGATCGTAATCTGAGAATGGGGCTAATAAATTAAACTGTTGAACACGCTAAACTTCTATAGTTATGAACAGAATAAAATAAATATTATAAGTTAAAAGTTTTAAGTCAAAGATCTTAAATAAGATTGGTTCTCTGGATCAGAAGTTAGGAAATACGATTATATGATGCAATGTAGTCGGTCGCCATAGAAATCATCAGAGTATTTCAAGTGTCGACAGTTTTCTTATTTCTTAGAAAGACCATAGTTCACTTGGCTTACAAACAATAATATAGCGACATATTTTCCTCCTCAAAAATATATGCACTTCTTAAAGTTGCACTTAAATGAGATAAATATGTGTTCTTGGGGATTTTATTTATTTTTATATGCACATTGATTGATTTTATTGAAGCTGTGTAGTATGAGACAGTAATGCAACTTAATTGACTGAAAACCAAGCAGAATATTTTATTTTTACATCTGGCCTGTCAAAATAGGAGATTGTAAACTTGTAGCTTGTTAACTCAGAAATAGTCTAGAACAAAAGAAATAATGTCTTTATGGCTTTTGCTCCTCTTCTTATTTATGTGTATGAGTCCATAAAGTATTTTTGGTTTTGTTTCATCATATAAAAAAGTGTTGTTTTTTTTTTTTTTGCCTAAAACTTAGAACTGTAGAAATTCAGTATCTTAACTTTTAAAAAGCTTTGATACCTTACCACTTGGAAATCATGTAGTGATGCAAATTGTCAAATGTCAATGAGGAGACATCGTCAGAACCCACGGGTTTCCTATCCGTTATACTGCTTTTAAGGCAGTGTAACGGATAGAAAACTCGTGGGTTCCGAGTGCAAATGTGCATACAATACATTGGTCAACACATGTTTATTTAAAAAGTACAAAATATGAATAACTAACACATATACATGTACATGTATATGTGATTTGATAGAAATGATAGTAAAACATAGGTCGTTCTTTGTGAGCAAGTCTTTGTCTTTGTCTAAAGTGGCGAAAAAGATTTTTATACCCCCGCAGACGAATTCTGGGAGGTATATAGGAATCACCTTTTATAGGAATCACATTGGAAGTTATTACTTCACACAAATAATGCTTATGACCTGACGGTCCTTAATGACCTGATGCAAGGTCATTTGGGCAAGGTCACCGGCAGGAAAAGTGCAAAATTCGTGTCCTGTCCATATCCTAGTTTCTTATGCAGAAACATTGGAAGTTCTTACTTCACACAAAGATTGATTATGACCTGAGGGTTTGTCATGACCTTGACCCAAGATCATTTGGACAAGATCAAGGAAACTGGCAGGAAAAGTGCAAAATTCGTGTCTGGTCTATATAACTTTTATGGAAAAACATTGAAGGTTCTAATTCACACAAAGATGGCTTATAACCTGAGGGTGTGTAATGATTTCTCCCAAGGTCATTTTGGCAAATTCAAGGTCAGTGGAAGAAAAATTTCATAATCTTAATAGAAATGATCAGAAGCTAAAATTTGACACAAAGATTGCTTGTGACCTGTAAATATGTTCTGACTTGAGCTTTGGTCATTTGTGCAAGTTCAGTGTCACAATAAGAAATAGAAGCATCAATTATTTTCTAGTAGAGAAATAATTGAGTTATGATTTTTTCATAGCGGGGGTATCATTTGTTAGCTTGCTCACAGTACACAGTACCTCTAATTGATCCAGTGGGAGCACTGCTCCCCCTTCCTCACAACCAAAATGTTCCTTAAATTAGCATTTAGAAAAATTGGATTTTGGGGCATTGTCCCAGCCCCCACACACACTTTTAAGGAGAAAGCAAAATTTTTGTTTGCCAAATTTAAAACAAAAGCATATTAAACAATAGAAGATACAGCTGCCTCGCAGCTTCCCCTCCACTACCACCACCACCACGGATTAGAACTTTGAAGATTTTCTTGTCAAGATTTCGGATAAATATGTTCGCCTAGCAAGAACGATGCTGAGTGTCTGTATGGCCTAACGTTACATGGAGAGGTGTCCCTCCTGCTGAGCACCTCTCATATAGTGCACCCTAAGGCGGGAGAAGGTGTCATTTATTTACAATTTGTGTTCGTTTCAATTGTTTAATTTTAACACTGCCCTTTACATAAATTAATCCCTTAGTAAGAAGTAGAGCTGTAAGTATGAGTACAGGGAAATGTTTACCAGACATAACACTGTTTGTTTCATGCATTAGCGCAGTGAAATTTGTGTTGATTACACTTTGATATAGGGCTAGGCTCAGGTTGTATCGTGTAATCAGTTGTACATAAACGTATTTATCACTTTGTGTTTGTGTTCGGAATAATTATATACATGTACATATATGATGTTTTTTTTAAAATTATCCTAACCTGATGTAAACATGAAGTAAGTTAAACGGAGAACTTGCCTGGTATAAAAAATAATACTTTGAAATTGAGCCTCGTTTTCGATTTTCTGAACGTACTACTATCATATTGACAGTCTAATCTGATTAAAACCATCACTCTTCTTATACTCGTCAGGGTCTGATAGGTATCGACAACAGGTCATCTATACAAGACCTTCACATTTGCATACAATCTAAATATACTCCTACTTACCAAAGACATAGCTTTATATGTTTACCAAAGGGATACCTTTATATGTTTAATGTTTAGGTGCATATCTTCAATACTTATTCTGGAGGTTACATATAAATGGACATGAATTAGTTTGTTTGTCTCCTTTGAAGAGTTCCTATTGATTTTCTAAACCTCTGATTGGTCAGAAGTAATGGTCGTGTGAAGATGACCTCCAATCAATACTTGTCAGGCCCTGACAAGTGCAAGGAAAAGGGGGTGGTTTTTATAAGACTGTTTGACAATCCTTTCTCGACTCGAAGCTGCAACGGAAGACCTCTTCGTTGCTTTGCAACGAACACGGCTCTAGTTTATAATGTAATATTTGATAATTCAATATTGAAAGTTTAATATAAAAGCCCCCCCTCCCCCCGATTCCCAAATCGTAAAGCTATCATACCTGCGTTTCTTTGATCTTTGATCTTAGACCTTGAATTACAACCTAGTTTCCTTTTTAAACACTGTATAAAACACCAGACCAATTCGTTTATTTTTAACAGGGTTATGAATTTTTTGGCATTTGAGTTTCAATTGACGTGCTTGACATGTACTGTAGAAAAAATTCTAACTCCCGATCGTTTCACACAATCTTAATGAAAATTCGTGTAAATGTAACACAGACCCCATTCTTATTGTCTGCCAAATATACAGCGGATTGAACAATTTAGAAGAAATTCCCGAGATCAAACGACGCGTATTGCCTGTACGGGGAATTAAAATTCACACAGTACACGGGATGTAAGCAGCCGTGAAATATTTCTGGTACATGTATATTTCTTGTTTTCCGTTTAGTCTGTATCGTCGATAGCATCTGAATTACTTCTGAATGTTAGAATGTTAGAACATTTCTGTCATGGATTTTTTTACTGACAAAATTTACATGTTACTGATTTCGGCATTTCTACATTTATCAGAATTTATCAATCGTGTTGAAATAAAACTAATCAACACGGAAACAATTTTCAACGCTGAAATACATATGTTAAACATAGGCGCTTCCCAACTAATTTTGTTAATGACGAACGATATCTATTTATATATGTCTACCCTCTATACTATAAAATCAACAAGTAATAGCTTTCCAAAAAGCTTGCCTGACTAAACAAAATCGTTCAATGGAAGAATGCATATATCCATTAGTTGATCAATTTCTATTTTATAAGAAATTAATTTTAATTTTCGCTGCTGATCATAAATTCATAAACGGAACATGTAGATTTAAAAAGAGAATTTCAGTCTTGTCTTCGATCTAGTGCATGTACATATCACTTGAAATTAAATTATTTCATTAAATGAAAACTATTTTAGGAATGTACATGTATCAAAGAATTGCATGTTAGCTTAAAACGGAAGATAAAACAGTCAAATCTTAAAATTGTATTTATCATATTAAGATGCAAAATCGAAGGCATTTCTTTTTATTTGCAACCAGATGGAATAGGAAAGAATTATTCAAGCACGTAGCATTGTTTTTGAAACTGTGTGGGGGCAGCCTCATCTAAAACATTTTGACAACTTAAAAAAGGGTGAATTCTCAAAACCATAAAAGAAAATCCTAAAAGTAACTTCAGTTCAATTCAATTCAAATTCCCTTTTTTCAGTTTCATTTATTACATGCTCCGACAAAAGTGAAAGGGGGCAAATCTATGATCTTTCCATTTCTAATATATAAAGAGGGTATTGCAAAAAAGCGTGATTATTACCCAACGTAGAAAGGACCTTAAATATCCGTAATGGTTGAAGAGTCATATCTAAATATATACACATTACGTAGACGACTATATTTACATAGTGGGTATGTTCCGTATGCAGGCAAAATACACAAACATTTCACGCGCATTTCTATCGAACACGACAACCACCATTTGATTTTCATAAATACAGTTAGGAAGATGACATTGTATTCTGTATTTTGATGTTGAAATATATTAATTTGATGTCTACTGTCCAGCGTGTTAAGATATCCTTCTTTGAATTCTGGCTCTTCAAAACCGTCAGAGTTGTAATTATTATCATTACATGTTTCTATAGTATCTAGATAAATGCCTAGTCTAGATAAAAAGGTGGAACAAATTTATCCGTACATATTTTCAGTTACCTATTGCTTCATACTTTTTAAAATTATATTTTTGCTTTTAACAACCTGTACATGTCTTACCAATAAGCCTTTAAGCATACAGTTTTTATCCGTGAAGTTTTACGTGAAGTTGTGGTTAGCCCGGTAGGCTGCGACACGGCTTTCTTCTAAAATACTACCCAACTTTCACAAACGTATATTGTATTTAATTTGTATTGTAACTGTTAATTGTAATGTAAAAGTTCTTGAAATCCATATGGTGAATTCAGAGGAAAGCTCAATTCGTTACACTCGCTCAAGTATACGCTGAATAAAAACTCCAAAACGAAACAAAGTTTCAATAAGTTGTATTTAAGGCTGTTCAAAATTAATTCTACGTTTAACGTAACCCGCGCGCGTAGGTTTCGGCGAAATTATCGTTTTGAAAAAACGAACAAATCCGGATTTGAAAAAGTCCTTCCGGTTTGGGTTTTCATTTAGCGACTTAATTCTACATCCTGTATGAGAAAACATGCTCAAAGACAGCATCGAGGTATTCATTATTTATAATACGAAGAACATGAGAGTCTACGCCACTATCAAAGTAAAAAAAAAACCGTATGAAAACGAACAACAACATATCAACACATGATCGAAGTTGACGGTAGAAATCTTATTTCGAGACTGTATAATGCCGGTTGTCAAGTCACAGAGCCTGAACCATGCTGAACCAACTTTCGCCCAAATACGAGGTTTGTTGTATATATTTATTGATGTAGTATTAACAACTGAAATTACTACCCATCTTAATAAAAAAAAAATCAAAATGTGTACAGTGAAGTTACGATTTTTGCATTTTTTTTAAGAAAGGGAAAGCTTAAACAACTTCTTATCAACACTGTACTGAAAAGATATATTCAAAAGACTTAAAAAATTATACCTTTCCCCATAGACTTCAATGTTAACTTCAAGATGTGATAAATTTGTTACTATTTAATTTTTGTTCAATTTCAAAGGTTAATGAACCCTTTAAAGTCATACTAAGATTTTAGTGCTCAAACTACAGCCTGTCCCAAGTTATTGCTTCCATCACCTTTTCATGATTTTTAATAAAAATACACATACCTGTGAGAGAAATACTGTTGAAATCGATAAAGAGGTAAATATCCAAGATATCTTCATTGGCACATTATCATTTTTCACTCATAAAAGTCCACATGAACGAAAACAAATTTCTAACGGAGATTTATAATGGGAAATGTTTACATCTTTTCTCCATTCGGAATTATTTGGAACACCTCGCATAATTTTTTAACGTTTTCATCCATAAAATACATCGCTGATGCAATGCAAAATTCCCGTAGACTTTCTATTTTGGGTTGTGTATTGAAACCTGAAGCGGTAGAGAGGCCGTTTAAAAACAGATAATCTGGACATTTTTCATATTAGTGGATGAACGTAGTTTGAGCACAAAGGTATTTATGATTATCGAAATGTCAAGCGAAAAGTGGTGGAAGCAAAACCTCGGGACAGAGTATAACAATATTTGATTTTAAATATGATAGTTATGGATGTAATACCTTGAACTGAAAGACAAAGAAGAAATATGATTGAGCCCCAACGCTATGCATCAAGTCAGCATAATTTACTGATTAAAGTTCTTGCATGATAATGAGTGCAAATACCTTACATTTGAAATGTATCTACATTTTTAAAAACATGTTAAGAAATAATAATAAATTCATACATAATATATAACAGGAAGAAACTAACAGGTGGCCCAGCTTAATGGAAGAATGGAAAGAAGAAGTGGAATACACTTGTAGGGTGGTAGTTATTTCAAGAACCCTGTCTTTGAGTTCTTAGAAGTAGGTACAGTGAATATTACAACACAGCTCTGATATGTTAAATTTTAAAATGAGTCATTATGAAAATGTATGAAATAATGTCATTAATATTTTGATTGTAGATAACCTGTGAGTCATATGTGTTGAGCAACTTTTTCCACAAAAGGAGAAGTTTTCCTTTCGTTTGCTATGTTTGTAATGATGAAAATACATTGGATGTACCACTATAATCACTCCAATTTTCGTCCAGTATAATGATGTACCCACAGAAAGGACATAAAACAAAATTACACAAAAGTGTTTGCTTGGAAAATGCAAAAAGTAACATAGACTGAATCCTACCATATGTATTATATGACAGTGTTGATGTATTGGTAATTGAATGGGTGACTTTCAATAAATACACACTTGTTTGAAATTTTTGTTTGTTTATTTTTTTCCTCCCTCCCTCGTAGGTTTTTAATTTTCATGTGACGTTAAACGTAGAATTAATTTTGAACAGCTTAAGTTGGTGAAATAACGGTACATGGTATTCCAATGAAAACCGATTCTCGGAGTTCCGAGATAACAACTTAATAACGTGCAGAGATTCCGGCACGGACAGTCCGATATAATTCTGTACACAAAATCGACACTAACGTGCGGAAATCCAGCACAGTCCGATTTCATACACATTCCACTAACGTGCGGGGTTCCTGCACAGTTAGCCCAACATAACACTCTATGCTAACGTGCGGGGTTCCAACACAGTTAGCCCAACCGTACTCTTCCAGATCTTAAACCATTCTCCCTTACATTTTTTTAAAGGCATTGCTCTTTTTCGATTACACAGAGATGGTAGTGACATGCCAGAAAAAAAAACCATTCACACATATAGCTGTTAAGATAATTTCGCACTTCTATTGTCCAACAATTATTTAATTTGCCTAGAGATTAAGTTAAGAAGATATCAAAGGCTAGTGTCAAGAGGATTAACATTTTTGTCAGATGAAAGCATCCCCATTTGTTTGTTTGGTTATTTTTTTTTTCTACAAACTATATTGCGTAATTAATCTAACTGAGAGAAAATTCTTAAACTTAAGTTCTCATAGCAGCTTGTAAATTTTAAATATATAACCTGTTATATTAATAGTTTAAAATCGAAGATTTCTAAACTTATCTATAACAATCTACAATCTAGATAAGTTTAGAAATCTTCGATTTTAATCTATTAATATAACACACGTATCTTTGAAAACGACATAGCGGGTTATTTCATAAAAAGGGGAATGAAACACTTTTCTACATTGATGTGAACGTTGTTTTTGCAACCCTTGTTCACAAGAAAATGTTTATAATCTAAGTTTAGAAGTTACATTGACAATCGTTTAAATAACTTTATTCTGACGTTCTTATATTATCTATATACATAGTCTTTTCATGCGATTAAAAAAATTGCATAAAAAAATACCAAATGTTCCAGGATTCGAACCCAATAAGAAAAAATCGGACCTATTCTATCTGCATATCCACTCGACTATTTGGATATAACGTTTTTCGGAAAAAGTTTAACATATTATTCTTAGATTTCAATGGTATTAATGATTTTTTCCAAAAGTTAGATTTTTTAAAAATAAGCCTCTTTGAAACAAAAATCGGAATTGGCAGTTTTCAGGAAATTGTCTGACTCTGAACGTTAAAATTAAATTAATTTTGTTTCAAGGAGGCAGTTTTTCACAACAATGAGGATTCCCCTTTTCTAAAGCGTGAAATCTGCAATATTTGTCTGTGTAACCATTTTCAAATCTATTTCATGGTCTTATAAAAGTTATTAAAAACTTTCCAGATAAAATTCTACTTCTTTATGTACAACGTTGAATACAAAAAAGATTTACGTTGAATTGATTTTCCCACTTTATCTGCAACTCATTTAGGTAAAAATGGCATTGGAACTGCAACACCTTCTTTAAGAAAAGTGTCCCCCCCCCCGATGCTACGTGCCTGTGATGTGTTCACACGGAGCGTTTTTATCTGGAAACCCTAGTCTTTACTCTACGGTCATCTTCGCTAGCCAAGGGTTTTTGGTCCACTCCGCTCCCAGGCGGGGAACGGGGTGGTTTGAATGAACTTATCCATTGGCATAGACCCATGGGGAGGGTGTCAAATAATTTTTTTGACTTTTTTTTGTATCAACTGCACATATTATACTTTTGATTTAATGTTTTGGAGGAAATCTATCGAATTAACATAAACACTTGACTGGTAATTGTTTAATATACATTTGCGAGGCTTGCGAGTTATGTACCCTTTTCAAGATGAATGAAATCGCCAAATTGATCGAAAATCGGGCCACCCCCCGCTTCGGCGATTTAGTTTCTCCAGTACATATTCCAGTTTTTTTAATATATATTTCTTTAATCCAAACTGATAATTCTTTGGTAATGATGATAATCCAACACCAGCTATTATATGTACTTACATTGTACCGTAATATACAATATGTAACAACTTGTTGCGATGACCCCCTCCCCTTTCTACCGTACAGATATGGCTTATATATTTTTAAATCAGGATTACACACGTGCTCTTCTTTCTTTTGAATTTCCTAACAAAACTTTTCTTCACTATGGGGTTGTTGTATTGAAATACAAGTTGTTGGAAAACACTTTTCCTTGTAGTTAAAGACAAAAACAGTATTTTTTAGGGTCTTCCGTCTTCAGCGTCTTCTATTATTCTATTGTTTCTTTTTCACTTTTATCATTCGGGTCTTCTGTCTTTAGCAGAAGACCCTTCAATCATTCTATTGTTTCTTTTTCACTTTTATCATTCGGGTCTTCCGTCTTTAGCAGAAGACCCTTCTATTAATCTATTGTTTCTTTTTTCACTTTTATTGGGTATTTTTTTCTTACAATTCTTATTTAGAAGATTTCTCAGAGATGGGTCGTCATATCTAGATTGCCCTTGCAATTTCGCGTCGAATGGTACCACGTTTCTTTAGTGGATGAAATTATTTTTTTTTAATACAATATTTTTATTTTTATCTTATCGATTAAAAAAAATGGACAGAAGACCCACTCGTTGCTCGCAACGAGATCGTATCTAGTTAGGGTCTTCCGTTTCAACGGAAGACCCTATTGTTTTCGTTAGGTTTCTTTTTCTCTATTTTTCACTATTATTAAGGTCTTCCGTTTCCAACGGAAGACCTTATTGTTATTCTTCGGATTCTTTTTCTTCTTCTTCTTTTTTTTTCTTACCACTTTTTGTGCACGCAATATCTCAGAAATGGCTCGACCGATTTGCACGAAATTTTCAGATCTTACTAATAATGTTCTGAACCTTATCGGAAATTTTTTTGGTTGATGACGTCATTTCCGTTTTTGAGATATTGGCATTTTAAGGATTTTTAGGTGGTTGGTTTGTCCTGAAGTGTTCTCATAAACTACAAATGATATCGATTTTAAAATTTCAGGGATGAAAGACAAAAGATTGTTAAACTGAACAAAAGCATTCTTATTTGCCTAGCACAAGAAATCCTGGAGCTCGGCAGGGCTCGAAAAATGGGATTAAAAAAACGTCGTTATTTTGCGTGATTTTCTTTGTTTATCTCTTTTCTCAGAAATATTTTGTGAAAACATGTAGAGCAAATAAAGTTTATAATTCCAAGAGCTTTCGTTTGACATCAAGAAAAAGGGGCTGGCCCCTCATATTAGGGGCCTAAGTTTCTTGAAAGTCTTCGCAGGATAACTAAAAAACGGTTGGGATTTCAACATGGCTGTCGCTGAAAAAGTTGTTCATTTTGATCTTATCAAAGTCGTTACAATAAAATTTTGTTCGGGTATTGCGTAATACGAGAGTAAAAAGCTTGACCTAATTGTTAACACGTACCTGTTTTCATGAGAAAAGTGCATGTTTTTGTCTGCATAACCGACACAAGTTACAACAGAAAGTGTAATAGCTTACATATATGTTGCTTTAATTAATTATAACAAGTGAGTATCGATGTTTTTCTTATAGATGATACGTGAGGATCATTAGTCACTTTTGTTTAGTTTTTGTAATGGTCAATCATTCAAAACAGGGAAAGAGAAAGTACATAGTCGCGGACATACATTCTTATTCTTTTCAAGTGAAACACGGAACAACTTCTACAAAAAAATGTTTAAAATTGGTTTTAAAATCATTTTTAGAAGCCTGTGTTGTATGTGAAATCACGTACCAATTCCTCACCCGCGACCGAAGAGATTATTGATCGGCTGCTAGCTAGCAGTTACCGGTTATCTAATACACAGCATTCGCGTCTTGCATACATAAGTTTATTTATATAGCGGCTTACACAAAGAATTATGGTATAAAGATATATTAAGTGTAAATTAAGGAGAAAAGAGTAACCTCTTAACACATTAATTTAATGTTAGCTCTGTTATTTGAAAAACGGGGTCTTTATGCGTATAACTTACATAAAGCTACCGTAGACAGTGTCAGTGTACCAGCTTACATACGGAAAGTGTATAAACATTCTCATTCTCTTCTAGTGAAACTCATTATGGGTAAAAGAACTAATACTATGCAATACATTTGAGTCGCATTTAAAATCTAGCTGGATTCCGAGCTGTGTATGTGAGCAATTACGTATCCGATCCCTTGGCCGCGGCCAAAGAAATAGGTCGCGGCTGGACTAGCGAGCGGTCTCTGTTATCCAATACACAAGATTTGCGTTTTGCTGTGATGCACACATGGGTTTATTTATTTAGCTACAAACACAAAGAATTCCGATTTTAACGGTATTAAAGAGTAAATAAAAAAAATATACCTTAATAACCTACGAGGTTATGATGTTTTAGTCTCGTATTTTAAAAACGATATATAGTATGACTGTCATTGAAAAAAGGTGTTCTATGTGATCTTGTCTATGTCGTAAAATAAGTTTTATTGTTGGGAAAAAATTCCGTTATCAAACTGCAAACATTTAAAACCCACCACGTTGGGTGTACATTTACGTAACACATCAATCGCACATGGCCGAAGAGATTCCGCGCTAGTGGACAAGCGATTCGCTGTGGTCTAAGACACAGGCTTCTCGTGTTTCTACGTTATCACACGTACAGTTCATTGAATTGTTTTTATTTTCAATTATATTGGTTAAAGATGCATCAAACTTTTGATTTAACATTGATTTAAATCACAGTGCGTAAAATTAAAAGAAACTGCCATCAATAAATATAATACAACGTTTTACAGTCGTACGAGTTGAAAATAAATTAGTCTATTTCTGACATTTTTGCTGCTGAGAATTTAATGCATTACACTTCCCACATCTAGGCGATTATTCCAACACAAACATCTTATGTATCTGTAACCTGTGATAATTCATTTGGCTTACAAAATATTAGAAGTCTTTTTATGAGTTATGAGAGAGAGAGAGAGAGAGAGAGAGAGAGAGAGAGAGAGAGAGAGAGAGAGAGAGAGTATGCATGAATTTAGCAGGGTGTAGTAAGTAAAGTGAGTTGAAAACGCGTTCGAGATAAGGCAGTTTAAGTGTTACAATGTTACATGCTTGTGGTAGGTGCAGGCACGATAAAACTTACCGATGCCCGCTAATACGGAAGGAATTGAAGGAATCAGTGATTATTTCTTTGTTTGATTTACATTCAGGCCGTAAAAGAATAACGGTCACACGAACACTATTGGTTTAACCTCTTCTGAATGGCAGTCCGAATCATTAAAAAGCATACGCATTGCTGATTTTATTCTTTCATTTAATTAAATTACATTTGTTTGTTATTGATTATCAAAGAATATATAAGTTTTAAAAACAGTTTATTAACATTCGGTAAGTAAAAGTTTTGTTTAGATTCGGACAGTCGAAGAGCGAGTAGAGGACACATGGTTATAAATACTACACTGTACTTAGTAGATTACGAAGATTTTCAAATCGACCGGATTTCTGCATATGCGCTGCACGTACACTCGAATACTTGATACATATATATTTTAATAAAACGTCTGTATGCTGTATTATTATTTGCTGTCTGATCAGGACTGTTCTTCCCAAAAAGAAGCGCACGGTGATCGCGTAATGAATGTTCTGTATATACATGCTTATATATATTTTTAAAAACTTTTTTAACGTTTAACTCAGCAAAATTGTAGAAGTCATGGAGTCAAAAAACAAATTAAATTAATTTGCCATTAGGCAATAGTAGTTATCCAATGCCTAAGATTAATAACTTGATTAAATATGAATTTACTAGCTCCCCCCCCCCCCCCCCCCTTGTTAAGAGCTTCCGTGTCCTGTATTCTTTTTGTTCTTTTATTAACGATTTTTGTGCACGCGATTTCTCGGAAATGGCTCAAATTTTGTTAAATGGCCCTGATAAGAAGATGAAAGGAAGGCCCCTAAAATTTCTTTCTCAAATATATCAAGAACGGTCTCAAATTTCAAACACTGGTTGAATAACATACAGCTCATTTTTGTATGAAATGGCAATTTTCTTGTAACTTAAATGATTTTTTAGAAATAATAACAGTATAATTTTTTCAATAATTACGCTTTGTGAAATCTAAAAAATTTCTTAATTTATCACTAAAATTAATAATTTTAGACGGCCCATGCAGTAAGTATTGCTAACCGAGCCTTTCGTTCAACAGCACATTGATTGTGAAGATTCCAGCGTTGTTTACAACAAAAGGATGAAAAGACCACGAATTGTGACATATATGGCTGTAAAGGGTTTAAAAGAGATGGATACAAAACACAAATGCGAATATATCTACATGTAGTAAAGATAAAAATGATTAATCTACATTTGTCATAAATACATCATTTTATCATAAGAATATTTTAACATTTAGATCAGCCGAAAATTTCCATTTCCCTTCATTGTTTGATGCCTGATTTGAAATAACGTTTCGATGTCGTACCAAGTGGAGAAATTTCTTAAAGCTGCATGTTCCGATTTTTCGGCCATTACAGTATCAAATAATGTTACCATGCAAACCAAATGAATTATCTTAGAAAGTTATAGACTTTCGCCTATTTACACAGAATTGATTTTCTTTTAACTTAGAAATATTCAAAGTAAATAAAAATAATTTTTGGGGGCATACAAAAATACCCCAAAAATACATCATGGGAATGTTTAAAAAAGGTAGCCGTTTGATTTCGTCCCCCGAATGATTGGGTTTAGTCAACCTGCATGTTATGCATCGATTGTAAACAACGTAAACTTCAGAATTATTAGTGAACAAATGTACACTGCTTTATTTTTTCAAATAGCCATGCTGTTTATTTTATTTGTTAAAATAGATCATTAAAAAAGGACAGATGCCAAAGTCGTAATTCAATCATACTCGCTTCGACGTATGGGGCGAGTATAAACACGAGGCGAAATAACGCGAAACCCTTTCATATCGTTTGTTTTGTAAATAAATTTTGTACATTGTAAAACTTGTCTTATCTGGCGGAGTTTGGTTCTGAAAAATTAGGGTAGATTAGAAAACATCCGGTTTGGAGGACATTGTTGCAAATTAATTTTAGTATTTAATGCATTAGGTCTTGATCGTCTATTCTTGCAAAATTTTCAATTCTTCTGAAATGTATTAGACCTAATCGATCGTGATTACGGTACCAATTTTCATTTTTTTTTCTTGGAAAACAATTAGTCCATAAAGGAGTACTTACAATGGTAATACTTTTTCAATCAATTTATCGTAATTGATATTTTCAAGCATTCGATTAACCTGAAAAGTCCGACACAAGACAAGTGCATGGCATTGGCCAACAGGTGGCTGATTACGTAATGGCGAGGTTGAATATTTATAAAGATGAGAATTTAATAAAGAATGGAGCATTTTGACAGAATAAAATGTAACTCTGTAAGCGTAGCCATAAAAGGGGGATAACATACGATATCGGCAGTCTTACTACCGCGGTATCCTAAATCACGGCCTGAAAAAAAATGGGATGAACTATAATCTCATTATCTAATTTTGGCAACTGTTACAACAAAAAAATGCCTATTTATTTATAACAAGACTCAACGGTATATACTGAAATGAGTTACTAGATTGAATCTACTATAGTATATTCACAGTTGTTTAAATCAATAGCAACGACAGGAAAATTGCCGATCGATCGATAAGTGGCCGGATTACGGGAGATAACTCTCACTAATCATAAGCAGTCAATTCTTTACATCGCGGCCGGTTTACAGAATAGACAAGATCCGGATTGCACAACATTTTTTAAACATAAAATGCTAGTAAAATGGCAAGGGACTGAAAAATATCGCCGGATTGGACAACATGCCGGAATGCACAGCATTCATTGTTCATTGATACAGAGACAATTTCAAATTTTAAATTTGAGTCGATATGATTTTGAATTGCGGATCATCTTTAACACGCAATATGCGAGCTTATTTTTTTGGCAGTAAAAAGATTCAAACTTTCAGTTTTTATGCACATGTTCGTTTTTTTTATTGAATTGTTTTTAAAATAAGAGCCCAGAATGGTCTAAAGTCTTTACTTCGTACCTATACAATATACATGTAATAATTTTAATATGCTACGTTGCTAAGGATTTAAAGGACTAGAAGTCCTAGAATTTTGATCATTCTTTTTTAAAAAAGAGAAATATTTGTGAAATTGTTGTAGAAGTAAAGATGCTTAGAACTATGTACAATTATATATACTATGTGTATAACAATAGACAACCCTCAAACTTTCGCTAAAGGGAGATAAAGAATCGACCCCAACGTTCTTTCCCAGATACATGTATCTCAATAATGGTAACCGATTTTTAAACACTTCTTGAACCAAATGCATTTAAAACAAAAATAAATTTCCTTTTACATAACCAAGGTCTAGTCCTTTAAATTATGAGCCATTTGATTTGAAGACAATCATGGCTTTTAATTTCTGAATATTTTGTAACATGAATGATGTATTTAACAATGTACAGTCATCAAAATTGTTAGATGGCCCCGATAAAAAGTCGGTCCCAAACAAGTTCTTTCCCAGATATTTCAAAAACGGTCAGTTTCTCAATGCTTGTTGAATAAAATTTGCATAAAATAAAAAATTCCTTTAATCTGATATCAAGAAAAATGGACAAGTCTCTAAATTAAAGGGCCAAAAGGGATCTAAAGCTTTTCATCA
The DNA here is from genome assembly GCA_033439105.1 of Magallana nippona. Taxonomy (NCBI): domain Eukaryota; kingdom Metazoa; phylum Mollusca; class Bivalvia; order Ostreida; family Ostreidae; genus Magallana; species Magallana nippona. The sequence goes on along the minus strand of CM065918.1, from coordinate 31,456,506 downwards.
ATAGCTCTTACACTTCATACAGAAACGTCTCAGATCCTTTAAATGTTGCCCCACACATGTTTCGTTGTCGAATAGCAAAAGTCAAGGTCTTATCACATCTGATGAGAATCGGACGGAAGACCTCCTCGTTGCTCGCAACGAGATCGTGTCTAGTTATTATTCTTTTTTTCTTAACATTTTTCTTTAAACTCAAATATCTCAGACATGGTACAACGGATTTTTATGAAATTTTGACAGGTAATTAAGAATATCAAGATCTTTTAACAAGTACATTTTCGGTGATGAAGTCACTTCCGGTCGGCTGATATATTCGTTTATCTTTTTTTAAAAAGTGATTTTGTCCTACCTTTTTCTCAAAAACGATTAAGGATAGAAAATTGAAAATTTCAGGAATGATAGATTTTTGAATTCTTAGATGCCATCAGGTACAAACATGATCGTCCGTCACTTCCGGTACACGCAAACGGCATTTTTCGAAAAATTGCGTTTTAAAAATTTTTCAAATTAAAAGATTTGGATTTTTTTTTCATTAAAATATATTCTAAACGTATCCAATTTTAATATGAACAGGTCGTCTGTCACTTCCGGTCGTCATCGGAAGTGATTCCAAAATTTCGATTTTTGGAATTTTGAAACACATTCATTCTGTAGACATTTATGTGCTAAATACAAAACTGAAAACCGTTTTAAAATCGGACTATGCATTGCAGAGATTTTGCAGTTTAAAAATGACCTTTTCTGGAAATCTTAATTTTGCAATGCAGGTCTTAAAATCAGCCTAAAAGAAAATTAATATACCAATTCGTACTAAATCTGATTCGGAAAATTGTTAATTCGTACCTTATAATTAGGTCGTCCTTTACATTTTCGGGTTTTGTTAATTCGTACATAAAATCATTCGGGCTTTTAGTTAAGGCGTTTCATTAGATTTTTGGATTATTATAAAATCATTGTATTTGAAATGGTTTTACCTAATTAGATGGATCTATTGAATTTAAGATTTAAAATAATGTCAACATATTAATTTAACTCTGTCATTAATTCATAATCAAACGGAAGACCCACTCGTTGCTCGCAACGAGATCCTGTCTAGTTATTCTTTTTTTTCTTAACATTTTTCTTTAAACTCAAATATCTCAGAAATGGTACAATATATTTTTTTGAAATTTTTATAGATAATAAAAAATATCAAGATCTTTTATCACGTACATTTTTGTTGATGAAGTCACTTCCGGTCGGCTGATATATTCGTTTATCTTTTTTTAAAAAGTGATTTTGTCCTCCCTTTTTCTCAAAAACGATTAAGGATAGAAAATTGAAAATTTCAGGAATGATAGATTTTTGAATTCTTAGGTGCCATCAGGTACAAACATGATCGTCCGTCACTTTCGGTCCGCGCAAACGGCATTTTCGAAAAATTGCGTTTTAAAAATTTTTCAAATTTAAAGATTTGAAAGTTTTTTTTATCAAAATATAATTTAAACGTACCCAATTTTAATATAAACGGGTCGTCTGTCACTTCCGGTCCTCACCGGAAGTGATTCTAAAATTTCGATTTTTGGAATTTGAAAACACATTCATTTTGTAAACATTTTTGCGCTAAATACAAAACTGAAAACCGTTTTAAAATCGGACTATGCATTGCAGAGATTTTGCAGTTTAAAAATGACCTTTTCCGGAAATCTTAATTTTGCAATGCAGGTCTAAAAATCAGCCTAAATGAAAATTAAAATACCAACTCGTACTAAATCTGATTCGGAAAATTGTTAATTCGTACCTTATAATTAGATCGTCCTTTACATTTCCGGTTTTCGTTAAGTTGTATATAAAATCATTCGGGCTTTTAGTTAATGCGATTCATTAGATTTTTGGATTATAATAAAATCATTGTATTTGAAATGCTTTTACCTAATTAGGTGGATCTATTGAATTTAAGATTTAAAATGATGTCAACATATTAATTCAACTCTGTCATTAATTCATAATCAAACGGAAGACCCATTCGTTGCTCGCAACGAGATCGTGTCTAGTTATTTTTTTTTCTTACAAAATTTGTGCACGCAATTTCTCAAAAATGGCTTGCCCGATTTTTGTAAAACTTTCAGATCTGATAGATAATGATCTGGACCTTATTGGAAATTTTTTATATTGATGACGTCATTTCCGTTTTTGAGAAATTGACGTTTTAGCGATTTTTAGAGGGGTGGCTTGTCCATAGAACTTCTCCTAAACGACAAAAAGATATTGAGTTCAAACTTTCAGGGATGGTAGACAACAGATCGTAGATTTGTAATTTTATGATCATTTTGATCTGGCTTGAAAGGCACCGACGCTCGCCTGGACACGAAAATTGAGATTAAAAAAAAGTCGTAATTTTTCGAGGTTTTCTTTGTTTATATTTTTTCTGAATAATAGTTTGTTAAAACATGTAAAATAAAAAAAACCTTTACATTAACAAGACCTTTCGTTTGATATCAGGAAAAAGGAGCTGGCCCTTTAAATTAGGGGACCAGAGGGCTCTAATTTTTTTTTTATCTAGAGCCCTTTACTGAGAGATATTTTGTGAAAGGTTATAGAAGCAAATATGTTTATCTTACAATTATGTATCCAAGCAATGTAATGATTTTCTCCCATGTTTCGTAATTAGGGGTTTTTAGGGGTCAGAATTCCAAAATTTTGATCACCCATATCTCAGAAAGGAAAAATATTTTGTAATGCAATATAGAAGAAAAGATGCCCAAAATGATGTACTAAACAATAATCAACCTTCAAACTTTCGTTAAACGGCCCCCATAAGAAGATAAGGGATCGGCCCATCAAACGTTTTTTCCCATATATCTTAAGAACGGTAGCGAATTTCTAGACACTTGTTGAACAAAATGTGTTTAAAATTAAATGACCTTTCATTCGTTATCAATAGAAAAGGGGCTGGCCCCTCAAGTTAGAGTCCCAGATGGGTCTGAAGTCTTTATCTATAGCTGTTTACTGAGAGATATTTTTGAAAGGTTATAGAAACAAATATGTTTATCTTACAGTTATGTACCCAAACAAGGTAATGATTTTCTCATTTGTAATTAGGGGTTTTAGGGGTCAAAAGTCACAAATTTTAGTCACCAATATCTCAGAAAGGAAAAATATTTTGAAATGCAGTATAGAAGAAAAGATCCTCAAAATGATGTACTAAACAATAATCAACCTTCAAACTTTCGTTAAACGGCCCTCATAAGGAGATAAGGGATCGGCCCCTCAAACGTTCTTTCCCATATATCTCAAGAACGGTAATGAATTTCTAAACACTTGTTGAACAAAATGTATTTAAAATCAAATGACCTTTCATTCAATATCAATAAAAAGGGGCTGGCCCCTCAAATTAGGGACCCAGGTGGGTCTAAAGTCGTTTATCTATAACCGTTTACTGAGAGATATTTTGTAATAGGTTATAAAAAGCAAAGTTAGTTATAATACGTTTATATATCCTAACATTATAAATATTTTCTCATGCGTCACGTAATTGGAGTTTTTAGGGGCCAGAGGTAAAAATCTAAAAAAAACTCCACCACCCCGGCCGTGCGACCGAAAATCTCGTGTCGCTTCAGTGCACACAGACCTGGACATTGATAGCCCCAGGTAATTATGTAATTTAAAAACACTTGGAAGGGTGCTTTCACTGCAGTGGTCAATTGTTTAAATATAAATGTAAAGTTTTAAGTCAAAGATCTTAAATTTATAATAATTACACATGTAGTTGTTCTTATATTTAGAAGTTATGAAATACGTTATGCAATGCAGTCGGTCGACATAGAAATCATCAGAGTACTGCAAGTGTCGACGGTTTTTTGTATTTTTTTCAAACACCGTGGAACATAATTCACTTGACTTAACAGAATAGCGACATATTTGCCTCCCAAAAATATAATTATGCACTTCTCAAAGTTACACTTAATCGACTTAAAACCCATCAGAATATTTTATTTTTACACTGATTTGGCTTGTCAAAATGGGAGATTGTAAATTTGTAGCCACTCTGAAATAGTCAAGAACAGAAGAAATAATGTCTTTGTGACTTTCACTCCATCTTCTTATTTATGTGTATGAATCCATAAATTTTTGTTTTTGTTCTCTCTAACTTCATTCTGTAGAATTTCAGTATATTTATGTAGAAATCATTTAGTGATACAAATAGACACATGTCAATGAGGAGAGTGAAAATATACCTACATGTAAAACAAGATAGTAACATGTATATGTGATATGATAGAAATGATTGTAAAACATAAGTCTTTCTTCGTGCCGCACTAAAGTAGCGAAAAGGATTTTTGATCCAGTGGGGACTCTGCCCCCCCTCCCCCCCGACCCCACCGACTTTTTCTTGCAACCAAAACTTCCCTGAAATTTACATTTAGAAAACTAAATTTTGGGACATTGCCACATCCCCACTCAGCACACATTTTTTAGATGAAGGCAAAAAAAAATTATTGGCATACTTAAAACAAAATTATATTAAAATAAATAGAAGTTAGAGTTGCTTCACAACCCCTACATGTACCTCCCCCACGGATTAAGATTTTGAAGATTTGAGAATCTATCCTTTTATTTGCTTGTCAAGATTACCGATAAATTATGCTCATCCTTTCAAGAATGATGATGAGTTCCTGCATGGCCAAACATTATCGGGAGAGTTATCCCTCCCACTGGGCACCTCTCGTATAGCGCGCCCTCAGGTGGGAGAAGGCGTTCTCGTTTATTTACAGTTTGTGTTTATAGTTTCAATCTTTTAATTTTAAGACTGCACTTTAAATAAACTATTCCATGTCTTAGCGTTAGAGGTGTAAGTATGAGTACAGGGAATCGAAATGTTTATGAAACATAAAAACACTGTTTTCCATGAATCAGCGCAGTGGATTTTATGTTGATTACACTATGATATAGGCTTAGTTTGTATCCTGTCATCAGTTGTACATAAACGTATTAATCGTTTTGATTTTCTGGTCGGAATAATTAAATACACATACATTTATGATGTGTGTTTTTAAGTTATCATAAACTAGATAATATCCCGCGCAAGCGCGGGAATTAACACTTTAAACATATTAAAATATGATACAATGCTTTGTGTATATGGCCTCTATTCTTTTATTGCAGCTGCATGACTGGAAAAAAATTCTGCAAACTTTTTCATTATTTTCAAAGCAGGGAGTGGCTGTGCAGTGCGTCGTTTCTCTTTTCTAAATTTTGTTATTTTTTAGGTCTTTATGCTAAATTTCAGTTTAACTATTATCACTGTCCGAAAAAAGAATTTCAGATAAAAGACTGTATCTTTACCCGTACCGATTCAAATTCCTCGTTTTATGCATACAGTCATCATCTATTAATACAGAGGTAGAGTTGTCAACACGATTTGTTTATGTTTCACAAATTAATGTATATGGTTAACTACTAATCTGCAGTGGTATAAAAATTATTGTAATTTAAAAACGCTAGATAAGTATAAACATATTTTTGCATATCTTAAACTAAAGTTATCAGATTCAAGATAACTGGCCGATGGTTAACTTGCCCTACACTTTCCGCCATGACGTTGATTAGTCAACCCATGCTCTTGGTTACCCTGTTCTGGAAAGTTCTAATTCCCATGGGTACCAATCGTGCCCCATTGTTAGCAGACCTATTTTTGTATTCCTATGAAGCAGAACTTATTCAAAAACTTGTACGTGAAAAAAATAAATCACTCGCTATGGCCTTCAACTCAACATTCAGGTATATCGACGACGTATTATCAATTAACAATTCTTATTTCCATACTTACGTCGACTCGATATATCCCAGTGAACTTGAAATAAAAGATACCACAGAGTCTGCGTCATCTGTTTCATATTTGGATATTTTACTGGAAATGGACATTGATGGTAACCTAACAACAAAACTTTATGATAAACGCGATGACTTCAATTTTGCTCGTCAAATTTCCTTACTTATGTAGCAATATACCTTCATCACCTGCATATGGTGTTTTTGTCTCTCAGTTAATTCGATACGCAAGGGTATGCTCTTCGTATGAACAGTTTCTAAGGCGAGGCAAGCTACTGACAAACAAATTGATAAAACAGGACCATCAACAGGCTCGTTTGAAGTAATCTTTTCGTAAGTTCTATGGTTGATACAACGACCTAGTCAGCAAATACAATCATCCACTGGGTCGCATGCTGACTGACGTTTTTCATACTAATTGTTAGACCATAATTTTTCCCCTAATTGGCTACGGACTTTTCCGTTTTTTCCCGATTACGACAAAGAGCACACGGCGGGTGTGACCGGTCAGCAGAGGATGCTCACTCCTTCTAGGCACCTGATCCTACCTCTATCTTTTTGGAGGTCCGTGTTGCTCTGCTTTGAATTTGTATTTCGTTTTATGGATTTTTGAGATGGTTGACGGTTTGTTATTGTCATTTTTTCATTCTATTCATCAAAACTAAAATCGCCCATTCAAAAAACGAATTTGCTAATCTTATTTATTCAACATTTGTCGTATCTTAATTTCTATGTATACCCTAAATAAGTTCCCAGTAAATATACTCACTCTTTACGTAATCATTCAATATTATTTAAATGCAAGCTTATATTTTGATGAAAATTCCCACTGACTTGGATCCGCCAAAGCGTGTCCACCACCTTACTCTCATTTTTGCTATTTCGGGTTTGTTTATCGAAAATGAAAGATGGTTTTTGATTTATTTCTCAATAATTACTTATTAGGTAAATTCAATTATAGCTTATGGACATCAACTGACATGTGATGAAATACTAAAGGTGTAAGCAATTATTCTGGTGCAGACATTTTGTAGTTTATTGACGAAATGTCTTAATTTATAAGTATAGATTTATATGGCCGTGACGCAAGTTAAACGGAGAATTCGCCTGGTATGAAAATAATACTATGAAAGCGAGTCTCGTTTTCGATTTTCTAAACTTACTATTATCATATTGACAATCCAGTCTGATGAAAACCACCCCATCTCCTTACACTCGTCAGGGTCTGCTCTGATAGATATCGATAAGAGATCATCTTCATATGACCTCTACATTTGCATACAATCGAAATATAACCCCAATTTATCACATACTTGCCTTTATCTGTTTTAAGAGAGGTGTAACTATTCAATACTCTGCAGTTGGAGGTTACATAGAAAACAGGCATGAATTAATTTGTCTGTCAACTTTTAAAGAGTTCCAATTCATTTTCTAAAGCCCTGATTGGTCAAAAGTTATGTTCGTGTGAAGATGACCTCCTTTCAATACCTGTCAGATTCTGACAAGTGTAAGGAGAAGGGGTATGGTTTTATTAAGACTGATCGACAATCCTATCTTGACTTGAAGCTGTAACGGAAGACCTCCTCGTTGCTTGCAACGAGCTCGGCTCTAGTTATTTTTCTTCTTCTTTTTAGACGTTTCTTTAAACCTTGATATCTCGCTTGTTTGTCATCAGATTTTATTCAAATTTTCAGAGTCTATTGGAAATGTCAATAGCTCACTATAGCACAAAACATTGTGAAATCGCTACTTCCGGTTTTGAGTTATTACCCTTTGAATATTTTTTTAGTGGGTCTCGTGTACCAGCAAAGGTTGTAGACATCTTGAACGTTGTCCTCCCAGTTTTATATGTTTGATTAACCCACGTATTAAAACTACTTAATTATGAATTAACTACTAAATTACTACTTAAAAATCCCATCGAAATTTATGTTTCAAAAAATCTTAAATTTTTCTCATATTTTTGCGCCATAACTTTTTAGTTTTAAACATATTCAAAACACATATAGAACAAAAGTTGTGCAAAATATTAAGGTCTTTCATTTGATACTATAAAAAAGGTGCTGGCCCCTTAAATTAGGGATCTTCATCCCTTAAAAGTCTTTGAGGTAAATTTTTCGATACGGGCGTCGCTACAAAAAATGTTGTTTGTGATTTTATTAATTCCATAAAACTGTTTTTGTATTCGGGCATCGCATAATATTAGGGTGAAAAGTAATACGTGTAGACCAGTACTCGCCGCAATATGGCAACGTTAACGAAAGTCTTTGAGCGTACAAATGACTTAAAGTTACCACAGAAAGTATACCGGTTTAAACGGGATGCATTTATTCATAAGAATTTTTTTTAAAGTATACATGCTTTTATCTGGGGACTATAAGTCATTTTTTTAAGTCCCTATAGTGAGCAATCCTTTAAAAACGAGAAACGGAAAATATGAACATTGTTTTTCTTTTCTAGTTTCTAATCACGGATTAACAAAATAACTGCTACATTTTAGTTATTATACTGCATTTGAAATCTACATGTATCTGGGATCTGAGCTGCGTGTGTGTACCATTACGTAACCTATCCCTTGCCCGCGGCCGAGGAGATCGATCGCCGCTGAACTACCTAGCGGTCAGCGGTATCTACTACACAAGATTCGCGTCTTACACATATGGGTGTATTTAGCCGCACACATAGAATTGGTTTTAACTTTGAATGCGTATAAAAGTTTATTCTTCTTAAATTGAATAAAACGATAGAGTGTTAATTAATAAATCGTTCTGTTGATTAATAAAAGCAATGTCATTCCCAATCTGAAGCATAATCAGACGTAGATCAATTGTGGGTTTTTAAGTAAAACAAAGTAACTTCTATTTAATACATTGTAGTCATTATACTGCAAGCATTTCAAATGTTTCTGGGTTCTGAACGTAATCCATCCCTCGTCCGCGGCCAAGGAAATTGGTCGCGGCTGAACTACCTAGTGGTCAGCGATTATCTAATACACATGATTCGCGTCCTACATATGGATATATGAGTTTATTCAGCAGTGAACACAAGAATTGTTTTCATTCTATGCCATACAAGTTTCTTCATCTTAAATTGTTTTAATTAAACGATGGAATGTAAATAAAGAAATGGTTCTGAAATTTAATAAAAGCGGTATTATTCCAAATCAGAAGCATCGTCAGACATAGATCAATGGTGGGTTTGTAAGTCTAAGATATTCTAAAAACTGTACAAATAATGTTTAAGATCAACACAAAAACCCTGCAAAGATTTAACCATCCCTCGCACATGGCCGAGGAGATCCTGCGCGAGTGATCCGCGGTAGCTTTTTGTGCTTCTACCTTATCACTCGTACATACTTATTGATAATTTGTACAAGCACCACTAATTCTTTGTTTTATTTTCAATTCAACTATATTGGTGTCAGATGAAACTACAAATTTATCTTACTTGTACGTTTGATTTAGCGTTGGTTTAAACGATAGCGCAAAAATTAGATAAAAACGTGAACATCAATGGAATAAAAGTAAGCCATCATTCCGAATCTAAATATGCAAGGGCTTTAAAAGATTTAATATAATAACCAGTTGACCGGTAAATGTGAAATCAGCTTGTGTTTCAATTTAAGATTAATATATTTAAACATGATTATTTCTGTTTATTAATGCTGATTTTTTTTACAGACTTCAACACTTTTGAGAGAATATTCACACCTTGCCTGATCAACCAGATTTATATGTATATATTTACTTGTTTTGGAATTAATATTCGACCAACACAAAATAGTGTAGAAAGTAAAAGAGTTTTCTTAAGAGGTGTACAAAAATTTCGCAGAGTGTACAAAGTAAAAGTGAATTAATAAAAATCAAACATTTTCCAAATGTTCAAGGCAGTTTAAAAATCAAATTTAATTAAAATCAAAATTCCGTGATACAATTGCTACATGTATGCAGTAGGTGCTGGCACGATAAAAGAATTTTGCGGAATAAAGGGATTCAGTGATTATTTTTTTTAACAATATTCACATGAATTATAAACAGGTTTTGTGTAGATTCTAGCGGTCACTTGATAACTCTTGTAGTTCTTCTGTATGGTCGTTTGTTTCATTGTAAAAACAAACTCATTGCTGTGTTGCCCCTCCCCCCCCCCCCCCCCAGTGCTCGAGCTAAACATTTTTTTTCCAAATTGGCGAACAGAAATCGAAATATAGCGAAAATTGACAATTTTTGGGGACTCTCTATGTGTTAAAGTTCCTTCTAATGTGTTTCACTTTCCAATCTGTTTGTTTATTCGGTCAGTCTGTGTTAATTCAATCACCCTGCGACCGAAAATTTCGCTTCAGAGCACACAGCCCTGGACATAGATATCCTCAGGTAATCTATGGCTGCAGATCATCAATTGTTATGTAATTGAAAAACACTTGGAAGGGTGCTTTCACTACAGTGGTCAACTGTTAATATATAAGGGTAAAGTCAAAGATCTTAAATAATAATTATTTGTTCTCATGTTTAAAAGTTATGCAATGCAGTCGGTCGCCTAGAAATCATAGAGTACTGCAGGTGTTGACAGTTTTCTTATTTCTTTGAAATCCCTTGGAACATAATTCACTTGACTTAACAGACTAGCGATATATTTTCCTCCCAAAAATATATACACTTCTCAAAGTTACAATTGAGTGATATAGATATGTGTTCCTCAAGGGATGTTATTTATTGTTATATGCACATTGATACATTTTTATTGAAGCTGTGTAGTATGAGGTTGTAATGCAACTTAATCGACTTAAAACCCAGCAGAATATTTAATTTTTACATTTGGCTTGTCAAAATAGGAGATTGTAAACTTGTAGGAACTCTGAAATAGTCAACAACAGAAAAATTATGTCTTTGTGGCTTTCACTCCATCTTCTTATTTATGTGTATGAGCCCATAAAGGTATTTTTGTTCATTATATAAAAAGTGGGTTTTTTTTCTCAAACTTAAAACTGTAGAAATTCAGTAGTATCTTAACTCTTCAAAAGCTTTGATTCCATTCTACTTGGAAATCATTTAGTGATACATATGAACACATGTCAATGAGGAGAGTGCACAGTAAAAATTAGTTAGTACATATATCTTTAAAAAGTTCAAAATATCATAAGTAAAACATTTACATATATATGTGATTTGAAATGGCGAAAAGGATTTTTGGGCCAGTGGGAGCCACCCCCCTTCCCCACGATAACTTTTTCTTGCAACTTTCCCTGAGGGTTTCCAGAGGTCCGTGATTGCTTTGCTTTGGACTATTGATTGAATACCGAATTGTCCATGGATTTTTCTCCGTTTTTCCCGATCATATTTTCCCCTAATTACGACAATTTCCCTGATAATGACATTGGGCGCACGGCGGGTGTTACCGGTCGGCAGAGGATGCTTATTCCTCCATGGCACCTAAACCTACCTCTATTTTTTTTTTTAGGTCCGTGTTTGCTCTGCTCCTGTTTTGTAATTTTCCTTTGGACTTTTGAATTTGAACACTGTTCGTTATCACCACATGTCATTTAGAAAATTAAATTTTTGGGCATTGACATCCACCACCCCACACACACTTTTTAGGTGAAGGCCAAACAATTATTGGCATATTTAAAACGAAATCATATTTTTAAAAAAGGAGGTTAGAGCTACCTCACAACACCTACCACCACGATTTTGAAAAAAAATTGAGAATTTATTCTTTTAATTGCTTGTTAAGATTTCGGATAAAGATGCTCACCCTTTCAAAAACCATGCCGAGTGCCTGCATGACCAAACATTATACGGAGAGTGATCCCTCCCACTGAGCACCTCTCGTATAGCGCGTCCTCAGGTGGGAGAAGGCGTCATCGTTTATTTACAATTTGTGTTCGTTTCAATCTTTTAATTTTAACAATGCACTTAACATAAACTATTCCATGTGTCAGCGGTAGAGATGTAAGTATGAGTACAGGGAATCAAAATATACATATATGATGTGTGTTTTTAAGTTATCATAAATTGGTATAACCGTGAAGTAAGTTAAACGGAAAAGTTGCCTGATATGAAAATAATACTTTGATATTGAGTCTCGTTTTCGATTTTCTGATCTTATTATTATCATATTGACAATCCAGTCTGATGAAAAACATCCCACTTCTCCTTAGACTCGTCAGGGTCTGAAAGGTATCGATAAGAGGTCATCTTCACATGACCTCTTCATTTGCATACAATCTAAATATACCCTAACTTATCACAGACATGTCTTCATCTGTTTAATGAGAGGTGTAACTCTTCAATACTCTGCAGTTTGGACGTTACATAGAAAAAAGGCATGATTTAATTTGTCTGTCTCCTTTTGAAGAGTCCCAATTTATTTTCTAAAGCCCTGATTGGTCAGAAGAAAAGATAATGTGAAGATAACCTGTCAGACCATGATAAGTGTAAGGAGAATGGGATATTTTTTTAAGACTGATTGCCAATCCTTTCTTGACCTGAAGCTGTAACGGAAGACCTCTTCGTTGCTTTGCAACGAGCTCGTTCTAGTTTACTATACTACTAATTGTTGTATTTTTGGTCTGCTTTAGGCTAACATATCAACACGCTGTATACCGGAACTAACAGTTTATTTAAAACAAACACATAACATACAGAACCAATCAGGTTAGACTAAACTAATCCGGAAAGATACACCACACAAATCAAACATTGTATCAAACAATAACAGTATTGCGTAAGAATTCAAATACAATGGCACCATTTTGGTTCATAAACAACAACTCAGACCCAATCTATTCTGTAATCTAGTAACTTTGTGTTTTCTGAAAATTCCATTAGAATTCCACATTATACCAAGATAATTAAAATTTTCAACAACTTTCAACAAAAGTTATTTTTAAGCGTTCCACCCTTTCTAGATACAACAACTTTTGTTTGATCTACATTGAGTTTTACCTTCTCCTTGGATGTGTAACGAAGAAACCTTGCAAAAAATTTCAATCTCTGAAAAAGATTCATCCTGCATCAATACTTCCTGATAACCGAAAAACTCAGACAATTAATTTTTCTATCTTGCACATGATTTATATTACCATACATGTATTTTATTATGTTCAACATTTGTTAATCAATACCGCTCGCTATTGGTAGAAATGTTAATATTTACAAGTGAGATAACTGTAATTATTACAGCTATTAAACTCTCCTAGTTTAAACACCCTATAATACGTACCTTCTGACCATTTTGGGAAAAACATTCCTTAAAAACAATGTTAAAGAAGTTAAAGAAGGCAAGTGTGTAATAAGATATTCATTAAACGCACTGAAATTTTCATTGAAAAAATAAGTCATTCCAAAAGACTTTTCAAACGATTAGGAACGCGAGTTATCTCCTATGATGTTTTTGGACAGTTAAGTTCAGGGTTCGCAGAGTTGTCCGTTTCAATGGGCTTATAATCTTGATTATTGTAGGAGTTTTTATCCGAAGAAGATATCCCTTTAAAGTCGCCAAAAAAACTCATATATTTGGTCCAGTAGAAGAACACCAGCAAATATTTAACATTTGCCTATGATAAGAAAAAAAAAACCCCAGAGTTAACTTGTGTCATTCGTTAAGTAGCAACATGTTTAAAGTTAATCAAACAAGGCACACTAAATTTAAAACCATAAGAACAAACAAATTTACAGAACGTATAAAAACCGATCAAAAATTATATTATATAAGACAATAATTTACGTCATTGTCATTGGCTGAAAGTACATCACGTGAGATTTGTCCTTTTCCGATATCGACGCGAAAGCGCGTCCGTGGAATATGATATCGCACGACTCGGCAATATTTACAAAAATACGTATTGTAAAGACATTGTACCAACGGGAATTTTTAAATACATAATATCATATTATAATATTTTGCAAAATATCCTTCTATCATATTCCCTTTATCTATAATCTATAATTTTCATTGTTTTAAAATTGATATTGATAGCCTACTCTCCGTTCACTTAATGCGTCATCAAGAGACAGATGCCGTCATAGTAAGCTGTGCAGCGAGATCGGCCCCTCGCTTCTTTACAGTATGTACTGTACTGTAGGCTTTTTTTTTTAAAATGATGACGGCGTTGTAAATACTGTCATATGTTAGTAGTGATTATAAAAATAGGGATAGCTTGTACAGACACAACAAGCACAAGCAAGCTCGGTCGATATCACTTTCTGTGTCTTCGGTCGATATCACTTGACATGGGTCCATATAACCACATATCGACCTACAATGAAGTCCATAATTGTATAATATTTCCATACATCGAACAATAGAGGCAAAGCAGTTACACTCAGACATCGTTGGAACTCAAAATTTGTCTCGCTTGTGTGCTTTAATCGTGCCACTTACTTATCATCATGAATATTCATTCTTCTAAATCTATCAATAAGAAAGCGAAACTCTAGAGTTTTAAGGGGTATGAAACGGAAGATCATGTTAGAAAAAATGCAGCTGTTTATATATCTATGAGAATGTATGTGATTGATGGCGTTTCCTTAACAAAAGTATGAAGGGGATAATCGGATTAGAGTGTAATTAAATATGAGAACGAGAAAACTCAGCGAGCTGGCCCATGATCTGAAAGCGTATTCAAGACTGACCATCATACGGTGCACATGGAATAAGAGAATTGTACACTACCAAATGGAGAAGATAGCTATAATTTTTATATCCATATTGACAGGTGCGAGATATGTCAGTGGAAGGCGAGTTTTTGTTCGATGAGGCTGAGTTTACCTAGAGGGCGAGTTGTTAACGGAGTGGTTTTTTTTAAACATTCTCCTTGTTTATGTGCAAGCTGACTTTTCTGCAAAGAATCTGGTTTAACATTTTAAAAAATATTTTCTGTGAACCTTAGCTGCAGGTATGTAGCTCTACAGGAAAATTCGGGTTGACTTGCCGTACAGCTACAGTTCCTCCTATCCAAAAAAAAAAACTTGCAATTTACGCACACAAATTTGCTTGATTTTTTTGTAAGCTCTACAGCGTGTCAACCCGAATTTTCCTGCAGAGATATATACCTGCAGCTATGTGAACAATTGATTATATTTTTCAAAGTAAAAGGCTGCTTACACACCTGGATTACAATTGAAGCATACATATTTAAGAGGTCCATGGTTATCATGATTATATGATGTACGAGTATGTGTAGATTTTCTACAAAATATTTACTTTTTTATTTGTTATAGCTGAATGTTATGATTATCTTTATTCATAATTATTTATTTATCATTATAACCCATCATTATTTATTTATCATTATAACCATTATCATCATTATATGTAAGATATATATTCACTGTTTATTTTTACACAGAGGCTGTGTGTACATTTCCTACAGACATGGTCGGAAGTTGGCATGCCAGTGACATTGGAGGTGTTGTTCTTCAAAGAAAAACTCTAACGACGGAGAAGAGTGTAGTTAATTTTGGAACCAGAATTTTTGAGTGCACAGTAAAAGAGGATAATCGGTACCTTCTTACGTATGTAAAACTAAATTTTTTTAAATATACTTTAGATAATGTTCATGATGAAGTATAATTACGAATTGATCAAAACAAGAACAAGTTTTAAATAAAAACAATGAAGGTAATGATCCATACATCACAGTGTTTCAAGCGTTTTTACATCTTGGCCATGCCAGATCAAATGAAAACATTGGACAATAATTTTTAAAGGAACTATGCCGGTTGAATTTAATAAGGACATATCTTTATATATTTGTTTGGAAAAAAAATTATGTGTACATATTATATAAATATGGTGGGGTATGTGTCAATTGTCAATGCCTTATAAAACTAAAGTTGAATAAATCTTACAACCTTTCTTTCTCCCTTGTCTGCTACGACCCTGCAGGCACTACTATAATTTTGCTCATGCATTTGCTTTTTGTTGAATTTCTTTTCTTTTTTTTTTGTTTCTCTAACCTTAGTTAATTCTCTGTAGCGGTTCTCTTCTAATTTAGGTCAGACGTCTTTAATTTTTATGGCTCACCATTTCAACTGGGGCTATGTTGGGAATTCCAAAAAGTTTCGGAAACTCAGTACACTTACTATGCAGCTATGGGTTAGTTCATCATGTTGTCACGTATTTTCTGAAACTAACAAAAATATGATTGAACAAACTATATCGTACCTTGTTTACTTCATGAAGAAACCTTTCTTTACAGACGTTTTGCCAAATACACCAAATACTAGGATTCTTTTTCGACTGAATCCAGCAAATTTCAACATAACTGAAGACTGTCAATTTAAATCAAATTATGACCCATGGCAGGCTAGAGTCCTTCTGAAGAATGGTTGGTAACAAATCATAACGAGCGCCACATGAACCAATAGAAGCATCAAAATCTTCTTCAGGTGGTCTGACACATCAATACATTATTTGACGGATCGATAAATAATGTTTTTTGAAATATGATTTCACAAAAAATACTGATATCGATTTTGAATTATTTCATATGACATTTTAGTATTTTTCTTCCAAAAAAGCAGAAAAACCTGTTTTGCTGCAAACAGGAAATCGAACAGCTTTATAGCAGGCATGGAGCATGAAAGAGTTCATTTTATTGTTTATATTTACATCTTTCTTTTAACAAATTAATAATTGCATAAAGTAAATTTCACTATATTTCACTATATATATATATATATATATATATATATATATATATATATATATATATATATATATATATATATATATATTTAGACCATTATACAACCAAGAAACCACACCATAAAATTGTCAATCGAACTTCCGAAAAGTCAAATTTTCCGTAGTCACATGCAAGTTAGAGAAAATTCTTAAGATCATGCCAAACGAAACGATATCTCGAAACTCGATATTAAGGATGTTGTTTACTCAAGGTTTACACAAAGTCAAATTTGGATTGTTATTAGGTTAATTGTCATGGGTAAAAGTTATTTAATATACACTCAATATCTATTAAATAAATTAATAATAAAATAACATCTGATATTTTTATTGAGGCTTAAACAAAATTAGACTTGTGGAAAAACAGAGGAAATTCGGGTTATTTTTCAAAAAAAAATTTTTAACAAAGTTTTTATTTGTTAGATAGTATAATTTTGCAGATTTTCTGTTGGTTTGATATAACTTTCTCCTTCAGATAATATTATGACATACAGCATGAAAATATTGAAAAATGCTCAAAAGCCCTAAAAGACATCATATCTTTAAAAAAATAATGATCAATGACCTCATATTATTTTAATTTCAGCAGAATAAGACCTAGTTTGTTTAAGTGAGAAATAACCCTACAATCACAGTTCTATAAAATAAAATAGATGGTCTTATTCATTATCATCGGAGGAATTTTTTGTATTCTGAGAAAACGTCATCCTTTATGGCTGATATTTTTTTTTACCGATTACCATGAGCTTGAGTTTTGATAAAAATGTTACGTCTTTAGACATTATGTAACAGTAATATTTTCTGGCTTATAAAGGTAACAGTGTTTTTATGCATAATCTAACCTGGCAGAAAGTGGTATTAAAATATGCATGATTTAGTTTAGTATCGTGTATTCTATTGTCATTAAGTGGTACTGATAATTATTTCATTCTGGTTCTCAAATATTAAAGGAGCTTTGAGTATATCGCAATGTCCCTTGATCATGCAAGCGAATTTTACCTACACATATGACTCCGGTTACGGAAACCAATGCACTGGAAACACATCTTTAGATGTATGCTCCGAAGTAACATCGATGGAATTTGACTACAGTTTGTGCTCTACTGAGCAAGGATATTCAGGTTTGATTTAATAAATTTCAACTGAAAATCATCATAACATGATCACGTTTGATAATGATTTATTTTTTTGAAATCAAAATAGAGTATATATCAACTAATAATAGAGCAGTTCACTAAGTAAAGTCTTTAAAATACTTTGGTTGAGTAAAGATTTCTGTATAGATAAATTGCATTTAGTTTTAAATAACAGAACTATATTTGAAAGTTTGAGAGCTAGATCGTCAAAATAAAATGATAGGTGATATTTTAAATGAAAATGTCACTGACATCCTCCATAAATTTCTATTATTTGTTATAAGCATTAAGAAAACACAAGTGATAACCAAGTGATATGAACAAGAGTTCCTTGAGGTATCGGTAACCCCCCCCCCCCCCTCACCACCCAAAAAACCCCCGAAGAAACTTTGGTAATTATCTCTACTATTCCGTCTGTCTGTCAGTCGTCGGTCCCAACTTCGTTTTTCATACTTTATTCGTTATGGTTTGGTGCCTTGATTTGAAACTTGCTAAGTATATTCCTAATGATAAACTAAAGATTAAGTTTCTTTCGTTACTTTTTAAGTTAATAATGATTTACGATCGGGTGATTGCTACACTCGATCAGTGTTTCAATTTTAATCAATGTGAGAAAAGAAAGAACACGTGGAGAGGCTTAGGGAATTTAGTATGCAGATTCAACTGTACCTGTAACTGGTCGAGTTGGGGAAAACCCCTTGCGCGCATGATCCCCTAGGGAAACGTTTCATCAGCAGAAATGTTTGTAGTTTCCCTACAACTAAAAATGAGCGGTGTTTGTCTTTTATTCGAAAGATATTTGGCACCTTAATCAATATCCATTAAATACGTAAGGGGTTTGGTTGAGGTAGAGGACACGTTTTGCGTATGAATTACTCTCAGAATGATTGTTAATGCAAAAGGCATATCGCTAACCACACCATTATGATCATGGTAGATAACTAAATTTTCTCTTAGGTAATCAACTATTTATAATTTTGGGATAACATTACTAGTATATTTCATTAGACTAGCATCACGCTAAACTTCTCATGAATGATATCGAAAATAAGTGCTAGCCTATTTTCTTGTCTATGATTCGTGTATGTTACCAATTGCGAATGAATGAGATACGAAAGCCCAGAAGGCTCATTCGAGATTCAAAATACGAAATTCGAAATACGGGATTCAAGATTTGAAATTCGAGATTCAATTTCTAAATTAACCAATCAAATCATGGATCTGAAACCTGTATCCTAGTGACATCAAACTATTCTAAATAAAGATCACTCGTACATGCTCTTACATACAAATAAATGTCTTAATAGCTCTTATATAGTGGTTATAGAATGGTTAAATTAACTTTAATGAATTAACCCCACACAGTATAAGCAATTTAATTAGTGATCACACAGTGTGCTTTGCGAATCTAAGTGATTCTGTTTGCCCTGTATGTATTCTCCCCCAGTACATTTTAACCAGTAGTGTATTCGTCCCAACTGTGTAAAAATCGGTTCGCAAAGATAGATCTGTTTTAAAATCTATTCTAAATAATTGAAATTGAGTGTGGTTTCAGCTGAGAGAGAGAGAGAGAGAGAGAGAGAGAGAGAGAGAGAGAGAGAGAGAGAGAGAGAGAGAGAGATTCATTCGTGGTATCAAATTCAATTTTGATTGAAATAAAAGTATATACATGTTTAGATGATTATTAGCCTTTTAAAGGAGAAAAGAGAGGAGGTAGCAAGGATAGGGCATACTTACTAGCAAGCTTTAATTTCCTTCAACGGTGATAACGCACCTATGATCTATGATTTACATCGACTCTCTCTCTCTCTCTCCCCCCCCCCCCTCTCTCTCTCTCTCTCTCTCTCTCTCTCTCTCTCTCTCACACACACACACAGGTTTTTTTCGTTTTGGTTCGGTGAATTAATATTAAACTTTCTGTCTCAGGCTTTTTTCGTTTTGATTCGGTGAATTAATTTCAAACTTTCTGTGTAGCTTCATAACGATGCCCTTCAGATAAATTTTGAGTAATATTAGTTTTGATTAACAGGTATAATTACGTATTATTTAATTTTAAATCTGACACTTATATGAACGGGTTAAATTAGTTATTTATTGTTCCAATAAATAAAGGTAAGAAACGAGAAATATGGAATTTTTTGCGCAGATCCTATGTACCATTCATTCAACATTCATCAGCATTTGCGTTCCTTTTTTATCCACTGGTTTTTAAGTTATTCTTTTTTCGAATATATTTCGTAAGAGCTGCGCTGGTGCATCTACTTACCCAAATGGACTCAAATAAACCCAAATGATGACGAAATTAATCCTCCACACATGTTTAGCAAATAAATGACAATTGTTTCAATTTTTTAGGGGGGGGGGGCTGCCGGTAAAGGATATGTATTACTTGTGCAATACACTCAGAATGTTTGTTTTAATAGTTAATACATATTACTATGAAATGAAAGT
Organism: Magallana nippona; assembly: GCA_033439105.1. NCBI lineage: Eukaryota > Metazoa > Mollusca > Bivalvia > Ostreida > Ostreidae > Magallana > Magallana nippona. The sequence continues at coordinate 31,436,425 of CM065918.1, read as the reverse complement.
TTCCAATTACACTGTACATAGCTTCGATCATTTTGGTCCGTGTGATAGTTTAAAACAATTCTCAAAGCATTTACCTGTAATCCAACGGACCATTTTTGGATTTTTTGTTTTGGGATCCCCGCCTAATGCGTCCGCCTCCTTGAAATTTAGAATTACATGTACGTTGACTATGTATACACATTAATTAAATCGGCTATGTTATGTTACGATAACATTTTTTAAATTAATGTATTTGCAGGATAAGTAACAAATAACATCCTATTTTTGTTTTTTTCACTGATTATTTGAGAGAATTTACCACCATCTTCTATGCATTTCCTACATCACACACAGTTTCTTTATTTGGTGCTCTGTGTGTTTAAGGCGACAAAGTGGTAATTTTGCACCTCTCTCCCCCTTGTAGCTTCACCCTGATTAAATTCTATCCGGCAAAGTGTTATGTCGTAGTATATTAAATACACAGATCTTTCCAGTGCTTATTTACATCTTGAGAGAGTTACTTATACATGCAAAGTATATTTGTATAAATTCAATTCAATTGTCAATTTTAGCAGGGGGGGAGGGGGACTACAGAGAAATTCAACGTGGATGGAATACATATGCCTGTCTATGCCTTCTATTCTTTCTTGATGATAGATCAATGAATGAATTATAACAAACTACAACAATAAATTTTGAAAAATTAATGCAATCAAATTTTTGAAATTTTACTGTTCTCTACACATGAAATCGGCAATGTAAACAAATCGACACCCTATTATCCCTACCTTTGATCGTATAGAATATGTATCCTTCTACATTGAAAACAATGCCAAAAGTTTGATTCATGATAAGATGTTAACTTATGAAAAGGATCCTGACATTTTGAAAAATTTTGTATTAATTAATAATTACGTATGATGTGATTAAATCTTAATGATTAGTTAATAATCCTATTGTATTATAAAAAAAAAACTCCAATAAGTATTGCTTATATAAAAAAACAAATTTAAGATACTAATCTTTATGTGCGGATCTAGTGGAGAGGGGATCAGGACGTCTGGAACCCCCCCCCCTTCTCGGTAGAATTGAGCTTATTAAATTTACATAGTAAAATTATTGAAAATAGGCCTAGGACCAACCCAACCCCCCACCCCCCTCTGCGCACCGAAAAAAAGGGATGCGCATATAAACTCTCTACCATAACCACATTTTTACACAATAGGGGTGAATAAACCCCGGGTTTAAACTAGTGATTGTGAAATATCCTATGGTTCAAACGCGTCAAGTGGAAATGCAAACAGGACGAACACAATCACTTAGATCTGCGAATCACACTGCATTATTAATAGTATAATAATGTGTTCTGTGTAAAAATAAAAAATACAAATACATATTTAGCTAGGGAGAACACAGCATTTATTTGTATATAAGAGCATGTATGGATGATCTTTATTTAGAATAGTTTGAAGTCGCTAGGATACAGGTTTTCAGATCCTTGATTTGATTGGTTAATATAGATATTGAATCTCGAATTTCGAATCTTGAATCTCGTATTTCGAATCTCGTATTGTGAATCTCGAATCTCGGATGAGCCTTCTGGGCTTTCGTAGACATTAAATCACCAACTTAACTATTTTGTGACTTCAAACATTTTTATTGCATTTTGATATTTATAAAACCATTGATATTCTTTTTTTTCCAAAAAAATGTACTACATAATATTTTATTGTCCCTTTTTAGCTCACCTGAATTAACTGTTCAAGTGAGCTTTTTTTATCACCCGTTGTCCGTCCCTCTGTCCGTTCGTCTGTAAACTGTATACAGTCAGTTCAAGCATATCTTTTACAACATACACCATAGCATAGCATTGAAATCTCATAGCATAACATTGGAATCTCGTACCATAGCATTGGAATCTCATACCATAGCATAGAATCTCATTCATCATAGCATAGCATAGCATACCATAGCATAGCATACAACATTATTTTAACTCGGTTTTAAATGTTTTTATTTGAAAGAATAAATGTTCACATTGCAGATTAGTAGTAAACTTTTTCTTCTTGTCATTTTACTTCCAAATATGTGGAAATCTTCTGTGTATGGAGGCGTTTTTGTTCAAATCTCATAGCATACCATAGCATAGCATACCATACCATATCATTAGGCCCTTCATTTCAATTTCTCATAGCATAGCATACAAATCTCATAGCATTGCATTGAAATCTCATAGCATATCATTAAAATCGCATACCATAGCATAGCATGAAATTGTAAAAGATATGCATGAAATGATTGTATATTGTGAAGATTCTAAATTGTAAAAATCGTGACACTTGGACCAGAACTGGGACCCCAGGCGGGGTTCAAAGTTTAACATAGAAATACGTAGGAAAAATGTTTCAAATTTTCTTCTCAAGAACCACTGCACCAGAAATGCAAATATTTAAACAAAAGCTTGTATATGTAATGAAAACTCTAAATTGTAAAAATCGTGAACCCCGAGCCAAACGGGAGCCCCAGGCGGGGTTCAAAGTTTAACATTTAAATACATAGGAAAAATGTTTCAAATTTTTCCTCTCAGGAACCACTACAACAGAAATGCCATTATTTACATAAAAACTTGTATATTTAATGAAAATTCTAAATTGTAAAAATCGTGACCCCTGGAGCAAAACTGGGACCCAAGGGGGGTTTCAAAGTTTAATATAGAAATACATAGGAAAAAGTTTAAAAATCTTCTTCTCAAGAATCACTACACCAGAAATGCCATTATTTATACAAAAGCTTGCTTATATTGAGAAGATTCTAAATTGTAAAAATTGTGACCCCTGGACCAGAATTGGGGCCCCAGGCGGTGTGTAAAGTTTAACATAGAAATACGCAGGAAAAATTATTAAAAATCTTCTTCTCAAGAACCACTGCACCAGAAATGCCAATATTTACACAAAAGCTTGTATACATATAAAAATTGTGACCCCCGAGCAAAAAGTAAGGCCCAGGCGGGGTTCAAAGTTTAACATATATAGAATAATGCTTAAAAATCCTCTTCTCAAGAACTACAATGCAACAGTTTGGGATATTACTGTGCATACATCATTGGCTATTGTAAATTCTAATATAAATTGTTAAACTCGTGACCCCCGGACTAATACAGGGCACCAATTGCAAGAGGGGTACAAAGTTTAACATTGAAATATAAAGGAAACATGTTTAAAAATCTTCTCGAAAACTACAATGTTACAGTTTGTGAGATTACAATGCAAGGATCTTCAAATAGTGAAAATTCTAAATTGTAAAAGCTATGACGCCCGGACCAACACTCGGGCCCCAGGCGGGGTTCAAAATTTAACATAGAAATATGCTAGATGATATCCAGCGCAAGTGCAGGAATAAACACTTTACATATTAATGGCACAATGCTAAACTGTTGAACCATTAATTAAGGTCTTCCGTTTCCAACGGAAGACCTTATTGTTTTCGTACTGTTTCTTTTTAAGGTCTTCCGTTTCCAACGGAAGACCTTATAGTTTTCGTACTGTTTCTTATTATTAAGGTCTTCCGTTTCCAACGGAAGACCTTATTGTTTTCGTACTGTTTCTTCTTATTAAGGTCTTCCGTTTCCAACGGAAGACCTTATTGTTTTCGTACTGTTTCTTCTTCTTCTTATTATTATTATTATTAAGGTCTTCCGTTTCCAACGGAAGACCTTATTGTTTTCGTACTGTTTCTTATTATTAAGGTCTTCCGTTTCCAACGGAAGACCTTATAGTTTTCGTACTGTTTCTTATTATTATTAAGGTCTTCCGTTTCCAACGGAAGACCTTTTAGTTTTCGTACTGTTTCTTCTTATTAAGGTCTTCCGTTTCCAACGGAAGACCTTATTGTTATTGCTTTGTTTCTTTTCCTCTATTAATATTATTATTTTTTTTTTCTCCCACGTTTTCTCAAAAACGCTTCAGCCGATTTTGATGAAATTTTTAGATCTTATTCAGGACAAAATTTGTAAGAAAATTAAACGAGTTTTTTTTGGTTGTCACTTCCGGTCCCGAGATATTAAAGATTTTATGTTTTTGCTTGTTCACGATTTTTCTCAAAAAGTATTTAAGATAGAACTTTCAAATTTTCAGGGATGGTAGAAAGTGTCCTGCCGCAGTGCCCTTTGCATATCCGACCGTCCGCCGTCACTTCCGGTCGGCACCGGAAGGAAACAGAAAACAGTCAATTTTCAACTTTTTTGTTTTGAAATTTTTTAATATTATTGTTCGATAGAGACGCTTTAATAACTTCAGAATATGAAATTTGTTTTAAAATCGATCCACGCATTCTCGAGATTTTGGGCTCCAAAGTCCTGAAGCGAGAGTCCGCGTAGCTCAGTCGTTAGAGTGGTGGACTTTGGCCCAGGCGACCCGGGTTCAGTCCCCGAGTGCCGAATATTTTTTCTTCCTTAATTGTGTTAAGGTTTATAATTTTATATATGAAATGATAGATTTTACTTATTTCCAATATAATTTTATCAAAAATCACAATAATAGCGACTTTTTAAAGATTAATTTAAGTATAATTATATGTCTATTGAAATTCTTATAGAGGGTTTAATGGAATTTAATGACATGTTTAGAAATGATAAAAAAAGAACAACTATCCCTCAAGGCTATTTTATGGTGCACTCAAACGGAAGACCTCTTGTTGCTCGCAACAAGCGTCTAGTTATTATTATTATTTTTTTCCAAATTTTGTGCACGCGATTTCTCGACAACTATTCGACCGATTTCAGCCATTTTTTCACAGATGATGGAACGTGACCTAAATTTTATATGTTTTTGAAATTATTTCCGTCGTCATTTCCGGTCCCGATTTACGGCCGATTTTTCAATTTTTTACGACCCATTTTGTGCACAGGTGATCTCAAAAACTATCAGAGATATGACTGTGAAATTTTCAGGATAGGTAGTCTATAGTTTGAAGTTGTGCCCTATTATCTTGTTTTACGGCAGTGGCGCCTTATCTTGGAGCTCGCCTAGGCTCGAAAATTGGGCACCAATTTTCATTCAAAATTTTCATACGTTTTGATCTGTATCTTTTTATCAAATGATATTTTGTTAAGACATATATAACAAAAGTGGTAGAGAATCAAAAGTACTTTCCAACAAAATCAAAAAAAAGGGGCTGGCCCCTTTAATTAGGGGCCAATACAATCGTAAACTCTATTACAAATAACTTAAAAACAATCAAGATTTTGTAATGAATTATAGAAGCAAAGTTGTTGATCATAACAATATCTATCAGGAAAAATTATTGCCACGCCCATTTATTACGTAACTAGGGATTTTTAGGGGCCAAAATCCTTAAATTTTGACGCAATATACCTTGACGAAATTTATCTAGAGAAGGAGACATATTTTGTTAAGCATTGTAGAAGAGAAAATGTCTGCATTGATGATTTTAATTGATTGCACTTATCAAAACACCAATGTATGTCCCCATTAAGGATCTACAGGGCTGGCCCCTAAAATACTCAATCGTTTGTATCTCAAAAATGAACAACAATTTAAGATAGGTTTAAGAAACAAAAATAATAGTATTCTTGAGACCTTTTCAATGAAATCTAGAAAAAGACTTTGGCCCTTTAAATTAGGGGCCAAAATACTCCTAAACTCCATGACAAATAACTTAAAAACGATAAAGATTTTGTAATGCATCATAGAAGCAAAGTTGTTGATTGTAACAATTAATGTCTGCTTGAAAAACTTTTTGGCACACCCATTTATTACTTAATTAGGGATTTATAGTAGCCAAAGTCATTGAACTTTTCAAAACATTGAACGGAAGACTTACTCGTTACTCGTAACGAGATCTAGTTATTATTATTATTTTTTTTTTCCAAATTTTGTGCACGCGATTTCTCAGAACCTATTCAACCAATTTCGACCATTTTTTCACAGATGATGAGACGTGATCTGAATTTCATATGGTTTTGAAATTTGCGTTGTCGTCACTTCCGGTACCGAGTTACGGCCGATTTTGTCATTTTTGACGACCCATTTTGTGCAGAGCTGATCTCAGAAACTATTAGATATATGATAACGAAATTTTCAGGATAGGTAGACCATAGTTTGAAGTTGTGCACTATTATGTTGTTTTACGCCAGTGGCGCCATTTCTTGGAGCTCGCCAAGGCACGAAAAATGGGTAAGAATTTTGAATCAAAATTTTTGTACGTTTTGGTCTGCATCTTTTTATCAGTTGATATTTTGTTAAGACATATATAACAAAAGTGGTAGAGAATCAAATGTTCTTTCCAACAAAATAAATAAAAAGGGGCTGGCCCCTTTAATTAGGGGCCAATACACTCGCAAACTCTATTACAAATAACTTAAAAACGATCAAGATTTTGTAATGCATTGTAGAAGCAAAGTTGTTGATCATAACAATATCTATCAGAAAAAAATATTTCCACGCCCATTTATTACGTAACTAGGGATTTTAAGGGGCCAAAGTCCTTAAACTTTGACGCAATATACCTAGAGAAGGAGACGTATTTTGTTAAGCATGTAGAAGAAAAAATGTCTGCATTGATGATTCTTATCGATTCCACTAATCAAAACACCAATATCTGTCCCCATTAAGGATTTACAGGGCTGGCCCCTAAAATATTCAATCGTTTGTATCTCAAAAATGAACAACAATTTTAGATAGGTTTAAGAACAAAAAATGTTAGTATTCTTAAAACCTGTTCAAGAAAATCAAGAAAAAGGGGCTGGCCCCTTAATTTAAGGGCCAAGACACTCGTAAACTCTATTACAAATAACTGAAAAATGATAAAGATTTTGTAATGCATTATAGAAACAAAGTTGTTGATCGTAACAATATATATCAGGAAAAATCATTGCCACGCCCATTTATTACGTAATTAGGGATTTTTAGGGGCCAAAGTTCTCAAACTTTGATAGAATATATCTAGAGAACAAAACATATTTTGTTAAGCATTGTAGAATAGAAAATACTTGTATTGATGATTTAAATCGATTCCACTAATCAAAACACCAATGTCTGTCCCCATTAAGGATCTACAGGACTGGCCCCTAAATATTTAATCATTTGTATTTCAAAAATGAACAACAATTTTAGATAGGTGTAAGAGCAAAAAATGTTTGTATTTGTGAGATCTTTTCAAGAAAATCAAGAAAAAGGGGCTGGCCCCTTAAATTAAGGGCCAAGACAGTCGTAATGTATATTACAAATAACTTAAAAACGATAAAGATTCTGTAATGCATTATCGAAGCAATTTGTTGATCGTAACAATATGTATCAGGAAAAATCATTGCCACGCCCATTTATTACGTAATGAGGGATTTTTAGGGGCCAAAGTTCTCAAACTTTGATATAATATATCTAGAGAACGAGACATATTTTGTTAAGCATTGTAGAAGAGAAAATACTTGTATTGATGATTTAAATCGATTTCACTAATCACAACAACAATGTCTGTCCCCATTAAGGATCTAGAGGGCTAGTCCCTCAAATATTCAATCATTTGTATCTCAAAAATGACCAACAATTTAAGATGGATGTAAGAGCAGAAAATGTTTGTATTTGTGAGACCTTTTCAAGGAAATCAAGAAAAAGGGGCTGGCCCCTCTATTTAGGGGCCTAGATACTCGTAAACTCTATTACAAATAACTGAAAAATGATAAAGATTTTTTAATGCATTATAGAAGCAAAGTTATTGATCGTAACAATATCTATCATGAAAAATGATTGCCACGCCCATTTATTACGTAATTAGGGATTTTTAGGGGCCAAAGTTCTCAAACGTTGATATAATATATCTAGAGAACGAGACATATTTTGTGAAGCATTGTATAAGAGAAAATACTTGTATTGATGAGTTAAATCGATTTCACTAATCAAAACACCAATGTCTGTCCCCATTAAGGATCTACAAGACTGGACCCTAAAATATTCAATCATTTGTATCTCAAAAATGAACAAGAATTTTAGAGGGGTGTAAGAATAAAAAATGTTAGTATTTGTGAGACCGTTTCAAGGAAATCAAGAAAAAAGGGGCTGGCCCCTTTATAAAGGGCCCAAACCATTTGTTAACTCTATTACAAATAACCTAAAAGCGATCAAGATTTTGTAATGCATTATAGAAGGAAATTTGTTGATCTCAACAATATTTATCAGAAAAAATCATTACCACGCCCATTTATTACGTAATTAGGGACTTTTAGGGGCCAAAGTAGTTAAATTTTGACGCGATATATCTAGAGAAGGAGACATATTTTGTTGAGCATTGTAGAAGATAAAATGTCTGTATTCATGATACTTATCAATTCTACTAATCAAATCACCAATGTCCTTCCCCATTAAGGATCTAAAGGGCTGGCCCCTTAAATAATCAATCATATGTATCTAAATAATGAAAAACAATATAAGATAGGTGTAAGAACAAAAAATGTTAGTATTCGTGAGACCTTTGTAATGATCTCAAGAGAAAGGGGCTGGTTCCTTCAATTAGGGTCCAAGGCACTCGTGAAGTCTTTTACATATAACTTAAAAACGATCGAGATTTTGTAATGCATTATAGAAGCAAGTTGTTGATCGTAACAATATCAGTTTGTAAAAATCATTGCCACACCCATTGATGACGTAATTAGGGATTTTCGAGGACTAAAAGCTTAAATCTTTAATGTGCTGTATGTGAAAAAGCAAAACACTTTTTTAAGCATTGTAAAGAATATTGACAATCGTTTACATTATCTGAAAGGGAGGAGGTGAGGGAAATTTCATTGATATTTTAATCATATCGTTTAAAAAATTGAACGGAAGACCTACTCGTTACTCGTAACGAGATCGTATCTAGTTATTAAGGTCTTCCGTTTCCAACGGAAGACCTTATTGTTTTCGTACTGTTTCTTTTTATTATTATTAAGGTCTTCCGTTTCCAACGGAAGACCTTATTGTTTTCGTACTGTTTCTTATTATTAAGGTCTTCCGTTTCCAACGGAAGACCTTATTGTTTTCGTACTGTTTATTATTATTATTATTATTATTTTTTTCCAAATTTTGTGCACGCGATTTCTCGAAAACTATTCGACCGATCTGAACCATTTTTTCATAGATGTTTGGATGTGATCTGAATTTTATATGTTTTTGAAATTTTTGACGTCGTCACTTCCGGTACCGATTTATCGGTGATTTTGTCGTTTTTGACGACCATTTTTGTGCACGCATAAACTCAGAGACTATCAAAGATATGATCATGAAATTTTCAGGGTAGGTAGTCTATAGTTCGGAGTTGTGTCTATTGTTTTTGTTTTACGTCAACGGCGCCTTATTTTGAAGCTCGCCTAGGCTCGAAAATTGGGTACGAATTTTCATTCAAAATTTTCAGACGTTTTGATCTGTATTTTTTTATATGTTAATATTTTGTTAAAACATATATAACAAAAGTGGTAGAGAATTAATAGTTCTTTCTCACAAAATCAGGAAAAAGGGGCTAGCCCCTATATTTAGGGGCCAAGACACTCGTAAACTCTATTACAAATAACTTTAAAATGATAAAGATTTTGTAATGCATTATAGAAGCAAAGTTGTTGATCGTAACAATATATATCAGGAAAAATTATTGCCACGCCCATTTATTACGTAATTAGGGATTTGTAGGGGCCAATGTTCTCAAACTTTGATACAATTTATCTAAAGAACAAGACATATTTTGTTAAGCATTGTAGAAGAGAAAATATTTGTATTGATGATTTAAATCGATTCCACAAATCAAAACACCAGTGTCTGTCCCCATTAAGGATCTACAGGGCTGACCCCTAAAAGATTCAATCATTTATATCTCAAATCTGAACAACACTTTTAGATAGGTGTAAGAACAAAAATTGTTAGTATTCTTAAGACCTTTCCAAACAAATCAAGAAAAAGGGGCTGGCCCCTTTAATTAGGGGCCAAGACACTCGTAAACTCTATTACAAATAACTTTAAAACGATCAAGATTTTGTAATGCATTATAGAAGCAAAGTTGTTGATCATTACAATATCTATCTGAAAAAATCATTGCCATGCCCATTTATTACATAATTAGGGATTTTTAGGGGACAAAATCCTTAAATTTTGACGAAATATATCTAGAGAAGGTGACATATTTTGTTAAGCATTGTAGAAGAGAAAATGTCTGGATTGATGAATTTAATCGATTCCACTAATCAAAACACCAATATCTGTCCCCATTAAGGATTTACAGGGCTGACCCCTAAAAGATTCAATCATTTATATCTCAAATGTGAACCACAATTTTAGATAGGTGTAAGAACAAAAATTGTTAGTATTCTTAAGACCTTTCCAACAAAATCAAGAAAAAGGGGCTGGCCCCTTTAATGAGGGGCCAAGAGACTCGTAAACTCTATTAACTCTCTTAGACTCTAGAAGAGAAAATGTCTGCATTGATGGTTCTAATCGATTCCACTTATCAAAACACCAATGTGTGTCCCCATTAAGGATCTACAGGGCGTGCCCCTAAAATACTTAATCGTTTGTATCTCAAAAATGAACAACAATTTAAGATAAGTTTAAGAAACAAAATAATAGTATTCTTAAGACCTTTTCAATGAAATCTAGAAAAAGGGTTTGGCCCTTTAAATTAGGGACCAAAATACTCCTAAACTCAATGACAAATAACTTAAAAACGATCAAGATTTTGTAATGCATTATAGAAGCAAAGTTGTTGATCGTAACAATTAATGTCTGCTTGAAAAACTTTTTGGCACACACATTTATTACTTAATTAATGATTTATAGTAGCCAAAGTCATTGAACTTTTCAAAACATTGAACGGAAGACCTACTCGTTACTCGTAACGAGATCTAGTTATTATTATTAAGGTCTTCCGTTTCCAACGGAAGACCTTATTGTTTTCGTACTGTTTCTTATTATTATTATTATTATTATTATTATTATTATTATTATTATTTTTCTTTTCCACAAATTTTGTGCACGCGATTTCTCGAAAACTATTCGACCGATTTCCACAATTTTTTCACAGATGATTGGACTTCATATGACCTTTAAACATTTTTGATAATTTTCCTGTCGTCACTTCCGGTACCGATTTATCGGCCATTTTGTTCATTTTTACGACCTATTTTGTGCACACAAAAACTCAAAAACTATCAGAGATATGAATATGAAATTTTCAGGATAGTTAGACCATAGTTTGAAGTTGTGCCCACTGTTTTTGTTTTACTCCTGTGGCGCCATTTCGTGGAGCTCGCTATGGCTCGAAAATTGGGTACGGATTTTTAATCACAATTTTCACTCGTTTTGATCTGTATCTTTTTATCAGTTGATATTTTGTTAAAACATATATAACAAAAGTGGTAGAGTATGAAACGTTCTTTTTACCAATATCACGGAAAAGGGGCTAGCCCCTTTAATTAGGGACCAAGAGACTCGTAAACTCTATTACAAATAACTTAAAAACGATCAAGATATTGTAATGCATTATAGAAGCAAAGTTGTTGATCATAACAATATCTGTCAGAAAAAATCATTGCCATGCCTATTTATTACGTAACTAGGGATTTTTAGGGGCCAAAAACCTTAATTTTTGACGTAATATATCTAGAGAAGGAGACATATTTTGTTAAGCATTGTAGAAGAGAAAATGTCTGCATTGATAATTTTAATCGATTGCACTTATCAAAACATCAATATATGTCCCCATTAAGGATTTACAGGGCTGACCCCTCAAAGATTCAATCAGTTATATCTCAAAAATGAACAACAATTTAAGATAGGTGTACGAACAAAAATTGTTAGTATCCTTAAGACCTTTCCAACAAAATCAAGAAAAAGGGGCTGGCTCCTTTAATTAGGGGCCAATAAACTCGTAAACTCTATTACAAATAACTTTAAAACGATCTAGATTTTGTAATGCATTATCGAAGCAAAGATGTTGATCGTAGCAATGTCTATCTGAAAAATCATTGCCACGCCCATTTATTACGTAATTAAGGATTATTAGGGGCCAAAGTCCTTAAACTTTGACGCAATATATATAGAGAAGGAGACATATTTTGTTAAGCATTGTAGAAGAGAAAATGTCTGCATTGATGATTTTAATCGATGCCACTAATCAAAACACCAATGTATGTTCCCATAAAGGATTTACAGGGCTGATCCCTAAAAGATTCAATCATTTGTATCTCAAAAATGAACAACAATTTAAGAAAGGTGTAAGAACAAAATATGTTACTATACTTAAGATCTTTCCAACAAAATCAAGAAAAAGGGACTGGCCCCTTTCATTAGGGGCCAACACACTCGTAAACTCTATTACAAATAACTTTAAAACGATAAAGATTTTGTAATGTATTATAGAAGCAAAGTTGTTGATCATAATAATATCTATCAGAAAAAATCATTGCCAGCCCATTTATTACGTAACTAGGGATTTTTAGGGGCCAAAGTTCTTAAACTTTGACGCAATATATCTAGAGAAGAAATATAATAAAAATAAGATTTTGTTAAGTATTATAGAAGAGAAAATGTCTGCATGGATGGTTCTAATCGATTCCACTTATCAAAACACCCATGTCTGTCCCCATTAAGGATCTATAGGACTGGCCCCTAAAATATTCAATCGTTTATATCTCAAAAATGAACAACAATTTTTGATAGGTTTACGAACAAAAGGTGATAGTATTCTTAAGACCTTTTCAATGAACTCAAGAAAAAGGGGCTGGCCCTTAACATTAGGGGCCAAGATACTAGTAAACACTATTACATATAACTTTAAAACGATCAAGATTATGTAATGCATTAAAGAAGACACGTTGTTGATCGTAATAAAGTCTGTTTGAAAAACTCTTTGCCACAACCATTTATTGCTTAATTAGGGATTTATAGGAGCCAAAGTCCTTAAACTTTTTAAAAAATTGAACGGAAGACCTACTCGTTACTCGTAACGAGATCGTATCTAGTTATTATTATTTTTCTTTTCCACAAATTTTGTGCACGCGATTTCTCGAAAACTATTCGACCGATTTCCACAATTTTTTCACAGATGATTTGACTTCATATGATCTTCATACATTTTTGATAATTTTTCTGTCGTCACTTCCGGTACCGATTTATCGGCCATTTTGTTCATTTTTACGACCTATTTTGTGCACACAAAAACTCAAAAACTATCAGAGATATGAATATGAAATTTTCAGGATAGTTAGACAATAGTTTGAAGACGTGCCCATTGTTTTTGTTTTACTTCTATGGCGCCATTTCTTGGAGCTCGCTATGGCTCGAAAATTGGGTCCGAATTTTGTATCAAAATTTTCATACGTTTTGATCTGTATCTTTTTATCAGTTGATATTTTGTTAAGACATATATAACAAAAGTGGTAGAGAATCAACAGTTCTTTCAAACAAAATCAAGAAAAAGGGGCTGGCCCCTTTATTTAGGGGCCAAGACACTCGTAAACTTTATTACAAATAACTGAAAAATGATAAAGATTTTGTAATGCACTATAGAAGCAAAGTTGTTGATCGTAACAATATATATCAGGAAAAATCATTGCCACGCCCATTTATTACGTAATTAGGGATTTTTAGGGGCCAAAGTTCTCAAACTTTGATAGAATATATCTAGAGAACAAAACATATTTTGTTAAGCATTGTAGAATAGAAAATACTTGTATTGATGACGTTAATCGATTCCATTAATGAAAACACCAATTCCTGTCCCCATTAAGGATCTAGAGGACTGACCCCTAAAATATTCAATCATTTGTATATCAAAAATGAACGACAATTTTAGATGGGTGTAAGAACAAAAAATGTTAGTATTTGTGAGACGTTTTTAGGGAAATCAAGAAAATGGGGCTGGTCCCTTTAATTAGGGGCCAAGACACTCGTAAACTCTATTACAAATAACATAAAAACGATAAACATTTTGTAGTGCATTAAAGAAGCAAAGTTATTAATCATAACAATATCTATCAGAATAAATCATTGACACGCCCATGTATGACGTAATAAGGGATTTTTAGGGGCCAAAGTACTTAAACTTTGACGCAATATATCTACAGAAGGAAACATATTTTGTTAAGCATTGTAGAAGAGAAAATGTCTGCATTGATGATTTTAATCGATTGCACTTATCAAAATACCAATATCTGTCCCCATTAAGGATTTACAGGGCTGACCCCTAAAAGATTCAATCATTTATATCTCAAAAATGAACAACAATTTTAGATAGGTGTAATACCAAAAATTGTTACTCTTCCTAAGACATTTCCAACTAAATCAGGAAAAAGGGGCTGGCCCCTTTAATTAGGTGCCAATACACTCGTAAACTCTCTTACAAATAACTTAAAAACGATCAAGATTTTGTAATGCATTATAGAAGCAAAGTTGTTGATCATAACAATATCTATCAGAAAAAATGATTGCCACGCCCATTTATTGCGTAACTAGGGACTTTTAGGGGCCAACGTCCTTAAACTTTGACGCAATATACCTAGAGAAGGAGACTTTTTTTGTTAAGCATTGTAGAAGAGAAAATGTCTGCATTGATGATTCTTATCGATTCCACTAATCAAAACACCAATGTATGTCCCCATTAAGGATTTACAGGGCTGGCCCCTAAAATATTCAATCGTTGGTATCTCAAAAATGAACAACAATTTTAGATAGGTGTAAGAACAAAAATTGTTACTATCCTTAAGACCTTTCCAACAAAATCAGGAAAAAGGGGCTGGCCCCTTTAATTAGGGCTGGCCCCTAAAATATTTAATCGTTTGCATCTCAAAAATGATCAACAATTTTAGATAGGTTTAAGAACAAAACATGTTAGTATTCTTAAGACTTTTTCAAAGAAATCAAGAAAAAGGGGTTGGCCTTTTAAATTAGGGGCCAAGATACTCGTATACTCTCTTACAAATAACTTAAAAACGATCAAGATTTTGTAATGCATTATTGAAGCAAAGTTCTTGATCGTAACAATGTCTGTTTGAAAAACTCTTTGCCACACCCATTTCTTACTTAATAAGAGATTTATAGGAGGCAAAGTCCTTAAACTTTTTAAAAAATTGAACGGAAGACCTACTCGTTACTCGTAACGAGATCGTATCTAGTTATTATTAAGGTCTTCCGTTTCCAACGGAAGACCTTATAGTTTTCGTACCTTTTCCTATTATTATTATTATTTTTTCCAAATTTTGTGCACGCGATTTCTCAGAAACTATTCAACCAATTTCGACCATATTTTCACAGATGATGATTTTGCGTTGTCATCACTTCCGGTACCGAGTTACGGCCGATTTTGTAATTTTTGACGACCCATTTTGTGCAGAGCTGATCTCAGAAAATATTAGATATATGACAACGAAATTTTCAGGATAGGTAGACCATAGTTTGAAGTTGTGCACTATTATGTTGTTTTACACCAGCGGCGCCATTTCTTGGAGCTCGCCTAGGCACGAAAATTGGGTACGAATTTTGAATCAAAATTTTTGTACGTTTTGGTCTGCATCTTTTTATCAGTTGATATTTTGTTAAGACATATATAACAAAAGTGGTAGAGAATCAAAAGTTCTTTCCAACAAAATCAAAAAAAGGGGGCTGGCCCCTTTAATTAGGGGCCAATACAATCGTAAACTCTATTACAAATAACTTAAAAAGGATCAAGATTTTGTAATGCATTATAGAAGCAAAGTTATTGATCATTACAATATCTATTAGAAAAAATGATTGCCACGCCCATTTATTACGTAACTAGGGATTTTTTGGGGCCCAAGTCCTTAAATATTGACGCAATATATCTAGAGAAGGGGACATATTTTGTTAAGCATTGTAGAAGAGAAGATGTCTGCATTGATGATTTTAATCGATTGCACTTATCAAAACATCAATATCTGTCCCCATTAAGGATTTACAGGACTGACCCCTAAAAGATTCAATCATTTATATCTCAAAAATAAACAACAATTTTAGATAGGTTTAAGAACAAAAATTGTTAGTATTCATTAGTCTTTTCCAACAAAATCAAGAGAAAAGGGCTGGCCCCTTTAATTAGGGGCTAATAACTCGCAAACTCTATTACGAATAACTTAAAAATGATCAAGATTTTGTAATGCATTATAGAAGCAAAGTTGTTGATCATAACAATATCTATCAGAAAAAATGATTGCCACGCCCATTTATTACGTAACTATGGATTTTTAGGGGCCAAAGTCCTTAAATTTTGACGCAATATACCTAGAGAAGGAGACTTATTTTGTTAAGCATTGTAGAAGAGAAAATGTGTGCATTGATGATTCTTATCGATTCCACTAATCAAAACACCAATGTATGTCCCCATTAAGGATTTACAGGGCTGGCCCCTAAAAAATTCAATCGTTTGTATCTCAAAAATGAACAACAATTTTAGATAGGTGTAAGAACAAAAATGTTAGAATTCTTTAGACCTGTTCAAGGAAATCAAGAAAAAGGGGCTGTCCCTTTAAATTAGGGGCCAGGATACTCGCAAACTCTATTACAAATAACTTAAAAACGATCAAGATTTTGTAATGCATTATCGAAGCAAAGTTGTTGATCATAACAATATCTATCAGAAAAAATGATTGCCACAACCATTTCTGACGTAACTATGGATTTAGAGGGGCCAAAATCCTTAAACTTTGACGCAATATACCTAGAGAAGGAGACTTATTTTGTTAAGCATTGTAGAAGAGAAAATGTCTGCATTGATGATTCTTATCGATTCCACTAATCAAAACACCAATATCTGTCCCCATTAAGGATTTACAGGGCTGGCCCCTAAAATATTCAATCGTTTGTATCTCAAAAATGAACAACAATTTTAGATAGGTTTAAGAACAAAACATGTTAGTATTCTTTAGACCTTTTCAAGTAAATCAAGAAAAAGTGGCTGGTCCTTTAAATTAGGGGCCAGGATACTCGTATACTCTATTACAAATAACTTAAAAACGATCAAGATTTTGTAATGCATTATAGAAGCAAAGTTCTTGATCGTAACAATGTCTGTTTAAAAAAACTCTTTGCCATACCCATTTATTATTTAATAAGAGATTTATAGGAGGCAAAGTCCTTAAACTTTTTAAAATATTGAACGGAAGACCTACTCGTTACTCGTAACGAGATTGTATCTAGTTAAGGTCTTCCGTTTCCAACGGAAGACCTTATTGTTATTGCTTTGTTTCTTTTCCTCTATTATTATTATTATTTTTTTTTTCTCCCACGTTTTCTCAAAAACGCTTCAGCCGATTTTGATGAAATTTTTAGATCTTATTCATGACAAAATTTCTAAGAAAATTACACGAGTTTTTTTTGGTCGTCACTTCCGGTCCCGAGATATTAAAGATTTTATGTTTTTGCTTGTTCACGATTTTTCTCCAAAAGTGTTTAAGATAGAACTTCCAAATTTTCAGGGATGATAGAAAGTGTCCTGCCGCAGTGCCCTTTGCATATCCGAACGTCCGCCGTCACTTCCGGTCGGCACCGGAAGGAAACAAAAAACAGTCAATTTTCATTTTTTTTGTTTTGAAATTTTTTAAAATTATTGTTCGATAGAGACGCTTTAATAACTTCAGAATATGAAATTTGTTTTAAAATCGATCCACGTATTCTCGAGATTTTGGGATCCAAAGTCCTGAAGCGAGAGTCCGCGTAGCTCAGTCGTTAGAGTGGTGGACTTTGGCCCAGGCGACCCGGGTTCAGTCCCCAGAGTGCTGAATATTTTTTCTTCCTTAATTGTGTTAAGGTTTATAATTTTATATTTGAAATGATAGATTTTACTTATTTCCAATATAATTTTATCAAAGATCACAATAATAGCGACTTTTTAAAGATTAATTTAAGTATAATTATATGTCTATTGAAATTCTTATAGAGGGTTAAATGGAATTTAATGACATGTTTAGAAATGATAAAAAAGAACAACTATCCCTCTAGTCTACTTTATGGTGCACTCAAACGGAAGACCTCTTGTTCCTCGCAACAAGCGTCTAGTTATTATTATTATTTTCCCCAAATTTTGTGCACGCGATTTCTCAGAAACTATTCAACCAATTTCGACCATTTTTTCACAGATGATGAGACGTGATCTGAATTGTATATGTTTTTGAAATTTTTGTTGTCGTCACTTCCGGTACCGAGTTACGGCCGATTTTGTAATTTTTTACGACCCATTTTGTGCAGAGCTGATCTCAGAAACTATTAGATATATGACAACGAAATTTTCAGGATAGGTAGACCATAGTTTGAAGTTGTGCACTATTATCTTGTTTTACGCCAGCGGCGCCATTTCTTGGAGCTCGCCTAGGCACGAAAATTGGGTACGAATTTTGAATCAAAATTTTTGTACGTTTTGGTCTGCATCTTTTTATCAGTTGATATTTTGTTAAGACATATATAACAAAAGTGGTAGAGAATCAAAAGTTCTTTCCAACAAAATCAAAAAAAAGGGGCTGTCCCCTTTAATAAGGAGCCAATACAATCGTAAACTCTATTACAAATAACTTAAAAAGGATCAAGATTTTGTAATGCATTATAGAAGCAAAGTTGTTGATCATAACAATATCTATCAGAAAAAATGATTGCCACGCCCATTTATTACGTAACTAGGGATTTTTTGGGGCCAAAATCCTTAAACTTTGACGCAAGATATCTAGAGAAGGAGACATATTTTGTTAAGCATTGTAGAAGAGAAAATGTCTGCATTGATGATTTTAATCGATTCCACTTATCAAAACACAAATATATGTCCCCATTAAGGATTTACAGGGCTGACCCCTAAAAGATTCAATCATTTATATCTCAAAAATGAACAACAATTTTTGATAGGTGTAAGAGCAAAAATTGTTAATATTCTTAAGACCTTTCCAACAAAATGAAGAAAAAGGGGCTGGCCCCTTTAATTAGGGGCCAAGAGACTCTTAAACTGTATAATAAATAACTTTAAAACGATCAAGATTTTGTAATGCATTATAGAAGCAAAGTTGTTGATCATAACAATATCTATCAGCAAAAATCATTGCCACGCCCATTTATTACGTAACTAAGGATTTTTAGGGGCCAAAATCCTGAAATTTTGACGCAATATATCTAGAGAAGGAAACATATGATATATTGTTAAGCATTGTAGAAGAGAAAATGTCTGCATTGATAATGTAAATCGATTCCACTTATCAAAACACCAATATATGTCCCCATTAAGGATTTACAGGGCTGACCCCTAAAAGATTCAATCATTTATATCTCAAAAGTGAACAAAAATTTTAGATAGGTGTAAGAACAAAAATTGTTAGTACTCTTATGACCTTTCCAAAGAAATCAAGAAAAAGGGGCTGGCTCCTTTAATAAGGGGCTAAGAGACTCGTAAACACTATTACAAATAACGTAAAAACGATCAAGATTTTGTAATGCATTATAGAAGCAAAGTTGTTGATCATAACAATATCTATCAGCAAAAATCATTGCCACGCCCATTTATTACGTAACTAAGGATTTTTATGGGCCAAAATCCTTAAATTTTGAAGCAATATATCTAGAGAATATCTATATTGATATTTTAAACATATCGTTTAAAAAATTGAACGGAAGACCTACTCGTTACTCGTAACGAGATCGTATCTAGTTTTTTTTTTTTATTTTCGTAAACACTGTGTCCGATTTAAAAAAAATACCAAAAAACAATCGAATCGCCAGATATTTAGATAAGGAATGACAAATCTAAACTGAATTGGATGGTATACATGTACATGGCCTTAATTCTTTTTGTTGCAGGAAAATGATAACAATTATTTTTTTAAAACCAGTGAGTGGGAATTTAGGACGTCTCTAAATTTTGTTCTTTAGATCAAATTTCACAATAATTTTTATTATAACTGTCGCAAATTAGAATTTCAGATAAAGATTGTTTTGAAAAAAAAAACGATTTGGGGAAGGTGGTCACCCCCCCTCCCCAATTTAATTTCCCTGTGTAATGCATACATCATTTATTCATATAGACATGCTTAACGATGGTTAACTCGCCCTATACTTTCCGCCATGATGTAAATTAGTCAAACCGCGTTCCTGAGCAACCCGTTCTAGAAAAAAATCTTTCTATTAAAACTAAAATCGCATTAAATTGTTCCATTTTATTTATTAACTTTTTTTTATTAACAAAAGAGTCCCATCCATTGTATGACTATCTGCCCGCAATGCATGATGAACCCTTCCTACAGTTTTCGCTATGACGTTTATTAGTCAAACCGCGTTCTTGGTTACCCCATTCTGGAAAGTTCTATTCAATTCTCTTGCAAGAGATCGCGCTTCGCTAGCTTCTATCTATCATAACTGAAATCGCGCAATCAAGAAACGAATTGCCTTATTTCATTTATTCAACATTTGTCAAATCTTAACTTCTATGTATAATCCAAGTAAGATCCTTATAAATTAATTCATTGTTTATGTAATCATTCAATATTATTTCATTGCAAGCATATATTTTGATGCTAACTCCCACTGACTTCGATCCGCAAAAGCGTGTCCACCACCTTTCTCTCATTTTTATTATTTCGGGCTTGTTTATCGAAAATGAAAGAAGGTTTATAATAAATTTGACAACAGTTACTTATAAGTTAAAATTCAATTATAGCTTAAGGACATCATTTCGCACGTGCTGAAATACCGAAGGTGTAAGCAGTTACTCTGATGCAGGCATTTTTTAGTTTATTTGCAAAAAGTCTTAATTTATAAGTATAGATAGGGAAAGAGTTTAAAAATCTTTTTTTCAAGAAATACAATGCTACTGTTTCTGAAATTTATTTTTAACCGCTTTACCGCTTTGCAAGCATCCTCTAATTATGAAGATTTTAAAATGTGGAAGCCGTGACCCCCAGACTAATATTGGGGCTCCAGAAGGGGTTCAAAGTTAACATAGAAATATATAAGGAAGTTTGAAAATCTTCTTAAGAACTACAGTGCAACAATTTGTGTGAATACTATGCAAACATCCGTT
This sequence comes from Magallana nippona, assembly GCA_033439105.1. Lineage (NCBI taxonomy): Eukaryota > Metazoa > Mollusca > Bivalvia > Ostreida > Ostreidae > Magallana > Magallana nippona. The sequence goes on along the minus strand of CM065918.1, from coordinate 31,415,407 downwards.
GCTTATGTAGATTCTAAAATGGTAAAATCGTGACCCCCGGACTAATACTGAGGCCACAAGAGGGGTTCAAAGTTTAACATAGACATATATAGGGAACATGTTTAAAAATCTTCTTCTCAAGAACTACAATGCTACAATTTGTGAGATTACTATGCATACAACTTTGGATAATGTAGATTCGATGGTTTTAAAAGAGTGATCCCTGGTCTAATACTGAGGACCCAAGACGGGTTCAAAGTTTAATGTAAAAGTATATATAGAAAATGTTTAAAAATCTTCTTCTCGAGAACTACAATGCTTCATTTTGTCAGATTACTATGTAAGCATCCTCAAATAGTTTAGATTCTAAATTATAAAAGCCATGACCCTCGATCTAATACTGGGGCCCCAAAAGAGGTTCAAAGTTTATCATAGAAATATATAGGAAACATGTGCAGTAAGGTTTTAAAAATTTAAATTTCATCCAGGGAGTCAAATAGTAGCTGAAAATTGACATTTATCACTCCTAAAAAAAACCTACTTCCCAGAACTCCTCTCATGATTTAATGAATAGCCACATCATATCTTGGGGGTATGATAGGGGTTGTCGTATAGTTGTGCAATAAGTTTTAAAAATTTAAATTTCATCCAGGCCAGGTAGTCAGATAGTAGCAGAAAATTGACGTTTATCACTCCTGAAAAACCCTACTTCCCAGAACTCCTCTCATGATTTAATGAATAGCCACATCATTTATAGGGATATGACAGGGGCTGAACTATAGATATGCAATAAGGTTTTAGAAATATAAATTTAATTCTGAGGGTCAATACTATCTGCAAAATGTTGTTCCGTCCCATAAAAAACCTAATTCATGGACCTCCATGAGATGCATAAGGATGAAGAATATATATGCTTTAGGGGTGGGGATCACAAGCATTTTTTTCAAGTTATTTCATCATTTTTGATTTTGGGAGGGTGGGGTTAGGGTGACCCCCAAAGGCCATGACCTACTAATACCACAAAAAGATTTACCTTGACATGGTCATGGTTCAAGAAACAAAAATATATATGGTTTAGGAGTGGGGATTTTGATGATTTCAAGGATATTTTAAAAATATTCGACTATTCATGTTTTCGGGGGCAGGTGGGTGGGGAGATTCAGAGTCTTCTCACATTTTTACAGTAGCAAAATCATTTCTTGATTTTTTTTGTATGATGTCAGATGTACATAAAGAGATTTTGGAAATTGCTTTTTAATCTTAAAGATAAACAAAATGTTATATATAATTGTGGAAATTATAAAGTCAGTCAACAAAAACCTTGCTGTAAAAAATAAAGCAGGGTCATCATTGGGCTAGGGATACGAATTACACTACATATGAATAAGATAGGTTACTTGATTAGTTCTAAATCTGGAAAGTCACTGGGCGTCTCAAAGGGGGCATCACACATATATATATATATATATATATATATATATATATATATATATATATATATATATATATATATATATATATATATATACCAATTGATGTGCAATGACACAAGGAGCAAGAATGAATATGGTTTAGGGGTGGGGATCTCAACAATTATTAAAATGTATTAACATTCCCTAATTCAGAGATGGGGTGGAGCAACTCTTGGGGGGGGGGGAGAGAATTACCCAAGGGGCATGGGCCAATTTGTCTTAAATGTATCTTGACATGATCAGCAGAATTGGACAGAATGATCACTATAGGGCATCTGCAGAGTGTGGCCCTAAATAAGCTGTTAATGGTTACAAAATCAATCTTCAAAAAATATTGATAATATGTTATACATGTATTTAGAGATGTCTATATTTTCAAAATGATTAACAATTAATCAGTCAAAATGAGTTAAAAATAATCGATTGGCAATTCTGCAATTGATTGCCATCCCTAGTATAATATCACATGTATTTTTTTTTTTATATATGATTATACATGTATATCTGTTAACAATCAGAATTGAAATGCACAAATTTTAATGAGTCATAAATCTTGACATACAACATATCTATTGACAAAAAAGAATAAGAAAAATTAGATACGATCTCGTTACGAGTAACGAATAGGTCTTCCGTTCAATTTCTTAAAAAGTTTAAGGACTTTGGCTCCTATAAATCCCTAATTAAGTAATAAATGGTTGTGGCAAAGAGTTTTTCAAACAGACTTTGTTACGATCAATAACTTGTCTTCTGTAATGCATAACACAATCTTGATCGCTTTTAAGCTATTTGTAATAGTGTTTACTAGTATCTTGGCCCCTAATTTTAAGGGCCAGCCTCTTTTTCTTGAGTTCATTGAAAAGGACTTAAGAATACTATCATTTTTTGTTCGTAAACCTATCAAAAATTGTTGTTAATTTTTGAGATATAAACGATTGAATATATTAGGGGCCAGTCCTATAGATCCTTAATGGGGACAGACATTGGTGTTTTGATAAGTGGAATCGATTAGAATCATCCATGCAGACATTTGCTCTTCTATCATACTTAACAAAATATGTCTCCTTCTCTAGATATATTGCGGCAAACTTTAAGGACTTTGACCCCTAAAATCCCTAGTTACGTAATAAATGGGCGTGGCAATCATTGTTTCTGATAGATATTGTTATGATCAACAACTTTGCTTCTATAATGCATTACAAAATCTTGATCGTTTTTAAGTTATTTGTAATAGAGTTTGCGAGTGTATTGGCCCCTAATTGAAGGGGCCAGCCCTTTTTTCTTGATTTTGTTGGAAAGGTCTAATGAATACTAACAATATTTGTTCTTACACCTTTCTAAAATTATTGTTCATTTTTGAGATATAAATGATTGAATCTTTTAGGGACCAGCCCTGTAAATCCTTAATGGGGACATACATTGGTGTTTTGATTAGTGGAATCGATAAGAATCATCAATGCAGACATTTTCTCTTCTACAATGCTTAACAAAATAAGTCTCCTTCTCTATGTATATTGCGTCAAAGTTTAAGGACTTTGGCCCCTAAAAATCCATAGTTACGTAATGAATGGGCGTGGCAATCATTTTTTCTGATATATATTGTTATGATCAACAACTTTGCTTCTATAATGCATTACAAAATCTTGATCGTTTTTAAATTATTTGTAATAGAGTTTGCGAGTGTATTGGCCCCTAATTGAAGGGGCCAGCCCTTTTTTCTTGATTTTGTTGGAAAGGTCTAATGAATACTAACAATTTTTGTTCTTACACCTTTCTAAAATTGTTGTTCATTTTTGAGATATAAATGATTGAATATTTTAGGGGCCAGCCCTGTAAATCCTTAATGGGGACATACATTGGTGTTTTGATTAGTGGAATCGATAAGAATCATCAATGCAGACATTTTCTCTTCTACAATGCTTAACAAAATATATCTCCTTCTCTAGATATATTGCGGCAAACTTTAAGGATTTGGGCCCCAAAAAATCCATAGTTACGTAATAAATGGGCGTGGCAATAATTTTTTCTGATAGATATTGTTATGATCAACAACTTTGCTTCTATAATGCATTACAAAATCATGATCGTTTTTAAGTTATTTGTAATAGAGTTTACGATTGTATTGGCCCCTAAATAAAGGGGCCAGCCCTTTTCTCTTGATTTTGTTGGAAAGAACTTTTGATTCTCTACCACTTTTGTTATATATGTTTTAACAAAATATCAACTGATAAAAAGATACAGACCTAAACGTACAAGAATTTTGATTCAAAATTCGTACCCAATTTTCGTGCCTAGGCGAGCTCCAAGAAATGGCGCCACTGGCATAAAACAACATAATAGTGCACAACTTCAAACTATGGTCTACCTATCCTGAAAATTTCGTTGTCATATATCTAATAGTTTCTGAGATCAGCTCTGCACAAAATGGGTCGTAAAAAATTACAAAATCGGCCGTAACTCGGTACCGGAAGTGATGACAGCAAAAATTTCAAAAACATATAAAATTCAGATTACGTCTCATCATCTGTGAAAATATGGTCGAAATTGGTTGAATAGTTTCTGAGAAATCGCGTGCACAAAATTTGGAAAAATAATAATAATAATAATAATAATAATAACTAGACATGATCTCGTTGCAAGCAACGAGGAGGTCCTCCGTCCGATTTTAGAAGTTGAGATACATGTTAGATCTTAATTTTACTATAAAACAACTGAACATAAATTGAAAACAGAGGAAAATGGGGTCTTCATTCTAGATATTAGAGAGTATTTTGTTTCAGGTGTAAGAGCTTTGGTTGAAAAACTTAAGACCCCTCTTGACCCCTAATTTAAGGGGCCAGTCACCTTTTTTTCATATCAAATGAAAGGTCTTTTAATTCTTAACCCATTTTGTTCAACAAGTGTTTAGAAATTTGGTACAGATCTTTAGATATTTGGAAAAGATTGCTTTAGGGGTTGTCCCCTTATATCCTTATTGGAGCCGTTGAACCACATTTTGATGGTTGCATACTATTTAGTAGAACATTTTGAGCATCTTTTCTTCTATACTGCTTGTCAAAATATTTTCCCTTTTTGAGATATAGGTGATCAAAGTTTGGACTTTTGACCCCTGTAAACCCCTAATTACGTTACACATGAGAAATTCATTATATTGTTTGGCTACATAAAGATATATTTGCTTCTATAATACTTTAGAGCTCTCTAGGTCCCTAATTTAAGGGGCCAGCCCCTTGTCCATTTTTTTGGGTATCAAATGAAAGGTCACTTAAAACTACACACATTTTGTTCAAAAAAGTGTTTACAAATTCGTTATCGTTCTTGAGATATCTGAGAAAAAAGGTTTTAGGCGCCGACCCCTTATCGGGGCCGTTTAACGAAATTTTGATGGTTGCACACTGTTAAGTAGATCATTTTGAGCATCTTTTCTTCTATACTGCTTATCAAAATATTTTCCTTTTTTGAGATATAGGTGATCAAAGTTTTGGACTTTTGACCCCTAAAAACCCCTAATTACGTAACACATGAGAAAATCATTATATTGTTAGGCTACATAACTATAAGGTAAACATATCTGCTTGTATAATCTATTACAAAAAATCCCTAATTGAAGGGTTATAGATAAAAGACTTTAGAGCCCTCTAGGTCCCTAATTTGAGGTGCCAGTCCCTTTTTCTTGGTATCAAATGAAAGGTCATTTAATTTTTAAGACATTTTGTTCAACAAGTGTTTAGAAATTCATTACCGTTCTTGAGAGATCTGAGAATGAACGTTTTAGGGGCCGGTCCCTTATCTCCTTATTGGGGCCCCTGAACAAAAATTTGAAGGTTGCATATTGTTTAGTACATTATTTTGAGCATCTCTTCTATACTGCATTTCAAAATATTTTTCCTTTTTGAGATATAGTTGATCAAAGTTTTGGACTCTCGACCCCTAAAATCCCCTAATTACGTAACACATGAGAAAATCATTATACTGTTAGGCTACATTTCTGTAAGATAAACATATTTGCTTCTATAACCTATTACAAAAAATCCCTCAGTAAAGAATTATAACTAAAAAAATTTAGAGTTTTGTAGGTCCCTAATTTGAGGTGCCAGTCCCTTTTTCTTGGTATCATATGAAAGATCTTGTAAATTTGAACTTTTATTGCATTACATGTGCTAACAAAATATTTTCCAGAAAAGAGATAAACAAAGAAATGTACGAAAATTCACAATACTTTTGATATCTCAATTTTCGAGCCCTACTGAGCTTTGGCGCTTTTAGTGCTAGACATATAAAACAACAACCATGCAAAACTTCAATCTTTTCTCTACCAACCGTAGAATTTTGAGCTCAATATCTCTTTTATTTTAAGAGAACGTCCGCAGACAAAATACCCATATAAAAACTGGAAAAATCTCAATATCTCAAAAACGGATGTGACGTCATCGATGCAAAAAATTTGCTATCAAGTTCAGACCAATATCTATCACATCTGAAAATTTGATGGAGATCGGTCAAGCCGTTTTTGAGAAATCGCGTGCACAAAAATGGGAAGAAAAAAAAGAATAATAAATAGATAAGATCTCGTTACGAGTAACGAGTAGGTCTTCCGTTCAATTTCCTAACAAGTTTAAGGACTTTGCCTCCTATAAATCTCTTATTAAGTAATAAATGGGTATGGCAAAATGTTTTTTCAAACAGACATTGTTACGATCAAGAACTTTGCTTCTATAATGCATTACAAAATCTTGAACGATTTTAAGTTATTTGTAATAGAGTATACGAGTATCCTGGCCCCTAATTTAAAGGACCAGCCCTTTTTTCTTGATTTCCTTGAAAAGTTCAAAAGAATACTAACATGTTCTGTTCTTAAACCTATCTAAAATTGTTGTTCATTTTTGAAATACAAACGATTGAATATTTGAGGGGCCAGCCCTGTAGGTCCTTAATGGGGACATACATTGGTGTTTTGATAAGTGGAATCGATAAGAATCATCAATGCAGACATTTTCTCTTCTACAATGCTTAACAGAATAAGTCTCCTTCTCTAGGTATATTGCGTCAAAGTTTAAGGACTTTGGCCCCTAAAAATCCCTTGTTACGTAATAAATGGGCGTGGCAATCATTTTTCCTGATAGATATTGTTATGATCTACAACTTTGCTTCTATAATGCATTACAAAACCTTGATCGTTTTAAAGTTAATTGTAATAGAGTTTGCGAGTGTATTGGCCCCTAATTAAAGGGGCCAGCCCTTTTTTCTTGATTTTGTTGGAAAGGTCTAAAGAATACTAACATGTTTTGTTCTTACACCTATCTAAAATTGTTGTTTATTTTTGAAATAAAAACGATTGAATATTTTAGGGTCCAGCCCTGTAAATCCTTAATGGGGACAGATATTGGTGTTTTGGTAAGTGCAATCGATTAAAATTATCAATGCAGACATTTTCTCTTCTACAATGCTTAACAAAATATGTCTCCTTCTCTAGATATATTGCGTCAAAATTTAAGCATTTTGGCCCCTAAAAATCCCTAGTTACGTAATGAATGGGCGTGGCAATAATATTTTCTAATAGACATTGTTATGATCAACAACTTTGCTTCTATAATGCATTACAAAATCTTGATTGTTTTTAAGTTATTTGTAATAGAGTTTACAATTGTATTGGCCCCTAATTAAAGGGGCCAGCCCCTTTTTTTGATTTTGTTGGAAAGAACTATTGATTCTCTACCACTTTTGTTATATATGTCTTTACAAAATATCAACTGATAAAAAGATGCAGACCAAAACGTATAAAAAATTTTGATTCAAAATTCGTACCCAATATTCGTGCCTAGGCGAGCTCCAAGAAATGGCGCCACTGGCGTAAAACAACATAATAGTGCACAATTTCAAACTATGGTCTACCTATCCTGAAAATTTCGTTGTCATATATCTAATAGTTTCCGAGATCAGCTCTGCACAAAATGGGTCGTAAAAAATTACAAAATCGGCCGTAGCTCGGTACCGGAAGTGACGACAACGAAAATTTCAAAAACATATACAATTCAGATCACGTCTCATCATCTGTGAAAAAATGGTCGAAATTGGATGAATAGTTTCTGAGAAATCGCATGCACAAAATTTGGAAAAAAAAAATAAGAATAATAATAATAATAACTAGATACGATCTCGTTACGAGTAACGAGTAGGTCTTCCGTTCAATTTTTTTAAAAAGTTTAAGGACTTTGGCTCCTATAAATCCCTAATTAAGTAATAAATGGTTGTGGCAAAGAGTTTTTCAAACAGACTTTGTTACGATCAACAACTTGTCTTCTATAATGCATTACACAAACTTGATCGTTTTTAAGCTATTTGTAATAGTGTTTACTAGTATCTTGGCCCCTAATTTTAAGGGCCAGCCTCTTTTTCTTGAGTTCATTGAAAAGGTCTTAAGAATACTATCATTTTTTGTTTGTAAACCTATCAAAAACTGTTGTTAATTTTTGAGATATAAATGATTGAATATGTTAGGGGCCAGTCGTATAGATCCTTAATGGGGACAGACATTGGTGTTTTGATAAGTGGAATCGATTAGAACCATCCATGCAGACATTTTCTCTTCTATATAATTAACAAAATATGTCTCCTTCTCTAGATATATTGTGTCAAAGTTTAAGGACTTTGGCCCCTTAAAATCCCTAGTTACGTAATAAATGGGCTGGCAATGATTTTTTCTGATAGATATTGTTTTGATCAACAACTTTGCTTCTATAATGCATTACAAAATCTTGATCGTTTTTAAGTTATTTGTAATAGAGTTTACGAGTGTGTTGGCCCCTAATGAAAGGGGCCAGTCCCTTTTTCTTGATTTTGTTGGAAAGATCTTAAGTATAGTAACATTTTTTGTTCTTACACCTATCTTAAATTGTTGTTCATTTTTGAGATATAAATGATTGAATCTTTTAGGGGTCAGCCCTGTAAATCCTTTATGGGAACATACATTGGTGTTTTGATTAGTGGCATCGATTGAAATCATCAATGCAGACATTTTCTCTTGTACAATGCCTAACAAAATATGTCTCCTTCTCTAGATATATTGCGTCAAAATTTAAGGTTTTTGGCCCCCAAAAATCCCTAGTTACGTAATGAATTGGCGTGGCAATGATTTTTTCTGATAGATATTGTTATGATCAACAACTTTGCTTCTATAATGCATTACAAAATCTTGATCGTTTTAAAGTTATTTGTAATAGAGTTTACGAGTGTGTTGGCCCCTAATGAAAGGGGCCAGTCCCTTTTTCTTGATTATGTTGGAAAGATCTTAAGTATAGTAACATTTTTTGTCCTTACACCTATCTTAAATTGTTGTTCATTTTTGAGATATAAATGATTGAATCTTTTAGGGGTCAGCCTTGTAAATCCTTTATGGGAACATACATTGGTGTTTTGATTAGTGGCATCGATTGAAATCATCAATGCAGACATTTTCTCTTCTACAATGCCTAACAAAATATGTCTCCTTCTCTAGATATATATGCGTCAAAATTTAAGGTTTTTGGCCCCCAAAAATCCCTAGTTACGTAATAAATTGGCATGGCAATGATTTTTTCTGATAGATATTGTTATGATCAACAACTTTGCTTCTATAATGCATTACAAAATCTTGATCGTTTTTAAGTTATTTGTAATAGAGTTTACGAGTGTGTTGGCCCCTAATGAAAGGGACCAGTCCCTTTTTCTTGATTTTGTTGGAAAGATCTTAAGTATAGTAACATTTTTTGTTCTTACACCTATCTTAAATTGTTGTTCATTTTTGAGATATAAATGATTGAATCTTTTAGGGGTCAGCCCTGTAAATCCTTTATGGGAACATACATTGGTGTTTTGATTAGTGGCATCGATTGAAATCATCAATGCAGACATTTTCTCTTGTACAATGCCTAACAAAATATGTCTCCTTCTCTAGATATATTGCGTCAAAATTTAAGGTTTTTGGCCCCCAAAAATCCCTAGCTACGTAATAAATTGGCGTGGCAATGATTTGTTCTGATAGATATTGTTATGATCAACAACTTTGCTTCTATAATGCATTACAAAATCTTGATCGTTTTTAAGTTATTTGTAATAGAGTTTACAAGTGTCTTGGCCCCGTATTAAAAGGGCTAGCCCCTTTTCCATGATATCGGTGAAAAGATCTTTTAATAATCTACCACTTTTGTCATATATGTCTCAACAACATATCAACTAATAAAAAGATACAGATCAAAACGTGTGAACATTTTGATTAAAAATCCGTACCCAATTTTCGAGCCATACTGAGCTCCAAGAAATGGCGCCACAGGAGTAAAACAAAAACAATGGGCACATCTTCAAACTATGGTCTAACTATCCTGAAAATTTCATATTCATATCTCAGATAGTTTTTGAGTTTTTATGTGCACAAAATAGGTTGTAAAAATGAACAAAATGGCCGATAAATCGGTACCGGAAGTGACGACCGAAAAATTATCAAAAATGTATGAAGATCATATGAAGTCCAATCATCTGTGAAAAAAATGTGGAAATCGGTCGAATAGTTTTTGAGAAATCGCGTGCACAAAATTTATGGAAAAGAAAAATAATAATAATAATAATAAGAAACAGTACGAAAACAATAAGGTCTTCCGTTGGAAACGGAAGACCTTAATAACTAGATCTCGTTACGAGTAACGAGTAGGTCTTCCGTTCAATGTTTTGAAAAGTTCAATGACTTTGGCTACTATAAATCCCTATTTAAGTAATAAATGGGTGTGCCAAAAAGTTTTTCAAGCAGACATTAATTGTTACGATCTAGAACTTTGCTTCTATAATGCATTACCAAATCTTTATCCTTTTTAAGTTATTTGTCATGGAGTTTAGGAGTATTTTGGCCCCTAATTTAAAGGGCCAAAGCCTTTTTCTAGATTTCATCGAAAAGGTCTTAAGAATATTATTATTTTTGTTTCTTAAACCTATCTTAAATTGTTGTTCATTTTTGAGATACAAACGATTGAGTATTTTAGGGGCCAGCCCTGTAGATCCTTAATGGGGACAGACATTGGTGTTTTGATAAGTGGAATCGATTAGAACCATCAATGCAGACATTTTCTCTTCTACAATGCTTAACAAAATATGTCTCCTTCTCCAGATATATTGCGTCCAAGTTTAAGGATTTTGGCCCCTAATAATTCTTAGTTACGTAATAAATGGGCAAGGCAATGATTTTTTCAGATAGATATTGTTATGATCAACAACTTTGCTTCTATAATGCATTACAAAATCTTGATCGTTTTTAAGTTATTTGTAATAGAGTTTACGAGTCTCTTGGCCCCTAATTAAAGGGGCCAGCCCTTTTTCTTGATTTTGTTGGAGAGGTCTTAAGAATACTAACAATTTTTGTTCTTACACCTATCTAAAATTGTTGTTCACATTTGAGATATAAATGATTGAATCTTTTAGGGGTCATACCTGTAAATCCTTAATGGGGACAGATATTGGTGTTTTGATAAGTGCAATCGATTAAAATCATCAATGCAGACATTTTCTCTTCTACAATGCTTAACAAAATATGTCACCTTCTCTAGATATATTGCGTCAAAGTTTAAGGATTTTGGCCCCTAAAAATCCCTAGTTACGTAATAAATGGTCGTGGCAATGATTTTTTCAGATAGATATTGTTATGTTTAACAACTTTGCTTCTATAATGCATTACACAATCTTGATCATTTTTAAGTTATTTGTAATAGAGTTTACGAGTCTCTTGGCCCCTAATTAAAAGGGCCAGCCCTTTTTCTTGATTTTGTTGGAAAGGTCTTAAGAATACTAACAATTTTTGTTCTTACACCTATCTAAAATTGTTGTTCATATTTGAGATATAAATGATTGAATCTTTTAAGGGTCTGCCCTGTAGATCCTTAATGGGGACAGACATTGGTGTTTTGATTAGTGGAATCGATTTAAATCATCAATACAAATATTTTCTCTTCTACAATGCTTAACAAAAAATGTTTCGTTCTTTAGATAAATTGTATCAAAGTTTGAGAACTTTGGCCCCTATAAATCCCTAATTACGTAATAAATGGGCGTGGCAATAATTTTTCCTGATATATATTGTTACGATCAACAACTTTGCTTCTATAATGCATTACAAAATCTTTATCATTTTAAAGTTATTTGTAATAGAGTTTACGAGTGTCTTGGCCCCTAAATATAGGGGCTAGCCCCTTTTTCTTCATTTTGTTAGAAAGAACTCTTAATTCTCTACCACTTTTGTTATATATGTTTTAACAAAATATTAACTGATAAAAAGATACAGATGAAAACGTCTGAAAATTTTGAATGAAAATTCGTTCCCAATTTTCGAGCCTTGGCGAGCTCCAAAATAAGGCGCCACTGACGTAAAACAAAAACAATAGACACAACTTCAAACTATAGTCTACCTACCCTGAAAATTTCAGAATCATATATCTGATAGTCTCTGAGTTTATGCGTGCACAAAAATGGTCGTCAAAAACGACAAAATCACCGATAAATCGGGACCGGAAGTGACAACGTCAAAAATTTCAAAAACATATAAAATTCAGATCACATCCAATCATCTGTGAAAAAATGGTTCAGATCGGTCGAATAGTTTTCGAGAAATCGCGTGCACAAAATTTGGAAAAAAATAATAATAATAATAATAATAAACAGTACGAAAACAATAAGGTCTTCCGTTGGAAACGGAAGACCTTAATAAGAAACAGTACGAAAACTATAATGTCTTCCGTTGGAAACGGAAGACCTTAATAATAGGGAAAAAGAAACCGAAGAATAACAATAAGGTCTTCCGTTGGAAACGGAAGACCTTAATAATAAGAAACAGTACGAAAACTATAAGGTCTTCCATTGGAAACGGAAGACCTTAATTAAAGAAAATTACAGTCATTAACACTTTTTCTATTACTGGTGTATGATGATGGGGTAGGGGGTTTAATGGGGGAAAACCCTGCAGCATGCCTTCATTCTCACTAGAAATGTATATCTAATCCACACATCCTGGGGATGGGGAACAGTTAAGGCCCCTTACCCTTCCTCCATATTATAACTCATATAAACATGATTTTTAAGACCCAAATTTAAAACAAAATGTTACAGTATGATACAGTATGCTGGCAAAGGGAGATCACATTTTAAAGTGAAAGTAAAACTTAACTGTTTTGTATACTGGTGTCTCATATTTTTGCGCTACTACATGTATTATACTTACCTATATTGGTCAACATCATAATGATAATCCAATTAGAGCACAATATGAATTCCTTTAGCTGATCACCACAAAAGAAACGTTTATTCATGATAATTAATCATATTCTGCATATCAAAAACACATATGCACATATAAACCACGTGAAACCCATCTAATCAAAGAGCTGGGTAAAACTAGTACCCGCTAATGCAACCTGTAGACCTGCGTTCGGACAAAGATCATTTACTTGTAACATATTGCATGTATTTTCACTGCATGTATTTTCACAACTTTATTCTTTAAAACCACTTGCACAATTTTATGAGGTAATTAACCATGTAAAGCACAATTTTCAGCTTTAGGTGGTATGGGACACCTAGATACCTTATTGAACGAAACAAACAATGTATAAAATATAATATTTTCCCCCAAAATAATGTTACCTAACAGCATAGTACTATACATAGTACTGGGTTGGAGCGTTAAGAATGTGTCTGTAAGTAGAGAGTTTGAATCCTGCTGGGGCTTATCTCATCTTTACCTTAAGTTTCCAAAAATTGTAAAAACTTATTTTTTGGCCCAAATATTCATTTGTAAAAATTTTAATTCTAAAACGGTGAAAGTAATTTATTAAATTATAATATAACTACATATAATATAAAATAACACACTTTTATCCACATAAATATTGACATGTTTCTGATACCACCTTTTAAAATCGTTAAAGCAGTCCTGCAGTGAAAATCATTGCGCAATATGACATTTATTTTGCAATGTTTACAATATTCTTCATTGCAATTACATGTACAGGCTTTCATTGTTATAAAAATATTCTGATTTTTATTTATCTATGGGTGGGGGGGGGGGGGGGTTCAGAGTAATAATTGTGTTTGCAGGGGGGATTGTAGCATGTGATGTTGGCACACAAAAGCATAAATAAAGCAGGCAACCGCCGAGGTTTGGGGGGGGGGGGGGGGTCGGGTGGGCATGATTAAATTATGCTGGTAATAATTATATAAACCATACTTTCTATTACAGGAAATGTTTAGATTTTTGATTAATTTAAAATTCACATGCAAACAGTTCAAATCCAAATTGTACATAAAAGTAATATGTGTATTATGGAATGTGACCTCATCATTTATAAAAATTATGATTTTTAAAAAGTACCGGAAATTGTATGTGGACTTCTTTTTGACTAAACCTGGTACAAGAGATGGTGCGGGTATTACTGTCTAATGACAGCATCTTGTTTTTATTTGCTTTAAAAGCAGTAAGTTAAAATAGCGGGTAAAATCTTTTAAGACTTTCCCAGAGACTTCCTCTACAGATTAATTGTAACAACTGACGTGAATCTGCAATGTGTTGACATTTGGTCAAACATTAATCCAACAAAAATCAACATGCTTATTTTGATAAGTAGTTTCACTAATTTGGTTAAATACACCTCTCTCTATTAGTGTGTAAAGCTTTGAAGCATTGAGTAAACAAAAGTGTCTGGTTGAACGAGACTCTTCTACTGAAAAAGCGTTAATTCCATTTATAACAAGTGTTGTTTTTCTTATTTTGAAAGATTGAAAATCTTGCCAAATTGTTAAGATAAGAGAGCTGGATGGTCGTCGGCATTTTTAGATATATTAATCTCCTTTAGAAGAAATATAAAGATATAGGAAATTGTTCAAAGTTTAAAGATAAAATATATGAACTTTTACTTTACTAAATAATACTGTTTAACTTAAAATATCATATCTACTTTAAAGTAAATCCGGTGGCTTATTTGTTGTCCACCAAACATCCGTAAAGCTTAAATAAGTTCATAAGTTCATAAAAGCATTTAGTTGCCTTATTAGTTTGATCGCTCCTTAACTGTCACTGGGTATATATACCATTCGAGATCATTACGGTCGGTTGATTTCCGATCAATTCAGGTTGCACGGACTTCAAATTACATGAACTACACATCGTAGTATGTTTGGAACAAGAAATAAAGAAAACTACATGTATGATCAATAAATAATAAATAAAGAGGACATTGTTTGATAGAATTTCCAAGGCCTCTATATTATCTTGGCCCATTACATCCAACGCAGTGGTTATCCAGGAAAGTAACAACGCACAATAGTTTTTATCAGTTTCTACAAAAACACTTCGTTTTCTGAAGTCCATGCTGACACTCCATAATCTGTTACAGTGTGTGATTTGCGCATGTGCGACGTTATAACAGTAAGACACAGGATCAAAGATATTTTGAATATGTGTCTTGTTTTTATTCTGTTTTATTTCGTCTTTCATTGTCAATTCCTTACCAGAGGTTGTCATATTATTAATTTTTTTTTTTGAAAACGCGTTTCTACAAATCTTTGAATCTAATGTGTTCGGGTGAGTGAAATACCTGAATGCGGCGAAGCATGAATAGCGATGAGCGTAACAATAGAAAAATAGAAACCTTAAACTAATATGATGGTAGTCGTAGATAAAAAAAATAATGAGTATATATGAATTCATGTCAACTTTAAGTCAAGCGTAGATTAGGTCATTATCAAATTTCGCCGAACAGCATTCAACCAAGCAAATACGATCTTCCGCTATATCGAATGCTGACTGACGTTTTTCATACTTATTGTTATGCCATTAATAATCACCGAATTGTATATACGGATTTTCCCGTTTTCCCGATTACGACAAAGAACACACGGCGATGTGACCGTCAGCAGTCCTCCATTGCACCTGATCTCATTTTTTTTTTGGGGGGGGGGGTCCGTGTTTGCTCTTCTCCTGTTTTGTATTTTTCCTTTCGACTTTTGATTTTAACACTGTTCGTTGTTACCACATTTCATGAAATAAATGTTATATTTTCACATCACGTATTTCCTACATGTCACAAAAGCAGAGCAAGTGCACAACCCGAAGGTAGCAATTTAAAATTATTTCAATTCTATATATACTCTCTCTCCAAGGAAGACGGTAATAACTGATTGCCTTTTGGCGATCAGTAACAATTGTTTATGCTTTTAGATATCGCTCATATTGACTATATCCTGACATCATCTTTCTGCTCAATGTAAAGTTTAACTTAAAAAATATTGATTTTCTTTACGGGTAAAATTTAACAGAAACCTCAAGTTTAAACACTAGAGTTCACTCCCAAACCAGACACGATGTGCATCAACAGGAGTTGGGGGAAGTGAAATGGACATCATTACTTTATAATTCATCTTAGCTTTTATTGTTTTATTTGTGATTGTTTGAAAATGTAGATTAGAAAAATATGAGCTTTTCTATTGTTTACATGTATCATTTATTCTCTTTTATTGTATTTAATTATATTGATTTAATTGTCTGTATTTTGATACAGCAACAGGATCACTGACGTGTGTTCATCAGGAACAGTTCAAGGAACTCGTTTACTTGATAGTGTTAAACAATGATATAGATGCACCGGACGAAGTGACCAGGTTTAAATTCACTTGTTATGTGAGTAGATAAAATTTACGATTATATTGATATACTGTAAAAGAAAACATTTACTTATATATAAAACAAGTATTTTAAAGTATCCTATTAATTAAGCAGACTTTTGAAAATTTCATCAAGAATCAACATTCTCATTAAAAACATTGACCTACATAATAATGCCTCAAGGTCGGGGAGTGTTCGAACAGTAACTGTCGTGTTTGCACATACGAGTAAAAATACGTTTGAAAATGCATTGTCACAACGCGCTTTGAAAAATTAAGCGCTTTGAAAAAAATTCAAAGTGCATTAATTTTGGGACCAAATCAACCCACTTAGAAAAAAAATTGTTCAGGGTTTGGTCCAAATACTTTAAATACAAAAAACAATTAGTTTAGCCTTGTATAGCTCAATAAGATATACTAAACAGAGAATACATGAATTTCTCAGCTAACTTGATATACCTTTAAATTGTTTTCTCATAAGCTCACGAAGTTCAACAATTTACTTATCAAGAACAAATGTTTATATTTGTATTATCCAAATATACGACATGGACTGCATCGCTCTGTCCTTCCATTTTTTCATTGTGAATAATTTGATACTTTAAAAAAGAGATCCCTTATTTTATACAAAACATTACGCTATGCTGGAAACGAATTCAAAGTCTTTTATATTATGGAGATCAAAGAATACCTTATATTTGAAATGACTTAAATTTCATCTGTTTATAAACAAACATGATGACAAAAATCTACGTTATTTGGGTATATCAAACACAATATGATCTTTTAGAATAACAGTGCAAGAAAGTAAATAACCAAATGCTTATATTTAAGGTCATAAACCCTCTGATACAAAACACGTCAAAATGTTTCTAGCCTCATAATGTAAATATTCACAAAACTATACCTTGTGATTTTAAAAAATATTTGAATGCCTCGTGCGGTTCTCATATTCTCAAAATTTAATGATGAATATGAAGAAGAGATCACACTTTTTAGAAAGTACAATACTTATTATCAGAGAATACAATTAAAAATATATACCATATATTATAATAACAAAGTATGGTATCAATATAATATAAAACAATAAATAAAATGTATGGAAAACAAAAAAATGTATGGAAAATTATTGTGAAAAATTAATACTTTTGTCACAATAAATTTTTCAAAATTTCTAATTTATTTGACATAAGTTACCTTTCCAGAAAAACAAAGATTACAGTGGATAAAATGAAATTTCCATTATTCTTATAAAAAGACTATGAATACTATCTGAACCATTTCTTCTGAGTGCTATATCTAAATGATGAAAAGAAAGATCTGATGATGAAATTTTATTTGCTATGTTTTCGGAAATGACATTTTTTGAAACAAAGATTAACAAAGTAACAAAATTTAATTCCTTGTCACTAAGACTAAGCATATTGAAAGAACTTCCGCCGCTTTATGAAATGCAAAATACACCCGACTAAGTTTCGGACTAGACTAGAGCTAGGTTTAAAACTTACAACGCTTCATGAAAACGAGCCCCTGGACCACTAGGTCAATTTCAACCAAACTTTGCACAAACCATCCTTAGGTGAAGGGAATTAAAGTCTGTTAAAATATAGAGCTACTTTCTCTTTTAAGGGGAGATATGGAACTGTTGTAAATGTTCTAGAATTAAAAAAAAATCTTCTTCTCAAAAACCATTCGCCAGAAAAGCTGTATCTTGTGTAAAAAAAAAAAAAAACATCCTCAGGTTGTGTAGATTCAAGTTTGTTCAAATCATGATCCCTTGGTTTAGGGTGGGGCCACAATGGGGGGGGGGGGGCAGGGGGGGGGGGGTGGGGGCTGTATTTTTACTAAAGGAATATATATAGAAAAGTTTTTAAAAGTCTTTTTCTTAAAATCTTTTGGCCAGAAAAGCTGGAATTTGTCAGGAAGCATGCTGAGATGTAAATTAAATTGTGTTCATTTGTTCAAATCATGATCCCTGGGGGTAAAGTGGCATAATGAGGCGTGGGTTGAATTTTTGGATGGGACTATATAGAGAAATATTTTCAAAATTCTTCTTAAAAATCAATTTGCCAAAAAAAGCTGTAACTTGTGTGGAGGCATTCACAGGTAGTGTAGATTCAAGTTTGTTCAAATCATGATCCCTTGAAGTAAGCTGGGGCCACATTAAGGGTTGAATTTCACATAGGAATAAATAAAGTCTTTAAAATATTCTTCTTGAAACCATTTAGCAAGAAAGTTGTAACTTGTGTGAAGGCATCTTCAGGTTATGCAGGTTCATTTTTTCTTCTTCAAATTATAATCTCCGAGGGTAGGGTAGGTAAAGCTTTTTAAGGGAAAACTTTTTAAGCAGATCTACTGTACTAAATTGTCAAGATATTTTGAATTTGATACTGTAACGCGGATTGATCAGAGTTATGGCTAATTTTGCCCAGGCAAAAGATCTGGTCCCTGGATCTTTTGTTATGAATACCAAGAAGTCTTTAATTTTTAAAATTGAATCTTTTCTCTGTCAATTTAAAGTTG
Organism: Magallana nippona; assembly: GCA_033439105.1. NCBI lineage: Eukaryota > Metazoa > Mollusca > Bivalvia > Ostreida > Ostreidae > Magallana > Magallana nippona. Next base: position 31,396,760 of record CM065918.1, on the reverse strand, counting down.
AACACATGCTTTTATTCAATATCCCTAAGAAATATAGAAGTTTGTGTATAAGATAAAAACCTAATACTTACATAGTTTGCCGAAAGACTCAGTTCAAAGTTTAGTTTCTTAAGAGAGTGGAAGGAGATAATATGAAAAAAATATATTCATTCCTGGTATAAAAAGTTAATGTACGCTTTTATAGATACTGCCATTATGTTTAGATGGGCCATGAAAGAAAAAAGTAATTTCAATGACTCCTCTTAATGCGTATCTACATGGAAGAAGTATATATAAAACTTGATTGATCTCATAACCATATCAAAATTAAAAAAGACAAAAGACATTAAGGTTATTAGAGTTAAGATCAAGGTAGACCCCTAATGAATTAAACCTTGCTTTTCAAACAATTTACTACAGTTTGTACCAGTGAAACACTATTAGACAATTATGAAAACATTTTGGCCGATGATTGTCATGAGAGTGTATGGCTTTTTTTTTATACCCGCACTTTCTAAAGAAAGTTCGGGTATCTTGTTGTTACCCTGTTCCGTCCGTCCGTCAATCCGTCCGTCCGTCAGTCACGTTTTACTTTCTGAAACTGCTCTTACATCTTATAAACCAGCAAACTGAACACTTAGAGTATGATTTGGGGTGTCATGTTGTTTTGTATAAAGGTTTCAAAAATTCAAAAATTCTCTGGTAGTCCTGGGGGTCAAATAATTGGTAAAAAATGACGTTTTTGACAAAAAACCATCCTCCTCGAACTCCTTTTACATTTTCAACAGTAGACAAATCATCTCTTGGAATATGTTTTGGGGTGTCTTATAGATGCGCAATAAGGTTTCGGAAATTTTAATTTTGTCCTGGGGGTCATTAAATGGCTGAAAAATGACTGTTTTTTTTTACAAAAATTCTGGTTTCAGAAAACATCAATTTCTTTTTGCAGTAGCTAAATGATCTTCTAGAATATGATTTGGGGTGTCATGTTGATGTGTAATCATGTTTCAGAATTTTTGTTTTTTTCACATGGGTCTGTGGTCATAAAAAAATGACTTTTTTTGCAAAAACAATATGGTTCCCAGAACTCTTCTTACAATTTATGCAGTAGCTTTGTCATCTCTTGAGATATGATAGGGGCTGTCCTATAGGTGTGCAATAAGGTTTTTAAAAAAACCTACTTCCCAGAACTCCTCTCATGATTTAATGAATAGCCACATCATCTATAGGGATATAGCAGGGACTGAGCCATAGAAATGCAATAAGGTTTTAGAAATATAAATTTGATTCTGAGGGTCAATACTATCTGCAAAATGATGTTCCGTCCCATAAAAAAAAACCTCATTCCTGGATCTCCTACTATATCTTGTGATTGAAATAACATACCATAAGATGCATAAGGAGAAAGAATATATAAAATTATGCTTTAGGGGTGGGGATCACAAACATTTTTTTCAAGTTATTTGATCATTTCTGATTATGGAAGGGTGGAGTTGGGTTAAGGTGACCCCCAGAGGCCATGACCTACTAATACCACAAAAAGATTTGCCTTGACATGGTCATGGTTCAAGAAACAAAAATATATATGGTTTAGGAGTGGGGATTTTGATGATTTTGAGGATATTTTAAAAATATTCAACTATTCATGTTTTCGGGGGGAGGGGGGTGGGATTCTCACATTTTTACGGTAGCAAAATAATTTCTTGATTGGTATTTTTCTGTATGATGTCAGATGTACATAAAGAGATTTTGGAAATTGCTTTTTAATCTTAAGGTAAACAAAATGTTATATGTGATTGTAGAAATTTTAAAGTCAGTCAACAAAAACCTAAAGCTTGCTGTAAAAAACAAACCAGGATCAACATTGGTCTAGGGCTAAGAATTACACTACATATGAATAAGATAGGTTACTTGATTAGTTCCAACTCTAGAAAGTCACTGGGCATCTCAAAGGGGGCATAACCTATATACATGCATGTACCAATTGATGTGCAATGACACAAGGAAGAAGAATTAATATGGTGTAGGGTTGGGGATCTCAACAGTTATTAAAATGTATTATCATTTCCTATTTAAGAGGAGGGGGGTGGTTGTTTAAAAACAACCCCGGGGGTGGGGGAATGACCCAAGGGGCATGGGCCAATTTGTCTTAAATGTATCTTGACATGATCAGCAGAATTGGACAGAATGATCACTGCAGAGTGGGGCCCTAAATAGTTACAAAATCAATCTACAAAAAACATTGATAATATGTTATACATGTAATTAGAAATGTCTTTATTTTCAAAATGATTAACAAATTAATCAGTCAAAATGAGTTATAAATAACCGATTGGCAATTCTGCAATTGATTGCAAGATCCCTAGTATAATATCACATGTATTTTTTTTATATATATGATTATACATGTACGTTAACAATCAGGATTAAAATGCACAAATTTTCATGAGTCATAAATCTTGACATACCACATATCTCTTGACAAAAAAGAATAAGCAATTTAAAATAAAAGAAAATTAGTCATTAGCTCTTTTTCTATTACTGGTGTATGATGATGGGGTAGGGGGTATAATGGGGAAAAAAAGCTGCAGCATGCCTTCATTCTCACTAAAAATGTATATCTAATCCACACATCCTGGAGATGGGGAACGGTTAAGGCCCCTTCCCCTTCCTCCCTATTATAACTCATATAAACATGATATTTAACACCCAAATTTAATACAAAATAGGGCCAATATGGAATAAACCCAATAGTGTAAGTCTGACAAATGAAAAAATAAAAAAAAAATTCTGCAATTAAAATGACAGAAACTGTAGATAAGCTTATTTAAATAAAGATGATGATACAGTATGCTGGCAAAGGGAGATCACATTTTAGAAAGTGAAAGTAAAACTTAACTGTTTTGTATACCGGTGTCTCATAATATTGCGCTACTACATGTATTATACATACCTATATTGGTCAACATCATAATGATAATCCAATTAGCACAATACGAATTCTTTTAGCTGATCAGCACACAAAAAACGTTTATTCATGTTAATTAATCCTATTCTGCATATCAAGAAAACTATGCATGTACACCACGTGAAACCCATCTAACCAAAGAGCTGGGTAAAACTAGTACCCGATGCAACCTGTACACCTGTGTTGTGTACGTAACTTCAGACAAAGATCATTTAATTGTAACATATTGCATGTGGCCTTCTTTTTGACTAAAACTAGTACAAGAGAATGTTATTTAGAGGCAAACACTTGGTGCGGGTATTACTGTCTAATGACAGCATCTAGTTTTAATTTGTGAATGTCTGCTGATAGGATGCTTATTTGCTACCTCATGGAATATTTACTTGTTATGATATAATCGCGAAATTAATTATCACTCATGCGCAGTTCAAAATGTGACAATTACGAATCCAGTTGTTTGTCCATATTTAGGCAATGGCTTTGAAAGTGCTGGTAATAAAATGTTCATGAAAATCTATCCAGGATTTAATTTGGTTTTCTTTCAAATTTAATAAATTTCATTTAAGGAGCAGCTAAACCATGTACGAATTGAGTAAAGCAAGAAATATAGCGTGCAATATCCATACAATGCTGATCAATATTTTTGGTGATATCAAAACATTCGTGTTATTCGTATTTCAGGTAATGCAACAACAAAAAAGTGACTTGCGTGTCATACAAATGACACAATATCCACAAGCATGTATGGACAAACTCCATCAAACACCTTACCAAGTAGTCAGACCTGGGGCATATCTTCAGCTACGGCGTTCAAGTAAAGGTAAAATCTATCCATATTTTTCAATATTAACAAACTTGTACCACATACATTTAAAGAATATATTTGAGGAATAATATCATACTGGGCCAAATTAACCAAACTTAGTACAAAGCATACTTATGGAAAAAGGAATCTAAATTGTTAAAATACAGGGCACAAACCTTTTTAAAGGGAGATAAATGCGAAACCATGGAAACTGGGTGCATGTCTTAAAAAAATCTTTTCAAGAATCACTGTACAAGAAAAGCCAATATTTACACCAGTGCTTGTATATATAATGAAGATATTATTAAAATCATGACCCCCATACCAATAGTGGGGTCCCAAGAAAGGTTCAGAAACGTATAGGTAAATGTTTAAAAATCTTCTTAAGGACTACAATGCTACAATTTGTGAGATTACTATGCCAGTATCCTAAGATAGTGTAGATTCTATATTCTGAAAAACAGTGATCCCCGCACCATTACGGAGGCCCCAGGAGGGATTTAAAGTTTAACATAGAAATATATAGGGAAATGATTAAAAATATTCTTCTCAAGGACTACAATGCTACAATTTGTGAGATTACTATGCAAGCATCTTAAGATAGTGTAGAATCTAAATTGCTCAAATCTTGACCCCCGGACTAATACTGGGACCCAAAGAGGGGTTCAACGTTTAGATAGAAATATGTAGGGAAATTTTAAAAAAAATCTTCTTCTCAAGTACTACCAAGCTATGATTTGTGAGATTACTATGCGAGTATCCTTAGATAGTGTGGATTCTAAATTATGAAAACCGTGACCCACGGAACAATGCTGGATCAAAGTTTACTAATTTCAAACAACTTCAAAGTGTTCTCAGTTCACGAACACACAGTTGGGACACAGGGGCTCGGTTGTCAGATAGTTGAGTTTTTTATTATTTGTTCCCGAAGATAAAAATGATTAAAATTTGCAATCTTATATTTACATGTATTACTGTGTATTCCAATTAAACATTCACTGGAAGCACCTGTTTTAAGTATGTTAAAAAAGTATATTTTATATCGTTCCGGGTAACTTACCTGTGTCAACTAACTTATGAATTACTTACCGGCTCGGGTTGAATCAGCCGCCGAAAATTTTTAAACTTTTGGACCGTCTCGATACCTTTGAGACCTCCCCCGTAATCTCCTCCAACTATTGTAATAGTTACTTCTGTCTTCTTTTCGGAGCGGTAATGGTTGCCTCATGCTATTATTTCTACCATAGTATCGATTTTTTTTAGTTGACAGTCGTGTTTATTGAATAAATCTTGACGCGTTGCTGTGATATTTCAGAGTTTAAGTCAGCGTAAATCACGTTTGTCGAGCCGGATAGTTGGTAAAGGGGTAAGTTGTATATTAATCATCATGGCTGACGACAATATGTGAAGTGGTGAGCCCTGCACAGGCTCAATGAGGCTGTTATCAGCAGGTAGGGACAATCCCGTAATTCCTGAGGTTATAATAACAATTTGTTGGGGTCCTTGTGATGACGCGGAAGATTTTCAAGAATCTGACGATTCAGAAATAGAGTTTTGTAGAGAGGGAAAGATAGAGAACCTGGTGAAAATGACCTTTCATTGATGAACGTAGTTCGCCAGTTCAGATTGATAGTATAGCTGAAGAGTTTCCAGGGACAAAACCCTACCTTCACTCAGATAATCAAACAGGCCTAAAAGTATCGTCTCTGCAACAAAACGTATGTGATTAAATTATTTTCAGTACTAGTAGGTCTCCCTTAAAGGAGCGTGCTTTTAAAGATGATGACCTAAGGTCTTTGCCAGTTGTCCCTGAACACTTCAAATATTTCAAGACACCTAAGTGCAATGATTCTTTGCTGTCTTAACTGACCTAGATGCGAGAAAAAGCTGGGGAAAAGCCTTTCAACCAAAATTAATAACCCAGTACTCAAGGCTATTGAATCTGACAGTTACCGCCTAGATAGGGGCATTAAAATGGGTTTACGATACACAGCTTATGCCCAGTAGTTGTCCACCAATCTTAGTCAAATTTTGAATGACAAAACAGACTTCGAAAAAGGCTAAAGAAACAATAAATTATTTTGCGATCCTCTCCGTCTCCCGATCGGTCATTCAACATCTAAGCTTACAACCGATTCAACTAAAACGACGCGTCATACCTGTCATTAATAAAAATCGCCCCTCAATTTGCATCTACTGCCTTAGATATGCGACAAAAAGCTAAAGGGTGGACGGAAGTTTACATAATTGCGTCATACTTTGGGTAATCCCTTCCCAATATAGCACTGATACGAATATTCAAAAGGTGTCGATTTTGAATTCGAGCAACATACAAGTTAAAATTAAGAAAGTAGATAACATAAACTGTCAATTATAACTTTTATTACACAAGGTTTTTATAAACATGTTTATAAATGCATATATTTTGAAATATTGAGACAAACACACAGTGCAGGGAAATCACATTTCCATAAATGTGACAACTTCCGTCCACCCTGTAGCCTTTTGTCGCATATCTAAGGCAGTAGATGCAAATTGAAGGGCGATTTTTATTAATCGCGTCGTTTTGGTTGAATTGGTTGTGAGCTTAGATGTTGAATGACCGATCGGGAGACGGAGAGGATCGCAAAATAATTTTACCGATGAGTTTCAAGCGAAACTTCAACCTGATGTGACAGTTTGAAATAAATTCAAGATGGCGGCGATGGGTACCTTGTCTGTTATGAGGTATAGGGTATTTATTTTTATTATGAGAAAAATTTATAACGTCAGGTTCCTGTGTAAATGAGCTATTTACATCACTGGATGTTGTATTCCATCAGCTGTGCAGAACCTCTGTCATTAATAACCCATCGCAGAAGATTCATTCTACATGTATTAGGACACAAAGATGGATGAAGCAAAAAGCCATGAATTTGAAAATGGATGCTGAAGGGTCAGAGATTTTTTTCAGATGACATTGGAAATATTTTGGATGGGTTTGATAAGAGAGATAAACAACATAATAAAGTGTTAAGTGTTTTGTCAAGCCTAAACCAAGCCATGCAACTAAGAGATTGTATTCTGGCAGGTTTGGAAACACTTCCTTTGAACCTGCTTACAAGAGCAGAAAAATATCGAATGAATCTCGCTCTCGGTCTTCTCAACAAGAAAGAGGAGGAAGGTGATTCAAAAAGAATACCTGTTGTACTGAAAGAAAATACGACCAATGACTCGGTTATCCATCCCATAAATCTGAGGAACCAGAAGGGGGGATGATCTAGAATTACCACAGGAAGTGGACAGAGATTACGACAGACAGTTTAGTTATCAATGTAATTCAAAAGGTTTTTTTTTTTTGGAATTTCAAAGTTAACCTCCCCAGACCGTGGTTATAGAGACTATTATTCTGAAGGCAAGACATGCCAAATAAATTCTATTCAGAGAAATAGATTTGTTGCAGGAAAAAATGCAATAGGTAATGTTCCAGACGCAGAAAAACACTTGGGTTTTTACAGTAAAAGTTTTCTTCTGACACCCAAAAGGTCGGACGAATTGCGTTTTATTCTTAAAGTGAACAACTAAAACAGATTTCTCCAGCAAAAAAATGCAAGATGGAGACCTTAAGATCTAGTTTAAAAAAGCACTAAGACCCAACCATTGGACAGCATCTCTAGATTTGAAGAACGCTTACTTTCATGTACTTATCGCTCCTCAGCATCGGAAGTTTCTCCGCTTTTCTGTAGCAGGAAGACAATATCAGTATCAGGTTCTTCCTTTCGGTCTATCATCTGCCCCGAGAAGTTGCACCAAAATGGTGTCTATGATAGGGGCACACCTGAGGCACCATCAGGGCATTCACATTTACCAGTGCATAGACGACTGGCTAAAAAAGGTTCTCACTTGCAGATTTTGGAGGAACATCTGCGAACTGTATTGAGATTGACAATGGAGCTAGGGTTTCTAGTCAACACAAAGAAATCTTGTTTAGTCCCAACGTAACAGTTTGAGTATCTGGGAGCAGATTGGGTTTTGTCAGAAGGAATTGTTAGGCTCCCCGAAAGCAAATGCGATCTGCTTGTGGAGGAAGTAAAGAAATTTTACCACAGCCATTCACAGACTGCTCTGCAGTTTCTTAAATTGCTGGGACTTAAAGTCGCAACATTAAAAATGTTTCCACATACCCGTCTATATTTAAGACCAATTCAGCTTCATCTTCTGGCATTCTGGAACCCAGCTTCAATGGATTACAACAAAACCATTTCCATAACGCCTCATTCGCAGGAACATCTGCTGTGGTGGTTGCAGGAAGTCAATCTTCGAAAAGAGATTCCATTGGAAAACAGTTGTCCATCCTGGAAATTAACAACAGATGTCAGTTTGGAGGGCTGGGGTGCATATTATCCATGTTATTCTGGGGAAGTGGGATCAGTTGCAAGAAACACATCACATAAATCTGCTAGAACTGATAGCAGTGTGGAATGCGCTGAAGCTTTTTTGTCACATGATAAAGGGGTTTCATGTAATGATTAGGACCGACAACAGCAAAGTAATGAGTTACATCATGGAACAAGGGGAACCCATTCACCAACACTGTGTATTTGGACTTGAAAATGTGGACTTGCTGTATCAGTCAGAACATTTAGCTATCAGCCACTCATATAGCGGGAGTGAACAACAAGATAGCAGATGCAATTTCCAAAATGAAAATCAGACACATAGAATAGTCCCTAGATCAGCTAGCTGTAAGTCGTCTGTTTATGACTTTCACAATGCCCACATAGATCTGTTTGTATCAGCAGAAAATCCGCCCATCGATAGAAGACCCTCAAGCTCTGTGTGTAGACAATCTGTCAATGTCCTGGAGAGGGATTTTCGGATATGCCTTTCCTCCAATATCCCTCATCCCAAGAGTTATGGAGAAGATAGAATCCGAAGTTTGTCAAATTCTATTGATAGTATCATGGTGGCCTCTGAGATCATGGTTCCCATGGGTTCTCAAAATCAAATCAGAGATCCATTTCCATAGGGGAAAGTAATTTTATCCTAGGGGAAAGGGAAGTTAATACACCGACCATAAAGTTCTTCCAACTAACAGCATTCCTTCTACAGACTCCAACTTGAGATCCAAAGGACTTCCTTATACAGCAAGGAAACTTTTACGTCATGCTGTAAGAAAAAGCACACACAAAGAATATAAAGCAAAACTGTGCAAGTACTCTAAATGGTGTGTTGACCACATTTTTTATCCCTATTCAGGATCGGCCTATGACGTTGCAAATTTTCTCGCAACTTTGTATAGAGAAGGCCTTACATATTGTACAATATGTGGCTACAGATCAGCTGTTTCATTAATTCATGACTTGGTAGATGTAGAGAAAATAGGAGAGCATCATCAGCTCGTGCGTCTACTTAAAGGCATTTTTAATCTCAGGCCTCCTTTAAAGCAACCAGTCCCATCTTGTGATATTAACCAAGTCTTACATTGTCTACGAAAAGCGCCATTTAAGCACCCGAAGGATGTTCCTTTAAAATATTTAAGGTTTAAAACGGCTTTTGTTGTGGCTATAATTACAGCTAGTAAAGTTGGTGATATGAGTTTACTTGCTTGTAAGGAGCATTACCCCTGATTTCAATCACATCCTTAGGGTATTTGGTTCTATCCTACGAATTTAAGAAGACAGGATAGACCAGGACATGTCACACATAAAATTTCAAAAAGAAGCCTAAGATCTAAGATGCTCAAATTTGGATGATGTGAAGGCTCATTCTACTCGAGCAGTTTCTACATCTCTGGCACTCAAACAAAAATAAAGTTTCGTTGGAAAATATTCTAAAGGCGGCAGATTGGTCTTCTGAGTCAACTTTCATACGTATCTATTGCAAAGATCTTAATAAAGAGAGTTTTTGGAAGAGTTGTATTATCTTGGAAACAGCAGTCATTTATGGTCTCTGGCATTATTCAGTATGATTCCTCTTGTTTTTGGTGATACTCTGGTTGTTCCAAGATGTATCAATTCCTGATGAGTGTAGTTGTATATGTTTTCCTGTGGCATTTCATCTGGTTGTTCCAGAAGCAAGACCACACCCACCTCCAGGAAAGGTTGCTTTGAAATTTAGTAAATCCAATAAGTTAGTTGACACAGGTAAGTAACTTGGAACGAAATGAAATGTTCAAATTTTGAACCAAATTAAGATTTTATGAGTGAAGGGTTATACACTTGTGTCAACCCCCTCCCCCCTTTCCCTTTGTGGTCTTTTTTCTGTTTGAAATTTGGCCTCAAAAAAGACTGAAGTAACTATCGTGTGGGTTGGAGGAGATTACGGGGAATATCTCAAAGGTAGCGATACCATCTCAAAGTTTAAAAATTTTCGGCGGTAAATAATCCTATAAGTTAGTTGACATAGGTTAGTAACCCTTCAATCATAAAATCTAAATTTGGTTCCAAATTGGAACATTCAATGTACATTAAAAAAAATTTATGTACATTGAATACACTTTGTAAACATGATTAAAACAGAGGCTTTCAGTAAATGTTTTTATTGATATTTTGTATTTTTTCAGTAAAATGAGAAAAATTGTTTATTTCAGAACTTTAAATTTGGTCTAATTTTATGTGTCATATAATTATAAATATATTCATGCCAAATATGTTCTGGTGAAGCCTTTAATCTTTTAAGTAAAAAAATGTTTCTGAAGATTTAAACTGTTATGCTTTTATATTCTTAAATCTATTGATAAAATTAAAAAAAAAAAATACCAAAATTCACATAAAGCACTAATCAAACAACGATATTTTACAAAATAATAAAATAAACAAAAATTTGAAATTTTAGAAAAATTGCAGTTTATCAAATTTGAACCGATCCTGATTGAAAAAAAGGTGATCCCGACAAGAAATATTTTCAAATTGAAATTTTAAAAAAATACTTCAGTTTATTCTGAGTAATTGATATGCAATATAAAAGATCGGTAAAATTTTACAAATAAACAATCTGGACGTGTTAAATTGTGATAATATTCAAAATTTTGATGATTTTGTTCGGTTTAATTACAATCGGGATCTGTTCGAAATTAAGACTTTCCAATATCTCTTGAATTTCAATATTTTTGTTTCAATTTCTTGTTGAAATGTGATTGTAAAGCAATTGTTTAATGTGAGAAATAATTAATTCATAGGTTTAAAAGTTTTTTCAAAAATATTATAAAGTTTAAAGAAAGATATAAAACGTTTAAAATATTCTTTTCAAAAAATACAATGCTACACTTGGGTATAGTCCACTAATGCATTTTCCATAGGCGGTAATGTTTACGTTCGGGTTCATATCTCCGGCCCTAATTTTCGTTCAGCAACGAGGGACCTCTTGAATGAAAGCTCATCAAATTGTCTCTCCCCCGTTAAAATTTCGTGGTGTGAAGTCAGATTCGTTTTCCCGCAAAATGCGTCTGTATTGAAAAAGTCTGAAAATGAAAGTAAAAGTAGGGAATTTCACAGTTTTGAAAAGGGTGTACTTCAAACAATTTCAATTCTTTCCTTCAAATGATAATTCGATTTTGACAATTGCTTTTAAAATTGCAAATCCTCTTTTCTGACAGGTGTCAAGCATTCTGATTTAAAATGTCCCAATAAATGTATATCCACTCTGCAAGTATAGGAACTATTTTGCTTAAAGTCACTACTTTGTTGTCCTACCGATTCTAAAAACAGTTGGAGGGAAAACCCAATATGAAACAGTCATTGTGGTTATTAACAATTCTAAGCTTATATATTCACTCTAGACACCATATAGAACCATGATTCCAAATTTGGAAAAATTCAATACATAATTATGGATTCTGCAGCATTGATACACATGCATGACATTTGAAGACACAGTCCAGTCAACATTTACCTAAACAACATCTAGTTCATTGGCACTCGATGTTCTCCAAATAGCATATATTGAGGAAACTTTTATCTCAAGGATTAAAATACATATAAAACATAAACATTCAATAATTTAACAAATTTATTTTCTTCATATTCTTATGAAGAAGCTTAACTATGTCTGATTTTATAAAATTTTAATCGCACAAATTATGAGTTTTTCTTTAGTTACAAAAAAGAATTGTTTTCAAATACCACGAAAAAGGTAAAAAAGAAAAGTATAGGAATTTCCCTATCCATCAATGTACTACATGTAGGTATTGGTCTGTAAATAATAAAGTTATATGACTCTATATTGTGAAGCTCTTAGTTCATTTTTTGCTCAATTTTGATGCTAGCTTTAGATTACCTCACCTATGACGTCATAATGACGTCATAGTGATGAGTTGTTTTTACTCGTGCAAGTGTAATATTTGCTGAACTTTTATTTAAGCCTAATTTCAGATGAAATGCACCATGACTTTACCCATTAAAGATGTCATAGGGAAAAGAAACTTGCTAATGAGGGTGTTTTTTATTTACTCTTGTATATGGTTACCATGGTAACAAATTTAACAAAATTTAGAGAAAGACATATCCTATGAGTCTACAATTAACTAGAGTTCAAAATCTAGAAGAACAAAAAATACCCACTAAGGCTGTGAAATATGTAATCAATGTTAAGTTTCCCGTTTTTAATATTCTAAAATATATGCAAGTCAAAGACTGGGTATATAATTTTTACAGGTTTCTTCTTTTAAACTTGGACGAGTGTAATTAGACATCATTGTTACAAAAATAAATTTTACTTACACCAAGTGTGTCTCACTGTTGTATTTTAATCTTTGATGAAGTTCCATTTCAATTTACATGGTATCTAAAATGAAATGTTTTGAATTTAATTCTACATGTATCAAACACTATCACCAACATTTGCAATTTTATGTCACAAGCAGCCATATATTTAAAACTCAGAGAGAGAGAGAGAGAGAGAGAGAGAGAGAGAGAGAGAGAGAGAGAGAGAGAGAGAGAGAGAGAGAAGAGAGAGAGAGAGACACACACACACACACACAGACAGACAGACACACAGACAGACAAAGAGACAGAAAGAGAGACAGAGACAGATAGACAGACAGAAAGAGAGAAAGAGAGAGACAGAGACAGAGAGAAAAAAGAGACAGAAAGAGAGAGAAGACAGACAACAAACAACTACACATCTTCATGCACAACACATTAGTACAACCTAAAGACCACACCCCCCCCCCTTTTAAACATTCAATATCAACCCCACCCCCCAAAAATTAATCTATTGTTTCAATATATGAATAGATAAATATAGGTAAATATCTACTTAAAATGAATACAGATAATTTCATTCAATTTTGATTATGATAAACAAAGATAGGTTTTATGGATTAAGTACTAAGCAATATGGTAGGCTTTCACATGTTAAAGTGATGTACGTACAACATGCACGACAGATTTATTTACGCAAATTTAATGCAAATCTATAATCATAAATACAGAATTGGAACCTACCGGGCATTAATACAACTCCCATACAATGCAAACTAATATTAGATAGCTGAACACTGCTTGAATGAAGTATATTCCCTCACTGTAAACTTTCTGCTTCTCTACTTTCACTTTTACTCGCTTGAAATGATCGCACTAAAAACCCAAAGTGGGTCTCAAAATTTATAAAATGTCTTCTAAACTCATATATGAGTAGAAATACACATACATTATTATTTTTTTTTTACATAAAAACTCAAAATAAATAACATTCAAGTTAAAATCACAATAATTTCTTTAATTCATTAAATTGGTTTTCTGAGAATCCCGAGAGGGGGGGGGGGGGTGTTGTGATGGATTTTTTCCTATAGAAGTTGTTTTTTAAATGATTAAACTTGTTGAACTTGTTGGAAATTTAGTTTGTTTACATAAATGAGATGATGTACAAAAGAGAAACACACGTTTATTATAATAATTGCAAATAAACAAGGAATATGCCTTACCAGCATGGGGCTCAATATGGGTATAGTCCACTAATGCATTTTCCATAGGCGGTAATGTTTACGTTCGGGTTCATATCTCCGGCCCTAATTTTCGTTCAGCAACGAGGGACCTCTTGAATGAAAGCTCATCAAATTGTCTCTCCCCCGTTAAAATTTCGTGGTGTGAAGTCAGATTCGTTTTCCCGCAAAATGCGTCTGTATTGAAAAAGTCTGAAAATGAAAGTAAAAGTAGGGAATTTCACAGTTTTGAAAAGGGTGTACTTCAAACAATTTCAATTCTTTCCTTCAAATGATAATTCGATTTTGACAATTGCTTTTAAAATTGCAAATCCTCTTTTCTGACAGGTGTCAAGCATTCTGATTTAAAATGTCCCAATAAATGTATATCCACTCTGCAAGTATAGGAACTATTTTGCTTAAAGTCACTACTTTGTTGTCCTACCGATTCTAAAAATAGTTGGAGGGATATACCCACTTAGTTACTTTACTATGTAAGCATCCTTATATCTTTATATCCCCATATGAAGAATCACAATGATCTTCTTTCACTTTATATAATTATTTATAGTTCATTTTAGAATTTTATTATGTGCAATACATTGATGCCTACGCTAGTAAGATTTGTCAGTTGATGCATCTTAGATCTTAGGCTTCTTTTTATGTATTGTTTAATGTATGGTAAAATCTTGGAATATTTTTTACAATATTTTTCATCATAAAACATTTCGAAATAGATTGATACAAGAACTATTGTTCAGGTGGGCCATGTGGCCAATGGGCCTCTTGTTTTTTTGTTGTTTTTTTGTGGGGGGAGGGGGGGGGGTCAAAAGATATTTATCCAGATGAGATACATATAGCGTTTTCTCAACATTAGAATTATGCATGAAAAACAAAAAGCACGGATCATCTTGATGATAAAAAGATTGAATGTCGGACGTATTACCATCACTGGGATTGTACGAATCGGTGAGATGTATAAAATCATACATGTATAGAACCGCAGACATTTGATTGATTTCTTTCATTAGTGTGATGGGACGTTTTGTGCTTGTTCGCTTAGATATCGTTCTAGTCCGTGCATCGTTTAGTTATTAATCAGATAATCATATATAAAAATAAGTTTTAGTACATTCAACATATTCTAAAGTTTATAAATTGTACATTGTTGACAAAATGGCAACGATCCTTGCTAATTATGATATTTGTTGGGTCCCAAATATGCTTTTTTCCGATAGTCTGAATAATGATTTCTTAATTTTAAATTAGATTTTTGTAAAGCATTTGCTGTTTATGGATCAATATGCTGTTAAAGAAACGCACTCATACGCCGAGAATTTATAACAAAATATGTTCCTTACACTTGTCCAAAACATGCAGTTTCTGGACTAGCATGTTCCGGTAAATCTTAAAAATTGAAAAAAGACAGAAAAGGGTAAAGAAATTTAATTACCTCGGTATTTTGAAGAGACTACCTAGAATAACGTGGTCATTTATTAACGGTAGAATTTTAGGTTAAAAAGTGTCAAGAGGATCAAGGATCGGACCCTTATTATCTTTAGAACTGTAAAGAATTTCTAAACAGTTGTTGAACAAAATGTGTTTGAAAAGGTTTTGCTTTTGAGATGAGAAGGGACTAACACTTCCAATAAAGGACAAACAATCTTTACTCAATGATCCAAAGTTATATTTATTGATCAATATTTTGTGTAAATTGGTGAAGAAAAAATGTAACAGATATTCCATTGTTATTTAATGATCAATATTTTGTAAATATCTACTTAAGTTTTTGTAGCTTATATCATGCAATTTTGCCTGTATGTTTTGTAATTACTAGATTGAGCGGGCGAAGAAAAATTAACGTCTTCGATCTTTTTGTCTTAAAATAGAAAATATTAATTAAAAAGGTAATATTGGACTTATAGAGGTATATCACCCTATCAATGTATTAATCAACATGAAAGCCGTTTTAATGTTTTAACCAAAATATGAATTATTTTCAGATTTCTGCACGGGTGAGTATTTGTTATTATGTTATGTGGGTTCTTTTGTTTTTCTTTACATCTTTTTCGATTTTTTACTAATTTTGGTTCTCTGAATTTAATTGTTAAACTTAAATGACAGATTTTTGAAGATGTTTCCTATATTTTATTATGCTTATTATAGAATTCCTCAAAAATGAATCTGGGATCTTGGTTAAAACAATTATTACCTTGACTCTATATCAGGAAATTTCTATAATTTCATCAGTGTATATTTGTTCTTGTATATAAGTGATTTTTTTATCATTATAAATGTACAATTCTTTAGTGAACTTTGAACACCCTTTGTTGTAACAATTAGTACGGGGTTACGGTTTGGACAATTTGGAATCAACATATTAAGAGAATTGCAATAACATCTCAATGAAGCAATGTTGTTCTTGGGAAGATTACTTTAATTGTACTTGTCTTAGACATACTTATCTGTGTTTTAACTGTCCATTAAATAGAAAAAATTGGGAGATTTACAGTGTATTCGATCGAAAGTCGAATACTCAGTCATTATTTTTGTTACATATTATTGAGCTGCGTTATTATATCACTTTACACTATTCTAACAGGTCTTGTTTCCAGCTAAAACATTGACCCGGACCTAATCAACACTAAAGTTTACTTCTTATAAAACACTTGAAGAGATATGTAATTACTTTATTATAATATTGCATTTTATACAAACGTTTTATCCAATTATAAACTGATTTGATATGTTAGGCACATGTCAGTCTACCACGGTATGTGTATGCATAAGTATTTTTTTCAATGATATGATTTAGTCTACATAATCAGAAGAGATCTACAAAAAATAGACTAGTCACTTTAAAAAACATACCCTAGGCACTGATGCCTGGAACTATTGATAAGCACAAAAATACTAAGTAAACTGGGAAGTGTTTTTTTTTTCACAACACTCAGAAGTTATTCAGATTTTTCTTAATTTTAAAAATTTATATTTAGGGATGACAATTTTACTTTGATAGTCTAGTCGAATAATTGAAGGATTTAGTCGAGTGATATTCGAGTTCTCGTGATTCATTTGAATCTGTGCGTTCTTTCCAATAAAATAATGCTACTGTCACATATTCTCCGTATCTTTACATATGGCTCAAAATAAATTTTATGTTCTAAATAATTTTGTTTAATGATAAAATGACAATAACAAACCGTCAACCATCTCAAAAACCATAAAACGAAATACAAATTCAAAGCAGAGCAACACGGACCTCCAAAAAAGATAGAGGTAGTATCAGGTGCCTAGGAGGAGTGAGCATCCTCTGCTGACCGGTCACACCCGCCGTGTGCTCTTTGTCGTTATCGGGAAAAATCGGAAAAGTCCGTAGACAATTAGGTGATAAATTATGGTCTAACAATTAGTATGAAAAACGTCAGTCAGCATGCGACCCAGTGGATGACTGTATTTGCTGACAAGGTCCTTGTATCGACTATAGAACTTACGAAAAGATGACTTCAAACGAGCCTGTTGATAGTCCTGTTTTATCAAGTTGTTTGTCAGTAACTTGCCTCGCCTTAGAAACTGTTCATACGAAGAGCATGCCCTTGCGTATCGAATTAACTGGGAGACAAAAACATCATATGCAGGTGATGAGGTATATTGCTACATAAGTAAGGAAAGTTGACTATAGAAAAATTGAAGTCATCGCGTTTATCATAAAGTTTTGTTGTTAGGTTACCATCATTGTCCATTTCCAGTAAAATATCCAAATATGAAACAGATGACGCAGACTCTGTGGTATCTTTTATTTCAAAGTTCACTGGGATATATCGAGTCGACGTAAGTATGGAAATAAGAATTGTTAATTGATAATACGTCGTCGACATACCTGAATGTTGAGTTGAAGGCCACAGCGAGTGATTTATTTTTTTCACGTACAAGTTTTTGAATAAATTCTGCTTCATAAGAATACAAAAATAGGTCTGCTAACAATGGGGCACAATTGGTACCCATGGGAATTCCAACAGATTGTTGGAAGACTTGATTTCCAAAATTAAAACTACATAGATGTTGTCTATCAGAAACTCAAGCATCTTTTTAATGTCAACTTCAGAGCACTTGTGTGTGCAATCAGAATGGTTTTTAACAAAATAATTTTTTAGATTTGCAAAGACAAGGTAAGCATTTTTACGACTTCTATTTTTATTGAAGAAACAACTGTCGATGATATCAAAAAGACTAGATTTTAATTTGTCATGGGGAATGGTTGTATAAAGCGTTAAATAAATACAAATTGAAAATTATTTCCCTAAATATCGATTAACAAATGCTCACGCGTTTCATGTTTTCGTGTGATGCTGACACAGTTGATCTACATATCGTCTTAAGCAACTCGAGCGTGTCGTGTACCAAGCAAAGTAATTGTCTCGTGCCCTAGCAAAAGCTAAAGTTTAGTCTTATAAAACAAACATTTTGAAATAATTAAGGTCTTCTGTTTCCAACGGAAGACCTTATTGTTTTCGTACTGTTTCTTATTATTAAGGTCTTCCGTTTCCAACGGAATACCTTATTGTTTTCGTACTGTTTATTATGATAAGGTCTTCCGTTTCTCACGGAAGACCTTATTGTTTTCGTACTGTTTATTAAGGTCTTCCGTTTCCAGCAGAAGACCTTATAGTTTTCGTACTGTTTCTTATTGAGGTCTTCCGTTTCCAACGGAAGACCTTATTGTTTTCGTACTGTTTATTATTTTTTTCCCCCAAATTTTGTGCACGCGATTTCTCGAACACTATTCGACCGATCTCAACAGTTTTTTCACAGATGATGGGACATTATATAAATTTTATATGTTTTTGAATTTTTTGTTGTCGTCACTTCCAGTCCCGATTTACGGCCGATTTTGTAATTTTTTACGACCTATTTTGTGCAGAGCTGATCTCAGAAACTATCAGAGATATGAGTTTAAAATTTTCAGGATAGGTAGGCTATAGTTTGAAGTTGGGCACTATTTAATTGGTTTGCACCAGTGGCACCATTTCTTGGAGCTCGCTTAGGCACGAATATTGGGTACAAATTTTCTATCAAAATTTTCATACGTTTTGATCTGTATCCTTTTATCAGTTGATATTTTGTTAAGACATATATAACAAAAGTGGTAGAGTATCAAGAATTATTTCCCACCAAATCAAGAAAAAGGGGCTGACCCCTTTAATTAGGGGCCAAAAGACTCGTAAACTCTATTACAAAAAACTTAAAAACGGTAAAGATTTTGTTATGCATTATAGAAGCAAAGTTGTTCATCGCTACAAGATCTGTTTGAAAAAAATCATTGTCACGCCCATTTCTGACGTAATTAGGCATTTTTATTCATTATCTGTAAGTGGAAGGGGGGGTATAATTCTGAAATTGTATCGATATTTCATGGTATCATTTAAAATAAGAAATCGGACGGAAGACCTACTCGTTACTCGTTACGAGGTCATATCTAGTGATACTAAATATTGCACAATCTTCTATAGAAATTGTTATGTGTATGGCGTTTAAGAGTTGTACACAATAATGTTGTCTGCGGTGGGATTGGAACGCACCTTTGGGCTTGTGCGTACGAATTTCATTGACCACGCAGAGAGTGCCATCAAAAACACTTAATTTATGGACGTGAGGGTGTGTTAATGCCACGTTAAGGACATAAGTGGAGAGGCCAGGTCAAAGTAAGGTTAGTAATCGCTTGAACTGTGGGGAAAATGTCAGATTTAAAAGACGCGATCGGAAAGCGAACCGAAAGTAGAAATCGCCGGTTCAGTTTACACCAACGCAGGGAAGTCCATAAACAATAAATAATGCATTCTGCACATGTATTTCAGCCTTTAGAGTTTTTGGTCACGTTGTTTACAAGGATATTCTACTGTTTGAATTAAATGGGATTGATAGATTCTTGATAGATAAAGAAATGACGAAATACCGTAACATGTAAATTTATTCAGTATAAAATCGATGACTGTAATTTTCATAGTTCTAACATTCAGAAATAATTCATATGCTTTCAGAGGTCTAGATTTAACGGAATACAAAATATATACATGCATCGGAATTATTATAGGTTTGCTTACATTCCGTGCACTGTGTACATTTTGATTCCCCGTACAATCACTACGTGCCGTTTGATTTCAGGATTTTCTTATGAATTGTTCATTCCGCTCCAGATTTGGCCGACAATAAGAATGAGGTCCGACGTACATTTACACGAGTTTTTATTAAAATTGAGTGAAAGGCTCGGGAGTTAGATTTTTTCCCAACAGTACAAGCCAAACACGGCACCTGAAACCCAAATGACAAAAAATCATAAATCCGCCAAACAAATAAACGCGTTGGTCTGGTCTTTGGTGCACTGTTTCATAAAGACTCGAAGTTGAAGTTTAGGGTGGAACGATTTTAGAAAACTAAATGTCTGAATGATAGGAAGAGGGGTGGTGGTGGTGGCGTTCCGGTGACTTCTTCATTATAATGTAAACCTATGTTATCAAACTTTGAACAATTTAGTTATCTACTGAAGTTTTTTGGTATGTTGCGTCTGAGGACTTGAGATGGAAATGTCAAGCTTAAAGGTCAAAGGCAAGGACAAGGTTATATAATGGTAAAAAAATAACTTCTGTGATATTTTCCATTGTCTGGTATAAGAAGATTTTTGCATATCACTTTTGACAATCAAGATTAAAAAATCAAAGGTCAAGGTCAAAGGTCAAGTTCAAAGGTCAAGGTCACTCTGAAGATTCAAACAATTATTTTTCAAAGAGAGACAATTCTTCAAGAATAATTTTAACTTTCAAGATATCAATACTCATTTTTAGGCCCCTTAAACTCCTAAAAGGTGTCAAAAAGTAACCCCTCGGAGCACAGTTTTTAAATTGTACTCTCTGCTCTGAACAATAAACCGAAATGATTTTAAAAATCGGATGAATAGTAAAAAAGTTACAAATTAAGGGCTTTTTTTTTTATTTTTGGCCACTCCAAACCCTTAATTGTTTGCAGTTTTATTCCCAAAACCCTTTCTAGGTCTGCGCATTACGTTTATCATTATATAGATGAAATATCGAAAGTTACACTCTTAAACTGTGCGAGAAAACGTAGATCGCGTGAATTCATACTGTTTTCTTATTAAGGTCTTCCGTTTCCAACGGAAGACCTTATTGTTTTCGTACTGTTTATTTTTTTTTCTTCCAAATTTTGTGCACGCGATTTCTCGAACACTATTCGACCGATCTCAACAGTTTTTTCACAGATGATGGGACATTATCTGAATTTTATATGTTTTTGAATATTTTGTTGTCGTCACTTCCGGTCCCGATTTACGGCCGATTTTGTAATTTTTACCGACCTATTTTGAGCAGAGCTGATCACTATCAGAGATATGAGTTTAAAATTTGCAGGATAGGTAGACTATAGTTAGAAGTTGTGCACTATTTAGTTGTTTTGCACCAGTGGCGCCATTTCTTGGAGCTCGCTTAGGCACGAAAATTGGGTACAAATTTTCTATCAAAATTTTCATACGTTTTGGTCTGTATCCTTTTATCAGTTGATATTTTGTTAAGACATATATAACAAAAGTGGTAGAGTATCAAGAATTATTTCCCACCAAATCAAGAAAAAGGGGCTGACCCCTTTAATTAGGGGCCAAAAGACTCGTAAACTCTATTACAAAAAACTTTAAAACGGTAAAGATTTTGTTATGCATTATAGAAGCAAAGTTGTTCATCGCTACAAGATCTGTTTGAAAAAATCATTGTCACGCCCATTTCTGACGTAATTAGGCATTTTTATTCATTATCTGAAAGTGGAAAGGTGGGGGTATAATTCTGAAATTGTATCGATATTTCATGGTATCATATAAAATAAGAAATCGGACGGAAGACCTACTCGTTACTCGTAACGAGGTCGTATCTTGTTAAGGTCTTCCGTTTCCAACGGAAGACCTTATTGTTTTCGTACTGTTTCATATTGTTAAAGTCTTCCGTTTCCAAAGGAAGAACTTATTGTTATTGCTTTGTTTCTTTTTCACTATTATTATTATTGTTTTTTTTTCTGTCACGTTTTCTCTAAAACGCTTCAACTGATTTTGATGAAACTTATAGATCTTATTCATGACAAAATTTGTAAGAAAATTACACGAGATTTTTTTGGTTGTCACTTCCGGTCCCGAGATATTAAAGATTTTATGTTTTTGCTTGTTCGCGGTTTTTCTCCAAAAGTATTTAAGATAGAACTTTCAAATTTTCAGGGATGGTAGAAAGTGTCCTTCCGCAGTGCCCTTCGCATATCCGAACGTCCACCGTCACTTCCGGTCGTCACAGGAAGGAAACAAACAATAGTCATTTTTCAACTTTTTTGTTTTGAATTTTTTTTATATTACTATTCGATAGAAACGCTTTAATAACGTCAGAATATGAAATTTGTTCGATGAACGCATTCTCGAGATTTTGGGATCCAAAGTCCTGAAGCGAGAGTCCGCGTAGCTCAGTCGTTAGAGTGGTGGACTTTGACCCAGGCGACCCGGGTTCAGTCCTCGAGTGCCGAATGTTTTTTTCTATATTAATTGTGTTTTGTTTAACGATTTTATCTTTAAAACGATGGATTTTAATGTTTTCCGTTTTAATTTTATCATAAATCAAAATAATACCAGCTTTTTTCAGTACAAATATAGAGCCCGTTTCAAAATACCGTCAATTTCCCCATTGTGACAGTCTTGTTTCTGTCAGCAGCTCGCTAAATTCAGACGCTCATCGCATCGCCGGCATCGAAGACATGCCGCCGAAGCACCCTTGCAGTACGACCGCATTAGAGCTCGCCAGGTCGCTTTGCCGGCATCAAAGAAATGCCGCCATCTCATTGACTCTATGCACAAAACATTTAGCAATGCGCCCACATTTCAAGTATTCTACAGGACTGTTCAGTATTTATTTAGATATATAGATACATGCATGCATGTATATATGCGTTTATTGACATATGTTGTTTATATATTGATTTCCTGAACACTATAAAACACTATAAAATCTCTCTCTCTCTCTCTCTCTCTCTCTCTCTCTCTCTCTCTCTCTCTCTCTCTCTCTCTCTCTCTCTCTCCAACGTACGAATATTTTAGTATTTGAATAAGAACTACTAAAGGTAACATGCAGTAATGTGGCTAAAGCCTAAATGTACATTTGACGTTTAAAAATTAAATATGTATTTATTTCTAGTTACGGGATATTGTCTTTGGATTTAAATGATTTGAAATTAATTTTTTAATGCTTGTCTTCTTATTGATTGGAAGTCAATGCTAAAAAGTCATTTTTTATGATAGACGGTGTACTTTCTCCTTCTTTGTATATGTCTACAGATACATATCTGTTGTCTGTCTTGGATTAAGTAAAACCTCCGAAATTTAAACACTGAACTATACACACCACCGGGTGACTGCGACAAGGTGTGGAACTTAACACCTGTGTATGTGTGTTTGAGCCTAGGAAAAAACACGTGTAAACACCGATCGGAGATATACACTGTTAAAACAAAAAGCTGATTTTTCACTTTTGATAAAAAAAAAATCATTACGGCAGGGTGCATAGGGATTATAATCATTTAAAATCTGTCTGAAGTTTATAATTATTTACAAACATACAGGTAATGTTCGCCCAAAAGTGGAATTTATTATGTATCTGTTTGGTGATTAAGCATCGAGGTCAAAACTCATAAATATCGTATTTTATTAACCGATTGCTTAACACTGGTCATTTAGACATAACACTGGGGTATCAAATGGATTCGGGAAAATGGGGGATAAATAACCATACTACATTTGTAAGATGTAGGTTATTTTATCTGCCGACTTAGCAGAATTTTTTTGTCACACAGTGTTAGTCGGCAAAGATAAACTTGAGACAAAAAGAAAAAAGAAGCAGATTAAAAGATAATAAATTTCTTTATCAAATCGATATCTGATTAATTCATATTTCTCTCTCTCTCTCTCTCTCTCTCTCTCTCTCTCACACACACACACACACACACACACACACACACACACACACACACACACACACACACACACACACACACACACACACACACACACACACACACACACACACACACCCTTACTCGCATCATGCTGAAACTCACTACACCAGACTTTACACCTGAAATCCGCTACACCGTGTTCTAGTTTATGTAATATGAGACATCTTAATACTATTCTGCTACTTGAAATAAGGGAAATTGATCTCTAAAAGATTATGATTTTATACCTGATAGTTACTACATGAGGTCACATGACTCATTTTGAATACACACCAGACATTCACTACAGTATGTAAATCTTCCTAATTTAGCTGAAAGTCAATACATTTAGTCGTGTGATGGATTGTGGATGCACAAAGGAAATTTAAAATATAAACCAGTTATCACGAGAGAGAGAGAGAGAGAGAGAGAGAGAGAGAGAGAGAGAGAGAGAGAGAGAGAGAGAGAGAGAGAGAGAGAGAAAGGGGGGATAGAGATATACATGGTTTCATGCATTCTATTGTATTTCAAATATTTAGTTATTTGAATTGAATAAACAATTCAAAGTTCTTTAAAATAGACAATAACAAAATGCGAACCGAATCAAACCAAGTGGTGTATGATTTAAGTCCACTTGCTATACTTGTCAATTAAAATCAACATCTTTAGATCAGACCATGATATGCATCACGTGCTGCTCAGCACAATACTATAATTGTGCTTGAAAAATAAAAAAAAATATAGAGGAATTTTGTACTTCTAAATGTGCTTGTTATCTTAAAATTAATCATAGTTTTTTTTTCTTTCTCGAATATCATGATGCATATGTTTTATTCATTTCTTCAGCATACAATATCTATGGTCACACTGTTCAAACAATTCACGGGAGAGAGAGAGAGAGAAAAAAAAGAGAGATAAAGAAGAGAGACAAACAGATAGACAAGAAAAAAGAAAGAAAGATATGCAACATTATAAGACACACACCACAGCAAGTCACTACATTGTTGATACACACAGCAAAGTCACTACATTGTTGATATACACAGTAAAGTCACTACATTGTTGATATACACAGTAAAGTCACTACATTGTTGATACACACAACAATGCAACTACATTGTTGATGAATGTTATAGTGAAAATGTATTAATTTCAGACTTCTAATTTAACGTCAATATAGTTAAACACATAGGACTTTACCTCAAACAAATGTTGATTGCATGGTTTTTTTTTTTTTTGTTTCCTTTTTTATAAGAAGATTTAAATCTTTGAATGTTTAGAATCAAATTAGTCTATCATTATTTATGTTGTTCTGACTATGCGGGGCCACTAGGCGATCTGCCCACTTCGCACCAGGTTTCTGTTCCATTATGCCTAGGGAGGGATTCGAACCCTCATACATAGTCAAAGAACTGTGCTACTTAGAAATAGCCAATGTGATTAAGTACATGTATATACATTTTTAAATGATAAATTAAAAAGAATGTCTTTCCTACTGGGGTTGTGCACTGTAAGTTAAAAATAAAAAGATAATCCCTTAAACTTATGCTGATTGTTTCTTTGTATTAATATTAATTAATTATTAATCAAAAAAGATTTAAGGGTTTTTCTAAGTGATTGACTATACCAATATTTGAACTTTAGAACAAAAAATTTGGGTTTTTTCATTGGGGTGTAATTTCTAAATAAAAGAATTTTTCCTTTAACTAATGCTGATTATTTCTTTGTAATAATGTCAATAAGGAGGAATTAGGGTACAAATATTAATCCCAACAGGTTCAGGGGATTTTCAGAGTGTTTAACTAATCTGATTTCTTAACGTTGTATTAAAAATTATGGGTTTCCTAATGGGGGTGTAATTTCTTAATTATAGGGTTTTTCTTAAAACTAATGCTGATTATTTCTTTGTATTAATGTAACAAAGGATAAATTCAGGTGTAAATTTTGATCCCAACAGATTTTGGGGGTTTCCTTAGTGTGTAACTATACTGACTTTTTAACGTTGAAATGAAAATTATGGGTTTCTTCGAGGGGGTGTTATTTCTTAATAAAATGTTTTTTCCTTAAACAAATGCTAATTATTTCTTTATATTAATATAACAAAGGTTAAATTAGTGTGCAAATATTAATCAAAAAAGATTTAAGGGTTTTCCTAAGTGATTGACTATACCAATATTTGAACTTTAGAACAAAAAATTTGGGTTTTTTCATTGGGGTGTAATTTCTAAATAAAAGAATTTTTCCTTGAACTAATGCTGATTATTTCTTTGTAATAATGTCATTAGGGAGGAATTAGGGTACAAATTTTAATCCCAACAGGTTTAGGGGATTTTCAGAGTATTTAACTAATCTGATTTTTTAACATTGTAATGAAATAGTGGGGGTTTAATTTCTAAATAAAAGGAATTTTCCTTAAAGTAATGCTGATTATTTCTTTGTAATAATGTCATTAAGGAGGATTTAGGGTTGAAATTTGGATCTGAAAAGTTTCAGGGAGTCTCCGAAGTGATTGACTATACTGACTTTTGAACGTTGAAATGAAAAATATGGGTATCCTTATAAGGGTGTAATTTCTTAATAAAAGGATTTTTCCTTAAAGTAATGCTAATTATTTCTTTGTAATAATGTCATTAAGGAGGAATTAGTATGCAAATATTGATCCGAAAAGATTGAGGGGGTTTCTGAAGGGAATTACAATACTGATTTTTTAACATTAAAATGAAAATTATGGTTTTTCTCTTGGGGGCGTACTTCTTAATTAAAGGTTTTTTCCTTGAACTAATGCTGATTATTTCTTTGTATTAGTTCAACAAAGGATAAAGTAGGGTGTAAATTTTGATCCCAACAGATTTTGGGGGTTTCCTTAGTGTTTAACTATACTGACTTTTTAACGTTGAAATGAAAATAATGGGTTTCTTTGAGGGGGTGTTATTTCTTAATAAAATGTTTTTCCCTTAAACTAATGCTGATTATTTCTTTGTAATAATGTGATTAAGGAGGATTTAGGATTAAAATTTTGATCTGAAAAGTTTTACTGATTCTTTAATAACGTTAAAATGAAAATTATGGGTTTCCTTATAAGGGTGTAATTTCTTAATAAAAAGATTTTTCCTTTAACTAATGCTGATTATTTCTTTATAATAATGTCATTAAGGAGGATTTAGGGTTAAAATTTTGATCTGAAAAGTTTCAGAGAGTCTCCTAAGGGATTTACTATACTGATTCTTTAACGTTAAAATGAAAATTATGGGTTTCCTTATAAGGGTGTAATTCTTAATTAAAGAATTTTTCCTTAAAGTACTGCTGATTATTTCTTTGTAATAATGTCATTAAGGAGGATTTAGGGTTAAAATTTTGATCTGAAAAGTTTTAGGGAGTCTCAGAAGTGATTTACTATACTGATCCTTTAACGTTAAAATGAAAATTATAGGTTTCCTTATAAGGGTGTAATTTCTTAATAACAGAATTTTTCCTTTAACTAATGCTGATTATTTCTTTGTAATAATGTCATTAAGGAGGATTTAGGGTTAAAATTTGATCTATAAAGTTTCAGGGTTCTCCTAAGTGATTTACTATACTGATTCTTTAAAGTTAAAATGAAAATTATGGGTTTCTTTATAAGGGTGTAATTTCTTAATAAAAGAATTTTTCCTTAACGTAATGCTGGTAATTTCTTTGTATTAATGCAACAAAGAATAAAGTAGGGTGTATATTTTGATCCCAACAGATTTTGGGGGTTTCCTTTGTGTTAAACTATACTGACCTTTTAATGTTGAAATGAAAATAATGGGTTTCTTTGAGGGGGTGTTATTTCTTAATAAAATGTTTTTCCCTTAAACTAATGCTGATTATTTCTTTGTAATAATGTGATTAAGGAGGATTTAGGGTTAAAATTTGGATCTGAAAAGTTTCAGGGAGTCTCCTTAGTGATTTACTATACTGATTCTTTAACGTTAAAATGAAAAATATGAGTTTCCTTATAAGGGTGTAATTTCTTAATAAAAGGATTTTTCCTTAAAGTAATGCTGATAATTTCTTTCTATTAATGCAACAAAGGATAAAGTAGGGTGTAAATATTGATCCCAACAGATTTTGGGGGTTTCCTTTGTGATTTACTATACTTATTCTTTAACGTTAAAATGAAAATTATGTGTTTTCTTATAAGGGCCTGTGTAAATTCTTAATATAATAATGGGTTTCTTTAACTAATGCTGATTATTTCTTTGTAATAATGTTATTAAGGAGGATTTAGGGTTAAAATTTGGATCTGAAAAGTTTTAGGGAGTCTCCTAAGTGATTTACTATACTGATTCTTTAACGTTAAAATGAAAATTATGGGTTTCCTTATAAGGGTGTAATTTCTTAATAAAAGAATTTTTCCTTAAAGTAATGCTGATTATTTCTTTGTAATAATGTCATTGAGGAGAAAATAGGGTGCAAATATTGATCCGAAATGATTGAGGGTGTTTCTGAAGGGAATTACAGTACTGATTTCTTAACATTAAAATGAAAATTATGGGTTTTCTAATGGGGGTGTAATTCTAAATTAAGGGATTTTTCCTTAAAACTAATGCTGATTATTTTTTTGTATTAATATAACAAAGGATACATTAGAGTGTAAATTTTGATCCCAACAGATTTTGGGGGTTTCTTTAGTTTTAAACTATACTGACTTTTTAACGTTGAAATGAAAATTATGGGTTTCTTCGAGGGGGTGTTATTTCTTAATAATATATTTTCCTTTAAATTAATGCTGATTGTTTCTTTGTATTAATATAACAAAGGATAAATTAATGTGCAAATATTAATCAAAAACGATTTAGGGGTTTTTCTTTTTGATTGACTATACCATTATTTACAATTTAGAACAAAAAATATGGGTTTTCTCATTGGGTGTAATTTCTAAATTAAAGAATTTTTCCTTTAACTAATGCTGATTATTTCTTTGTAATAATTTCATTAAGGAGGATTTAGAGTTAAAATTTTGATCTGAAAAGTTTCAGGGAGTCTCCTAAGTAATTTACTATACAGATTCTTTAACGTTAAAATGAAAATTATGGGTTTCCTTATAAGGGTGTAATTTCTTAATAAAAGAATTTTTCCTTTAACTAATGCTGATTATTTCTTTGTAATAATATGATTAAGGAGTATTTATGGTTAAAATTTTGATCTGAAAAGTTTCAGGGAGTCTCCTAAGTGATATACTACACTCATTCTTAAATGTTAAAATGAAAATTATGGGTTTCCTTCTAAGGGTGTAATTTCTTAATAAAAGAATTTTTCCTTAAAGTAATGTGATTTTTCTTTGTAATAATGTCATTAAGGAGGAATTAGGGTGCAAATATTGACCCAAAAAGATTGAGGGGGTTTCTGAAGGGAATTACAATATTGATTTTTTAACATTAAAATGAAAATTATGGGTTTTCTCATGGGGGTGTATTTCTTAATTAAGGGATTTTTCCTTAAACTAATGCTGATTATTTCTTTGTATTAATATAACAAAGGATAAATTTGGGTGTAAATTTTGATCCCAACGAATTTTTGGGGTTTCTTCAGTGTTTAACTACCGGTATACTGACTTTTTAACGTTGAAATGAAAATTATGGGTTTCTTCGAGGGGGTGTTATTTCTTCATAGAATGTTTTTTTCCAAAAATTAATGCTGATTATTTCTTTGTATTAATATAACAAAGGATAAATAAGTGTGCAAATATTAATCAAAAAAGATTTAGGGGTTTTTTTTAAGTGATTGACTGTACCAATATTTGAACTTTGAAACAAAACATATGGGTTTTCTCATTGGGGTGTAATTTCTAAATAAAAGAATTTTTCCTTGAACTGATGATTATTTCTCTATAATAATGTCATTAAGGAGGAATAAGGGTGCAAATATTGATCCCAACAGATATCAGGGGTTACAAAAGTGAATTACTATACTGATTTTTTAACGTTAAATTGAAAATTATGGTTGTCCTATTTGGAATGTTTTTTTCTTAATAACATGATTATTCCTCAAAGTAATGCAGATTCGTTCCATTTGATTATGTCAATAAGGAGGAATTGCACAATTATAACCCATAAAATGTTTCAGAGACACTGGAGGAGTCGCATATTATTTGTTAAAGTTTGGAGGAAATTCTAACTTTTCGTGAGTTTATCAAAAAGTTCAATGATATACTAAAATTATACAGGAATGAATGACTATTCAAAATACGAACTTTAAAAGAATCACACACTAAATGACTACTACCAAAGTTAAACCTAGTTGAATGTAAAAGAAAAACATCTTAACCATCCCCAAAATGATGAGGCGACATACAAAAAACAACTAACTTTTCCACAATTTTACTGCAGAATAATGAAAAATCAGACATGGCCATTTAAATAAATGATCTGAAATCATATATTTGAAAGAAAATTGGTTTAAAAATCAACAAATGATTAATTTTTCATGAAAAAATAAGTGTTATTACCTTCATTTGCGTTTCCATTATTTTCGTAGGAAGTTGTATTTGCGCATGCGCAAATATGGCAAGGAGGCAAAGTGTGTAACGTCCCCATTGTGACTCGATATCGTGTGTAACAAAATTCATGTGTAAACCGGAAACTCACACTTTTTATAATTTTGTATTTTCTGGGTAAATCATGGTCGAAAAACCCGGTTTACGGGGTCTGCAAACTTACTACACGGATATGTGTCGTAGAGTTTTGAAAATGTAGTAAGTTACACGTGTGTAAACTAGTACATGTCGTAGGTATCGGCATGATGCACACACACACACACACACACACACACACACACACACACACACACACACACACACACACACATTATTCCAATGTAGTTTATAGCGTATGAAATTTGATATATCTTCTTTCTAAAACATTAAGAAGTAAAAAGTAAATCCATAAATTAACGATGTTTTAAGAAAACAGCTAAGCCTGTTACAACCTTCCTTGATTTCGATCCTTTTATTTTTGCTGAAATTAATGACGTCGCTTAAGATATCACTGGTTATATTCAAAATTCATAATGTATACTGCCGTAGGTGCTATTATGTAAAATTGAAACCCGACAATGTATTATTAAGACCGCAGAACATTAGTTACAGTCAAAACATTTGGAATGGGCGGGAACAAATTGACGCGGACATCTGAGAAAACAGTGGATTGAAACTGTAGCTATAGTAAATGTATGGCGACTGATTCTTTGAAGACATCGGACAATGCTTTGCCTTGCGTATAATCTCTCCCGAGTGGGGATTTTCTCAGATTTGCTGATTATATACTTATTGATTAAATAAAATGTTTTTCAATCGCTTTGCTGATACTAAATAAAATGTGTTTCGATCGCATAACTTATATAGCAAGTTAGGAACGCTGAGGTGGATTGAAAATACAATTCCTATAACTACAGTTTCAATCCAACGTTTTTTTCAGATGTCCGCGTCAATTTGTTCCCGTCGACTTCAAATGTTTTGACTGTAACAGGTGAAAGTGACTTAAACTGTATATTTCCAATCTTCCCAGTTAATGTTCCGCGGTCTTAAGTATTTTAATCAAAATAAAGCAACACGTGAGTTAGAAATTCGCATAAATATATGTCTATTTAAATCCTTAAAGAATGTTAAATGGAATTTGAAGAAGTGTTGAGAAATGATAGAAATGGTAGCGAAAGGTGTATTTAAACGGAAGACCTCTCGTTGCTCGCAACGAGTCGCGTCTAGTTATTAAGGTCTTCCGTTTCCAACGGAAGACCTTATTGTTTTCGTACTGTTTCTTTTTATTATTAAGGTCTTCCGTTTCCAACGGAAGACCTTATTGTTTTCGTACTGTTTCTTATTATTATTATTATTATTATTATTATTAAGGTATTCCGTTTCCAACGGAAGACCTTATTGTTTTCGTACTGTTTCTTATTAAGGTCTTCCGTTTCCAACGGAAGACCTTATTGTTTTCATACTGTTTCTTATTATTAAGGTCTTCCGTTTCCAACGGAAGACCATCTTGTTTTCGTACTGTTTCTTTTTCTTATTATAATTCTTATTTTTTTTCCAAATTTTGTGCACGCGATTTCTCAAAAACTATTCGACCAATTTCAACCATTTTTTCAAAGATGATGGGACGTGACCTGAATTTTATATGTTTTTGAAATGTTTTCCGATGTCATTTCTGGTCCCGATCTACGGTCGATTTTGCATTTTTATAAGACCTATTTTGTGCAGAGCTGATCTCAGAAACTATCAGAGGTATGACTGAAATTTTCAGGAAATGTAGTCTATAATTTGAAGTTGTGCACTATTATGTTGTTTTACGCCAGTGGCGCCTTTTCTTGGAGCTCGCCTAGGCTCGAAAATTGGGAACGAATTTTTCAAATTTTTCAAACGTTTTGATCTGTATCTTTTTATTAGTTGATATTTTGTTGAGACATATATAACAAAAGTGGTAGAGTATCACTAGTTCTTTCCAACAAAATCAAGAAAAAGGGACTAGCCCCTTTATTTAGGGGCTAAGACACTTGTAAACTCGATTACAAATAACTGAAAAATGATCAAGATTTTGTAATGCATTATAGAAGCAAAGTTGTTGATCGTAACAATATATATCAGGAAAAATCATTGCCACGCCCACTTATTACGTAATTAGGGATTTTTAGGGGCCAAAGTTCTCAAACTTTGATACAATATATCTAGAGAACGAAACATATTTTGTTAAGCATTGTAGAAGAGAAAATACTTGTATTGATGATTTAAATCGATTTCACTAATCACAACACCAATGTCTGTCCCCATTAAGGATCTAGAGAGCTAGCCCCTAAAATATTCAATCATTTGTGTCTCAAAAATGAAGAACAATTTAAGATGGATGTAAGAACAAAAAATGTTAGTATTTATAAGACCTTTTCATGTAAATCAAGAAAATGGGGCTGGCCCCTTAAATTAGGGGCGAAGACACTCGTAAAGTATATTACAAATAACTGAAAAACGATAAAGATTTTGTAATGCATTATAGAAGCTAAGTTGTTGATCGTAACAATATATATCAGGAAAAATCATTGCCACGCCCACTTATTACGTAATTAGGGATTTTTAGGGGCCAAAGGTCTCAAACTTTGATACAATATATCTAGAGAACGAGACATATTTTGTGAAGCATTGTAGAAGAGAAAATACTTGTATTGATGATTTAAATCGATTTCAATAATCACAACACCAATGTCTGTCTCCATTAAGGATTTAAAGGGCTAGCCCCTAAAATATTCAATCATTTGTATTCAAAAAATGAACAACAATTTACGATGGATGTAAGAGCAAAAAATGTTAGTATTTGTGCGACCTTTTCAAGGAAATCAAGAACAAGAAACTGGCCCTTTTATTTAGGGGCCTAGATACTCGTAAACTCTATTACAAATAACTGAAAAATGATAAAGATTTTGTAATGTATTATAGAAACAAAGTTGTTGATCGTAACAATATCTATCAGGAAAAATCATTACCACTCCCATTTATTACGTAATTAGGGATTTTTAGGGGCCAATGTTATCAAACTTTGATATAATATATCTAGAAAACGAGACATATTTTTTGAAGCATTGTATAAGAGAAAATACTTGTATTGATGAGTTAAATCGATTTTACTAATCAAAACACCAATGTCTGTCCCCATTAAGGTTCTACAAGACTGACCCCTAAAATATTCAATCATTTGTATCTCAAAAATGAACAACAATTTTAGAGGGGTGTAAGAATGAAAAATGTTAGTATTTGTGAGACCTTTTCAAGGAAATCAAGAAAAAAGGGGCTGGCTCTTTAATTAGGGCCCAAAACACTTCTTAACTCTATTACAAATAACCTAAAAGCGATCAAGATTTTGTGATGCATTATAGAAGCAAATTTGTTGATCGCAACAATATTTATCAGAAAAAATCATTACCACGCCCATTTATTACGTGATTAGGGACTTTTAGGGGCCGAAGTACTTAAATTTTGACGCGATATATCTAGAGAAGAAGACATATTTTGTTAAGCATTGTAGAAGAGAAAATGTCTGTATTCATGATACTAATCAATTCTACTAATTAAATCACCAATGTCTTTCCCCATTAAGGATCTAAAGGGCTGGCCCCTTAAATAATCAATCATATGTATCTAAATAATGAAAAACAATTTAAGATAGGTGTAAGAACAAAAAATGTTAGTATTCGTGAGACCTTTCTAATGATCTAAAGAAAAAGGGGTCCCTTAAATTATGGTCCAAGGCACTCGTAAAGTCTTTTACACATAACTTAAAAACGATCAAGATTTTGTAATGCTTTATAGAAGCAAAGTTGTTGATCGTAACAATATCAGTTTGTAAAACTCATTGCCACACCCATTGATGACGTAATTAGGGATTTTCGAGGACAAAAAGCTTAAATCTTTAATGTGCTGTATGTGAAAAAGCAAAACACTTTTTTAAGCATTGTAAAGGATATTGACAATCGTATACATTATCTGAAAGGGATGAGGTGAGGGAGATTTCCAAAATTTTATTAATATTTTAATCATATCGTTTAAAAAATTTAACGGAAGACCTACTCGTTACTCGTAATGAGATTTTATCTAGTTAAGGTCTTCCGTTTCCAACGGAAGACCTTATTGTTTTCGTACTGTTTCTTATTATTATTTCTTTTTTTTCCAAATTTTGTGCACGCGATTTCTCGAAAACTATTCGACCGATTTCTGTCATTTTTTCACAGATGATTGGACGTAATCTAAACTTCATACTTTTTTTTTCAGTTTTTCGGTCGTCACTTCTGGTACCGATTTATCGGCCATTTTGTATTTTTTAGACGACTCATTTTGTGCAGCTATAAACTCAGAAACTATCAGAGATATGACTGAAATTTTCAGGATAGGTAGACCATAGTTTGAAGTTGTGCAGCATGTAGTTGTATTACGCCAGTGGCACCATTTCTTGGAGCTCGCCTAGGCACGAAAATTGGGTACGAATTTAGAATCAAAATTTTCATACGTTTTGGTCTGCATCTTTTTATCAGTTGATATTTTGTTAAGATGTATATAACAAAAGTGGTAGAAAATGAAAAGTTCTTTCCAACAAAATGAAGAAAAAGGGGCTGGCCCCTTTAATAAGGGACCAATGCACTACTAAACTCTATTACAAATAACTTAAAAACGATCAAGATTTTGTAATGCATTATAGAAGCAAAGTTGTTGATCATAACAATATATATCAGGAAAAATCATTGCCACGCCCATTTATTACGTAACTAGGGATTTTTAGGGGTCAAAGTACTTAAACTTTGACGCAATATACCTAGAGAAGGAGACATATTTTGTTAAGCTTTGTAGAAGAGAAAATGTTTTCATTGATGATTCTATTCAATTCCACTAATCAAAACACCAAAATATGTTCCCATTAAGGATCTACAGGGCTGGCCCCTAAAATATTCAATCGTTTGTATCTCAAATATGAACAACAATTTTACATAGGTGTAAGAACAAAAAATGTTAGTATTTGTAAGACCTTTTAATAAAATCAAGTAAAAGGGGCTGGTGCCTTTAATTAGGGGCCAAGACACTCGTAAACTCTATTACAAATAACTAAAAAACGATCTAGATATTGTAGTGCATTATAGAAGAAAAGTTGTTGATCATAACAATTTAAGTTTAACTCATTGCCACACCCATTTATGACGTAATAAGGGATTTTTAAGGGCCAAACGCAATATATCCAGAGAAGAGGACATATTTCGTTAAGCATTGAATAAAAGAAAATGTCTGCATTGATGATTCTAACCTATTCCACTAATCAAAACACCAATGTATGTCCCCATTAAGGATCTACAGTGCTGGCCCCTAAAATATTCCATCATTTGTATCTCAAAATTGAACAACAATTTTAGATAGGTAAAAAAACAAAAAATGCTAGTATTCGTTAGACCTTTCGTATGAAATCAACAAAAAGGGGCTGGCCCCTTGAACTAGGGGCCAAGAGACTCCTAAAGTATATTATAAATAACTTAAAAACTTTAAAGATTTTGTAATGCATTACAGAAGCAAAGTTGTTGATCGTAACAGTATCTATCAGAAAAAATCATTGCAACGCCTATTTATTTCGTAACAAGGGATTTTTAGGGGCCAAAGTCCTTAAAACTTTGATGTAATATATCTAGAGAAAGAGACATATTTTGTAAAGCATTGTAGAAGAGAAAATGTCTGTATTGATGATTTTAATCGATTCCACTAATCGAAACACCAGTGTCTCTCCCCATTAAGGATCTACAGGACTGGCCCCTAAAATATTCAACCATTTGTATCTCAAAAATGAACAACAATTTTAGATGGATGTAAGAACATAAAATGTTAGTATTCTTGCGACCTTTTCAGGAAAATCCAGCAAAAGGGGCTGGCCCCTTTGAATTAGGGGCCAATACACTCGTAATTTTCATTACAAATAACTTAAAAACGATCAAGATTCTGTAATGCATTATAGAAGCAAAGTTGTTGATCGTTACAATATATATCGGAAAAAATCATTGCCACGCCCATTTATTACGTAACTAGGGATATTTAGGGGTCAAAGTCTTTAAACTTTGACGTTATATATCTAGAGAAGGAGACATATTTTGTTAAGCATTGTAGAAGAGAAAATGTCTGCATATGATTCTACCTATCAAAACACCAATGTCTGTCCCCATTAAGGATCTACAGGGCTGGCCCCTAATATATTCATTCCCTTGTATCTCAAAAATGTACAATAGTTTTAGATATGTCTAAGAACAAAACATTCTAGCATTCTTCATACATTTTCTAGAAAATAAAAAAAAGGGGTCTGGCCCTTTAAATTAGGGGCCAAGATACTGGTAAACTCTATTACAAATAACTTAAAAACGAAAAAGATTTTGTAATGCATTATAGAAGCAAAGTTGTTGATCGTAACAAAGTCTGTTTGAAAAGCTCTTTGCCACACCCATTTATTACTTAATTAGGGATTTATAGGAGCCAAAGTCCTTAAACATTTTTTAAAAATTGAACGGAAGACCTACTCGTTACTCGTAACGAGATCTAGTTATTATTATTTTTTTTTTCTCCAAATTTTGTGCACGCGATTTCTCGAAAACTATTCGACCGATTTCAGCCATTTTTTCACAGATGATGGAACGTGACCTAAATTTTATATGTTTTTGGAATTATTTCCGTCGTCATTTCCGGTCCCGATTTACGGCCGATTTTTCAATTTTTTACGACCCATTTTGTGCACAGGCGATCTCAAAAATTATCAGAGATATGACTGTGAAATTTTCAGGATAGGTAGTCTATAGTTTGAAGCTGTGCCCTATTATGTTGTTTTACGGAGGTGGCGCCTTATATTGGGGCTCGCCAAGGCTCGAAAATTGGGTACCAATTTTCATTCAAAATTTTCATACGTTTTGATCTGTATCTTTTTATCAAATGATATTTTGTGAAGACATATATAACAAAAGTGGTAGAGAATTAAAAGTTCTTTCCAACGAAATCAGTAAAAGGGGCTGGCCCCTTTAATTAGGGGCCAATATAATCGTAAACTCTATTACAAATAACATAAAAACGATCAAGATTTTGTAATGCATTATAGAAGCAAAGTTATTGATCATAACAATATATATCAGAAAAAATGATTGCCACGCCCATTTATTACGTAACTAGGGATTTTTAAGGGCCAAAATCCTTAAATTTTGACGCAATATACCTAGAGAAGGAGACATATTTTGTTAAGCATTGTAGAAGAGAAAATGTCTGCATTGATGATTCTTATCGATTCCACAAATCAAAACACCAATGTATGTCCCCATTAAGGATCTACAGGGCTGGCCCCTAAAATATTCAATCGTTTGTATCTCAAAAATGAACAACAATTTTAGATAGGTTTAAGAACAAAAAAAGTTAGTATTCTTAAGACCTGTTCAAGGAAATCAAGAAAAAGGGGCTGGCCCTTTAAATTAGGGGCCAGGATACTCGTATACTCTATTACAAATAACTTAAAAACGATCAAGATTTTGTAATGCATTATAGAAGCAAAGTTCTTGATTGTAACAATGTCTGTTTGAAAAACTCTTTGCCACACCCATTTATTACCTAATAAGAGATTTATAGGAGGCAAAGTCCTTAAACTTTTAAAAAAATGAACGGAAGACCTACTCGTTACTCGTAACGAGATCTTATCTAGTTATTATTATTTTTCTTTTCCACAAATTTTGTGCACGCGATTTCTCGAAAACTGTACGACCGATTTCCACAATTTTTTCATAGATGATTGGACTTCATATGATCTTCATATATTTTTGATAATTTTCCTGTCATCACTTCCGGTACCGATTTATCGGCCATTTTGTTCATTTTTACAACCTATTTTGTGCACACAAAAACTCAAATACTATCAGAGATATGAATATGAAATTTTCAGGATAGTTAGACCATAGTTTGAAGTTGTGCCCATTGTTTTTGTTTTACTCCTGTGGCGCCATTTCTTGGAGCTCGCTATGGCTCGAAAATTGGGTCCGAATTTTGAATCAAAATTTTCACACGTTTTGATCTGTATCTTTTTATCAGTTGATATTTTATGAAGACATATGTAACAAAACTGGTAGATTATTAAAAGTTCTTTTCATCGATATCAAGGAAAAGGGGCTGGCCCCTTGAACTAGGGGCCAAGAGACTCATAAAGTATATTATAAATAACTTAAAATCTTTAAAGATGTTGTAATGCATTATAGAAGCAAAGTTGTTGATTATAACAATATCTATCTGAAAACCTCCATGCCACACCTATTTATGACGTAATTAGGGATATTTAGGGGCCAAATATCTCAAAACTTGATACAATATATCTAGAGAACGAGACATATTTTGTTAAGCATTGTAGAAGAGACAATGTCTGCATTGATAGTTCTTATCAATTCCACCTATCAAAACACTAATGTCTGTCCCCATTAAGGATCTACAGGGCTGGCCCTTAAACTGTTCAATCATTTGTATCTCAAAAATGAACAACAATTTTAGATGGGTGTAAGAACAAAAAATGTTAGTATTTGTGAGACCTTTTCAGGGAAATCAAGAAAAAGGGGCTGGTCCCTTTAATTAGGGGCCAAGACACTCGTACACTCTAATACAAATAACATAAAAACGATAAACATTTTGTAATGCATTAAAGACGCAGAGTTGTTGATCGTAACAATATCTATCAGAATAAATCATTGCCTCGCCCATTTATGACGTAATAAGGGATTTTTAGGGACCAAAGTACTTACAATTTGACGCAATATATCTACAGAAGGAGACATATTTTGTTAAGCATTGTAGAAGAGAACATGTTTGCATTAATGATTCTAATCGATTCCACTAATCAAAACACCAATGTCTGTCCCCATTAAGGATCTACAGGACTGGCCCCTAAAATATTGAATCATTTGTATCTCAAAAATGAACAACAATTATTGATGGTGTAAGAACAAAAAATGTTAGTATTTGTGAGACCTTTTCAATGAAATCAAGAAAAAGGGGCCAAGACACTCATAAACTCTCTTACAAACAACTTAAAAACGATCAAGATTTTGTAATGCATTATAGAAGCAAAGTTGTTGATCGTAACACTATCGATCAGAATAAATCATTGCCACGCCCATTTATGACGTTATAAGGGATTTTTAGGGGCCAAAGTGTTTAAACTTTGAAACAATATATCTAGAGAAGGGGACATATTTTGTTAAGCATTGAAAAAGAGAAAATGTCTGTATTGATAATACTAATCGATTCCACTAATCAAAACACCAATGTCTGTCCCCATTAAGGATTTAAAGGGCTGGCCCCTTAAATATGCAATCATTTGTATTTAAAAAATTAACAACAATTTAAGATAGGTGTAAGAACAAATAATGTTAGTATTCGTAAGACCTTTCGAATGAACTCAAAAAAAAGGCTGGCCCTTTTAATTATGGTCCAAGGCACTCGTAAATTCTCTTACACATGTTAAAAACGATGAAGAGTTTGTAATGCATTATAGATGCAAGTTGTTGATCGTAACAATATAGGTTTGTAAAAGTGATTGCCACACCCATTGATAACATAACTAGGGATTTTAGGGGACCAAAATCTTAAATCTTTAATGTGCTGTATGTGAAAAAGCAAAACACTTTGTTAAGCATTGTAAAGGGTATTGACAATCGTATACATTATCTGAAATTGAGGAGTTGAGGGGGAATTCTGAAATATCATTGACATTTTAATCATACCTTTTAAAAAATTGAACGGAAGACCTACTCGTTACTCGTAACGAGATCGTATCTAGTTAAGGTCTTCCGTTTCCAACGGAAGACCTTATGGTTTTCTTACTGTTTCTTATTATTAAGGTCTTCCGTTTTCAACGGAAGACCTTATTGTTATTGCTTTGTTTCTTTTTCACTATTATTATTATTGGGGTTTTTTTTCTGTCACGTTTTCTCAAAAACGCTTCAGCCGATTTTGATGAAACTCTCAGATTTTATTCATGACAAAATTTGTAAGAAAATTACACGAGATTTTTTCGGTTTTTACTTGCGGTCCCGAAATATTAAAAATTTTATGTTTTTGCTTCTTCACGATTTTTCTCCAAAAGTATTTAAGATAGAACTTTCAAATTTTCAGGGATTGTAGAAAGTTTGCACCCGCAGTGCCCTTCGCATATCCGAACGTCCGCCGTCACTTCCGGTCGTCACAGGAAGGAAACAAACAACAGTCATTTTTCAACTTTTTTGTTTTGAATTTTTTTAATATGACTATTCGATAGAGACGCTTTAATAACATCAGAATATGAAATTTATTTTAAAATCGATCCACGCATTCTCGAGATTTTGGGATCCAAAGTCCTGAAGCGATTGTCCGCGTAGCTCAGTCGTTAGAGTGGTGGACTTTGGCCCAGGCGACCCGGGTTCAGTCCCCAAGTGCCGAATGTTTTTTTTTCTTTCTTAATTGTGTTTTGTTTAACAATTTTATCTTTAAAACGATGGATTTTAATGTTTTCCGTTTTAATTTGATCATAGATCAAAATAATACCCGGCTTTTTTTCAGTACAAATATAGAGCCCGTTTCAAAATACCGTCAATTTCCCGCATTGTGACAGTCTTGTTTCTGTCAGCTGCTCGCTAAATTCAGACGCTCGTCGCATCGCCGGCATCAAAGACATGCCGCCGAAGCACCCTTGCAGTACGACCGCATTAGAGCTCGCCAGGTCGCTCTGCCGGCATCAAAGAAATGCCGCCATCTCATTGACTGTATGCACAAAACATTTAGCAATGCGCCCACATTTCAAGTATTCTACAGGACTTTAAAAGGAGGAATGTTTAGTATTTATTCAGATATATAGATACATGCATGTATATATGCGTTTATTGACATATGTTGTTTATATATTGATTTCCTGAACACTATAAAACACTATAAAATCTCTCTCTCTCTCTCTCTCTCTCTCTCTCTCTCTCTCTCTCTCTCTCTCTCTCTCTCTCTCTCTCTCTCTCTCTCTCCAACGTACGAATATTTTAGTATTTAAATAAGAACTACTACAGGTAACATGCAGTAATGTGGCTAAAGCCTAAATGTACATTTGACGTTTAAAAATTATATATGTATTTATTTCTAGTTACGGGATATTGTCTTTGGATTTAAATGATTTGAAATTAATTTTTTAATGATTGTCTTCTTACTGATTGGAAGTCAATGCTTAAAAGTCATTTTTTATGATAGACGGTGTACTTCCTCCTTCTTTGTATATGTCTACAGATACATATCTGTTGTCTGTCTTGGATTAAGAAACACCCCGAATTTTACACACGGAACTATACAAACGACCTGGTGACTGCGACAAGGTGTGAAAACTGACCACCCGTGTATGTGTGCTTGAGCTTAGGAAGAAACAGCTGTAATCACTGATCGGGGAAATATACTGTTAAAACGAAAAGTCTGATTTTTCACTTTTGATAAAAAAAAAAGTCATTACGGCAGGATGCATCGGGATTATGATCATTTAAAATCTGCCTTAAGTTTATAATTATTTACAAAGGTCTACATACATGTAATGTTCACCCAAAAAGCGGGATTTATTATATCTGTTAAGTGATTAAGCATCGAGGTCAAAATTCATAAATTTCGTAATATATTAACCGATTGCTTAACACTGGTCATTTAGACATAATACTGGGATATTGAGTGGATTCGGGAAAAGGGGGATAATTAACCATACTACATTTGTTAGATGTAGATTATTTTATTTGCCGACTTAGCAAAAATTTTTATCATACAGTGTGAGTCGGCAAAGATAAACTTGACACAAAAAAAAATAATCGATATGCAAAAGAAGCAGATAAAAAGATAATCAATTTCTTTATCAAATCGATTTCTGATTAATTCATCTCTCTCTCTCTCTCTCTCTCTCTCTCTCTCTCTCTCTCTCTCTCTCTCTCTCTCTCTCTCTCTCTCTCTCTCTCTCTACAAATGCAGCTTATAGCGTATGGCATTTTATATATCTTATTTCTAAAACATTTAGAAGTAAAGAGTAAATCCATAAATTAACGATGTTTTAAGAAAACAGCTACGCTGTTAAACCTTCCTTGATTTCGATCCTTTTATTTTTTGCTGAAATTAATTACGCCGTTTAATATGTCGTTGATTGTGTTCAAAATTCATGATGTATACTGCTGTAAGTGTTACTATGTAAAATTGAAACCCGACATTTTACAATGTATACTTAAGACCGCGGAACATTAACTGGCAAGATTGGAAATATACAGCTTACGTCAATTTCACTTGTTACAGTCAAAACTTTTGAAATGGGCGGGAACAAATTGACGCACGCGTCTGAGAAAACATTGGATTGAAACTGTAGCTATATGAAGT
Organism: Magallana nippona; assembly: GCA_033439105.1. Taxonomy (NCBI): domain Eukaryota; kingdom Metazoa; phylum Mollusca; class Bivalvia; order Ostreida; family Ostreidae; genus Magallana; species Magallana nippona. The sequence continues at coordinate 31,354,180 of CM065918.1, read as the reverse complement.
GTATCAGTGGCGACTGATTCTCTGAAGTCATCGAACAATGCTTTGCCTTGCGTATAATCTCTCCCGAATTTGGATCTTCTCATATTTGCTGATTGTATAATTATTGATAAAATAAAATGGTTTTTTTTTTTATCGCTTTGCTGATACTAAATAAAATGTGTTTCGATCGCATAAGTAATATAGCAAGTTAGGAACGCTGAGGTGGATTGAAAATACACTTCCAATATTAACTACAGTTTGAATCCAACGTTTTCCCAGACATCCGCGTCAATTTGTTCCCGTCCATATCATGATCAAATGTTTTGACTGTAATAGCTTTTTTTAAAACAAATTTTGTACCCGCGAGATCTCAGAAACTGTAACTGATTAAGACACGAAACTTACATGGACGATAGACATTCTATTGAGGATGCGTTTAACTGTTTCCATTTTATCGCCCGTCACTTCCGGTCGTCACCGGAAGGGTACAAACAACTGGTTATAATAATTTTAACTGTTTTTCTTTGACAGTTTTAGATTGCTTGATAAACAAAACTGTACAATAGGAAAACGTTAAAAAAAATATAAACTTTAATTTTAATTGAGCCCTTCTGTTGGTCCGTTTCCTGTCCCGAGACAAAAACCTTGCATCAACGATATCTCAAAAATAGTAACTACTTGGAGTACCAAACTGTGTGGGATGATAGACATATGTATATTCATTTGTTTACTCTATTTTTTTTGATTCGTCTAACTTCCGGTCGTCACCGGAAGTACTTTAAAAATTATTTTCGTATTTAATTTATTTTTCATAGAATTAATATATTAGTATCTTTACATATTATATTTATGCAGTGTTAAATAGACAGAAAAGTTCTACTTCCGGTGAGATATCTCGAATATCTCAGGTAGCTGCTTTTATACAAAATTTGTACCAGCGAGATTTCAGAAACTGTAAGTGATCAAGACACAAAACTAAAAAGGATGATAGACATTTGATTGAAGATGTGTTTAACAGGTTTCACTTCCGGTCCTCGCCGAAAGGGTTAAAACAAATCAAGTTTTTTATAAATTTAAATGATTTTCTTTGACAGTTTTAGTTAGATTTTAAATAATAATGTATGATGGAAAAATATTTAATAAATACAAACTTTAATTTTCATTGAGCACTACCGTTTGTCCGCTTCCTGTCCCGAGACAAAAATCTTTGTCAAAATAAGATCTCAAAAACGGTATAGACGTAAACAACCTTTATATTATTTTGTTTTATCTGGCCTAACTTCTGGTCCTCACAGGAAGTACTCCAAAATTTTATTGTTTAATTTTTTTTTGTTATTTACCATGGAAGTAACATTTTAGTTATAGAAATACAATGGGTCACCTACATATGGTTAAATAAACTAAAAAAATCCTACTTCCGGTGAGACATCTCAAATATCTCAGTAGGTTTTTTCATACAAATTTTGTACACGGGAGATCTCAGGTGTATTCAAACGGAAGACCTCTCGTTGCTCGCAACGAGATCGCGTCTAGTTATTATTATTATTAAGGTCTTCCGTTTCCAACGGAAGACCTTATAGTTTTCGTACTGTTTCTTATTATTATTATTATTATTATTATTATTATTTTTTTTTCCAAATTTTGTGCAGACGATTTCTCAGAAACTATTCAACCGATTTCGACCATTTTTTCACAGATGATGAGACGTGATCTGAATTTTATATGTTTTTGAAATTTGCGTTGTCGTCACTTCCGGTACCGAGTTACGGCCGATTTTGTAATTTTTGACGACCCATTTTGTGCAGAGCTGATCTCAGAAACTATTAGACATATGACAACGAAATTTTCAGGATAGGTAGACCATAGTTTGAAGTTGTGCACTATTATGTTGTTTTACGCCAGTGGCGCCATTTCTTGGAGCTCGCCTAGGCACGAAAATTGGGTACAGATTTTGAATCAAAATTTTTGTACGTTTTGGTCTGCATCTGTTGATCAGTTGATATTTTGTTAAGACATATATAACAAAAGTGGTAGAGAATCAAAAGTTCTTTACAACAAAATCATAAAAAGGGGGCTGGCCCCTTTCATTAGGGGCCAATACAATCGTAAACTCTATTACAAATAACTTAAAAAGGATCAAGATTTTGTAATGCATTATAGAAGCAAAGTTGTTGATCATAACAATATCTATCAGAAAAAATGATTGACACGCCCATTTATTACGTAATTAGGGATTTTTGGGGGCCAAAATCCTTAAATTTTGACATAATATATCTAGAGAAGGTGACATATTTTGTTAAGCATTGTAGAAGAGAAAATGTCTGCATTGATGATTCTAATCGATTGCACTTATCAAAACACCAATATCTGTCCCCATTAAGGATTTAAAGGGCTGACCTCTAAAAGATTCAATCATTTATATCTCAAAAATGAACAACAATTTTAGATAGGTGTAAAAACAAAAATTGTTACTATTCATTAGACCTTTCCACCAAAATCAATAAAAAAGGGCTGGCTCCTTTAATCAGGGGCATATACACTCACAAACTCTATTACAAATAACCTAAAAACGATCAAGATTTTGTAATGCATTATTAGAAGCAAAGTTGTTGATCATAACAATATCTATCAGAAAAAATGATTGTCACGCCCATTTATTATGTAACTATGGATTTTTAGGGGCCAAAGTCCTTAAATTTTGACGCAATATACCTAGAGAAGGAGACTTATTTTGTTAACCATTGTAGAAGAGAAAATGTCTGCATTGATGATTCTTATCGATTCCACTAATCAAAACACCAATGTATGTCCCCATTAAGTATTTACAGGGCTGGCCCCTAAAATATTCAATCGTTTGTATCTCAAAAGCGAACAACAATTTGAGATAGGTTTAAGAACAAAAAATGTTAGTATTCTTAAGACCTGTTCAAGGAAATCAAGAAAAAGGGGCTGGCCCTTTAAATTAGGGGCCACGATACTCGCAAACTCTATTACGAATAACTTAAAAAGGATCAAGATTTTGTAATGCATTATAGAAGCAAAGTTGTTGATCATAACAATATCTATCAGGAAAAATGATTGCCACGCCCATTTATTATGTAACTAGGGATTTTTAGGGACCAAAGTCCTTAAACTTTGACGCAATATACCTAGAGAAGGAGACTTATTTTGTTAAGCATTGTAGAAGAGAAAATGTCTGCATTGATGATTCTTATCGATTCCACTAATCAAAACACCAATGTATGTCCCCATTAAGTATTTACAGGGCTGGCCCCTAAAATATTCAATCGTTTGTATCTCAAAAGCGAACAACAATTTGAGATAGGTTTAAGAACAAAAAATGTTAGTATTCTTAAGACCTGTTCAAGGAAATCAAGAAAAAGGGGCTGGCCCTTTAAATTAGGGGCCACGATACTCGAAAACTCTATTACGAATAACTTTAAAAGGATCAAGATTTTGTAATGCATTATAGAAGCAAAGTTGTTGATCATAACAATATCTATCAGGAAAAATGATTGCCACGCCCATTTATTACGTAACTAGGGATTTTTAGGGACCAAAGTACTTAAACTTTGACGCAATATACCTAGAGAAGGAGACTTATTTTGTTAAGCATTGTAGAAGAGAAAATGTTTGCATTGATGATTCTTATTGATTCCACTAATCAAAACACCAATGTATGTCCCCATTAAGGATTTACAGGGCTGGCCCCTAAAATATTCAATCGTTTGTATCTCAAAAATAAACAACAATTTTAGATAGGTTTAAGAACAAAACATGTTAGTATTCTTTAGACCTTTTCAAGGAAATCAAGAAAAAGTGGCTGGTCCTTTAAATTAGGGGCCAGGATACTCGTATACTCTATTACAAATAACTTCAAAACGATCAAGATTTTGTAATGCATTATAGAAGCAAAGTTCTTGATTGTAACAATGTCTGTTTGAAAAAACTCTTTGCCATACCCATTTATTACTTAATAAGAGATTTATAGGAGGCAAAGTCCTTTAACTTTTTAAAAAATTGAACGGAAGACCTACTCGTTACTCGTAACGAGATCTTATCTAGTTTTTATTATTTTTTTCCAAATTTTGTGCACGCGATTTCTCGAAAACTATTCCACCGATTTCAACCATTTTTTCACAGATGATGGAACGTAACCTGAACTTTATATTTTTTTGAAATTATTTCCGTCGTCATTTCCGGTCCCGATTTACGGCCGATTTTTCAATTTTTTACGATCCATTTTGTGCACAGGTGATCTAAACAACTATCAGAGATATGACTGTGAAATTTTCAGGATAGGTAGTCTATAGTTTGAAGTTGTGCCCTATTATGCTGTTTTATGGCAGTGGCGCTTTATCTTGGAGCTTGCCTAGGCTCGAAAATTGGGTACCAATTTTCATTCAAAATTTTCATACGTTTTGATCTGTATCTTTTTATCAAATTATATTTTGTTAAGACATATATCACAAAAGTGGTAGAGATTCAACAGTTCTTTCCAACAAAATCAAGAAAAAGGGGCTGGTCCCTTTATTTAGGGGCCAAGACACTCGTAAACTCTATTACAAACAACTTAAAAATGATAAAGATTTTGTAATGCATTATAGAAGCAAAGTTGTTGATCGAAACAATATATATCAGGAAAATCATTGCCACGCCCATTTATTACGTAATTAGGGATTATTAGGGGCCAAAGTCCTCAAACTTTGATACAATATATCTAGAGAACGAAACATATTTTGTTAAGCATTGTAGAAGAGAAAATGTCTGCATTGATGATTCTAATCGATTCCACTAATCAAAACACCAATTTTTGTCCCCATTAAGGATTTATAGGGCTGGCCCTTAAAATATTCAATCGTTTGTATCTCAAAAATGAACAACAATTTTAGATAGGTTTAAGAACAAAAATTATTAGTATTATTAAGACCTTTTCAAGAAAATCAAGAAAAAGGGGCTGGCCCTTTTAATAAGGGGCTGAGATACTCGTAAACTCTATTACAAACAACTTAAAAACGATCAAGATTTTGTAATGCATTATAGAAGCAAAGTTGTTGATCAAAACAATATCTATCAGACAAAATGATTGCCACACCCATTTATTACGTAACTAGGGATTTTAAGGGGCCAAATTCCTAAGACTTTGACGCAATATACCTAGAGAAGGAGACTTATTTTGTTAAGCATTGTAGAAGAGAAAATGTCTGCATTGATGATTCTTATCGATTCCACTAATCAAAACACCAATGTATGTCCCCATTAAGGATTTACAGGGCTGGCCTCTTAAATATTCAATCGTTTGTATCTCAAAAATGAGCAACAATTTTAGATAGATTTAAGAGCAAAAAATGTTAGTATTCTTAAGACCTTTTCAAGGAAATCAAGAAAAAGGGGCTGGTCCTTTAAATTAGGGGCCAAGATACTCGTACACTCTATGATAAATAACTTAAAAACGATCAAGATTTTGTAATGCATTATAGAAGCAAAGTTCTTGATCGTAACAATGTCTGTTTAAAAAGCTCTTTGCCACACCCATTTATCGCTTAATAAGAGATTTATAGGAGGCAAAGTCCTTAAACTTTTTAAAAAATAGAACGGAAGACCTACTCGTTACTTGTAACGAGATCGTATCTAGTTAAGGTCTTCCGTTTCCAACGGAAGACTTTATTGTTTTCGTACTGTTTATTATTAAGGTCTTCCGTTTCCAACGGAAGACCTTATAGTTTTCGTACTGTTTCTTATTATTAAGGTCTTCCAGATGATTGGATGTGATCTGAATTTTATATGTTTTTGAAATTTTTGACGTCGTCACTTCCGGTACCGATTTATCGGTGATTTTGTTGTTTTTGACGACCATTTTTGTGCACGCATAAACTCAGAGATTATCAAAGATATGATTAGGAAATTTTCAGGGTAGGTAGACCATAGTTTGAAGTTGTGTCTATTGTTTTTGTTTTACGTCAGTGGCGCCTTATTTTGGAGCTTGCATAGGCTCGAAAATTGGGTACGAATTTTCATTCAAAATTTTCAGACGTTTTGATCTGTATCTTTTTATCAGTTAATATTTTGTGAAGACATATATAACAAAGGTGGTAGAGAATCAATAGTTCTTTCCAACAAAATCAAGAAAAAGGGGCTAGCCCCTATATTTAGGGGCCAAGGCACTCGTAAACTCTATTACAAATAACTTTAAAATAATAAAGATTTTGTAATGCATTATAGAAGCAAAGTTGTTGAACGTAACAATATATATCAGGAAAAATCATTGCCACGCCCATTTATTACGTAATTAGGGATTTTTAAGTGCCAAAGTTCTCAAACTTTGATACAATTTATCTAAAGAACGTGACATATTTTGTTAAGCATTGTAGAAGAGAAAATATTTGTACTGATGATTTAAATCGATTCCACTAATCAAAACACCAATGTCTGTCCCCATTAAGGATCTAGAGGGTTGGCCCCTAAAAGATTCAATCATTCATATCTCAAAAATGAACCACAATTTTAGATAGGTGTAAGAACAAATAATGTTAGTATTCTTAAGACCTTTCGAACAAAATCAAGAAAAAGGGGCTGGCCCCTTTAAATAGGGGCCAATATACTCGTAAACTCTATTACAAATAACTTAAAAACGATAAAGATTTTGTAATGCATTATAGAAGCAAAGTTGTTGATCGTAGCAATATCTATTAGAAAAAATCATTTCCACGCCCATTTATTACGTAACTAGGGATTTTAAGGGGTCAAAGTCCTTAAACTTTGACGCAATATACCTATAGAAAGAGACTTATTTTGTTTAGCATTGTAGAAGAGAAAATGTCTACATTCATGATTCTAATCGATTCCACTAATCATAACACCAATGTATGTCCCCATTAAGGATTTACAGGGCTGGCCCCTAAAATATTTAATCGGTTGTATTTCAAAAATGAACAACAATATCGGATAGGCTTAAGAACAAAAAATGTTAGTATTCTTACGACCTTTTCAAGGAAATCAAGAAAAAGGGACTGGCCCTTTAAATTAGGGGCCAAGATACTTGTAATTTCTATTACAAATAACTTAAAAACGATCAAAATTTTGTAATGCATTATAGAAGCAAAGTTATTGATCGTAAAAATGTCCGTTTGAAAAACTCTTTGCAACACCAATTTATTACTTAATTAAAGATTTATAGGAGGCAAAGTCCTTAAACTTTTTTAAAAAATTGAACGGAAGACCTACTCGTTACTCGTAACGAGATCGTATCTAGTTATTATTAAGGTCTTCCGTTTCTAACGGAAGACCTTATTGTTTTCGTACTGTTTCTTATTATTATTATTATTATTATTATTATTTTTTTCCAAATTTTGTGCACGCGATTTCTCGAAAACTATTCGACCGATTTCAACCATTTTTTCACAGATGATGGAACGTGACCTGAATTTTATATGTTTTCAAAATTATTTCCGTCGTCATTTCCGGTCCCGATTTACGGCCGATTTTTCAATTTTTTACGACCCATTTTGTGCACAGGTGATCTCAAAAACTATCAGAGATATGACTGTGAAATTTTCAGGATAGGTAGTCTATAGTTTGAAGTTGTGCCCTATTTTGTTGTTTTATGGCAGTGGCGCCTTATCTTGGAGCTCGCCTAGGCTCGAAAAGTGGGTACCAATTTTCATTCAAAATTTTCATACGTTTTGATCTGTATCTTTTTATCAAATTATATTTTGTTAAGACATATATAACAAAAGTGGTAGAGAATCAATAGATCTTTCCCACAAAATCAAGAAAAAGGGGCTGACCCCTTTATTTAGGGGCCAAGACACTCGTAAACTCTAATACAAATAATTGAAAAATGATAAGGATTTTATAATGCATTATAGAAGCAAAGTTGTTGATCGTAACAATATATATCAGGAAAAACTATTGCCACGCCCATTTATTACGTAATTAGGGTTTATTAGGGGCCAACGTTCTCAAACTTTGATACAATATATCTAGAGAACGAAACATATTTTGTTAAGCATTGTAGAAGAGAAAATACTTGTATTGATGATGTAAATCGATTCCACGAATGAAAACACCAATTCCTGTTCCCATTAAGAATTTACAGGGCTGGTCCCTAAAATATTCAATTGTTTGTATCTCAAAAATGAACAACAATTTTAGATAGGTTTAAGAACAAAAAATGTTAGTATTCTTAAGACCTTTTCAAGAAAATCAAGAAAAAGGGGCTGGTCCTTTAAATTAGGGGCCAAGATACTCGTAAACTCTATTACAAACAACTTAAAAACGATCAAGATTTCGTAATGCATTATAGAAGCAAAGTTGTTGATCATAACAATATCTATCAGAAAAAATGATTGCCACGCCCATTTATTACGTAACTAGGGATATTTAGGGGCCAAATTCCTAAGACTTTGACGCAATATACCTAGAGAAGGAGACTTATTTTGTTAAGCATTGTAGAAGAGAAAATGTCTGCATTGATGATTCTTATCGATTCCACAAATCAAAACACCAATGTATGTCCCCATTAAGGATTTACAGGGCTGGCCCCTAAAATATTCAATCGTTTGTATCTCAAAAATGAACAACAATTTTAGATAGGTTTAAGAACAAAAAATGTTAGTATTCTTAAGACCTTTTCAAGGAAATCAAGAAAAAGGGGCTGGTCCTTTAAATTAGGGGCCAAGATACTCGTAAACTCTAATACAAATAACTGAAAAATGATAAAGATTTTCTAATGCATTATAGAAGCAAAGTTGTTGATCGTAACAATATATATCAGGAAAAATTATTGCCACGCCCATTTATTACGTAATTAGGGTTTATTAGGGGCCAACGTTCTCAAACTTTGATACAATATATCTAGAGAACGAAACATATTTTGTTAAGCATTGTAGAAGAGAAAATACTTGTATTGATGATGTAAATCGATTCCACGAATGAAAACACCAATTCCTGTCCCCATTAAGGATCTAGAGGGCTGGCCCCTAAAATATTGAATTGTTTGTATCTCAAAAATGAACAACAATTTTAGATAGGTTTAAGAACAAAAAATATTAGCATTATTAAGACCTTTTCAAGGAAATCAAGAAAAAGGGGCTGGTCCTTTAAATTAGGGGCCAAGATACTCGTAAACTCTATTACAAATAACTGAACAACGATCAAGATTTTGTAATGCATTATAGAAGCAAAGTTGTTGATCATAACAATATCTATCAGAAAAAATGATTACCACGCCCATTTATTACGTAACTAGGGATTTTTAGGGGCCAAATTCCTAAGACTTTGACGCAAATTACATAGAGAAGGAGACTTATTTTGTTAAGCATTGTAGAAGAGAAAATGTCTGCATTGATGATTCTTATCGATTCCACTAATGAAAACACCAATGTATGCCCCCATTAAGGATTTACAGGGCCGGCCCCTAAAATATTCAATCGTTTGTATCTCAAAAATGAACAACAATTTTAGATAGGTTTAAGAACAAAACATGTTAGTATTATTTAGATCTTTTCAAGGAAATCAAGAAAAAGGGGCTGGCCCTTTAAATTAGGGGCCAGGATACTCGTAAACTCTATTACAAACAACTTAAAAACGATCAAGATTTCGTAATGCATTATACAAGCAATGTTCTTGATCGTAACAATGTCTGTTTGAAAAACTCTTTGCCACACCCATTTATTACTTAATGAGGGATTTATTGGAGGCAAAGTCCTTAAACTTTTTAAAAAATTGAACGGAAGACCTACTCGTTACTCGTAACGAGATCGTATCTAGTTATTATTATTTTTCTTTTCCACAAATTTTGTGCACGCGATTTCTTGAAAACTATTCGAACGATTTCCACAATTTTTCAACAGATGATTGGACTTCATATGATCTTCATACATTTTTGATAATTTTCCTGTCGTCACTTCCGGTACCGATTTATCGGCCATTTTGTTCATTTTTACGACCTATTTTGTGCACAGAAAAACTCAAAAACTATCAGAGATATGAATATAAAATTTTCAGGACAGTTAGACCATAGTTTGAAGTTGTGCCCATTGTTTTTGTTTTACTCCTGTGGCGCCATTTCTTGGAGCTCGCTATGACTCGAAAATTGGGTCCGAATTTTGAATCAAAATTTTCACACGTTTTGATCTCTATCTTTTTATCAGTTGATATTTTGTTCAAACATATATAACAAAAGTGGTAGAATATTAAAAGTTCTTTTCACCGATATCAAGGAAAAGGGGCTGGCCCCTTGAACTAGGGGCCAAGAGACTCGTAAAATATATTTCAAATAACTTAAAAACTGTAATTTTTTTGTAATGCATTATACAAGCAAAGTTGTTGATTGTAACAATATCAATCTGAAAACCTCAACGCCACACCCATTTATGACGTAATTAGGGATTTTTAGGGGCCAAATATCTCAAACTTTGATACAATATATCTAGAGAACGAGACATATTTTGTTAAACATTGTAGAAGAGGAAATATTTGCATTCATGATTCTAATCTATTTAACTAATTAAAACACCAATGTCTTTCCCCATTAAGGATCGACAGGACTGGCCCCTAAAATATTCAATCAATTGTATCTCAAAAATGAACAACAATTTTATGGGGGTGTAAGAAGAAAAAATGTTAGCATTTATAAGACCTTTTCATAGAAATCAAGAGGGGCCAAGACACTCGTAAAGCATATTACAAATAACTGAAAAATGATCAAGATTTTGAAATGCATTATAGAAGCAAAGTTGTTGATCGTAACAATATATATCAGAAAAAATCATTCCCACGCCCATTTTTACGTAATGAGGGATATTTAGGGGCCAAAGTCCTCAAACATTGACTCAATATATCTAAAGAAGGAAATATATTTTGCTAAGCATTGTAGAAGAGAAAATGTCTGCATTGATGATTTCAATCGATGCCACTAATCAGAACACCAATGTATGTTCCCATAAAGGATTTACAGGGCTGACCCCTAAAAGATTCAATCATTTATATCTCAAAAATGAACAACAATTTAAGATAGGTGTAAGAACAAAAAATGTTACTATACTTGAGAGCTTTCCAACAAAATCAAGAAAAAGGGACTGGCCCCTTTCATTAGGGGCCAACACACTCTTTAACTCTATTACAAATAACTTAAAAACGATCAAGATTGTGTAATAAATTAAAGAAGACAAGTTGTTGATCGTAACAAAGTCTGTTTCAAAAACTCTTTGCCACAACCATTTATTACTTAATTAGGGATTTATAGGAGCCAAAGTCCTTAAAGTTTTTTAAAAATTGAACGGAAGACCTACTTGTTACTCGTAACGAGATCGCATCTAGTTATTATTATTTTTTTCCAAATTTTGTGCACGCGATTTCTTGAAAACTATTCAACCGATCTGAACCATTTTTTCACAGATGATTGGATGTGATCTGAATTCTATGTGTTTTTGAAATTTTTGACGTCATCACTTCCGGTACCGATTTATCGGTGATTTTGTCGTTTTTGACGACCATTTTTGTGCACGCATAAACTCAGAAACTATCAGAGATATGATTATGAAATTTTCAGGGTAGGTAGATCATAGTTTGAAGTTGTGTCTATTGTTTTTGTTTTACGTCAGTGGCACCATTTCTTTAATTTAAACAATATTTTATTACGTAAATATATTACATAATTAGGATTGGGCAGCAGGCAATCTGCCTATTTGAGCCCTCTCCTTAAAAAGTCAATTTGACAAACAGTGATGGTACAATGTAACAACAATATATAAGTGAGAAAAAAACAAAAGAAAAATAACTGGAATTTTAAGATTGGTACCGGGTATTAATAATGTACAAAACAAAAACAAAAAATTGTTTAAGTAAGCTAGCAGTTCAGCTGTTTGGATGACACTATGAAGAATATATTAAGACTTAAATCTTTTGGTAGCTAATATATAATCATGAACAATCTTGAATATAGCAACATTTTTGTTATGAGACAAACTACTGTTCCCATATAACAATAAGTCCAAGGAAATGGGGATATTTAAATGTAGGTTGCTTATTGACTGTATAAAGACTTGCCTCTGTAAATCATAATGTGGACAGACAAAGAAATAATGATGAGCATTTTCAGGTACATAACCACACATATCACAAATGGAATTTTCACACAAAAAATCATTGAAAAGGTCAGCATTTAAATTGCTAGCATTATTTCTTAACTGACAATGTATAATATTTGCTTTTCTATTTCCAAAGTCATAAAGTTTATTTGGCTTTCTAAAAAATATATTTTTTAAGGCTTTTATAAATGAAGACACAGTTGGTAAAATTCTTATTTGAAGAGGTAATTCATTCCATAATTTTATGGTTGAAGGTAAAAAACTGTTCATAAAAGCAATTGTTTTTATCCGAGGTAAGACAAATTTAAAATCATCTTGGTGTCTTAGTGAGTAATTGTATTGCGGTAATACACATGGTGTGAGTAAATCCTGTAGGTATTTGGGGGCAAGTCCATGAACCATTTTATAAAATAGTATGAGTTTATGAACCTTTCTTCTATCTGATAGTAGATCAATTCCCAATTCATCATACAGAGCAGACCTGGATGAGTTAATTCTTAGACCTGATATAATCCTTGCAGCAGTTACTTGAATATCTTCTAAAACTTTAACTTCTCTATCTGTACAATTGTCCCAAACTATGTCAGCATATTCTAAAACCGGTCTTATAAATGAGAAGTATATTTTTTTAAGAGAGCATCTACTTAGTTTGTATTTAACAAGTATCAGTAGGTTTATCCTTTTACAAGCTTTTTCATGAATAGAATCAATATGTTGTTTCGAACCTCCATCATATTGGAGATTTACACCTAGATGGATGTGACTATCAACTTTTTGCATAAATGGACCATGGACACCAAACTGTACAGGAGGATGAGATATATTTTTCCTACTAAAATCAAGGTTTTTAGTTTTACTGGGATTAAAATCAACTGCCCATATGTCAGACCATTTACATATTTTATCAAGATCAAATACAAGTGAATTTGTTACAGCCTGTGTGTCATTGTCAACAATAACATATAAAGAGGTGTCATCAGCAAAAAGACGAAGATTGTTTGAAATATCATAAGACATGTCATTGATATATAATAAAAACAGAAATGGTCCAAGAACAGATCCTTGGGGAACACCTGAGGTAGTATGTCTGAGTGATGAGGAAAAACCTTCCAGAAATACTTTTTGCTTTCTTTCTACTAAATAGTTCTCAACCCAATCAGTAATTTGATTGCATATGCCATATAGTTTTAATTTATATAATACACCTTTGTGCCATACCCTGTCAAAGGCTTTACTGATATCACAAAAAATAAATCTCACATCTTTACCTTTATCAAGACTGGATATAACAGTATTATAAATTTCGACTAATTGGTTAGTGGTAGAATCTCCAGGTTGAAACCCAGACTGGTATTTGTAAATAATTTGATTTTCAAAGAGATAGTTGTGGATATGTTTAAATATAATTTTTTCAAGCGTCTAACACAATACAGAAGTAATAGATATGGGCCTGTAATTATTAACTTCTTGTACACATCCCTTATTTTTGTATACCGGTGTTATATGGGAAATTTTCCATATACTAGGAAGTTTACCCAAGCATAAGGAAAGATTAAATAATTTTGTAAGAGGTTTAACTATGGATTGAGATATATTTTTAATGATAAGGGGTGGTATACCATCAGGTCCAGAAGGCTTGTTTAAATTTAAAATATGGATTTGATTCAATACCTCTTGGTCAGAAATAATAAGATTATTCATGTGATTTGGTGGCCCTGGTCCATGTAACGGAAGGTCAGGGAGCTGGGGCTCTACAGGCAAAGATGAGATTTCAGCAAAATATTTGTTAAATGCATTAGCTTTGTCAACTGGATGAAACAGAGTTTGACCAGATGCTTTAAGAGTAGGTAGTGGTTTGTAGCTATTATTTAGTTTAGTTAAAGATTTAATAATCCTCCACCATTTGCCAGGGGGTATAGTTTTATCAATCTGTGCTGTAAGTTTTTTGTTGTAATTATCTCTAGAACGCCTAATCTCATCTATGACTCTATTTCTTAGGTATCTATAATTTCCCCAGTGAACAGGATTTTGAGTTTTAACAGCTTTATGATGCATACGGTTTCTTTTCCTCATTAATCTACGAATTGTATTGTTCATAAATGCTTTATCTCTAGGACGAACTGTAATAATTTTTTATGGTATGTGCTTGTTAATGCATTCATTTGTTTTATCTAGGAAAGATTTGTAGATATCATCAATGTTTTCCCCTTGAAAGACATCTTCCTCCCAATTAACCTGTCTAATATCTTCATTAATTGCAATGTAATTAGCAGATTTATAATCCCTCACTGTACGCTTGTATGCATATTGCTTAAATGATTGAAATTTGATCTCTGTGCCTATTGTTGAATGAGTACTGCAAAAGGGTGGAAGAATAAATGAATCCATAACTAGACTAGAATTGTTAGTAAGAATAAGGTCAATACAGGTGCCAGTACTAACTGTAAAATTTGTAATGTCATAAATTAAATTATCAAAACCAAGTCTTTGCAACATTTGTTTAAAATTTGTACTTTGGTCACTCAAGACATTTACATTGAAATCACCTAATAAAAACACTGGTAATCCACATTGTGCTACTTTTTCAAGATTTAAACAAAAAAGGTTCCAATATTCTGCAAGAGCATTTGGTGGTCGATATAAAACACCAACAAGAACTTTTTTACAATTAACATTAATTTCGGCCCATAGAACTTCTAAACCAGGGGTTGATAAATCATTACGTTCAATAAAGGATAAATAATTTGTAACATATATTGCAACACCTCCTCCTCGTCTATTTCTGTCTTTCCTAAGAGGAGGATGAAAACCATCAATTGTAATTGAGTCATTATGAATAGAGTTGTCAAGATGTGTTTCACTTATTCATATAACATCAAAATTTGACAGTTCTGCAGTAACAATGTCAACTTTTGGATATAAACTACATACATTATTATGTGCAATACGAACAGAACTAAGTTTAACATTAGGCAAATCTGAGCCAGGCCCAGGGTTTTTTTCAACACCTCCAAGAATTAACAATAATTTTACAATAACACCGTAACTCGTATCGTATTTAAAACATATTAAGAAAAGCCGAACATACCTTGGAATATCTAATGTCCATGACCTAGAGTAAGTTACTGTTGGTTTAATCAAAGGTATCGAAAACAATCATGAATATACTTATCAGCATGGCCATGGACCCAAGTAGTAATCGGATGTATACATAGAACAATAGACATAGGAACCGGTACCAACAAGGAGCAACAAAATCCGGAATGAAGAAATAGTGGGGAAATATTAAACAAAGTAAAACGAACATATATACATGACAAAATAGCAATGAGAGAAGCATGTAAGAATACTTGCGTGCAATGAAAATGGCATGATATTGTTTATAAAGCGAAACGAAAGGGTTATTCAAAAATGACCTTAACATTAGGGTTTAAACAGCTGATAATCAGCTGACAAGCAATGTTTACCAATGTGTTTACACTTCTGAGGTTTCCAGGATCTGGTGGATAAGCTGATCGCCCAGACGTTCAATGGACAGTACGTCGTCCTCGGTTCGGATCACTGATTTAGGACCACCTCGCGATTTTTTTACGAAGAGATTACCTTCATATGTCCAACACGAGTCAATTAGGCCATCTCTTTTGCACTTACGCAGACGCGAAAACATCTTGGCGCGGGTCTTTGTCAGTGCCTCATTGACGAAAACCTTATATCCACTCGAGGGGTTGTTGTTGTAGTTTTTGAGGTTTTTCTTATTGCCATACACAAGGGCACGGTCTCGATACCGCACAAACTTGACAATGATGTCTCTCGGTGGGTCACTGAGGGAGCGTGGTTTAGGCCCTAGGCGGTGGGAGTTACTAATGGTCCATGGGTTAAGGGTGGTACCAGTGGACTTCAGGACGACTTTGTTGCACAGGTTGAGGATCAACTGATCTGTGTTTTCTGGGTCTCCATTAGAGTTATGGGGGCTTTCTGCAATGCCAGAAAATTTCAGACAATTTTTTCTGGAATATTGGGAGAGATCATCAATTTGGCGATGCAGGTCTTTTATTTCTGCTTTCATTTGGTCAAATTCGGGAACAAGTTCCATTGCTAGAGCGTTCTTGATGAATGGATTGCCCAATATAACGCTGGTGACCCTGCGCAAACTTTCTTCACTACTTGATGCATTCTCTAAAATATTGCTAAGAACAGAAATATCACTTTCTGCGTCTGATACAGAACCTAAAGAGTCATTGGGTTTCTTTTTTTTAGCTGGGTTTTGCTGACTTACTGGACTAACAAATCTAAACCTGTTGTTGTCTTTGTGCCCCGGCATGTTGACACTGATCGTGAGTAGATATCAGCCTTACAGTCATACAATGTTGAAATATTCAACAACAAAAAGTCAAGAAAGCGCAGATAATATTGGCTCACGTTTCGACAGAACGCTCCAAAAACACTTAATAGTCCATGGAACAAATATAAACACTCAATTCATAATATTGATGCACTACACGCAAAAAAGTAGAGAGCTCAGGTTTCAGTGACCATCATGGTGTCGACCTTGACCTCGTAAACTCTATTACAAATAACTTAAAAATGATAAAAATTTTGTAATGAATTATAGAAGCAAAGTTGTTGATCGTAACAATATATATCAGGAAAATTCATTGCCACGCCCATTTATTACGTAATTAGGGTTTTATTGGGTGTCCAAATTCTTAAATTAGACGCAATATATCTAGAGAAAAAGACATATTTTGTCAAGCATTGTAGAAGAGAAAATGTCTGCATTGATAGTTCTTATCGATTCCACCTATCAAAACACTAATGTCTGTCCCCATTAAGGATCTACAGGGCTGGCCCCTAAACTGTTCAATCGTTTGTATCTCAAAAATGAACAACAATTTTAGATAGGTGTAAGAACAAAAAATGTTAGTATTCTTAAGACCTTTCAAAATCAAGAAAAAGGGTCTGGCCCCTTTAATTAGGGGCCAAGACACTCGTAAATTCTATTACAAATAGCAATAAAAACGATAAACATTTTGTAATGCATTAAAGAAGCAAAGTTGTTGCTCGTAACAATATCTATCAGAATAAATCATTGCCACGCCCATTTATTACATAATAAGGGATTTTAAGGGGTCAAAGTACTTAAACTTTGACGCAATATATCTACAGAAGGAGACATATTTTGTTAAGCGTTGTAAAAGAGAAAATGTTTGCATTAATGATTCTAATCGATTCCATTAATCAAAACAATAATGTCTGTCCCCATGAAGGATCTACAAGACTGGCCCCTAAAATATTCAATCATTTGTATCTCAAAAATGAACAACAATTTTAGATGGATGTACGAATAAATAATGTTAGTATTCTTAAGACCTTTTCAAAAAAATCCAGCAAAAGGGACTGGCCCCTTGAATTAGGGGCCAAGACACTTGTAAACTCTATTAAAAATCATTTAAAAACGATCTAGATTTTGTAATGAATTATAGAAACAAATTTGTTGATCGTAACAACATCTATCAGAAAAAATCATTGCCACGCCCATTTTTGTTACGTAGTTAAGGACTTTTAGGGGCCAAAGTACTTAAACTTTGACGCGATATATCTAGAGAACGAGACATATTTTGTTAAGCATTGTAGAAGAGAAAATGTCTGTATTGATAATACTAATCGATTCCACTGATCAAAACACCAATGTCTGTCCCCATTAAGGATCTAAAGGGCTGGCCCCTTAAATGATCAATCATTTGTATCTAAAAAATGAACAACAATTTAAAAGAGGTGGAAGAACAAAATGTTAGTATTCGTGAGACCTTTCGAATGAACTCAAGAAAAAGGGGCTGGCCCCTTAAATTAGGTTCCAAGGCACTCATAAAGTCTCTTACACATAACTTAAAAACGATCAAGATTTTGTATTGCATTATAGAAGCAAGTTGTTAATCGTAACAATATCAGTTTGTAAAACTCATTGCCACACCCATTGATGACGTAACTAGGGACTTTAGGGGAGTAAAATCTTAAATCTTTAATGTGCTGTGTGTGAAAAAGCAAAACACTTTGTTAAGCATTGTAAAGGATATTGACAATCGTATACATTATCTGAAATTGAGGAGTTGAGGGGGAATTCCGAAATTTCATTGATATTTTAATCATATCGTTTAAAAACTGAACGGAAGACCTACTCGTTACTCGTAACGAGATCGTATCTAGTTATTTTTTTTCCACGGATTTTGTGCACGCGATTTCTCGAAAACTATCCAGCCGATTACAGCCATTTTTTCACAGATGCTTGCCTGTGGTCATAATTTTAGAGTATTTTTTAAATTTTGAAATCGTCATTTCCGGTTCCGATTTACGGCCGATTTTGTAAGTTTTTACGACCCATTTTGTGCAGACATGAACTCAGAGACTATCAAAGATATAAATGTGCAATTTTCAGGATAAGTAGACTTTCAGTTAAAGTCGTGCACCATGTAATTTTTATACGCCAGGGGTGCCAATTCTTTCTCGCCTGGGCACAAAAATTGGGTACGAATTTTGAATCAAAATTTTCATACGTTTTGATCTATATCTTTTTGTCAGTTGATATTTTGTTAAGACATATATAACACAAGTGGTAGAGTATGAAAAGTTCATTCCAACAAAATCAGACAAAAGGGGCTGGCCCCTTAAATGAGGGGCCAAGGCACTCGTAAACTATATTACAAATAACTAAAAAATGATGAAGATTTTGTAATGCATTATAGAAGCAAAGTTGTTGATCGTAACAATATCTATTTGAAAAACTCATTGTCACGCCCATTTGTGACGTAATTAGGGATTTTTGAGGGACCAAAGTCCGTAAATTTTGATGCAACATATCCAGAGAAGAAGACATATTTTGTTAAGCAATGTAGACGACAAAATGTTTGCATTGTTGATTCTTATCGATTCCACTTATCAAAACAAAAATTCTTCTCCCCATTAAGGATCTACAGGGCTAGCTCCTAAAATGTTCAATCATTTGTATCTCAAAAATGAACAACAATCTTAAATTGACGGAAGAACAAAAAATGTAAGTATTTGTAAGACCTTTTATATGAAATTAAGAAAAAGGGTCTGGCCCCTTTAATTAGGGGCCAAGAGACTCGTAAATCTAGTACAAATAAATTAAAAACGATAAAGATTTTGTAATGTATTATAGAAGCAAAGTTGTTGATCGTAACAATATCTGTTTGAAAAACTCATTGCCGAACCCATTTGTTATGCAATTAGGGATTTTTAATGGCCAAATTCCTTAAACTTTGACGCAATATATCTAGAGAAGGAGACATATTTTGTTATGCATTGTAGAAGAGAAAATGTCTGCATTGATGATTCTAATGGAATCAAAACACCCATATCTTTACCCATTAGGGATTTACAGCACTGGCCCCTAAAATATTCAATCATTTTTATCTCCAAAATGAACAACAATTTAAGATAAGTGTAAAAACAAAAAATGTTTGTATTTGCGAGACATTTCGTATGAAATCAAGAAAAAGGGGCTGGCCCCTTTACTTAGGGGCCAAGAGACTTGTAAAGTCTAGAACAAATAATTTAAAAACGATCAAGATTTTGTAATGCATTATGCAAGTAAAGTTGTTGATCGTAATAATATCTGTTTGAAAAACTCATTGCCACGCCCATTTATTACGTAATTTAGGATTTTTTAGGGGCCAAAGTCGTAAAACTTTAACGCAATATATCTAAAGAGGGAGACATATTTTATTAAGCAGTGTAAAAGAGAAAATGTCTTCAATGATGATTGTAATCGATTCAACTAATCAAAACACCTAGGTATGTCCCCATTAGGGATCTACAGGGCTGTCCACTAGAATATTTAATCACTTGTATCTAAAAAATGAACAACAATTTAAGATGGGTGTAAGAACAAAAAATGTTAGTATTCGTGAGACCTTTCTTATGAAAAAAAAGAAAAAGGGGCTGGTCCCTTTCATTACGGACCAAAAGACTCGTAAAATATGTTATAAATAACTTAAAAACGATAAAGATTTTGTAATGGATTACAGAAGCAAAGTTGTTGATAGTAACAATATCCGCTTGAAAAAAATATTGCTTAGCCAACTGTTGACGTATTTAGGGATTTTCATTCATCATCTGAAAGTGAAGGGGGATTCTGAAATTGTATCGGTATTTAATCGTATCATTTAAAAACATTGCACGGAAGACCTACTCGTTACTCGTAACGAGATCGTATCTAGTTAAGGTCTTCCGTTTCCAACGGAAGACCTTATTGTTTTCGTACTGTTTCTTATTATTATTATTTTTTTTTTCAAATTCCACTAATTTCAGATTTAAGAAAGTGCAAGTAATCAAGATACGAAACTTTCAAAAATGATAGAAATTTGAAATGCGTTTTACCGCTTTCATTTTGTCAACCGTCACTTTCGGTCCTCAGCGGAAGGGTTCAAACAAATGAAATTGTTTGAACTTTTTACTGTTTTTCTTTGATAATTTTAGTAAAATTGATAAACAATAAAGTACAGTTTTCCAATGTTTAAGAAATACAAACTTTTATTTTCACGGAGCATTTCACGGAGCATCTAGTTTCAACGAGATCTGAGATTTGGCAAAGAGTATTGATATTTCATCGTATCATATAAAACAAATCGGACGGAAGACCTACTCGTTACTCGTAACGAGATCTAGTTATTGATATGATTCATACATTTTTTCAATTTCACAAACATTTATTCAATATTAAGCTGTACATAAACATGTACAATCAACAATAAAAAGAAACTTCATATTAGTCTTTAATATTATATATATGCATAATTGTCTTTGTTTAAACGTATAATTTGATCTACAAAATTAAAAGTACATCAGGAGACCGATGCCTGGGAAAAATTGCAACTTATGAACCAAATCTGCCGAAAAAATGAAGCCCTTCATTCTTTTTAGCCAAAAAAAATGATGCATTAAGAAAATTTTTTATTTACCTAAGTGTATTCAGGTTAGGCCAAATAATGTTTTTATTTGACCTGGAACATTCGAAAATAAGGTCAGGGTAAAATAATTTTCGTAGTGTTTAGCTATGTTTATTTCATCTGTATATAGTACAAGTTTTAATTCCTTGTTTTAAAGGAATCTTATGCAATGACTATATATGAATATTTTTCAAACGTTGATTGATCTTTAGAAGTTGAAATTGAAGGTCAATAATTATGATAAGTATCATTTATTTATGTTTGAAATTTGAAATTTTCAGTCCAAGGGTTTTTAAAGTTATGATCTAGACAAAATTTGATTTGTTAATTTGACCTTGAGATAAGAAAAGTGTCAAAATGAAAAAATTAACAACAGTAGATTTTAGTGTATTTTTGTTGTTCTTTGTTTAAATTTTGGAATCCTTCTATTAAAGCATGTTAAGAAAAATGATATCAATTTTTCTAATTTTTACCTTGAAGTGAAAAATATTAGGTCATGGTCACAGTGTTGGCAGAACTTAGTTGCGTTTCATATCATCTATCTATAGTACAAATTTACAGGCTATATGATTAAAGATTTTTACTTATGGCCTGAACAATATTTTTCAGAAGGTGATTGACCTTGAGATATAAAGTAGGTCAATATAAAAAATATGGGTATCATTTACTTCTTCTCAAAATCATGTTGCAGGTTTAGTGTCATTCAGTCAAATGATATCAAAGTTACGGTCTGGATAAAATATGTTGTTTTTTTGTTATCAATTTGACCTTTAGTTGAAAATGGTCAAGATAAAAAACGTTGCATAATACATCTCAGAGTATTACTATGTTTTACTAAATAAAGTTTGAAGTCCTTCTGCTAAAGCATATTCAAGAAATGACCAAGAATGTTTTTTTCTTATGAGACCTTGAAACAAAATGTAGGTCAAGGTCACCAATTTGGCAGGGTTCAGCTATGTTTTCTAACATCTGTCTTTGGTACAATTTTAAACTCTGTGTTGAGGGAATCTTAGTTAGTATACTTAAATAGTCCGCTTCGTTCCTTGTGGAGCATACGGCTGCTACAGTCGTTCTCTATCTTACTCTGTTTTGGAATGTTTTTTAGCCCCATTCCTGGTCTTTCCAATGCGTTCTTTCATTCTTGTTCTTCTCCAGCTATAGAGTGGTCGCCCTTGATTTCTATGACATTGCAGGTTCCAGTCCAATGCCTCTTTGGTGATACTATTTTGGAGTTTTCTCCATGTGTGGCCGATCCATTTTCATGCTTATTGGTTCTGGAGGGCTGTTGTTTCCTGCCTTGCATGCTCCAGTAGCTGTTCATCTTTACTGGCCAACAAACCTTACAGATGTGCATTAGGCATTTGTTGGTAAATACCTGGATTTTTGTCGTAATCCTGCTATTAGTCTCCAAGTTTCACATCCATAGAGAAGCACTGAGGGTCTTCTAACCTTCTGACCATTGTTCACTGTATTCCCCTTGGCTGGTCAAATGTTTGTTTTGTGATCCATTCTATCACTAAAAGAAGAGGATGGGCGAGAATAAGCAACCTTATTTCACTCCAGTCTTTATCTGAGGGATATTTCATGTATCACTAGCACCGAGAATTCTTCATATAATGTCTTGAAAATAATAACTATCTTAGATGGTATTCAATAGTGTCTTAGCAGTTGCTACATTCCATATCTGTTGACACTACCAAGAGTTTTTCAAGTCGATAAAATGAATGTACAGTGATGATAGCCATTCAACAGATTGCTCAACAATTATTCTGAGAGTTGCAATTTGGTCAGTGCAATTTCTATTGGATCTAAAACCTGCCTGTCCATCACATGAAACTTTGTCCACAGCATATTTCTACCTGTTCAGTATCGCTTTAGATAGAATCTTGCTAGCTTCTGACAGAAGGGTTATGCCTCTCCAATTTTCACAACAGCTTAGGTCTCCTTTTTTAGGCAGTTTTACAAGTACCCATTTATTCTATTCGGTTGGCATTTCCTGATTCTATTTAAATTGATACTTTAAATAATAGTTATTCACATACCTCTTCTCCTGTTCCATATTTCAAAGCCTCAGGTAGTATTTCATCCACTCCAGTGGCTCAACTATTCTTAAGTAATTTTAAAGCTTTCTTGATTGTCTGTTTCTTTATATTGTCTACCTTTATGTTAAGGTCTACCCCTGGTTGTAATGTTGTTCTGGTTCTGGTCTATTCATAATACTAATCAAGTGCTCATTCCACCTTTACATCTGCTTATTTAATTTGTTGAGGACCGTTCCATCTTTGTTGTTTACATATTTATTAGTGCAGGTTTTGCGTCTTCCTAGGGTTTTCGTGATGTTGTAGATGGTCTTTAAATTCCCTTGTAAGCAGCCTTTTCTGCTAGCTTCAATTGCATGTTGGTTGACATATTCTCTTTTGTAATTCCTGCATGATTATTTAGTTTCTGTATCTATGGCTGGTATTTAACATATGCATCATTCTTTTGTGCTCTTGATTTTGCGTTAACTTCTTTCAGTTTACTCCTTTCTTCAACCTATTACCGTGTAGCATCAGACATCCATTCTTTCTTCTTATTGGATTTCTTTCCTTGGACTTCTTTACATTTATTCCTATGATATTTCTTTCAGCAGTCCATTCACTATCAATATTTGATTCTGGATTATCTCTGTACAGTGCATCAAATCTATTCCCCAGTTCTTGTTGGAATATATCTTTGTCATGTAGATTTCTTTGTTTATCAACATTGTATCTTATTCTCTTTGTCTTGGTTTTGCTTTCTTATGTTAAAGCCTGAACAATATTTTTAAGAAAATGATTGACCTTGAGATTTAAAAAAACGAAGTAATTAACTTTAGTAGTGTGCACTTCCTCTCAACATCATATATCAAAGTTCCAAATTTGAAGTCTTATTGTCAAAGGATATTTCAGTTCGGCCCGACAATATCAATATTTGGATGAAGAGGAATGAAAATTTGACATTCTGACTGTAAATTTGGATCAAGGTAAAAAAAAGTGTATGCAGTGCACCTTCCTTTGATGTTACCTTTCTGTGTTCCAAGTTTAAAGTCTACATGTCGAACGATTCAAAGGAATGATTTGGACCATTTAAAAAAAACCCTGACCTTCAGATAAAAATTTGGATCAATGTCAAACATTTTTATGCAGTGCACATCTCCTTGTTCCAAGTTTCATGTTCTGCTCTAAAGGATGTTATGGTGTAAGTGTGTAAGGGTGTACGTAAGGGCCCGGACAAAATTTGAAGGAAGAAGAAGAAATTTACAAAAAACAATATGTCTGATCTTCGAAATGAGATATTAGTATTTGGATTTCTTCTTAAGAAGTAAATATTTTCGTAACGGTCACAAATTTCATATTTAAAATTTTAAGACAGATCTGATGGGTAAATTGTTTACCATCCAGCCTTCTTGTGGTATCAACTTTCAAGTATAACTATTGTTATGGGTATACAGCACGGATTTAATACTTTTTTCTTGAACGTTTCCTATTTCCTATTGTTTCTAAATGATTGTAATAAAAGATAATTTTGAAACATTATTTATCAAATAGAAATATACATATATTATTTCTTAATAAGTAACTATATACTTTTCCTCAAGCTTTTCTTTGATTAAGTTTTGCGGCTTTGTCTAAAACCACATATTCTGACCTTAATTATGAGCCTTTGCTCCTGGACAATGTACAGAAAGAATAATTTTTCAAATTGTCCCCCACAATGATTCGGGGTTCCACAAATGAAAAAATAAACTATATACTGAGTACTTTATTCACTTGACGTAGTTCTATTCTCTAATGTCTTCACTCCTTTGTGTTCACTACATGTGGTAGACTATCTCAGATACCTAAAGCGCTCTTTATTTATATCCTTGTTCAATTCTGCTTAATCGTGTTTTAAAAAGTTCTTAGATAATAAACAAAGCACAAGGAAAAGCTTCTTATTGATATAATTTGATTGAATCTGATTGCCTAATTATAGAAGGAGCTCATTGCACAAGATTATTCTTGGGTCTATAGGGTTTGTTGAAGAGTCAAGTTCTTTTCAATTCAACTTGAAAATGATGAAAGTTTGTTCATGTAGTAGGAAATTTAAACATACCTTTCCTCATAAGTAAATAGCCTGTTATTCAAACTTGTGCAAAACCTTTCTAATAAATTCAATTTATTCAAACCATGACCAAAGCGGTGGTTCAAAGTTCATAAAAACTACAAATTCAATTACAAGAAGCATTAAAAGATACATAATGCAACTGTTTTATGAAAAAAAAAAATATATGCATCGTATTGAATAAAGTAGGGCTGGTTGGGATTATTCTTTCTTTAATGATACTGTTGCTCGAGTGAGCATTGTGGCCCATTGGGTTTTCTGAAAGTTGATCAACAATGCTCATTTTACTACCCTCGCCATAACATGCATGTTGACATCATATCATTTATATGCAATATTCTTAACGGTATTTTTTGGGGGGCGGGGGTAAATCTTAGCTATAATTTGCAAGTTTACGCATTTGTGTACATGTAATTATTGAATTAGGAATAATTAAATATTTCTGTTGTCCTGTGTTGCGTAATTGATAATCATTTTATAAAAATTTACAGTATAAAAGATATTATTTCTCTAAAATGTCTGTTTTGTTTTTCTTCAGGTCAAGGACAAAGAAATGGTAATTGATATTGAAAAATGATCTCCTAAGAATACTTGTGTATTCAGATAAATACGCCAGATAAAAAAACCAGATATTTCTTATTTGTTATTTGTTCGGTCGAATTGGGATTTGTTCGGACAAATTAGGGTTTGTTCGGATGAATTTCTATTTGTTCGGACAAAAGTATTTTTTCGGACGAATTAACTATTTGTTCGGACGAATAAGTTATTTGTTTGGATGACTGTTTGGATTTTTTCGGACGAAAAGAATATGTGTTCGGACGAATGAGTTAATTATTCTAATATGTATATATATATATATATATATATATATATATATATATATATATATATATATATATATATATATATATATATGTCAAAATCATGGATGCACAGATGTGAAAAGTCTAAATCAGTTTACGAGATCGTGCGCGGATCCAGAAAATTATTTCTCCTATGGGAATTACAATTTTACCCTTTGATGTAAAGTTTTAGAGGTAAATATCGCACGAATTGCTCATACTTCGCTTGGTAAACATATCATCATAATAAGTATAGCATGATCTTGCAGTATTATAAACAATTTGCTACATGCAAAATAATAACTAATAAAAAGCTATGTGTAAAAAATGACACTGCTATTAAATATGTTGACAAAAGAACTGTATGTAATATAATTATATCAAATATCAAATAAAATTCTGTAAAGTGTAAGCGAGTATGAGCTATTCTTTTTGACATGTAAATCTGGATATGGTAATATGGCATTACCCCTGAAAACGAGTTCCCTTAAATAATGCATAATCTAGTACATGAGTATTACTTCTAAATTGTACGTGATCTCCTGGTACCTTCCGTATTTCCGTATTAATGTTTGACTGTGCATGAGCAGATCATGATTTTTATCAAATGGGGGGGGGGGGGGGGGGGGTCTTTCGATCAATTTACTGTATTTTAAGATTAAGTTAGATTTTTCCAGTAGGTTCCGGACCCCCTGACCTTAATAATCACACTATGGGCGAAAAAAACAATTATGATAAATACTACTTTAGAAATATTGTATTAATATCGCTTGTTATTAATCAAATTTAATTTTATTTAAAGTTTTGAAAAGTAAGATATTTGACTGATATTTGACTCTGCAATTGTTTCAATTATAGGTCAATCCGTGGACTCTGTGGTCAATGCCGTAGCTGCAATTGGAGCAGTGTTTGGAACTTTTGTTTTCTGCCTTTCTATTGTAATTGGTGTTAAACTATACCATAAATTTAAAAAGCACTCGATTCAACCTGAAAGAAGTGAAAGTGTTTCATCTTTAGCTTCTTTTGATCGTGTACAATCGATGTTTAGCCTGGATGGAAGAATTTCTCCTTTTTCACTCCGACCTACATTATCAGAAATAGCATACAAAAGGTTTGGTTCATCAATAGATGGATTGGACTATATGAATGATGAAAATCATGATCAAGAGCTGTTTGAATCAATGAATGATAACTTTGTTGATACTGTTGAGAGTTCATTTAATCAATCTTATTTAAAGAAGTAATTGTCAATAATGTCTGTAATATCGGTATTTGAACATGAATAAATATAGTAATAAAATGCAAGAATTGTGCTTCTTTTCATCGTGTGCAATCGATGTTTAGCCTGGAGGGAATGAAAAATGACAATAAACTATCAATCCATAAAACGAAATACAAATTCAAAGCAGAGCATCACGGACCTCTAAAAAGATAAAGGTAGGATCAGGTGCCTACGAGGAGTGATCATCCTCTGCTAACCGGTCACACCCCACCCGCCCTGTGCTCTTTGTCGTAATTGGGAAAAAACGGAAAAGTCCGTAGACAATTAGGCGATTAATTATGGTCTAACTATTAGTATGAAAAACGTCAGTCATCATGCTACCCAGTGGAAGATTGTATTTGCTGACAAGGTCGTTGGAAGAATTTCTCCATTTTCACTCCGACCTTCATTATCAGAAATAGCATACAAAAGGTTTTGTTCATCAATGGATGAATCGGACTATATGAATGATGAAACTGATTATCAAGAGCTGTTTGAATCAATGAATGATAACTTTGTTGATACTGTTGAGAGTTCATTTAATCAATTTTATTTAAAGAAGTAATTGTCAATAATGTCTGTAATATCGGTATTTGAACATGAATAAATATAGTAATAAAATGCTAGTATCCTTTATTTTTCTTCTCTTGTTGTGCTTTTTAAACATACCTGAGCTTAATGCAATACAATGCAATGTATTTTGTTCGATTTGCAATAATAAATACTGTTAGACTGTGTTAACATGAATAAATTGGTTTTTTGTTTTACAAATAATGGTTATGAGGCTTTTGATTGAAGATAATCTTAATAAATATGTATTAGTATGGAAAGCCGTATGGTACCACCACATTATTATTATATTTTGCTATATAATATGGTCACAATAAAAATGTCCTACCAAAAATAACAATCACTTCCATTTCCTTACATTTTTATTTTCACGCCACAATAATTATAATTGTACCCACACACAATTATTAAAATCTGATCGAAATAAAAAATGTCCATCAAAAATTATAATATCTCACACTAATATTATTATCATTATTATTGTGTGCTGACAATGATAATCTTGCCAAGAAGACATTATTATTGTCGATGGAAAGATTTAGATGATTGAAAAGAAACGTTTATCTGATTCTGAATCACAATAATAATCTCTACCCTCTTTTAGGGCAGAGATTATTATTTGGACGCTTGAAATACAAACGCTTTTACAACGAAGATGTTACCATTGCGCATGTGCAACTTAACTTTCACTTTAGATCATCAAAAAAAGGAGGATGGACGGTCAGGACTGTCATTATGCGATGTACGTTTCTTTTTAATTAATTGCTATTTGATCGTCTCTAATCTATTAGGCACAAAGGTTTGGAGACTACCCTACGTTTTGTCACAGCAGACATATTTCTTATAAATTTACAACAGTACAACAACTAAAAACTTATCCGAGATTCCTCTAACCCTTGCCCCCTGCTTTTACATGTTTATTGTGACGCACGTCACAATATAAAAGCGGGTGTTGGAGTCAGGGGAATCTCGGATTACTAAAACCCAACTCACTCCCAGAAAGCTACCTGTTTGGAAAGGATGCAAAACTTGGGGGGGGGGGGGGGGGGGTTAACAAAATACAATTTTAAACACAATTTTTATGTACTATTCTTCCCACCCCACCCGACCCCATCCACACACACACAGATAAGAGTTTTAAAGATTGGACATGTGTTTATTTTCTTCTCTTATACAATATACCAATTTACATCAGCCCCCCCCCCCCCCCCCACCCGATTGACAATGTTTTTGCTTGTTATACAACAACTTTATAGAGTATGAAAACAACTTTATATGTGTTTTATTTTCAATACTACGTTATTGCTTTTACCTAGGAAAAAAAACCAATGGATCATCGCTGAATGTCAGATCCTCTGCTAAACATTGAAATGTACTGTTGTTGTAGTTGTAGGTGAAGTAGTCTATAAAGCAAGGCTGTGTAACTGTTAACATGACCAGTTATTCTTGTTTTATGACAAATGTTATCCGTGTGTAGTTGCCTCAATACTTCTGTTTAGTTAATTTAAATCTGTGATAAGATCAATTATGATTTACATACTGTAAACCAACTATTATTCGCAACGACTTTATTTCGCAATTTACCTGAGACAAACTGGTTCGCAGCGACTAATTTTCGCGACCAAGCCTTATCCACACCTGTTGTTTTATTACAACTATATGGAAATACTGGTCATCGGCAAAAAATATTTACTACACCGAGGCTCCTGCAAACCTCGTAAAAATCTTTGCACGTGAATAAAAGTTGGTTTACAGTGTATAATTTTCCAAGATTAACATATTGAAGTCCTTTGCTTTTATTCCTTCAAAGCTGACACAATTTATTACATTCTGTAGAGTATTCTGTTGTGTACTTTTACATCTGCCATTCTATGTGGTATGGGACACCTACATATTGTGACGTTTTTCAGATCGAAATAAACAATAACATCAAGTATAATTTTATAATTATTTTCTTTCTCAAAATTGATATCTAACAGTGCGGCGCAATTGGTTAGAGCATTAACTACGAATGTGTAAGTCATGAGTTCGAATCCTGCTGGGGCTTTTACAATTTTAACTTTCCAACATTTTTTCAAAACCTATTTTTCGACAAATATTGTGAAGTTTGAAAATTCTAAAACGGTGAAAGTATTTTCATTATTGTATTCTTTTATCCACATTAATATCGACAGGTGTCCCATACAACCTTAAAGCAGGCTTTTTTGTTTTTAGAATCCTACTACAACCAGTCAGCCAAGGATGGTTTGTTATAAGCGCCCTGGTCAACCAGTGGATATAACTCCTTTCCGAAAGCACTCCCCAACTGTGCCTAACACCATTGAACTGGCATTACTGCTGACTACAATAAGTATGGTATTTTGTTCTGTATTGTATGTGTATTTTCTTTAGTTTTACTCACAGTGCTCCTATGTTTAATATGCAAACACCAGCATCTGGCCACTCTAATTAGTTTCTTGTCAATATTAGCAGTATCTTGTCAATGTAATCCATATCTGTTCTGTCTTAGTAATAAGTTTCTATCTGGCTAATATGTACCAGCAATAAGTATAAGGTTTATATTGTAATTTGTATAAAAAAAAATTTGTCAGTACAATCAGCATTTATTCATTTTAATCACTATTAGAACAATGTATTCAGTATACATGCATGTTCAATTAAATCAGTTTTAGATTGGAATAAAACAAATATTTGTGTTTAACGTATATATATATATATATATTGATGTTGTTACATCTATTTGTTACAGCTTACATGTACATCTACATAAGCCAGAACCTGTTCCCACATCCAGTGCTTTGGTGGCCCCACTGAACTGATGATAGATGAGAATAAGTCCACATGGACATGTCCTGTCTGCAATGAACCTGCTTCATTCATCAACTCCTCATTGATGGGGAACTGGTTTCGAACTAGACCTTATTTGTTCAAAAATGATATTTTAAAACAGATTGAAGATTGAAATTTGATTTTTATTTACTTTATCTTTCTATAATAAAGAGTATGTGAAGAATACATGTAACTTAAGAATTTTACCTTTAATTTGAACACCATACATCAATTTACTAAGGCATTTTAGCTAACCTGATCTGAGGGCTCAAGAAGGTTTTCTGATCATTTTATGTCCAGCGTACATCTGTTTGTCTATATGTCAGTATGTCGATAATCGTTTCAGTTTTTAATTCTTCAATCTTCACCAGTACCATTAAGCAAATTTCAACTACACTTGGCACAATGCATTCTTAAGTGAAGGGGGGTTCAAATTTATTAAAATGAAGGACCATCCTATCTTTCAAGGAGAGATAATTTCTTGGCATTTTTAAAAAATATTCTTTATTACTACCATTTATCCAGAAAAGATGAAACTTGTGTGAAAGCATCCTCAGGTAATGGGGATTCATATTTGTCTAAGTTATGGTCCCCTGGGATAGGGTGGGGCCATAATAAATATAGAAAAATCTTTGAAAAATATCTTTGAAAAATCTGACACAAGAAAAGGGGTTCAATGAAAAACCATAAGATATGTGGAGAAACAAAATGAATAATTAAGATCTTTTGTAAATAATTTCTACTCACCTAATAAAGCTAATTTGAACAGTCGTGCCTTTTGTTGCTCAGGTGAGTGATGAGGCCCCTGGGGCTCATGTAACCATTACTGTTTTGTTTTGAATTATACCTTTGATCCGTGAAATATCTAACTTAAGAATTTTAGTACAGATGTATTTGTAATGTGCAATATGTTAATCTACACCTACATGAATTTTTAGCTCACTGAGACGAAGTCGGGGGAAGCTTATGCTATACCCTCGGCGTCGGCGTCCGGACCTGGTTAAAGTTTTTGTTGCAGGTCCTGTATCTAAGTTATATTACTTGTCCTATCTTCACCAAACTTGCATGGATGATGCATCTGGACCTATTTATGGACTTGAAAGACTAGGATGCTGAATCTGAGCCATAGGTTTCGGATGCTGGATGAGGTTAAGGTTTTTAGAGCTGGTTAAAGTTTTGGAGCAGGTGCTCTTTGATGATTATATCTTAGTTATTACTGGTCCTAACTTCACCAGACTTGCATTGATGGTGCGTCTTATGATATTGATGCACCAGACAGGCTTGAATGCTGAATCTGAGCTATAGGTTTCGGATGCTGGATGAGGTTAAGGTTCTTAGAGCTGGTTAAAGTTTTTGGAGCAGGTGCTCTTTGATGATTATATCTTAGTTATTAGTGGTCCTAACTTCACCAAACTTGCATGGATGATGCGTCTTATGATACTAATGTACCTGCCAGGCTTGAATGCTGAATTTGAGCCATAGGTTTCAGATACTGGATGAGGTTTAGTTGTTTGGAAAAGGTGACATGTTTTATAGATAATAGTTTGCATAGTTGATTTAACTATGAAATAAATGAATCGCAGAGGTAGCGTCAGATGCAGAGCCATCTCCATTATCAAGGATGCTAAAAAAATCTCCTACCTCACTCAAACCTGCTTGATAGATGTGTTTGTTGTTAAATGAAATAACATGATTCCTATGATATAGTGTTGTATGATATGATACATATTGTTTAATAAGATACAATATTATATCATATATTATATTGTAAAAAGTTATATGATACTTTATGGCATATTGTATCTTTTTTTGTACAATATGATATTGTATCATGATATTGTTATGTATAATTTTGTATATTATGATACAATATTATATAATATGATATTGTATTATATACTATTTTATCACATGCTTTTGTTTCAGATAATATTGCAATATATAATAATGCATCATATGATACGATATTGTATAATATATATATCGTATCATATGATACGATGTTGTATATTATAATATTGTTTATAAAATATATTATGTGATTTTGTTTTATGTATAATATTGTATCATATGATACGATATTGTATAATATGATATTGTATTATATAATATATTACTACATCACATGATATTGTATCATATGATATGACACAATGTTGTATCAAATTATATTGTATCACATGATACAATACCATACAATACAATATCATTCTATATTATTCAATAAAATATCATATGTTACAATATTGTGATGTATGATATGATATTGTATCATATAATACTCTATTTTATCATTTATTATGTATTATGATATTGTATTATGTGATCAATACAATAATGTATAACACGATACAACATCATATCATATGTTACAATATCATATTGCATCATTATTTATGACAGTATATTTCATTGTATTATATGATATATATTGTAAGTATCATAGGAAATTGATTTAAGTTTTGCCTTTGTAATATGACAGTACCATAAATTTGGACAGTTTATGCTGTAAAATAGTAAAGCAGAGCAACTTAAATTTTAACTGTGAAAAGTTAGGTATTTAAATGTAATATAGATGATAAATTTACCCCTGATGATTAAGTTTTTCATAAATATGAATTTTAATGAGAATAAAGTATCTTTAAAAACATGTTAATTTGCTACTATGTTTTTCATTTACAGCATATAAATATGATTATAATATGAAAAATATGTTCAATCTTTCAAATAAGGAATTAAATATTTTTACGTTTCATTTTAGGAACAAGAAAGAGAGAATTGGAATGTATCAACTATATTACCCACCCTGATTCAAAAGGAATAAAAACTTGATAACAAATTGTTGTAGTTCTTTTTATATGCATTAATTAGAGATTTACCAATATAAAGTTGATATCGAGGAAAAGTGTGCACAGTGAATTAAAATTGCCAAATCTAAAATGATATATTTTGCTCTATTAAGGTACCTCACTACACCTAGCCTTTAACTTTTGAACTGGGTTATATAAAGAAAAAAACTTGTTATTGAAATGGTGGGCAGGCGGTGAATTGATTTGGTTGTATATTATCATCGCTCAGTGGTTAAAGTATCAGACCTGTGAACCGCAGATCCGCCTGGGCCTTTTGATCACATTTACTGAATTAAAGTTTTGAAATTACATCTTTTAAAATCCAAAATTGCACATTTTTTCAATATTTGACTTTTATACTAATATTCTTTATCTATCTATCTATCTATCAATCTATCTATCTATCTATCTATCTATCTATCTATCTATCTATCTATCTATCTATCTATCTATCTATCTCTCTATCTATCTATCTATCTATCTATCTATCATAATTAATTTTCTCAGAAACTATTTTGAAGTGTAGTGAGCCACCTTAAATTAGAAATACATGTATCTTTGATAAAAATTGCTTTAAAAGAAAATGAACACAGAGATTTTGCATATAGATAAACACATATACATTACCATAATGTTGAACACATTTTACACATACACAATATAATAATTGGGTTTATTTTCACACAAATAGCAGGCAACTGTATATGTTTATGGTGATTAAAGAGGTCTACTGAAATGCACATTAACAAGCCTTGAAAGAAGACTTCTGGTTTTAAGGCCTGGTTTTATTGATGGGATGTGATAAAGATTTGGCCATTCATACTTCTCTATGTATTTCCCCTGCACCGGGTCTCCATTTGAAATTATTATTATTATTATTATTATACAAACTTTATAAAGAGCCATATATAATTTATATTAAATTACTCTACAGCGCTGTACATATAAAAGTCATTGGCATAAGAGCTAAGAACATAAATAATATACCTAAATACACTAAATTAAAAACTACATACATATATAACACTAATTTTCGTTTACATGTAAAAATCAATGATGTGCCGTCTCTGTACTCAATAAAAAAGTTTAAGATGCGTAAATACTTAAAAATAGTCTGGATAAGCCTATATATGTGTAAACGTACCTTTGAATTTTGTTTGAAGTAACAGAAATATCCACACACATTGCATTAATATACTTAATTTTTTCATCCTATCAGCAGTCGCTAAATACTCTATTGAGTGATGACATTTGCTTAATGCAGAACTTTTGATGAGGTCAGAAAAGAGTGGGTTATGTTCTAAATATGTTAGATCAGACATACTTGTATGAGGTACAATTTTAACAATGAAGAAGAAGGTGGATTTTGTTTATATTGTAGTAGGAAAGGAGGAAAGAGCATATAAATAAATGCACAATAAAACATATGGCACAACCGGGAATTAAATCCTGGACTCCCGCAACTCTAGTCAGATGCTCTATCGCTATGCTACTGTAGCCAATATCCTCTGTTCATATCTACATTTTAATGCATTACTTCATGTATGTGAAGGGACGTGTACGTGATTCCAATTTAAAGACAACAAAATACAAAGACTCTTCACATGATGAAATTTGCAGTCCTGAATCAATTTACTCACATGATCTGTGTAAATATACATAAAAGTACAATTGATAATGTTTTTTTAGTAAGACACGTACATTTAATTATAAATAATAAGATTTTTGGACTGCTTTAAACAAAATTGACAAATTTTACACCAACATATAATTACCTAAAGTATTTCATTCTGTCATGCAATCAATCATGTATTGTTTTAAACCCTTCTCCGAGCCATGACAGTTCATAAGGCTGGTGCTTAATGCTGCTTATTTCCAGTTTCCATGATGCAAAGCAGAGAAGAGACATGAGGACACCAGTCCATTACAGGTTCAACTCTCAGCTAATGCCGGTGTTATATAGTGCCTTTTCCCCCTAGCCATCTTTCCCCCCGGAAAAATGGCTATATAGCAGTTTTTCCTCCCGGAAAAATGGCTATATAGCAGTTTTTCCCCCACGGAAAGCTAACTATATAGTGGGTTTTCCCCCTTTTTATAGCCAGATTACCCCCACGGAAAACCTACTATATAGTATATTTTCCCCTTTTTTTATATTCCGGTCATGTTTATGGCGGACCATTCGTGGCAATAATTTGCAATAACTGATATTATATTAATTTTTCATAATAAAGGATAATTATGGCATTTATTAATACATAGAATAAAATACATGGTTTTTTCACCCCTGATATGAACAAAGACACGGCCTTCATAATATTCCTGTGTCATCACCATTTATTTCACCTTTTGTTATACCTTTTTGGAACAGCTTTTACGCGGATTTCGGAATACCTCGAATCTTTTTCATCTAATCGATGCTTATCTACAGTTTTGACTTCGACGTTATGACATTGACGTTTTTCACAGAACACGTCAGAATACATTTGAGTGAAAATCCGCCGGTTTGGAACTTTAATTTTCCCATGTATTATCATCTATGTATAAGCTCCTCCCAGGAAACTAACTGACTAATCTTGACTTAATTTTGTAGAGGAAGGAAATAAGAAGTGGAAATGTATTACTCCCTTCGTCCAAAAGGCTATTTATTTTAATTTAATACCGTTAGAATTGACGATCTTAAATATAATCATTTATCTCATACGTGTGGTGTATACTACCCGTGTGATAAACCTTTGCTTTATCAAACGGGTGATGCTATATCAAATACTTCCGGTCCGAACTATTTTTGACACAGACCCTCGCTTCAACGCCTCAGTGACTTTCTAGTATTTTCCATAAAGCTATATCTACTACCAAACAATGATTTAAAATGGAGTTTGTCGAAGATTTAAATTACAAATATAAAGGAAAACGCATAGGCCTAACTGTGAAGTTTATAAAACTGAAAATCACGTTATATAGCTGTCAAGGAGTTCATTCTGACGACAAAATGAAAACAGAACGCTTTGTTTGCGTTTCTATAAAAGAACTTACCGAAATAATGTCTCCCAAGACTTTTATTTCACCAGCAGTAAGCATCCTTATTCAATATTTTCAACTTCGAATCATTAGGCCAGTGTTCGTATTATAAAACATCAACAACTGTTCCTCGTTCGAGTCAATTCAAACTAACGAGCATTCGCAACTTTGTGTATGTCAACAAACTTGATTATTCAAGTTTCTGATCAGGATTTCCATTTAATTAAGTAATTAAGCTCTAAGAAAAATTATTTAGAGATAAACAATTATTTCAAGGTTTATTTCAGTGAAACTTTACATTAAAACAGTTATATTTATCTCCGAAATGACGTACTAAATTGTATTGCGCAAGGTCACACTAACCGCATAACACAACGTTGCATCATCGTTTAATCTTTGAAAAAATCAATTCGGGTCATATTAGGGGCTGTCTCAAAAGCTTCATAATATAAATCAAATTGTATGAGATAAATAGAACATCTATAATTGTGTGATTTTATATTTGCTTTATCCAACTCGTTGAAATGGTTATATTCGCTCGGCAAGCCTCGCGAATATATACACCATTTCAACTCGTTGGATAAAGCAAATATAAAATCACACAATATAGATATCCTCTATATATTTCTACTTCTAAATATCAAACGAGAGACAGGGTGCAATGATATGATGAGAAACTGAAATGTTTTACTTCGACTGATGGGGTTCTAAATCATGGGTAAGGGGTATTATAATTGATTATGTATTAAAGGCGTGTGTAAAGTTAGTATTTACAATTTTGTTTTAAAGTCACGCATATTCATATTCATGTTTTTAAGCACATTATTTTACGAAATGCGAGGTTTTATGATGTAAACATTTTTTTAAAAAATGAAATGGCTTCACAACCAGAACAAAGTCAGTATCTTTGCTGGTTACTTTGGAAAATGTGAAATGGAGCTTGAACTAACCTTATGTATATATGATCATTCACTGCGTGCTAATTTTTCCGCTTTTTATTTTGCAACGTGATTTATAAATATACAATTTTGAAAACGATGCCATATAAAACAAGATATACGATTCACTTACCTAAAAATCTCACCATACTATTTATTTCATATTTTTGCAATAAAGATTTACTTGTGTACCATATTATTTCTTCGAGCAATGAAACAAGGGTAATTAGAAATAAAAGCTAACATATAAGCTTGATCTTCTAATCAATTGGCAAGTAAAATAAAGTCGTATATCAAGTGCGCTATTGTTGGTTATTTATTTTTGTTTTTCGGTTGCTACTTTTATGAATAAAAATTTATTGATTTATTTATCTAGTTATTTAGTACATCATTAGTCATCTTATGAATTGATTAATTGTTTTGAAGAAAATTGAATTTACCCGCTTACCTTTTTTAAAATTTTTGTTCGTAAATTTAAAAAGAAAAGCAGAATTAAACGTAATTTTCAACCATTTTGATAAAGAAATATATGAGTGAGTGTGTATTTTTAAACGATGTTTTTACTTTTAAATGACCGTAAAAATATGGTGATGTGGTCATCTCTAGTTTTTGAGATATGGAGCCCTAAAAAATACACTATTCATTATAATTGGATTTCAAACATCGGGCTCGGAAACATCAAGGGCCCCTACCCTGGGGGCTAAATTTTTCAGGGTCATCTACTAGTGGTATACCACTACCAATATAAAAATATTGTTAAGTGGTCATCTCTAGAATTTGAGATTCGAGCCCCCACTTATAGAACACTATTCAATCATTATAATGGGGTTTTAAATATCGGGCCCTGAATAATCGAGGGTCCCTACCCTGAGGGCTGAAATTTTCAGAGTCAACTACAAATGGTAAACCACTGCCACTGTGAAAATATGGTGATGTGGTCATCTCTAGTTTATGAGATATGGGACCCTAAAGAATATGCACTATATTCATTATAATAGGATTTTAAACATCGGGCTCTGAAACATCGGAAACAAAATTTCTCTAAAACAGAGGTTTAGCTGGATACAATTTGCACAAACAGACAGACAGACTGATACATTTATTAAAACATCCTCAAAACATTTTTCACTTACAAATTCAGAACACAGAATTATGCATATAAGTGTATATCTTGTAAAACCAAGTACTTTTTACGATTAATTACCTAAATTAAGTTCTCTGTATAATTCCATTACAGATATATGCAACCTGGGTGTGTAGAAACATTGATTTTAATCCTTACTGGGTTTCCATAAATATTTTTTATAAAATATGAACCAAAAACGTGAGGGAGAAACCCTACTATGGGGGAAAAGCTACTATATAGTAGCTTTTCCCCCCGGGGGAAAGGCTACTATATAGTAGGTTTTCCGGGGGGAAAAGCTACTATGGGGGAAAAACTGCTATACAACACCGGTACCCAATTTCAGTTAGGAGGACTGTGACAATATAGATAAAATGCCTTGTCAAAGTGCACAACACAAAGCATTAAGTGACCACTGTGGGGTTTATAACCAGTGACTTTTTGGTTATTATAGCCTAATGCTTTTGACCACTTAGCTATGTGTTCTACCATATGTTGTACATACATGTTTTTTAATAAATGATTAAACTAAATTACTTCATAACTAGACAACCAGTGTTAACTACAGGGATGGGGAGGGGGAGGGGAAAGGGTTATACAATACAGTGTGGATAAAAAGTAGATAAATTACAATTAAATACTCATAACTTTCTGACATTGAAGTTGAACTTATAATATCACTGTATAAATTTACCGCTTTATATGAGAAAATATTTAATGCATGCAAAAGCTACTGTGTTTTAATAGGGGAAGGGTGCTGGTGTGAGGCACCCAACGCAAATTAAAAGAGTAAACTACAACTTAAGTTTATATAATCAACTTAGTAAGCATTATCAACCAGTGTTAACGTTAGGTCGGAGAGTGGGTGTTATACAATACAGTATCGTACTCGGATTTTGCTGAATACGATATTTCCGTTAATTTGATCCTCGGGATCTTATTCGTCCTTGACCAGACACCTGGCATTGTCTGTGCCACGTTATCTAACCCAGAATTCTCTCCTCCTCAACCTGGGGAGTAGCCCTTTCCCTGTCTGTATAAAAAGAGGAGGCAGAAAGACAGCTTCCAGATGACTACTCTTTTATTAAGATATAACAATTAAATATGACATTTTAACAATAAATATCAATATTAATTACAATGAAGTTTATCAACATTAATATTTATTACAAAAATCCCTGAAAATAAAATATTATTTGAACCCCCTGAATCTATTAAGTTTACTTTTGAGAATGCGCGCAAGTATATTTATTAATCTTACCTGTATAAAAAGAGGAGGCAGAAAGACAGCTTCCAGATGACTACTGGAGAGCTGTGTTTCCCGCACCCCCATTTTATACGCACGGACTCTGCGCTACAACATTCTCATCCTAATAAGTAAATGCGATCAAGTGCATACTAATGATCTGACGCACCGTGGTCAGCAGTAGCATTTTAATTATATTTTTGACCCGGCGTCGACAGGCTCATCACTGGACTTAATAACACATTTCTCCATGAACATAAATAAACATACCCTATCTATATAACGCCTGTGCTTTAACCAATTTCTATAGAATTTCCGTTATGATAAATTCCCCCCACTAACAAAAAAAATCTTGTCCTCAAGATGAAAAACATTCAATATTAATTTGAATTTTATTCGGATCTGCTGTGATTCAGGTGGCTCGTACATGTAACTACAACGAGAAAAAGTCAATTTAAATTTTGCAAAAACATATCATAAAATCGTACAACACACAAAAAAATAATAATAAAGGAGTACAACACACAGTAAAAGACTTTTATCATAAGGAACACACTTTTGTAATATATCATCAACAATTGGGTTACCTTAAAATAGTGTTTTACAGTAATATATGATTATTGACATATTCTTGTATAAACCATATGATCACATATTATTTTACATTAACTTTAGATAATCCCATGACCATTGAAGGTTCACAAAATCAAAGTGCAACGCTTGTAGATATCGCATCCGTAGAATAGAGCACATGGTCAAAATAAATATTGTTAGTAAAAAATTATAACTTGATTGTCTCACAAGATCTGTTTGTCATCAAGTTATCATATAGGTAAAATACAATTAATATACTCGAAAAATTATACATGAAGATCAGTATGCATGTCAGCAGGAACCATAATTATTATTACCATCTCAATTGTAAGCCATGAAGACAAGAGAATAGAGACAAATATATTCTTGTAATGTTACAAAGAATTATGTGTACCAACAGTTCTATGTTATTTGTATACATTCATTTTATATGTAAATTTAAAATATTGTTAACCATTGACGTGTGTAACATTAATGTTGATAACTAATTTAGGATGATATATCAAAAATCATAGCATTCGTGTGTTGCACCGATTAAAAAAAATTAAATATTTTCAAAACAAAACCTGCTAGAATAATATAAAAAAAATCATTGTTAAAAAAAATTTAATAAAATTTGAACTATGTTGTTACTTTTATTTTGGATTAATAAGTGATTTTTTTATAGTTTCCAATAATGTGACCGAAATATTAAATGGTAAGCCAAATATTATAATATAAATCATTTCAACCAACTCATAAGGCACGTTAGAATACATCTGTTTCTGAAAAGAGGTTCATGTTGCATAGACGCTTATCCCTTTGAAATGCTAATCATGGTTGTTAAAGTCAACACAAAGTATATACAAGATGATTCTTGTTATTATCTGTATTAATCTATTATTTCTGATCATCAGTGATGCTAATTAACCCATGTATTTGTAAATACGTTGATGCTAGCTTGCTCGTGAAAACAACTGTTAATCAACCATTAGTGTAGGACGATCTGACCCCAGAGTTGATGTTATCAATAACAGCTGGTGGTTGCATGGCCAATGCGATACACCGAGAGGAGGATTAATCCATTCTGTTAGTCACTTTTTGTCAGTACTGATTATATATAAACTTAGTTAAACATCTCATTTCTTTAAAAATCAATGTCATTTTAAAATGATGTCTTGTGCCTTATGTCATGCTTTTAATTGCATTTGTTCATACACTATTTTTTCTATATATATTTCATGCTTACAGTCAAATACATTTATAACTTTCAATAATTATTTCATGCATCAAACTACGGGATCTATCCTATCCCTAGTTGATGGGTGTGTTCAGAATGGACACGATTACATTATATTATATGGTAATCTGCCCTGAAACATTACACCATAATTGAGTCTGTGCTCTTATTGTATTACAAAAGGTATGACTCTCGCAAGAACAAGGAAGACAAATCAATCAAAAAGTGCCCATTAATATGTAATAAAGTGAAAATAGTACTATAAGAAAGCGGGTACCCTGATAGAAGAAATAAATGATGAAGAATGAAAATGAATGAGCACAAATTTATTGAAGTCAACCTTCAACGATATCCCTTTTTCTTAAAATGCATAAATTAATGATTATCTTTATATCTTTCATACATATTAAATCATTTCGTGTATATTTCTTTCTTTCTTTTTTTTTCATTATGCTCTTTACTTAGCTAAATTGTATTAATATCGTCTTCTTTTTCTTGGTTTTACCGACGAGTGATACAATTGTTTTAAAAACTGTGATATATTATTTGACGGTTCCCAGGTGGGTTTTGAGCCATCAGCCCATTTAACTAAATAATGTCTTTTGTTATTTATGTATTTTGATTTCAACAATTTTTCAACTTCATGCCATTGTCCATTTGGCTTGTTTTTATTTTTATCTTGATTAGCTCTGTCATTTACATTACTCTGACAGTTTTGCTTATTTCCCTTATCTCGAGTAACATTATTTTGATTCTTGTTTTGTACTTCACCATCGTTATCATTACCAGGTGGTGGTCTGAAATCTCGCGGATCCTTATAAAACATTAAGCGATTCGCATGCACCGATGATTTCAATTCTACGTGAGTATCACATCGGCGCAACCTAAAGGAATGATTTGGGTTAACCTTAATTATATAATAAGGACCCTCCCATTTAGGTTGAAGTTTATGTTTTTTTCCTGGGGTACGTTTCATGACTTTGAGTAGTACTTGGTCCCTTATCCGAAATTGTGGTACCTTTGTTTTTTTATCATACCGTTCTTTATTTACTTTTTGGACATCTTTTACATTTTGTTTTGCGAGTTCTTGAATAATTTTTACTTTATGGACCAATTCCTTTACGTATGCATCAGGCGCTTTGTTTAATTCCTCAGTTGGCAATAACGCAACATCCAACGGTAAGGACATTTCTTTTCCAAATACCATATAGTATGGCGAAAACCCCGTTGATTGCGTTGAGGGACTCATTCTAAATGCCATCAAAATACTGGGCAAAATTTCATCCCATTGTGTTTGTTCTTTTTGACAATAAGCCCGTAAAGATTGCGCAAGCGTGGAATTAATTCTTTCACAAGCTACATTACTTTGTGGGTGATAGGAACTTGTGACATGTCGTGTAACTTGAAAAATTTTACACAAGACCTGCACTATTTTTGACATAAAATTTTGTCCCCTATCACTGACT
Organism: Magallana nippona; assembly: GCA_033439105.1. NCBI lineage: Eukaryota > Metazoa > Mollusca > Bivalvia > Ostreida > Ostreidae > Magallana > Magallana nippona. Next base: position 31,311,063 of record CM065918.1, on the reverse strand, counting down.
AAAGTCCTAGGAGCCCCATACCTAGTAAAAATTTCTTTGTATAATACATTAGCAACTTCAGTAGCCTCCTGAGTTTTCATTGGCAAGGCTTCTGACCAATGCGACAAGGAATCTGTAACCAATAGAATATATTGAAAGCCTTGTTTTGTTTTTGGTAATCCTGCCAAAATGTCCATATGCCATCTATCAAAGGTACCTTGGACTGGCAAGGGATGTAATGGTGCATTTCGAGCTGACGTATCTCGTTTGACCCTTTGACAGATGTCACATGACGTTACATAATCGTAGATATTTTGATACATTTTAGGCCAAAAGTATTTTTGTTTTATTGCCACATATGTCCTTTGAACGCCTAAATGACAACCGCCTGCAATTGAATCATGATATGACCTTATCACATCATTTCTTAATTTTTCCGGAACAGCCAATTGTTTTAAAATTACTTCCGTTTTTGCCTTATTTTTAGTTCTTGGTTGGAATATATGAAACAATACATCATTTATAATTTCATACTGATTTGCTTCATACGGAATTGCTTTTGCACGATTTTTATCTGCTGGAAGAAGTCCTTGTTGTATATACTCATAAATATGCTTAAAATATGGACAATTTTGTTGTTCATTCTTAATTTGAGTTTGAAGTGATAGTAAATTTATTGTGGTGTTTTGACATTTTGTTTTCTTTTCAGCCATTTTTAAAATGTCTTCAGAATTTTCTTTTGCATAGATGAATGTTATTTCTGTTTTTTCTGACGGTAACAAATCATCATCTTGGGAGAACTCGTTTGTGTTTTGACACATGTCTTGATCTGGGTATGGCTTCTTGAAAGAGCATCACAATTTTGATGTTTTATTCCTGGTCGATGTTTAATATCAAATGTATATTCTTGCAATTTTAAAGCCCATCGAATTAATCTTGCATTTGTATGTTTTATCGTTTTTAACCAGGTAAGCGCCTTGTGGTCGGTATTAACAATGAATTTATTGTTAATTAAATAAACGCGAAAATGATCAATAGCTGATATTAATGCTAGCATTTCCTGTTCCGTAACAGAATATGATTTTTCTGTATTGCTAAGCGCTCTTCCCCCATATGCAATTACATGTTCCTTATCATCATCCCCAATTTGTGACAGAACATAACCTATTGCCATTTCAGATGCATCGCAAGATACAATAAATTGTTTTTGAAAATCTGGATACGCCAAGATGGGAGTATTCGTTAAAGCTTGTTTTAATGAATCAAAAGCAGTTTGACAATCTTGTGTCCATTTAAACAGCGTGTTCTTTGTCAATAATCTATTTAAAGGTAGCGCAATTTTGGAATAACCTTTGACAAATTTCCGATAATAATTTGCAAGACCCAGAAAACTGCGAACATCATGCTGATTTTTGGGTAAAGGATAAGATTTTACCGCGTCAATTTTGGATGGATTTACTTTTATTCCGTCTTTTGATATAATATGTCCCAAATAATTTACTTCTGATTTTGCAAATGAACATTTGAGTGGTTTTAATGTCAAATTTGCGTCTCGTAATCTTTGAAAAATTAAAGAAAGATGTTTTAAATGATTTTCAAAATTATCTGACCATACAATGATGTCATCAATGTAAACCAAACAATGTTTCCACGTAAGACCTTTAAGAATCATATTCATGAGCATTTGAAACGTCGCAGGTGCATTAACTAATCCAAAAGGCATTCGTTTAAACTGATATAAATTATCATGCGTAATAAAAGCAGTTTTATGTTTTGTTCGTTCATCCAAGGCAATTTGCCAATAACCCGAAGCCAAATCTAGAGTTGAAAATATCTGAGCTTTGGTTTGACCTACCGCATCGAATACATCATCTAAACGCATAGATGGAAAAGTTTGAAGTTGAGTGACCGCGTTCAATTTTCTATAATCTATTGCAAATCTATATTCATTATTTGGCTTTTTAACTAAGACAACCGGAGAAGCATACGCGGAAATGCTTTCTTCAATTATATCGTATTTCAACATTTATTTAACTTGTTTTTCAATTTCCAACTTTGCTTTTGGCGATGTTCTATAGGGCTGCGATTGAATAGGTTTTTCCGTTTCTGTTATAATAGAATGATAATAATTGTTGCATTTACCTAATTCTGATAAATCATTTGCAAAGACATCACTGTTTTGATTGATAAATTCTTGAAATATTTGGTTTTGCTGATTTGATAACACAGTTGATGTTAAGTCTAACGGTACATGTTTATATTTCGATTTTATAGTTGTGTTATTTTCGTCTATGGAATAAATAGCTTTTGTCCGGATCGTACTCACTGTAGCTATTATCGTGCCCGCGGTCAAGCATACGTTCTTATTGGATGCATTGGCTACTTGTATAAAAACGCGCTTCGGCCGATTAATTACAATACACTTTGCAATTGCGAGCTGCTTTTGTATATTGCCAGTCGGTTCTAATAACACGGTATGGTTTTTCTGAGTGCGCGAGAGTTTTATTGGAATATTTGCAAATCCGTTCGGTTGTACGGTAATTGCTTTTGAGACTCTGGCCAAACCATTACTTACGTTAATTATATTAACATAAGTAGAAAACTCTTGTAAATACAATGTTTTCGTACCCCAATCAATGCATGCTTTTTGTTTTTTCATAAAATCAGTTCCCAAAATTAAAGGATGACACAAGTCTTGAATGACATAAAATATTTGCCTAAATTTAAGACCTCCTATTTTTATTTCCAATTCGATTTTCCCATTTACTGTATGTGTCGTTCCCCCAGCACCGGTGATAAACGAAATTTCAGAATTTTTAAGTTTATTTTCATGAATTTTGATTTTGTTCAAAGTGTCGGAATTAATGGCTGAAATTGTTGATCCTGTATCTAAAAGAGCATTAAACCGAGTGGTGTGTACATATACAGGAATAGAACATTTTTCTTTCAAAGAAATTAAAACATCAACAGAATCTGTCTCTTGCCCATCTCCAAATTTGTTTTGATTGAAATTTTGATTTTTCTTTTGTTTTAAATTAGAATTTTGTGTTGATTTGAAATTGTGAATTTGATTTTTCTGTAAATTTAAGTGTTGATCGTTAAAATTTTGAAAATGGTTTTGTTGCCAACGTAATTGTTTTTTCTGATGATAATTTTGAACAGTGGATCTGGGAATGAACGTTTTGGAGATAGGCGCGATTTCCTATTGTTGTACAACATATGACTGTCTACACGCCCTTGAAAAATGGCCCACTCTGTTACAAGTATGACAGAGAGCATTTCGTGCGGGGCATCTGGATCTATCCATGCACATGCCTAGACAAAAATAACATTGCGGAGCGATCATGCGGGGGTGTTGGGTTGACTGCTGCTGTGTATTAGGTGTTATATTGACATCGGGCAACGCGTATCTGACCGTTCTTGATCTATTTAGCCTGATAGTTTGCCGTCTTGGCCGATAAATAGGTGCCTGCTGTGGCGGCGAATGAAATCTAACCCTTTGCTGAAAAACAGGTGGTTGTTGCGTTACAAATTGTGGGGAATAATCATGAGTTTGCGGCATAACACGGTTAATTTCATTAACTTCTGTCTTTGTCTCAATTTTTTCTTTTAAGTTCTTAATCTCCGACAACAAATTTTCATACGTCTCTAACGTTGTAATTTGACTTGGTTGAGATTTTTCCGCCAAAATTGCAATTTGCCTTAACTGTTCCATTGTTTTGGGGTTCTGGGTAACAACGTATGTTTTAATATCAGATCTTAAACCATTCATTGCAACTGAAAGTAAAACTTTTTCTGGAATATTTTTAATAGAAGCTAAACTGACCAGTCTGGACAAAAATTCTCCCACAGGTTCTGTCCCCTTTTGCTTCATTTGAAGTACCGACAAATCCAAAAAGTTTTCTAATTCTTTAAACCTTTCCTGAAACAAGTTTGTAAGTGTCGCAGGATTTACTTTTTGTTCAGGTGACAAAGAATCATACCAAATTTTTGCATGCCCCTCTAAATAAAACGGAAAAGCATCAATAATTTTAGAATCAGGCAAATCATGAAATTTTGCCCATTGCCCAAAATTTGTAAACCATGCATTTACGTCCTGAGAGCCATCTCCTTTAAATTTGTCTAATTTAATGTTAGAAGACATTTTAAAGGTAGAGAAAAATGAGTTTCTACCTGCTGTCTGTGAGTTGGCAGCCGTATTTTCTGGTATTACAAATTCCTGGCTGGTTCGAGGTAGGTTCTGCGGTGGGTTGCTTGTCGTGGAGGCCTGGGATGCGTTCGGGGCGGTGTGCGCGTCCGAAAGGTCGGGGCGTTGGATTCGTTGTTGATGTTGTTTGCGTTCGGAGTGTTATATTCGTCCGTAGCGTTGTGTGCGTTCGACGGGTCCGGGCCTCTGCTGATTTCGTGTCTATCGAAGGGCGGAAATGTAGTCCCTCCGAAGGAAGCCGCCTGGGATGAAGATGCCTCGTGTGGATTTAGTACCACAGATGGATAGTTGAAATTTAAATCATCATTAGAATAAAACAAAGGCGGGGAAGTTTGCGAAATGTTTTTATAGTTCTTGCTCGATCCTGATGCAAAATCTGGTCTCGATTCTGATACGAAATCTGGTCTATATGTGTTAGCGTTAAATTCAATGTCTGAATCTTCAAAATCAGGCTGAATAAATTTCGAGCCAGATGTTACCGAAAGTCTCGACACAGCTCTTTTAAGTTTTTGAAACGGCGTTAATTTGGCCATTAACAAAGTTCTCTAACTGGAAGAATTGACGTTACCGTGGCTTGGACGAAGACCGGATTTCCACCACTATATCGTACTCGGATTTTGCTGAATACGATATTTCCGTTAATTTGATCCTCGGGATCTTATTCGTCCTTGACCAGACACCTGGCATTGTCTGTGCCACGTTATCTAACCCAGAATTCTCTCCTCCTCAACCTGGGGAGTAGCCCTTTCCCTGTCTGTATAAAAAGAGGAGGCAGAAAGACAGCTTCCAGATGACTACTCTTTTATTAAGATATAACAATTAAATATGACATTTTAACAATAAATATCAATATTAATTACAATGAAGTTTATCAACATTAATATTTATTACAAAAATCCCTGAAAATAAAATATTATTTGAACCCCCTGAATCTATTAAGTTTACTTTTGAGAATGCGCGCAAGTATATTTATTAATCTTACCTGTATAAAAAGAGGAGGCAGAAAGACAGCTTCCAGATGACTACTGGAGAGCTGTGTTTCCCGCACCCCCATTTTATACGCACGGACTCTGCGCTACAACATTCTCATCCTAATAAGTAAATGCGATCAAGTGCATACTAATGATCTGACGCACCGTGGTCAGCAGTAGCATTTTAATTATATTTTTGACCCGGCGTCGACAGGCTCATCACTGGACTTAATAACACATTTCTCCATGAACATAAATAAACATACCCTATCTATATAACGCCTGTGCTTTAACCAATTTCTATAGAATTTCCGTTATGATAACAGTGTGGGTTAGGAATCTTTTAAACGTACATGAATTACACTTAAATGCGCATCATTAAACTTTCTGACATTGATGTTGAACGTATTAAATATTAATCTTACACGTCTGTGTGTAAAAAAAAAACACGCATATATACATGTTTATCTTAGTCCTTCACCAGTTGTTTACATACACTGCATTACTTTTACGTTGTTAGTGACGTCACATTTGATAATCTTCGTTGTAAAAGCGTTTGTATTTCAAGCGTCCAAATAATTATCTCTGCCCGAAAAAGGTAGAGATTATTATTGTGATTCAGAATCAGATAAACGTTTCTTTTCAAGCGTCTAAATCTTTCCACCAACAATAATAATGTCTTCTTGGCAAGATTATTATTGTCAGTACACAATAATAATGATAACTGAGAATAATCTTTATTTGTGAAATTTACAATAATAATCTTTGCGAGATAGATTTGTTGTTTTCTTTTTGTGTGAGATATTATTTTTGGTTCACATTTTTATTTGGAGCCGATTTTAATAATTGTGTGCGGGTACAATTATAATTATTGTGGCGTGAAAATAAAAATGTAAGGAAATGGAAGTGATTATTATTTTTGGTAGGACATTTTTATTGTGACCATATTGTATAGTAAAATATAATAATGATGTGGAGGTACCATACGGCTTTCCGTATATTAGACACGAATATAAATTAAATTAAGAGCACATACCGGAGATATACATTTTTTGATTGGGAGCTGACATGATGAAAGTATTATATAATTTTGTAAACATGTATAAAAAGGAGTTGGTTGTGACAGTGTGCTTACTGTTACTTACTGTATACAGGGAAATATTCACCCAGTTTCATTTTCGCCTGTTCAACAGACGAATATAAGACTAGGCAGATTCAAAACAAATTTTAAATTACTGTTAATTAGAAAGTCATAAACATCATTCAATACGGGTTGAAACCCTTTGCAAGTGTAGAAGGGAGGAAAAAACTCTGGGGGAAAAATAATCATGTACACAGTAATTAAAATTCTAACACATCCGTTAAGTATTTTAATTGACACTTATTACAAATCAAGCAATAGAATAGAATAGAATAGTATCAATTTTATTCTTTATTAAATATGTGGAATTTAAACCAATTTTCATAACTAAAGAGCCAGCTCGAACTGAGATCCAGATAATCATCTCCAGAAGTCGATTTTTTATAACTAAAGAGCCAGCTCGAACTGATATCCAGGTGATCATCTCCAGAAATCGATTTTTTATAACTAAGAGCCAACTCAAAATGAGATCCAGATGATCATCTCCAGAAGTCGATTCGACTGTTTTAGTTTTGTTTCGTAAAAATATGTATTAGATATGCGTGGTAATTAACCGTAGATTGTCCTGCAGAGAAATGTAAATACAAGGAGGTAATATACATAGGTTATGCCTGTTGTCCAATCCTATTGAATTTATTCAATAAAATATGTTTAAATTAGAAAAGTAATTACCAATCCACGCTTAAATTTAATTTAAAAAAAATAAAAAGCGTAGAAATATTCGCGTCTAACAAATTGACAACTGTAAACCATCATTCATTTTTGTAGAACAAACACTGCCTAACTTTTTTATGACATTATTTGATATTTAGTTTTGGTCGGTGAGGACTTAAATATTTTCTTTTTGAGTCATATCTCGATACTTTTCTCAAACGCATGTTGTGTCTAAAAGGTTGTTTTGAATTAGCACTTGTGTTCGATATTGTTGTTTCGGTTTCATAGTCGGATAAACTTTCTGATTCCAGATCTGATATCGTTATATCAGATTCGTTGTTTCTCTGTTCCGATTTAGATGAAAACTCTGTTCTGACTCCTGACATGGAAGAACATTTTATTTTGGGATTTTCAAAATAGATGGGATTTTCCTCATCAGACTTCCTTTCGAGATCGTCAGCATAGAGTTTATTTCTGTTAGGAATTTTAATTAGTTCGTTTGTTTTTGTATTTTGATTTTGGCAGAAACCTGAAGCAGAGGGCATATCAAATTCAGATTGAGATATTTCATCAGCATACATAGTCTGTTGTACCGTATTCAGTTTTGCTATCGATTTAATCTCAGTGGCGTCTTCATTGCAGGGGCGGTCGTCAATTTTCGCTCTTTCTTGTATAAGTGTATGTTGCTGTGTTAGAGGCTCGTATTGTTGAACAGCCAAACAGTCCTTAATATCATTTTTGTGATTTTGACCTGCGATGTTCGAAGGTGTTGTTGAATCTTCATTTGCCTTCTTATTGTCAATCAAAATCATTTCATCAGATTTTGAATTTGAAACCGTTGCCTGTGAAAATGATCTGCCTTTATCCTCAAAACAACGATAAATGCTCGTTGTTTCATACTGATCTTTTTCATGTGTCTTCTCAGTGAAATTTAAAGAAGTGTTCTTATCATACTTTTTTAAACAAACATATTTATAACCAAGATCCTCTGTATGATTTTGGTTACTTTTGGTGTAAAAAACGGTTGTTGAATATGGCATTTCTGAAACAAATAAAACAAAATTTAAAAGTAATAAAGTTACTAAATAAACTTGCAAGTTTGATTATGGTTACTTTGTTAGTTGCACTACTAGTTACTTAAGCATTGAATCATTATTCTTTTAAAGATATAATCTCATAACTGCAACGGTGTGTGTGCATACAAATTGAGTAACGCGCGCTGGTGTATTATGAAAATTTGTTTGCAAATACCGTTGCAGTTATGAGACTATATTTTAGTAAGAAAAATATGATTTAATGCTTATATTTACATTTTTGTAATTTCTCGCCTTGTCTGCAAATGTGATTTATACCTCAAAATTCCTGTTTTATCCTAATGGTAACATAAAATTAATGAAAGAGCCACTGTAACAGGCACAAGCGTGAACTTCGAGATTTCGTTGTGACGTTGAATTTAAGCAGCGTCCAACGTTTGTGACATATAAAAAATCATTATTTAATCTTCGAACACCCTGTTTGTGTTATTATGTTTAAAATGCAGTTACTTTACACTCACCAAACATGAAAAAATGTGCAATGAAAATATAAGTATTTATTAAAATAACCTCACCTTAGGGCCAATCCCCTGACCCAGGGTTTCACAATTTAGTTAGAAGGCTTCATGGACATTATAACCATGCATTAAGTTTTTCTCAAAAATGTATGGGAATAGAGAAGAAAATTGTTTCACTTCTTGAGATGGGGAATGGATAATCCGAGATTCCACTTACTCTTGCCACCCCCCCCCCCCCCCCTCCTCCTTCCCCCGATTTTATGCGTCGATGTTTTTCAACTGGGCATAAACATGATGCAAGGGGAAGTGGACGCGATCGTAGACGAAAATAGAAGAATAGTATGTATGTGCAAGTTTAGCAAATGTCGTGGTTATTTGATAGCCGGTGTTTAAATGGAATATTTGTCGCTTGGAACACACTGAAGAAGGGGGTGCATAAGCTGTGTGACGCTATAAATATTCTAACTCTGATGGCCGATTATGTACATGTATTAATCTAATACTCTTCATCATAAGGGGTGTTACCGTGACAGTGTGTACTTTTATAATATTATCATAATTCACGGAACAGCCAGCCTCGCTGCAAATGTTGATCGTAGCCTCAAGCGGACAAATCGTGAAAAGACACGAAATTTTATGTTTTATGAATTGAATTAATGGGTATTGTTTATATTTCAATGTTATATTTTTAATATTCTATATTGATATAGTTACATTAGATAATCTTACAATAAAAAAGTCATAGCTTTCCATTTTTGTTGACAGTTTATATTCATTTTGGAAATTCACGTACTATACATGTGTATAAAGTGCTTGAATCAAAGCAGTAGATGAAAATATATCCGGATAATTTTGTTTTATTCATGTATCAAAGAAATTTTTCGACCAATCAGAAGCGCCGGTATCTCATCAAACTAATAAATATTAAATGATAAAACGTATCAATCCGCATGACGTTCCGATTAAATTTTGTACGATTTTTTAAGAAATCAATTTAATTTCTACCTATGTTATACGAGTATAACATAACTATAGGCAGTTTAAGATATAGATGAATTTGTTTATAAACTAGCCAACCAAATGGCGCGTTACAACCAACATTAAATTATAGTTATTTAATAAGCAAACTCGTCTCAATTTAAAGTGTCAACTTTCCAATCAAGTTTATTTAAGGAATGAATTCAATAGATACCCAGTTTAAACGAATATAAACAAGGTTGACGCAGCCTTTGAAACTGTGAGGAAAATTATAAAAATACGTCAACTGTTCCAACCAAGTTTATACATGTATCAGTATAAATTTGATAGCTATTGAATTCATTAATTCATTCTTTATAATTAAATTTTCTGCTATTGGGTGGAGAAAAGTGGTCTTGTGACCTTTAAAATGATACAAAATTGTACAAAACTCAAACGTAACAGCATGCTGGTGTTTACGTTTTGATGTTAGTTCTATTGCGACTTAGACAACATGCTTTATATGATATAAACTAATTTATTCATCCAATCAGAAAGCGCGTTAAAACTAAAATTGAACCATATTAGTATAAATTCTGTAGCTATTGAATTTATTCGTATAATAACCAAAAAAGTTACAGTTGGAGCCTTAAAGCGTTTACATTTTGAGTAATTACATTTTGCATTGATGTCGATGCAAAATGAAATACATGTAACGTAAAATTTGATTCTATAACATGTTGCTTTGTTATTAGATTTCGTGCCGTTACAATAAGATGATTTAACCGACGCCAACCTCTAAACAAATGACGTCTCTGGTTCTGCACACCCCCGACAGACCCATGCAGTAGTACCTCCTCTGCGCTGAATTCCATCAAAATATCTTCATATGCAATTTCGCGGTGCATCTACAATAATATTTAACGTGTAGAGTAAAATTCTGACAGAATTAAGTCCTAAGGACCAGGTGCCCGTTTAATAAAAATATCTTATAACTAGGATCTGTCTTATGACCAAAATCTGTCAACAGATTTAATAATAGCTGTTTCACAAAACTGCCATATCTTATGATTATCTTAAGATTTGTCTTAAATTATGACAACCAGATGCATGACTAACTTAAGTCCAAACTTTACATGTCGGCAGCCTATATTTTGGTTCACTAGACAATGTCTAGTGTATAATTCGAGTACGGGTGACTGCGCAGCTTTTAATTTCATGCAGTCGTTTGAGCTAAGTTTTAATTTTCTTTAAAGTTATGTTTTTAAAATTCACATTTTCCATAACAGCTGTAATTTTAAGACATTAATCAGGCAAAATACTTAAATGACACATCGTGATCCGTTACTGTAAACTATGCATGAAACTGAAGAAAAAAGTTTGACTTGCTCGCATATTGAAGGCGGTCGAGGATTTAAATTACATAGAATCAATTAGCAGGGAATCGAGAGAAGAGTGCTGGCGCTTATAATTTTATATCGGAAATACAATTTTTTTAAAAAAAAATGGCCAGCCTCGGCCACGTTCGACTCCCCCAGAGTCTGTAATTTAGAGGGTAATATAGATAATATCCGTCTCGTTAAAAATAAGTTTGTTTAGTTGTATATTTAAGGAAACTAGGATTTTTGGAGGTAAAAGATGTGAATGTAGTTTCGGATGACCAGTGTGCTGCCCGTAAAATCTAATCAGATAATACACCAGAAAACAATGCCCATGAAGTTGAAATTTGTCTCGTGTCATGTACTCTAACTAGTTCTTATGTTTCTGATTCCACATTATCATATGTAAAACGAATCGTGCTAACAATCCATCTTGAATAGAGTCTTTAGATGCTCCCTTATGATTATTTTGTTGGTAGGTCACAAACAATCTATTTGACTTTCGAATAGATTTAGTTCGATTAATATATCTTCAATGCACGACAAGGACAAAGTTTTAAATCCTCTGAATCTGTGGCGTATGAGTCAATAGCAGGAATACAAATAGGCTCCCACTGTCTATTCATTGTGTGCGTCTATGCCAACATTCCATATTTGGTAACGTTTTATCCCTTTTCTCACCATTCTAAAATGGCCATCATCTAGGAAACTGGCTATAAATCTCATTCACTCTGGAAGCTGAAGCGATGGTGACCAAAAAAAAAGTCTTCTGATCAGCTGCTTATTGGGGTTCAAATGGTTATTTTGTGAGAGCTAACAAAACCCATGGTAGGTTCCAATTTTGTGTTAATTGACGTGTAGAAGGGTATTATTAAATAGACCTTTCAAAAATGATGAAAGTTCTGAAATAATGCCAATACTGTTCCCATTCGGATGAATGATTGATATTGCTAACTAATATCCAGCTATTGTTTGAGGTTTTCTATTTCTTACATAAAAAATCTTACATAAAAAAATCTGTTAATTCTGGTATAGATATAATGGGATAGAGTCCCTATTCTTTACATCAGCTGTTATATATTCTGAGTCTTGCATCATAAACTGTCTGTGTAGATGTCTTTCTGACAATTGCCATTATTTTTGCAATTTCTTCAAAAAATCCTTTTGACTTGGGTCCCAATTTGACAGTTCTCATTCTACAAGATGGAGAGTCTTTAGGTTTTGATGAAAAACTTGATTGTGATTTTGAGGCAGAAGATCTTGCCACAGTGGTAGCTTGATTGGTACATCGATCAGAAGATCTAATATCTGAGGGCACAAGATTGTCTGGGCCACAATGAAGCAATGAGTAGTACTACATTTCTCTCTTCCCTTAGCTTCTGCAGGACTTTGGGTACAAACATTGGAGGCGGAAATGCATAAGCATACATTTCTTTCCAATTGATTGTTAGAGAATCTACTTGAAAGGCATTCATGTCCGGAAACGGAAAGCAATATTAATAGACCGGAAGCTTATTTTGTGCAGTTGCAAAATAATCTATGCATGGAGTTCCCATTTGTTGAAACAACAAATTTACCACTGTGTTGTTGAGCAACCGTTCTGTCTTTAGCACTACTTTTCCCCGAGAAAGTGCATCGACAAGAAAATTCTTCTTCCTCGGAATGTGAACAGCTTGTATTGTGGTTTTGTACGGAATGCTCCACTGGAACAGCTCCCAAGTTAGATAACACTGTTCTGGTGAATGTGTCCCCCTTGTTTGTTATTTTAATTTATCAATGTTGTGTTGTCTGATCGTATACGGAGCACTTTCTCTTTTATTGAATATAGAGGTTCTTGGAGAGGTAACTGTACAACCTACAGTTCTAGCCAATTTATGTGTTTCTGCTGATATTGCTGGGGCCAGGATCATGTAAGGACATTCAATTGATAAAATGTTCCCGATTCATCCACCATTGTAGGTGCTGAAGTAAAATTGGACGAATCACAATAACATGAGTAAGAGGGTGAATCTTCGCTCTACAATGCTGGCAGGTATAACTTATAGGGCGCATGTGTAACCTTCCCAACGAAACCAGATAAATGCATGAAGCCATCAGTCCCAATAATTTGAAAAACACTATCGCTTGAGTATGTTGATGTAGACTGCACAATGTCTAGAATACTCTGTTATCTGGATTCTGTCGGTGTCGCATTGCCCTCTACCAGATTGAAATGTGCCCCTATTTTAATCCTTCCCTTAGGGTTTCCAATACCCATTGATCTCGAGTGATAGAAGTCCACTTTCTGTGGAATGCTTACCAACGTGACCCTACCTAGGGATGCATATTTACAGACTGAATGTTACTGTGTATATACTTCATTTCCTTGGAGGTGGAAGCCCTTTTGGGTCCCAAAAGGATCTCCCGGAAAAAGAATACCTTCTGCTTTCTTGTCATGTACAAAAAGTATCTTTGTCCTGTTCAGTCAATGTATAACTTACGTCGTTTGATTTGCTCACTTTTGCAGATTTATGAATCTCATCTAAATCTGTTTTTTCTTCCTACCGAATTCCGTAGAGTTCCTGTTATCTCTAGTCTTGGAATTCTTATTATACCCCTTTGACGTATTGTAAGCGTTTTGAGTTTCTCTTGCATCTCGTACATTTTCCACCAAAGTATTGAAAGATTTAAAGTACTGTCCATTAAAAAACTGGCAGCCAAAAATAGGGAGTTTTTTCTGTGTTGCTTTGCTGATAAAATCTGCGTTTTTAAGAAAAACTTTTTATATACTCAGGACTGAATTTGCTTTTTGCTTTCTGTAACAAACTGAAATTCTTTGTATTTTTGTTTTTTAATTACCTTTACTTCACCATTCCGGTTTATACATAACAATCATTTGGGAAGCCTCTTGTTTTAATACTTTAAATAGTCAGGTCAACACTTGGTTACCATGGTTACCTATCAATCCTGTGGGGAGTCCCTCGTTTATACTTTAAATAGTCAGGTAAAAACCTGCACGGGATAGAACCCAGGAAAACCTGCCGATAGACGTGGTCGTTATCCCGTCTAGTGCTATCAGGGGCATGTCTTTAGATAAATATCAGGTACTGTTGAATCAATTCAATTCGGGAGGGGAGGGGGTGGATTGTGGATTTTATGCTTATTCGTGTGGATGTAATTTCGTGGATGCGTCGGATTTTAGTTTCAGTAAGAAAACTAACTCTTTTAAAACTTGTTTTCGTCGAGGATGTAAATTGTGGGGGAGGGCTCACCACGAATACATCGAAAATTGAGCCACAACGAAATCCAATGATTCTACGGTTTTTAAAAACCCATTTTTTAATGTACGTTTTTTAACAACCTGCGTTTGATAAGTTTTCGGGTAGTATGTTTTCTTTTGTTCATTAATTTTATTAGGATCTCGTTTGCCTTGTATTTTGCCTGTGAAGTCTCCCTAACAGAACGTCAGCTGTCGGGGATATCAGAACTCTCGGGTGCTGGATTTTTCGCGGCTATGGTCTCAATGAAGTAGCCTTTGTCGACATATAGTGAGAGTAGTGTATAAGCAAGCTATGGCGATCCTTACGACGCATTTTTAAATCCAGTTTATTAATTTTTACCTTGCGGTGACCCTCGTGGAACATTTTCATAATTCAAAGTATTTATAGAAACCATCTTCATTGTGAACGTTTAATACTTGATAATTTGTATTGTGTAATTTGAAATTAATTGAATTTTCAGTTCTGTTGAAAGATTTTTCTGAAGCCTGAACTAGAAGTCGGCCATTCAATACGGAATCCCACCCGTACTACATGAAATTGATTGAGTATTCAGTTCTGTTGAACGACTTCTCGGAAGCTTGAATAGTCGGCCATTCAATACGAAACCCCACCCGTACTACCTGAATGGTCAATTATGGCTGTAAGGTACACGGCACAAGTTATAGTAATAGACTGCGTGGCACACTGATGTTCTCTCTTGAGGTTCAAACCTATTTTCAGACAGCGCTGCGCGGAGGCCGAATAAATAAAGGCACTTACTCTATTCATTTATATATTTTTTTGTATAATTTTTTGGTTCATTTTTGTTGTTGAATTTTCTGTTTAATTCTTATTAAATTTGTTATTAAATATATTGTTAAAATTCAATATTTGCCCTTTTGCTTTATGTAAACTCATCAGGATGCATACCCACACATCCTCACACTGTCAAATCAGCCATGCTTCTGAAACAGTTGATAAGAGCTTTGCGTCCTTCAATTTTATCATCCTCGCATTCAACCTCAACAAATGCTGCTATCATAGTACCATATGAAATGGTCCTGAATATAAGGCTCTTCCTGAATTGTCAATTCGACGAAAGTCATTGTCTAATAATACAAATAAATGATTTTTATTCCTTTTCCAATGGATCTTCAGGTTCAATATCAATATTGAGAACTTTTGTTATCTTAGATGCAAAACAGTTCCACTGCAGAGGATCAGAAGAATCAAGTGCACCAAAAGGCACCCCTACTGGCGCATCTGAATTTGTATACAAACCTGCCATAGATGCATTTGAATCTATATCCTCAAATTTATTGTATTTTGCCTTAACAGACAAAACATCTGCAACACAGGACTCAAAGGACGACATTTGTTCATCGTAGGCCTTAAAATTGTCGATGTCGAAGTGAAGTCTGTCTTTGGTTGCCACTTTGGAATTAGCGCTCCAATTTCCTCCGGTCATCCTCACCTCGCTTGTAGTTACGGTATGTTTATCTTTAAGATGTATACCAACGTCCGCTTGAGTAATAATTAAAGATGTTGTCTTACTTGGTCTTGAATAATAGCTGATAAATTTACGACCTCTGATCCACTATTGTGACATCGCCGACTACATGGGACTCGTCAATGTAACTCGATTTGCGGACTGCCGCCTCCACAGACGGAATAGTGTCTTGAACTGACATATCGTCTCCACAGACGTATTGAGGCACTTTATTCATTTAATTCATCTGAATAATCTTATGAAGACTCTTCTCGATCATCTTAGCTATTTTGTCACGCCCTCCTTGGGACCACGTTCTACACGTGTCACATGGAAAGGCCTAGTTACAAAGACTATGTTTGTAACAATAAAACATGATCGTCTAGTGTGTTGATCTTATCGGAACATTTAGAACAATCTTTAAACTCATTTTTCATTGACACATCCAAAACCGTCAATTTTAAAATTCATTTGCACTTAAGGTACCGGTGGTATGGGACATACGTCGATATTATTGCGGATTAAAGTATATTATGATTAAAATACTTTCACCAGGTTAGAATTTTCAAATTTCACAATATTTAACCAAAAAATACGTTTTAAAAATTTTTGGAAAGTTAAAAATTGTAAAATCCCCAGCGTGATTCGAACTCACGACTTACAGATTCATAGAGAAACCTTTAACCCACTGCCCTACGCTGTTAAATGACAACTTCCGGAAAGAAACTATTTATAAAATTACACTTGATCTTATTGTTTATTTCCATAAATAGTACGTCACAACATGGAGAAGTCCCATACCACCTTAAATGGCGTCGAGAGGAAACTAAAGAGATATAGTAAAGGAGGATAACTTGAGGTAATACCGTAGTGACTCCAAAACTTATATCGACGCATTTTATGGGGAACTAGAGGGAAATTACAAATAGTTAAGGAGACAGTTAAGTGGATATATTGAAATGAACTATTGCCATTGTTGAGACCCGTGTAATAAACCCGGAATCCTTCATCAATTAGCATTTATTTCTTTGGAATTAAAATTTGGTGGACCTTCGGGAATAAGGCACACCTACCCTTTGTTTTTACCTTACGGCTCACAGTGCACCTCAACCTTATACCTTCTACCCCAACATTTCCTCACCCCGTTCGTACTGCACACAACGGATGCAGTTTCAGACGAATGCCCTAGTACCGTACAAATAAACGCGGTCACATTAAAAACGCAAATACAGAGATAAATCGAGTGATTCTAAGACTACATATACTAGGGATGGCAATCGATTGCAAAAATGCTAATCGGTTAATCGCAATTGGTTCCAACCGATCTTATTATTATTTTTACTTCTTGTTATTTTAAAATAACAAAAGAAGACGATAGGGATATTCTGTTTATGTATGAATTTTAAAAAGATATATCTCATTATCAATATTCAAATAACAAATTTAAAACAACGAGCAAACTGTCATTGATTAGTTTCCCTGACCACCTGTCGCAATTTCCTAGTCAGGTATCTTCTAAAAAAAAAAAAAAGTCTGCAACACGACAAGTTAAAGATTCCCGTTTGAAATTAATTTTGAATTTCGGATCGTAGTAACATGTAGAATGTGCCTGCTTTAGACAATTGCATTTATTATGCAAAAAAACGTCGTGTCAAATGAAACAAATAAAATAAACACATTGAACGTAGATACAATAATGATAAATGTAACGGTACTTATTATCATTTGTTAATAATTTATGAAAAGCTGAACAGACTAGGCAGTGACATAATGTTTAACACTCATGATAATTAACGCCGACTGACCACTATTTCTCCACAAGTCAGCCCTGAGATCTGAACGGTCTCCAATTTAACTTGATTAGATATAGTCTCGAAAGATAAAAAAAATCATATTTAATATGAAATTGCGAAAAAGCGTACTTTATTTTTATTTGATTCGAATAACCGGTAAGATATTTTGTCGGCGTTAAAGGGGCATGGTCTCGATTTTGGTCAAAAATTATTTTCAGATTTTAATGTTTTCAATGCTTCAGTAAGGCATTTTTAATAGACAACCATAATTTGAGTGTCATTCGTTGAGTTATAAGCGAGTTAAGGAGCTTGAAATTCTTTGCTATGTAAACGAAGCGTTTGAATGTTGAAGTGAAAATTCCAGTTTTAGACCTAAAATGAATGTGTTAAATGCTAGGAACTGTTTATTTATGCTTAGAATGTATAAAAAGATAGACAAATCAGCTTAGATTTTTTTACTGGTATGTTGAACCTATGTAAACAAAAACAGGGCACGAGCCTTGTTTACACGACAAAGAATTGTGAGCCCTGTATCTTGCTTATAACTCGACGAATGACTCTCATATTTCATTTGATCATTAAAAATGCATTCCTAAAGCATTGTAAATTATAAAAACAGATAAATAGAATTTGACCAAAATCGTGACCATGCCTCTTTAATTATAATGAGTGTTAAACATCGTTCCGGCCGAGTAAATGGTTAACCGGTTAGAGATTGCCATCCCTAAAATATACTTCATTAAGTACATTATATTTCATGAGTTATATAATTATAATCTATAATTTATAATAATATATATTTTATTTATATCCATGGTTATATGACCAAATTTTATTACATTTCAGACAGCTTAATTTAGCAAGAACATCCTCCACACCAGTAAACGATATTCAGTTGTTGTAAAATCAATTATTATTTTATACCATAAATATCATTTTAATTTGTAACATACGCTTTCTAAAATAAGAATTACAAGCAAAAGAAAACAGCTTCCGCCAAACTATAGTATTTCTTTTAACAATTCGCAATAAAAAATTAGCTTACACAAGCTTGAAGTGTTGGCTGGATGGTCGTGAAAACTTTTAGACTATAGTAATCTCCTTAAGAAGAAGAGCTCTGTACAATATTCAAATTTCAAAGCTTAATATATTTATTTTTTTTTTTCTTAAAATAGTTAACAGTTAAACAAATGATATCTGAAAATTTTAGGAAGATCTTATAGTTAATTTGTTGACCACCAAGCCTCCTTTAGAATTGTCTTTAAATGTCTAACTTTTAAGACAGTTTTGTGAAACGGAAGTGATAGACAAGTCAGATCTAAAGACAATCTTAAGTTATCTTACGATAGTTTTGTGAAATCTAGCCCCGATTATCTACTGGTATATTCGTTACTTGTTACACCCGTTAACAAATTTAATTCGTTATAATATGTATCACTAATTTGCAATATACTCTTCTTCCTTATAACTACATGTACAACGCGTACTTACTGAAACATTATATAAAAATGTGAAAGATAAATGTGAATATTTATGTGAAAATAAATACTTTCGAATATTAATTTTAATCAATTATATATTGTAAACCCTCGACTATAAACTAATTTGGTATAAATTTTGCAAAATTCGACATAATTCAGCTCTACGGAACTCAAAATCAGTTTACTATAACCGTAATTTCGTTATATATTAGTTCGTTAAAACTGGAATTTTTTTTTTTTTTTTTACAAGGAATCGTTAAGAATTAAGAATCGCTTCATCCGTTTACTTACTAAACTAGTTAAACATAGCTACAAATAAAATCGAGCACCTACCTCTTTGAAGTACTCTACCAACTCTACAATTATTGCCCAAAGAGGCATGTGTATGTGAACCAGTATCTGGCCAAAACGTGTATTTGTCGACTCAAGAAGTTTAATTGTTTAAGTTTTGATTGGTTGAGGACTAAGGCATGTCTGTTAAGAAAAGCCGTATTTAATCAAATTTATACCTTAATAATGGCCGTTTGTATAGCCCATATAGGAAAGCAAGCGACACAGCACAGGATATTTTCCAGCGTTCCGAATGTTTCTGGCTCATCTCCGTTCGTAATTAAGAGTTTTGCTCCAACAGATTTGCACTTTTCTTCAGTGATTTTTCTACACCATCGTTCAACCGAGCCATTAAACGTTATCTAGGTAAAGAGTAAAAAACAAAATATCTAATTAATTGCAAAATATACTAATGTTTTGTTGATAGAATGATTTGTTTTGAAATACTTTGTTTTATTTCATACGACTCGACATTTTCCTTAGTTTACTCAATTTTATTTTACATCAAAACAGACTCAGTTCGTGTTTGTATCTCGTGAATAGCTTTAAGGCAACACAAGGTCATCTTTTAAAAAAGATTAGGAAGCCAGCGCAGTTGGCTCTAAAATCACAGACAGTTAATAGGGAATTGTTTTTATTAATATCCTTGACTATTTCTTGTCTTTGTTTTCCTGGGACCCGTTTTACAAAACTATCTTATGACTAAGATCTGTCTTTAGACCAAAATTTGTCATTATTTCAACGTTGCATGTCATGGTGTGAGATAAAGTAAAAAACAAGGTTAGCTTTTTAAAAGCCAAAAACGGGGGCAAGTGGAATATTACATGTAATTCTAAGGTCCATATTGAATACATAATCTTTTGAAATATACATGTATAGTTTCAGATCAATCATAATAGACCCCTTTATTGATATATGCAGACATGCGCAGAACTACTTCCGAGTGGATACAAACGTGAAGCGAACCGCGTGGGAAATGTATAAAATATATTTACATTTCAAATACGATCTTTGCTGAATAAGCTAACCATACAACCGTTTAAATCAAAAACATATTTTCTTCATTACATTTCCAATATTGAAACGAATTTCCTGTTTTTCATTGCAAAGCTTACATTAGTTACCATACGTGTCAAACAAGTATGGCGACGAGGGAGCATTTAAAGAAAACAAACATTAGCATTCTGAAAAGATAGCTACAGATCTGAGCATTGATTGTAAGAAGAAGAAAAAAGATGATATAATTTGCGACATCCTTGCAAACAGTACGTCTGTAGATTCCCTGTGTCCCATTGTTGAGGAATTTTCTTCATGTGATCCAACACTTACGCAGTTCAAAGAAAATTTGCCGCCGTTCAACAAGGCTACTTATCAGCTGTCGGGTCCACCAAATGATGTGAAACAACCTGCCCTTTCTTTTTCGTTCTTATATGAGTTTATGATATCGAGGACAAGACAGGGAGGTCAAAGTGTTCAAAACTTTAAAGGACTGGATAAGTCTCTGAAACCCTTTGTTGCTGGGGACATCCAAGAATTAAGCATTGCCAACGTAAGTAGACTGCTTCATTTACAATTGTTTAACATACTTTATATGATGTAATTTGTCCTTATTCAAATATTTATTTTGATATAAAATATACAATGTCATGTATTATAGATAAATAGCATGTGCTGCCGCAACCAATGTCATTGTATTTAGACTGTTACATTTGGTTTTAGATTGATAGCACAACAGTTTATGTCAAGGCCTTCTGTTTGGCTTCAATGGAAAAGCAGAGGTATCAGGTTTAACTTTGCATTACCAATACTGACATAACAAACAAAGTGGACTTTGCATATTGTCAGTGCCCCATTGGGTAAATATCTAAAATAAATGTTGCCCTTAGGGGTGAAAACAAAATCTCAATGTCTGATAAAACACCAAGTTCCATCTAAAGTTTTCATCAAGCCCCCCCCCCCCCCCACCTAATTATATGTTGAATGTTTATTAAAATTAAAATTTTGAACAAATTCTAGTCTTTGTTGTAAATTGTTAAGTTTTAGGGTTTTTTTTTTTAAGAATCATTTGAAATAGTAAATAAGTCTCATATACAACATGAAATGATTTGGATAGTTACATGTATCAATGTTGGATATATACAGTCATACCTTTGTAGATTCACGATCTAATCGTCTCTTTTCTCTTCTCTAATCTTCTTCGGATCTAGTCACTTTGTAGTGAAACAACGTAGGGCCGTAGTTGTCATCACTGGGGTCTTCTCCGTGCCACCCGTGTAGAAAGTGATCGGAACAGATCTATGAGTGTTCGCCTGGTTCCCACTTATCTCTATTGATGGCTTTGATCCACACCCATCGCTTCCTCTTGTATTTTGGAAAGCGAAAGAAACTTACCCCTCGATCTCGTGTCAGCATTGAAGACATTACGGCATTTATATACTCAACAAGTTTTAACCATTTCCGTCGAGTTGCTACAGACGCTTTATCCACTCGGAAGCGTTTATGCGCATGAACCATTACTGCTGGACAGATACGTTGAAAGGGTTTATATGCAGGTGTACATATAGTTCGCACATTTATTTTTATGATTGTCAGTGAGGAGACAAGCGTTTAGGGTCGTACATACAATGTTAGGACCGCACACCAACTTATCTACAACAACTGTGCATCATGTCTTAAAGTGTATTCTATATACTGTATACGGAGAAATATTCGCAACCGTTTTATTTTCGCTGTCTAAATCATTCCATTCAAATCTACGCAAATTTCATTCTAAATTAATTAATCTGTCTGCAACAGACATATAGTGCTAGATGCTGACTCTGACTCTAAACATGCGTAATTCAACCAAAAAAAAAACCAAACAACGTAGATGCTAATGTATGAGGGCGCTAGCAATGAGATCTGTTTTTTTCTTTGCTCCGCAATGCTGTGTTCAGACTTGAATGTACCAACCTCCAAGCAAAATTTGCCTTGTGCTTCCATAATTTTGGAACATCTCATAATTTTTGCATTGATTTGGTCGCCTATAATTCCATCAGTTGGATCAACCATTAACAAACAAGGCGCTATTAAAACAAAACAAAAATAATGATTTTAATGATCATAGGCTACTTTTCAAAAACTTAATAATTGTCGAAAGTGCAATATCAATCAAAATTTAATATTACCTCTTTGTTTATCCTTTAATCCTTTTCCCTTTCTAATCAACGTCAAACCAAATACCGATATTCTCTCCGTTAGACACAATCTAATAGTTTCTAGTTGATGTGCATTTTCTACGGTCAATATCCTACAAAAATATTTTTAAAAAACATTCAAATTGATATTGTTTTTCTACTCACATGTAAAAACTCAGATTTCTGCATCAATCAACAAGAAATGCAATAATTGTATAATTTTTAAGCACACTTTGAATTTTATGCGTTAGCATGATGTGCTATTTCTTGTGATTGAGAGACCAAATTTGTACAATCATTTCATATTGTTTTGACTAGAGATAAACTAGTGTGCGTTTGAAAACCATAACCTTTTCTTACTGTCGAGATAAACTTTAGTTTATGATCAAAAGCTCTCTCTCTCTCTCTCTCTCTCTCTCTCTCTCTCTCTCTCTCTCTCTTAACCTTTCATACTGTATTATTTTGTCTGCTATAATGCGTGTCACTTGATATACATTGCAATCTTAACAGCTGAAATGTGTGTACCTAAAAACCGTTGGTGCGCTGTCTGCTGTATCATAGTCTTTAATTCTTTTTACTTTAGAATATACTAATGTACAATAGGACCATTTTTAATGTGATGTGGAGGCTCAGGTCCTGGCGATTACAAAGTTCAAATTTGTTCCGCTTCGAATTCCGGATTTTTTTTACTTAATTCTGCTGATAACTTATTAATTAACGCTAATATTCCGATTGGCATAGTTAAGTTAGGTAAAATCTTTATAATATCTAAACCAATAACAGTTCTCACCCGATTTACCGTATTAAAGCACAAAAAAACCTCGAGTCCATGATTTTAATATAATGGAATGCATATCATATAATGTACTTGGGAAATTCATTCTTATGACTATTTTTCTCAATAACTGTCGTTGATAACAATTTTCTCTTACCACTAGAATATTTCACTTGTACATGTAACAGCGTATTTAGAATTACAATATATATATATATATATATATATATATATATATATATATATATATATATATATATATAGTATTTGTGAACAAGAAAATACTATTCTTCCTGTAAACAAGGTCACAGGTGCAGAGTCACGAATTACTGAGAGCTACGGAATTTACTATCGTTAAACCGATTTAATCATGCATTGGAATATTCTGTTGCTTTTTCCTAACAAGACGACCCTTCTGTTTTGCCTTACTATATACCAGTTTCACTGCTTATGTCTAGATCACATTTAAGCCGATGGTCGGGCGAACAAATTTTTCTCGCATCGTCGGCAGAAAATCCCCCATAATCGCCTGACATCGGACGACGCGGAGCAGTCACATTAATTTCAAGGAACACCGATAACTTCATATTTATTATTTATTAGTCCGTGAATCGAGGCTCGATCATCGAACGTTGAGCCACAGTTTGATTTTTACGATCGCACCCCTGCGAATGTTATTGTCATTTAAATTTAGACCACGTGGTTTCATTTGACCCTTTCAGTTTCGCAGTAAAAAGTGTGCCTCGTGTTTATAGTCTATTTCCTAGAATCTAGGTACTTGAAGTCAAATATAAAATCTAGACGTTTATTGATTTTTAACTTTATCTTCTTTAATTGGTGGATAAAATGAGTTCTAAAAATAAATGTGTCAATAGAAAATATAGGGTTTTTTCTGCTGTTGCACCAATTAACATGCTTAGTAGCGATCCCCCTAAAGATTAATATTCGATCCGCGCCTGACCTAGTAATAACATCAATAATGAAACAGACTATACTATTTTATGCAGAATGTTCCTTGAAAATGGCTCGATATACTAAGTTTTTATACAAAACAGACACCCATTTTTTTTAAAGCATGATATTGCACACCAAAAGCATCAGACATGGCTATGAGTTTATTTAACAACCCAATGTTTATATTTTCAACCACGTGCAGAGTGGTTGAACACGAACGATAACTCTGTTCTGAATATCACCGTTTAGTTTAGATAACCGCTAGATGATGAAATAAGACACATATCTTAATAGATTTTCATGTTTTAACATAAATCAAAGTAGGATATGATATGAAAAACGACCAGTATACGTATTTTGAGAATATTATCCGCACACTTATACTTCCGCTCGAAATTTCACAGGAACTGAACAAATCTCGGGGAAGTCTCGTGAACTTTCATTCGAGCACCTCTGGATTTATTACATACTTAGCAACGATAAAGAAAACATTCCGAACACATTCTCAGGGGTGGATCGGGCGATTACATAAACAATCTCGCAATTGCGGAATATTCACCTTTAACCACGTGGGCATTCCTTCGTTTTATGGACGAAAAAAAGTCTGAAGCATGGGTCGTCCGCCTGGCCGCCGCTCATCGACCGATAGACGGTATTGTAATCCGTATACGGTCGGTCGTCCATCAGCCAAATTATCAAATTCGCCCGATAGACCAGTCGATCCTCGGACGATTTTCGGTCGTCAATCGGTGTCTGCCAGCCGACATTAAAGAAAATTCTAATTGCAAATATGTCGACCGACCGACTACAGACATAACATGTCTGCCGATGGTCGGACGATGATCGAGGGTTGCTCGACGGACTATTCAACGACTGTTTCAACTAAAGAAATCGGCCACCGACGAATAAAAAAAATCATTACTTGGTCCGACGGACACAAAGTTGATCGGCCGACGAAAACAGAACAAAAAAAGACTTGGAATGTCTTTTTAAATCGAGAGTCCCCCGAAAAGTGTAACATAATCCAACTCGGGTTTTTTTTACGCTTTTCGAAATTTAAATGCATTCTAGAACGTAGTTAAGAATTTAAAATGTATTATTCATATTAGGGGGAGGGGGTGAAATTTTCAGGGTCATCTACTAGTGGTCAACCACTGCCATTTGAATCAACTCTCCAATGCAGTTGCTCTGGAAAACTGGAAGTGAAACAGTGTTTGGACCTAAGCACAAATCATCACCGCTGACAAGACTTAATTCTTGAAAATAATTGATAAATTCGATGTAATGTATGCTGAATCATTGCTTTTCAAGGAAACTTATTTAAAAATACCTTGAAAATAGTCAGATTTTAAATGGTGCGTACAATTTAGATATTTTTGTAGTCGTATGTATTCCTACGCCAGAGTTCAATATCGTCTCGTTCAACCCGACGCTCGGCTGCCTCCGTAAATCTCCGACAAGCAGAGGGTATCTCTCGCTTGTCAGGATTAACGACGATAGCCGAGCATCTGGTTGAACGAGACTAGAGGTCGATATTGCTTGGATCCATACGATTTTCCAGAAATATTTCGATTACTGATACACAGTTTGATGGAATTGATTCTATCTTTAAATCTTATACAACATGATTCATATCGAAATTCTTGTCGGAAAAGTCCGAGAATTCATATTATAAAAATGTGCGTAATTCAAATAAAGATTAGAAATCACTTACCATGCAAAATAACCCATCGTTGATTTTAAAATAAACAATAATCGATAAAATCAACTCACGTCAGTACTTCATTATTTTGATTAGTTTATAAGATTCGGGACCCTTATGAAAATACACTATTCCTAATAGGGGGATTTTAAACATCGGGCTAGGAGTAGTTTTGTAATCATGCTACATGCTTTTTTTCTCCATGCTGTTTTTCTTGATTACTTCTCCTGCGTCATGCGCAAATCCCCTCAAACGTGAATTCTTTATAAATATACAACAGAAAATATCCGTTTCTCCTAATATTTGATAAACTCAGAACTCACTAATCTGTCGCAGAGTTTTTCTTTTATACAACTTATCATACTGACAAACTATGGGTCTGGTTCCCAACATTGCAAAATTAGTGTTTCATATGGCATATAAAGCATAATTATTTTTGTTGTACCCATTTAGATTATTGAATGCAACCACTTCTTATATAAAATCACAAATATCTACGCATTTTTTTTTTTAAATATGACGGGGCTGTTGGCGAACGTGGAGACAGCAGGCATGGTCGGCTGGCGTAATTATTGAGTATGCAATGCATTCCGAAAGTTTCGTTTGTCTTCAAATAACCAAAGAGAAATAAGTCTGTATACGTACTGGCCACGACATTTGGAAGATATATGTGACTACAGCTATGCTCCTTGTAATTTTTCTACCCACCTTATTTTAAAAATTCATTACACCGAAAAGTAACAAGAACAATATCTGGTGTTCAATATGAACTCGTGTTGCAAAAGTGGAGAGTTAACATAAAGACGGATATGGTCATAATGAAATCAGAATCAAAATAACACAAATTACTCATGCATAATTACCATGCACCTCCGTTCTCGCTTATCTCACCAAGCTGGGGTTTGTTCATTCTAGTTGCGTGAAAAAAAACATTCACTTCCTCGGGATCAAATGTAATGAAGCCAGTTTTTTCTAAATGAAATAAATCATTAATTTGTGTTGGGTTTAAGGCAAAGTCTTCCCAAGGAATGATGGTAAGGCCATTGTATTGAGCGTTGTACTCCTTGAGGTGTGATGTTGCTTTTGGCTCTTTTTGTTCTGATGTTATGCGATCATTCAAATCATCTGAAAAAGCATCGTGGTGTCTTCTCTCACTTAGAAAGGACATTTGACAGGGATTTTGGAAAGGATTGGCATGGTCTTTTGCGTTGTTTGTGAGACGTCCACCCCACAGGTAGCCGTCCACCATCACACTTGCACTGGGAAGTGCTTTGGGGTAGCATGGCTCGGCCGATATCTCCATTCTAAATCAATAAAATAATTGAATTACCGACTATGTTATTCCCATCAACATATCAAAAAAGTATGATTCATAATAACAGAACCAAAGCAATTGTTTATCATTTCAGCATGAGAACTTAGTATCAAAGAGTTTAAAAAGAGTACATTTCTACTTCTCAGTTTTACATGCCTATGTAAACATCTTAGCATTGGGGGAATGTTTCGCAAGATACAGAAGTTTTACAATAGTTTTTACTGTCTATTTTTTCGTTTAATTCAGCTTACTATTCATTATGAATCACATTGGCTATGAATACATATATACACGTATGCATCAAAAGAAAAACACACATTCAGAGAGAGAGAGAGAGAGAGAGAGAGAGAGAGAGAGAGTTGATAACTATGACACCTAATTTACTGACTCCGTATTGAATCGTCACCTTCCTTTGTTGCTACGTCCTACAACCTAATTCGTGTACATTTTTTTTTTTAGTCTGTTGACTACCTACGTATACTTTATAATTTCGTTTTTACAAATTTGTAGCTTTAACAACCGAGTCCGCAGAATGACTTGATAGAAATATAGGTGGCGGAGAAGGCAAAAGTATTGTACATCAAATCAAAGTACTGCAGTACTGGATTGCGGTTAGCTTGTTGTCAAGTTGTTGGGAATATTTGCATTAAGAATTCAGTCAGGGGTACTGTAGACTTTCCGTACAAGCTCAGAAAGAATCAACATTTTAGTGTATGACAAGTCAATATACTCCTTTCTTAGAAATTGGCTTTTAGCTCTAAAATGACTTGATGAAAAATAACAAATCTAAACATTATTTTTTCTAATGTCTACACATTGATTGGATTTTGATGATTTATAAAAACAAGTGTTTTAAGTTTAAACTCTCAGTGTACGTGTCAAGTATAGGAGTACAATTAAGATTCATAAAATCACCTTTACTGTTGGAAAACATAAAAGATAAGGGGATCCAATTCTCCTGCTACTCAATATCTTATTTTAATAGTAAATTGACATACATATTTTTGGAATTTTTTTTTCCAATTTATTTGTAATTTCTGAGCAAAAACAGCTTTTGATAACAATCTTGAGAAGCATCGTGATTTCAACCACATCAACAAAAAACTTCACTCACAGATTGTTTGAATTAAGGGAAGAGAAGAAGTACTATGAGTTAGACCCAAATGTAATCAAAAATGTCACAAAATACTTCACCTTTGCTGTCAAGGGTAATACAGAGAGGGAATCCTTGGAAAATAATTTATGAGCAATACCATTTCATGTAACTGGAGAACATTCAAAATTAAGAGACTGGTGAGGGTAAAAACCATTATACATGTATATAATGGACATATTCTCATGTTATCAATGAAAACTCGATTAATTTTTGCATAAACTTTCATAAAACAATAAATACATTTATATTTTTAGATTTGTACAGCTGTCACAGTCTTACAGGCCCAAAAATCTGCCGTATGCAAATTATTTACCAGGAGAGCAGGCAATCGATTTTTGTACACAATTCGCAGTTCGTTATTCGCAATTCAAAAGTGAACTGCATTCTAGAACGCAGTTCGCAATTCAAAATTTATTTTTCATATTTTGGGCCTGAAATTTTCAGGGTCACCAACTAGTGGTAAACCACTACCACTGTGAAAATATGATGATGTTGTCCTCTCTAGTTTTTGAGATATAGGACCATTAAAAATGTACTATTCATTACCATGGGATTCTAAAGATGAGGCTCGGAACATCGAGGGCCCTTACCCTGGGGGCTGAAATTTTAAGGGTCATCTTCTAGTGGTAAACCACTACCACTGTAAAAATATGGTGATGTGGTCATCTCTAGGTTTTGAAATATGGGACCCTTAAACATTGCACTATTCATTATAATGTGAATTTTAAACATCGGGGTCGGTAACATCGACGGCTCCTTTACTGGCAGCTGAAATTTTAAAGGTCTTCTACTAGTGATTAACCACTACCACTGTGATAACATGGTGATGTTGTCATCTCTGCTTATTTAGATATGGGACCCTAAAAAATGTAGTTCTCATTATAATGATATAATAGTAGTAAACCATTACCATTGTGAAAATATTCTCCAGTTTTTAATATATGGGACCCTAAAAATTGCACTATTCAATATAATGAGATTATAACCATCGAGCTCGGAAACATCGAGGGGTCCTACCCTAGGGGCTTAAATTTTAAAGATCATCTACTAGTGGTAAACCCTTTTCTTTTATTCATTGATAAAAACAAAGTGTACAAAAACTTCACGCACAATAATCAGCGTAAAGACATATTGTATATTTCCATAATTGTTTATATAATTGTTTATATAATTGTTGCATATAAATATGCATGCTCTAATTGAGATTCACTTTAAAACAAACACTTTTTTCTAATTATACAGCATATTATCTTATACCTAAAATACTATGGTGTTTATTTCGTAATATAATTTCATATTGCTAATGAAATAAAATAAAAACGGTAAAAATATTAAGAATTGTATAGATTTCACAAATGATGTTTGCGTATAGTATACTGGTATACACAAATAACACAGGTGTATAAAAAATTGGTATACAACTTTTTTAAAAGTACAGATAAGGTAATGGTAAACCAGTACCACTGTGAAAGTATGGTGATGTGGTCATCTCTAGTTTTGAGATATGGGACCCTACAGAAAGTGCACTATTCATTATAATGGGCATATCAAACACATTTGGAAACATATAAGTTGTCGCATGTATTTTTCTTATGGTTCGCGTCAAAACGTGGCTGAGGCAAAATGAATCCCCAATTTTTGTTGTGGATTTAAGGGTTATTGGCCCGTTAATGGTGCTGATATATAATATGAGATGAAAAACTATATGTTAATTGTCAGATTTAATTTACGAGGCCATTTGAATTTTTGATTTCAGTCGTTTTTGGAGGGGGGGGGGGTGGTATGAAAAGACCAGGCTTGATTTTGTGAACAAAGCAATGTCATTGTTTCGTTTTATTATGTCTCCCCTGTCAAAGGGGAGACATATTGTTTTTGTCGACTTTCTTATTCTTCTTATTCTTCTTCATCCAAATTTGTCCAGGCTGTAACTTAAATACCCTTTGACATTAAGACTTTAAACTTGGAACATAGGTAGATGGTATTGAGAAGGAGTGCACACCACCAAAATTTTGACCTTGACCTATTTTGTTCTTCAAGGTCAAGCTTTTCATAAAAAATATTGTCCGGACCATAACACAAGACTCTTTTAACATACAGACTTTTAACTTGTATCATAGATAGATGGTATATAACCTAGTTGAACCTTATCAAAATGTTTGACCTTGACCTAGAATTTTTATTTCAAGGTCATATTAGAAAAAACTTCATTGTTCAACTTCTAAATATACTTTGACAGAAGGACTTCAAACTTTAAACAAAGAACAATAATAATACACTTAGGTGTACTATTGAATAATATTTGACCTTGACCTTCTTTTACTCAAGGTCAAATTAAGAAAAAAATAATAAAATTCTGTCTGGGTCATAACTTTAATACCCTTTGACATTAAGACTTAAAACTTGGAACATAGGTAGATGGTATTGAGGAGGAGTGCACGCCACCAAAAGTTTTGACCTTGACCTATTTTGTTCTTCAAGGTCAAGCTTTTCATAAAAAATATTGTCCGGACCATAACACAAGACTCTTTTAACATACATACTTTTAACTTGTATCATAGATAGATGGTATATAACCTAGTTGAACCTTACCAAAATTTTTGACCTTGACCTAGAATTTTTATTTCGAGGTCATATTAGAAAAAACTTCATTGTTCAACTTCTGAATATACTTTGACAGAAGGACTTCAAACTTTAAACAAAGAACAATAATAATACACTTAGGTGTACTATTGAATAATATTTGACCTTGACCTTCTTTTACTCAAGGTCAAATTAAGAAAAAAAATAATAAAATTTTGTCTGGGTCATAACCTTAATACCCTTTGACATTAAGACTTAAAACTTGGAACATAGGTAGATGGTATTAAGAAGGAGTGCACGCCACCAAAAGTTTTGACCTTGACCTATAATTTTTATTTCAAGGTCGAGCATTTCATCATTCATTCATTGTATCATAGATAGATTGTATATAACCTACTAAATAGAAATAAAACTTAATTTTTTTTTACATCACATATGACACATATATCACATATGACATATATCACATATCCTCAAGTCTCTGGCCATGAAGAGCAAGAAAGAGGCGGGTCAGCTCAATATACCATCTACCGGTACATGTAACAAGATGTTTTGTTTTAAAATTTCCCTCCTATCTTTTAAAACTGAAGGTCCATTTCAGGTTCTTTCCATTTTGTTACAAATACATAACAAAGGGGAGACATGTGTTTTTTGTTAAAAAACAATACC
The DNA here is from genome assembly GCA_033439105.1 of Magallana nippona. NCBI lineage: Eukaryota > Metazoa > Mollusca > Bivalvia > Ostreida > Ostreidae > Magallana > Magallana nippona. Next base: position 31,279,564 of record CM065918.1, on the reverse strand, counting down.
CACTAGTTTTTTTTTTATTTGCAATTTTTTAAATTTCAATTTTCATATTCATACATATACAGACACACAAACAGATCATAGGTCTTACTATGAAGTTGATACAATCAGGAAAAAACAAACTATATTACTTTTGCTCTTGTGAAGATTATATATCACAGAAAAAAAAACCTTTTTCATTCAGACCATATTGTTATATGTTTGTAAAAAGAAGAATTTCTAATTGCTATACATCTTTCAATGTCATATTTAAAATGTAAATGGCTCAACAGCCCAGCATTGTTTGGGGGTTTTTATTACAAATGTAACACAGTGATTTTCTTTGTGGTAGGTGATCTTTATTTATATGATAAGTTGACAATTTTGACAGTGGTCCTAAAATAAAAATACATAATTGAAAGTGATGGTCATAACAATACATGTATAAACATACTCTTTTCAATATTCAGAAAGATTATTACAATAATTATAGTAAGTTATAGCGCATAACAATATTTGTGACTATCCATTACAAACATGACTGTTATTTACGGTAATGCATTTTATCATACAACATATCATCTAATAGATAGAATATGAAATATAAATAAATTAAACTAATAATAATATACACAATAATATACACAATTTACAAACTTAAGTAAGGAATGTACTGTATACTACATGTATATCTCTCAGTGCTGGCCTCACAGCTGCTGTATTGTGCACTATAAAAATATATATGGTCTTACTCTTCTATTCATAAAAACTATACACACTTGATTAGGATCCACTATATATCTATAATAATGTTTTGCATCAAACAATCTTTAAAATCATTTGTAACATCAGGGCGTCTATTACATTTATAAACATACGATTAGATGTCAACATCATAACACCAATATTCTCTGAGTAGAAATAATAACTTTCAATAGGTACTTTACAATATTGTATGTTTCAAGACATATGAAAATAAACATTTACTTGTGATATAAATACCTAATCTAATATGTATGCAAGACAAAAATATCAATACTTACAAATATCAGACAAAGGTGCAAGTTGCAACTGACCTCTTCAACATACCAACGGAAAATGCCGCCAAAGTATGGCTTACTGCCCACTTCCGTAAAACAACCAATCAGTAATCAGAATCACAAGTGTGAAGAATTAAATATAAAAATTACTTGTTGCCAAAATCTAACATTATTGTAACTATTAAATATAGATACAAGTATAAAGATAAATTTCTTTTACTTAATTCACAAACTTTATAAAAAATGTAAATAATTTCTAGAATCTCTGAATCTCAAGCCCGATGTTATTAATCAAACTTTTGCCCTCTTACACAAAGACATTGAAAGATATACTGTTTGGTAAATAAAATTAGAAAGTTAATGACTAAATTTGACTTTGAGAGAGGAATCTCTCCAAACAACATATTGATTACATTAAAACCAACTCTCTTTGAAACAGTATTGTAAATATGCAAACTCAAGCTATTCAAGATAGCAAGAACAGTATGACAAGATGTGAAAATATGTTCAATGGTTTCAATTTCATGATCACTCTTGCAAAAAGAACAAGTATCATTATCAACTAATTAAAACTTTTTCAAGTAAGCTCTTACTGGAAGAAGTCTATGTAAAGTTCTGTATTGTAACCACTGTATAGAAGAGTCTGTTGTGACTTTGAAACATACTTTAAACACATCTTGTAAAATTAATTCAGAATATCCTCTTTGTACAATAATGGAATTCTATCTTCTAATTGATGTTGGTACAGTACAAGCTATATTAGAATTAAATAGTTTGTAAATATATATGCTTGGTGCATTTCTTGTATAAAAGAATTTCAATACAATGAGAAAAAATAAAAGGACCAGTTATATTGCTGTAGGTTTCCTTACATAACTTTGAACCTTTTACAAACTTTGCTACAGCACTAATCATACTGTTGTATTGCATAAAACATATTTTATAATTGAATTTCTTTTCAAAATCAGATTTTGATAGAAATGATCCATTTTCATATAAAAAGTCTTTCACAATTTTACACCTCTTTTGTACCATTCTTTATAAAACAAAGGCTTTTTATCCACCTTAATTTTAGAATTAAACCAAACTGGAGTGGATGCTATGTTATCATTTGAAGTTAAACTTTGGTTAAAATGTGTATTCAGTACAATAAGCCATCATGACTTCAAAACATATCTCCAAAAAGTATTGGTACAGTTGTTCAAAAGATTTTCAATAAAAGCGTCACCAAAATCCAAAAATCCAGACACAATATCTCCAAACACTGCTTTAAAAATACTCCACCAAGATTGCCCCCCCCCCCCCCCCCCCCCCCCCCCATGTACTAGTCTCTGTATCCAAGAACACTTCAAAGAAGTTATAAAATTATTCAAGTTCACCATATTCAAACCTCCTGTAAAGAGATTTTGTGTCACAACTTAGCGTTTAATTTTACCACACTTTGATTTCCAAATAAATTCAAAAAATTCATTGTTCAAAAAATTAATTTATTCTTTTCTTGGATTTGGTCATGAAATAAGTAAATGGTTTATTTTGGGAATAATAAGATTTTTAATTACAGTAAGTCTTCCTATGGGAGTAAGATTCCGCCTTTCCCTGAGTGCAGAGATTTTCGGAATTTGAATATTATAATTTAACTTTGGAATTTATTCCAAGTCAACAGAAAAATGAATACCTAGTAATACAAATTCAGTGGCTCCCCAATCTAGTTTCCATCTAGAGTGAAAGACTTCAGATGAAATTTTTTTTTAACCAAACCATATAATTTTTGTTTTTGAGCTATTAACTTTCAACCCCCATATTTTTGAAAATAATTCTAAAGTTTCAAGAGCATTAAATAAAGATGAAGCAGAACCATCAAATATGAGGGATGTATCATCGGCATACTGGGATATTTTGTGTTCTCTATCATATACAAAAATACCTCTAATATCTTTATTTTGTTTAATTAGTATGGCCAGTATTTCGGCGCAAAGAATAAAAAGATATGGGGCTACAGGATCACCTTGACGACATCCTCGCTGTATTTCAAACTGCTGTGACAGAAAGCCACTTTGGAGAACAGTTGCATTAAAATTTGTATTGAGAATGATTTCAAAATCCAAAAAAAAGTAAAACCTTATAAAAGAATGACCATGAAATTGAATCGAAAGCTTTCTCAAAGTCGATAAGCATGAGCAATCCAGGGATATTGTGGACTTCTGTATAAGACATAAGATCATAGGTAAATCGTGTATATTTACCAATGTATCTACCCTGTATAAAACCAGTCTGAGTGTTAGATATAAGTAGATCCAGAGTAGATTTTATCCTAAGACTGACACATCCAGATATTAACTTGTAAAAAACGTTCATTAGTGTAATTGGTCGCCAGTTTTTTAGAAATTGCCTAGGTTTGTCACCTTTAGGTAAGCATGATATAACTCCTAACCTCTGAGACACTGGCAATTTTCCACAAAAAATATTTGGTTATTTGCTTTTGTTATATAGTTTTTAAGGTCAGCCCAAAAGAACTTATAAAGTTCAGCTGTGAAACCATCACTTCCAGGCGACTTGTTATTTTTCATGCATTTTAAAACACTTAATATTTCACTTTCACTAAAGTTTTTATCTAAAATTTTAGATGTTGATTTATCTAATTTTGGAATATTATGAGGGTGGATAATTGATTCTAAATCTTTATCAGACAGCTCATAGTCTGCATTTTTAAAAAGCTTCTCATAAAAAGATTTAACCTCCTCCATAATTTTTAACTGATTATATAAAGTCTTTTCTTCTGATACTACAACTTTTTAAAGAATTTTATGAAAAAAAATTCTAGACTCTCAATGACAGAAATAATTAGTAGGTTTTTCTCCTTCATCTACCCATTTTGCATGAGAGCGTATAAAGTGTCCACGTAATTTTTCTTTTCTTATATTTTCTAAAGCTGCTTGTTTTTCCTCTAACAATGGAAGATCAACTTCAAATTCATTATTATTTTCTAGCTCATTAATATCTGATATCAGCTGCTTTTCTATCTTGTCATTGGTTTTCTTCCTATAAGATGAATACGAAATAGTCAAGCCCCGTATTTCCATGAGAAGAATTTCCAAAAATGCAGACTCATCTATGGAGTTTTTATAAGTTCTATCCCGAAGTAAATTATTATTTAATTTCCATAACCCTCTACCTCGTAAAAAAGTATTAAATCTAAATTCATATACAACAGCAGACTGATCAGACCTATATCAAGATTTGATCGAGACAGTTTCAACAATATTTGAAAGATTTTATGAAATTAATTTATAGTCAAGTCTCCCTTGTTTAAATGGATTTTTCTTTCTCCATGTGTAAGCTTTTTTTTTTATCAGGGTTAAGAATACGATAGTTATCAATCAAACCTAAGTCGCTCATAATTTCTAACAAATTTTCTTTTGCTTTTGGATTATTAACATGTGAATAATTCTGAGTGTCAAGAGTTTGATGGATGGCTATATTAAAATCATCACAAAGAATATAATAGTCATTGTCAAAATCTAAAAAACATTCACGTACTTTTTCTAAAAAAAAATTTGGACAGTCAGTGTTGGGTACATAAATATTGTTCAATGTAACTCTATTATCATCAATACTTAAATCCAATGCTAATAAATTACCATCATTATCTTTCTTTTCTTTATCTAGCTTTAGTTCAAAACTATTGTTTAAAAAAATAGCAACCCCTCGTGAAATTGAACAGACAGAGTTCAATGCACTTATACCCCCATTGAGTTTCAATAGTAGTCTCAAGATCGGACGTAAAATTGGCGTCTTGAAAGCATATAATTGAAAACTGATTGCTGAGTTTCATAGCTTCTCTTGATATGATTTCTGTTTTATGTAATACTTGTTTCGATTTGCGCAGTTCTTTGTTGGTACTAGCTAGCTTTTCTCTGAGAGCTGCGACATCTCTTTCAAGATTTTCAATGTTGTTTTCCATTCTACCAATTTTTGTGTTGTAGCGTTTTTCTAGCTCTTCACATCTTTTGTTTGTTTCGTGTTTTATTTTAGTTTCTATTTCTTTGTTGTTTTGTTCGACGATCTGTTTAACAATCGAAGAGACCAAAGAGTCCAGCTTATTGACTTTAATTGTTTTTTCAAGTTCTATTTTGACCTCTTTGATGTCCTGTTGTACGATACTTAGAGTTTTGTTTACCTCGGACATAGTGCCTTTATCACTGGTCTCCTCGGGAGTATTTTCAGATTTTTTTTGACGATGGCATTTTTTTAAAAACAAATCTATCCAAGTGTATTCATATACAAAAGGCACTGCATAAGATAAGTTCAGGAAAGGTGTAAACGCTGTACCGTGTACGCCACACACACACACACACACACACACACACACACACACACACACATATATATATATATATATATATATATGCTATTTATTGATGTCCAGAGCACTACTCACCGGTAGTCTGGGAAAAGACAGTTTTTGTTCATAAAACCCAAAATATAGGGAAATATAGGAGGAATACCTCAAAATATACCTTGAAAGTCACAGGTGTAAGAATTGTAAGTCCGAAAAAGATCACTAAATCGCCGATATCGATAAATCCCGACTATTTTTCCTGAGCCCTTCAGGCACCTGTTACCAGCACTAGCGCCATCTTAAACTCCCTCGTTTTATTGTTTATATTCATATTTTCACAGTGGTGGTGGTTTACCACGTCTAGTAGATGACCCTGAAAATTTCAGCCCCTAGGGTAGAGGGCCTCGATGTTTTTGAGCCCGATGTTTTAAATACCATTATATTGAATACTGCAATTTTGTTTAGGGCCCCATATCTCAAACACTAGAGCTGACCACATCACCACATTTTAAAAGTGGTAGTTGTTTACCACTAGTAGATGCCCTAACATTTCAGCCCCCAGGGTAGGGGGCCTCGATGTTTCCGCGCCCGATGTTTAAAATTCACGTTGTAATGGATTGTGTATTTTTTTAGGGCCCCATATCTCAAAAACTCGGCATGAACTCAGAACTACATTTTCACAGTGGTATAGGTTTACTATCTAGTAGATTACCCTGAAAATTTCAGCCCCATAACAGGAGTCAACAAAGGAACGGACAATGTATCAATCTGGTGTTGATCTAAATCCTTCTACTACATCTTCAGCATCCACAGAGGAAATACAAGTTACAACATCACCAGTGGGGGACAAAGGAAATCCCACCTTCATATATTTTGACTTGGTGACCACTGGCTTGGGTAAATAAATAACATTAATGTTTTGTTGTGATCAAATATGAATATTCAGTGCATTTAATATCAAAACATTGAATGTAACTTAATAACATGTAATATGTAAAAAATAAAAATTGAAATATTATAATATATTTAATTTCATTTATTCAGAAATTTCATGTGATATCATTCATGATCAGATGGCATGTGTGGCCGGGGAAGACAGTTTTGATACGTACATGTACGTAATTCCTAAGTCACCAATCACAACCGGTACAACAGCGCTCTGTAACTAGATTATATGCAAATGGGGAGATGTTTTTTCACAGGAATAAGGTTGAATGTTTTCTAATGAAAGGTATTTAAAGACTATACTGAATGGCTAAAACAGTATAACAAATCATTACTTGTTTGTCATAATGAACGAGCATTTGATTCTGTTATTTTAGTGAATATTTCTTGTTTATTACAATTGAAGTTTTTGATAGTTTATAGTTTATATGTATTTAGGGAAGCTATAACAGACAGGAAATGCTAAAACTTGAAGCCTTAGTTAAGGACTGTATGTCCATGTCCTATAAAGCCCGCTCAGCCCTTGAAGAATTAAAGGAATTGCAATCATTGGTTTTGCATTGTAACATAAGCTGTATTGTTTTGTTCTGACACATATTTTTAGCGAAGAGTATGTTACATCTTCCAGAGACTATAAATCCAAGACAAATAAATGCTAAGGCTCTCTACAACCGCTGTCAAATTGTGTTTCTATTTACATGTTAAGAAAAATAGCCTAATCTGGTTTGACATCCGTATATCTCAAGATTGCATATGAAAGAGGAGGACAAAAGGCTATCGAGAACATACTTTAAGGGTGACCAACCTACGATCCGTTTTTCTGAGATCATCACTCATTTTTCTAAACTAAGATTATATTTCTCTTATTCTGGAATATAAATCTGCTGGGTTTTTTGGTTTGTAAATTTGTAATGCAGATTTATTTCTTTTTCCCTTTGCTTTTTTTTAATTCACATCTATCTATGCTTAACAATTAAGACATTTTGCAAATAAACTACAAAATGCCTGCACCAGAGTAACTGCTTACATCTTTGGTATATCAACACGTGTGAGATGATGTCCGTAAGCTGTAATTAAATTTATCTGATAAGTAATTATTGTGAAATTAATCAAAAACATACTTTCATTTTCGATAAAAAAATAAAAAAGCCCGAAAAAGCAAAATGTGAATAAGGCGGTGGATATCCTTCGGCGGATCCAAGTCAGGGGTAGTTTGCATCAAATTATATACTTGCAATGAAATAATATTAAACGATTACGTAAAGAACGAATATGTTTACTGGTAACTAATTTAGAGTGTACATAGAAGTTAAGATTTGATAAATGTTGAACAAATAAAATGAGCCAATTCGTTTCTTGAATACGCGATTTTAGTTTTGATGGATAGAACTTTCCAGAAATGTGTAATCAAGAACGCGGATTGACCAATTAACGTCAGGGCGAAAAGTGTAGAACGAGTCCCTCATGCATCGCAGGTAGATACCTTGGATCTGACATCTCTGGTTAATACAAAAAATAATAAATACAATGGAATAATTTAAAGCAAATTTAGTTGTGATGGAAAAACATTTCAGAACAGGGTGCCCAAGGAACGCGGGTTGACTAATTAACGTCACGGCGGAAAGTGTAGGACGAGTTAACCATCGGGTACATACTTTGGATCTGACAACTTAAATCAAAAAAAAAATTCAACGGGAAGTTGAATAAAGGGGGGGGGGGGTGACCCCCACCCCCACTTCCCCATTTTTAAAAAATACAGAAATTCTTATTTGGGACAGTGATTCAAATTATAATGTAATTTGACCTAAAGAACAAAATTTAGAGATAAGTCGCACTAAATACCTACTCAATGGTTTGAAATAAAATAAAAGAAGGTCTTTTAATCCTGCAACAAAAAGAATTAAGGCCATATTCATGTTTATAACTTCAATTTCAGTTTAGATTTTTAACCCCTGTCCACTCCTCTTAATATCCAGCCATGCAGTTAGTTTTTTATTTTTATTTTTAAGGAAGATGTTAAAGCGACACTGTTACTCAAAAAACATGTTTTACTTTTTGATTATGACAACTGAAATCTGAAAAAATACCGGTATACTACATTTCATCATATGGAAGGTTTCACGCATCATAAGTCATCATTTATCAGTTTACAAGTCAATAAAACTATAAAACTGATATATGCCACGCTGCATTATTTACATTCCCCTGCGCTTGCGTAGCTATGAAGCGGAAGGGAAACTCAATATTTTTGTGTTGGCCCAACACTTAATTCTATTTTTCTCATTTTAATTTGATTTATTTACTTTTGAACACTGTAATTTTTCAGAAGTTCACCTTTTCATATGATAAATAAAAAATGTGGAAATCGTGTAAAAAATTTCATATTTGCTTAATCATGGGTTTGTGCGTCACCATGTCTCTTTAAAAAAGCAATTAAGAAAAAATTCGGACACAGTATATACAACAATGAACAAAAATATGGTTCAACATATTAACATTGTATCATATTAATGTGTAAAGTGTTAAATCCTGCGCAATTATCTAGTACTTATTGATTAAGACATTTTGCCAATAAACTATAAAATACCCGCACCAGGGTAACTGCTTACACCTTTGGGATTTCAACACGTGTGATATCATGTCCGTAAGCTATAATTCATTTTTACCTGATAAGTAATAATTGTAAAATTAATTATACACTTACTTTCATTTTCGATAAACCAGCCCGAAATAGCAAATATGAGATTAAGGTGGTGGACACGCTTTGGCGGATCCAAGTCAGCGGGAGTTTTCACAAAAAATATACTTGCAATGAAGTAATATTGATTAATTACGTATTCACTTGGAACTAACTTAGGGTACAGATAGATGTTAAGATTTGACAAATGTTGAACACTTCGTTTCTTGAATGCGCGATGTTAGTTTTGATGGATAGTAGTCATTCGCTTGTGACAATGGGATAGAATTTTCCAGAACGGGGTAACCAAGAACGCGGGTTGACTATATAACGTCATGGCGAAAAGTGTAAGACGAGTTCATCATGCATCGCAGACAGATACCTTGGATACAAAACAGTTAAAATATAATTTTACCTAAAGAACAAAATTTAGATATTCGACGCACTAAATACCTCACTGGTTTAAAATAAATTAACAGTCAACTGCCAAAAAAAAACTAAGGTCATGTCCATGTTCATTCGGACACAGCATATACAAAAATGAACAAAAAATATGTCAACATATTAACATTGTATCATATTAATGTGTTTAGTGTTAAATCCCGCGCTTGCGCGGGATATCATCAGGAGGATTATCTAGTGTTAATTATAATATATATTGAAACAGGGGTATCATAAAAGGTATGACAGGCGATGTAAGTATTGATTCCATTTATTTTGGAGATGTTTGCAGAGATTATAAGGTAACTATACTCATTTCTTATTAAATATAGTTTTATATATAGCCATATGATTTAACCTTTGTGTTTTGTGCGTGTTTTGTGTATATGTCCTAACTGTGCTTTGATCATGTCTGCTTTGTGTATATGTCCTAACTGTACTTTGATGATGTCAGCTTTGTGCATATGTCCTAACTGTGCTTTGATCATGTCTGCTTTGTGTATATGTCCTAACTGTGCTTTGATCATGTCTGCTTTGTGTATATGTCCTAACTGTGCTTTGATCATGTCTGCTTTTTGTATATGTCCTAACTGTGCTTTGATCATGTCAGCTTTGTGTATATGTCCTAACTGTGCTTTGATCATGTCTGCTTTGTGTATATGTCCTAACTGTGCTTTGATCATGTCTGCTTTGTGTATATGTCCTAACTGTGCTTTGATCATGTCAGCTTTGTGTATATGTCCTAACTGTGCTTTGATCATGTCTGCTTTGTGTATATGTCCTAACTGTGCTTTGATCATGTCTGCTTTGTGTATGTGTCCTAACTGTGCTTTGATCATGTCTGCTTTGTGTATGTACCCTAAATGACCCTCATTTCAGCTTTGTGTTATTCATGGTATTCATTGCTATAAATTACCATATATACAGTGTATCTTCATATTTACCATTAACTTATTCCTTTTATAATCTTTTTTTTGGTGACTATCATAAGTTTAATAGAAAATTGACACCAATTTGAGACCAGGTAAAATAAAGAAAGGTAACTCTTTAATAGGAACTTTCATACCATGATTTTTGCAATAATTCAGTATTTTTTTTATTTTTTTTAGATTTTTCAATTTCATTCAATTTCTTTCTTTTTTTTTTTTTTTTAACTTATTAACCAATAAATACTTTATAGTTTTAGATTTTTGTGGCATTTCATTCAGTATTTTACTTGAAAATCATTTTTTATATGTTTAAGTTTCATTTTTTGTTGATTTAAAAAAAAAAAAAATCTGCGAATTTAATCTTGACATTTTTGTTACTTATTTCAAAGTTTTATAACATTTCACATCATAAAGATTTAAACCAAAAAGTTTTGAAAATGAGGAAATAGTGGGTGATTTCTGGAACAAGAATAATATAGTTAATTTTAAAAAAAATGATTTTATACTTTGGGGTCTTAAAGAGTCTTAGACAGGATTTGAGCTCAAATTTTTGGAAAATTTATTTTTTAGTTTTTAATGTCTAGAATCGCCAATTTGGATGTTTTTAATGCTTTTAATGCTTTGTCAAAATTTTAAAATCAAATATCGAGTTAAAAGAGAGTTAAAGTGGTTAGACTTCATTATTTTGTAAACAAAGCTCGAGTCCTGTTATTGTTTACATATGTGTTGTATTGGTATAAGTTTCAATCTAATGTTGCTTTTCGTTGTTGATGAAATTATTTATGAACACATTGAATCAGTTTATCTTGTTTCCACAAGTTATTTTGTCAAATAAATGGTAATCTTTTTACTTTTCATTATTTGTAAACAAATATACCTAACAATAATTTGTCACCTCTGTATCTTGCTTGTAACTTGACTTCTAACATTTTGGCGAATCATTCAAAATACACAAGTATACTTAGAATCAAAAATTTTCATCTGAAATCGTGTCTAGATCCCTTTAAATTGTTGGATAATTGGCTTACTTTCTGCAACAAATGCATGCGACAAAAATCTCTTGCACTTAATTGATGTAGAGAACCACCTAAACCGAGTCATTCTTTTGGAAATAATAATTTTAAACAAAAATTGCATATTCTTTTCTCTAATAGGACTTATAAACTTCTTATTCATCATGCTATCTTTCATCATCAATTTTCTGCTGCTTTGAGAACTTTTTCAAGGTTTAAGGTAGTATGGGATACCTCCATATTGTGACATACTTCCTTTTAAAATAAACAGTAAAATCAAGTATGATTTTATAAATGTTTTCTTTCCAAAAACGGTCACCTAACAGCATCTTTGAGTCGTAAGTTCCCACCACGGCTTTTTAATTTTTACCTTTCCAAAAGCTTTTAAAACATATTTTTGGTTAAATGTTGTAATATTTGAAAATTCTAAACAGGCGAAGTATTTTGAATATAATGTACATGAACTTTAAACCACATTAATATTGACAGGTATCCCTTACCAACTTAAACGTAAATATGGTTAATTTTAAAATAGGCATACAACATAATTATAATCTTATGGAAATCATTAGAGAAAGGCAAAACTTAAGGCGTTAAAAAGTGAAATTGTAGACGGGAAAAGAAAGTAAATAGAAGTTAGTAGATATAGACCAGCAAATGTCTGAATAATTAAACTAGCTGCAGGTTTAAGAAGTTTAAATGTCACGATCAAGCGAAATCTGAAGAGGTCAACAATTGTTCAAATCACAGTAAAGGGAATAATTGAGGCATTAGAGGCATTAATGCTGAGTGACCGAGAGCAAAGTAGAAGTACTAGCGACGTAGCATGCCCGGATCTAGATGGCCCCCACCCCGAAAAAGAGGCCTCGTGTCCCAACCTGCACCCCCACCCCGCCAAATACAATTCCCCCCTTGGAACCCCCTCCCCCTTTGAAAATATTTCCTGGATCGCGCATGCGTAGTTTCGAAGTAACATATCCGTTGACTACCGTAACGTGTTTTTCAAAAATGCATCTCCATTCATAGAGCGAAACAAATTGTATTTGCTAGCAATAAAGTTATCTTTAACTGCTTACCCCAATATTGAGCGACTCAATATCTACAAACCACATGTACATTTAGAGTAGCAAATATTTAAGCTAAGGACCATGGAACCTTACTCCTAAAGTCTTCCGAAGTTCGAAAGGACAATAAATCCTTTCCATGTATAGTTAAAGAGTTAAAAGTAAAATATACCTCCATTTAAAGGAATGGTTTGTTTACGTTCTACTAAAGTACTTTCACTATTTTTGTGGCCAGCATGCGCAGATCTAGAAGGGAATCGGGGGAGGGGGTTCGCAACCTCCTGGGTTTTTTTCTTTAACTAATTTATAATCACATAGTTACCAAAAATAGCCCTCCGATCCTCCCAGCAAAGAAAATTACCTCTCGGACCCCCTCCCTTCCCCCAGTCCTTTTAACAAGAATTGCTACAAACTGCAGTAAATGTGTGTATGAATAATACATAACCGCTAGATGAACTAGCTAGTTTTACTTAAAGTAAAAAGAACTGATTGACATAACCAATAAAGTCAAGTCGACCGAAGTATAGTAATTTACAGTAAGAATAGTGTTTGGAAATTAAAAATATAAACTTACCTTCTAGTTCAAACTTCAAACATTCCTGTTGTACTGCACAATCTTTACCCCACAAATATAGTTCATCATTTTAAGTGCATATCGTTGCATAGAGATTATATTGATTTTAGTAAGAAGTATCAAAGAGGATTTGTGTATATGCGTCATAAAGCGTTTTATAATCATTACAATGAACATTTAAAGGTAATACTTAATGGAAAGTTTTCCTAACAAAACATTATTTATAGATGTTACGAGTTGAACCAATTCATAAGCTGAATATATACAGATTGATTAGATGTTTTAAATAAAATAAATCACATTCGTACATGCTCATAGTATGCATACAAATCTGACAGTGGACCCCCTCCTCCACCACAAAAACACACATAAGTCTGTTAGAGGTGTTAGAAATTGGCCCTTATCAATTATTGTTTATGAATTAAGTGGGTGTAAAAGTAAGATTTGATAATGTATAGACACGTATATATGGCCCCATACATTTCAAATAATAATTGCATATATATATATATATATATATATATATATATATATATATATATATATATATATATATATATTCATTGGAAGGAGGATGTCTCCGGGATATTTATACCCCCAACTCCTAAGGAGAAGGGGGTATACTGTTTTACCCATGTGTGTCCGTCTGTCTGTTTGTTTAGGCATGCCATATGGTGGGATTTATTTTTGTACCAATCGGACGTCAACTTCCTATTAAATGACGACGTTGTTTATTTTTAGCCTTATTTTTAAAACAAATTTTCGTCAAAAATTTCGCAGCAACTATGTATTGCAGATGCTTGAAATTTTAACACAATATTTGTTTAGACATGGCATATGGTGGAATATATTTTTGTACCAATTTGACAACAATTTCCTGTTAAATGACGACTTTGTTTATTTTGCATATTCACATCAGAGCTGGGGTATTAATAGTGAGCACTGGCTCACAGATATCTTGTTTTGGTTGGCATAAACTGATGTCTTTAAGATATTTTAAGTTGGCATAGACTGATGTCCTTGGGATATTTTTTGTTGGCAAATACTGTTTGATGTCTTTTGGCTATTTTTTTATTGGCATAGACTGATGTCTTTGGGATCTTTTTGGTTGACATAGACTGATGACTTTGGGCCATTTTTAATTGGCATAGACTGTTTGATATCTTTTGGATCTCTTTGGTTGGCATAGACTGTTTGATGTCTTTGTGATATTTTGGCTAACATATTATGTTTTATAATTTGGGATATTTTGGTTGGCATAGACGGTTTGATGTCTTTGCGTTATTTCGGTTAGCATGGACTGTTGGATGTCTCTTGAATTTTTTTGGTTGGCATAGACTGTTAGGTGTCTTAAGGATATTTTTAGTTGACACAGACTGGTTGATGTCTTTGGGATATTTTTGGTTGACATAGACTGTTGAGTGTTTAAAGGATAATTTGGTTAGTACAGACTGTTTGATGTCTTTGTAATATTTTGTGACTTTAGGATATTTTTGTTGGTACAGACTGTGCGATGTCTTTGGGCTATTTTGGTTAGCACAGAATGTTGGATGACTTTGGGACATTTTGAGTTGACATAGACTTCTTGATGTTTTTTGGGAAATGTTTAGTTGGCATGGACTGTTTGATGTCTTTGGGATATTTTTAGATGGCACAGAAGTCTTTAGGATATTTTGGTTGACACAGACTGTTGACTGTCTTTGTAAACTTTTTGGTTGGCATAGACTGTTGAATGTATCTGGAATACATATAATTTTGTTTGGCATAGACTGTTAGAGTTCTTTATGATAGTTTTGGTTGGCAGTCTGTTGGATGTCTCTGGAACATATTTATTTTTGGTTGGCATCGACTGTTTGGGTTCTTTATATTTTTGGTTGACATATACTGTTGGATGTCTCCGAATTATTTTGGTTGGCATAGACAGGTTGTCTACAGCTGGAATATTTTAGTTTAAATTGACTGTTTGAAGTCTCTGGGATATACGTATATTCTTCCTTTTTTCAAACATTGTGTACATATGCGCAAGACTTCTCCACGTGATATTTGTAATACTTTGATATATTCCTGATGCGGGGATCCGAGAGTTCGATTTTTAATGATAAATGTAAATTCATGTAATGATAAATGTTAATGTATCTATTCGCATTACAAAGCAGCAAAAAGGAAAAAAAATTAATTGAAGGCCAACAAGGGTATCCAATTATAACTTAGCAGCGGCATTGCTTAAGTGATTTGCATCGTGCAAATTATAAAAACACAAAATTTTTCATGCTAATTTTTTTTTTTTATCAGAAAGTTATATAAAAATTCATATTAAAATATGAACATCAGCCCAATGACAGCTCACAGCCAGGCAAAGTCTATCTTTCAATTTGATCATGGTGATGCTGTATTTCCTGCCACAAATACTCTTTAGCTCCATAACAAACTGTAAAATAAAAGAAACAATAAAGATTTTTGAATCACTGTGACATGCTTCTGAGGCATAAATACATTGGTCACATCAACGATGTTAATAGCGAGGGATGCGAGCTCTACCGGAAAGCCGTGTGCGAATAGAAAATTCAGACCAGCTGCACATTCATTCAACGGATATTTTTTTTTGGCGTCAGTTACTCGGACTAGTAATGCCCTGTTTTTACCAGAAGTTCCCTGTAAATATGGTTTCCAATTTCACGCTCTCACGAGAACAATCAAGATAAAACTAGTGGGTATTGGGGTTTTTTTTGTTTTTGTTTTTGTCTCTATACAAAAAACACATGTCCCCCCTTCTCCCCCAGGTTTGTAATATGGGGCAAATTTAATAAGTGAAAAAGAATGATGTTAGCTAGTCTAAATGTCGTATCAGTACTCTGGTTAAGCTAAAAATCTTTTTTAAATTTTACTTTGAAAATCCGAAAAATAGATTAGGGTCAAACATTTTTGGTAGGGTTTAGCTATATGTTATATATCATCCATATATGATCAGGTCATTATCGTAAGGAATTTTTTCATATGATGATTGACCTTAAGATCCAAATAGGTCAAGGTCAAAAAGTTGGGTATGGTTCACCTTTTCGTAAGATCATCAAACTATTTTTTAAGTTTAAAGTCTCTCTGTCAAAGAATTTCGAAGTTACGGTCTGGAAAAAAAATTGAATTTTTTTCTCTTAATTTGACCTTAAGTTAGGAAAAGGGTCAAGGTAAGAAAAATTAACAACAGTATGTTACTAGGTATTATTATTATTCTTTGTTTACAGTCTGAAGTCCTTCTGTCAAAGTGTATTTAAATAAAGACCGAGACTGTTTTTCTCTTATTTGATCTTAAAAAAATTCGAGGTCAAGGCCAAAAATGTTGGTAGGTTCCAGTTAGGTTATATACTATCTATCTATGATACAAGTTTAAAGACTGCATGTTTAAGTAATCTCATGTTATAGTCAATAAAATATTTTTAGAATAAATGACATTAAGACACAAGATAGGTCAAGGTAAAAATTATGGTGGCATGCTGCACTCCTTCTTAATATCATCTATCTATGTTCCAAGTTTGGAGGCTTAATGTCAAAGGATATTTAAGTTAACCCCAGACAAAATTGCATTATTTTTTTTCTTAATTTAATCTTGAGTAAAGACAAGGGTCAGGGTCAAATATTGAACAATAAAACACCTCAGTGTATTAACATTGTTCTTTGTTTTAAGTTCAAGGAATCTTGTGTTATGGTCCGAACAATATTTTTCAGAAAACGCTCAACCTTGAAGGACAAAAAGTTTGGTGGCGTGCACTCCTTCTCAGTACTATCTATCTATATTTCAAGTTTAAAGTCTTAATGTCAAAGGGTATTTAAATCATGGCCCGGACAAAATTTGGAAGAAGAAGAAGAAGAAAATCGACAAAAATAATATGACTCGATCCCCCTTTGAAAGGGGAGACATAATAATTAATGACTATGTTCATTGTAAATATACTGCTGACACAACGTATCCGGATATGCATCATCCAACCCTTTCACCTCTGTACACTTTCAAATACAATCGAATAACATCACAATGGTTTTCTTGCACATTGATCTGTCAGAATTTTTTGGCGTCAGTAAATTTCGACCCACAATGCTATTTCAAGCATTGCAAATGGCATGGGGTCCGACCGTTATTTGAGTATGCCGGGGGGGGGGGGGGGGGGGGGGGGGGTGTCTTAGGCATATTTTTGGCAATTTTATAAAATAGAAATTGAATTTCGCAGGGGAGGATCCGGACCCCCCCCCCCCCCCCCCCACCCTTTATATCCGCGCATGCGTATATACATATTAAATCATGCATGTTTAATGTGTCAACATTTGAATTTGCATTTAATGAAAATGTTATATGGGATGTAATAAGCAATGGCTAGCAAGAGTTTTCAAGTAAAAGGAGGTTCACCCATGCACATGTGAAATCCTGATTTAAAATAAGAAAGTCATGTTTGAACGGTGGAAGAGGGGAGGGGTGTAACACATTGTTACCTATTGTCTACTGCGGTAGAATTTAAGTAATATTAGGGCTTTTTCGACTTTGGTCGAAAAGACCTATTGTTTTCATCTTTTTTTATTATTATTCTCGACAGGATTTTAGTCAGCGAATTTTCGAAAATGCAGAGGGATATTGAAACAATTATGCTAAAATCTTATAACAATTCCTTATGACACGTGTAGGTAAGATTTTGGACTTCCTGTTCCGGTACTTCCGGTTTTGACAAGATTATAGAATTTGATGTATCTTGTCTAGGTGTAAATTAAAGGCCGGAACAGCCACAAAGGCGTCGAGCTGACATTTTCTTTAATACAGATATCATTAATTTGAATTTCTGTTCCAAAAGTCGTATATCAAATAATATCAGAATAAAAAAGTAAATGAATGATGTTTTGTGTAACTAAATTTGTGCAACTGCTGCTTTAAAAAACCCAAACAAATATATTTTTATTTGCAATTTTAATATCATCATATGATTGTATACTCAGTATATTCCTAATGAAATAAGTAGTGATACATTTGTAATACAACAAGATGTATTTATAATCGGGGCGATTATAAAGTCTCCCAAACGAAAGAGGCCATCATTGGGGATAGGGATGACCCACATGGGTCAAACTTTACTGACAAAAAGATTTAATACTTCATTATTTCTATTTCTGAAATTTCATGATGTTCCCCAGGGGTCATTTACTGTGTATCAGGTAAACCGACATGACCCAAGGAACAGAATATATAAGGTTTAGGGGTGGGGATCTCAACTGTTTTCAAGATATTTGGGCACTTCCTGTTCGAGAGGGGTCAGGACCACCCCCGGGGCCCATGACCTACATACCATTTGATGCCCCTTAACACAATGAACAAGAATATATATGGTTTAGGGGTGGAGATCTCAACTTTTTTCAAGATATTTGGGCACTTCCTGTTGGAGGGGGTCAGGACCACCCCCGTGGCCCATGACCTACATACCATTTGATACCCCTTCACACAAGGAACAAGAATATATATGGTTTAAGGGTGGGGATCTCAAACTTTTTCAAGATATTTGGGCACTTCCTGTTTGAGGGGGGTCAGGACTACCCCTGGGACCTTTAACCTACATCCAATTTGATGCCCCTTAAGACAAGGAACAAGAATATATATGGTTTAGGGGTGGGGATCTCAATCATTTTAAAAAATATATGGGCACTTCCTGTCTGAGGGGGTCAGGACCACCCCGGGGCCTTTAACCTACATACCATTTGATGCCCCTTGACACAAGGAACAAGAATACATATGGTTTTGGGGTCAAGGTCCCAACTGTTTTTGAGATATATGGTCATTTCCAATTCCTGGGGGGTGGGGATGAACCCAGGGGTAAGATCTAATAAACCCCATATATTGCCTATAACAGTCAAAATATGAGTGCCTTTGGAAAAAGATTGTGTAGTGATCTTAAACCAAGAATTTAGGTAAAAGTGTGAAGGTGCCTAGACAATATATTCTCCCAAGTTGGCCAAATATTGCTCCCACATTCATGTAACTTACTTACATGTACTTCTAATGCTTCAGCTACAGAGTGCCTTAAGCTAAAGGGTGTCCAGTGGCCTTGAAAACCTTGTCTAACTATAATTTTATTTTTCTCCCAATGATTCTGTCTGGCTCATACATTACTATAAAGAGTGTTTGTAAGTAAAGGATGTACAGAGACCTCGAATCAAGACACTTTTTAAATATCATGGTCATATCCCAGACCACTGTATAAAGTTTCAATAAATTCTTTAAATTTAAGACTATAAAGCAAAGTCGTCGAAAGCTTTTCATTCGAATGTCCATTATTTAACCGGGCAGGTCCTCCTAAGCATTTATGGTCTTCCATATATTACATGAAACTCACAAAAATGTATGATAAGCAAATTGCTGAATTTAATTATAAATTACTGCACAATATTTTGAATAATAACTTATGTGTGAGTAAATGGAATCCAAATGTAAAAATGTCTTCTGAAAACTGGAGAGATTGAAAATGTTAAACACTTGTTATACGATTGTATTGACTCTTCATTCATATGGCAAAAAATAAGCTCTATTGTTGGTTTTGTTGTTAGTTGGAAACACATTGTCATAGGCTTTTATGAAAACTCGGATTTTAATAATGGTATGAATACACTTATTTCATATACTGCAATGAAAATTTATAAATACAAAATGTAACATAGATTGACAAATTCAAAATCAGATAGAGAAACTTTATATTACTTTGTACAATCATCTTTGAAAACTAATCAATAAATTGCAGAGAAATCGTATAATTAAATACAAATTAAGAAACTTTTAAAGAAAATTTGTATAGGTTTATAATTTGCCATCAGGTCCACATACCAGATGTGGTCACTGTCTAGCTAGCATGAGGGCAATAAAGACTGTGTAGATGACTAGTGGCCCACCATGCTAGCATTGGCTTTTTATCCATACATGTAAAATCAGAAAAATAGATGTATATGTCATTGTATGTTTAAAAACAATACCATGTACGCCTGTTCTACATTTCTTTCAATACTTTAATTTCCTTGAATTACCCTTTGTACAATATCAAATGAAAAGCAAAATGTTATCAAATCGTATACATTTTTTAGATTTATATGTATATTAATATCTCCTTGAAGAATCAAAAAAGCAAAATGTTATCAAATGGTATAAATTTCTAGATTTATATGTATATGGGTATCTCTTTGTATGATAATACTGTACGCTTTTTGTTATATATATTAATGCTTATATGGTTATAATGTTAATAAAAGAGAAAAAAAAACAAAACGGGCAGGTCCTTTAAGTATCTCTGATTGTTTTTGCTTTAAGGGCATTTAAAATCACCTAAAGTGTCTAAGTAGAAAGTCAATATCATAACATACAACTGTATACACTGTAGTCTGGACCGTGTATTCTCTCTCATGGCAAATATCTAGATCATTCTTCACTCAAACAGTACTTGGGGTTTAAGAGTGTGCACTCTCAAACAGTTTATAATTCATAGCAGACATCACAGAAACAGATATATGTCTATTCTATGTTGTCTCCTTTTGTCAAATCCAGTTTTAGTTTCACCAGAATTTTTTTTTCAGTGAATACTAGTAGTTACGCAAAGTGCTTTTTCAGTGTCTCATCCTCTAATAAAGCGGGGCTATTAGAGAAGTTCAAGATCTCAATGATGTATTGTTGTGAAATATAAATATCAGAAAATAAATCAAAAATAGGATCTAACATCCTTGATCGGTCAATCTCTTTGTAGTAAAAAATTTGTTATTGTAAAAATGGCATTTGCTGTTAAGCAGTTGCTGATAAATACATGTACTTCGCACACATTTTCAACCATAAATACGCTGTCAAATGTATTTAAAAAAAAATGTGTTTTTCTGTGACTGAATTAAAACTTGATTGGAATTGCTGTCCTCCTCAATATGGGGCTGATGCATGCCATCCATTTATTCATTTATAAGCACTAGTATATAATATCATAAGTATTATCATATTGACAATCCTTTTTTGACACGAGGCTGCAACAGAAGATCTCCTCATTGCTTTGCAACGAGCTCGGCTCTAGTTTTCTATATCTTGCTGGAAAAGGAGGGATGAAAATACATAAAATTCAAAAAACCTTAGGGATTTTATAGGACACCTATACATTGTTTAGATAGAAGTAATTAACATATATTCAAATTTTCATTGAAAACTATTGAGTACTTCAGGATTATGAGCCGATGTTAAATTGAATTCACGCGTGTAACATTTTCTCAAACAGTTATCAAGCAAATGTTTTTATATTTTATATTTACAATTAGGGACCTAATGCGCAGACCGGAAAAGGTTCTGAAAATAAAATTCCGAAATATAAGGAATCTGGAGGGGCCAAAGCTAAAAACTTCCCTTAAGCTGAAACTATCTTATTTTTCCTCCTATTTCCAAATTTTTTCAGCTGATAGTTCAGAATAAAGAACATATTTAAAAATGATGGTCCGTGGGGCTACTTTTTGACTCCTTATAGGGGTTATAAGGGCCTGAAAAAATACTTCTATTACTCCGCCTAAGAATTATGCAGAGTTCAATATGTGGTTGATTTATGACATAACATCAAATTTTATAATAATGCAGCAAATTATGATCAGCTTACTAATAAACCTTTGTATAATATCTGTATGAATATGCGCTTGCATAACAAAGAAATCATTGTATAGTTGATAAATTATGTGTTACATCAATGCAAATACTATAATATTCTTTAATACCGATACTTCTGACCATAAACCCCTGACTTAGGGGCAATGAATTTCACAATCTTGGTAGTTAATGCTTATATTAAACAAACAATTTTATACATGAGAAAAGAAAATATATATATACATGTATTCTAGCATATCATGAGTACTAAGCGTGCAAAACATCGTCATTTGGACGTTTTTGTATGAGGGGCAAGCAAAACTTATCCCTATGAAGAAATATTGTAAAGATTTGTTAGGCCATAGAACATTTATTCCTTGGTTCTCAAGCCTGCCCGCATATGATTTAACATTGCCAATTGCTCACTTTAATCTATAAATTAACAGGAGGCTCAAGGGCCATATCGCTCACCAGAGCAACTATAGCCATATCTGATCAAAAAAGCTTCAAACTGTCATTAGAGAATCAAATACAAAATATCTAGACAACTTAGTAGAGTATATCTTGTTTATAACAATTATCAAATTTTTCTTCACATATTCTTAAGGTATCCCACTCCTCAATGTTGTTGTATTAAGAATTTCTTGAGAAGTATATCATTGAAATCTGTAGACAAAACATTCTTAAACAAGAGGCGTGCATGGGCCACATTGCTCACCTGAACAACAGTTCCTTGTAACATTCTATTTCGTAGCATAATATGCTATTTCTATTTTAAACTTTGAACCCCTCTTGGGGCCCCAGTATTAGTCCAGTGGTCACAGCTTTATTAATTTTGAATCTACATTATTTTAGGATGCTTGCATAGTAATCTCACAAATTGAGGAATTGTAGTTTTTGAGAAGAAGATTTTTAAACATATCCTTCTATATTTCTTTGTTAAACTTTGAACCCCTTCTGGGGCCCCAGTATTAGATCGAGGGTCAGAGCTTTTATAATTTACAATCTACACTATTTTAGGATGCCTACGTAGTAATCTGACAAAGTGAAGCATTGTAGTTCTTGAGAGGAAGATTTTTAAACATTTTCCATATATACTTCTACGATAAACTTTGAACCCGTCTTGGGTCCCCAGTACTAGTCCAGGGGTCCCTATTTTTAAAAAAATTGAATCTACACTATCATATGTTGCATGCATGGTAATCCCATAAACTTTTGCAATGTAGTTCTTAAGAAGAAAAATTTTCCCTATATATTTCATTCTTAACTTTGAACCCCTTCTGGGGCCCCAGTATTAGTCTGGGGGTCACGGCTTCCACAATTAGAATCTTCACAATTTGAGGATGCTAGCATAGTAATCTCACCAACTGTAGCATTGTAGGTCTTGAGAAGAAGATTTTTCAACACTTTTCCTATTTACTTCTATGTTAAACTTTGAACCCCTTCTGGGGCCCCAGTTTTGGTCCTGGGGTCACGGCTTTTCCAATTTAGAATCTTCACTATTTGGGGATTCTTGCATAGTAATCTCACAAACTGTAACATTGTAGTTCTGGAGAAGAGGATTTTTAAACATGTTTCCTATATATATATATATATATATATATATATATATATATATATATATATATCTATATTAAACATTGAACCCCTCTTAGTGCCCCAGTATTAGTCCAGGGGTCACAATTTTAACAATTTAGAATCTTCAATAGCCAAGGATGTATGCATAGTAATATCCTAAAATGTTGCATTGTAGTTCTTGAGAAGAAGATTTTTAAACATTTTCCTATATATATATGTTAAACTTTGAACCCCTTCTGGGGCCCCAGTTTTGGCCTGGTGGTCCCGACTTTTACAATTTAGAATCTTCACTATATATACTAGCTTTTATGCTAATATTGGCATTTCTGGTGCACTGGTTCTTGAGAAGAAAATTTTTAAACATTTTTCCTACTACGTAAACAGAAATACTGTGATACCATAGAACCCGCGATATAATAGGAAACAAGTATATAATAAAACATACTCTTATTTATTTCAATTCCCGTTTGAAACAAGATTACCTATGGTATGGTTGTTTACAAACAAATTAACACCATGTGCGTTGACCTGCCGTATCTGTAATGCTCGACAAAACTAGCTGCAATATTGCAACAAAATCACAATATACATTTATCGCTTACATTCATTTTGGAGACAGTGCCCGTTAACAAATAAATTTACATATTAATTTTTTTTTATCGGGCACGGTCTCCAAATAAACTGTAAGCAATAAACTAATATAATATTTAGTGAATTTTTACACCTTATCGTATTTATCCGCTATTTCTTGATAAAGCAAACTTTACTTATGCAATGAGTTGTCAATAATCAGGGAGACAGTTGTTTTTTTTTGTGAACAATTCAGTAAATGGAACAAAAATCTTGTAAACAATTTCCTATGTATTTCTATGCTAAACTTTGAACCCTGCCTGGGGCCCCAGTTTTGGTCCAGGGGTCACGATTTTTAAAATTTAGAATCCTCACTATATATACAAACTTTTGTGTAAATATTGGCATTTCCTGTGCTGTGGTTCTTGAGAAGAAGATTTTTAAACATTTTTCCTATGTATATCTATGTTAAACTTTGAATTTTTGGTTCGAGGGTCACGATTTTTACAATTTAGAATCTTCACTATATATACAAGCTTTTATGTAAATATTGGCATTTCTGGTGCAGTGGTTCTTAAGAAGATTTTTAAAGACACACACCCTATACTAACTGTTTCGCAATTACCTCCCTTTAAAAAAGGGCTGTGCCCTTTATTTTAACAATTTATAATCCCCTTCCATAAGGATGCTTTGTACCAAGTTTGGTTAAATTTGGCCCAGTGATTTTAGAGAAGAAGTCGAAAATGTGAAAAGTTTACAGACGGACAGACGGATGGACAACGGGTGATCAGAAAAGCTCACTTGAACCTTTGGTTCAGGTGAGCTAAAAATACAAAGAAAAAGGGTGGTCAGTTTTCATCCCTCCGAGTAATGGCCCATTTAATTTGACCTATTAGCACCTAAAATGCAATTTCAGCCTGATAAGGATTTGTTGCCAGTATTTTTAATCAAGCAAACTTATTTCATCAAATATTGTTTTCAATTTAGCACAATGGTCAGACTGAATACTGAATAGTTACAGCTTTTCTGGCCAATTGGTTTTGGAGAAGAAAATTTTAAAAGATTTTTCTCCATATATTCCTTTGTAAACTAGAGGTACTGTGAGCAAGCTCACAAATGATACCCCCGCTAAGAAAATATAATCATTTGCTGTACTCGGATATATAAGAAATCATTATATCATAATTTCTTGCAATTTATCTATACACAGTTACAAATGAACATAAGAAAAAATAAATCCTGCGTATATGTATCATTCTATAGTATGTTCACGTTTGAACATTGAATGCAAAACGTTGCAATGACAATCACATCGGCGAACTTGTGCTGAATACTCGGTGATAAAACTTTCACGAGTATCACTTTACTTATAATAAATTTAACCTAAACATATTTAAATGTAAGAAAACTGTTACGAAGTTTAATTTTACCTCTTTCCTTTCCACAGATGACAATATTCATGAATTTCGAACCGGATTTATACGGACTCCAGGTAATTGATTTCGAACCCGATGAAAAACGGCATGAACTCGAACCCGATGAAAATTGGCATAAATTCGAACCCGATGGAAAACAGCATGAATTCGAACCCGATGAAAAACGGTTGTGTATTCATGTGGCAGATTTTTCCCACACAAACAAACAAATGAACCTTTGATTCTTGTGACAAGCTTTTAGGTCACAGACAATATTTGTGTCATATTTTAACTTCCAATTTTCTATTTATTAAAAGATATATGGCCTACACAGAAATTATTTATTTTTTTCGTGACCTTGAATTTGTGCAAATGACCTTGAATAAATGATCTTGGTTCATGATCATGACACACCTTCAGGTCATAAGCAATCTTTGTGGGAAGTGGGAACTTGCAATGTTCCTCCATAAGAAAGATATTAACCGGACACAAATTTTGCACTTTTCTGCCAGTGACCTTGACCTTGCCCGAATGACCTTGTATCAAGATCTTGACACACCCTCAGGTCATAAGCAATCTATGTGTGAAGTAAAAACTTCCAATGTTGCACCATAAGAAAGATATGGACTTGACATGATTGCACAGACAGACCGACAGATGGACGGATGGACAGGGTGATTCCTATATACCCCCCCAAAAGTTTGTTTGCGGGGGGTATAAAAATTTGACCCTTCATTGTGGCCAACCCAACCCCCAGGAAAAATGATTTGAATAAACTTTAATCTACACTACCTGAGGATGTTTCCCTACAAGTTTGCTTTTTGGGTCAATTGGTTTTTGAGAAGTTTTTTGACAGATACCATTAAATTTTCTGAATTCTTAATTATTTCCCCTTGAAAGGAAGCATGGACCTCCATTTTAACAAACTTAAATCCCCTTCACCCAATAATGCTTTGTGCCAAGTTTGGTTGAAATTGTTTCTGGAGAATACATGTGTTCCGTACAGTCTCGTGTATAACACACACTTTTTTCCAATCAAAATTTGATCAAAAGTTGGGGGTGCGTGTTATACATAGGAACAAAATTTAACCCCATTTTTTCAGGCCATGATTCTGGATACTGCTGGAATATGACTGTCGATATCGCGCGTTATGCAAGTTGTATGAGTGTAAACTAAACTTACTTTGTCAGAAATACCATATTCTTAATTTTATTTCCATGTATTCAGATATTTATCCTCTCTGACCACTATTCCTTGCATCATCTCTGACCACTATTCCTTGCATCAAACAAGTTATTGCCAGTGTATTCCCCTTTACGTAAGCAGCCACCTGTTGACTCGGCGCGTGGTCAATGTTTGTTTAACAATTTCCGGTGTCAGAAGCCTGCACCTGTCTTGTCGGACTTCACAGTGTGTTCTCAAGGTCTCTGTGCACCCTTTACCAACACAATCTTTATGTAAAGTATGAACCAGATAGGACCAATCCGTGAAAATAAATGGTCCAGACAATTCTGATATCCCGATGCCCTTGACTTTGGTGTTAAAACTTGGTTCAATGTTGTTGCATAGCCTTTACTCAAAGGCACTTTGTAGGTGAAGCATGAACTGCAGATTAGGCTATTGCAGTGGAATGCTACACCAAAATTATATTTTATGGATCATTGAAATATCATTTCTGTAACATGATTTCGTTGTTTAAAGGATACATGCTCTCAACTATTTAATACATATTTTTTTGCATTTTTATGAGAAAGTGGAAATCTGTTTTGGTTGCAAGTAACACACTGTAGAGTTTATAATTTGGTGTGAATGAATGCATGATATTATTATCTAATAAATCATGACCAGTAATGTCAATAAAACATTTTATTTTTTTTTTAATAAAAAATTATTTATGAAAACAAAAAAAAACACACCTGTGGATAAAATCTTTTAAAAATGATGTGTCTAATAGAGAGGATATGTATTTATTAAAAGAAACTGAATCAATTTCGCAATTTTAAGAAATATTAAATATTAATATGCTAAACTTTGAACCCCGCCTGGGGCCCCCCTTTTGTCCGAAAGTAAATATTGGCATTTCTGGTGCAGTGGTTCTTGAGAAGAAGATTTTTAAAGACACACACCCTATACTCACTGTTTCGCAATTATCTCACTTTTAAAAAGGGTTGTGCCCTTTATTTTAAGAAGTTATAATCCCTTTTCCATAAGGATGCTTTGTACCAAGTTTGGTTAAATTTGGCCCAGTAGAAGTCGAAAATGTGAAATGTTTACAGACGGACAAACGGACGACGGACAATGGGCGATCAGAAAAGCTCACTTGAACCTTCAGTTCAGGTGAGCTAAAAATGATACCTTAACAATTCATAAAATAAGAGTTTGCTGTAGCATTGCACCTTAAAAGGAAAAGAGAAATGCTCTGGACATGTACAAGTAATGTTGCATGGCCAGACAGACTGTCGGATGGATGGGACACTTGACAGACTGATCATACACAGAGGGGCCCTTAAAAATAGCACACATCTATAAATAGTAAGTTTTTTGTCTCTTAGGAACTAAAGCTCTACAACCATTCCAAATTCTAACATAGCTATGGTTCTGAAGCTGTATTTTGGCAAGAGCTCTCCAAGGTAATTCTCCCGATACCATATTAATTCCATTCGTAAAATAAACTATACTCATCTTTATTTTGAGATCTGATTTTCAATTTTTTTTATAAATACAAAATTCATCACCTGAAGTTCTTACCTAGAGAATGTTATTTTTGGCATTCCTTCATCAGCTCCCTTCTTGAAACCTACAACAAAAAAAGTCTTAATTATATCCTAAAAGCTGTCCTTTCATTCTCATCATTTTTCTTTATTAAATTCTGAGAAATTCTTTAAGGTTTTAATCAGGCCGTATTTACTTTCTCCATTTTATAAACTTATAAATTTCAATTTTTTATTATTATAATTTTCATATTTTGTAAGTAATTAAATAAATTAATATATTGATGAGTCATAAACACCAGTTAACACTAGTTAAAAGACTGATAGATGATCTAAACTTTTAAAACAGTAATTTTGTGTAATTTTGGATATGTTGTTATTATGGTTTATTGGAGTTAAAAGTCACAAATTAAACACAAATCAATTTATAATTGTAGAGGTGCAAAACCACCTTTTGTTCCCCAGACACATGTATATGTCGTAAGCATACAGCTCTGATAAATTACCAGTTTACCAGAGTAATTGTGTCTGAAGTTCAACAACAGTGTTATCATTTAATCATCATCTTTTTTATAATTATCATTGGTGACAAGTGAAAACTTTCAATTCCTTTTTAGACAGAATTCTGATTCAAATAAAGTCATCTAATTTAAAAGTACTTGAAATACTATTTGCAGTCAAAACAGCAGATGTAGTTAAAATACTCTGTCTGTAAAATTTGACTTTTCCAACTTTATATAAATCTCTCCTGATGATGTTCTAATGTCACTTGGGTGGAAGCCTCCTTCTTGTGCCATACAATTCATCGTGATCTGATTTTCAAACCAGTTAGACTGACTAGACACAACCTAACATCAAGAGGCCCAGGGCCCACATCATCCACTAAGGGCAAGAAAAATGACATTTAGGAAAAATATTTTTCATGATAAACTTGCCTGAACGTGAAAGTAAACATGCTGAGGCTCTGAGCCAGCAAAATTTTTTGAGTACATTAAAATAAATCATTAACAATAAACATCAGACTTTCAGAATCTGCACAAGGCTGCTATAATTCATTTATTAAATCCGAGACTCATCGAAAGTATAATTGCTTGTATAATCTTGGAACCAATCTGGAAAGATCTCAAAATTAAGGATTGGCTTTAAAAACAGAAACAGTGTTTTGAAAAATGGTCAATCAACATATGTGATTATATCAATATAAATTTTAACAAAATGATAAAAAAGTGCAAATAAAGTGAATATTTTTCAGTGGTGTATACATTAAAAATTCACAAGTAGAAAATAATAAAACTCACCAAAGTTTCACCTAAGGAGGCTTTGTGACGATGAGAAAATAAATAACATTATTAATTCACAAAAGATTCACCCAGTAATGCTTTGTGCCAAGTTTAGTACAAATTTGCCCAGTGATTCTGGAGAAGTAAAATATGTGAAAAGTTTACAGAGGCCCAGACAGACAGTGGACAAAAAGTGTTCAGCATTTGGTATTTTACAAAATGATAAAAAAGTACAAATATAGTGAATGTTTTTCAGTGGTGTATACTTTAACAAGAAAAAAGCTGTCAATGTGACAGCAAATTGGTTTTCTTTTGTGTGAACAGTACCCATAATCCATTTGTCAACCCTGAATTGATGATTACTACCTATCCAGAGAAATGGGGTACTCTATATGCAATATTTTGCCAAAGAATAACGAAGTTTAACAGCTGGTATTTTTTCATAAATTATCAGAAATCAAAATCCTAGCAATATGCACACCTCTGATATATGTACAATTGATCTGCATAAGAACAACATTCTATCTTAAAAACTGTAGGAGGAGTTATCCGTAGAATAAGGGTACCCTTTTGGCAGCCACCCGCCCTCCCGCCATTTTCACCATTTCAGTAACTGAATTTTTCTTTGGAAAACCTGGTTAAAAATTCAATAGGAGAAAATAAACAAGATATCTGTGAGCCAATGCTCGCTAGTAATACCCCCGCTCTAATGTGAATATGCAAAATAAGCAAAGTCAACATTTGACAGGAGTTGACTTCTGATTGGTACACAAATAGATCCCACCAAATAGCATGCCTAAATAGAGAGTGTGTTAAAATTTCAAGCACCTGCGATAAATAGTTGCTGAGAAATATTTGACGAAAATTTGATTGAAAATTTAGGCTAAAAATAAACAGTCGTCATTTAACAGGAAGTTGACGTCCGATTGGTAGAAAAATGGATCCCACCATATGACATGCCTAAACAAAGAGTGTCTTAAAATTTCAAGCTCCTGCGATTAATAGTTGCTGAGAAAAATGCGACAGAAATTTTTGTTACGGACAGCCAGACAGAAGGACAGACAGACACACAAAGGTATAAAAACAGTATACCCCCTTCTCCTTCAGAGAGGGGGTATAACAACAAAACTAGAAAAATAAAATAACAAAATTCACAAAAGATTCACCTAGTAATGCTTTGTGCCAAGTTTGGTCAAAATTTGCCCAATGGTTCTAGAGAAGAAGTAAAAGATGTGAAAAGTTTACAGAGGACCAGACAGACAGTGGACAAAAAGTGTTCAGAAAAGCTCAGCTCAAAGCAAACTAAAAAAGATACCCAAGGCCCACATCGCTCACCTGAGCAACAATAACCATAATAAAATCAGCTTAATGGAGTCATATACAAAACATCTGGACAATGTAGTATATTAGATCCTGTATAAAAAGATTTATTTCCTATGTAGCATGTAAAATGAGATTTGATTGACTAATAAGCCGGGTATAAATTTCCCGACTTGAGCCAGAGGTAAATAATGTGACGTCAAAATGCAGATTTATTTGGTTTACATAGGAAATTGATTTGTTATCCAGGTTCAATCAAGGGTGTACGGGGATTTAACCCGGGTTGTTGAAAACCAACCCTTGATTGAACCTGGATAACTAATATTTCGTATTTTTCTCCAGATATTCTTATGTAAAACATTGAGCCCCTTTTGTAACAGAATGATTTCATAATCATATCACATATTGAGGATTGCAATTCTCAAAGAAGATCTTACACAATTGTTTAAATATATTATCCTACATCAAACTTTGAACCTCTTGTGGGGCCCAAGAATTGTCCAGGGTTTGAACAACTAAGAATCAACAAAATGTAAAAATACTTACATATAAGTACATGTTATACCATACATTATAACACATGATTTTCTGAGAATAATTTAAAAAATTTTCCTTGGTAAAAATTCAACTTTCAAACGTGGCCCCACCCTACCCCCTGAAGATCTTGACTTTGACAAACTTAAAAACTACATTATCTGAGGAAGCTTAGACACAATTGCCAGCTTTTCTGGCCAATTGGTCTTTGAGAAGAAGATTTTAAAAGATTTTTCTCTATTGTTCCTATGTAACAATTCGACCGTCCATTGTGGCCCCATCCTACCCATGGGGAACATGATTTGAACAAACTTGAATCTACCCAACCAGAAGATGCTTCCATACAAGTTACAGCTATTTGGCCAATTTTTAAAGATTTTTCCCTGTATATTCCTATAAAAACAGGGTTTTAAACTAACTTGAATTTTTTGCTAGCCATGTGCTACTAAGTTTCGTCATTCCAGGGGCCCACATCAAAATTTAGTTGCCACAAATTTACTTAAAAAAAGAGTTTATTTTTAATTACATGCCATCGTACATATTTAAATTCATATTGAATTTCGATTTTAAAATTTTTTTCAAACACTTCATTTTCTAAAATTCATAACTCAAGTCTTCTGAATTGACCACGTCTTGTTGTGCCTTTACATCTGTATTGCTTAATCCATCTCTTATTACAAAATAAAAATCTTTTTTCTTTTGGCTGGCTGATAGAACTATTACAATAAATTGAAATATTATAACAATTGCCAAAATCAGTTAGACGCTTAAAAAGTAATGTTTTTTGATACACTATGAAACACTTGATTGATAATGACCTTCAGAAGTCTTGATCATCAAGACGTTTAGGCTTTATTGTGAATATATAGATAAAGATAAGCGTCTGAGTGATTAACCTAAACGAAAATACGAAACATTTGGACAAATTTGGAAGAAAAATGTGTTGGCATCAGGAATTGTTTTATCGCCATGTGGGCCCCTGGAATTGCATTTTCAAATCACCCACATGAAAACTTAGTAGCAAATGGCAAGTGGGTGACTGTTAGTTTCAAACCCTGATAAAAATGTGTACCCCAATTGTGGCCCAACTCTATCTGTACGGATCATGATTTGACAAACTAACTTAAATCTAAACTACCTGAGGATACTTTCACATAAATTTCAGCTTTTCTGGAAAATTGGTTTTTGAAAAGAAGATTTTAAAAAAGATTTTTTTCTATTGTTCTATGTAACAATTCAACCCTCCATTGTGGCCCCATCCTACCCATGGGAATATGATTTGAACAAACTTGACTCTACACTACCTGAGGATGCTTCCACACAAGTTTCAGCATTTTAACCAATTGGTTTTTGAGAAAAAGATATCTAAAGATTTTTCTCTTTATGATCCTATGTAAAGTTTGACATCAAAATGTGGCTACACCCTACCCCTGGAGATCATGATTTGGACAAATTTGAATCTACACTACCTGAGTTTGCTTTCACACAAGCTACGGCTATTCTGGCGAATTGGTTTTTGAGAAGAAGATTTTTCTCTATATATTCCTATGTAACAATTCGACCCCCCATTGTGGCCCCACCCTTACCTTGGGAACATGATTTGAAGTAACTTGAATCTACACTACCTGAGGATGCTTCCACGCAAGTTCCACTTTTTCTGGCCAAATGGTTTTTGGGGAGTAGATTTTAAAAGATTGTTCTCTATATATATATCTATGTAAAAATCGTACCCCATTGTAGCCCCACCCTAGAGATCATGATTTGATCAAACTTAAATCTACACTACCTGAGGATGCTTCCACACAAGTTAAAGCTTTTCTGGCCAATTGGTCTCTATATATTACTATGTAACAATTCGACCCCCCATCCTACCCCTGCCTTTTTTTTTTTTTTTTTGAAATTGAACAATCAAATGCATTTGTATACAATAAAGTGATTACAACAACTTTATGTACATTTACTTCAAAACAAAGTTATTCCTTGGAGAAAAGAGAGAGAGAGAGAGAGAGAGAGAGAGAGAGAGAGAGAGAGAGAGAGAGAGAGAGAGAGAGAAATTGTTGAACATGAGGGCCGGGTCAATGGTTAGAAATTGATTTTAAATCTTTTTATAATCAGAGTCTGCTCTAGTTGTTCAGTCAAGTCTATTAAGAAAAAGCCAAGCTTCCCATCTCTTATAGAAATCATCAAGTCTGTCTGCAACTTTGGGTAGCTATATATTTTAGTGTTGATATATGTGTTTTAATATCTATAAGTAATTCATGAATTGTCAGTTTTTCATTAAGACATCTTTTCCTATAGATATAGGATTTCATAACCAAGAAGATAGAATAAATGTGTGTAGAAATAGGATCAGTGTGTAGCCCGAATATAAAGATTAAGGATCTCTTGGAATTACAATTTTCTTTGTTTGACAATATTCAAAAAATAGCTGAATGAGTTCTTGAACATTAGGACACTCCCATAGTACATGAAAAATTGTCTCATCTTGTAGTTTACAAAAGTTACATAACTTACTACATTCCTTTCCTATCTTAAATAGATATTTATTGGTTGTTAAAATGTGGTGGTAAATTCTAAATTGCAGACATTGTAATTTGGTACTTTTAGTGTTAACAAAAGGTAACTGGTATATAGTTTTCCACTGTAAATCTGACAACATAAAATATAATCCCCATTTTGATTTATTGAAAGATGTAACATTTTCCATGTTTAGAATGTTATACATCATCTTAGATCCTTTTCGGGGTGAGCAAAATAGTTTAATGTGGAAAGGTATACAGGGTCTTGGGTTATTATCTTTTTTTGGGATTCCATGATAATGTAAACTAGTTAAAATAGATTTCTGTAGACCACGATATGTAAGAAAGTTAGATTTGACATCAAACTTACTCTGAAGGTCTTGTAAACTTAAAAAAGGCCCATTTTCATCAAGCACATCATTGATATATACAATATTCTTTTTATACCATTCAATAAAGAAAAGTGATTTCCCCCCTCCCCCCCCCCCCCCCCCCCCCCCCCCCCATTATAATGTTCTTATTGTACCATTTGGGTTGTATAATAAATTCTTGTCATGTAAGCAATTTCATTCTATCTTGTATATTTTTGAAGGCAATAAATGTATCCTTCTAAAAGGAGTTTCTTATTAAATTAGTTATGGAGGATATGAAGTCTGACCCAGTTTTAAGCATTGTGTCTGTATTAATTGATTTATTTAATAAAATATTCCATTTTGAATTTGGGCTATTTATCAATCTTTTAATCCAGTCCTACCCCTGCCTTGGGATAATGATTTGAACAAACTTGAATCTACATTATCTGAGGATGCTTCGACACAATTCAGCTTTTCTAACCAATTGGTTTTTGAGAAGAACATTTCTAAAAGATACCAACAAATTTTCAATTATTCTTAATCATCTCCCTATGAAAGAGGGTGTGGCTCTTCATTTTAAAAACTTGAACCCCCCCCCCGGAGGATGCTTTGTGCATCGGACAAAAAGTGATCAGAGGAGCTTACTTGAGCTTTTAGCTCAGGTGAGCTAAAAAGTGAGAGAAGGTCACCGTGAATTTGATATCAGGATATGAAGATATGAGGATGTTAAAACAGTATATACACTATTTGAGGATGCTTGCATAGTAATTTCACAAATTGTAGCATTGTAGTTCTTGACAAGATTTAAAACATTTTCCCTATATATTTCTATGTTAAACTTTGAACCCCTCTTGGGGCCCCAGTATTGGTCCAGGGGTCATGGTTTAAACAATTTAGAATCTTCACAATTTGAGGATGCTAGCATAGTAATATCACCAACTGTAGCATTGTAGTTCTTGAGAAGAAAATTTTTAAACATTTTCCCTATATATTTCTATGTTACATTTTAATCACCCAGGAGTCACGATTTTAACAATTTATAATCTTCACTATACATGCAAGCTATGGTGTAAACATTGGCATTTCTGGTGCAGTGGTTCTTTAGGAAAAGATGTTTTAAGACACCCACTCAATTTTCACTATTTCATAATTATCTCCCTTTTAAAAAGGGTTACGCCCTTTATCTTAACAATTTAGAATTCCCTTCCCATAAAGATGCTTTGTACCAAGTTTGGTTAAATTTGGCCCAGTGGTTCTAAAGAAGATTCAAGAAGTCAACAAGTGAAATTTCAAAAGCCGTCAATGTGACAGCAAACCAGGTTTTCTTTTATGTGAACTATATCCATAATCCATTTGTCAACCCTGAATTGATAAACACTACTTATACAGAGAAATGGAGTACCCTATATGCAATATTCTGCGAGAAAATGACTAAGTTCAACATCTGGTATTTTTTTTTCAGAAATTATCAAGAATCAAAATTCAAGTAACACATATCTGATATAGGTCCAATTGATCTGCAAAACATCAACTTCCTATCTTGAAAACTGTAGGAGGAGTTATCCTTACAATAGATGTATACTATATGCAATATTCTGCAAGAAAATGACCAAGTTCAGCAGCAGGTATTTTTTTCAGAAATTTTCAGAAATTATCAAAAATCAAAATCCAAGTGATATGCACATCTCTGATATATGTCCAATTTATCTGCAAAACATCAACTTAGCTGTAGGAGGAGTTATCCGTACAATAGATATACCCTACATGCAATATTCTGCAAGAAAATGACCAAGTTCAACAGCTGGTATTTTTTTCAGAAATTATCAAAAATCAAAATCCAAGTGATATGCACATCTCTGATATAGGTCCAATTGATCTGCAAAACATCAACTTCCTATCTTGAAAACTGTAGGAAGAGTTTTCCGTACAATAGATGTACCCTTTTGGTGGCTGCCCGTCCACCATTTTCACCATTTCAATAACTGGATTTTTCCTTTGGAAAACCCAGTTAAAAAGGTGAAAAGTTTACAGACAGACAGACGAATGGAGGATGGACAACAGGCAATTAAAGAAGCTCACATGAACCTCCAGTTCAGGTGGGCTAAAAATACAACAATTTTCATTAGTCACTTACAGAATCACAAAATTAATCAAATTTATTTTATCTGAAAACAAGTTTTATTTGTTTTTGCACAAGCACTCTTTGAACACAAATGGGATAAAGACCTTTGTATCGTAACAATTGTTCACATCTCTCTCTCTCCTTGTTTATCATATGTATGCACCACAGGCACCTGACGTTTTAAACTTTTCTCTTAATGAAAAAAACACCTTGTACCATGTACTGGCTTCCCTTTTCTGGTTTTATTGATATAAGAAAAGGCTTGAGATCGTATCACGATATGTTAATGGGATACATCATGTATCACGATATGGTTGTCAAATATTACATAAACTAATATCTGTTTTGCCTACCTATAAGTAATAAGATGGCATAAAGCAAATATGTCAACTATTTACAAACTTTTTACAAAAGCAATCAACAAACTGTAGAGAAATAAAACACAATTGAATAGAACTTACAAATTATTACCAATTTTAATTGAAATTTCTATATGTCTTTGTATTATGTGTACCATGTAATTATTCTAGAAAGTCAATGAAAATTAACTGACATACTGTGTATCAAGATACATGTGACTTTACAATATGCGTATCGTGGGGCCAGGGCCCTCATGATCAATACGATTGATGTATCGCCATATATTGGTTACAACTCTATATGAGAAGCAGTAGACTGAATTTAGAGCTTGATTTATAATAAAATGAAATGGTTGTATCCTTAATTCATATGGATGACGCACGAGTATATACATAGAAGTAGTAAGTGGCAAACAAATGTTTTTGTTCCTATCAATTTTGCATGAATCCTGGCATGATAATCGTGCAGATGAGCTGGTCTAAAAAAATTCAAAATGGTGACCATGACGAAACTTGTTATTATTATAGTAAAAGAATTTTTTTTCATTAAGAGAAAAGTTTAAAACGTCAGGTGCCCTGTGGTATGCACCTGGGCAAGGGTCCATCGCAAAGGACAGAATCCTGGACTAAACTTTGTCTGATACTACTATTTACAGTCCAGTTTACCACTATAGGTGAAAAATGATGCCAGACTAAATATTGGTGCAAATTCTGAGGCTTATCTTAAGTTTTGTAGTATGTTACGCCTTTTAGTGAGACAGGCACCTGACTACAGACTTTGAGGCCAGTGTAATCACAGTCAGCGCGTCATCAATTTTTCCATCCCATTACACATGATGTAATAATATGTTCTCGTATTTTGAGATTACCCCTAAGAAGGCCTTGTTGCATCACATTGCCATTTTTGCTTGTTTTTAGTGAACCCCCAATTTACTGTCAATACATTACTTCCATAGAATAAAGATACATGTGTTTTGTGGAATTAAGCACTCTTATATTTTCCCACACACCCCTGCAAATGTGTTTGGAATGTCTTCTTTATTGTTGCTAAGTATGCAATAAGTCAAGAGGTGCTTGAATGAAAGTTCACAAGATTTCCCCGAGATTTGTTCAGTTTGAATGTGTAAAATTTCGAGCAGAAGTATGAGAGTTCGGATGAAATTCTCAAAATATCTCAAAGTATTGATTGTTTTTCATATCATATCTTACTTTGATATATGTTAAGACATGAAAATCTATTAAGATATATGTCTAATTTCATCATCTAGAAGTTATTTAAACAAAAATGATGTCGCTACTAAGCATGTTAATTGTGGCAATATCAGAAAAAAGTTATATTTTCCATTGTTATATTTATTTCTAGAACTCATCTTACCCCCCAATTAATGGAAATAAGTTTAAAATCCGTAAATGTCTAGATTTTATGACTACAAGAACCTTGGATTCTAGGAAATAGACTATAACCACGAGGCATGTTTTTACTGCGAAACTTAATGGGTCAAATAAAACCATGTGGTCTAAATTTAAATGACAGTAACATTTGCAGGGGTGCTACAAGTACATCTGATAACATTACATATGGTACAAAGATCCAGCTGCAGCTCCACAGGAATTTTAGGTTCATGGTTTGTCAATCCGAGCAAGTTCAGAATAATTCCTAGATTTAGCTACGTAGCTTGATTTACCTACATAGCTTTATTTACCAACCTGAAGTAGCTTTATTTAGCTACCTTTATGCAATTTCGCTTTTTATGTAAAACAGACAAAAAGGTGCAAGGAACTGTCAACCTATATTTGTACCGTGTATTTTTAAAAAAGTAACCCAGAGCAAAAATAGTTAATACATCACTGCTTTTGAGCAGTTTTAAGCAAAACATGCAATTCTATTTTTGAGTAACTGTATGACATCTTGTGTGCGATGAAGCATGGATAAGTGTGATTACTTCACATTGTGCTGAATTATTACCAATCTATTATCATGTTAACCAGAACTGTTCTTCTTTGTTATCCCATCTAAGAAGTATAGCTGTTTGGTAACACATAAACAGTTATACATAGCCCCAAAACTTACAGAACTTTGACTGCAATTGCGCTGAAAGAGCAACAATTTCAAAACTGATTTTTCCATGAATTTTTTTCTAATCGGTTCAAAGTTGAAAATTATTGCTGCACTTAAGGACGGTGGACCCAATTCATTTCTACAATAGTGATTTTCATGAAAATTATATGAGTTAGAGTTACTAAAGATATATCAAAATCACTTCAAAAATTGTTTGCATTACTTCTCTTTTTCAACTGAACATAATGGGGAAAAGCATTTTTGTGAGAGAAGAAATAACTTTTAAAATGAAAAAATGACAATAACAAACCGTCAACCATCTCAAAAATCCAAAAAACGAAATACAAATTCAAAGCAGAGCAACACGGACCTCCAAAATGATAGAGGTAGGATCAGGTGCCTAGGAGGAAGTGAGCATCCTCTGCTGACCGGTCACACCCGCCGTGTGCTCTTTGTCGTAATTGGGGGGAAAAAAAACCCGGAAAAGTCCGTAGACAATTAGGTGATAAATTATTGTCTAACAATTAGTATGAAAAACGTCTGTCAGCATGCGACCCAGTGGATGATTGTATTTGCTGACAAGGTCATTGTATCGACCATAGAACTTACGAAAAGACGACTTCAAACGAGCCTGTTGATAGTCCTGTTTTATCAACTTGTTTGTCAGTAGCTTGCCTCGCCTTAGAAACTGTTCATACGAAGAGCATGCCCTCGCGTATCGAATTAACTGAGAGACAAAAACACCATATGCAGGTGATGAAGGTATATTGCTACATAAGTAAGGAAAGTTGACTATAGAAAAATTGAAGTCATCGCGTTTATCATAAAGTTTAGTTGTTAGGTTACCATCAATGTCCATTTCCAGTAAAATATCCAAATATGAAACAGATGACGCAGACTCTGTGGTATCTTTTATTTCAAGTTCACTGGGATATATAAAGTCGACGTAAGTATGGAAATAACAATTGTTAATTGATAATACGTTGTCGATATACCTGAATGTTGAGTTGAAGGCCATAGCGAGTGATTTATTTTTTTCACGTACAAGTTTTTGAATAAATTCTGCTTCATAGGAATACAAAAATAGGTCTGCTAACAATGGGGCACAATTGGTACCCATGGGAATTCCAACAGATTGTTGGAAGACTTGATTTCCAAAAACTATATAGATGTTGTCTATCAGAAACTCAAGCATCTTTTTAATGTCAACTTCAGAGTACTTGTGTGTGCAATCAGAATGGTTTTTAACAAAATAATTTTTTAGATTTCCAATGACAAGGTAAGCATTTTTACGACTTCCATTTTTATTGAAGAAACAACTGTCGATGATATCAAAAAGCCTAGATTTTAATTTGTCATGGGGAATGGTTGTATAAAGCGTTGAAAAATCGTACGTTTTGATGCTATTGATTTTGGTAAGATTTTGTGACCTCAAAGTTTCTAATAATTCTTTAGAGTTTTTTAGTATCCACATCTGATTCACACCACTTCTGGAGTATATTGTTGTACAGTACTCTTGAAGTTTCTCCTTCACTACTGTAAGAATTTTGGTAAGGAGTAAAGAGAGAGGTTTTGTAGAACATTTACTGGAACCTGCTATATATCTCTGTTTGTAAGGACTTTTGTGAAGCTTTGGAATCCAGTACAAATAAGTACAAATAAGGTAAATCAAATTCATTTTGTTTCATTTTGTTTATGGGGGATATTTAAGATATCCATAACCGATTTATGATTTTGAAGTATTTCCTGCTTGGAAAGGCTGCTATTGGTGTAAGTAGGATTACCATGTGTAGATTTTCTATCCAAATTGAAATATGATACTAGTACGATAATTTTGAATTACCGGTAATATCATGTAAAAAATGACCATGTCATTGACTTTGTCTTTACGGGGCACATGCCAAAGTGCGGTGTGTCATTATTTTTCGTCAAATTTTCATGAAAAGTACTGCACAAACTCTAAGAAAAAGGTTATGTATATCATTTGAGGTTGATTTATGAAACTTAATAACTATTAGAGTGTGCAAAACATTTTTTTATGATAAAATACTTCAAACCTTAAGCACAGGGGCAGTTTTACTCTATTTTCAATATATGTACCAGTATCGAAGCTGACCAGAATGTAAATGATTTGTTCACTGGCTCAAACTCTGTTAACTAATCTATGTAAATAGTTATAAATAACTTGAATTAATATAAAACTCAAAACAGTACTGTGACATCCCCTAAATAAATTTGTGTGTGTTAAATAATGTTGAAAAGCACCTTTTAGCATTTTTTAATCATAGCAAGTTCAGCCACTACTTGTACTATATAAAAGTGTGTATTCAATTGATGACGTAGAACAGCTATATGTTGCGTCTTAAGTGATTTTGCATTGTGTTTTTTAGTGATTGTGACATAATATTGAGAATTCGATGAAGTAACAATCACCTTTTAGATGCGCGATATATCTGCGTAAAGCGAATTAGGTCCTTCATCCTTAAGGTCGGTCGCGGGTTTAAAATTTTGTGCCCTCTGTGCAGGGTATTGCGCATTACTGTCGTAAAACGCAAATGCAGAGTAAAATGTTCAAATATACAGGTTATCATGTAAGGTTTTTATTTTTAAAAAATACTTATCATAAAAATTATTTTTCGTGAAATGAATCCTTAGAATAATGTTCAGAAGATTTTTATCATTTCGCCGCTTCTTCAAAATCAACGTTATCTGCGTCGGAGACAACGTCTTTCGATGACGTCAGTTGAAATTTTGACGTAACAATTGACAGAAATAAATGTTTTGCATTTTTTTATTGCAGCGTCAATAATTAAAATTGAAAATATAATTTGCATATTCAAAACATATGTACGATCCTTTCATGTTCTGTGCAAGTGGAAAGGTTATTTTTTTTTATCTATTAAAAATAAAATTAAAGGATGACTGCACTTAAGGACATTTAAAAATTGCGACAAAATAAATGTTAAAAATGGGCATATTTCTTTTAATTGTAGGAATTGCAAATGTCTTAACTGCAACTTTATGTAATTACATCAATATAAAGTTCATATTTACAAAGAACAAAGTCGTTTTCATGGGCAGGGGTCATTACATTTCCTTGAATCTCCATAGGATAATGAGGACGCCCACTTTTTTACTGACTTAATACATAGTCAGCGCATGTTTGTCTATTGTTCTCCTTTTAATGGTAGTTGTATGTTTATAAATATAAGCTTATGTTAAAAGAAGATCAATAGTCAAACATTCGCTCATGGTTAAATATACAAAAAACTGTTCCTTCTTGTGATCGCGTTCTCGGTTGTAAACGGTATACTTTGACCTGTTGAATATTATACAGGTTGGGACCAATCGCCCAAATGGGATATAATAGCTCGTTTGGGATATAATAGCCCAAATGGGATATAAATTTAAAGTGCAAAAAAATACAAAATATTTACTTTGAAATTTTTTATATAAATCCGCATTAGAATAGATGAAATGTAACAACCTTTGGTAAACAACTTTTTCTGTAAACGTACTATTACAGAGATTGATCCCTCAGTATATCCAAAACTTCTTGGGGATCAATCTTATAAACTATAGACATATAGAAAAACTTCTTAACCAAATGTTGTTGCATTTGATACACATTAATGCGGATTTATATAAAAAATTTCAAAATCAAAAATTTTTATTTTTTGCACTTTAAATTTATATCCCATTTGGGCTATTATATCACAAACAGGCTATTATATCCCATTTGGGGATAAATTACATAAATTGTTGACATCAGCGACTGGTTTACGATCACCAATGGCTACTTGTGCTGGCCAGTATTATATGTTATATTTTTTTTAAAATGGCAACATGCAGAGAGAGAGAGAGAGAGAGAGAGAGAGAGAGAGGGGGGGGGATGTTCAATTATAGTACCGCTATTCTAAACTCATTACAATATTAGATCAACCCTCCATGCATATTTATAAGTCTTATCATCAATCAAGGGTAGATAAGTCTAAATTCAAGATATTTGCAGAGCAGT
The DNA here is from genome assembly GCA_033439105.1 of Magallana nippona. Taxonomy (NCBI): domain Eukaryota; kingdom Metazoa; phylum Mollusca; class Bivalvia; order Ostreida; family Ostreidae; genus Magallana; species Magallana nippona. Next base: position 31,237,107 of record CM065918.1, on the reverse strand, counting down.
GAGGCTAAGAAAACAACAAATTATTTTATTGCAACGCAGTTTAAAACCATTATGACAATAAATTTCGATTGGAAATTGACCAAACTATATAACAAATGACGAAGTAAAATTGAGCGAGAAATAAACGTAACAATAGTGACCGAAAAAGGGCCCAAAATACGGCGTTAAGTGCAGTCATCCTTTGATTCGTTAACATCCTTTTATTCTAAAAAATTCTATATGTAAAATGGCTGGCAAGACAGGTGTATAAGACCAAACTATGAGGGCGGAGAGCATAAAAACTATCCTTTTAATTTTGTTTTAATTTGGCAAAAAGTTTATACTTGTACCGTAACCTTCCATCACTGAAAATTAAAAGAAAATCTTATGTTTGTAATTTTTTACATAATAAATTGAAAATGATAAACCCCTATTTTCTATATAATCCTATATAAAATGTCGGGGATGATTCGAACATACGACCAAAATTTTAGCGCAATAAACAGATAAACTATCTGATCAATTTACTTTATATTTTGCACATAGTTTACTCATAAGTTAGCCTTTCACTGGAAAAAAATCAAAGGAAATCGTATCTTTGAAACATTCTCCCCCGAGACTCCTTAAAGCTGACATGAATTCATAAATACGCATTATTTCCCTTTTATCTCCGACTACCGCCATATTAGTTGTCGATTTCTATTGTTCTGCTCATCGCTACACCCTCCCTATATAAGGCCGATAGCACTATTCATGCTTCACCACATTCAGGTATTTCATTCACCCGAACACATTACATTGGACGAAAAAACTTGTAGAAACGTGTTTTGAACAAAAATAATACGTCAACCACTGCACTGGTAAGAAATTTCCAATGAATGATGAAACAAGACAGACTGAAATACAGGCACACATATTTCAAAAATCCTCAATCATTGAAGAACGTTTTCCTGTGTATGTTACAACATTGCACATGCGCAAACCACACACTGTGGTTGATCAAGCAATGTCAATGACCGCATGGATTTTAGAAACGGAGTGTTTTTGTAAAAACCTTTCGAAACGATGTTACGTTGTTACTTTCTTGGATTTACTATCATTTATCTACTGTGTTGGGTTAGTGCCCCGGGGGTCTTCAAAAATATGCAGACGTTATGCACTCTGTATATACGACACACGTGTTCGATGTGCATGCGAAGTAAGACATCACTATTTTTGCAAAATAATATGGATACCTTGAACATTCTTTCAAAGAATAAATATATTTTGTGTTTTATTGATTGTAGTTTCCTTTATTCTTTTTTTACAAAAATTTTACTACAATGTGTAGTTCATGCATTTAAAATTAGAAGTCCGTGCAACCTGAATGCCTCGATCGGAAAGCAACCGACCGTAACTCTCTCGACCGTTATATATACCCCAGTGGCAGTCGAGGAATAATAAACTAATATGGCGACCGAATGCTTTTGTCAATTCCATGTCAGCTTTAAGTGCGACTTTTTGTACAAATGCCCATTTAAGAAAAAAATATGACTGAGTAGGTAAATAAAGCTATTTCAGGTAGATAAATAAAGATATGTAGGTAAATCAAGCTACGTAGCTAAATCTAGTGATTGTACTGGACCTGCCGAATATCCCGTGGAGCAACAGTTCTGCAGCTGGCCAAGACCAAACTGCCAGGTGAAAAGAAAGATCACTCATGACTGTGATGTTGATCATCAGGGCGAATATCATTTAAGGGACGGTCATACAAGTTCGATCACCGGCGCCTGAGCGCCTAGTTGGTAGAGCAACTGACTAAGGATTTATAGTCCTGAGAATCCCGGTCTGGTTCGTTATTTTTTTTCTCCCACACCGTAGGCCCAACATTACGCGTTATAGTACAACAGTTATTGACATTTCAACGCACTTATCTAAAATTCATTACCTAAATATATCACAGCTGGGATAAATCCGTAATGGAATGTATTTTTTAACGTCCATAGCATAAAGGCTAACGCATCTCTGAATGTTGCCATCTTGCTGCATGCAAAGGTGTGTTTATGTGGTAAGGTCAATTCGCACTAAGTATTTTCGCCCCGAAAGACATTTCGCTCCCGGAAGCTTCAACAAGTACGGAACACGGGAAGAGGGACAGTCTCCTCCCCTCTTTTAATTGAAAAAGACACAAATTTCTTAAGTTAACGTATACAGAATTTTGAAGGAACTGCCTTTCCCCCCTTTTTTGGGAGCATGTTGAAAGGACAAGAGCGTACACTGTCGGACAAATCCCCGGCACCCAGAATGTTGACATGGCACATATAAAAAGAAAATTACATTTGAAAGTGTACATCAGTACATGTATAATGTAAAACATCATTCTCTAAAAAATTAACAAATATACATTTATACTTTGTACTTACATCGTTTGTTTTATTAGTTTATTTTCTAAACATTAACATCATGATCTCATATCTGTGCTAGCGCTATTCTTATGCGACACACGTGAACAGAACATGAACAAGATGTATTCTTTATCGTTATCTAGAGCGTATTAAATATTTTTTTCCAAAAAATCTAACATTTTTTTTTAAAAAAATGATTTACTTAAAACCACAGAAATCAAAAATAAAACGTCGGCTACGATTCGAACACCCTCTCATCCGATAAGGATAGTCTAACTCACTGAGCTAAGGTAATACACTACATGAACGATGAATAACTTTGATTGTTTGACAATTATAAATAATTTAATAAAAGGGAAATGTTTTTAGTGAAAACCACGAATTTTGACCTATTATGGGTCTAGACTTCATTTTAATAAATCATTAGTAAAAATGAATAAAAACTTATCCTTTAAATAAAAGTACTTTTAGGATGGAGTCAAGACCCATTCATACCTAAAATTTGCAATTTAGAACAGTAAATTATCAAGATTTTTGCATAAAACGCTACACATGCAGCTTAATTTGGAAACCCATATCTGTCGTGTTTACAGAATGAAAGCATATGTTTGACTCACACCATGACATTTATACTATAAACAATGCTTACAAGCCAAAAATTAATATTTTAACCGAAATTGAAAATCGTTCGTGTTTATTGCTCCAAGTGGGGGATATACAACGCCTTGTATGCCCCTGTCCTTTACAGGGACAAAAATATATTTATAATATTTTTAAAAAAAAAAAAAGAGAGGTCCAGGGGCCACATCGCTCACCTGTGTAACATTGGTCATAAATCTTATCAGCTATAGCGGCAGCGTTTGGAATCAAGGACAAGCTATCAAGTCTGATCATATTAAAACAAACATTGAATGCATTCTCAGTGCACAGTGTCAATAAATTTGTTTCAGCTGATTACAAACCACCAACAAAATGTTAACAACGTTATGTCAGCTTATTCGTTTTAGTTTTATTAATTGAATTTAAGTATTCTATTTGTGCATCTAAAAAAGAAACATTCAATTTGAGAAAATATAGCTTGCAACATAATGATGATTTCCCCAATATAGAGAAATAATATCTAGACTGGTTCGTGTCATTAATTTCAGGGGGCTTGCACTCGTAATCAGTGACAGCGAACCAGTTAGTTTACTGTGTGAATATGAAGATTTTGATTCCGACCTTAATTTGACTTCAGTATTAAAAAAATGTGTTTAAAATTTTTAATGTATTTTTTGATAAATATTATCTATATTTATAAACAAAGACATTTAGCAAATAAACTACAAAATGTCTGCACCAGAGTAACTGCTTACACATTTGGTATATCAACACGTGTGAGATGATGTCTGTAAGCTATAATTGAATTTTAACTGATAAGTAATTATTGTGAAATTAATTTTTAAAAAAACCTACTTTTACTTTCGATAAAAAAGTCCAAAATAGCAAAAATAAGAGTATGGTGGTGGACACGCTTTGGCGGATCCAAGTCAGGGGTAGTTTGCATCAAAATATATACTTGCAATGAAATAATATTGAATGATTGCGTAAAGAACGAATATATTTACTGGTAACTAATTTAGAGTATACATAGAAGTTAAAATTTGACAAATGTTAAACAAATAAAATGAGCCAATTCGTTTATTGAATGCGCCATTTTACTTTTGATGGATAGAACTTTCCAGAACTGCGGGGAAACCAAGAATTAACGTCTAATTAACGTCATGGTGAAAAGTATACAACGAGTTCATCATGCATCGCGGGCAGATAATTTGGATCTGACATATCTGGTTAATACAAAACAAGTTAATAAACAAAATGGAATAATTTAAGGCGATTTTAGTTTTGATGGAAAAAAAAAACTTCTCAGAAGGTTGCCCCAGGAACGCGGGTTGACTAATTAACGTCACGGCGGAAAGTGTAGGGAGAGTTAACCATATGGTACTTACTTTGGATCTGACAACATAAATCTTTTGTTTAAAATATGCAAATAAATTTACCTTCACTAGCGGTTATTTTTAATTTCATACATTTTATACCACGACAGATTGGTAGTAAACCTTGGACATTAATTTGTAAACAATGAACAGATTGTGTTATGCATAAAACGGGGAAGTTGAATAAAGGAGGGGGTATTTGGGACAGTGATAAAGATTATAATGTAATTTGACCTAAAGAGCAAAATTTAGACATACGAAGCACTAAATACCTACTCACTGGTTTGAAATGAAATAAAAAAAGTTTTTTGTTTTTTTTAATCCTGCAACAAAAAGAATTAAGGCCACGAACATGCATATATAACATCAATTTAAGTTTAGATTTTTCACCCCTGTCCACTCCTCTAAATATCTCCAGCCATGCAGTTAGATTTTTATTTTTATTTTAAAGAATATGTTAAGAAATCAACTAAGAAAAAAATCGGACACAGTATATACAACAATGAACAAAAAATATGGTTCAACATATTAACATTGTATCATATCAATGTGTCAAGTGTTAATTCCCGCGTTTGCGGGGGATATCATCTAGTAACACCAGAGACATAAATGTTATTGATGTCTCTGGTAACACTGAAAATTCATCACAACAAACCTGATTTACAAAAAAAAAACTTAGACTTTGTTCCTTAATTCCCTACCCCCAGCTCTTAGCTGTTTGCTTCAGAAGAGTTTCTTTTATGAAATATATTTAACGGTGCGACCGTTGAGTCGAGCGCAGCATAAGTCTTTATGATAAAAAAAATATCCCAAGAGATTTATCAACGTGATAAATTGAATAAAAAAGATAAAGAGTGAGTGATTGTGACGCCAGAGTTCACGTTTACTTTCTACATGTTTATTGTTGTTCGGTTTTCTTTTCTTTTCCTTTTTTAAAATCATTCCTGATTCGGTACTTATTTTATACGAAATACATTTGTTTTCCGTATCAACTTGTTCGAATATCCAGCTTGAGTACACTTTTCTGATCACTGGTTATTGCCTATCATCATAATATCAGTTTGCCTTTTAATTTTTCAAATTATAAAAGAAAAGATGGTCATATTTCGTTAATTAAAGTACACTGAATATAAAAAGTTCCACTAGCCTTACATATTGGCAACAAAAGAAAAAGACGTACGTTAGGCCAAAAAAAATTAATCATTAGTTTCTCGTGTCAAAATTTTGAAATGTTGATGAGACAGGCAGGGTTTTTTATTCTATTTTTTTTTTTTTTATTTTTAAGACACATATTCACAATTTGTGATTTATTTGTGTACTCATCAGCAGATATTCATCAAGATGATACATTGGCAAATGTATTTTTAGTGTAAACTGTTTCTGTTTCCTTTTCAAAGGATGAGTTTTTGCAGATGAACAAACATGACAAATGGTTTGTGCCCCTGGTTCATTTTGCAGCCCATCTTCCCCCTCCACAGTAATTAACACAAGTCTGAACTGAAATAGGGGACTTCTTATGGCATTTCACTAGTTGAATTCGCCATATAAAAAGAGCGTTTGTTTTTTGTTTGTTGTTTTTTGTCAATCAATAAATATGGTATTTTTTTTATAAACATGATCATATATCTAGATAGAAAATATAAAAGAAAAAATTAAAATTATCCATCAGGTGAGCGGCAGGCGTCGGCAGGCGTGTTTTAGTATGACCATTTATAATGGATAATTTAAATAGGCACTAATCTAGAAAAAAATTAAAAGGTTGGAGAGGAAATTATTGATAATTATGACGTATGCTTACATTGTCAACCCATGACGGAATAGGAATGATATCAATCTGAATGAATAAAAAAAAACTCGCACTCATTGTATACAAAAACTGATACCAGTACAGGGTAAGAGAAAATTATTAATCACGGTTTCTATCGGCATGGGGGATTTGTTATTCATCATCGGTCTGAAATAGGCACATCTCATCACATGCGCGAACCCAGAAAAGAAGATGGGGTTATAACATATTCATCTAGCGCAAATGAAAATACAATTTCAAATTTAATTTTGTTCAATTATATCTATATAATAATGTTATAATAGTAAAGTTTTTTTATACGACTTGACTTTTCAGTTTTGTATACAAGTTGGCTTTTTGAATACGAGATGGCCTGTGTACGAGATGGCCTGTGTACGACTTGACTGGACACCCTGGAGAGGAACACGACAATTAGATCGGGATCGGGATATACAGCATGTCTCATTCAAGTACGTTACCCTAAAAACGGAGACGTTTTTTTTATTATTATTATTTGATTGATAGTTAAATATTATATTTCCACAATTCCATCATCAAAAGGTCGTTCTTAGTAATTGATTAATTTATATAGCGATCAATCTATCAAAGGACGTCCTTTTGGGTGATTTTCGAACAGGAAGTTCACCCATATTTTCTCGTCGTGTTGGTTCGATAATTGACATGGATTTGTGGAACGAGGGAAATGACAGTTTCCTTGACAGTGCTAACATTAATTTCGAAACACCTTTTACATTAGACGAAACATTGGATCTTGTGGACATAGATAGTGATGATTTCAAATTGTGTACCAGTAATGAGCTGTTTTCTGAAGATTTTTCTCTGCAAGATTCTTTAAACAATGAACACAGTGACAGTTCAGACAGTGGAATAGGCTCAGCAAGAGTATGTGATGGCAAGTGGACACCTTTTAATGAAAAGAAAGATAATGCAAATTTCTATCAACTAAAACCAGAATCAGATAACAAATTAGTTCTACATAAAATACAACCACAGAACCATGTCCGAGTTGATTTAACCCCAGAGACATTGGATCCTCTAAAATATGCAACAGGAGTAATTCCACCACAAAAATGTTTGAATATCAGTTCTATAATGGATTCAAAGGTGAAGATTAAGCCCAAGCCGATTGAAAACTGTAAGTCACTGAGTACATGTACAATTCAAAATAATCAAGCTTTAAATGAAGATTCCATTCAGTCAGGTACAATGGGGATGCTTATAAATCCAATAAACAACCATCTACAAATAGACCTGGAGTCAAGAACAACAAAACGTCAACAGCGAATGATAAAAAATCGTGAATCTGCGTGTTTGTCAAGGAAACGCAAGAAGGAATATTTGAACCTTCTTGAAAAGCAGCTGCAAGAATGTACTGTTCAAAATGAAAAACTGAAAGAAGAAAATTACCTGCTGAAAGAAAAAATAAGAGCTTTTGAAAATGAGCAAGAAAGTTTAAAAAGGACATTAGCTTTGTCTCCAACAAAAAAAATTTGTTTAATGGGTGTGTTTTTTATCTTGTGCATGAACATATTTTCTGGTAAACTGTCTCTTGTACAGGATTGGCATCCAGCAAGTGATTTGGAAAAAATGCAAAGATACAAAGGGAGACAACTTTTGTCTTATCCAGAAAGAGGAGAAATGGATTTAAAAACAATTTTATCAAATTCTAACCCACAGAAGTTCCAAGAATTTTTGAACAGCTACAATGTATTTACAGGAAACAAAAGCGAAAACAAATGTACAACCTATTTAAATCATACAGAATCAATGAAATTGGCAGAGCAATTATCAGGATGGATGCAAAGGTTTAAACTTGAAAAGCAGAAAACCTCAACCAAAAAATTTAGAAAATTGAAGAAATTCCCAAGATCAAGTTATTTTCAATCAATAAACGGACAAATTCAAAAGCTGTCATCCAAGATCTTGGATAGTCAATACCAACTGCAGCTTTTTAATTATAATCATAAGCAGGAGGACTTTTGGCAGATAGTATCCAAAAGGAATGACACTTTTTACATACTTTCGTTTAACACAGATTACTACCTGGTTCCTGCCGCTCTTCACAACAGAACTGAACGACCAAGAATGTCTTTATTTATGCCGGCATTGTCACTGAATGACACAGTAAGACCACCATTTGGAAAAGTTGGCATGATACAGATTGATTGTGAAGTTAAGAAAACAGAATTTATTAATGTGCAGAAATCCATGCTTCCAAATCCATCACTGCAGCAGAATATGTCTTACTTCAGTGGTTATGGTGGAATTTAAAAGTAGTTCTTCATCAATGCAATGTTTGGACCTTAAAAAAAATCAGTGTGTGTAACATCTTTTAACAATCATTTAAAGTTCAAAAAAGTGATACATATTTTTTTAAGATTGATTTTAGATCCGAGTTGGTCTTGTTTTATGCAATTGAATACTGGGAATAACCTAATGTATCAGCAATGAGTACAGTAGGAATTTTGGATTTTTTGTTTAAATAATTCTTCTTTTGCTCACCTGAACTTAAGGTTCAAGTGAGCTTTTCTGATCATCTGTTGTCCGTCGTCTGTCCGTCTGTAAACTTTTCATATTTTTTACTTCTTCTCTAGAATCACTGGGCCAAATTTAACCAATCTTGGTACAAATCATCCTTATGGGAAGAGGATTCTAAATTGTTACAATAAACGGTGTAACTCATTTTTAAAAGGAGATAATTGTGAAACAGTAAAAATAGGGTGCGTGTCTTAAAAAATCTTCGTAAGAACCACTGCACCAGAAATGCAAATATTTACACCAAAGCTTGTATATATAGTAAAGATTTTAAATTGTTAAAATCGTGACTTCCAGACCAATACTGGTGCCCCAAGAGGGGGTCAAAGTTTAACATAGAATTATGTAGGGAAAATCTTTAAAAATCTTCTTCTCAAGAACTACAGTGCTACAATTTGTGATATTACTATGCAAGCATCCTCAAATAATATAGATTTTAATTTGTTAAAATCGTGATCCCCGGACCAATGCTGGGGCCCCAAGAGGGGTTCAAAGTTTAACATAGAAATATAAAGGGAAAATGTTTGGAAATCTTTTTCTAAAGAACTACAATTCTACAATTTGTGTTATTACTATGCAAGCATCCTAAAAAAATGTAGATTCTAAAATGTTAAATCATGACCCCCAGCAAATACTAGGGTCCCAAGAGGGGGTCAAATTTTAACATAGAAATAAAAAGGGAAAATGTTTAAAAATCTTCTTCTCAACTACATTGTACTATGCAAGCATCCTCAAATATTGTAGATTCTAAATTGTTAGAATTGTGACCCCTGGACCAATACTGGGGCCCCAAGAGGGATTCAGAGTTTAACACACATATATATAAAGGAAAAATGATTAAAAATCTTCCTCTCAAGAACTACAAAGCAACAATTTATGAGATTACTATGCAAACATTCTCAAATATTGAAGATTTTAAATTTTTAAAATCATGACCCCCGGACCAATACTGGGGCTCCAAGAGGGTTTCAAATTTTAACATAGAAATATAAAGGGAAAATGTTTAAAAAACTGATATAGAATGATACTTGAATGAGGAATTGTTGTTCAGGTGAGCGATATAGCCCATGGGCCTCTTGTTTTTTTAATTTAGTTGGGTACATTTGCTTCAGTTAGCTAGGTGGTTGTTGGGCTCCTGTCCTGAGAATTACATTGGTACATTCCTCTTGCTATTGTGCATATTTTATTTTATGTTGTACAGCAATTGATATAAGGTTTTGATTATTTAAGGGCATTGGCAACATAGTGCTCCAGATATAAAAATTCTGCACTTGCATTTTTTTTTAACAGTTTATTAGAGTTACCTCTCTTGAATTGAAATTAGTCCATAATTACTCTGATAATCTTTAATAGGCAAAAAAAAAGAGAGTGTGCCACATGTCTCACTCATTTATTTACATACCTGTTATTTTGATATTATGGTATATTACAACTATCATTTTCTTGCCTTTTATTGGTTTGTAAAAGACACTGAAAATGTTCCTTTTGCTTTCCAAGGACATGTGTGAAGGCAAACCAAGGCTAACTAGGTATAACAAATTATTGAAAACATTTGTAGATACCTTAAAGATACGTGTTGTTGGAGGTGCCTTTTACAATGATCTTCATTTTGTTTTTGTGAAAGGTAACAAAATGAAGGACAGTAGCTCTAAAATAGGAAAGATTATTTTGAGATTCAGACATTTTATATATTAGCCATATATTTCATTTTCAATTGGATATCATACAAAATCAATTTATAATAATGTGTATCATATGATTTATGATCACATATCTTACTTATTAAAAACCGCTTACCTTAAATATTAACTATTGTGATTTGTTCCTTAAATTAGATTGAAACCAATGTTAATTAAATGGGAAACGTATATTTTTGGAATTAATTTTTGATAAGGATGGAAAGAGGGCCCTGTTGTGCCTATTGTTGCCTAGATAGACACATTAATTCACTAAAGAAAAAAAAAATTGTACTGAAATGAGAAACGTGGCCAATGCCCTTAATGTATTTCACACATTATATATGTCTGTTGTCAGTCCATTTGTCATTGTCAATGACGGTAAAGTAAAAAAGTGAAAAAATTGTATTCCTAATTATGTCACAAGTATATACATGAAAGTCAAGAATGATCTTGGAAGCTTATGAAAAAAAAATAATATATGAACTTTATCTCGAGTTTCAAGTGGAAAGAACTTTTCCTATGACTCTTTTGCTGTGAATGAAATTGACAAGATAATCAAGTCATTAATCGATTAATGATAAAACAAATAGATAAAATGCTGATAATCATAAAATAATAAAGTTATTATTGTTGTATATCTATTTTTTTTAAATGTACATTAAGATAGATTCAGTGTTTTAGAGATTTGTGTCAAACCAAATTTTTTTTAATTTGAACAGTTAAAACAACTTTAACTTGAATAAAAATTCAGCAGCCAAATTTTAACACAATGAAGCGTGATCTCATATTTATTTAATTATGCATCAAAATACATTCTGTTTTGCCTCGGACTAGAATGTCTCGATGTCACTGGATGAAACGTGTCACGTGATTCCCTTACAAATTTCTTTAAATGGCGAGCGTCAAAATTTAAACGGCATCATGGTAACATTATTTGAGCTGATTTTTTACACAAACGTTCGACCATACCTCTAATTTTTGAGCCCCAAAATATTTAGAGTGATCCCCCTTTGCCCCTGACGTAATATTACGATCCTACAATGGCATCCAGGTTTTCGCATACGACTGGTGAGGAACGAAAAAAAAAAACAAGAGAGTTAAGCCATGTATTTAATTGTTATTTTATCTTTTGTTTGTTTACATAACAAACTTTAGGTCCTCTGCAAAACAAAACACTTATTAGGTTTGCTATTGACTGTTTACAGAAAATTGTGGGGTCAGTAAAGTCCATAGAAGGCTCGGCTTCGCCTCGCCTTCTATGGACTTTATCAACCCCACAAATTTCTGTAAGCAGTCAATAACAAACCTAATAAGTAATAATATTAAGTTATAATTTAAGAAAATCTAAAGATAGTCGTTAGATAAAAAGTCTTATTGATTTTCTACAGAAATATACTAAAAATTATACATTTATTCTTCACACAACTTTCCAAAAAAATCACAAAATTTCATATTTTTGGAGATTTCTAAAAAATAATACAATTTACATACCATTTTTATTAAACAATAATTAAGAGATATATTTTATGAACAAAAAAATAGTTTATCCAAATTGACCAGCTGGTTTTTGTTTGATGTTCTCTTGAACATGTATACCCCCATATTGTTTGATTTAGTTTTACAAGTTGTTTTTTGCAAACATTGGAAAAAACCAGATACGAATGTTTTAAGATTTAGTATATTAATTTTCTAAATTTTCAATATCAAATTGACTTATTGCAGTATTATTCAACATATATGTGAATGATTGTTCAGAAGCACGGATTTTGTTAAAAATATATGCAAGTGCAACAACTGAAGTTAGATTCATTTTTCAATTTTTGCAATTTGCACAAAATGCTTCCAGAAAACCCTAACATACATAAGAATGTTTCAACCAATCCATATTTATTATCTTAGTATACTGTGAAACTATCATATAGAGAGTACAAAGCAAATTGCAATTAATTAAAAAAAAACTTCCACAGTAACAGGATGGACAAAGCAGTAACAGGAATTACATTGGTATCAGAAATGACATTTATCAGAATGTAAGACGATTTAATTCACATTCTAATTGCTGGCATGTGATAAGAACAAATACCTCTAAAGCATCTAGCGATTGAAAATAACATTACTTAGATGCAAATGCACATATTTTAGAAAGAGAAACAATGGTATAAAGAAGGAAAGATAGAGATAGAAAAGAAGTGCGATCTTGGTCCTTGTAATAAGGATTTGAATGTATTTTCTATTCACATTTCTTATATGCTGTAATAATATTTTGGGGTTTTAAAGCTTCAAGAAACCCAATCCTATAAATTAGTAATTCTCAGTCCTTTTCAAATTTTCATTGTTTTCTCAGGAGAAAACCAGATAATATTGTAATTTTAAACTTTGAGATGTCTCAGTTTTAAAAGTAACAGGAATGACGATTCGGTGTAGATCTTCATCATTTTACAGAATGACAGACAAATTTCAACTTTTTTATTATGTCTATTGGACTTTATTAAACAGTTCATCATTAACTTAACTCTTATCAATGAGATGTCATTATAACAAAAAATAACTGCGGAAAACATAATTCAATTGTCATTACTGTTACTGTAAATGTCATTTCTGTTACCATAACTTTTACACAAAAAACAAAACTTTCTTTACATAAATCTTTTCTTTAACCAGTTTTTAGTGTTTTTATACCAACATTTATATATGATGACAATTATGATTTTATTCTAATTATCATGGATTCCTATATTATCCATTTTACGTGATCAAATGTCATTGCTGTTACCTGTCATTCCTGTTACCCATCATAGAAGTGTTTTTGATAAGCTAATAGATTGTTTCTAAATTCAATGTCAATATTTGATGCATTTAAGCAACAATTTCTAACGTTATCAAGCAGAACTTGATGTGCTGAAAATGAGTTCTTTGCACACAAGTAATGTCAAAATTTCCCATAATGTCATTACTGTTACCATTTGTGTCCTTCCTGTTACCTTTAAATTAGGTAACAGTAATGACAGTAACAGGAATGACAAAATCACATATATATTGTAGAGTAAATCACAAAGAAATTTACTGCTGATATTGATTGTAAATAGATGATAGTGTGGTATGCTATTGATAAACTATGCAAGTTTAAAGAAGTAAATTTCTTGTCTATTTAGGGAGTTACATTGGTAACATTAATGGTACTTGCGAAAGATAACCATGCAGTGAATCCTCTGAGAGAGATTTTTTTTTTCATTTATTTGATTTGAATTGGTTATTTTTCCCTACCATCAAACTTAATAATAAAGTGGGTTGTTTTTGTGTTAATTCAGAAGAGTTTGAGTATATAATTATCAATTTATTCTTTATTTTACAACATGGTAACAGGAATGACACTAATTTATTGACAGGTACATTGGTTGAAATATATTGCTTATCTTACTTGCAAAATGTTAAAAAATATTTTCCACACATTAAGATATAATAACAAAATCCAAGTGAAGACACTACTGAAAAATTGTTGTTATTAATAAAATTATGAAAGCTAATTAAGCATACCCTTAGTATGGACAAAGCTTTTCTTGTATAATACACCTACATACTTGCTTGTAATTTTTAATTTTGTGCATGTTAATCTTCAATGACTACTGTAAAATATTACACTAGAGTAGTATCAACAATTGGGTCCAATATATTTATGCTAGCAAATACAGAAATATTTATTTTTGCCTATGGACATGAATTTCGACAATTTTTGAGAATGACCCAGATACAAGTGCATGCAGGTGTATCCTTTCCAGCAAGTAATTTTCCAGCAAGTTTTTTGACATATTTACGGTTTTCCTCTCCTTTTGAAAAATATGAGTGATATATTTGTACTTAAGGTAGTCCATCCATAACTATCATGTTTCATATGTAATAGATTGCAAGTTTGATCACTAAAATTTTAGTGTGATTTTAAGGGGTTTATTAAATGATAAAGATTCATCTTCGAAATTTTAAAAAATTTAAATATTACTAAAATTATCACATATTGAAGTAAACATTGAAGTCTATGGGAAAATGCATTTTTAAATATATCTTTTTAGTACAAATAATTTTCTCACAAACCTCTTTGTAAAAGGTTGCAAAAGCTCTTCCTTTCATTGAAAATGCCCAAAAAAGTCATATTTTACCATACATATTTTGAGAAAACGATTTTTCCTAATTTTTGTAAAGGACAGTCAACTCTTTAAAAAAATTTTGAGGGCAAAAAGTTCATTCAATTTACTTTATACATACCCCCGAGTTTGGTTTATGTCAGCCTCATAATAATTTCGAAATAAGTATTTAATATTTTCTAGATCAATCAAAATTGTTTAATTCCCCTCAGTTATGGATGGAATACCTTAAGCCACCACACCATACTTGTACAATACATTAAATCAAGTACATGTCATCTTAAATGATCATTGATGTGTCCAAAAGTATAACCGGAAATTTATCACGTTGTGTAAAAAAAATAACCGGACACGAAAGCCACTGGGTCTACCTTATGAAGAAAAACTCTAAGATTTTTGTGTACTCTTGAAAATTTGGGTGGGAAAAGAACTAATAAAATATAATGAGGCCTTTTTCAGGATTAAAATTTCAAGTTAAATATTAGTTCAATAAAGTTAGGTATTTATAAGGTCACCTGAGTAAACTCAGGTGACCTATTGCTATCTGTTTTCGTGCGTCGTCGTGCGTCGTCGTTAACAATTTTACATTTTTAACTTCTTGAAAACTACAATGCCACTTGTTACTATTTTTAGTGTAAAGCATCTCTATAGTAAGAGGAATGTAAATTGTGAAATTCATGGTTCTACCACCCCGGGGCTTCACAGGCGGGACTAAATATGTTAAAAAAAAAAAAAAAAAAAAAGCTAAACTTTCAAAAATCTTCTTCTCTAATCCCACACATGTGGGAAAAAACTGAAGGCATAGTTATGATGTCTATGAAACCCTCTACCAAAATTATGAAATTCATGGCCCATGGGTCAGGGGTTCAGGCTTAGTGTGGGGCCAAATTGGCCATATAGAAAAAATGTATTAACTCTTAGAAAATCTTCTCATCTACTCCCATATATATATTTTAGAAAAACTAAATGCATGGTTATGATGTCCATGAAGTTCTCTACCTAAATCATGAAATTCAGGGGTCAGGGGTTTAGGCCCTAGGGCGGGGCCAATATAGCCATATTGTGAAAATGTATTAAATCTTAGAAAATCTTTTTCTTTACTCCCACACCTGTGGGGAAAAAACTGAATGCATGGTTATGAAGTCCAGGAACTCCTCTACCTAAATTGTGAAATTCATGGCCCCTATGTCAGGGATTCAGACCGTAAGGGGAGGGGCAATATGGCTATATAGTGTTAATGCATATAATGTTTAAAAATCTTCTTCTCTACTCCCACACACCTGTAAGGAAAACTGAATTCATGATTTTGTAGACTAGGAAGCCCTCTAACATAATTATAAATTTCATGTCCCCAGAGGTAGGGGTTCTGACTCTAGGGCGGGGCCAAAAATATTCATATAGTGTTAATGCATTTAATGTTTAAAAAAAATTCTTCTTTACTTTTGCTGATAATGAATAAAAACTGACTGCATGTAAAGAAAGAAAATAAAGCCATCTATCAAAATTTTAAATTTCATGTCTCCCATTGTAGGGATTTGAATCCAGGGCGGGACCAAAACACTCATATAGTGTATAGGGTAGGGGTTTTTAATGCTGGGTGTGGCCAAAATGGTCATTTAGTGTTAATGTATATAATGTTTAAAAAATGTCTACTGACACAGAATGAAAACTGACTGCATATTTAGAACAAAACATTAAGTTGTCATCTTTAATATTATTTAATGTCACCTACATGTAAGGCAAGTGTTATGGCTGAGAGAGGGAGGAGTATATATTTTGTCTTATTATTTTATTCTGCTCAGGAATTTCAATGAAAGAAAGGGGTAAATTCACATATTAAGAAAGAGAAAGAATATAGCTGTCTATGATAGTTAAGATATTGTGAAACCATTTGGAAAAAGTTCAGGGGGGAGTTAATGGAGTTATCTTCCCTTGCTTCTTCATAATGGAGTTATCTTCCTTTGCTTGTTCAAATTAAGTAATTAATCATTGAATATAATGTAATTAAGAAGTTGTATGATCAAAAGAGTTAAGAAAGTATTTTATCATTTGAAACAAAAACAGTTTTTGAACTTTCTAAATAAACAAATAGACTTGTTAATAGTAAAGTGATAATTGGCTAACCAAACACCGTTAAGCAGTACATGTAAAATGATTTTGGTATAAATACCAGATGGTGAAATTTTAATGTTGAAGAAATGGAATAGGAGTAGTGAGTAACACATAATAATCTCATATTTTTTGTTTTGTTTTGGTTTTTTTTGTTTAAATGCCCACAGGGAGAGTTTCTGTCTGCCCTTGAGGATGGGGGATGGGAGGTTGTTTTAAATAAAACATGTATACAAGCCACCTTATTTTAGTTTATCTATAAAAAAAAAAAACATATACACATAAAACCTATCTTGTTAAGGTTGACAAGTATGGGAAAATTATTTTCTATCTGAGTATTGCACCTTTTCAATATTAGGTCATGCACTCTATCATGATCTTTAAGTTTTTTGCTAATTATAGGTTTCATTGTCCTTTTTGAAAGATTTCAGGCAGGGAGGTGGTCGTCATTACAATATTATAATTTTTCTACTCCAGAATGAAACTTAATTAAATGCATATATGAGATTCTTCCGACAAGTTTGTGTATGGGCTATGGTACTCAGGTGACCGTTAAGGCCTATTGGCCTCTTGTTTTTTGTTGTTGTTTTTTGTTATAGTTTTGATGTCAACAATTTTTTTCTCTATTAAACAAAAAGTAAACATGTACATGTATATACATGTGAATATTCTGAACTGAAGATATCATTAACATTTATGCATGCAATTTATGTAAATGAAAAATCTATAAAAATTGTGTCTTTCCTGATATAAATTATCACCTCTCTATAATCGCAATGTTAAATAAGGTGTTCAAGCTTTAACAAATTTAAAATTTAGTTTTTTTAACTGCTAATTTCAATGAAAATAAATGCAAAGAAAATCGATTATTAATGTTTTTTTTATTTGATTTGAACATATTTTATAATGTAAATATACATGTATTACATAAATGGATTAGACAGTAGGCAATGTTTATGTAAGCCTTCTTCAATTATTAATGTTTTTAAAGTTTGCAGAATTTTCAATGTCTATTAACGAATGAAATCTATCAACTGCCTACAGTCTTTTTAAAAACAGAATTTAATATATGTTCTAAACCTTGTTAAAATGATATGAAATTTTATACAGGTATCCGAAATAACTTCTTATATGATTTCAAATTTATTGTTAAGAAAATGTTACATGTTAAACATAAATTTTTTAAAGCCAGTAAGTACGACAAAAAGATATTCAAATTAATTACCGGTATGATGTTTGAATGAAACTGAAAAGACACTTTTACATTATTTACTTATGAAACAAATACATGTATTAATATTACTGGAAGCGTAATAGTGGTTATAATATGACTCGCTAATCCAATCGTAATAGTGGTTAAGTCGCGGCACCATTGTAATCGTGTGGTTATTATTTGTACGAGTCATGTGCGGATCCAGAAAATTGTTCGAGGGTAAAAAGTGGTTATATTCTACGAAACTGCATCTTAGACGGGTGCAAAAATGCCACCTCGACACAGGCATGCTTATCCGGCACAGTGTTCTTCTTTCGATAGGATTTCTTGTTCTGGCATGGGTCTCGTTATACGCAAGTTTATGGGGGTTGCTTGGATTCAGTACAGGTGTCAACAAATGATTTTTCAGAGGGTATTCACTGTCTCCAAGTAATCATCCCCTGTTTATATCACCTTTCTTTAAAAAAAAATCACGCAGCACTGAATTTGTCCATAATAGATTAACACGGCCACCTAGTAATAGTAGTTGGTAAACAAACTGGTATCAGTGACACACTGCCATAATGTTAATGATTTTTTTTCTTATGAAAACGAAGAAATGTTCATCATTGTTCGGAGCTTTTATTGGAAAATGAGTATCTTTTATTGCTCCAATCACATTTGGGAAATAAGCAATGCGAGAAAAGCCAGTATGGTGTCATTTATGTATATTTACATTTACCGAGTATGATTTCCTCTATTTCTTACGGAAACTTATATTGATTCATAGATCTAGAGAAACAGCCAGACTGAAATCTACACGCCGCGTTTATCGACTGGTCGAAACCTACAGCGACTGAAACTATCAGGAAACTGACAGGCCTGAAATCTATACGCCCCGTTTATCGATTGGTCGAAACCTACAGCAACCTAAGAAAAATCACGGACTGCACGAAATAATCATGATGATGTCAGACTCAAATTCCCAAAGGAGACGATTTGCCTGTTTCTTTTAGCTAACGTACTGGTGTACATTAACATTAATTTAGTAAATTTTACTTTCTTCTAACAATCAATTTATTAATTTGTTAAAAGAAAGATATAAATATAAACAATAAAATGCTTTCTTTGATAATTTGATTTTAATTTGAATTTGATAATTCATGCGGGTTATGAAGGTAGCGATTATTGCAGAAAAAAAATTACATAACCCGCTAACGCGGGTTATGTATTTATTCTGCAATGTCGCCACCTTCATATCCTGCATGAATCACCAAAGAAAGAATTTTATTGTTGAAATACATCTATCATCACATAGAAATTTTATATAATCGAGACTTAAAGTTACTAATGCTGACGATACAACATTTACAATTCTTGAGACACTAGTTAACTCTCTTTATACCTCGAAGATCACAGGTAACAGTTTAAAAGGGTTTATTCCCACTTAGCCAAAATTCTGAAGTGCTTATACCCACTTAGGCAAAATTGGGATTTTCACACCTAAGTGGCCACCTGTGTATAGTCTTTTTCTAGACTTACATGGTATTACCTGTAATTTCATTAAAGCACATTATATGAATAAATAAGTGAAATGAGTACATATATATACCTTTCTTCAATGACATATTTTGCAATTATTTCCCCCAATTCTTGCTTTTGTGTTAGCAAAAAAACATCAAAACACTGGGTTTATTAAAATTGTACTTAAAGAGAAAAAAAGATAATTTTATTATTTAGGGTTTCGCCAGAATATTTATATGCAGTAAAGTTCTTAAGAAAATGTAATATCGGTAAAAGAGATAAATTAGTGATTCCAATTACTAAGTAAGAAATATATTTTACTCAACATTTTTTTCTTGTTCAAATATTCATCGAATAAAATGGTTCCTCTAGGTTTAAATACTAAGTAGTTATATAGAATCAGTGTGTAAGAAGTACATGTATATTCTTTTAAATACATAACAACCGAAATCGTTTAATTTAAACAGTTTTTCAGTTTATCCTATCGTGTTAATCGTTTCATGTCTTTTCATAAGCAAGTAAATTGTTTTCAACCAATATTACGTGTAAATCATGTCTGCAAGCAGTGAAAATGAAACATTAATGTAAACTATCGAAGATCTTAGGAACAAGGTAACACATTTACCTGTATATCGAATATATAGGTGTTCAAGTAGCGTAGTGGACAATGCACTCGCTTCTCACCGGTGCGACTCGAGTTCGATCCCCGTGATCGACAGTGGTTTCATGTGATAGGGTATGGCGGTCGCCCGCTTGGACACGTGGGTTCTCTCCGGGTACTCCGGCTTCTTCCCACATTAATGACCCCCTCTCGCTAACATCCGTGCCAACGAGATAGAGAGGTCAGAGGTCGCTGAGCCGGTAAGTCGATGAAAAAAAAAGCTCCCGAAAAATAATGTAAATTCTCTGAAAATACTCAAGTTGAGAGTAGATAAAACATTGTGCATACTCGCCTAAGCCTATAATGAGGCTCAGCTGAGAAAAAAGAAGAATTTTGTGGCTCATATTAGACTTCTAGCGTTTGTTTTCTTCCAACATGTATAAGACATGAGATCAGCTCACCGATGAATTTTATCAACAACTGAAAATCCTGTTACTGTGATTGTGCTGTATTGTGCTATTCATGTGATATATTTACGGCTAGTTATCATTAAAAACATGTCCGTATCTGAGACAGCCAAACTTCTTGAGGAAACCCGTTCCATTGTCTACGACGAACCTGGCGATCACTCTGGTGGGCCTCAAGTAACGCTTTCAACAATACATACTTTATTAACACAGATGAATAGTAAACTATCCAGTATTGAGCTCAAAAACAATACCCTGGACACAAGATTGTCTACCATTGAAGCTAAAATAAATTCATTAGATCAATTACAGGGTACCATCGATTCCATGAAAATGCAATTCAACAGGCTAGAGGAGGAAACGAAGAGCACTAAACGTGATCTACAAGCCTTGGACTCAAATATGGACTCCCTAGGGAAGCTATTTGACTCAGTCAATTCCGAAACAAAAGCACAAAAGAAAATCATAAACGAAAACTGTAAAGATATCGAAATGTGCAACAATTCACAGAAAGTCTTAGACTCCGACTTGCAGACTGTTAAAGAAATCAGTGTTAGTCTCCAAAACTCTGTGATTGACTTGAAAGCGCGGTCAATGCGTGACAACCTGGTTTTCACTGGAATACAAGAGCAAAAAGGGGAGGATACAGAACAAGTGCTCCAGGACTTCTTACAAAGTAAGTACAAGTTAGAGTACCGAATTGACTTTGAAAGAGTACACAGGATGGGAAAATGGAATGAATTTAGCGTCCACCCAAGAAAAATAGTAGCCAAATTCTCCTACTTCAAAGACAGAGAGTACATTCGCATAAATGCAGCCAAACGACTGAAGGGAAGCAAAGTCTACGCAAATGAGCAGTTTCCACCTGAAATTGAAGAAAAGAGGAGAAAGTTATACCCAGTGCAAAGGCAGGCGAAAAAAGACAACAAACGTGTACAACTAGTGCGTGACGTGCTGTACATAGACGGAAAGGAGTACACCCCGCCAGAATCCGCTCCCAGTCCTACACCCGCGTGGAATAATCGTACGCCGAGTGACCGAAACCTAAAGAGAGCGCGAGTGTCGTCTACCCCAGACAATACCAAGTAGGGACACGCAGGAGAACAGACTAATTCCGATCTCAAATTTCTATCACTTAATGTCTGTGGTATAAAAACTAGATTGAACTATGCCGAATTTACAGATTTCATCTCAAAATACGATATCATCGGTCTCACCGAAACAAAAACAGACGACTCGGACAGTATAAGTCTACCTGGATATGTGTTATTTACTAAAAACCGACATACATTATCGACTGTCAGATCAGGTGGAATTCTTGTAGCTATTAGAGAAAGCATTGTAAAATATGTACATATTATCAAAACAGACTGTAAATATGCTTTATGGTTTAAAATTAGCAAAAGTCTTTTTAATACATGTGAAGATGTACTTTTTGGAGCTTGTTATATCCCGCCTGAGGGAAGCAAATATTCTTCAAATGACTGTTTTTTGGAGATTGAACAAGATTTAGTCAATTTATCAAATGACAACAAATATGTTTGTTTAATGGGAGATTTTAATGCTAGAACAGGTCACCGGGCTGACTTTTTTACCCCTGACCATTTTTTGAGTCAGGTAAATATATGTGATGATTTTTCCTATAATGAAACTGAGGTTCGCTCTGCTATTTTTAAGGAGCGTTCAATACCTTTACAAAGAATTGTCCAGGATTCTACAGTAAATAACTATGGATATAAACTAACAGAAATTTGTAAAAACAACGATGTATATATTGTTAATAGCCGGGTAGGAAACGATAAAAATGTTGGTGCTGTTACGTGTAGAAATTGTAGTACAGTTGACTATGTTCTAGCAAGTGCAAATGTATTTGAAATATTAGAAGATTTCGATATACATGATTTTTGTAACCTTTTTTCAGATGTACATAACCCAGTGTCTTTTTCTCTGTCTACTTGCTATTTATCAAGAAACATTTCTACAGGTAAAAATCACTCAGGTGTAAAATTATGGTGCCCCGATAAAGCAGACCAATTTCGAAGCAATATTGACGTCCAAGCTGTCAAATCTATTGAAAATTATTTGAATGAAATAAGTAATTCCCCCGGCGATCTCTGCAGTGACAATATCAATAAGGTAGTTAAAGACATCTGTACTGTATTTACAGATGCAGCCCGGGATACTTTTGGACCCTCACATTTCTCTCCTTGTATTGAAAAACATAATAAGCCTTGGTTCAATAGAGAGTGTAAATCTGCTAGAAAACAATATCATTTAGCAAAGAGCATGCACAACATGTCTAAAACGGACGATAACAAAAATAAACTTAAAGAAAAAAGTAAAATTTATAAAAAGGCCATGGACAATGCTGTAAAAACATACAATACTGGTATAACCCGTAAACTTATGCAATTGCGATCAACAAATACAAAAGATTTTTGGAATATCCTGAACTCCTCAAAAAGGGATTCTAAGAGCCCGGTAAATATCAAAGATATGTTTGATTTCTTTAAAAATATCAATGAAGGTAGTTTGTCCCCTGATAGCGATACTCTTCACGAACCCCAGGTAGATGGAAGCTCTAACGAATTACTGAACTGCGAAATTAACGAGTCGGAAATAACCGACGCTGTAAAGAAACTCAAAAATGGTAAAGCTCCCGGCTATGATAATATTGTTAATGAGCATATTGCCTCTACTTTGAATACATTCCTACCAATTTATAAGTTGTTTTTTAATGCTGTATTTGATAGTGGGCTGGTACCAGAGGAATGGCTAGTTGGTATTATTAAACCTATTTATAAGAACAAGGGCGATCCCACTTCTCCTGAAAACTACCGACCCATTACGTTACTAAGCTGTTTGGGTAAATTATTTACGTCCATTTTAAGTAAGCGTTTAGAATTGTATTCGGAAGAGATAGAACTGATCCATAATAACCAAGCGGGTTTCAGGAAAGGTTTTTCTACTTTAGACCACATTCTTACTTTACAATTTTTATCCAATACGTTGATGAAATGTAAGAAAAAACTGTTCTGTGCTTTTATAGATTTCAAACAGGCGTTTGACACTGTTTGGAGAAATGGTTTATGGTGCAAGCTCTTAAATTATGGTATTAATGGTAAATGTTTTAAATATATTACAAATATGTATAAAGGTATTAAATCACTCATCAAGATGAATGGCACGGTATCCGACTTTTTTTGTTGTAATGTTGGAGTCCGCCAAGGCGAAAATTTGTCACCATTTTTGTTTTCATTATACATAAATGATTTAGAAAATTATCTTGTTGAAAAAAATATTGCTGGTCTGCAAAGTTTTACCACATCAATAGAAAATGAATTATGTATATATATAAAACTGCTTGTACTTCTTTATGCAGACGATACTGTTATCTTGGCGGAATCTGGCGATGATTTGCAGAACGCACTGAATGAGTTTGAATGTTATTGTAAAGAGTGGAAATTAAATGTTAATATAGATAAAACAAAAGTATTAATTTTTTCCAAAGGACGAATGTGTAAAAGAGTTTTTTATTTTAACGATAGAGTTTTAGAAATTGTTAAAGAATTTAAGTACCTTGGCATTATATTCTCAAGAACTGGCTCTTTTTTAAAAGCCAAAAAACATTTATGTGACCAAGCCCAAAAGGCAATGTATGGTGTCATTAGAAAAATTAGACAATTTAATCTACCAGTTACATGTCAGTTAGAACTCTTTGATAAAATGGTTGTACCTGTATTGCTGTATGGTTGCGAAGTATGGGGTTTTGAAAAACTTGATAGTATTGAACGTGTGCACCTAAAGTTTTTAAAGCACATTTTATGTTTAAAAAGTAGTACTCCAAACTATATGGTTTACGGAGAAACAGGTCGTTTTCCTTTATCTGTAATTGTATTTACTAGAATGGTATCATACTGGTGTAAATTAATTTCTAGGACGAATTCTAGCATTACAAATATATTATACCGGCACTTGTTGAATCAGACTGAAAATACAACCAGTACTAACCCTTGGATTGATTGTATTCGTCATGTTTTTAACTCATGTGGTTTATCAAATGTTTGGCAAAGCCAGTTTTTAAATATTGTTAACCAAAAATGGGTTTCAACGGCAGTTAAACAGAGATTACAAGATCAATTTATTCAAAAGTGGCATGCTGATATAAATAATTCATCAAAAGGAGTAATATATAAAATTTTTAAAACAAATTTTGGATATGAAAAATATTTAGATATTTTACCCCTGAAATTCAGAAAAATTCTTGGTAAATTTCGTACTTCAAATCACCATCTACCAGTTGAACTGGGAAGATGGGAGGGTATCCCATTAAATGAAAGATTTTGTCCTCTCTGTAATACCAAACGTGTAGCCGATGAATTTCATTATATTTTAGAATGTGATGCAATATCACAAGTCCGGAACAAGTTTATAGACAAAAATTTTTCAGATAGACCTAATGTGTTAAAATTTTCGTATCTTATGACAACATTTAACATGAAATTGCTGAGAAAATTGTGCATTTTTATAACAAAGATATACGAGGTAGTCTGTCCTCCATGAGTTTCGCTTTGTATAACTTTTCCTAACTCTATAACCTTTATATTATTATATGTTTACCTCTGACCAATTTATATGTATATTTTAATGTTATTTTTGTCCTCATGTACCATATGTTTGAAATGGTTTTGAGCGAATAAATGAACTTGAACCGTGAAAAAAAAAGAGATATTAATATAAGTTGTAGAACTTGTTTATCAATCGTTGTAAAATAAATTAAGTTCAGTTTTTTTTTTATCGAATATATTAAATTGTACACGAAGTGTATACTTGCATAAACATTAACTTGTATGTAATATAATTCGCTTTTTACATAAACAGAAGTATTTATGATATAATTTATATTTATTTAAAACAAGAGTTGTAATTTAATTGAACCCGCTATTTTCCGTGTGATATTTGATCTCGGGCAGAAATGTTCTCGGCGATCGGCTAGAAATGATAACAAATCTACGCGGAATGTGTATTTATTTAACTTGTATGTAATATAATTCGTTTTAATGCATCATTGTTTTATACAGAAAGAAATTCTGATAATTTATTGATCATTTAAGCTCATTTTCTTTTTTTCAAAAAATTTAAATGGTCGTTATTATACATTCTATAAATGATGCAGCGATGATTAACAACTCGGCACTTGTTCATAACAAGAAATTCAGCGTATACCTTGATTCGTGCGTGGTCTTTCTCAAATTCGCCATTATCAGGTTAATCGTGAAGATCGTTTAACGCGATTATACGTTTATCATGAACATCGTTTATCCTTTCCTGTCGTATATCAATCCTATCGTATCGTGCGTGTATACTGTTCTATCGTGCGTTAATCCTATCCTATCGTGCGTGAATCCTATCCTATCTTTTATCTTGTAAAAAAAAATAACGTTGCGGGTACTGTACACGTATATGATGAAAGAGACATGGTGACGCGCAAACCCATGATTTAGCAAATATTGAATTTTTACACGATTTCCACATTTTTTATTAATTATTTGAAAAGGTGAACTTTTGAAAAATTACGGTGTTTAAAAGTAAATAAATCAAATTAAAAAGAGAAAAATAGAATTAAGTTGGGCCAACACAAAAATATTGAGTTTCCCTTCCGCTTCATAGCCACGCAAGCGCAGGGGAATGTAAATATTGCAGCGTGGCATATATCATGAGTCAGTGGCCTCTCATTAAAACCTGATGTCGTCAAGAAATATATATTTATAAATAGGCACTCTATATAAATGCATATTTCTTACCACAGACATCGAATAGCTTCACATTCAAATTCTTTTTCAATGTGTCAATCTCACTGTAACTATTTTTAGACAGCAATCGCAATCACGTGACACTAAATCCAAATATCCAAAACAACTCGGTTTGTTTAAATGTGCATTTTCCGGATGAGTTTTAATGACTTGTTAACTGGTAACCTATGATGCGTAAAACCTTCCGTATGATGAAATTAAGTATATTACTTCTGATTTCCATCGTCATAGTCAAAAAGTAAAACATCTATTTTGAGTCACCGTGTCACTTTAAATAAATCCCTCATTGGAGTATATAATACTTTTATCAAAGCACTTGTGGTCATTCTAAAACAGGTGACCTGTAATTAAAACCTTTTTTTAGCTCACCTGAACCAAAGGTTCAAGTGAGCTTTTCTGATCACCTTTTGTCCGTCGTCTACTAGTATCCGTCCGTCCGTCTGTAAACTTTTCACATTTTTTATTTTTCCTCTAAAACCACTCGGCCAAATTTGACCAAACGTGATACAAAGCATCCCTAGGGGAATCTAAATTGAAAAAATAAAGGACACAGCCCTTTCTAAAAAGGGAGATAATTGCGAAACTGTGAAAAAAGGTTCACTACTTTTAAAAATCTTCATCTCAAGAACCACTGCTCCAGAAATACCAATATTTACATCATTGCTTGAATATATAATGAAGAATCTAAATTGTGAAAATCGTGACCCCCGGATTAAAACTGGGGCCCAAAGAGGGTTTCAAAGTTTAACATGGAAATATATAGGGAAAATGTTTCAAAATCTTCTTCTCAAGTACTACAATGCTACAATTTGTGAGATTACCATGGAATCATCCTACAATAATGTAGATTCTAAATTGATAAAATAGTGCCCCCCCCCCCCCCACGGACTAATATTAGGGCTCCAAGAGGGGTTCAAAGTTTACATAGAAATATGTAGGGAAATGTTTAAAAATCTTCTTCTCAAGTACTACAATGTGCTACAATTTGTGATATTACTATGCGAGCATACTCATATAATGTAGATTCTAAATTGTTAAAATCTTGACCCCATGACTCATACTGGGGCCCCAATAGGGGTTCAAAGTTTAACATAGAATTATATAGGGAATATGTTTTAAAATTCTCTTATCAAGAACTAGAATGCTACAATTTGTGAGATTACTATGCAAGCATCCTCAAATAATGTAGATTCGAAATTCAAAAATTAGTTATCCCCCCGGACTAATATTTGGGCCCCTAAGAGGTGTTCAAAATTTAACTTACTAGGAAAAATATAGGGATAATGTTGAAAAATCTTCTTCTCAAGAACTACAATGTTACAATTTTTGAGGTTACTTTGCAATCATCCTTCTAAATTGTTTAAATTACGATTATAGGCTAATACTGGGGCCTCGAGAGGGGTTCAATGTTTGACTTTGAAATATATTGGGAAAATATTCTAAAATTAAAATAAAATGATATAATGAGCGATGTGGCCCATGAGCCTCTTGTTTTTCTTCCCCCCTTACCTGTACACCATTCCCACCTAGCCAAAATCATTTCAGAATTTTGAGAAGACACCGTTTAAAAGTTCCCACTGGCATAAAACTTAAATGCCACCATTTGCAGTGATGGGGTAAAACAATAAATACATAAATAAGTACATGAAGGCAGAGAATATGCTTTTTAGAAGAACATTATGGAATATTGCATTAGCTGCAAATCTCAACAGGAAAATCCATGTTGACAGACCATTAAGCTACAATCCTATATACTGTGTGAAGTGGTGATATTGTGTTAACTTTTATTATATGATTGATTAATTCCTAGTTCTCTGATTGACCGATATCAAACAATCTAGAAAAGAAAACCCAAAACGTTATGAGATAAACTCATTATACAGGTACACAGAGATAAATTCATTTATTTTGCCTATTTCAATGGACTATATAGTTTAAACTGCTGAGCAATACTTGATATGGTTATATATTTACATTTGCAAATATGTTTCCTTATATGAACCTATAGAATAGTGAAAACGTTCAGTTCTGTGTGAACTTTTTCATGACTGACAATCTATTTGCGGCAAAATTGCGGCAAGTTCAGAATTCGTATGCAAATTAGCTTCTAGAAAACTGTTTGCGGCAAAGTTGCCGTAAGTTCAGAATTCGTATGCAAATTAACTTCTGGCAAACTGTTTGCGGCAAAGTTGCCGCAAGCTTACAGAAAAACAGTACAATGATCAATCTAAAGATATTACAACATAAGAAAAACAATAAATAATAACTAATAATCATTTAATTATGGTTACTTATACTTTGCTTTTTCATTCAATTTACTAATAACTTCTATTGGTGGTTAACAGACATGTTTAACTTAAACAGTTGCAGCAATATTAGAGATCAAAAACTGGACTTTCAACATATGCTTATAAAGGACACCAGTTAAAATTAATAATTAATTTACCAATCATGATTATGATACCAATTCTATTTTGCCCGGCTATCTGCAATCATGGTATTTTTGGAGTTCCGCAAGAACACATCAGAACACATCCCAACAGCTTCGCTAGTTTGCTATTATTGAATACAGAACAAGATAGGTGACAATTCAGAATTTATTGTCTGCTTACACAGAAACATTATACAGATAAATGTCAATGTCTATATGACAAAAACATAAACATGTTAACCGCAAAGTCCATGAATGTTGGAGAAAGGCCACACTGTCCTTGCTCTGCCATGGAAGGTCTGGGGGTCCACCGGAATACCAACACGCAAAAGGTGCATAACGGACAAGACGGGGGATCACAAGTGCCAGAGATATCCCATGCTTGATAAATGACATGTGGCCGGGGATGACTCGAGACATGACTGTTTACCCTGTTTTCCGGCGATTGCTCCCTGGTATATACTCTTACTTGCTAACCTTGAGTACACCCGGTGAGCCTCCCCTCCTTTGTTAGGAAGTGGAGGGGGTCCCAAGTATGGCGTGATACTTGTGGACCCCAATCATTAGCACATGGGATGCCTATTTCCCAACACATACACCGGCCCTCCGCCTAATTGACAGATGGGGGAAAACACACAGGCCAGACATGTCCCGAAAAGACCTCCCATAAGGTCCTCCAGGACCCGCCACAGACATTGATATAAATGTTCTCCATTACCCTAAGAATAACACTATTACACACATGTACAGGAACAAGAAAAGGTAAAAGAAAAATTAACCCCCCTCCCTCCCCCCCCCCCCCCCCCCCATGAGATGTCTTGGTAAACCGAAAAAGAAAGGAAAACCCGTCTTAGGAGAATTTCCTTGCTGTGCTGGATAAAAATGTGAACAAGCCACCCTCCAAGTTTTTGAGATACAATTCATTCCCTGTTCGCGGCAGGTGTGTGCCATCATGTCTAAATAATTGTGTAAACTTTGCCAAAATGTTTCGGTGTGAGATAACGGCCCCTCCCAAGTCTAAGACAATTGATCTGACTTTCCTATTAATGTTTGTTCTTTTCTTTTCGATTTTCTTTCCCGAATTAAGTGGCGCCCCATGCCAGTAGAGGCGAGGGAGAATGGCCGACCATACCAGTATCGTGTTAGGCATAAGTGCATTGTATCGTAAGAATGCACATTCGATTTCTTTGATAAGTTTTTTGCTGGTCAAGCCTTCTGTAGTGAAATCGTTAGAACCAAGATGAATGACTAGAAAATCCGGGGGTGGAGAGTTTTTCAGCAATTTTAGAACATGGGGATCAAGTTGGTGCCATTGCAATCCCCTTATTGTGTGCCATTTTACTTTAGCTGAAAGGTTTAGGTTCCTTCCCCCGGGTTAGGTGTCTGCCAATTCTCCAGCCCAGAAAGGGATTGACGATCCTACTATCCAAATGTTTTCCGAGTACCTGAAAAACTTTGCTTGGATTAGTAGAAGTTATAAAAAAAAAATGTAAAAGGAATTAATTGTCATTTACAGTTGTGTAGGTGGGTGAAAAAATTCCACCCTGTACCTATAATCTAACAGGAGGAATAAACTTGAGACCTCCACCTGCCTGAAGTTTTGATTACTTCATCTGGGACCCCCTGTAGTACCATGTCTGTGGCTCTCCCAATTCGGAAACTATGAGTACTGAAATGCCCTTGGTGACTTATGGTGGAAAGAGCTTTTTGTAGTACAGAATTAAATTGATATCTTTTAAGTGGTTTGGAGTCAGCATGTATAAAGAAAGGGGCAGTAGGGACTGAACAAGGGCGAATGTTACTGAAATTCAAGATGGCCCGAATAGGACACAAAACCTTCTCAGACACCCTGGGTATGCTTAATGTGGAGGATTTGCCTGTTTGGTCTGTCTTGGAATGAGGTATAGTTAGCCTCAAATGCGACTGATGACTATGAACTGTTATGTTGTGAAGTTTTAAACAATGAGTGGGTGCTGATTTGTTGGCAATTGTGAATTATCCTACCCTAAGTAAGCCAAAATAGGCCAATGAGAAGGCGGTAGTGAATAACGTGGCCTCGTATTGTGAGAAACAGACTGCTGGGAGAGATAAAATTAATTGTCTAAGGAGGGGGCAAGTGATTGGACCTCGGCTGTCGACCGTCTTGCCCTTGCTGCGTTTAAGACCTTCGATTGCTTTAATACAAGGAAAGACTTTGTAGTGTCGTGTTGCGCCTTAAGTTTATGATTGAATGAAAGGGCACGTACATAGAGTTCCACTGTCTTAGCCGAGTATTTTCGAATTGACAAGTATGCAATGAATTTAAGTAATGTATCTGGGTATGGACAAGGTGTCTGGAAGGTTATAGAGATTGAAGAAAAAAAGATAGTTTTTGTAAGTTGTACTGTAGGCTAGTTTTGAGTTGTGTGACAGTGATGACTGAATAAATCGTTTCGATTCGGTGATCAAACATTCCAGATCTGGCTGGGAAGTGGAGTGGGCTTGTGATCTGCATCTGGTGTCAGCCGTTGGAATTTTTTCCACTGTGAACGAGAAATAAAATCTGCTATAGAGTTTTGTTTAGTGGGAATATGTTGTGCTCTAACAGTGATTATATACTTGAGAGTTATGAGAACCAGCTCACGTACGATTGCCATAACTCTCTTGGATTTGGATGTGGAGTTGTGAAGGACATGTACTACGGCCATGTTGTCGATATGGAAGAAGATACGTTTGTTTGACAAGGAATCGTGCCAGGTCAATATAGCCACGTAGACTGGGAACATTTCCAGGAATGTCATGTCATAGATGACATCGGCTTGTGACCATTTTGCTGGCCATTTGGCATGCGCCCCTCTTCCCGAAAAGAAGATTCCGAAACCCCCGTTCTCCCCCCCCCCCCACCCCCCCACCCCCCCTGCACTGTCGGTGAATAGCTGTAGGTATGTATTTGATGACCAAATGTTATTCGAGATCACGGTGATCCCATTATAGTTTGCTAGAAACTGCTGTCATGTTTGATTTCTGCAGTAACTCTAATCCTGTGGTGTTGTTTTTGAATACCCATAGTGGCGTCTATCAGCCTTCTGCAGAAGGCTCTCCCAGGTGCTACTACTTGACATGCGAAATTGAGCAGGCCAATGAGAGATTGAAGAAATTTAAGGGTGACTTTTTCATGTTGCATGCAAGATTGGATTGTTGCCGAGAGAAGACTAAGCTGTTGCCCAGTGTTAATAATGATGTGTTGGCTTGTGTACCATAATTAGTATTTGGACTGTGGTTTCTTACAGTTGATTGCTGCATGGGTTCCGTCACAATACTTGCAGCTGTGTTTAAACCTGAAATTTGGGTAGAAACGACATTGTTTACCGCTGCTGTACAAGTTGCAGCAATAGTTCTTGCTTAGTGTATTTGGCCGATGTTCATGTTTAGTAGGAGGGGTGTATGGGTTTTGAGGCTGGTCAGAGTTGAAAGGTGACTTGTTCTTAGTTACAAACAGCAGCCACAATTCAGTGTTGATTTGACCCCATGAAGTATGGGGGTCTGACGCTTTCCTCAATCTAAATTGTTCATCATACTTATACCAACCAGAGGATTGAGATGCTGCAATGCGGATATCCCGCATATATTTCAACAGTTCCTGAGCTCTTGTACGATATTTCTACAGCATAACGCTGGAAAAATTTATAAAAGCAGTTGTCCATTTTTCAATAGATAGGAAAAAGTTGGTTTTTTGCTTTACTAGGCACATTTTCCCATCCCTAATTTGCAGTTCCCCTTTTGACTCAATTTCATTAGCAAGTTCTACTGCGGACTTGAGGAGGGGTGCCAAATCGATGAATTTCCCCTCCCAAATTTTTTGCTTAAGTTTTGAGGGGATGTGGCCGCCAAGTAGGTCAGTTTTAGTTTGAATAGGTTGGTAGTCACTGATAACAAATAAATTAAAATCAGATTCCTCAATAACTGATGGCATGTTAAAAGCAGACTCACCGGCTTGGTTTGATGGTTGTTGCCTCTCTTCCATTGGTGTAGGCATGGTAGAGGCAGACACATTGACAGTATCTGTGGACGTTGCTGCTTCATCTTCATCAGGTTCAACTCTCCTTTTCAAACGTAAATATAAGTAATAAACAGCAATTTTAAAAAGTTCACCGGGATATGAAGTTGGTTGGTAGTGATCAAATCTACTGAGAAGCCCTTCGGGTTTCACAGGATTTGATCACGTGACCAACCAACTTCATATCCCGGTGAACTTTTTAAATTGCTGTGTATTTCTTAATACATGTAAGATATTTAAGAAATAAACAGCACCTGAAGCGGTGTGTGCATATACAAATTGAGTAATGTGCATTAGGAATAACGTTGGTATATACACACCGCTGCAGTTATGAGACTATATCTTTCAAAAAATAATGATTTAATGCTTATATTTACATGTTATTAACTCCTTGCCGTGTCTGCAAATGTGACTTATACGTCAAAATTCCTGTTTAAACCAAAGGGTAAGTTCAAATGAGTATATTTACATTCTACTGTGTTTTTCCATTGAATTTTGTGATCTTTAAATGCCTCTAAATGCAACAACCTAATCACTGCGTATGAATAAACATGTAATTTACATAAGTAGTTCCCAAACATTGATTTCTATGTTATTGGTTTAAAAATATATTTCATACATGCTGTTAAAACACCCTGTTCTACAATAAAAAATCAACAATAAAAATGATTTTATTATGAAAAGCAAAATTGTAAGAGTTAATTTTCATGGATTATATTTTCATGCTCATCTCAACAGTCTATGTGATAACCAGATTAAACCGGTTTTAGAATACAGATGTTCTTGCTGTTGCTAATTTACCCCCTCCGTGATCTGAAATTTATACTGATTTATTGTAATAAAATAATTGATTTCATCAATAAGGGAATGTAAATATAAGCATTAAATGATTTATTTTTGACGTTGCGCGTTATTCAATTTGTCTGCTCACCTGACGGCAGTTATTGACACAACGACGTCAAAAATCAATCATTTAAGGACGGCAGACCCAATTCACTTCTACAATAGTGATGTTTATGAAAATTTTATACGAGTTGGAGTTACTATAGTTATATCAAAATCAATAAAAAAAATAACATGATTTTTGTAGGGACCATTACAAAAATTGGGTGTATTGCTTTTCTTTTTCAATTGAACATAATGGGAAAAAGCGTTCTTGTAAAAGAAAAAATAATTTTTAAAAAATTCTGCAATAGATTTTCTATCCAAATTGAAATATGATACTTATTTTTGAATTAATATCATTG
Source organism: Magallana nippona (assembly GCA_033439105.1). Lineage (NCBI taxonomy): Eukaryota > Metazoa > Mollusca > Bivalvia > Ostreida > Ostreidae > Magallana > Magallana nippona. The sequence goes on along the minus strand of CM065918.1, from coordinate 31,203,191 downwards.
AAAAAATGACCATGTCATCGAATTTGATTTTACGGGGGCTTGTCAAAGTGTGATGTAACGTTATTTTTCTTCAATTGTTCATGAAATGTACTGCGCAAACTCTAAAAAAAACGGCTTTGTACATCATTTCGAAGTTGATTTATGAAAGCACTATAAGAGTTTGCTATACATTTCTTTGAAATAAAATACTTCAAAACTTAAGCACAGGGACGGTTTTACTTTATTTTTTTTAATACGAGTATTGATGCGGATCGGAATGTATATGATTTGTACACTGGCTCAAACTCTGTTAAATAATCTATGTAGATGTTTATAAATAGCGTGAGCTAATATAAAACTCACTACAGAACTTTGACATTTCCTAACAAAATTTGTGCATGTTAAATAATGTTGAAAAGCGTATTTCAGCATGTTAAATAATTATAGCAAGGTCGCCCACTACATGCAATATTTTAAAAGTTTGTATTGATGACGTTGAACAGCTATATATTACGTCATAAGCGATTTTTCATTGAATTTTTAGTGATTGTGACGTAATATTGAGAATTCGATGTACGTAACAATCACTCCTTTTAGGTGCGCGATATATCTGCGCAAAGCGAATTAGGTCCGTCGTCCTTAATGCTATAGGAAGAGCTACTATAACAGCCACAAGCGTGAACTTTAATTTTCGCTTGTGACGTTGCATTTTACAGTTTTCAACGTTTGTGACGCCACAATAAAACTCGTCATTTTAACGTTTGAGTACCCTTTCTGTGTTAAGGTGCTATATCTGCAGTAGCTTTTCACATACTTTACATGCAAATAATATATGAAATGTAAATATTTTTCATTATTTGTCATTTATACAAAGGCAGTCGGCAAGATATAATCGTTACATGGTTTCTAGTTTACCTAATATGGTTAGGTAGTCAGTAAATTCAGCTCTCGCTACATATGGAATTTACTGACCACGTAAAACCATATTAGGTCAACTACAAACCATGTAACTAATAATACATACCGTTATATGATAATTAAGCATTAAATCATATTTTGAAAGATACAGTCTCATAACTGCAGCGGTGTGTGCATACAAATTGAGTAAAGCGCGTTAGCGCGTTATGAAAATTAACATTTGTATGCACAGATCGCCGCAGTTATGAGACTGTATCGTTCAATAAAAAATGATTTAATGCTTATATTTACATTTTTTTAACTACTTACCTTGTCTGCAAATTTGATTTATACCTTTAAATTCCTATTTTATCCTAACGGTGAGTTCATATTAGTGGAGGAGCCACTGTAACAGCCAGAAGCGTGAACTTTGACTTTCGCTTGTGACGTTGCAGTTTACACCGTTCAACGTTTGTGACGTTAGCGCGTTATTTAAGCATTGAATCATTATTTTTTGAAAGATATAGTCTCATAACACGCGCTAATGCACGTTTTGAAAATTTGCATGCACACACCGCTGCAGTTATGAGACTATCTTTCAAAAAAGAATGATTTAATGCTTATATTTACATTTTTTTCAACTTCTTGCCATGTCTGCAAATGTGATTTATACGTAAAAATTCCTGTTTTATCCTAAGGGTAAGTTCAAATTAATGGAAGAACCACTGTAACAGCCACAAACGTGAACTTTGATTTTCGCTTTGACGTTGCATTTTACAGCGTTTAACGTTTGTGACATCATAATAAAACTCGTCATTTTAACCTATAGTACCCTGTGTGTGTTACTGTGTTATAACTGCAGCAGCTTGCCAGACACTTCACAAGCAAAAAAATATGTGGAATGTAAGTATGATAATTTGTCTGCTCAACTGACGGCAGTCATCGACACGACGAAGTCAAAAATAGATCATTCAATGCTTATATTTTACATTCCATCATTGACCAAATGAATTATTTTATTAGATAAACTCGGTAAAAATTGCAAATCACGGAGGGAGTAAATTAGTAACAGCAAGAACAGCTGTTCTCTAAAACCGGTTTAAACTGGTTATCACATACACTGTTGAGATGAGCCTTGAAATATAATCCATGAATAATAACTCTTAAAATTTTGCTTTTAACAATAGAATCAGCTCTATTGTTGAATAAATGAAAAATTTGATGTTTTAACAATATGTTTGAAATATATTTTTAAACCGATAACATAGAAATCAATGTTTGGGAACTTCTTAGGCTGCCCAAAGTTAATTCTACGTTTAACGTAACCCGCGCGCGTAGGTTTAGGATAAATTGGGTTTTGAAAAAACAAACAAACCCTTTTTTTAATTTGATTTTTTTCCAGTTTGATTATACTAAAACACTATAATCTGTAGAAATTCGAATGCTTAGAGCATATTATGGACTATAAATCAGATACTCAATGGGATTATCGGGAAAGATCACTATTAAGAGGTAAACTATATGTAATTTGAATACTCACTTTATTTTGTATTAATGTACATGAATGAAATTCATTTGTTTGAAAATTTTGTTTGTTTTAATTTTATCGGCTTCCCTTGTAGGTTTGGTATTTTAAAGTGACGTTAAACGTAGAATTAATTTTGAGCGGCCTTATGTAAATTACATATAAATTCATACGCAGTGATTCGGTTGTTACATTTAGAGGCATTTAAAGATCACCGAATATAATGGAAAAACACAGTAGAATGTAAATTATATTATATTGTTATAACTGCCGTAGCTTTCAACACACTTTACAAGCAAAAATATTCGCCTTTACATGTAAACATCTTTATTTTGGCTGCAATGGCCCTTCCAATCTTTTTAGAATGACCTGGAATGTATCAAATTTTGATCTTTACTAATCTGGAATTATCCTCTCCATTAAACTCCCATAATAACAGATTAATGACCATGGACTGCAAGATTAAAATTATAATCTGAATAATTACATAGAAACGATTTCAATCAATACACGTCTACTACAGAAGAAAGATGTGAAACACTCAACTGTCAATCGCTTGTTTCAAGATCATGTGGAGTAGTAATATGGATTAAAACAATATGAACATCCGGAGTTTGATTGTCATCGTCTCTCTTCTGGTGTACACAGGTAAATCAATATCAAGTCTGTAAGATCAAATGATCAATGAAATTCAATTTATTGACTTTATAAAACTAATTTTACCCATACTACTGTGAGCTGGTACATGCATGTATATATTTCATACTGAATCCCTGTAAAACCAGCATAACAAAGAAGTATCATTATATATCCGGTAATGCAATTTTGTTTGTTTACATATGTAGGCGCTTAACCATCAGTGAAATTTGTTTTCAGAGAGTACATGCGTCTTCCCGGGGAATTTTTGGTCGTCTGGCATTGACTCTTGGTATGATAGCCACAAGGGAACCCTAAATTTCACATCCACCACGCTCGCTGGTTGGCAGGTGTGGACGATAGGTTCTTTCACATTTACCTGCGATAGTACGGACCAGATCAACTACGTCCTGAGGTTAGATTCCCATTTACCGGTGTTTAATGTTTTGTGCTGATAATCTTAACTTAAGCTCCTTACTTATATCAAGATCTTAAGACTGAAAATCCTTACCTTTAGCGTTACACAACTAACTTAAAGTTCAGTATTGAATTATTTCCTTCCCTGTAGTTCCAATTTTAAAAATTGTCAGTGACACTTTTAATACCATTTATGCGGTGTCAGCTAAGGTTTCTGTGTGTGTTGATCCCCTAATTTCCAAGTTTTCAAATTGTCATCGACACGTTTTAATACCATTTATGCGATGCCATCTTAGGTTTTTGTGTGTGTTGAATTTTAAGAGGGATGGATGGATGTTGCCATTTTTAGACGATATTGATATCATTAAAAAGAAGAGCTCTGTGTAGATATATAGAAAAATGTTCAAAATTTAAAGATAAGAGTTTTATATATTTTTACTCAATAATAGTAATGCTCAATAACAAACCATTTTTGAAAATTTAAGGCAAATCTGATGGTTAATATGTTGACCACTGAGCCTCCTTAAATTAGCTCTTCAATGCAATCGGACACTGTGGATATAAACTGTAGATATTAGCGGGAATAAATCAGAAACATATTTTATTTTATTTTTTTTTTTTGTGGGGGGTTGAGAAAATTGTTATTGCTATTCATTCAAATCATAATAGAGAAATCAAATTATAGTACGTTAATAACAAAAAAATTACCAAAAATAAATTAATCATAGCCTTAAATCAAGAGAAGGATCAATAGCTAAACATCCATGACACAACTGGCACTTGCAAGAAATAGAAATGGCTGTATAGAGACTCAGTGAAAAATGATAAATATGACGTGTATATATACAGGTATTCCCATGGAATCTACAATTAAATACGGCTAATATTCCTGGGTGGATGGCAACTCACACCATCATAGCATTTATCCAATAATTAAATTAGTCGTCAAGTACTTCAAGTTTATCTTGAGTATTTGCTTTTTAATACAGAACAACGCATTGGCTAAATAGTGGATTTAAAATTTTATGAGAATATCCAATGAACTTCCTTTTAGATACCGGGTATGCTTTCACAACTGACACTTAATAGCATTAGAAAATTCTACGAAATCAACACCTTTAAGTAGTTTCATTACTTTAATAAAGTTGTTTAATTGTTATGTTTGATAATGTTAAAGTTATGATTTAACACCCGTAATGGAATCAGTACGATATTGCGAAGTTGAATTTCAGCACATATTTTAATATTATGAAATTTCTTTTAAGATTTTTTTTTTCCAAAATAGACTGAAGATGTAAGGTACAATTGAAAATTATGGACAACTGCATTCGATACACGCAAATGTATTTGAATTGATTATTAAAGAAATTAGACCTCCTTTCACTTTTTACTAACCAGAAATACTACTGGATTAACTAGGACACGTTTCACAACGTCTCAATTTAAGGATTGGGGTAAGAAACTACAACAAAGCGGTCAGCGCTCACGTGCACCGGCCGGTAAATGAGTGATTTTTATGTGCAAATATTGTGGCACAATGTATCGTTTAAGAAAAAATAATGGATATATACTTGTAAATGATTTGAATTCATTTTCAGGTCCGAAGAATTTACATATCTTGGACTGAAGTTGGAAGCTTTCCTATGTCTGCGGATAACTCAACAATCAAGCACCAAATACACCTACGACACCCCGACCAGTGAGTGATTGTATTATTACATGATTAATTTATATATAAATAAACTGAATGCAATTGCTATGATAACTCAACCTATTTTTAGTACATTCTGTATATTTACTTATGAACGTAATGTAATAAACATAATACAAATTATACCAGAATTAAGTACTATATGTAATAGCTAACTCTCGTTTTTCTATTTTACAATGCTAGCTAAGTTGAGTGACGCTGGGAATGAAAGAATTAAAATATATCTAAAAGATGACAACAAGGTGGTGACCGCAATAAGCGACTTCTGCGATGCCAGTTCAGCGACGGATCTAACAAATCACATCATGGTGAAAGAGGGTACGTTAAGATTAGAGGTCGCTATCACCTTTTGAAGACAGTTTCTTTAAAATTCATTTCCCTCTCTGTAAATTTAAGAAATATGTCGGTTTCCAAAAAAAAGTTGCCCCCTCCCATGTCTGCGTGGGAGGGAAATGATGCAACATAATACTGACTGTTAAAGATAATTTGACTACTATCTACCCCAAATTAAAACTTCTATTCTGCGGTTTATTCCCACTTAGCCAACATTCTGAAATTCTCAATTCCCATTTGGCCAACATTTTAATTTTCAAACCTGAGTAATTACCTGTGTTTACCTGTGTATAGTCTGTTATTCTTTCTAGCATACAAACTTGTAATTGCTACATATAATGAAACTGATTACATTTTATTTTCAAATTATAAGTTTAAAAAATGTTTCCCATGGGGAAAATGAATAATGAAAACTAATGAAAAATTTCAATCGTCTGAAAACAAATATAATCGTTTTATTATACATTGTGTGTAATTATAATTGACTTACAATGGGTAATGGTAACTCAACAAGTCAGTGGTTCTTGAAAAGATTTTTAAAGACACCCTATTTTCATTGTTTCGGGATTATCTCCCCCTGAAAAGAATTCCCTCCCGTAAGAATGATATGTATTCAGTTTGGTTAAATTTGATCAAGTGGTTCTCGAGAAGAAGTAAAAAAGGGGAAAGTTTAGAGACATACGGATAGACAATGGACGTACGGACGACGAACAAAAAGTGATCAGAAAAGCTCCCCCGGACGTTCAGGTGAGCTAAACAGTAAATATTAATGGATAAAACTTCATTCAGTATCAAAAAGGACGATTGTTTGATGTTTGTGGGTTTTTTAAAGTTAATAAATTGATAAGACATACGTGAAAAAAGTATCTCCTGAATATCATGATGTTGTTACATATACTTATTTAGTTTGCAAAGTCAAATATTTTGATCCTAAACTATTTCGGATAGAAATGATATAGAAAGATTTTTCGCGGGTTCAGGGGCAGTTATAGGCAATATAAATCAACGACCGTCGGTCATTTAGGGATCGAGTACACTTTGTTGAACAAAATGGCGACGCCTACAATATTAATTATTTAGATAGTAGACTTTCATTTTTATTGATTTGCCTATTTTTAACATATCAACATTATACCCCGCTTCGCAAGGCGGGCTTCGCCCTCCTCTCACTATGCTCAGTAGTGAAGAATAGTGCAATTATGAGTGTATTGAACACTTTTAAATACATCAGTTGAATAAAGGAGAATGTGCATTTAATTGCAGGCCATCATCTTCATTATCACCATCCTTTTCATCCTGTGGTGTGTAGGGCAGTAACAAATTTCCTCCATTCTTGCCTATTCTTGGTAATGAGTTTTATCTCATTTTCAACTGTTCTTCTCCACTATGACCTTTGCCTCCCTTTTTTAGCTCACCTGAGCTGAAAGCTCAAGTGAGCTTTTCTGATCACTTTTTGTCCGGCGTCCGTCTGTCTGTCCGTCTGTCTGTCTGTCCGTAAACTTTTTACATTTTCGACTTCTTCTCCAGAACCACTGGGCCGATTTCAACCAAACTTATCACAAAGCATCCTTAGGTAAAGGGAATTAAAGTTTGTTAAAATGAAGGGCCACACCATCTTTCAAGGGGAGATAATTAAAAATCATTGAAAATTTGTTGGTATTTTTCAAAAATCTTCTACTCAAATACCATTTGGCCAGAAAAGCTGAAACTTGTGTGGAAGCATCCTCAGGTAGTGTAGATTCAAGTTTGTTCAAATCATGATCCCCGGGGGTAGGGTGGGGCCACAATGGGGGGTCGAATTTTTACATAGGAATATATAGAGTAAATCTTTAAAAATCTTCTTCTCAAAAACCATTCGGCCAGGAAAGCTGAAACTTGTGTGGAAGCATCCTCAGGTAGTGTAGATTCAAGTTTGTTCAAATCATGATCCCCGTGGGTAGGGTGGGGCCACAATGGGGGGGGGGGGGGGGTTCAAATGTTTTACATAGGAATATATAGAGTAAATCTTTAAAAATCTTCTTCTCTGAAACTGATCAGCCAGGAAAGCTGAAACTTGTGTGGAAGCATCCTCAGGTAGTGTAGATTCAAGGTTCTTCAAATCATGATCCCCGGGTGTAGGGTGGGGCCACAATAGGGGGTCGAATTTTTGCATAGGAATATATAGAGTAAATCTTTAAAAATCTTCTTCTTAGAAACCATTTGACCAGGAAAGCTGAAACTTGTGTGGAAGCATCCTCAGATAGTGTAGATTCAAGTTTCTTCAAATCATGATCCCTGGGGGTAGGGTGGGGCCACAATGGGGGGTCGAATTTTTACATAGGAATATATAGAGTAAATCTTTAAAAATCTTCTTCTCTAAAACTAATCAGCCAGGAAAGCTGAAACTTGTGTGGAAGCATCCTCAGGTAGTGTAGATTCAAGTTTGTTCAAATCATGATCCCCGGGGGTAGGGTGTTCCAATTTTTCAAAGGAAAACATTTAAATTGTTCACAAAAATTCAAATGGTTTTTATATATGGTTTTACTTATATGCAAGCATTTTGACATATTGTTGATTCTTTAAAATTGTTTAGACTCTGGCCCCTGGACAATTCTTGGACCTCAAAAGGGGTTCAAAGTTTGATGTAGGTTTATAGTCCATATATAAACAGTTGTTTAGGTCTAATCATCTTCTCGAGAACTGCAATGCTCAATATGTGATATGACTGTAAAATCATCCTGTTACAAAGGGGGTCAATGATAAACATAAGAATATGCAGGGAAATTTTTTTTATACAGGATCTATTATACGACATTGTTCAGATATTTTGTATATGACTCTAAAAAGCTGATTTCATTATGTCTGTTGTTGCTCAGGTGAGCGATGTGGCCCATGGGCCTCTCGTTCTTTTGCCTTCTGGGGTCCAATACAGTTCTGCTCTTGTTGTTGACTGGAGGTCTTTTCGTGGTGTGAAAATATTGTAATTTGGTAAGACCCGTCTCTGTGATTTTTGAGCATTCGGATCCATATAGGAATTTCTCTGGTGTAGCTCCAGCTTGGTGTTGGTACAGTTCTGTGCAGACTTCAACATGCTGTTCATTTATCTTAATTCACCCCTACCCTTATCAAGTCTACTGTGGACGTCCTCTATACCACCCTCTGGTCTGATGATGCTGCCCTGGTGAATAATGCGTTCCTCTTTGACTTTAATAGGTGCAAACATGTCCACATTAATGTTTGTGTCTCTGTCTTCTTAGTGCTATTCGTAGCCCCACCTGCTGTCTGTAGGTTTACAGTCTGATGGTCATGTTGCAAACTGCAAAGTATTGTGTTATGTACTTTAAAGATACATTCTCCAGTCTTTTAACGAGCTATTTAACCCGTTACTAAGGTAAAGAAATTCTGCACGCGTGAAATCCGGATGTTTTTGGTAAAAAGTAAGATCCACCAATGACAAATTAAATTATTTCTTAAAATTGAATATTGATTTGGTGTATCATTAACTTTAGTTTGAAGACTCTTAGCGTAATGTCACCCCGACCCTTCTATGATTAATAAGAACATTGCATAAGATGTAAGTGTAGATGTAAATTGTTATCATAACACTGGTCCCTGATACTTTATTTACCAAATTTACGCTTTCAATTTATTTCATTTTGGGTAAAGATTTATTATGGAAATTTTTTTTCATGGACAACAAAGTCTAGCTTAGGGCTTTTAACGTGAAGAGTAAAAAATCACCAACATGCAATTTTTTTCTTAAATATTGCTGAGAGGTGTTTAGTTTAAGATTTTTAGCAGATCCTGTATCTAAGGTATGATTCTTGTCCTATCTTCACCAAACGTGCATGGGTGGTGCATCTGGACCTACTTATTGACTTAAAAGATTTGGATGCTGAATCTGGGCCATGAATTTCAGATGCTGGAGGAGGTTAAGGTTTTTGGAACAGGTTAAAGTTTTTGTAGCAGATGCCCTGGGATGGCCATTTCTATGTAATTAATGGTCCTATCTTCAGCAAATTTTCATAGCTGGTGCATCCTATGATACATACACAACTGAAAGGCTTGAATTCTGAGTTTGAGCCATTGGTTTATGATCCGGGAAATTGTTGAGGTTTTTGGAGCAGATTAAAGGTTTTGGAGCAGGTAGCCTTTGATGGCCATATCTATGTTATTACTTTTCCTATCTTTATTTAACTTGCATGGATGGTGCATCTTGTGTTACTTATGCACTTGGCATGCTTGAATGCTGAATCGAGCCATATATATGTTCAGCTGTAAGAGGAGGTTTTGGTAATTGGAGCAAATTAAGGTTTTTGGAGCAGGTGCCCTTTGATGGCCATTTTTAAGTTATTTTAATTTTCTATCTTTACTAAACTTGCATGAATGATGCATTTTATGATACTGACGCACTTGACATGCCTTGATGCTGGAAGAGGTTACGGTTTTTGGAGCTGGTTAAAATTTTGGGAGCAGGTGCCCTTTAATGTCCATATCTAAGTTATTATTGATTTTATCTTTATCAGATGCACTCAAAAATGATTTAAAATGAATTACAGAGGTAGCTTCAGATATGGAGAGCGATCTTGATTATATAGATGCTTATGAATTGGTTAGGGTCTTGGACCTGGTTACAAAATGAAGTTAATTCTGTTCATGCCTAGTCAGACTTAAACAGTCAATATAACTATGGAAGCTTCAGACACAGAACTTGATCTTGATTATCTGGAGCAGGTGTAAGTTTTTGAGTAGTTTAATGCAGGTTTGAATGATGGATAAATGCTGTTTCGACCAATTTTCATGGTTCATGTAACTTTGGATTTGAAACATAAGTCTAGCTTAAGACACAGAGCATGGTCTACGTTATAAACGTTGCTAAGACAACATTGTCCTTCCTCATTCAAACTTGCTTGATAGATGTGATTGTTGATATATATCTCATATGATACAGTGTATATTTAATCATAAATTTTGATATTGTACCGTATGATATGATAAGATATTGTATTATATGATATAATATTGTAAAATATGATATGATATTGTATCCTACCATCTTATTTCGTATGATATGATATATAATATGATATTATATTGTATCATGTGATATTATATTGTTTCAAGTCTATACAATCATTATTGTATCATATGATTCAATATAATAGTGTGTCAAATGATACATGTATTATATCATATGATACAATATCGTATTATATAATCGTACCATATTACATGATTTTGTATCATACGATACGATATTGTATCATGTGATACGATATTGCATCATATGATCTTGCATAAAATGATATGATTTAATGTTGTATTATATTATACAATATTGTGTCATTCCACACTACAACATACTATAATTTGATAAAGATCATTTATGAGTTTCATATAATATGATAAAGGTGGTTCAATAAAGGTGATGCCTCATATCGATAAGATATATAATTTTGATTACATATGTTTTGTCTTATGTTTATTAATTGTTAGTATATGTGCATCTATCATCTAAGACCAAGCCTTCAATGAGCACATTTAGTGTCGAGTAAGGACAACATTAAAGTCATGGTTACAAGCAAAATATGACATATATTAAGTTTTGCCTATGTTGCGATTTTCAGAGTATTAATTTCGATATTTGTCCATATCCTTTTCTGGTTAAGAAATACTAGGATTGGATTCTCCTTTAAGAATCTGTATAAATACTTACCGTATATTGTCCAGTCCCGTTATGAATATCTAACTTTTATTTTTAGGTGGTATCGGAGAAGCCAAAATAACTTGTCCTAGCCAGTTGCAGATGAACTGGAACTACACTTATGACGCCGGCAGTGGAAACATGTGTGGGGATGCTTACCTCGACGTCTGTACTAACACAGGAGTTTTAGATTTTGATTACACGAAATGTACCCAGACCCAAGCATACTCTAGTAAGTCAATAATAGATTGTCTTTGATCTTTTAACATCATTATTATCAACAAAAAAATTATTCTGATAATAAGATATATCTATCACTTTTTTTCTATACCATTTATTGTACAACTCTTTTTCATATTCTGATCAAACATCAGTTAGAGAAAATCTTAGACATTTAATTAGTAGATACCATATGATTCTCTTAAGCAACGATTACTACTATTGACACATGATGTTAAAAAATACTTTTCCTCTTACATTCTTGAAATGTTCATAACATGCAATATAACTCTGGAATATAGTAATGAATTTTTGTACATTTGGCAGCTTCTGGAGAATTATATTGCCTGCATTCTACTACCGTTGGTTCCTACACTTATCTGTATGTGTACAACACAGATACAACAACAGACGAATCCACCACCTACAGATTCACTTGTTATGTGAGTACAATCATTCCAATAAAAGATACTAGATACTAGTATTTGAAAAAAAAAATTAATTAAAAATAAACTTTTTTTATTGAAAAATCGTGGTTAATTATTGACCATCGGTAGGCCTATGCTCCGGCTTAATTTGACGTTTACAGGAATTAGATTTTCTTTTAAACTACTCCTTTTGTCTAAAGTAGATTTGACATACTGAGAAAACTGGAATAATGCATTGTTCAATGATTAACCAATGAAATACTCCTACTATATGTAAGATAAATAGTTGTTAATTTTCTTTTACAGATCATTTCCTCCGCTAGTAACAATGTCTTCATGTCCCAGAGTCCTCAAGACTGTCCACCAAATGGGAACTCTACATACGCGGATTCAAACGGAGCTCTCGTTGTTCTGTCTTCTCTCTCAGTTTGCCGTAAGCTGATACTTCAATGTTTTTTCTTTAAACTTTAAATCAATATAATGTTGAGAAATACTAAATCTCCAGAAAGAAATATTGGTAACGCCTTATTATCTAAGAAAGATTCATACTGCTACATGTAAAATTTGCCATAATTCTGCTATGAATAGTCACTGCCTCGATGGCTTTAAATCAAGTTTACATGTTTAGCTTAGATATACCGGTTATATAGAAATTTAACAGTTGAAATTTTGGAGATATTTTGCGGATTTTATCACTTCGCTAAAAACAAACTGTTTTTAACAAATAGAGATCTATTAAAAACAAGGTTTTATTTTACACACAACAATGAATCTTTTCGTGTATTTAAGCTGCATATAGAGTATGTTGCAGAGCATTCTCATAAACAAGTTTTTCGATATGATTTCCCATATCATGAATTATTCGCCTATAGTATAAATACTCCATGGATTTGACAATACAAAAATATCATGTTTCGTCTTATTTTGTCTGTTTTTGTAATATCGCCATTGAATTGAACACTATTAAACTCGTCCGGGGAGAGTGAAATGTTTCAAATTAAAATATAAAAAACCTTAAAATGTTATTCAATGAAGTTTATTTGAGTAACATGATTTCACAAATAAGAGGCCGATATCGGTTTTTAATCATATATATATATATATATATATATATATATATATATATATATATATATATATATATATATATAATCAAAAAAGAAAAAGAGAATGCACAGTTCCAAAGTGAATAGAAACTTCGGAACTGTGCATTCTCTTTTTCTTTTTTGATACTGTGTGATATCACCTTTCACTCGCTTTGGATTATATATATAAATATTGTATTTTGACACAAAATACTAGAAAAAGCTATCTGGCTTCGAACGGGATATTTCATAGCTTTAAATATGGGCTCAATTGATGCATTATATAAGTATGAATAAATACATGTCAAAGTCGGCCACACAAACTTGTTAAAATTTTAGATACAAAATATCTATATGCAAATGAAAATCGAGATATGTGGATATGTTTTAACCGTGGATGAAATTATTGTCACAACAAATCAATTACCAAACAATCTTATTTCAAAAAGAATTTATAACGAATAGCGAAATACAAGTAAAATGTGAAATTCTTAATTCGAACTGATCCAGATTATAGTTTGACTGACTCCGAACAAAAACATTTAAAGTGCGAATAAACCATACTTTTGTAAGAATTCTAGGTTGTCTAGCTGTAAAATAGTTTGTATCATATTTCAAAATAAATACTTTTTAGATCAGTCAACTAATATATTGATGTGTCGAACAGACTTCATTCCAACTCAAAATTTTAACTCATGATATTTGTAAAGAAAGATAATAATTTTATATCGATTGTTTTAGAATGAAACTTCCAAATCAATAAAAACTATTATTCAATTGTTGAAATTGAAAAATGCTACAACTTTCCCGATAGTTATTTTTTATGTCTTTTTGTATCATACTTGGGTTACCGTAAAATCCATTAGTTTCTTGTAAACTTTTAGTCACGAACCAATCTTTTCTCTTATTATAGCAACCGAAGAAACATACAGTGCAACAGTGGCAATTGTACTTGGATTACTAGCATTTCTTATAGTAATTGCCATTGTAATAGCCTTAGTATATTACTGTTACAAACGAAAGAAACGACTTGAAGCCGAAGCCTTGAAGAAAAAGGAAGAAGAGGAACGACTAGAAAGAATAGAAAGAGAAAGAAAAGAAAGAATTCGAATGGAAAAAGCTGCCCTCACTCCCACCCTTGACCTGGGTCTGCCAGACGATTCGGTGTATGACATCACGCGACTATTCTATGAGGACGAGGAGCCCGTCACGCCAACAAAAGTGGAGACCGACTTAAACGAAAGACTTTTAGATCGAGACAATGAGGTTCGTGACCTCTCATACTTGACCTCTCCCTACTACGTTAAAGATAGAACAAAGTAAAGGGGTTTTAGGTCACCGGAGACAAAGGCTCAAAAAGATTTTTTGATCACAATATGTCTGTTGTCTAGATCTGTCGGTGTCGTCGCTGTCGTCGTCGTTACTTTTTACATTTCCATATCTTTTTCTTTAGTACCAAGGGGCAAATTTCAACAAAACTTGGCAGAAGTATACTTGATTGATAGGAAATAAAATTTTTTTAAATAAAGAGCCATGCCTCTTATACAAGGAAAAAGAGTTGACAAACTCAAACTAACTTGGTGTCTTAAATATTGTTCTTAATAAGGACGTCGGAACAAACAACTCGCAAAAAATATTTGAAATCACTCTCATGAAGTATAAATTTAATAGAGTATAGATTCAACCTTGTTCAAACGGGCACCCCCATGTCAGGATGGGTCACTGTAGGGGGCTTGAATTTAAGGTCAGTTTGTTAAGGGAAATATTTTTGAACATTTTTTTTCAGAGTAACATTTTATGTAGATTTGTCAAATTAATATGGAAACATAACATTAAAGTGTGATTCAATTTTCTACAATGAGCCAGAATGAGCCCATAATAGGGGGCTGAATATGATGAATTGAAAATTGAGAAAATTGTATATACAAATTTTAAATCGTACATAAATTGTGCAATGATATGTTGATTATTTAAGATTTTTAAGTTAATAATTAAAAAGCAATACAATTTGTAACTTATAACCACTAAGACAGAGCATCCCCACTATTTTTTCTTAAAATGGACAGATGTCTTAAAACGGGTGATATGTTCACCTTCATGCCATAGTGTGCTCAGGCGAACGAAGTGGCTCACTAGATCCCTGCTATCACATACGTTTTGTTTTAATTATGACTTTTTAGTACAAAATCTGTATGATCGCAGAGACCAAAATCAACTTATAAACATAATTATTTTGTCAGAGAAGGCTTATTTCACCTCCGTTATACATACTAATGTTTGGAAATGATTTTGAAAGTCACAAAAACTTAGTTTAATTAAGATTTCTATCTCTGTTAGAATTATTACCACATTTTATCCATTTCAGTGTACAAACACACGAAATGATTAAATACGCCGATCAAGGGGATAAATTATATAGCAATAGTTACTTGTAGTTAAAACGTTTTGGTTGGAGAAATTCCAAATAAGACCTTAACTAATAATATTTTAATTAAGACAAGCATAAGAAAAAATCAATAGTTTTGTCTGTCTATAATTGATGTTATCTTTACACAGGCTTTCAAGAACGAGGAATTTATGGATGAATACAAACTGCGACAAATGGTGAGTTGATACATTACAGACGGAACTGTGTATTTTTACTTAGTTTTCAAAGAAACGGTAATATTTTTTATGATTTCACGTTTTGTGAAAGCATTTTCTGTTTAAAGTTGTCTGTCATCTATTTTCGTGACCTTGCAATTTGAATGACTGCGCATTGAAAACCAACGTATATCATGAAACAATAAAGTTAAAGGTGGGTTTTGAGCTCAATATCGAGCAATGTTAACTTTTTATTATGATGTACCTTTAGTGATATTCACTCGTTGAGCAAGTGTAAGTATAGTTATTGAAACATCTGCTTAAAGTTATTTATCATATATGATTATTTAACTGCTAATATTCTAAAAGTATTTACCTGCACATAGAATTTTGAAAATCTAGCCCGGGTTTGGATCTTTCGGGGTTATGGCTCTGCTTCTTAAAATTTATATTTTAAAAAATAATAAATTGCTTATTTTCCGGAAAAATAAAACGCAAGCCATCAAAAGGATGGTACGCGATTTGTAAGCAGAATTTAAATTTTAGATGGATTCTGAGGATTGGATTGATGCTAGAAGACGCAAAGACGATGTGGAAGAATTTGAAGTAGCTGAACCGCGCTCCAAGAGTGCGATGAAGCGACTCAAAGAACTGGCTCGAGAAAAAATCTCCAAGACGAAAAATAAATTTCTCAAAAACAAAGATTCTACAATCGAAGGTGACAAATTGCCTGAAAATGAAAACGACATTCCACAAAAACCGGAGGAAGTGATTTACAGTGATCCTGATTCGGATGAATATGACTTTTTTTCACAAGCTGGATGGAAAAAAAGGAAGAACACAATGAACTTGGACGGGGAATGGGAATCAAAAAAGAAGAAAAAAAAGAAAAAGAAAAAGGTAAAGTAAAACATAAAGTTAATATGCAGATATCGTAACTATACATGTAAGTATGTGAATGATATACAACAACTTATAATGACCCTGTGAAGAAGTTTACCTTTTTGAATTTTAAAGTTTATTTTACCAATATCAAATAAGAAAATTTTCCTAAATAAAAAAAGCATAATCTGATAAAATTGATTTGATTAAGTATTCGAGGATCAATTTGATTTTAAGCTGTACGCGAATTATAGTAAGGAATTCGCTGTAAGGATTTTCACATTCGATTTACCTGATTGCACACCTCGAACTCATGGCCCACATGTACGATTAATTGTTTTAGGGTCTGCAGTATTATTTGCTGGTTTTACGTGCATTTTCTAATTGTTTAAATGCTATGACTTGTATACTGGTTTTATGTTCACGTATACACTTTGAACGCATGGGTTAATTACTATCATCGGATTGTCAGGTGTTGTACAGCTAAATGGAAGTACTTAAAAAGATAATAATTTAGCATTAGATCAAAGGAATGGACATCTTATGATTGTAGGCCAATGTAATGTTTTTTTAATGTAGACATTGTACTTTTATATATTGTTTAAAGAGTTCCATTAAAGGGGCATGGTCACAATTTTGGTCAATAATTATTGTCCCGATTTTAATGTTTACAGTGCTTCAGTTAGGCAATAAGGAATAGGCAACCAAAATTTGAGTGTCATTCGTTTAGTTATAAGCGAGTCACAGAGCTTACAATTCTTCACTTTGTAAACAAAGCTTTTATTTACATTTTGAATTTTGCAGTGAAAATTTCAGTTTCAGACCTAAAATGGATGTGTTGAACGTTAGGGACAGTTTATTCATGCTTAAAATGAATAAGAGGATAGACAAATCAGCTTGAAAAAGAGTTTTACTGGTATATTGAACCTATGTAAACAAAAACAGGACACGAGTTTTGTTTCCATGACAACGAATTCTGAGCCCTGTATCTTACTTATAACACTAAGACTGACTCTCAAATTTCTTTTGATCATTAGAAATGCATTCCTAAAGCATTGTAAATGATAACTGATAATAATAAATAATAAATGATAGAAAAATGTAATTTGACAAAAATCGTGACCATGTCCCTTTAAAAACTCTCCTTAATTATTCAGACTTGAATTAAATATGTGGAATTGTAAGATGTATAGTTCGATTTTAAGTCCGTGGTTAAATATAAGGTACATGAAGACAAAATTTAATTTTTTTTTTACAAAATGGTTTTATCTTGTGCATTCAAGTTTTTAAGTTGTACGATATAATGCACACTTTGTATACAAGGCAGTGTACAAATGATTGTGTTTGAAACGAAATAACGATGAAACATTCCCCAAAATTGCAAGAATTTGTACATGAAAATACTACACTGAGATAAAATTTATTTTTAGTCTAGATGGAATCTATCATAAGCTTACTTGATATAAACAAAACTTGTTAAGAGAAGTTCATCTATATTTAAAAAGGCAACGAATGATATCGCTTAAAATTGTTACGATGATTAGACTGAAGAATTTACAAAAGCAATTTTGTTTTCGCTGAAATATTCGTCAGGGAGCTTCCGCAAGTTATGGTTGATCAAATTAAATTCATGTGTGCAAGTTATCGATTCACTTAAACTTAACCTTAACATACGGGGAACGAATATAAATGCATTCTGTTTGTTTGCATTTTTATTTCCCATCTACACCCATTTTTTGGTTATTTTTATTTTGTAATCCAATAAAAGTTTTTATTTACATCAAATACGTATGTCCTTAAAAAGATTTGTAACTGTCATGTGGAATGTAGCGATACGTTCTTTTGGTAGGGTAATTAATATATTTTACTTGTTCTAGTTGTTCAATATTTTAATTGATCGATTTGCAACAGTTTTGTTATACTTGGTAATTATAAGCAACAATGTTCAAACCTCTTATGTTTCTAAAATCAGGCAAATATCCTTTGACATGAGGTGATGTTCCATTAGCTTCTTCACAAATAAGTCAATATCTTGTATTTCAAGAACTAGAGTTCACATAATTACTTATACCGATGCATGAGACTTTATAAAAATAAACATAAGAAGATAAATTATAGAACAATGTCTTCAAAATATGATATTTTATACACAAATAAGATAAGTTGCGCAATATATTCATATACAAATTAGATAATTAGTTATCCAAAATTTACCATACAGAAGCATTTTTTTGTTTCAACATGCATTCACACCTACATTTGCAAACCCTCCACCTTCATTCAAAAAGTACGTGTTTTTTGAAATAAAAAGGATCGAGTTTCTGCGTTACATGAAAAATCCACTCATAGACATGCGGACAGAGTAATGTACACCCGCCTAATATCTAAATGTCAATACTTGTTGATCTCATTTAAACAGTAAAATGCTTTTGTTGGTGATTCATGCGGGATATAAAAGTAGCAACATTGCAGAAAATATACATGTGTAACCTGCGTTAGCGGATTGTATAATTTTTTTTTTGCTATGATCGCTACCTTCATAACCTGCATGAATCATCAAAGAAAGAATTTTGATGTTTATATTTACATCTTTCGTTTAACAATTTAATGAATTAATCGTAAAAATTAAGGTAACTAAATTATTTTCAATGTACATCAGTCGTTAGATAAAAGAAACAGCCAAGTCGCCGTAATTTGACTGTGACATCATCAGAATTATTTCGTGCAGTCCGTGAATTGTTTGGTTGCTGAAGGTTTCGACCGATTGATAAAATTGTTAGAACTGAATCGTATAGATATCAGTCCTGTCAGTACATATAGCGCTGTGAATTACAATCGGTTTTCTTTAGAAATATAGGAGAAAATTCTCGTTAGAATTAAATATATACGAGTATTTAAAAAACCCCAAAGAGTCATAAACTTGAAATTAATAGCTATTGAAGTTTATTCTTTACACAAGATGCCTTCCTTGTATATCGTAAATTGTTGCTGTAAAAACTGAGAAAAGGGAATCAAATTAATGTCATCTCAAAACTAACAGTGCAATTGCAATTTTTACCACCATTAAACGATTCGGCAAAAACCCAACTCTAGTGTAGAACGCTTAATGAAATGTTTTGGTTTATATATTAAGGGAAAAAGTTTAACACCAAGAACGGTAAGACGATCTATCATAGATATGTTTTGTGTTTATGTTCTGAACTGCCATTAAAAATACATTTAATTTGAAATGGCACACCAGTGTCATTAAATTGTTGCATAAAACATCTTTTTGTTTTGAGTATCTTCGAAATTCAAGAAAACTATTTATCCTTTGCATTCAAAGTCAAAAAATTAATATAAACTTTATAAATCAAAAAATCGTTAAAATTACAAGATTTATTCCGCAGTTGACGTAAAATAATATTTTCTTCCCTATTACCAAAATTCGAATGTTTGTCTGCTTTGAGAATATGATATTTCTTAGTTTTTACTTAAAAATAAATAAAGTTGGGGAATATTTAATTTCTGCTCCAAGATTATAATTTACCTGTAGACGGAATAAACTATGTATACTGGTAAGTGTAACATGATGTACTTTGACAAAGTTACAGACAGTAAATACGCCGTTATACCTAAGACTGTCTGTCGGATACGGTTAAATCAAATCTAACGTGTAGCGGAGCCAAACAATTGATTATTTTGTAAGATAGAATAAGTATACGTATATCACTTTTAGATTGTAAGGGTTCGAAAGAATATTAGATACTTTAAACTAAAATAAATCTCAGCCGTACATTATTATTAGACATATAATTGTGTGAAAGCGCCAAAGTACACTCTGCACCACATAACATTCCCTACTTAACATTAAGACCCTATTACACGCTGAAGTTCAAGGAGCATCATCTATGAAAAATGAGTAATAAGAAACAATTGAAATTTTGTATAATTTATATTTCAAATAAAGGCGTTCTCGCAGTTTTTTTTAGTAATTTAAACCTGCTGTTCGTAATGTTATGCTAAATGAATTTGAAATCATAAGCCAAATTGATAGGGACAACAAAGATAGCAAAATAATTGGTCTTGGTATGGTATAATTTCCATTATTGTTTTCTACTGAGAAAGAATCTATTCTTTATAGCCAAAGTTACTTTATCAAATCCCTATAATTGTCTTTTATGATATTTTCTTTGATTTAACACAAAACGACTCACGTTATAAAACGATCATGTATTTAATTTCTTCTCTCGATAAGTATCAATTACAGCAGCGGGATTAACCTGATAATCATTTTTTGTAGATTTTTTTCAATCCATTTCTTTCGATGTACAGTAGCTTTTTTTTTTACAGAAAAAGACATCGTCTACTTACAATGATATCAAGATCAACAAAATTCCTTTGAGAAGATTATCACGAAGAAGAAAAGTTGACCCAGATTTACCTGTGGTTGAAGGAGAAATTCAGCTGCCATTGTATCGTGATGATCCAAATCTGAAAGACTTGCCACCTCTTCAAAGAGTTCATCGAAAGCGTAAACAGATGTACTGGAGCGATATGTTTGGGGACATTCATGGAGGCAATTCTATTGACCTAGAAGCAATAAACAGGGTTAGAATGTCCGAAAACAAATGGAAGTTACTTCTTGAGGAGCTGTATGCAGATAAGCAGTACTTTGACTATGCTAGAAGTATGTAACCTTTTTATAATCAATGTATAAAGTATCTTTAATTATTAAGGAGGCTGGGTGGTCAACAAAATTAAGTAAGAGATCTATATTAATTTTAAAAAAAAATGATTTATTAAGCTATTAACTATTATTTAGTAAAGACAAATTTCATAAATTTTAACTTTAAAGTTTGATTGTTTTCCATAAACTTTATACAGAGCTTTTCTTTTTAATGATATTTATATATAGTCTAAAAATGCCCTCTTAAGACAAATTTCACATGTTTTAGTAAAGTGACAAAACTAGGAAAAGGGGCTTATTTTTTAAAAAAGATTAATAGAATGACATACCTTTCGACTGAAAGATATTTTTCTTAAAAAATATACAACTCTTCATTCGTTGTTGCCCTATCTTGGGATTTTTTGAAATTTTTTATCCTTTGGAAATGAAGTTCAAAATAAATATTTTTATTATTTTTTGTACCATTTTTTCAAATAAACATCTAATTAAAAATAATATTTTGACAGCACAGTAAATGAGTTTTAAAGTTTGTTATCAATGCAGATAGATAGATAGCATCACAAAATTAACAACTCTCGGCACCCTGATGCACTAGAAATGGTCAATGACATGAACACTAAAAAATGCCAATTTTTCGAGACAACTAGCCACTATTTAAAAACACAATAAAATATATCAAATGAAAAAAAAAACACCAAAAAACAACAATTCCACTAAACTATAAAGGAAAATATAAAACAACTACTACATAATTACCATGTTGTAAATTTTGAATTTACTGGGTTGTTGTAAATACAAAATTTACAAAATGACAACAGTGATCATGTTGTAAATTTTGTATTTACACCCACCCAGTAAATTCAAACATAATGATGGGATTGAGTTTTCATTAATTCGCATTCATGGTCATGCGGCCGATCGCCCGAGTGTTATTAGTCGAGTGTCTATTTCAGGCCTGATTATTGAATCGGTTTGTATAAAACACATACATTGATTAAATCAACGTGTCTGATATTCTTATATTCAATACTTTTATAAGCATATTTTCTGTTTTGATTGATATCAATACATTCCAGTGTTCACAAGATAGTACATGTATTCATTAACGATAGTTGCTTCATTGTGCTGTGCAAGATTCAAATGTTAGATCAGTTTAAATATATCATTTTCATCGTTTGTTTAGTATGTTATCAAAGAATTGATAAAATCGGTGTCTCATCATCTTAAACTCACAGGAATTCGAAGATATTTGCAGATATTGCTAAAACCAATGGTGCTTACTTTGTTTTTAAAGCTCATGAAATTATCATCGTAGTTCGATACCTTGGTTCTGATGTACACTTTTTTCAAACGAAGAACACAGATAGATGTTTTACTAGAAAGTGGGAGTATCAATTGCAAGCCAATTTATGACACGTTACATTGATCCGTTTGGATCTGTCTAAATCCCTTTGTACTTCCTTAGCATATTTATTGCGTTATGACCTGTTCTTTGATCTTTCTTTGGTCTTATAGGAAAAAAACTTTAATTTACGAGAAATATATTGCGACATTCAGAAAAGTTTTGTATTATCTTTTTAGCGATAAAACATACTTGGTATAAATTCAACAGTGTATTTACTCTGAAAAAAATAAAATATGAATAAGAAAATGGCATTAGTTCATTAGATATTCAAGGCAAAGCTGCTTACAATTGCTTATTCTGGTGCATACTTTTTAAAGGAAATACTAAGCGCACCCATGTATTTGTTTATTTCATATAGCGTGTATATATCTAAGATTAGTTAGAGCAAGAGAAAATCCTGCTGCTTGTTAAAAGTGTGCTCAGTATCCATTTGTATTTGATATTTGGCTTGTATGCTACTTGTGAGCGCATTTAAAGAGACAAACAGATGAAAAAAAATCTTTTCCACAAAGTCAAATTAAGGTGGAATGTCCCTCTGATAAGAGATAACTTCTGTAGAAAATATTCTCACTTTGTTTCTGTTAACTCATATTATTAAGGCATGTAGCAACAAGAGAGGCGGTGCTGGGCCCCAATTTATGTTGAAAGACGACATTTATTTAAATTCAAATATAGAAAAAGGAAATTTGAATGGAACGAACTGAACCTCAACATTTAGAAGGGGGCATAAAGTATAGAAAGCTTTTTGAGCAGATTACAAGAAACTAATCATATTGATCAAATTTTTATGAGGCAATATCTATTCCCCTTCCACCACCACCCCCCCCCCCCCCCCCCCCCCCCCAAATGAACAGTACGTGTTTGATCTTTTAGGCCAGAGAATCTTTAGCTGGAAAATTTTTATTTTTCTCTTAATAGCTCGTTCATAGAGGTAATTGAGTTATAATTGGAAAAAGGTGACTAAGACAATTTCAAACTCTAGATTTAGATATCATCATTTGAAACTTACAACATTTCAAATGTCAAAAATTGAATAAGGGTTTTCTATTCTGAGAGAGCAGATATGGGAATACAAATCAAAAAAAGAACAATATCACATTTTATTCAAGATAACATATCCCTATACTGAGATCATACCAATTACTTGAAGATCATTCATTTGATCCCTTTTTATCTTATAACAAAATGCTCTGGTTTACATGTTTACATGTAGCATTCTAAAACACATGGATCCATTTACTATTACTCAGTATCTTATCCAAATTTTAAAAGAGAAAACCTTTTCTGAAAAATTAGGAACTATGGTAATTTATTTTATCATGTATTGTATGTAAAACCTTCAATAGTTTATGAAAAAAAGATTACTCTTGCTGATTGAGACAATTTTTTGTTACAAGTACAACAAAGTGCTATTCTGAACTAAAAATTGACAATGTATATAGCTATATATTATTTTCATATACATTTAATATTTTTAATTTTATGCTGCGATTGTAAAATTTTGCTTTTTCTAATCACTGTCTAATTTTCTTCATATTATGATTACACAAATTATCAATTTTGGAAAAATCGAGCAGCGCTTCATCACTTCAACTTTGAATCTCTCGGTATTGACTTTGATGAAAATCAATATGAAAATTTTTTGAAAACATATGGTTAATATAATGAGGGATATTACACCTTAACAAATAAAACCCAACAAATCGAATTTTAAAATGTTGATCAATTTGGGCTAATATTGATACTTTTAACTTTAAGCTCTGTAACTTTATTGTTCTTGTTGCCTTTTTCTAATTTCTTTCATGCTTTTCTTATTAGTGCGCGATTGGTTTTTTATTACATTATTTATTAAAAAATTTATTTATTAAATTTTTATTAAATAAAACTATGAAAAACTAATGGAAAAAATAAACTATTTAAAAACGATGATATTTGGGTCTCACATTTTAGCAAATAAAAAGTTTTACTTTTAATATTTTTTTAAAATGGTATTGGACACATGTCTATATTAATGTGAATAAAAGTTCATTATAATCAAAATACTTTCATCTATTAAGAATTTTCAATATTTGACCAAAAAGTGTTTTAAAATTTGGAGAGATGAAAATTTTTAAAGCCCCAGCAGGATTCGAACTAATGATTTATGACTATATTTATTTCTAACCCATTGCACTACGCTGTTAGGTAACATTTCTGGGAAAGAAAACATTTATAAAACTATATTTGATATTAATGTTTATTTCGATAGTTCGTCACAATATGAAAATGCCCCCATACCACCTTAACCATACAATATTCTTCGAGTTGGCAAAAAATTGCTTAGTATTATATTTAACAAACCCCCCCCCCCCCCCCCAACCTTCAAAAAAAGTTATTTAAGACAAAGTTTTATAATATTGTCACTTCACTAATACCATATCGATGGGTTTTTTTCTTACAGAATCGTCGGCAGGAAGGCGAGTAGAAAAAGACATAAATGCTGCATCAAACCAAAGCCTTGATTATCTTTATGACCGGGCTAAATATTGGAAAGATCAGCCTCAAGTTGAACAAAAATCTCCCAAACCTGAAAGAACTGCTACTCGGAATGCTTCGCCTAAAAAACGTTCGTCGCCGCAGAATGACATCAATTGACCTATTTCTATAAACGAATTAGACTCTACTTGTTTTTAGGTTGAAAAATTTTATGGAGACACAGCAAGCTATTGAAAATACATGAAACTCAATAATAGAAAAAATGAATCCAATGATATCTGTTGATTAAATTGATTTTGTAAATATGCTAAATCATTCCTTGATTTCTTAACTTAAAGAAGTAATCAAGTCGCTGTGCGTTAACTTACATCATATGTTATAAGTATTGTTCACCATGTTTGTAGAAATTGTTGTGTTAAAGGGTGAAAACCAATTCTTTAACTTCCCTCAAAAGTAAAGATTGCTGGTAGGGATTAAGAAATAGTTAAAACTGGGGCCCATTGACTTAAAAGAAATCTTATGGTTATTGTTAAAAATAACAAAGGAACTTCCTGAATATAGGATAAATACCATAAAAAGGGCTAAGGGCAAGTTTCCTTCAAGGGGATGATCATTGGGAAAGGATTAAAGTTATATGGGGTTATTTTAAAAACATATGCGGGAGTGGATCAAAACCATTAACTAGAAAAGATGACGATCCTTTTGTTTATATTTTTTTGATAACCAATTTTAAAAATTGAATATACAGTTTATTGAAATATGCATACTGAAGAGTACATGGCTACGTTTGTAAAATCACTATAATGTAAAAACATGAATTCCTTTGGTTTAAAATTATCTGTCTGTGTGTTCTGCTGTAGAATGGAAAGAACATTAATAGAGAAATTAGATTATCCTTTGTTTTCTTTTTTTATGCATTTACTTGTTTTGTCACTTCATTTTTCAAAATGACATAATATGACTTAATTTTGTGCTGAATCCTAGACGATCATACTTCGTTTTAATAAAATGAAACATTTAGTTTTTCTTAACTGTATTTCTTCTTTATGTCATGTGAAACTTTGAATTGAGTTAATAAAGACATAATAAATAAATAATCTGAAATATTCATTACTGCGCTCCAGGACGAGTTGTTGCCACAAACTGGCCTAGGCCGCCCCTCACTCTATCTGAATCTAGCATTTTCATGGGGAAAAAATCGTATTTTGTAGAGTAACTGATTTGCTAAGACGTGCTCCATTTTAGCATGTTGATAAATTACTGCAAGCCACAAGTGTTAACTAGAATTCAATTCAATATGGTAAAAAATAGTCCCATAATAATCATACCGCGTGTTTACAACTTCAGTATTCGTGTTACAGAGGAATGATACTCAATTCCTGGGTTAAATAGAATATATCTTGCTAAAACATACTTGTATGATGTAATCTTTTGTATAACCGAGACTAGTATACATGTAGCTCTTAGTTGTTCTGCTTTAAAGTTACCAGTATCTGTTTAACAACTCTCTTTTCATACCACTCATTTGACGGTTACTGGTGGACTACTGGACAGCTTCATCAACAAATAATGAAAAAAGACACAAATACTGGTTTCTTTCTGGTAAACTAATAACACCACTTCACGGATATTTGATTTGAGTTTTGCATGCAAAACTTATAAGAAAATCCACGAATATTTGAAATTTAAAATCAAAAATAATAAGTGATCATAAATTCGTCATTTTCATATATTTGGAATGGAAGGTCTTCAAAAATTTTGGAATGTTTCAAAATTGCTGGTTGATCAACACATACTCATTAGATCTACCTACACATTTTTTATGATATTTTAGCCATTAACTATTAGATGGGTAAAGCAATATTAGTTTTAGAATTTTATATCGTCCTGTATCTTTTTAGAAATCTTTCTTTCTTTAAGAGATTACTTGTAATATAGTCGAAAAATGACCACGACTATCCAGCCCTCTTAAGCGGATAAATATTAAAGAAAAGAAAATTAGAAGTTTCAAAGTTAAAAAGCAATGACCTTAAATGTTTATGTGAGAAATTCCAGTTTGCATTTCAAAGCACCTAAAGAAAATTGTAAAAAGTTTTGAGGGGGGTCTTTTTTTCTGTTTTTGTATTGTCATAATTTTTTTTAATGTCACCATTCAATAAGATTTCCTTTTTATGATTTAGATTTTCTTTAATTACATAATTATTGTCTGAACATTGTTAAAATAACTAATCCTCTTCAGCAAAACATTTTACAAACTCATCGCTTATTTTTAATAAACATAATGTGAGTATACGTTATTAAACGGAACATACCGTGTGGCCGGTTTTTTGGACTATTACAAATTTGGCGTGTTTTTGGCCTACAAGGTATACCATTATTTTTTGCGGATATGATATTGGTAAATCCATTTCTTTTTTATGATAACCTTTTCAGTATGTTTTATCAGATTAAGACATCAGAAGTAAGCAGAAAACCTATGTTGCTTTTTATGTCGCTTTTTGAGGCGGTAAAATTTAATGCCCCGTCCTGACAACACCAACTTCAATTTTTAAAAACAGAAGTAAATGATTATTTTATTCTTGAAAAGAGTGCACCCTATAAATATTTGATTCTAATTTCATTGTTAGGAAAGAAATCATTAAT
Source organism: Magallana nippona (assembly GCA_033439105.1). Classification (NCBI taxonomy): domain Eukaryota; kingdom Metazoa; phylum Mollusca; class Bivalvia; order Ostreida; family Ostreidae; genus Magallana; species Magallana nippona. Next base: position 31,175,621 of record CM065918.1, on the reverse strand, counting down.
CAGACAATTACCTGTAACCGAGTCGATAATGGATCCATTTCTCCTAAAACAACACAAGTTAACACACATGTCACTGGGTTAATTACACCTAAGTAAGAATATTGATATAGTGATTAAATTATCAACTTCTGATTTTAAGCAACATTCAATTTAGATTCACATGAGGTTTGCTCAATCAGCGTAATGATAATTTTCCAACGGAGGACCTTATTGTTTTCGTAATGGTTTTCTGTAAAATTTTGTACAGGCAATTTCTCTATAAATATCCAACCGATTTCTTTCACTATCCTTAAAGATAATTGTAAATGATTGCATTTTATATGTTTTCAAAAAAAATTCATGACTTCATTTCCGGTATTGATTTTTCGACGAGTTTTATGACCAATTTTGTGCAGAAACTATTCATGATATCAGGATTGATAGACGATAGGCCGAAGTTTAATAAGATTGCATTTTTATACGCCAAAGGCGCAAAACGTTGAGTTTTGATTGGGCGCAAACATTGAGGACAAAATTCATGGCTAAATTTTGACCTTTTTTTAAAAACTTTTGTTCTATGAATTAATCTGTGAAAACATATAGAACAAAAGTCGTGCAAAATCAAAAGACCTTAACAATTATTTCAAACTTTAGGGTGCAACTCCTTAGATTAGGGATTTATAGGGGCCAGAATATATTTTGTTGGTGTCTCAAAAACGTTTTTTCAACTGTTTGGCTCTCCAAAAATGAAGATCTGTTACGTAATAAGGGTCTTTAGGGTCGAAATCTTGAAACTTTGATGTTCTTTAACTTTTAAACGAAAAACATTTTTGTAAACTACATAATGTATCATGGAGTAAAAGCTGTTAAGAAATCAATTCTGAACAATATGCTATCTTCAAAACTGTCATAGCAACTCCCATTAGGGAGCTATGTGGCTAGCCCCTAAAACTGATTATCTTTTTTATCTTAAGACAAAGAAACATTTTGATATGACTTGTAGAATAAAAAAATTCAAATACCGCGGCCTTTTCAACAATATTAAGATATAGGGGCCAGCCCTTAAATTAGGGGCCTATTGGGGCCAAAAGTCTTATCTAAATACTTGTATCTCAAAAACGATTGAGATTCTGTTGATCATTATTGAAGCAAAATGTTCATCTTGACTTTTTACAACTATTTGACTCTTTTAAATGTCAATATATTACGAAATAAGGAATCTTAAGGGGCCAGAATCTTAAACCTCTTAAGTTATGTACTTTTTTAAACGAAAATTACTTCTTACATCTTTATACAGTAAGAGTGGTTTAGAATTCAATTCTGAATAACATGGTGTCTTCATAACTGTTAATGTGACTCCTATCAGGGAGTTATATGGCTGGCCCCTAAAACTGATTGTCTCATTTATTTCAAGACAAAGAACATGCTTATTTGGCTTGTAGAACAAAACTGTTTGATTCAATTCAATTCTTTATTCACTCAAAACCAGTTCAATGATATATGAGGTTCAACATAGATATATATACAAATGAACACAAAAACAGGCAAGGATCACAAGTACAGTAGTAGCAATAGATAAAAAAAAAATTGATTTGTACAATACAGTAGGTTGTATAAGTTTGTTTTAGGAAGAGAAGACTTTGAATACTTTCTTAATAAATTTTGACAATGTTTTGAGTATATTTTTACATCACAAGTATTCATCAGATCGTTAAATTTTATAATATTTTGGTTTTCATAGTATCTCTTGGTTTGCAAATACCAAGACCTTTTCAATGATTCAAGATAAAGGGACCAGCCTTTAAATTAAAGACCTATAGGGGGCCAAAAGTCTTTTCTATATATCTCAAAAACTTTGAGATTTTGTTGAGCATTATTGAAGCAAAAATGTTCATGACGTTTTAGAACTAATTGGCACTTCAAAATAACGAAAATATATTTTGTTTCCTAGATATTAGAAATGTTATTTTGAAAATGGCCGGTCATGCACATGGGGATACTTAATGTGACACTTATCGGCAAGAACTAGGTACAGTTTCAGTTATATTTTGCCCTGTTTTCAAGTGATTTTCAAAAATATCACGAAAAATTGAAATAACATTTATTTACACAAGAATACTCTTAGATTAAGAATCTATAAATAGTTACCTGATAAGACTTTCACAATGGTAATTGTGACGTCCTAAACAGTGCGTTTCCCGTACTATTTTTTAAACTAAGCAGAGGACACCGATTTTTCAATGGTTATTTGAATAGAAAACTATGTCCGCAGCCGTCGCCCACAATGAAACTCACATTATAATTTTATCATGTGATATCACATAAAATATATTAATTTCGTTCTGAGCGACGGCTGCGGACACATTTTCCGCTTCACAAAACTAATAGAAAATGAGCTATTTTTCATCAGTTTCGACTACATCTTAGAAATTTGACAAAATGTTGAAGCCATTATTCTTTTTTGAAAACAGAATAAAGGTGTATAACTTGGTACTTTATATACACATGAGCATTCAAGATATTGTATGCATATTTTTATGAGATTAAAACAACTTTTTTTTAATTTTATGGCAAATATTATAAGAAACTGTACCTGATCGTTGCTCGCAACGAGATCGCATCTAGTTATTATTACAATTGTCATCTAAAAGCATTAGATATTGCTGATAAGTGAATACTGTTCAGAAAAATCTATATCACTGCATTTTAACATTCCTTTTTCTTATTTTTGTTTCTTCATAAACAATTCTATGTGTCAAATTACAGCTGAAGCAAGCTCGGAAAGACAGACTGAAACCTAAGAAAAGAAGTCATTATGATAAGATAGATTTATCTAAGATAGACAAGACTAAGGTACGGCTGTATTCAATTTGATAATTTTTTTCCGATTTACAGTACAGTGTAAGTGCATGTTGATAATCAATATCTAAAATGACCAATATCTACAGAACCGCTGGGAAATACATAAAGCTTTGGCGGCGGCGAGCCGAGCACATGCCCGTGCAGTAGCAGACGGCGACACATCCCTTGGGAGTTCACCGTTTATGTCTACGGGGTCCAAATCATCGCTCCATACAAAACGTGTAAGCATTAAGAAAGGCACTTCTACAAACACCTCATATTTAAATATATGATATATAAAGAAAAATGCAATGGTAAACATATATTTTATAACACAGAAATGCCCCTTAAAATCACTAAGTATTCAAATCGTATGTGTACATATACCGGATATCAAAATTTGAATTTGAATTTATTCAAGGTCTCGAAGAAAGAAGTTCCCAATATCTTGCAGTATGCATCGAATATGCTTGTGCTTCATTTGAAAAACAGCAAAGAAACTAAAAAGGTAGCGATGAGCTTTTTAACGGAGTATGCATATTTGAATGTTTTAGAATAAACATTGCATTAGTTTAAAGAGATTTTTGTACCGATAAAGATATTCATATTTATTCAGAATATTTTAGTAAGCATTATATAATATATATTATGTGACTTGTTAAAGCGAATAAAATATCATTTCTTCACGATAAAGATAAACTTGTTTATCATGTTTCATGTTGCAAGATTTAAAGGGTTTGTAGTTTGCTTTTTGGGTTTTTTTTTTTGGTTTTTTTTTTGTTTTTTGGTTTTGTTTTTGTTTTTGTTTTTCATTTTTCTTGACTTCGTCTGGAACATCAATTTGACATTCTTTTTTCTACTTAAGATGAAAACTGCAAAATCTGATCGGGTAAATGGCTGGTATCCCTTGTCATCACCTGGACAAAGGAAGGATACAAGGTCTCCTTTGTCATGGAAAGATATTTTGGAAAATTCCTACCATATGGAGGATTATTCTGAATATGCTAGAGTACCAAAAGGAAACACAGGATTTCTACCCAGTAGAAAGCATAGAAAGGTTGCGGATGCCGAGGTATTTCAGATGTCTAACGTGAATTGTAGCGAATATCCCAATATCTTTAACATCCGTTTAAGAATAACCAAATCAAAGAATCCTCAGAATACCGTATGATCACAATTACAACAATTTAAATGCATTACTTTTTTAAATCAAATTAAAAAGCGTGACAATCTCTTTATTCAGTGATTATATTATTTTACAGCTTGATCGGGAAATAGATCCAGAAAATGTGAAAAATCGATGGCATCAACTTAAATAGAGAATAGATATGCGCCAGATATTTTTATTTGATGCACTTGCTTTTTGAGCTCCAGTCACGCCTCGCTGAATAGCTCTAACCACACGTCAAAACGAGGGCACTTTCCATTCCTTTTCTTCTGTTAGCGGCGTGCATTTCTTGCCATTACATCGATTATGTGAAAACACTCAATCGAAACCTCTGTTCTATCGGGCTAAAAGTTTTGAACATGTTCAAACTTTAAACAGAAACAAACTGAATAACGTGCCTGCTTAAGACCTTTGAAGGAAACTGATTCGCTTCTTTTTCTGCACTTGGCCTTTTTGTGCCTTTATTGTCCTTTTGACCTTCATGTAAGTCAACCAGAAAACCACTGACCTTGCGAAGGATAAACTGGATCTCCTTTATTCATATCCGTTTTAAAGTTGTCTTTGTACTGGTATATGATCGTTACCTCTCAAATCTTTACGGATACCGGTATCTCTAATGGGTGTCCAACAGATGACATTTGTTTGAAGAGACACTACAGCTAATTTTCCTTATCTTGGTTAATTTTTTTTAAACACATGTTCAATTAAAAAAATAGAAGTTATGCATGTACTGAAAGTTTGAATATTTTTACTGAAATGATAAGCTCGCGATTGCGTTTTAAAGATGTTGCAGAATTCAAAGGTTATATCATATCGACTCGAACTTTGAAGATATCACTTGTTTTTGAATGACAGCATTTGTCTATGGAATTGAAGGTAATTTTTTAGAAATAAACAGATAGTACAAGTAATTCATTCGCAGAATCATGCACACGACAAATAAAGCGTTTTAACTCTTAATGTTAAGAAAGCAATATTTATTGTATGGGCCGTCTAAAATTATAAATTTTACGATAAATTGAGAATTTTTAGATTTCACAAAGAGTAATTTTTGCAAAGTTCATACTTTTAACTTTACAAGAAATTCATTTAAGTTACAAGAAAATTGTCATTTCATGGTATTTGCGCAAAACGAGCTGTAGTGTCTCTTTAAAATCCGTTCGTCGTTGTTTGCATGTGTATTTTGTCCTTTTCTTAAACGGTAAATACATTCAGTGTTCGATGCAATCTATATCTACCCGGCAGAATGATTAAAACAGGATAGTTCTAAGTTTGCAGGTGTTTAGTAAGAAATACACTAGCTTTTTTTGTTGTACTTTCATTTCGTTGATATCCGTTGGACCTCATTCACAACCTGACAACTACTGGTTATTACAATGAAAAGGATAAAACGGTTGTGCTCTGAGTTGACTGGTACAAAATTAAAACAGTCAGATAACCGTTCAAAAACCAATTTGCCATTCCCTATGCATTCATTTTAACTGGTAGAGGTTCGATTGATGAAGTTCATTAACTCTGTTTCAATTGTCTGTGCAGAACATTTTTGAAAGTACTTGCATTTCTTATTTAATTTAATGAATACTACATGGTCAAAACGATATTTATTCACAAACTTGAAAATTCTTTTGAAACCCTTCCTCTTTTTTGTCAAGTTTAAGAAATAGTTAAGTATAAAAAGTGTAAGGATACTTTGCGTTTCATATGAAGCCCCCAGATGATAACATTAGAATTGCACGAGGTGTTCCGGGTGACTTCAGAATTTAAAAAAATCAAATTTTATTCATCTATCCGTAGGAAATGTCATTTCGTTCCTGTGAATTTCTCCGGGTAAAAAGATATGGCGTGATTATGTAAAAGTTTTAGTTGTTTACCTTTTATCCATTTCAATTGTAGTTTGACATGTGCATTTTCGTTAAAAATTGTCAAAAAGACGGAAATGATAACTTAGAACAAATTATAGATGAACGTTGTGTGTATAGAACATTGATGGAAACTTTGGTAATACACCGATGCAAAAACGTTCATTAGCGACGGAGAAGCAACGAACAACTCATGGGATGAGTTTTATTGTCGATTCTTCATCCGTTGGACGTCCGTGAGCATTATCTGTTCATGTGTGGCTGAGACATCAGTCTTTCGTACAAATACCGTTTCGTCCGTTTTTATGCGTTGCGCATATTTTACACGGTATTTGTTAAAATGGATGAGCGATGTTGTTTGCCGGGCTACTATTGCTTTCACTGTATATTTTCGTAACCAAGAGACTCTTGATTTTTTTTATCGATCAACCAATCGATCGCTCTCTATCTCCGGTTTTTACCCGTTTGACACTCGTTGACTATTAACAATTGATAATGATTATCAATAAATAACTGAAATAATTTTAGCTCAGCTGAACCGAAGGTTCAGTTGAGCTTTTCTGATCATGTTGTCCGTCGTCCGTCCGCCCATCTGTCTGTAAACTTATCACATTTTCGACTTCTTCTCTAGAACTACTGGGCCAAATTTAACCAAACTTAGTACAAAGCATCCTTATGAGAAGGGAATTATAATTTGTTAAGATAAAGGGCAAATCCCTTTTTAAAAGGAAGATAAAGGCGAAACAGTAAAAATAGGGTGCATGTCTTAAAAAATCTTCTTAAGAACCACTGCACCAGAAATGTCAATATTTACACTAAAGCTTGCATATATAATGAAGAATCTAAATTGTTAAAATCGGGACCACCGGACCAATACTGAGGCCCCAAGAGGGGTTTAAAGTTTAACATAGAAAAATATAGAGAAACTGTTAAAAAAAATCTTCTTCTGAAGAACTACAATGCTACAATTTGTGAATTTAAAATGCAAGCATCCTAAGAAGATGTAGATTCTAAATTTTTAAAATTGTGACCTGCGAACTAATACTGGGTCGAAGATATATTTAACGTTTAACATAGAAACATATTGGTAAAATGTTTAAAAACTAATATAAAATGAATCAAGGAACTGTTGTTCAGGCGAGCGATGTGGCCCATGGGCCTCTTGTTCATAAATAGATTTACATTTGCAAATATCTTTCTTTTTCATGAACCTAGAATGTGTACTGATAATGAAGAGCAAAAAATGGACATGAATATGCAAATATATATTGTTTATAACGCGCCATATCATTGTTTAAAAAAGTGTACACTTGCATATTTACATTTCCAAATGTTGATATATATATATATTTGCTTACATGAATCAACAGAAGTGTAAATCTGTTCATATCTGTGTTAACGTTTAAGGGATCAAGAGGTCATCAATGACCTAATCACATGACGCATTAATATCTTGCTGGAAAAAACCACTTTCCATGTAAAGAAATATTTTTTTAAAAAAACATCAAATATAAATAAAAACAGTTCATTGTGATAAAGATAAATAAAATTAATAAATAATAAGCTTCTTTTAAGGAATTTCTTAGCTATTCTAACATGTAGAAATAAATTAAATGTTAAAAAACGATATTACATGTATTTAATAAGATATTATTTAATCAAGTATATCCGTCTGGTCCTTACTGTACATTACCTGAAATAGAGAATTTGAGGTAAATGGACAAGACATTACAGATGATATTCTTTACAATGTAAAAATGGAAAACCTTGATCTATCTTACTCAGGGACAGGTTTGGATTTATCTGACATACACCAGATGTATAAACAGTTTATAAACCGCCAGCTTTAATTTGCAACCAAAAGTCAGAGGCCCCAGTCGAACACTAAAATTTTTATTCGATCGTTTACAGAGAATAATTTGCAGCATTTTCAAGATTCAAAATATCCTTTTCTACAGAGTAAACACCCAAAATGTGCATTCAAACTCTTTCAAGGTATGCAAAAGTAATACTGAAAAAGGGTTGAGGTTATGTCATGCATACATGTATGTCGTCTATGTGCATATATTAGCAGTAGCTGTTAAGAAAAACGTCTTAAATTCAGGACATACAGAAGCTTACAATAATCTCTTGGATTTGGAACTGTTTTTGCTTGTTTTCTGCATAGTCAAAAGTCAACGGTGTTAGTTTTCTGTGAGGCAATGAAAAAGGAGTCCTCTACTCGAAAAGTTTTATTATTATCATTAAACACATTTTAAAACTTGTGATCAGCATTAAGTCGCTATTCCCATGATCTAGGTTGCAGGATTAATATTGTTCGTGTGCAAGTTTTGCAAGACATGCTCTTTACGAAATGATGAAAGTCATGGGGTAAAAAAGGAACATCACGTTATCACGTAAGGCCTGTTCTACAGAGTGGTCGTTCAAACACGTAAGCGTTCGTCAGTATTCTCTAGTGAACACTGCTGAACAAGCCTCTGTTGTTTTTTGTTTGTTTGGTTTTATTTTTTCTTTCTTTGGTGTTACTGCAAAAGAAGACCAAGGCTCCTCTAAAAGGTTGCATTGTTTATGGTTGAAATTAAAGCAAAATATCACAAGATATATTATTGTGCATCTGTAGAAATGAATTATAAAGCATCGATTTGTAACCTTTGAATAGGTTCAATACTTGAAATATATTGATTTGAAATGGTGGATGCATACTAAAATCTTTAAATAGTGTCTTTTTTTTAGAATTTCAATACCTTGAAGTTCCATACCTTTTATTTTATAGAGGGTTTCCGTTTTCCATATTCTTAATCAAATCAAGGTCAATGGTAAACGAGCCAATTTCAGTCAACAGAAACTTAAAGTAAAAACCCAATATAAATTAGAAATACAAACAATTGAACATTTTAGGAAAATAATAGAAGTTCGTTAACTCGTAACCGAAGTCGCAAAAAGCGTTTAAAAAATCTTCTGATTGAAATGCCTCAGTGGTTAGGGCACCAGACTTTAGAAAACCATATAGAACATGACTTTATATGTTGAGGGTTAGATACCACTGTCTTGTATTTTTAAAAATATTTAAAATGAATATAATAAGAAATTGCGCTTTTGCAATATTGTATTATATTATTAAAAATAGATTTAAATGAGAGAAAAAAAATCTTCCTTGAAATTACAATTATGTTACTTTTTTCATTTTGATGAGCAGAGATCATGAATATTTGATAACCAGTAAAAAAAACCCAGCAACAACAAAAACGAAACAAAGATCTTAGAATTTTAGAAACCAAACTCAAACTGCTTAGTGCATTGAAATTTTTATAAAATATAATATGTAACCCGTTACACATTGAGATGATAAAATATGCAAGGCAGAATCTTTCGATGGCTTTACTATTTGTCACTTGATTGAAGAGAGAGAGAGAGAGAGAGAGAGAGAGAGAGAGAGAGAGAGAGAGAGAGAGAGAGAGAGAGAAAGAAAGAGAGAGAGAATTGTGTTCAATAACCTTAACAACAATACCATCTTACCTCTTATTTACCGTTAGGCCATCACGCATATAAAGTAAATTGCTGACTAGGAGGATGGACTCAAATATTTATAAACATCTTGTTATTCTCCTGAATGCTGAAATGGGCCCCAAGTATAAAGACATGCAGAAAAAATTCAGCAGACGTATTTTGTTCTCATAATTAGCGAACATCCACCAATCTCTATCCACCAACCCTTTCCAATTTGTGCGAAAGTGATATCGTTTCTAGGGTTTTATATAACAATAAATATAGGATCACTCATGATTTGCGATGATATAATAATGCTTTTTATCCAACGAGTTGTGTGTGTTTTATCTCTGAGCCTTGGCGAGGGGATAGAAAACACACGAGTTGGATAAAAATCATATACTACCGCAAATCACGAGAGATTCTTTTTATCACATATTTTAACTTCAATCTTTTCTTTAAACATCAGACATTGTGAGCTGCACAACATATTTACTACAAGACGGCAACAACTTTACATATGGAAAAATAGTTCCAAGCTTAACATATAAACATTTCTTTTTCGAACACATTCTTGCCAATTTATGAACAAAATTGTAAAATTATAAAAATTATAAATGCATACCCTGCGTTAGCGGGTTATGTAATTTTTTTCTGCAATGCCTTCATAGACAGAATGAAACACCAAGGACAACATATTTTTGTTTGTATTTACATCCAAAATTTGAACATTTCATCAATTATTCATAGTAAGTAGGTAAAAACGTAAATTATTATTATAGTGTAGATTTCTGTCTTGTCATATATGTATGAATTACAATCGATTATCGTAAGAAATAAAAGAAAAACTATTTATTGGGTGTAAATATATGAAAGTGAGTTAGAGTCACTGTGACCTCAGGCAGAATGAAACACATTTCAGCTCTTCAGCTTCCAAAGACTTACACATACAGTTACAAAATAACGAAGCTCTGACAGTCTTTTTTCAATAGAAACAGGAAAATGAAATAACTAACAATAAATAGCATTTATAATGAATTTCATTATATCTAAAATGTATATATTTTACAAACGACGGACAAGCACTTTTGTCAAATAAATTACCGGGATTATCAAAATATCATTAAGTTTAACGAAAACTTATATTGTAAACAAAATCATTCTTAAAGTTTAAATTTATACTTGATGAAATTTTTAGAGATTGTCTTCCTAAAACCTTCAGAACCTGCTATACTCTCACATTTTTAAATGATATACATGATTTTATTAGTATTTTGTTTATGAATAACATGTAGGTCTTGCACCAGTGACCTGGTTTTGAGAAAATACAGTAATTGAATCAAATAAAATGCAGACAATAAATTTTTTTGTTAAATCTAAAATACATTTTAATTATCTTTTATTCTACAACAATTATTGCTAAAATCAAAGAAAGGTAGCGGCCAATATTCTGCAAATTTTCACGTACGTCATCAAAAAAGCATCAGATCTAAAACACAAATATGATATGAGTTCATAACTTCAGAACGTAAAACTATTTAATACTATGCCGATTTAAGTTACAACTATGTCTTTTGCCTAAGATGCAGCTATACCAAGGACCTCCCAATCACATTTACACTGCGTGTTCTTGCACAAGTAACGAGTATTGCATGTAATTACCATTTAAATTTTAAAAAAATATACTACAAAGATCATTTGGAAATAATTTCAAAAATGTATTTCATATTGAACAAAAAAATATATTGTCTACATTCCAATCCGATTAAAACATCCTTTAGCTGAAAACACCGATCGTTTTCCTCTCGGGTATTCCGGTTTTTAATTGCCTAATCTTATCAAGTTAAGAAAAAATCACAACATTGTTGCAATGGTATCAATTTATCATAAGACTTCAAAAATTATATTGCTACAATTTCAACAAACAATTGGTATTGTCAAATTTCCGGGACAAAGTCCCTTCTTCAGGACAAAAGAAATCAATTACATGGGTAAAAACAAAGAAATTCGTTGATTTTGATTGAACAATTCAGATTACTGGCTTAGTATCTATATATTAGATCCGACACTTTAAAGATGCCTAGTGTTGTTGATTTTATTCTGTGCTTATATATATATATATATATATATATATATATATATATATATATATATATATATATGACACGTTGACATAAATATCTGACAAGACAACATAATTCAAGACAACATAAGTCGACTTATCTATTAAAGTCTATATTTTTTTCAATATCATTATATCTGATAATTTGACATTTATGTGTCAAACAAATAAGCATAATCATATGACAAGTTGACTTATACATTACTTGTACTGATGTTGATTTGTTAGCTCTTTTTGTTTTCTCGTCCGATCCTTATGTCGACTTGTTAGAAAAATACGATGATAACTAGATGACAGATATTGAGCATGCACAGGTTGTTTTATATTATCAATTTTAGACATGTGAATAAGTAGCAAGTCGACAAGATTTGACAAGTCGACAAGATCTGACAAGACATTATAATGATCTGACAAGTCGACATAACTATCTGAATAGTGGTGGACAGAATTATGCCACCTTAAATATATAATTATAAGGCGGGAATAATATTAAACAAAACATGCATTACATTGGTGTCATATTATTACTTACTACGTTTGTTACTAATCATAGTAAGTGTTTTGTTTTCCCGAGGACTATCAAGTGACACATTTATTCACAAAAAACGATGCATGATCTACGCAAACCCATGTACAAGTTGCCTAACATCTCGTCCAATTTAACTCATTTATCAATCTCACCTTTCAAATACTCTTTGAAAATCTTCGCTTCACCCATGTTTACTTACAATGTTTTGTTTTGTTGCTATTCAATTTTAAACGTTTTCGCCCTTTCCTCTGCTCCAGACACAACAATTTGACCGTCAATATCCAAAGGGCAACTACTCTAATTTTAAGGAATTTCAAAGGGCAAGTACTCCAAATATATTAAGAACTTACAGCATGCGGTTTTTGTATAAATATACTATGAAATGTCAAAATGAGTAGGCCAAGAGTCGGCCAATGACGGTCATATTGCCGAATATTAATTCTCACCGAACAGACATATAGATATATCAGGCAGTCACTTGCTATGTATAAACCAATGAAAGTGTGACATTTCAGTCCGAGGGAAAACAAATTATAATACCATGTCACTAAAATGTCTACAAGAAAAAGCCATACATTAAACATCAGTTCCTTTATGATCGAGCAAAAGCGTTGGGTATTTTTAGTTTCTACTCATATATAGGTTTGAGCTTTATATTTTTACTCTGTACTTGTACTTAATGTGCTCATAAGCATTGTGGGCTGCAATTCTTCGGGAAATATTCATTAATAACAACTGTCGTTATTTTCAAACGTTCAGACAATATGACATTTTTCATTATGTTAACAAACAATAAAAAATAAACACCAGGTTTTGTCCAGTATAGTTATTTATCTCTGCAATCATAAGCAGATTCATTAAAAGTATGAACACGGGTTGTTCTTTTCATACTAATTCAATTCTTAATGGAAAAAAAATCTATCAGAACTACCAATAAGCACGCTAGATTCTGTGATGCATTTCCTCAACACGGTATACATTACCGCTTCTATAAAACTACATTTGTGATCGCCATTGCAAACTATTGTCTTTTTACGGGAACCCATATGTTCTTGAGTACGCCATATGGTTGGACCTGCTATCGTGGGCGATGTGGACGGGCGCCACTTGTCGATGATTGGTGTTTTGAAGCATTTGGAGTCGACTATTTTTCTGGCTACATGTACAGGTGTGGACAAGTTCAATAAAATATTGCAATTTCTATCCTAAATAAATAAAAACTATATTAGACAGAAAAATATCCACTCACATCACATAGAAAACAGTTGCTTTTTATTATTAGCAATATCTGGCATTACCCTCCTCTTGATAATGCGTAAAAAATATGATTGGGTTACGTTCCTCTTCCGTCAATATGTTATCTTCTTCAAACACTGTGGATTTAACTGTGCCATGTGTCTGCAAAAATACGTTTAAATCTTTATTTATTTGGTGAATTTTTAAGTCAAACTATCGAAACGGATATTTATCAAACAAGGAAAAAACCTGCATTTCTTTTATTTTTAAATTTATCAAGGCACAAGCAATAGTTTTTGATGTAATTTATTTTTACTAACTTAATTTCATAAAACTTAGAACTTGCCTGTAGAATTCGCCGTTCTTTACTTGATTTGTGTTTTCTTGTTTTCGCCATTTTGTCTTCTACTTCGTTTTTTCCTGATACATTCTTCGGTTGTGTTGGTAGATAAATAGTGCTATTTTTCTGTATAAATATTTCAAAATATTTGTATATATTAGTTTGGAGGCCGGGATGTGAAATACTACGAATTATGTAACATATTACACCCACTTATATTGAAGGATGGATAGAAAATGTTTTATCTAATTAAACAAAAGTATCCTCCTTTCAATGTAACGTATGAAATGGGATACATTTGTAAACAGAAATCGGTATTTGGAACGCAGTTCGCTATTCGCATTATAAAAGTGAATTGCAGTCAACATGAAATATTCATATATGAAGGCTGAAATTCTCCAGGTCATCTTCTAATGATCAACCATAAGCACAAAAAGATGGCTACTCTGGGAGATTTGGGGCCCTACAAATATACTATTCATTAAATGGAAATTAAAACATCAGGCCCGGAAATCTATCCTGGGGACTGAAATTTTCAGTCTCTGCTACCAGTGGTAAACCACTACCACTCATTCGACGGATCCAGATTTATTTAGTTTTTAGCTCACCTGAACCGAAGTATGTCCGTCTGTCTGTAAACTTTTCACATTTTTTACTTCTTCTGTAGAACTACTAGGCTAAATTTAACCAAACTTGGTACAAAACATCCTTATGGGACGGGGATTCTAAATTGTTAAAATAAAGGGCAAACCCCTTTTTTAAAAGGGAGATACATGTAATTGAGAAACAGTGAAAATAGGGTGTGTGTCTTGAAAAATCTCTTCTCAAGAACTGCACCAGAAATGTCAATATTTATACCAAATCTTTTATATATAATAAAGATTCTAAATTGTTAAATTCATGACCCCCGGACTAATACTGGGGCCCCAAGAAGGGTTCAAAGTTTAACATAGAAACATATAGTAAAAATGTTTAAAAATCTTCTTCTCAAGAACTACAATGCTACAATTTGTGAGATTACTACGCAAGCATTCTCAAATAGTGTAGATTCTTAACTGTTAAAATTGTGGCTCCTGGTCCAAGAGGGGTTCAAAATTGTGGCCCCTGGTCTAATACTGGGACCAAAAGAGAGATTCCAAGTTTAACATAGAAAAATATATAGGAAAAGTGTTTAAAAATGCTACAATTTGTGAAATTACTATGCAAGCATTCTCAGAAAGTGTAGATTTTAAATATTACTGGGACCTCAAGAAGTGCTCAAAGTTTAACATAGAAATATATAGTAGAAATGTTTAAAAATCTTCTTCTCAAGAACTACAACGCTACAATTTGTGAAATTACTATGCAAGCATTCTCAGATAGTGTAGATTCTAAATTGTTAAAATCGGTGAAAATACTCGACTGGAAATGTTGTCATGTGATATGTTTAAGAGCTATTCAATGTACAGGCATATCACTCAATTGTACTAAGGCCCACCCATCATTTTCATCTTTAATAATAAAAAACAAATGGCTACAAACCAAGATAATTTTCCGCTGCAATATTATCTTAAAAACAACGATAATGCAGATATCCTCATAATCATAATGTATCAGAACTATGGAAACTGTTTAAAAGACGTCGTTTTTATTTACTCGATTCGTTTGAAAACTATCAAAATTGTTGTAAATTTCATATAATTCATCAAATAAGAAGGTGCCCAAGAAAGAAGTTGTGGCACATTATCCTTTTAATTTTTCTGTACAAGTATTTAATGTTTAGTAAGACATTTCTAATGATCAACCAAAATTTCAGCGTCAGTCGTAGAATTATTAGCAAGATACAGAGCTCACAACAGAGTTTATTTCATTCAACTTAAGATTTTTAAACTTGATATTTCCTATTCAGCAATATTCTGTGTACAAGCATAGAATTGCGAGCAAAGCTCTGTATTTTGCTTATAACTCGAAGATTCACACTCAAATGTGGTTAGTAAACAGAGAATTGTAAACAATAAAAACAGAAAAAATGCAATAAAACAAAGAAAGAGCACAAATTATTTTTAAAATCATACATAAATCTACATATTAATAATGTCTGTTTAGACTGAGTAGACTCGTGAAAATGCTAAGCATCTTAACAAAACGCATTGCATTAATCAACCATAAGAAATCTGTTTTCGTTCCTGTGATTTTTTCCGAGCGAAAATTCATGTTTCAATGAAGATATCTTGGGGATTTTTCCTTTCATCGATTTCAATTGCACTTCTTTAACAGGTATATGTATTTTTATAAAAAAAAAAAATCGTCCAAATGTGCTGCATAAATAATTTGGGACAGACTAGAGTATGTTTTTATAATCATGTTAATACATCAGATTTTTCTCATTTTGCGAAGGTAAACAATCAGCTGCCTGATTTATCGAGGTCTATGTTTGATTCGATTCGTAAAAATTCCAAAATACAGGCGATCATTCCCTATGTTAAAAAGCATAATTAATGAAAATGAAACGAAATTCAAAACAAACTAAAACCATCGTAACAAGTGAAAATGACAACGCATTGAAATATTTAACCTCAATTAACTTCACAATATCGGCACCAATATATCTTGCATGTTTCAAAGATTATCTTCGCATGTAAACTGTTGCACAACAAACAAATTGATCTTTGTTAGATTGACCCTTTTAAAATGCATCCAAAATGGCTGCTTCAATTTTCGAGATATGGAATAACGAATCCAAACTTATAAACTGATTAACCCCCCCCCCCCCTCTCTCTCTCTCTCTCTCTCTCTCTCTCTCTCTCTCTCTCTCTCTCTCTCTCTCTTATTAATTTCGTAATTAGCTCAAATTTGGAACAGAATTAGCCCTTAAATTTTGCAATTCATATTTTCCTTCCCATAAGGATAATTTATGCTAAATTACGTTGAAATTGACTCAGTTGTTCTTGAGAAGAAGATTTTTAAAAACACACCCCCCTTTTTTTTTTTTTACAGTTTCGAGGTTTTCTCCGCTTCTAATATAAACTGGCCTTTTCTTTCTGCAATTTATATTTACCATCCCATACGAATACTTTGTGCCAAATTTGGTTGAAATTGGCCAAGTGCTTTTAGAGAAAAAATTCAAAATGTGAAAAGTTTACATGCGGACGACGGACAAAATGTGATCAGAAAAGCTCACTTGAGCTTCAGTTCAGGTGAGCTTAAAACCTTTCTCACAATAACTACAATGCTACAACACCCGGACAAATATTGGGGCCCCAAGAGGGGTTAAAGGTTTTAATAGAAATATATTGTAGAAATGTTTTTCAAAAATGAAATAGAATGATACAAGGAACCGTTGTTCAGGTGAGCGATGTGGCCAATGCGCCTCTTATTTCTTTTGAATTTTTAACAATTTCATGATTTCAAAACAAGGAAAAACTTACGTTTCTTTTCTTTTTAATCGGTGGTGGTTGTATTCCAAGAACTACATTCTTTGTTCCAAATGTCACAACCGATTTCTAAAAGAATAGCGTCATATATAATAACAAGTAAGTAATCGAGATATATTTACATATACACATATCAAGATATATTATTTCTGTCATATATAAATAATAGAACAATTTATAAATAGGGCGAATATTTTATCACTGACTGAGTATATTTAGAGACACTGGTGGTTTATTTTTAAGGTAACTCCAGTGTTTTAGAAATTTGTGTCAAACCAAACTTTTTTTTTAATTTGAACAGTTAAAACAACTTATAAATAAACTTTCTAAAGAGGCTAAAATATTTATATCTTTGCACGTTTGTTTTCCTACAGTGAGCTTCAGCTCACAAGGTCCAAAAATTCAACAGCCAAAATTTAACACAATGAAGCATGATCTCATAATTTAATAAATTATGTAACAAAATACATCATGTTAGGTTATAATTTAAGGCAATGTATTGATTGTCATTAAATTAAAAAAAGTCTTATTGATTTTCTACAGAAAATATAACCAAAAAATTACATTTACTTTCACACGACCTTCCAAAAAATTCACAAAAATTCATTTTTTGGGAAATTTCTAAAAAAAAATATACAGTTTACAAAATATTTTTATTAAACATTTATGAAGTGTTATATATTTTGTTCGCAAAAAAACATAGTTTATCGAAATTGACCAACTAGTTTTTTCCTGATAGTCTCTTGAACATGTATACCCCCATATTGTTGGATACGATTTTAAAAGTTGTTTTTTGAAAATATTAAAATAAATCAAAATGTACCAGATTGACACAATTTAACAGTCACTAAAAATAATATACTAAATCAAATTGCATTATACATAATAAAATTTTGGTCCTAGCTGGCAAAACCTAGAAGCGAGTGTAGTAGCACCCCCCCCCCTTTTCCGTCAAGTAATTTCCCCAATTATTTTTTTTTTTTTTACATATTAATGGGTTTTCTCTCCTTTTAAAAAAATATGAGTATAAATTTGTACTGAAGCCACTGAACCATACTTGTACAATACTGTAAATCAATTATATGTTATCTTAAATGATCATTGATTTGAGCAAAACTATAACCGGAAATTCATCACGCCGTGTAAAAAAAGAACCGGACACGAAAGACACTGGAGTTACCTTAATGAGAGCAGAGCAGCGAGTTCGGTATAACAATAAAAACATGACTACATAGCACAAAACATTGTTGAATGAAAATGTAGATTATCATTTGTAGGCATTTGTTGTTGATAATTTTGCTCGATGCTCTGCCATCATCTTACCGCTGTTGATTTGTCTTTGCGGAAGGAAAGTAAGCTATCTCCGACAGAACTTCGGGAACGTCCTAACTGGAAACGACGCCGGTAAGGTCTCCGTGTTTCTCTTTTATTCTGAGAACTCTTCAAATCTCTCGTATCAACACCAATAGAATGAAAGCTAATATCCATACTGATATCATCATTCTCCTGTGTGGACATTGCAGGCGTCAGGTCATCATTATGTGGCAAATCCTTGACACACTCTTTGATTACATACACATCATCTTTAGTGTGAAGAGTTGGTACACTAACCAATAAGGACGATAAACTTGAAGGCCCTGCACTTGAAGATTCAAACAATTCTGATTGTATCATTGCAGAGCTGAGGTTGCCTTCTGATATTTTTGTCAACACATTCGCTCTGTCCGTGTATGTCGGCAACATACCCTCAAACTGGACATTGAGTCTGCGATTTCTTATTTCACCATGAATAAACTTGGGATCTGGTAAAGGCTTAGCTTTTAGTTTTCTTTGGTACATTGTCCATATCAAATATCCAACTATTACTGCGATGATAATGACAATAAGGATTGGTATAGCAATGGCCACAGCTATGTAGGCTTGGTTTGCGTCGGAAGTTGTTGGTTTCTGCGTCGTCAAAGTGGGCGTAATTGTTGTGTTTAATATCATTATATCTGTAGCTGCAACAAATCAGGCAGACGCCATTATGAGCTCAACAAAATATTTTCCTAAAAGTTTCACACCACAATGTTATAATGCTAAATTAACTTTTAAAAAACTTTAATATTAAATGTAATTTAGACTACTTTGATTTAGTAATTTATCTACTTAAAAAAATTATAACTTATACATTCAAAAACTTCCAATAAATTACAAAATTATTACATTAGAGTTACTGCTTGCACCTTTAATATTGCATCATGAGTTATGAGATCATATTCATAGTTAATTGAATCTTTGTCAATCTTAACAATACCTGAACGAATTTTAGATTACTAATTCAAAATAGCGAAAAACTTGAAGTAAAATGATGCACACGTTTTGGTGGACCTGAGTCTTTGAAAATTTTAATATAAATGACGACATATAATATGATATTTCATAAATATATGTTATTAGTTAATACATTTATAGAAATATATACGAACACTTCATGATATTCAAGAATATACAAGAATATATGTAATTTATAATTAATAAATTGACGTTAAAATTGGACCATCTTACCACCTGCTCTTTGAAAGTTTTTAATGCAAATGACGACATATAATGATATGATGTTAAATTTGATAAATATGTTATAAGGAAATCATTGGTTAACAGCAGTCACGTGGAAACCCTACAAATCAAACAAAGTGGAAGTTTTTGTGAACATCTACTAACAGCGGGCTTGGCTTCGGAATTGATATACTTGACTGTTTTTGCCATTTGTTCGTTGGAAATTCACTCTTCATTGTCAAGGAATATCAATGTGGTGTCACATTTAATTTATGTAATGTTGTTTTATACAAATACTGCAGCCTGTATCCGTATCCCCCAACTCACGACTCAAGTACGGGGCTGACTGTGTAGGGTATCTATGTAATATCTCCATATACTTACCACATGATCCTGGAAAGATAATGAAAAGAGATCATATGCATGAGTAGCTTAAAAACAACTTAATGCGAATTACCAGTTAAACAAATTCTTAACCTTAATACTTACTTTGATATGAGAGCGATAATAAATTCTCTGGTGATACGTTTTTGGCATTTTGAAACGGATGGCAATGTTGAGGATATTGTGACAAAGAAATGTTGTCTTTGGAGTTTGCCTCGACTAGCTACAAATAACAAGATACTAATGGCCCCGTCGCTTACTGAGCAAAAGTCATTCATTAAGTGAGATATTGTAACTCAATTTTTTTCACACACCCTAATCACACTATGGGAGAAAGAGGAAAAATCGGCGAGGATTGGTGTGATATATATATATATATATATATATATATATATATATATATATATATATATATATATATATATTGATGATATCAAAAATGGTGCAGTTGTATAAAAGAGATTTCTTAAAATTTTCCCCATAGAAAATGTCAATCCGGGGCCCATTATTTGTATCGTGATCTTTCATGATTTAATTTTTTTCAGTTTAACAGTATATTAGTGTGTATTTTTTTTTTTTTTTTTTTTTTTTTTTTTTTTTTTTTTTTTTTTTGAGAGAGAGAGAGAGAGAGAGAGAGAGAGAGAGAGAGATTAAAACATGTTTAAACTTTTATAACGTAAAACTTTAAACCATTTTTGGACATCAGTGTTTACCAGCGGTCACTGCTTTAATAATTTAGAGTTCCACTATATCAGGGGTCAAGGTTTGAACAATTAAATCATATCAGAATTCCGGCATGATAATGTTATAATAGTAACATTTCTAGTTTTTGAAAAGAAGACTTTCCCTAATTTTACTATAAATGATCAATCTCTGAACCCCTCTATGGACCCCAGCATTGGTTCAGGGACTGTTTGAACATTTTAGATTCTACACTATAGCAGGATGTTTGCATTGTATTGTCATATATTTGTAGTACTGTGGTTCGTAAGAGGGAAATTAAAGGAATGTTTCCCCTTTTCGTATCTGTTTTGACTTTTGAGCCATTCCTGAAGCCTAAGTTTTGTTCACGTGGTCAGAGTTTAGAAAGTTTTCACGGCTTATTTTTTATTTAACTATGAACCCTTCCTGGGGCTTCAGTATTTGCCCTGCTGTCGCAGTTCGAACACTTTAGAATCTACACAACATCAGGGTGCTTGCATATAGTAATGTAGTCCAAAATATGTAACGTTTTCCTGGCTTTTTTAACGACTTTGATATTTTACATGCCAGGAAAACATCAGAACCGGCGCCATTACGAAAACTGGAAATTTACCGCATCCAACTGGAAGCGGCATTCTAGGCTCGACTTTAAATAGATATAATTTTAAGGCACATTTTGATAATCACAGTGATACACAATAGTGTTGTTGACCTATTTTCTCGCGTGATTTCAAAAATGCACGAAATCAAAACAAATCTCAACAGTTCGATAGAATGTGTTCAACAGCCTGTTTATGGGATGTAAGGACCCATAAAAGCGATATTAGTGAGCAGCAAAATCATCGTTTATTAATTAGTTTGGAGTGAAACATTTGATTTAATTCATAAATATTTAAAATCGAGCTGAGAATGCCGCCTCCAGTTGGAGGCAGCGAATTTCCAGTTTTCGTAATGGCGCCAGTTCTGATGTTTTCCTGGCATGTAAAATATCAAAGTCGTTAAAAATAGCCAGGAAAACGTCAAATATTTCGGATTGATAGTAATATTATAAACTGTAGCATTGTAGCTTAGAAGAAGATTTTTAAATATTATCTTTGTATATTTCTTTGTTGAACTTTAAACCAATCCTATGGCTTAAGTTTTGTTCTGGATGACTAGGTTAAAACAATTTTAACGAGGGTGGATGGTCAACAAAGTAACAATCAGATCTACCTAATTTTTTAAGATATGGTTTGTTTATGAATACACTATTATTTAGTAAAGAAAAAATTGTAAATCTTGCCGTTTAAAATTTGACATTTTCTTATATTTTTATTTAAGGAATAAGGAATCATTCTCTAAGTATTATGAAGTGATCAAATACGGTCGGTTGTGATCAAATCCAATAAAGCCTGAATGGCTTTATGATAGATTTATTTTTCAAACTTATATTTTATATGGTATCAAACTATTAGGTACGGGTGTGTTATGAGAGAGAGAGAGAGAGAGAGAGAGAGAGAGAGAGAGAGAGAGAGAGAGAGAGAGAGAGAGAGAGAGAGAGAGAGAGGAGACTGCTTTCCGAATCAAATACTTTGTTTTTTTAAAGAAACAAAATCATTAGCTGCCGCTAACTGGCAGTCGGTTTATTAGTAGTGTGTGTTTCTAATGAGTTATTATGAACACGTTAAAATTTAAAACAAATATAAAATATCGTTACATGTATGATATATGGCATTGTTGTTTCTCATCAGTTATTAATTTTCAAACATGTTTTTTTTTTTAGATATTTAGTGAAAAGTAATTTCTAAGTGGTAAGTGGGAGACCATCAAGCTTGTATTTGGTATAATTTAATGCAAATACTCTCTTTATAACGATGGTAACTGTAACTATTTACCTAGCTTTTATCAGGGTACATTCTTATTAGAACAAAATAATTATTTTTTTTAAATCATGTTAAATTGCCACAACGAGAGAGAGAGAGAGAGAGAGAGAGAGAGAGAGAGAGAGAGAGAGAGAGAGAGAGAGAGGGGATATTTCATATTCAGCACAATACGTGTTTGACTTGACGCCATGCATTCTCCTGTCGTACACATTATATCAACATTTCCAACTTCCGATAATTTAATTGTACTGAGTATTAAACAAAGGCGGCTGAACAAACAAGTAATTTTAAAAATAAGACGCTTATAGATCTGCAGCTATGATTTGTTGTAAAACAATATCATTCTGAGTTAACAATCTTTTACACACGCATATAAAACAAATTGTTAAGGTGGAATAACACATCATCACAAAATGGCTGACCTCTGATTGAAAAGACATTTCGTTTTATTAAAAGATGTTATCGACAGCAACATGTAACTTACTCTATAGCCGAGTGGATAAAGTGTCGGGCTTGTGATCTGTACATCCCAAGTTCGAATCCCGCAGGTGCTTTTATTGTTTCTTACTGAATTTTATTTTTTTTTTAGATATTCATTTTTTATCCCCAAACTGCAAATGTTTCGCTTTTTGATACACGTACAGTATCATTATATCTTTCATAATCAAATAATTGACTGTTAATTTGAGGGACTTTTTCCAGGTGTGTTATTCCACCTTAAGGCAAAACAAATGTGTTTCGTTTTTTTCCGGTTGGCATAACTCGGGTTGTGTTAAAGCTTTAAATTTTGTTCATTACAGTTACATGTATACTTTTAGGAAACATTTATAAAGACACTGAATTAATTGTATTCATTGAAATGGAAGGGAGTTCATGTACCTACCAGACAAGAGAAACGGAACGTTGTGTTTTCGTTCGGAGTGACGGTGTCAGCGTTGTACGTCGTTACGTAATAGGAAGAAGACGTAATCTGGGTAGTATATATGCAATGTAAAGTACCATCAACTGAAAGATAAATGCTTACAGATAAAAGTAATTCTATAGCTACTGTTAATGTAAGAATGCAAAAACTGGCTCTTATGTTTATATGAACACTATGCCTTTATGGTACAAATTTCAAAGCATAAAGTTTTATAAGAAGAAAGGTGTGTTTAAAATCATGGAAAATTAAGCAAACACGTGTTTTTATAATGTGATTTTGCTTCGGAAAGATTACAAACCTTATTTTTTGGCATTCAAAAGGTATATTTTATATTTTGGTTAAACTTTCAGACAGTCATAAAAAGGCATATCATATTGTTTGAATAATTGTGTTATAAATTGTATACAAGCAAGCAAATCAAAATATCTATACCTTGGATATACTATAGGTTACCTGAATGCAGTATGTTTCCAGAGCATTGGGTAGTGTTAAAGATGAGAGTGGTATTCTGACAGATGTCTAAGGAGGAATTCACAGTGCAATAACTATTTCCATTGGAGTCGGTCACTACGTAGTTCCACTTTGCTATAATATTTGTCGGACATTCAACCATTTCAGAAAGGATGGTCCCTTCAATCACAAAAAAATAAACGAATACAGATATTCACCAGATATTCTCCTTACACTCAACGAGTGTAAGGAGAAGGGATGGTTTTAATCAGACTGTTTAAATTTCACAATTATTCGTATAAAACGTTGATTTAATTTACAAAGTATATAATTACGGCTGTGAATAAAAGATATACGATTTATATATACCTGCTCTTAGCATCATGCTGTATGAGCCAGTTTCAAATAAAGTTCTATCACAGACTTCGGAAAACGTTAGAGGAGCATTTGAAGCGGCTGATTTCAATCTTTCGTTGGCAGCATTCTGATTCTCATCTGCATACCCCAAAAAAAATGCCGCTCAATTTTACACCTAAATCGAATCTATTCTTCTATTTATTATAAATGAAATTTTGTTTTCAATGAGGTAGACAATCTTTTTTTTCCAGGAATTTAGAAAACGCTATTCAAAGGTGAACTTTATCTTAAAAGAGTTGCGAACATTCTTCATTTCCACGAATTCCTGTGATTCATTTTTTATGTAAGAGATTAAAGTGGCAGTTAAATTTTGTTGTTGTTGAATTACTTACCAGAGAGGAAGATATAAAAGAAATTTATGTGTTATTGTTAAATAGAAGTTAATAAAATGTAGCAATATGATACATGTACAGTTGATGAATAATATTTAAAAAAACTCACCTGTTGCCAAATAATATTTATATTTGTTCGTTGTTACGTAGACCAAACGTAAACAAAGATATACTTCAAATTCAACACCATGTAGAATAAATTTTGAAGATCTGCAATAAACATCAGTTTCGATTTATTCATCTAAAACACTGTGGAAAAACCATTACCTTACATCAGAATACCTAGCCGGACGGATAGAGAGAGAGAGAGAGAGAGAGAGAGAGAGAGAGAGAGAGAGAGAGAGAGAGAGAGAACCATGACGTGATTTAAGCGCAGGTCATGCAAGTGGCCTCCTGAAGATTTAATTGAAGTTCTACAACCAACAATTTAGCAGTATCTTCTGAAATTGACGATACGTCGACCTTCCGATGTTTCCCATTTTCATTATCTTTTTACGTGATAAATAGAATACATATATAGATAACAATAGCTATCTAGTATTTGTATTTACACTTCACCTCAACCCAACCCCCACCGTGTTTGGGAAATTTTTAGATCCGCAACTGCATAGTTCTCTCTCTCTCTCTCTCTCTCTCCTCTCTCTCTCTCTCTCTCTCTCTCTCTCTCTCTCTCTCTGTTGACATACCTAGCCATGTATCTCTCATCAATGTTGGCAACACATGTATAATCTGATGTTCCGAAAAAAATGCTACGAAATCCATTGACGACAGTATCTGAAAACGTAGCTAGTCCATGGTCGCTGGTGTCCCAAGTCCCCTTAACGGGGAAAATACAACAGCCTGTAACAAGCAATACAATATTTTAAAATCAGGTGTCGTATTTACAGCTTATTTTATTTTATTTACACGAATACCACTTACATTCGAACTCTAATCAGTTCGTTAAGAACAACAAGAGGCCCAGAGGCCACATCGCTCACTTGAGCAACAATAGCCATAACTGATCAGAAAAGCTTTAAGACAAATACAAAATATCTAGATATATTCGCAGAGTATCTTGTATACAAAGATTTTACATTTTTTTTCCTCCACATATTCTTAAGTTAATCGTTGAGCTCCTTTTGATGTTTTGGTTTTTGAGAATAAGATTTTTAATAGTTTTACTCTATTTATTCCAACGTATTTTCAACCCCCCCTCCCCCTCGCCATTGTGTCCCCACCCTACCCCCAATGATCATGATTTGAACAAACTTGAATCTACACTACCCGAGAATGCTTCCGCACAAGTTACTGATTTTTTGTCCAAATGGTTTTTGAGAAGATTTTTTACAGATTTTTCTCTTTATATATTCTTATGTAAAAATTCGATCCCCCATTGTGGCTCCACCCTACCTCGGGGGATCATGATTTGAACAAACTTCAATCTTCACAACCTGAGGATGTTTCCACACATGAATCAGATTTTCTGGCCAACTGGTTTTTGAGAGGAATATTTTTAAAGATTTTTTTCTCTATATATTCTTATGTAAAAATTTGATCCCCCATTTTGGCTCCACCCTACCTCGGGGGATCATGATTTGAACAAACTACCTGAGAATGATTCCACACAAGTTACAGATTTTCTCGCCAAATAGTTTTTGAGAAGATTTTTCTCCATATATTACTATCTAAAAATTCGATCCCCCAATGTGGCCCCACCTTAACCCCGGGGATCATGATTTGAACAAACTACCTGAGGATGCCCCCCCCCCCCCCCCCCACAGTAACAGATTATTAATTTTTTTTAATCTACCCTTCCTGACTGAGGATGCTTCAACATAAGTTTCAGCTTTTCTGGCCAAAAGGTTTTTAAGAAGATTTTTGAAAAATACAAACAAATTTTCAATAATTGTAATTTATCTCCCCTGTGAAAGGGAACTGGCCCTTCATTTGAACAAACTTGAAAGCCCTCTCCCAAAGGATGCTTTGTGCTAAGTTAGGTTGAAATTGCCAAGTGGTTCTGGAGAAGAAGATGAAAATGTGAAAAGTTTACAACAACAACGCCAACGACAACGGACCAATTTTGATCAGAAAAGCTCACTTAGCCTACGGCTCAGGTGAGCTAAAAACTAGTCATCATTCAAATCAACATTAGCACGTGAAACCACGATATTCAGAGTCCCGTTAACGTGGTGCATTAAGGTGACACGGGATATTAATTTTTTATACAAGTTTCTTTGGCCAGGGTTACTGTGGAACTCTATCGCTAGAATTTCCTTTGCCCTCAGCACAGCAATAATACATATAATTCACTCTTTACAGAGCTTATCACCTTTTCCTGAGGAAAGTGATAGACAAGATCTGTAACATTCTATATACATGTGTATTGTGGTTTTAGTGAGATTTTTGACATTTTCTTATTTTGCCAAATTTTATTTTTATTTTCATATATAATTTTGGATAATTACTGTTGTCAAGATAAATACTTACTTGAACTTCGTGCGTTCCATAAAACAAAGATCAAACTCCAGAATATCATTATATTGCCTGAATCTAATCAAATCTAGAAATATCGGTACAAGTTCTTGGTAGCTCTAAGTGGGGTCAGTGTGTTAATCAAAACAGGACTTGAATCGAAATACTGTTTCTCGTTGTGATTTCCTTTCATACTGTTTACTGATTAAGTAGATTAATGTAGATTAAAGGACTAATCGCAGCAGCTTTTAAATGTAGAGGGAGTAAAGAAATAGCTTTACATAGGTATTACATGTAATCACAAAGGTCCGATGTCAACCTACAGTGAGGACTTTAATTAATTGCTATACAACCTTAAGCTGCTGTCCAGCTAAAGTCAATATTCAATATCCAGCGAACTTGTATTTCAGTAACTGCTTTGCAGCTGCAGTAATCTATTCTGGAGTCTCATCAGTTCAGTTCAATCATTTCTCTCAACACCATTTTAAACATATGGTGAGGACAAATTATATAACATTACAATGTACATGTAACTTTGTTCAAAGGTACAAAAATATAGATATAAATATATTGAGAAGGATGATAAGAGTGGGAAAAGTTATAACCGCTGAAACTCATAGAGGACATACTATGGAGGACGTATGTCTCTGTAATAAACATACATAGTTTTTTCTATAATTTTACATCACGTGCTGTCATCGGGTGCGAAAAGTTAAGCATATTAGGTCTAACCGAAAGCTTTTTATCTATAAACTTGTTCCTGACTTGTGTTATTGCACTGCATTCTAAAATATAATGAAATTCATCAGCTATACGTTTTGTCTTACAGAGAGGGCAAAATCTTTCATTTGATGAAATACGTTCCCAGAGATTGATCATTTATAGTAAAAATATCTTCCCAGTACAACTGGTAGGTGATGATTTGAAGTACGAAATTTTGCAAGAATTTTTCTAAATTTCAGGGGTAAAATATCTAAATATTTTTCATATCCAAACTTTGATCAAAAAATTTTATATGCAACTCCCTTTGATAAATTATTTATATCAGCCTGCCAATTTTGAATGAATAGATCTTGTAGTTTTTGTTTAACAACAGTTGTAACTCATTTTTGAATAATAATGATAAACTAACAAGTACCGGTAAATGTTTGTAAGGCTGGTACCAGAAATAGATTTACACTAATATAATGGTGTTCTAGTGAACACCATTACAGATAAGGAAAACGCCCTGTTTCGCCATAACCATATGATTAGGAGTACTACTTTTTAGACATAAAATATGCTTTAAAAAATTTAAGTGAATACTTTCAATAGTATCAAGTTTTTCAAAACCCCCACAGCCATATATTAATACAGGTACAACCATTTTATTACAGAGTTCTAGATGGCATGTGACTGGCAGATTAAATTCTTACTTTTTAATGACACCATATATTGCCTTTTGGGCTTGACCACATAAATATTTTTTGACTTTTAAAAAAGACCCTGGCCTTGAAAAAAATGCCAATGTATTTAAATTCTCTAACATATTCTAAAACCGTGATGTTAAAATAAAAAAAACTCTTTTGCACATTGGTCCCTTTTAAAAAAATCAATACTTTTGTTTTATGTATATCAACATTCAATTACAATAACTTTACATTATAAATAATTTATAAAAAATTTAAAAAATAAATTATCTTTACAATAACTTTCAAATTCATTCAGTGCTTTCTGCAAATTTATTTTCTACTGATGTGGTAAAATTTTGAAAATCAGCAATATTTTTTCAACAAGGTATAATTTTCTGAATCATTGATGTGCAAAGAAAACATTTTGGGTGATAGATTTTCTCCTTGGCGAACTCAAATATTACAAGAGAAAAAGTAGGATACCGTGCCATTCATCTTGGTAAATTGCTCATCATTAAAAAAATGTTACTGGACTCGTCCTTCAATATTCAAGCTATCTCAACCCTATTCATAATTGCAAACAATTGTACCATCTCGCAAAGAGATGGTACCTTCCTGCGGGAAGCAGGTAAAAAGCGGGAATGTCAGACTACATCCAATTAATGTATTATTATTATTATCATTATCATTATTTACTTTAAGATTTGATTTATTGATTAAAAGGGTCTCTCCTACGGATATCTTTTTTAGAATATTGTATAACGTTAATGGTGACATTTGTGTTTTTGCTCAGATAGAGTGTAGTGTGGTATGTTTATAATTATGTACACATGTTATAAACCAATGCTTAAAAATTATTCATATGAATTTTGGCAAATAATAATACTATAAATAAATATATATATATATATATATACACACACACACACACACACACACACACACACACACACACACACAGGACTACACCCCACCCCCTCTTCTATCAGGACGTGATTATCCAATGGCTCATTAAAATATACAAATGTAGATCATTAAGGAAGGAGTCTTTTCTGGTTTTCGACTTTTCAAAAGTAAATTTGATTAAATGTTCATTAAATGAAGATGAAAGGAAATTGAAATATCATATGTTTCTATCCTTTTTACTATTATACAATTTGGCATAGAAATATAATCAAAGTTTAGAATCTAACGAGGACTATATTTTTGGTGGAACATTGGCGTAGGAAAATATCACATGTTTTTTGCAATTCAGAATTGCTATAGATTCATTAGTTTTTTTAGCATTTTTCAAACAATAACATTAATGGTGGATTTTTTCAACTAATTTGAAGTAATAATAAGATACTAGGGTTTAGAATATGTTTTTAAAACATGATTTGCCTATCAAATTACATTTTTATAAGCTTTTTTAAGTGCTCATTCTAGAAATAGATTTGTGTGAAAAAATCACTAAAATCTGATTTTCTCTCTTATTAGATGGTCAATATATTAGATTTTCTGTCAGTTTATATCTTTATGTATAGTCTTAATGATATGTAAATATCAGAAATATTTTATTATTGGAAGCATAGAAAAATAATCAAAATATCTTCAAAATTTAAGAAAATTAGAGGAAATGCGGGCTAAGCAATATCAATTTTAGTTTAAATATTTATTTCAATTTAGTAGAATAAGCTGACAGACATTCTGATAATCTATCATTTCATTGAAGAATACAAACTTCATATCTTAAACAAATGTCTACAAAACTGCAGATAACTACCTTTATTTTTATCATCCTTCAAGTTGAGAAAAACGGTAGTGACCTTGACCTCACCCTAATGCGAAAACAAGGAGGTCAAATTTGATTAAACCGATAAAATCATTTGGTGATATGATCTGTTTGACCATGTAAAAATTTCATGAATTTCTTGTTTTAAGAAGTATGTCTAATAACGAGAAGAGTAAATCATAGTCGGATTTGTGTATTGCTAATTTGTGCAATCAAGCAGCTAAACAGGTAGAAATGTACTGTATGTGTACCATGACCCGTAGCTTCATGCGATGAAAGTTATATACACTGTACGTGTACCTTTAAGTTGCTCGGGTCACAGTTATTCATTACCGGGGTTATCAACCACTGTGGACTTGTAGTCTTGTGCCTTTGGTTTTCAATTATTTTGGGGTCTGCACGATCCAAACTTGTACCTATTATTTTCAGTAACTTGGTAGGGTACATGATAGCAGTTACAGTCAGAACTTGAAGAAAAAAAAAAGCTTTGAGAGACTTCTTTCAAGTAAAGCACAATACATGTATTTTAATGAATACAATCAAACGTAAAATTAATGTGCATGCCGTGATATTTTTGTCAACGTGCACTGTTTTTATTTTATTGATATAAAACGTAATCAGAATCATGAAAAGAAAATTTTTGGAAAAGTGTATTTTTACTTAAAATAGCCTTAAAAGATTCTCGGAAAACGTGTAGTTTCTGCTCAGATTTTTTCATAGAGGGGAAAATATTATGAAATGTTGACTTTTTAATTAAATTAATATAAGTCATGTCTTGAATGTGAACAAGTGTTTCCGCGTAAATTAATTTGATGAGCAGACGTCCTGTAAGCCCAAGAGTTGTACTCACTCAGGCTAGCGGTCAAACAGACTAAATCTAAACAAAGTGCGCACGGTAACCTCTGAGATTCCATTGGACTCTGGATATTTGGGAGGACTCATCTAAAACTAAACATGGGATCAGTACCTGGTAAATAAGCAGTCATTTTGGAGATGCGGACAACTCGAAGGTGATCAACGTGCTGTATAAAAATTAGGTCAGTTTAGATGAGAATGGTTTATTTACAGATGACAATTATATATATATATTTATATATATATATATATATATATATATATATATATATATATATATATATATATATATATATATATATATATATATAAAGATTGTTTAAGGGCATAATTTTTATTATTAAATAGAAGATCTGTTCCTGGGTTTTAAACTTCAAGAAAACACATCCAGTCCAAGGAGCTCCGAATACCTCCTCATGGATTATCAATATTGATTGATCGATAACCCCCGACCCGACCCGACCCGACCCGACCCGACCCCCCCCCCCCCCCCCCCCCCTCACCAACCCTCAGCACTCACCCTATTCCCGTTCGTTTTTTTTTTTTACCTTTTTAAAGTCTGTTTTTGCTTTTGATTTTCATTTGCTCGAATTCATTTTTGAACGGAACCCAATCAAACCCCAATTTTTTTTCATTGTGTTAGGCTATTAATTTTATTTAAACTTCAAAGCCACAGGAACCTGACGTTATAAATTTTCGCATAATAAAAACAAAATACCCTATACCTAAAAATAATAATAATGATAATATTAGGTAGAGGGTAATTATTTTTTTATGAGAAAAATAACGTCGGATGCTTGTGTTCCAAGTATTGTATTCGATAGAATGTTCTATCGTTAAAATGTCAGATGTCCTACGGACCCGGTGTAGCCTGGTCACGGGAAGATTTGTATGTATTTAACGTTAGGCCTAGTGTATAGCTGATGTACATATTATAAAGTTTTAGGGGCCAAAAGATCCCTCTGTGAAGAATTTATTTAAGAAAAAAAAACAGTGTAATTGTTCCAGTTGTAACAAGGATTGAATATTATGCCCGTGGCAACAGAGAAACACACGAAGGACACCCGAACGGAGAGTTCCGAAGATTCTATCGTGATCGTACACGCCTGCGTGCTTGGCAACCGTTGTTTACAAAGGCCGCCATACACTTGCGAGTTCAGTTGGGATAAACATCACAGAAGAAAAAGATGTCTGATTTTGGTTCTGAAGAGGGTGAAGAAGATCAGGGCCCATACCTTGGGGTATTTATTACTAACGTGATATTTTTCTTGAAAAAAAAATTATAAGAGCGTATTGCAATTATACTTTAGGCCTACAGGTGTACAGATTCAATCGACAGAAACGTGCAGAATGCTCATAATTTGTCCATACAATCATAATATATGTAACGTTCGAACACAGGAGTCGGCAGTTATATCCATAAAATAATGTAAACACAAACCAGTGAGCTACGCTCGCGAAGCTCACTGTTTAGTGTTTACATTATTTTATGGATAAAACTGCCGACTCCTGTGGTTAGACTGTCTGATTGAAAAATATTAGAAAATTTTATAAATTATCTTTAATAATAGTAGAGTGAAATGAAGCGAATTATTACAAGGTATATATACTATTTAAACGCATATATATAGTAATATGATTAGGCCTATTGTTGATAATATTTGTAAAATGTTAAGTTATTTACTTCTTTTTAGTCTGTTTTAAGTTGTTATTTGCGTTGAAATTCAATAGACCTATAACATATGTTAAATCAGCTTATCCTAAATATGTATATAGAGTATTTTGTTTTAATTAACTTAAAATAGCCTATAATACCCTGTCCAAAGATAATAATGTTGCACATTTTGTTACCTCATATTTATAAATACCTTGGGGTTCAAACAATGTTCACTCAATTCTATGAAAAAATCCCAAGATTTCTCCTTTGAAATATCATACACAGCTGAGGCTATATAAATGTAAAGTCTACAAGGATTTTGTAACAGACATATATGACTTAAAGTACCAGGATGATAACATTGAAAGATTGTGCAATTCATTGATAGAAGATGTCAGATTTTCCCATTATAATTAAATCTCCTTTGACATATCTGCAGTAGCTGCAAATCTGTTAGCTTTCAGTCTGAAAAATTTGGATGGACAACCTAGGAGCTATATAGACCTGCAGCTAGATTAAAATAGATGATGCGTCCATCAAGTAATCTTGGATTTTTTCCCTTTCATCAATTTTTTTTTTTCAATTGTATTTCTTTGACAGATATGTGTAATTTCATTAAAAATTGAAATGTGACAGAAAGAGTAACTTGGGACAGCTACCTAGACTATAAAAAAATAATTATAAATAAGATTTAAGATCTAGCAGAATAGTCAATTGTGTTCAGACTTTTGTTTCTGTGACTATGTAGGAAGTTAATTTGTTCATTACCTCTAAACTCACTTTAAACATGTAATTTTTTTTAGATACTAATGTATCTCGTTTATCTTTCTGAATAGGAATATGAAGGAGGACGCAATGAAAACGAAGAAAGGCATGGCCATGGAAAAGCAACATTACCAAATCAAGATACATATGAAGGAATGTATGACTGTGGGAAACGACACGGTCAAGGTGTATACAGGTATAATGACCAAGATTTTTACTTGTTATGACATTTGTAATATAATCTTTAATTTATTCTGAATGTCGCAACATGTTTTTGCATCACTTTGACTTATACATATTTGATACCTCTGAGCCCAAAATTTATTCATAAATGGGTTGAAAAAATCCTAAATGTTTTTTTCTTTAAAACGTCTTCAATCGATCAAGTTAAATTGAAGTTGATTTTTTCTGTAATTTTCAAGTAAAACACATGCTAGAATTCCATATCTCTAAGGAATATAGAAGTTAAATTGGGCCTGTATGCTAAACTCTTCCCAAAGGTGTGGAAGACCCTGAAGTTTATATGTATATTTATCATACGTTTGCCTTAATATGAGGAGGATGTCACAGATATTCCTGTTAAAAATTTTTATATTACACTGCAACTATTTATGACAATTATGCATGGGTTTCTATATGATATATCACATTTTCTTGCATTAAAAAACCCCTATATAAATATGGATTTACACATCAAAAAAATATTAAAAAATGGGATAAAAAGAGTATTTCATGATTTGTGATTTTAATTGATATGATTTTTAATTAAAGTTGTTGTGTATTTTCCCTGTAACCAAGGTTCGGGATAAAAAAACTCTCAACTCAATGGATCAAAATCATATACTGGCCATTACAATTCATGCACTTCCACAAGATTTTTTGTTATCAATTTATTTCCTTTTTTCAATTCAGATTTAAGAACGGTGCAAGATACATTGGAGAGTATTTGAAAAACAGAAAACATGGTCAAGGAACATTTATTTATCCAGATGGCTCAAAATATGAAGGTATGTGCTCCCAAATCTATTTTCACATGCAGTCTGCACAGTACTGTATTAATTGATTGTGTTAATTGATAATATATTCCCTGTGTAAGCATATTTATGGAAGGTTGACTGAAGCATGCACTCTGTCTCAAAATGAATGTATAATATGCTAAATATCTCCCCTCTCAAATACAAGATATACCTTTTATAGTAAAGTTTTTTCTAGCAATCTTGGTGCTGCATTTATTTTCATGATGCAGTGTATCTTTAATTGCTACCGTCCTTTTCCTATTTTCTATTTATATTAGCACCTAGCTGTTGCTAATGAGTTAACTTATTCTGTGTTAATTTAATTACAATTTGATGGATGACACACAGCAACCATATTTATATTTGCAATAACGATTTTCATGACAATTTTATTTTAGTTAAAATTTTTTTTAGAACAATATGTTTACAACTTAGGGCAGTACATTATATAATAATTACTGATATGACTATAATTAACAAGTACAATATTTAGACTCCCTTGAGTCTAAAATATTGGGGAGGGGGCGAAACCCCCTAGAATTACCAGTGACAAATATAAATAAATTAAGAAATATAACATTGAAAAACTGAATTAATTTTTTTTTTGTACAGACTAAGTTATTTTTGTATATTCCTCTTTTCATTGAATATAAAGAGGAAAAGTCTCATTTTTTGTGAGAAAAATTATGTTGAAAAGATTCTGCATTAGATTAATTTTCTATCCAAATTAAAATATATGATTACTATGATTTACTTCTTATTTCTGATAAACATTTTAGGAAGCTGGGTAGATGATCAAAGATGTGGATTTGGTAAATACTCCTATGTAAATGGTGACACATATGAAGGAGAATGGAAGGATCATCAGCGACATGGCCAGGGAACCTACACATATGCTGCCACTGGCACAAAATATGTTGGCAGATGGCAAATTGGGAAACGAGAGGGGCATGGTGAACTAATTCATGCAAATCACAAATATGTCGGAGTGTTCAAAGATGACAAGGTATGCATGATACATGTATATATATATTTTTGACAATTAGGATGTATTAACTTACACTGAAGTCTTCTGATTTGATCATACACGAATCATCATAATTTATTATTTTTCAAGGTTTTAATTTAATTAATTGCCTTTAAGAAATACTAACTTTAATGTCTTTATGATCTAATTTTCAGCCAATGGGGAAAGGAAAATATGTTTTTGATATTGGGTGTGAACAGCACGGGGAATACATTCCCATTGAACAAGTAAGTGGCTATGTTATACATGTAGGTACTGGAATATGTGTATACAAATACATGTAGATCTATCTGTATTGCTATATTGTATTTTGGATCATACTGATTGATATGTGTGTGTGTGTGTGTGTGTGTGTGTGTGTGTGTGTGTGTGTGTGTGTGTGTGTGTGTGTGTGTGTGTGTGTGTGTGTGTGTGTGTGTGTGTGTGTGTGTGTTTTAACATGAGCCATTGCAACATCATCAAAAAACTTTACACAAACTTGTGTAAACAATTTTATCTTGCCAGTAAAAATTATTTAAAAATAGAAAATGAATTATTATATAATAAAAGGATAAAATGTGACTCTTAACCTGGTTTTCTGATTAAAGGAGAAGGAAGACAAAGGTGATGATGAGGAGCCCTCAGCAAATATTGTCCCTAAATGGAAAGCGGGTCAAGTTACAGCTATTCATCTCAAGACAGAGGAAGATATGGAAGAGGAGGAAGAGGCGGCCAAAGAACAGACAGAGGGTAGGTATCAAACTAAAGTGGACATGTTCAGTTTGTCCTCTCATATAGAGAATCTTTAGTGATCAAAAGAGTTTTGTATTCACTCTCACAAATCCATGGCAATGCTGAATTAGCTGCAGAACTGTTACAGTAGTTCCACAGGAATTTCGGGTTGATGGACCATGGAGCTACAGTGCCATTCATACAAAAAACTGTATATTTATTGCGCACAAAACGTTGCCACGGTTTTGGACGTTATAAACTTATTCTGTAAATATTTTCATACCAAAAAATGCCTGAGATATTTTACTACTGATTTACCACTTTACTTGCCTCAAACATTTTCCTTAACACCTAACCGACCTCGGAAATTAAAGTATGTTAAATTCACCTCGGGATCAAGAGTAGCCATATTACCTTAAAACAAACAATTTCGTTTCACTTTATGGGGGCTGGTGAGGGTGTTTAAATGATATTCAGAGATAGGTAAAGTAATGACATCTAAAGTAAAATGTCTCAGGAATTTTTTGGTATTGAAATTTTCACATAATATATTCCTAAATTAGTTTATTAATTCCAAAACCGTGCACAACTTTTTGTGCACAATAAATATAGGTTTTTTGTATGGATGGAAATGTAGCTCCATGGTACGTCAACCCAAATTTCCCCCAGAGCTACAGTTCTGCAGATATGCTGAATTCATCTCTCTTTTTAAATTGAATGATTGCAAAACATGTTTTTTAGTTTATTTTTTTAAAATTTGATTTGCATCATATTGAATGCAACATAATTATATTAAAATGAGATGTATAATGTGGGTGTTTTACATAATTGTTAATCATAGCATAGAGTAAGAGATATATGAACTGACACAGAGGTAATGGTATTTTTCCATCTAGTCCATTGAATTTTACTTATTTGTTTTTGTTGCTTTTTTAAAAACTTTAGAGTTACAGACTGATGGCTTAAATCTTCTGCTGTTGATTATTTTCTATGTTTATTTGTTTATTAAATAAAAAATCCTTCAGTGATACAGTTGAAGAAGTAAGCACAAGAGTTTAATTTTGCACTTTGAGGCCTGTTTAGAAGAAAATCATCTGAATTGAAATTGTTTTGCATGTCAGATTTTATACATATAAGTTTTTTGTTAGAACTTAAGTTGTCATACATTTATACTGTATTACAATTGACTAACTACAACTATTGATTTTTAATCATCATTAGATATATCTTCTAGCATCCTTTTGAGATGCAATATATTTAAAAGTAATTTTTTTTAAATCATTAGAGTGAAGAGGTACATGTAAAGATTTTTAATCTTTTCACAGAACCATCTTCAACTGAACAGCCAGCTGAATCACAAGAAGAAACAACAGAAGAAAAGAAAGAAAAAACTGAGGAAGGAGAAACGGAAGAGAAGAAAGAGGAGGAAACCAAACAGGAAACCACCCCCGAGGCTGGGGAGGACACCACCACAGGGGCCGAGGAGGGGGGAAATCAGGAGACGGCCGACCCAGCCCCTGAGGATCAGGAACAGTCAGCAGAATAATTGAAATTATTTAATTTTGTCATACATGTACATTTTGTTACATAACATTCTATATATGGAGTATAGTGATTACACAGGAGCATGAGGAGAGAAACTTCTTTGTGATTCAGCATATCTAAAACTTGGATATGGTTCAAAAGAATATCAATAAATTACTTTATATTTATATATTGTTAATGATTGCATTTGTTCTCAAGTCTATTTGTCTGCAGTCACGACAGGGATGTTGACGTACAAAGTAGAGGTTTTAATCACTTCAATCCCCCCTCACTATCAATATCTATTGTTGATATTATAGAACAAAACAGAATTATGAATCATATTCAAATCCTAATAGCCTCTTTTACACCAGAGGCATCTGTGTATGGGTGACATACAAGACGTTTTGACCATCTCTCATTTTGATGAGATCCTGGTTACAGGCATCAAAATTATACAATATTTTTGGCCTGTTCGTCAGTCTGCAAGTAAGCACAACTTTTCTTAAACCACTATACAGAATTTTAAGAAACTGTGTTGATAATAAAGGCATAATTTGTAGATGTGCATATTTTCAGGGAATTCCGATTTTATCATTTGTCTGCAAATTTTGCCCTCTTTTAACTTGGAATTTTGTCTATTATTGAATATTTTACTATAAACAGTTTGTCAGCGCTACTCCTCTTAAAAAACTAAAAAATTCATGAAAGTTTGTTAAGTAGGACATAATGTGTAGCACATTTACTGGAAAATATGATTCCATTGTTTTACCAGGATTTTTTCCTCAGTTGAACATAGAATATTGGCCATGAAAAATTTACATATAACATTGAAACGGTTGTCTACTCCTTTGAAACTCCGAAATAATTTTGGTAAACTTTATAGTTAATAGGGTCATATTGGGTAGATGTCATATATTTTACAGAAAACTACAATGTGTCAGATTTTCCACTAAATTGGCCTGTTTCAAAATATGAGGTTTTGCAAATATTGAATGAAAGAATGTAGAATGTCACAAAAATTTGTTGTTGATAAAGACATATTGAGTTTACATGCACTATTTACCGGAAGTTTTGATGTTATAATTTTTTATGGGTGGTACGTCTCTTTTTTAATTTTTATGCATCCTTATTTTTGCGAAGCATTGTCAGGTAATGTGGAAGTGTTCATGTAAGCTTGCATTTCCTTTTTTTCATACAAACTTTACATTTGTTTAGTTTTGTTTTAATAAAAACATTTATCCTGATTTTTTAAAAGAATTTGGGTGGTATGGGACATATAAAAATGAACAATAAAATTCAGTTTAATTTTATATGTATTTTCTTTCACTAGTATGTTACCTAACAGAGTAGCGCAATAGGTTAGAGGGGCGCTTGCGAATCTTTACGTCATGAGATCGATTCCCCCTGGGCCTTTTAGCATTTTTTCTTTTCCCCCCAAAAAATTAAACGTATTTTGGGGGCAAATGTTGTAAAATTTAAAATTTCTCAACCAGTGATAGTATTTTGATTATAATGTACTTTTATCCACATTAATATCGCCAGGTGTCCCATACCACCTTGATATGGCCCTCCAACCCCGTTATTAAATTTTACTCTATTTTAAGTCAATACGTCACAACATGAACATGGATATTTGTAGTCCGAAATATCGGACGTTTTCCTGGCTTTTTTAACGATTTTGATATTTTACATGCCAGGAAAACTGGCATGTGAAATATCAAAATCGTTAAAAAAAGCCAGGAAAACGTCCGATATTTCGGACTAGGATATTTGAAATGAGTTTTCAAGTTGTTTATATCTATCATTTCGTACATGGATATATATCAGTGGATCATACGGCATCAGCGTACTGATCTGCAGGTCGCGAGTTCGAATACGGATAATGGACTTTTGTTTTCATGAAAAAGATAATTTTATAAGGTTACCCCCCACCCCTCCAAAAACTTACAACCTATATGTTAACACGTGTTTGAATAATGATTTTCGTGTCTTTGAACAACACACCATGCCTGGTTTCTCGAGGGAAAAAATTAAGTTGTGCTGATTTGAGAAACTTTTTCCCGACTGTGTTCGACAAAATTCAATGCTTTGCTTTAGCCTAAATTATTTTAAAGCTTAAGGTGATGTGCAGGAGGATCATAATTATCATGCCATTGTGTGAAGGAAAAATAGCACAAACGTCAATTGCTCTAAAATACCATGGTGGCCTTGAGATTTGCAATTACATGTATGTTGTTGTTTTTTTAAACGTTCGTTTATTGATGGAAAAACTAAAATTGTTTAAAGCTGAAACGCGTAAATAACATGTACATGTATGTGCTTGTGGTGACTACAGCATGTGCAGTGTAAAAAAACGGGGGTTAAGCCTATTTACCAACATAAAGCTGATATAGGTGCGAATGCGCAGGTATCACAGCTTAAAAGAAATACGAGAAAGTGTTAAGGCGTATTCCTCGGATAGATTTGAAGTGGTCAGTCATTACAATCGGAATTCTGATGAAAATGAAGCTCCCGATTTGCTTAGTAATGCTAACCATAGGTGAGTACATCTTGTTGGGTTTTTTCTATTATTATTAATTTAAATTGTAACCAGCAACAATACTACTAATTGGTCGGTCCAACGAATGTCTTTTTATTTCCGATCCAAATTTTACATTTTGACAGGTATTATTGGTATGAATAAATAAGACTGCGTTTTGTATAAAAGAAATATTTCCAGCAATTTTCAACAATAAAATGCTTTCTTTGGTGATTCATGTTGGATATGAAGGTAGCGACATTGCAGAAAAAATTTACATATTTTTCCTGCAATGATTGCTACCTTCATAACCCGCATGAATCATTAAAAAAAAAACATTTTATTACATGTATTTATATTTACATCTTTCTTTTACAAAATAATAAATTGCTCGTAAAAAGTAAGTAAAAGTAACTTGATTGTTAATGTACATCAGTACATTAGATAAAAGAAATATGTGTGTTGCTAACGCTGAGGGTAATAGAACGGATTATAAACTGCGTCTAAACCAATCATATTTCACTATTTAACATGAAAGTATAATCAAATCCAATAAAGCCTGATGAGTTGATCACGCCCTGACCATAATTATCACCTCATAGTATTCAAAGAATAATTCCTTATTACTTATATTTACATGTATATAATTTTCATCAACTGCACGATTAAATATTAAATTTTTGATATTTTTACGTTATTTTCATTTTCATAATTATGTAAACCCTGCTTGCGCCCCAACATTGCGTCATTTTGCGTCATTGATAAACTGTATTGAACCATACGTTACAAATTTGATTCGTAGTGTTATCACAGCTAGAGTCACTGGAAAAACATTTATTTTATAACATTTGTTGAAAAGTAACCAATACATGCTTGGCTCATACATTCACAAAAATGAGCTAAACATAGTTTCACAGTTGATAAACTAGGTTCATCCACTAACTATTGTTTACGATTCGTAAACTATACTTAAACTTTAGTTAACGATTCGTAAACTATAGTTTTCATCTGTAAAACCATATTAACGGTTGTAAACTATAGTTTTCGAATGTTAATCCAAGTTTGTCCGTCTGTAAGAAAACGTTAACAATAATTTTTGCTGATAAATATAGATACATATCTGTAAACTATAATATACATTCGTTAACCATAGTAAAGAGTTGTTAATCATAGTTTCACGAATCGTGAAACTTTATTTTTCAGATAATCTATGTTTAGTAATCGCAAATGATTATTTTCGGTGTTAATTATAGTTTACACTTCTGTAAAATAGGTGATTGCGTTAACTAAGGTTTAAAGATGTGAAATATAGATTAACGTCATTAACTACAGGTTACTGTTGACATTCCGTAAACTACAGTTTACAAGCGATAAACCTAGTTTATCGAATGTGAAACTGTTTAGCTCAGTTTTGTGAATTTGGCGTGCCATACATACATTTCGCATATGGTTTATGCATACGTTTTTGACTGATCTACAAGCATATAGTAATTTGTTGATATGCTTTTAGTTTAAGGCTCTGAGTGGATAATCCGGATAATAATGCAATATACAATACAATTTCAGACAACTTGATAGTTGTATCTGGACAGACGTGTGATATGCTGACGAGTGGAATTCAGCGATGCTATGCCTCCATTGGCATTAAGCTTCCACAAGAAGATATCAAAAGCATCATGTCTGTGCCCCTAGATTACATCGATACATGCGGGTAAGTTGCTCAAAATAAAAACACACACTATAATTTCACTTTTAAAAATATCTGCGTTCATTTTTCATAAGTTACAAAAAAACCTTTGTTAACTCAGTACCTTATTTATAAAATGGATGCATGTGTATAGTGGCAAATTTGAAATTTAACGTTAAACCCAAACCACGCAAGCCCACATTTGTTGCACTGATTAATAATATAAAATATTTCTATTAACTGCATTTGTATTAGGATGGACTACAGCGAGTTCTTCCTCTGTTACGAGAGTATCATTATGATGTGTCCCGATTATAACTCCTTGAACCCCCTGATGATGAGCACCCGGTCGCTAAGGTCGATGATGTTTGGGATTTGTGAAAACAGTGAAAGTAAGATACCGTGCTATAGTTGGTTCTGTTTCGAGCATAAGATTGGGCTGCGTTCAAGATTGTAGCAGTTAGCCTAGCTGCTAGGATAGATATTGAACGCACTGAATAAATTAATGTTTGTGATTGCTAAACTAGCGTATCATTCAATATCATAGCGGCTCCCTAGAGCTACATGTAGTTATAGCTGCTATGATCTAAAACACAATCTTGATTTTATTTGACGAAAATGGGCGTTCTTGGAAAATGGTCGTTTATTGTCACCAGTGTCCATAATTCTTTAAGATTTTTTAAGATTTTAATCACATTGAAAATAAATATAATTATGTGACGCAGCCTTACTGTATTTTAAAAATATATATAACGTTATAATAATAATAATAATAATAATAATAGGATTTCGTTTTCTGTACAGCATATCTGGCGGGCTTAAAGTGTGTGGAAGAGAAAAGCAACAAGTTTCACCTATACATGGCAAACTGTTTCGGATTACGACATTTCAGTGCGGCAGTAGACGCCCAAGCTTCTAAGAATTGGACCATTTTCTGCGAGTAAGTTTGATGCTACATACCAGGGTTGTGGTTATTTTTAGACTTTATTGATCTCTTTAATTAAAAGAGATCCGTATAAAGATATAGAAAATTACCCAAAATTTAAAGCTAAAATGCACGACTTCTTTCTGAATGATAATTTATAGCTTAAAAATCATATCTCAAAAATTAAGTATAGATCCTATGGCTAATTTGTATGTTTTTTGGAGTTTTCTTTTAAATTTGAAAGACAGTTCTTTTTACAACGCAGAGGCCATTTTGCTAGGAAACATAATTTAATTCAGGAGATATTTTTGATAATTTTGTTCCAGAAACTTGAATAATGAAATCAGTTGTGTGGAAACTGTTTTGAACGCCTTTGAGTGCGGGGATGAGTTTCTTCAGGTCACCAAAACCTTCCTTTACACGATCCAGCCCCCCGACTGTATGGATGATTCCAACTACTGGGACTGGGTTAGCAAATACGGTGGAAACGAAGGATCCGTGCTGTGTTTATCCTTGATCAGTCTAATGCTCTGTTTCATCGTTAATTTCATACTCTAGTTTCTTTTCAGTGAAAAGCGCCATTATGTAAAACCGCTTTACCGCTTTACATGTAATCTCCAAACTATTTAACTATTCTGTATTTACTTTACTCGTTTGAAATTATCCTCTCCAGTCGTAATCCATAAAACTTGGGATAAATGTATAAGAATGAAACCGAAATATTAATGTTTTCAAAGAAAATACAAGTAAAATGGTTATTTGGACGTTATCAAAAAATAATTTTTTTTAAATAGCAGTTGTCTTGCATTGATTTTACTTAAAAGAGTTCTCTACATGCTCTATATATCACACCAATTCGCTTGCTTGTTTGTATTTGTTTCAGTATGAATTAATTGTATTTTTCTCCTCATGAATGGACGGTTTCGGGCCATTAATTTATTTGATACTTACTTAACTAAAAATATTTTTGTGTCCTAATTAATACATACCGCGTTTATTTCTGGAGTGAAACTTCTGGTTTTCCTCCTTATGAGATGGCCACGAGTAGACAGGAATTCAATAAAGATTTATTTTTGTTATCTCAAATGCTGATTTCTAAATAAAAACACATATACTGTTCTCTAATGATCAATATATTTGAAATATCAATCCGATCAATTGCTAGCAAGGACATTTCCAATGTATCATTGAATTTCTTAATATATCTGTTGCAGTAAATGAGTTTTTGTGTTTGTGTGTGTGTGAGGGTGTGTGTGTGTAAAGGAATAAATTAATTCTTTAGAGGGACTTGTTTCATTAACAATTTTACAACAGCCTCCAACTTTTCTCTTGAATTTCCATGTTTATATTGAGTGTGCTCATACTCAGAATTAATCAGGAGAATTAAAAAAATAAATCCAACATATTAGATACATGTAATTTAAACTCTCTATTCATATAACGATTTAAGTTAAAAGAAAAAAATATTTACTACTTGATGGAATCGATCCAGCGACCTCAAAATCAAAAAGACCTACGCGTTACTACTAGGCCACGCATGTAATACTTTCTTTTTGGTCTCTCAATTAATTCGATACGCAAGGACATGCTCTTCGTATGAACAATTTCTAAGGCGAGGCAAGCTACTGACAAGTTGATAAAACAGGACTATCAACAGTCTCGTTTGAAGTCATCTTTTCGTAAGTTCTATAGTCGATACAACGACCTTGTCAGCAAATACAATCTTCCACTGGGTCGCATGCTGACTGACGTTTTATACTAATTGTTAGACCATAATTAATCACCTAATTGTCTACGGACTTTTCCGTTTTTCCCGATTACGACAAAATGCACACAGCGGGTGTGACCGGTGTGACACACCGGTCAACAGAGGATGCTCACTCCTCCATGGCACCTGATCCTGCCTCTGAGGGTTTCCAGAGGTCCGTGATTG
The DNA here is from genome assembly GCA_033439105.1 of Magallana nippona. Lineage (NCBI taxonomy): Eukaryota > Metazoa > Mollusca > Bivalvia > Ostreida > Ostreidae > Magallana > Magallana nippona. The sequence goes on along the minus strand of CM065918.1, from coordinate 31,130,801 downwards.
CTCTGCTTTGGACTATTGATTGAATACCGAATTGTCCACGGATTTTTCTCCGTTTTTCACGATCATACGTGATATTTTTCCCAAATTACGACAATATCCCCGATAATGACATTTTTACCGATATGACATTGGGCGCATGGCGGGTGTGACCGGTCGGCAGAGGATGCTTACTCTTTCATGGCACCTGATCATACCTCTATTTTTTAAAGAGGTCCGTGTTTGCTCTATTCCTGTTTTGTAATTTTCCTTTGAACTTTTGAATTTGAGCACTGTTCGTTATCACCACATGTCATCTTTCTTAGGATGTCTTTTCAATAAATGTGGCTTTATACTAGATTGTAGATTGTCACTAATTGAAATATTTGTCTAATTTTCAGTACAAGACCATTATTAATTCAATGTAAACGTGTACACTACAATACCTGTACAATTTGATTTAATTCCTTTGGTTATAAGTTATTCAAATAGTCAAATACAGTGTATCCAACTTTTTATTGCATACCTAATTATTTTCCTACATATCCCTAACAAAACCTGAGGATTTTAATAATGTTGTGTTAGATAATTAAGACCATTTTAACGTGGTAATTGTATTATTTGCGTTTTTCTGAGGATATTTCAACTATCTATTGTATAATATTGATAATGTCTGATGTTTGCAAAAACGCTTATTGAATGCGAAATCGTATACTAAGTGCGCTATACCTCTTTTTACTCAGTCTCCTAAGCTGAAAGCTTAAGTGATCTTTTCTTTTCTATCTTTGTGCTTTGTCTATCTGTATGTCTGTTTGCCCATTTATAAACTGTCTACGGGGGTATGATAAGGCAACTCTCAGCGATCGACTGAGTAAAAATTCCTCTGATCGAAATGACGTCACAATAAGCAGCATGATGTCATATTTTACTCAAGAAACCTGTCAATTTTAACTTTATCTCTGGTCCAAATTATAAAAACTACAGGCGTAAAATGTCACTAGAAACTCTCCTAACTGAATATATCTTCGATTTCTCTGTATAACATATTCTTAACATTGATGAAGTCACAAGAATGTTTAATAGAGAAGATCAATGTCAGAAGACAAATCATCGGAATGCAGTGTAAACAATGCCGAAATAAGACTTATTTTATACAGAATCCCGAATAAGATGAATGTCAGTTAGGATATAATCAGGATAATACAGGCATATTTTGTTTTATCACCGAGTGTTATAAGGTAAGCAGATAAACATTTATATGGACCGGCCTTTCTCTGTCAGTGTGTACAAGAAAGGCAAAAGTGTAACACTACCCCGAATATTATGAAAGATGAATTTGGCAAATATCAAAAGTATATTACCTAAAATACTTGAAAAGTGCTGCTATAATCCTTTGCTTCGTTGTTGTAATTGAAAAATACGTAGTATTTTCAATGAAATTGAAGAAGTTGAGGGGGTTTCCGATAAATAATATTTATTTTATGTGATTAACAATAGGATTCTAGCAGTAATACTAATAAACATGAACTACTTGCCGATCGAATTATTGTATAATACATACAAATGAACTTCGGGGCAGTGTATAGTGTTACACTTTTTGATTTTTTGTTGAGGTAAAAAAGTGATCTATATTTAACTGTCACGTGACACCATAGCACGACAGCTTCAAAGATCGACTCGATTCCGAAGTATAAATATAATATCTTGTTGAACACATTCACTTGATATTAATATTTAGCACTGTTTTCATAAAAATAAACAATTTTTAAATTGACCATAATTTCGACCATCATTAAACTCAGAGTTGCTTTAACCTATCCGCGTAGAGCCAATGGCTCCTTCTATACGATAGGTTTAAGTTTAGTAAAACAATGACCCATTAAGCTTAAGGTAAGGAACAGTGGCGGATCCAGGATTTGAAGTTAAAGGGGGCGCCAGTTCCAGGCAAGGGGTCTGGGGCCGCATGGAGGCCCCCAGTGGGTCCAGGGTGCGAAGACCCCGGAAGCTCCTGGATTCTAGAGATTTTGTCAGTAGGGTAAAAATGAAGTCTTCAAATTTAGACTTTTGTTATATTTCTTCTCGTAAGTATACTTAAAAGTAAAACAATTGTTTACAATTTTTAAAGGTTTGGAGATTTAAGACCTGCAGGAATCCCATCCAAAACCTCTGCCTTGCAGAAATATAAAGAAACATGTCCTTTTATTTTTATGGGGGTCCAGGGGGCGAAACCCCCGGAAGCCCCTGGATTCTAGAAAATTTGTAGGATGAATTGTAGTCTTTATATTTAGACTTTTGTGATATTTCTTTTCGTGCTTATACTTAAAAGTAAACTAATTATTTATAAGTTTAAAGGTTTGTAGATTTAAGACTTACAGAAATCCCATCAAAACCTTATGCCTTGAAGAAATATAAGAACCATTTCCTTTTTTTTCCCTTACGAATGGCTGTAAATTAATCATTTTAAAAAATCTAGTTCAATCGGACGATGTAAATGGAGTTTAAAAAAAGTTAACGATGCCAGCTTGTATCATAATAACACGAAAGAGTACTTAAAAACACAAGCTAGTACAACCAATTACTTATAAGTGGGTGACTGGTCACATTTGAACCCAAGGAGAGCGTAACTAAAATGGGCTTTCTACTGGACGTTACACCACTGAACCAACGGGTTGTGTTCATACTACTCCGTTGAAATTAGTTTAATGTAGAGAAATCCCATGAGTTTCCAAATAATTACTTGAGCTTACAGTAATGAGATGGTTAACTCAAATGTTCCTACATTAAAGTCTACATTTCCAGGTAGGGATAGACTTCAGCATCTTTGATATGGGTCAACTGTTTGGATTACCACACGTCATTTCTTGGGAAGTGTAATCTGCACATCTTCTAATTAGTTACCAGGTGCCACTAGAACACAATTTGACAAGGCTTCTTCCCTTATCATAACTTTGCTGGGGAAGATTTTTAGTGAGTGTACTATTTTTCAATCTACGAGCAATGTGTATTGTACACCATCTCAAAAGGATTCGATTCAAATAGTGAAATGAACGTTACATTCCTTTAAAATATTCTCCGAGGTGTGAAATACATTTTGAACACGCCTAAATCCTGACATGGTGCGTTGTTTATGATATTTCTGGAGCTTATTTAGTATAACATCTCGGTAATACCGACGTGTAACACTTTTGCCCTTCGGCGCCAGAAATCTGAATGGCTATATCTTCACAAGAGAAGAATATGCAATAAACAACCTTCTTTGTGCTTATGGTCCTTTTGACAACTACAGGCCTATTACCGTTAGTTAGACATATTTTGTTTCCAATATCTCTTACTGGTTCGAAATAGTAACAAGTAACAAGACTTTCAATTGTCTTTGGTGAATTTAGGAAACACTTTTAATAATTAAGTCTCCCAAACGAAGTTTGGAGACTTATTGTTTTTGTATGGTTCTTATTAAAGTCTTCCGTTTCCAATGGAAGAACTTATTGTTTTCGTTCGGTTTCTTTTTCCCTATTATTATTATTAGGGTCTTCCGTTGGAAACGGAAGACCCTCTTGTTACTCTACGGTTTCTTTTTATTATTTTTATTCATTCGGCTTTTGTTAAGGCGTACCGAAAATCATTCGGATTTTTTTTTTTTTTGTATTTTTCAAGTAATATTTGGTGATGGATTTCAGAATCCTGCCCCAAGCAAGGACTTTCAATGTTTACTTCCGATATTAACGGATTTTTTTTCCTTACAAATTTTGTGCACGCAATTTCTCGGAAACGGCTCGGCCGATTTTCATGAATTTTTCAGATTTGATAGATATTGATCTGAACTAATATAATTTTTTTTATTTTGATGACGTCATTTCTCTTCTTGAGATTATGACGTTTTAGCGATTTTCAGAGGGTCGGCTTGTCCAGGGATCTTCTCCTAAACTGTAAAAAATATTGACTTCAAACTTTCAAGGATTGTAGACAAGAGATTGCAGATGAGTACTTTGTCATTTATATTTGTCATTCTCAAAAAGCACTGAAGCTCGCATGGAAAGGAAAATTGAGATTAAAAACAGGTCGTAATTTTGCTTGGTTTTCTTTGTTTATCTCTTTTCTCGAAAGTATTTTGATTAAACATGTACGACAAAAAAAACTTTATAAAATCAAGAGCTTTCATTTGACATCAAGAAAAAGGGCTGGCCCTTCAAATTAGGGGAGGAAAAGGCTCTAAAATCTTTAAATAATAACTTTAACTGTGAAATATTTTGCAATTTGTTATAGAAGCAATTATGTTCATCGTAACTTATTTGCCTATAAATGACAATTGTTTAACTCCTTTGTTATGTAATTAGGGATTTTAAGGGGCCAGAAATGCAAAATTTTTATCTTCAATATCTCAAAATAAAGAAAAATTTTGAAATGCAATAATGAACAAAAAATGCTCAAAATAATGTGCTTAACGATGTGCAACCATACTTTTTTCCTTATCCGATCCCTAAAAGGAGTTATAGGGTCGGCCCCTAAATTGTTCTTTTCCAGATATCCCGAGAATGGTACATAATTTCAAAACACTTATTGAACAAAATGTGTTTAAAATCAAAATGCTTTTTATTTCATATGAAGAAAAAGACGCTGATCCCTCAAAATAGGGACCCAGAGGGGTCTAAAGTCCTCACCCATAGCTCGTTACTAATGAATACTTTGTAATACGTTATAGAAGCAGAATTGTTTAACAATTATTTACATATAAATATACAATATAATTATTTTCTTATGTGTTACGTATATTAGGCGTTTTAAGGGACTAGATGTCAAAATATGTTGAAATATTCTTGTTTCTCATGTCAAAGGACATCAAATGGTATGTAGGTCATGGCCTCTGGGGGTGGTCCTGACCCCCTTTGAACAGGAAGTGCCCAAATATCTTGAAAACAGTCGAGATCCCCACCCATATATATTCTTGTTCGTTGGGTCATGTCGGTTCAACTGATATACAGTAAATGACCACTGTGGAACATTATGCATAATTAGAAATAAATGTATTAAATCTTTTTGTCTTTAAAGTTTGACCCATGTGGGTCATCCCTACCCCCACCCCCCCCCCCACCCCCCCCACCCCCCCAAAAAAAATGATGGCCTCATTCGTTTGGGAGACTTTATAATCGCCCCGATTATAATTACATCTTGTTACTTAGCGGTTTGTACTCGTTTTTGGTCATCTGTCAATATATATTCGTATCCATCTGGCAGAAATCTTTCCGAATTTCAAAATACGCTTCAAAATGAAATGCACCCGCGAAAGCGATATACCAGCTTTGGCGATATCCAGAATCGTGTATCAGTCATCACTTTCAATTATTTTCCTTTGCCTTGCCTGTTACAGTCACAGGATGGCCAGATTTTGCTGTTCTTTGACGGACTTTATGCCGGTCAGAAATTTCTCTCTCCACCTACGAACTGTCTCGTAAAATACCTTAAAACACTGCTGTGATGTCATTCCTTTGTTCCAGCAGTCTAAAATTTTATCTTTGACAGTCTGATATTAGTGAGCTTCTTAATATCAAACCAGTTACAGTACTGATATCCTTCAAAATCGGACTGTCTCAGGTAAATCAACAATGAAATTCAATGGCAGTGTTTTAAGTACGATATATGCATCAAACAGTTCTGTATGAAAAAATATCAGACAATTCTTGGTCCTTACGGACCTCGAAACTGTCTGATATTGTTTCATACAGAGCTGTTTTGAGGCATATATCCATTACTTATCAGACCCATAAACTTCCCTAAATTCAGTAAAAATCGGCATTACCTAATGACCGAGTTTTGTGCGAATTTTATATAAGCTCCAATTTCTTCAAAATTCTCAACCTGTTTCCCAACCATTTTTACAACAGCGGTCAAAGACTGGCTCTATTGAAATGACTATAAGTTTATAACTATATGGAGCTAAAGGCTCGTGTTTGAAAGGTATTGAATAGAGCTATTCAACACATTACATATCAAACTCCTGGGGAGTGAAAGTGATTCATTTCATAGATTATTCCCTTTCCCCACTTATTGACTCAGGTGAAAACTTTTTCAAGCTGGACAGCTCATTCAACAAGAAAAAGTTAGTAACAAAAAACATCAATATTAGTTAAATTTAAATAATAAAAGACCTAAATATAACAAATACATCTTTTGAAAGCAATTTATTATAAACCCTTATCTGACATTATCATTGACATATTAGAATCTTCCTTTCACTGGCAACATAACATGCAAAGAATGCCAGGCAACTTTTTTTTCTGCTGACAGCAAGTGCAGATGTGATAATTTATGCAAAAAAGATTAAATTATTCAAATATCAAATGTACAACAGATGCTGATGGACGGGAACAAATTGCAAGTGTCATTTGAAAGACTCAAAGGTCCTTAACAAAACCACTTAATCGATTTGACTACAAGTTAAAACCTTATACGGTTTAAAGGTATCTTGGCATGAATAAAAAGTACGTGTAACACAGAATTTTATGAGGAATAAAAAGGCTGTGTAAGGAGATTCATTGTTAATGTCTATAACAAACAACTTTTGTCATAGATTAATTCCAGAGAGTAAATCATGACAGAGTTGACGGTAATGACCCTTATCACCGGAGATCCTTCTGACCTGCAGACCATTGTAACTGTCCCCTTGACACACTTCAAGTTCCATCTGAACATCTGAGTTCTCTAACCGAAACAAGTTTTCAGAAAACTGCACCACTCTTCCTTTGTTTCCAATTTGGAGAATGCGCTTAAGTTCCGATAGAATGTCCTCAACAGTTCGAGTTGAGGCCAGGTTGATGTTAGAGTTCACTTTCTGAATATTCACTTCATCACTTTGACCAAGTTGATTAGACTGTGAAAGGTCAATTGCTTTCTCTGCATTTGATTGGCTTGAAGTGTGGTCTTTCATTGTTGAATGTTTTTGGCCATACTGAAAACTCTGTTGACTATGTATAAGATCCATTGCATTGTGTTTCTGATGATCAATTTGAGCATTGGGCCAGTTATAAGATGAAAATGGCAATTCACTTTGAGAAATGTCCCAATAAAGTGTTTTCCCACTGAGATATGGGGGAATGTTTGCTAGGTTTGAGTTGTAAACCACTGTACTGAAAGTAGCTAAGCTCTTCTGGTGACTGTAGTGCTGAAAAGAATTTTGGGAAACAGATTTAGAGACCTGGTCTTGGAATGTGGAGAAACTTCCTGAGGTTTTTGGCTGTATTTGTATATCACTTTCTTCCATGCCTTCAGTTTCATCACCATCTGAGTTTACAGAGGTGACATGACCATGTGTATCAGTTATACTGATCTGAGGTTTGTTCACATATTGTCTAAGTCCTAAATCTCCCATGCCTTCTTTGTAAAATATTGAAGCATGCATGTTGAAATCCTCACTACTGTTAGTTGTGTCACATGTATCTTGGGAGTCTTCACGAATCATTTGTAAATTTTGGAAATTTGTGGCATTGGGAGGTGGACTAGACCTCTGCTTTGGTTGGGTAAACGAATGCAAGAGAAGTGACTGGGATGTTGGAGAGTCTGTTTGTTGTCCTGATATACAATTTGGAGGGCTACCTCGATGGTAGTTTTGTGGCTGAACAAGATGAAGACGTTGTAACTGTTGGTATAGAGATGATGTTTGTGTGTCTGTTTGTATCTGACTACTATGATTAAAACTTGGAGAAGCTGGTGCAAGAGGTGGTGATGGAACAGGAGAGTGAGGCATGACATTGTTCTGAAAAATAAAAAACAAAACAACACATTTATGATTATCAGAAAACATTACAGATGAACCAAACCTGGTTACAGAATTTTTGTTTACTAACTTTTATTCACATGCAAGAAAATTGCACGAGATTCTCAATAATATGATTGTCTCGGATATTTCTTGCCTTTAATGTTGTTTGTATCAGTATAAAATCATACACATATTTACCGGCAATCATAAAACCAGTATATCAGTGGTTTATCACAAAATATTGTAATTGAAAATGAAAACCACTGATTTTAACATGTTGCATATTCTTTGAAGATGCAATATCATAAAATACCACATTGATGTAATAAGAAATATAATCAATATTGTATGTACTGAAAAAAAAACTGTTACTGAATTTAATTTTACTAGTACTTGTACATGTATTGATCAATATTTTAAATCCAAAAAAATAAATTCTAAAGTCTAAACAATAGTTGTAGTTGTTGTTCAATTAATTAATAGATGTAAAAGTTAAATAAAAATAACTTGTTTATTTAAAATTTAATATCCAATTATGCCCCACCTTACCCCCGGTGATCATGATTTGAACTCAAATGGTTTTTGAGAAAAATATTTTTAAAACGCCAACAAATCTTATTAATAAATTTATATAATCTCCCCTTGAAAGAGGGCATGAACCATCATTTTAGCGACTTGAATTCCCATAGCAAAAATTTAATTTGTGCCTAGTTTGTTGGTTGTGGAGAAATTGGTGTTAAAAGTTGAAAGACCGACAGAAAACAGACAAAATGTGATAAAAAAAAAAGCTTAAACTTATCAAAACTTTTTTTGAGGTTGAGTTGCTTTAATCGTGGGTGTAATTATAACTCATATGGTCGTTTTGTCACTTAAGCTTACATGTACAGACTCTGAAGCATGCTACTACTACACATGCTAGATTAATTACCACTCAATCAAACACTAAACAAATCATAGCAAATATTTAAAAGTTAAAATTTGTTTGGATGGAATTGTCTGTTAGGTTGTCGGACTGTGATTTTCAAAATAAACTGGGTCAAGTGTAGTAAGTACATTTACATTACAAGAACAAAAATTATTGTTTTTTGGGGGGTTTTGTTTTTTTGTTATGTTAAATGTTTTTTTTATAAAACACAAATACACTGCAAGATTTGCAATGAATGCTGAATAGTTTACACAAAATAATTCACATAAATTCTCAAAGTTTTCTCTCATAGTATTATAGAAATATTTTTATAGAGACTTTTGCGAGAATAGAAATACTGAAATCCAAAGACCATTTGATTACATTGTTGACAATAATTCACAGAATTGTAAAACAAAATATTGCAATCAAGACACTGAAATCCACTCAAACGTTGAGTATACTGTTTTATTAATTTTTTCTTTATATAACTTTTCTTAATAAAAAATTTCATTTGGGGAAAAGTAAAATTATAAACATTAATTTATAAAAAAAAAAAAAAAAAAAAAGGTTTCAAATGAAGTCCGACGTAACGTTTTGCACAAAATGCTTTGTTCATAACATTTTACCACTTTGCCTGAAATGATGCCCGTTTTGCCTGAAATGCTAAACAGTTATAAGAAAGAGTTTTATTACATGGAATTCTTGCACATTTTTGGTGTATTAGTATGCTTCAGGGTCTGTACATTGCATATTTACATGAGAGACAATTTAAGACATGAATCAGACACAGGTGTCGGTAAGATACGGCATGCTTAATTTTAAGCTGCTGGTTTAATACATGTAGATACAATATGATGCAATATATGTTCGCACAAAATGGCAGCGTGTTTACACTCACACTTTCACCTCACAAATTTAACATCAAATAAAAGGGTTTATGAATAGCATCGGGATTTCGGTAGTTATTTATAACAATTTTTAATCGTGACATTTCAGAAGTCACATGATTTTATTGTCATCTGCTTTATAAATAAATCTGAATTGACGGAAACAAGATGGGGTGCAAAGCGAAGGAATTGAGTAGTGAGGTAAATGAAATGGTATGGAAATTGTTACAAGATGGTAAAAATATTACCTATGTTTCAGAAACCTTTGTTATACCCAGATCTACAATTTCAAGTTTTAAGAAGCGTGTAGAACGGCGATGTTCCATAGAAAACATCCCCTGACAAGACAGGAAATCTACTGTATGTGACATCCTGGAACTATCGGAAACTGGAAAGGCTTGTGAAAACCAACAGAAGAGAGAGTTTAAAGGATATTATGGACCAATTCAATGAAAAAAGAGAACAGCCAGTATCTAAATGAACTGTGCAATTACATCTGCATGAAAATGGATTTGTGAGATGGGTGGCAAAGAAGAAACTAGTGGTCAGAGAAGTGAATAGAAAAACGTGCATGTCTTGGTACAGAGAAAAGAGAAAATTGACTGTTGGAAACTACTGGAAAAAAGTTATTTTCTCAGACAGGTCAAAAATAGTTGTAGGACAGAATTCTCATGTCTATATTTTGAGGAAACGGGGCAAGGGTTGAGGCACGTCGGACAAAGCCATCATATGAAGTTGTGATCTGGGGATGCATTTCTCTAGAAAGTTGGTACTATTACAGCCGTTAATGGCAACATTTATGCAGAGAAATACCAGCAAGTATTGAATGACAATTTGTGTCTGGTGATAGTCTGACATTTTCCCAACAAATGGTATATTTTTCAGGATGACAATGCGCTGGTACACCGTACCTGTTCAACACCAGATTTAATCCATAGAAATGGAATAACAACCATGAGCTGGCCTGACAAAGTCCTGAGGCTGGCTTAAAAATAATTGAAAATCTATGGTTGTTACTGAAAAGAAAGCTACAGGCAAGTGCTGGATGTATCGAAAACAAGGACAACCTATTCTGAGAGATACAGAGCGTATGACATCCATCACGCCTCAGTATGGACAGAGCCTATATAACACAATTCCCAAATGATTAAAGAATGTAATTCGCAGATCGGCTGAAAGGTCATCTTACAAAGTAACTGGTAAGTTTTAGTTATTGAGAATATTTTTTAAACATGAAAACTAGAGTTTTAAGTTTGACCTAATTCTGTTGCAAATGTAAACAGGCTGGCATTTTGTACAAATATGTATTGCATCATACTGTACATCTAATAATAAAGCCAAAACTTGGGCAAAGTTGCATTTGCAGCTGCTAATCGGCATTGTTCATTTTGAGATGTTTAGTAGTATTTTAACGATGTAGATCGTTGACTAAGACAATCATAGTGCCAATAAGCAAAGCTAGCAAGTTTTAATCTGCTTATTAATCTAACATTAAGGAGTAATTTTGCAATTAAGATGCCAGCTAAAGCAAAACAAGCAAAATGATATGTTTACAATAAGATACCTAAATCTATGACATTATACAATATTTTGTTGTTTTTTCACCAATTACCAGTTTTTCAAGGCACCAAACAGTCTTCAACACATATCACATGTATGGGTACATCTAAGAAATTGCATCAATTTAATATTGCTTTAAATTGCTTTTATTAACATATGTAAAGTACACACTTTTTTTCTGCCAAAATTAGATAAAAAGTGTGGGGTGTATAATATACATAGGAACAAATTCACGTGGTCCCCCATTTTTCAGGGTATGTTTCTGGATTCCCTGGGAGTAAGACTGCTGATATTGTGTGTAAAACGAGTTGTATCACTTAAACAATTACATCTTAATTCATCAAACATGCATGACTATTTATTTGATGTATTTGAATACAGGTGACTCTTGATGGCTTAAAGTCCATGGGACCAAGGAAGAACTTCAAGGGATCAAGAGTTCGAGTTTTCAAGAGTTCAGAATTTTCTGGGTTGACCGACGGGTTTTAAATTAAGGTGATTTCACTATGCATCAGACACCCTTGGATTTTTCTTTTTGATCACGCATCAATTATAGTCCAAATATAAATAAAACTTGTTTTAAAAGTTACAGGTTTTCCCCTTGCTTAATTATTAAAATTTTTTTAGTGAATTTGTGAAAAACAGAGAAAATAAAGCAAATTAATGAAGATTGAGCTATTTCACCATGGATTGAACAATATTTACCAATCATCGAACAACAGTACAGTGGAGATTAAAAATAACAAAATTTCTTATTTTCATTCGAAAATTCAGAGGCTTGGGAAGTTAAATTAATTTAATTGCTAAATTGCTATTTATATAGGTTTGCTTAAATGTAAATCCTTTAATTTACAGTCAAGAATTTAGACTAGTGCTTCTGTTTAATGGAATATTAGTCAATGAGGGGTTCTTTATCGTGCCAGCACCTACATGAACTTTGGATTTAAAATGCTGTATCCTTAAAACTCGAATTTTAAGTGGTCGGATGAGAAATGTTTGTATCAATTATTTTTTTTAATTTTTATTTTACTTTGCATTTAAGGTATATCACAAGGAATGGGCACCTCACATGTTAATTATTAGAAAAAAATCATGCATTGAAATCTCTCTGATGCATGGTTTATTTGTGTCCAATCCATGGTGAAATTAATATATGAAGCAAAAATGACCTTGACATTAATTGAACAAATAAGACTAATTTTAATCAAATTTTGTTTCAAAACTTTCTTCTTTCTAATCATTTTGGGTAGAGGGTGCATTTTCATTAATTCACATTCAAATGCACAACATTAAAGTTATGCTTTTGTGTAAAATCTTAGTAACCAAATTCTTGATGATGGCGTATATGACTTCATTTTACGAGGCTTATATTGCTATTTATTTGACAATGTGATAGTCAAATTCCTGAGAACGATAAAGTTCATTAGTTTTAATTCAGGGATATACGAAACAACACATGAGCGTATGCACATTTATTTGTAAATTTTTAACTAAAATTGTCCGATCCAAGGTATGTGCCCGATGCATGGTTAACTCTAAGTCTTAACAGATGTTATGATTAAGCCTTTTATTTTAGTGCTAATCATACGCATGTGCTTTAACAACGTTTGTTGTCAGTTATTTTTACAGATCTGGATGTTTTAAAAACTAAATAGAAACAAATATTGAATTAAGTCATGATATTTATTTATTTTATGCATCATATTATGGCCATATTGCTCAGTACTACTGCACTGCAGGTAACTTGTCGTAAAATAGATAACTGAGTATTACCCACTGTACATGTTGTTCTTCACCAGATGCTCAGTGGTGCTATTCAGTTCTGTAAAATCTTATCCAGCAATAAATGTCATAATGACAATTATGCTGATATGCATAATTTCTGCATATTTATAATTCATTAAGCTTTGACTTTGGCTCCAAATTATCATCTCATCTCATAATTTATTTCTCATATTCATTGTGTCTCAAAATTATCATAAGACCGTCATTGCTAATTATAGATTAGGTAACAGTATGGTCAAGCATAAATCAATTATCACCTTGCAGAACAAGTGTCGCCTGAATAAACATCCCATTACACGTCTAATGCCTGGAGCCATTTAATTGAATAAGTATAGGTGTTAATTAGGTAATGCTTGCATTGACCTAGCCATTTTGAGGTATCGAGAGTAAAAAACAATAGATTATGAATAATGGAACTGCAGTTTGACTTCGAGGGATCAAAGATTTCGAGAGATCAAGAGTTTGAGAAATCAAGAGTAAATTTGTTAAGTTATGTAGGGAAAAATATTGGGACCAGAGACTCACTTCGAGTCAAGAACTTCAAGCGACCCAAGTTCGAGCAATCAAGAGTTACCTGTATTTAACCATCATTCTTTGCATCAAAACGGTTCTCATCAGTGTATTCACCATTACGTATTCAGCCTTCTGTTGACTTTTCATATGGTTAGCAGATTGATTTACAAATGATGAATTAATTAATTTTGAATGACTCGTGTTGTATTAATCAGTTTTCGTTCATTAAAAGAAATCTACATACAATTCTTCTGAATGTTTTTTTTACAACAATCAAAGAATTGGACTGATTATCAATTAATACATTACTATTGTTGTTGTTTTGGATATGATTCTCAAATGAAATTACTGGAATAGATTATCAACACTTGCACATAGGTGAACTTGCAAAAATCTCGATTGAAAATTTCTTAATGTTTTGGGTGCGTACTATACATAGGAAAAGTGGTTTTTTAAAAGCATTTTTCACCGAACTTTGAGGATGTGTATTATACAATGAATGTGTACCATACGCAAAACTTTACAGTAAGTCTTTATGATACATCCATTTAAATTGAAAATATACATATAATCATATAGAAAAATTGTTAAAATTATACAATTAAACCATAGAGATAGAGATTACCAATGAAACTAGGGAAACATTTTATCAAATGTATAAACCTTAGAGATAGAGAATCAAGGTACTTAAAGTATAGATATCCATGAATATCATCTTCATGAAATGGCATTATAACCGACTAAATAGACACATCAATTGAGTCATTATCAATCTATATATTTATATTGATATTGTAAATGTAATAAATCATGGTAGGGTCCGATATTTAACACGCAAACTTAGACTTACTGTTGTACACATTCTTAAAACAATGCCTGCAACAGTTTAATAATGAAATCTGTAATAATAGAATGGCCTATGCTATTAGAGTAAACAATGTATTTCGCCGCTCAGCAACTTTACATTGCAAACTCATAGTATTTAGAATGTTACAAAGAACAAGATTACCATGTGATGTTTAAATACATCAGATGTATTAATAGATGTACTTACACTGACCAACTGACATGCTATACATTCAACATTCTCTTTTAAATTAGAACTAGTACAATTTTGTGCGAAGAACGATTTCAACTGTTGTTCAGTCAACATCCCATAAACTGTGCACTGTAGCTATAGCCTGGCCATTGCTTATGCAATAAGCCCGGCTAAAAGTTATTGTTACATGTGTTATTAGTGCAATTTAATTTCTTAAAATCATTTTTGCCGATGCATTTTGAAAAATGTTATAAACATAAAATATGTTTCAAAAATTAATAGTATTTATTATATTTCTGCACTATTTCTCAAAGCGGAAGTTCAAGTGGCGGTGAAGAGGGTACACTTCCGGTTGAAGAGAATCTCAAAAGGCAACTATCAATTGCCTTATGGGCATCACCCGGCTAAAAAGAGATTTCATATGGGATTATCAACGAAACTGTGGTAACATTTTTTGTAGCCTCTTTTTGTAATAAACACTGAATGAAAAATATGGACTTCCCTGTACAAGGTGGCTGTACTGTAACAATGCTCAGGAAAAATGGCATGAAAAATTGCCATTATCATCAATTGACAACATTGACATTGTATTGAGGATGTAAGAACACGAATAATTGTAAGTTTCAAACCCTCCACAGAACATAATACAGCTATATACAGTATGAATAGTTTTGCAATGACCAGTGATTTTATATGAAAATTTATGCACTTGACTACTATGAGGATGAGACAAAAGAAATCTAAGAAGATGCATATATGAAAGAAATCATAAGCATAGAACCTGCAATAAATTAAAACTATACTTGTATTACAGCAATATTTGTGCAGCAGCAGTTTGCTATGCTTGGATACTATCAAATTGTTTGTGGTTATCATTAAAGCTGCTTGAATCAGTTGAGTGGTTTTACTCTGCATTTGCCTTCATGTTTAAAAGCAGCATATTTTTGATATAGATTTTGCATTTGCCAATAGCTAACTTTAATGTTTTCAAAAATTATTCATATTTTTATCCCTTTGGCATTTATACAATTAAAGGCTGCAAGAAAATTGGTGCCAGATCAAACAAACCCAACAAGTAATCAGAGTTGCTTTTACAAATGAACTCGTGACTAAGTCGTGAATCATTCTGGTCTCATTGGTACATCATTTTATCATGTATCATCACAACCAAAACAAGGTAAAAGATGGAAATTGATGGTTGTTATAATAACATTCCTAAGTGCTGTTAAACTAGTTTCCCATTCCCAGTTTCTGTAAAAGTGTGGACAGTAAATACAAGTAAAAAGATATAAAGCTACCACCATGACAAGGCTTAGTAATCAATTTAGGGCCAAAGGACCACACTGCTCATATCTTGCCTCTTCCTCAACCCAATTAATTCAACATAAAGAACCATTTCTAACAAAAGTCATTATCTGCCCCAAAATCTTGTCACTCAATGGAAATTAAAAAAAAGAAAACCAAGAGTTGGGTAGATTTAAGTATTTTTTGGCCATATTTTGATTAGTTTTCTATAAAAAGAAACATTAATTTCGAGCAGATAAAAGATTGTATGACAAATAGTCCTTTATGAAATGAAATTTTATGATGAACATAATTCCTTGTTGATATAACAGTAATCATTCTGTCTCTGATAATAAGCCCAATCCCTGCAATGGGTAAGAAATGGAAATAAGTAATGGCTACACCCATACATAGCAGGCATACTACATTACATCTTGAGAAACATACAAGACTGATTATTATGAGGTGCATTCTAGTAAGCTAGAGGTGACAAACCTGTTATAAATACTTTGGGTAAAACTTTTTAATGGAGTAGTCCTATAAAAGGAGGAAAGTAGTTGCATGTGGAAATTACAGTGAATACATCACATTTCAAATTAGTTAGTGGTACAGTAAAACTCGGTTATAGCGAAGTCCTAGGGACCAATGGATTAACTTCGTTACATCCGTAATTCGCTATATCCGTATAATAATAATAATATAGTAATAATAACTAAAGCGAATTCACTATATACATGTTTTCTTTCACCAGACTACAATTTTTGCTGATTGAGGCTTAGAATGAAAATACATTCCTGTGATACCTTTAATAATCGGATTGTGAATTTATGTCAAAATAAATTCATTCAAACTGTAATGTTAATTGGTAGTGCAAACTTTTTAAACTGTACAGAAATTTGTTATAAAAGTGTTAAATTTCGTTATTATTCACCTCTACTGGACTCAAAATCAGTTTGCTATATCCGTAAATTCGTTATATCCGAATTCGTTATAACCGTAACATTCTGTAAAGATTGTTAAGAATTTTATTGGGAACTCTAAAAAACTTTGCTAAATCCGAGATTTTGCTATATCCGTGTTCGTGCTAAACAAGTTTTACTGTATATTCTTTTGAAGTAATACCTGTATCTAAATTCATTGTTCATACCCTGTTAAATGAATGGGTTCAAATCTTGTTCAAAATATATGGTAAACGTACACCTCCACATGGATATAAATTTATCTTTTATCAGGTAATGAGGATGAATTGCCCATTCTGTCTTAATAGTACTAGTAGGAACATAAAGAATGTTTACAATAAAAGTGTTTTATCACATCACCACTGTAGCCTGAGCAAGACAAAACCAGTTCACTGAATACTTTACTGGATTTTATGAAAACAATTATGTGGTGATGTGTGGCTTGATTTCTATTTTTATTATCAAATCCTGGGATGACGCTTTATAAATTAAGTACAGGGTGTCCCCGAATATCTGATACCATTTAATATTTTATAATAAATTAAACATTTGACCAAATCTTGTAAATTGTGATTCAAATAAATAGTAAATTAAAGCTTTAATTTTTTTCCAACATAAAAGGTAAGGGGAAAACGTTCTTACTTTTAATTATGATGTCACAAAATATCATCATACATGTATTTCTGTGGTAAAATTGAATTTCCTTCAAAATAAAGCTGACAAGATAACAGGCATCTTCCATTTTAAAACTGTTTTATTAAACACAGTCTCCAGTTATAGTAATAAGAATTAAGCAAAAAGGAGAAAAACAACTCAACAAGCACCAGATTCTTCGAATAGTGAGAAGATTTGAGAAAACAGAATATTTACAGTGGCTGTTGTGAGGAATTTTACTCACTGACTTGACGTTGTCATTGATAAAAAAGGACGTCACTTGGAGCAATCTCTTTAAATTCATTATATTTTTTAAACCATGCTCAATTTGTCAAAAACTTATGAAATTTTGTGAAGTTTGTTGGGTAAAAATTGTTTTTGTTAAATAAATCTCATCAAAAGTTATTCAAAGAGAAAATGGTATCATATGTTATGGGGCACCCTCTATATCCTTTATTGGTTATTTGTCTGAATAAGTACAAAAGAAGAAATATAGTAACTGGTCAGAATTAAAACATATTCCATTTATGAAAGCATCATAATTCACTTCACATATTCGATATTATTGTTTTAGAATGGAAAAGAAGATAGAGAAATTAGAGTAAAATGCAGTGTACTAAATAGTATACAGATCCAAATGAACCTACACATTGAGCTTAATGTTTTAAGGGTTGTTCAAAGATGTTTTCTAGAAAATTATGGATCTTTTAACCAGCCTTGGTCTCAGGACTGATGATTTATACTGTAATATCAAATTACTATCAAGAGGCCCATGGGCCACATCGCTCACCCGAGCACCAATGTCGACTGGTGAAGTATATTGCTAACTATTAATTTTTACAATTGCAGGTTTAAGGCAAACATTTTTTATTTGTTGGATTACGGATCTGCCAACCATATTTTTTCAACTTTGAGAAAAGAATAAAAATTCTAATTTTCAATTTTTGTTTTTGGACCGATCACTGATGAAAGAATTCAAGAAAAAATAAAAATATGTCAAATTAACATAAACAATGTGAGAAATGCATTATTTTATGTACATAAATTGATTTTATTCCCGATTACCGATGTATACATGTGTACTTCCACTTCAAATTTAGTTCCGGTTAGGAATACAATTTATGTCTGCCCCACATGCAGTCATTGTTTTGCAAATGTATGTTTGTCCTTTAACCATGTTTGTGAAGTGTACAAAGTTTGATAAACATGCATGCGAGGTTTTACTTCAAATCTTGACCATGAGGCTGAAAGGACACACATACACACATGCACAGCAACTATATCCCCTTCACAACAAGTTGCGCGAGGGGATAATTAACCTAGTCCCGAATATTCTTACATGATAAGTGGTAAGCGCGCGGTTTACCAGACCATGTATTATATCACTTTTACAGAAAACCTTGCCCATGAACAAGTAGATTAGGAACTTAAAATACATACAAAATACAAATATAATCAATACATGTGTTGTGTACTTTCTATTTTCTATAATACTGTCTGAGAGTTTGTTGAAACTCGATCGCACAGACCTAGATCGGCAAAAGCATTACATTAATTTAATTTACCAGCTATGCAGTTAACGTAGATTAAACAGAAAAGTTTCAATACTTCTTCCCAATTTAATAAGACTGAATAAAAAAAAAATAGAAATTAATCCGACTGGCAAGCATACTTATCAATTTCTGATGCTGGGGTACGCGGTTTTACCTGAGACACTTGTCTTAAACCGCGTTGCAATTTGGACCGCGGGGGTGCACAGAAAATATGGGATCTGCGTTGCCTGTACTGTACTTCTCTACGATGTTTATTTCAATCCTTGATACAGTAGGTCTAGAAAATATTTCTTTATTGCAGTGCAATGCATGTAATGCATGTACCTATACTCTGTCCCAAGATATCCTGGATTCACATTTTGCTTAATTACTCGATATTTATAAATACCTCAGGGTTCAAACGATGTTCATTCAAAAGTATGAAAAATTTCCAAGATTTCTCCGTTGAAACGCCCCCTCTAGCTGATCATGTTTCAATACATGGTTAAAAAATGTGATGTCTGCGGGGATTTTGTATTGAAGCAGACCCGGATGATAACATTGAAAAATTGCGCAAGGTATTCCGAGTATTTCCGAATGGAGAAAAGATGTAAACATTCCCCATAATAAATCTCTGTAAGAAATCTGTTTTCGTTCCTGTGAACTTTTATGAGTGAAAAATGATAATGTGTTAATGAGGATATCTTGGAAATTTTCCCTTTCATCGATTTCAATTGCACTTCTTTCACAGGTATGTGTATTTTTATTCAAAATCGGCCAAATGTGCTACATGAATATCTTGGTACAGACTATAGAAATGCTTATCTTGAGCATGGAATGTGAAACGTCATTCCCTTTTCCCCAACATTTCTAGTACTTTTTGAATTGGTGGAAAGGGGTAAATGTTATCTTTTTTTTTTTTAAATCTACAATAATTTTTTTTTTATTGAAGAAACTTCACACTCCTGTAAGCTTGATATTTTAATTTACAGGTTTTCCATTTTGTCTTTACATATAGTGTAATCTTTAAAGATTCAAATGATACAGAAAAAATGCAATTATAAGAACTTTTAAATATGAATTAATCATGAAAACAAAAGTTAATTCCTGAATAATATTGAACTTGGATTCTGCAGGTTTCTGATGCTATATCAAATGAGCTACATATACCAAAAATATAGTAGAACACACAAATTAAGTCATCAAAATAGAAAAAATCACAATACATTTAAATCATAGTGTGGGTATAAATCCTGTCATATCCTTGTGGTGATAAATAAGATATTTAATCTTTCAGAGTTCTTACATTTTTTATTGCATTTTTATTTTTATTTTTTTTTCGACCTACCCAATTTTTGAATTTATAAATCCGTAAACTAATAAATAAAAAAATTTTCGCCTAAATTCATGCAAATATCTCAACATCATCCAAGTTGCTCCTTCATACTAGATGTTTCGCCCCGTAATTTCAGGTCCGCCACTATTGTCGTTTATCTAAGGCTTTTCCAAGCCTCGCTTTGAAAAAATGAATTATGATTGGTCAATCAATGTTTTCGGGTCGTTTCTGGAGTTTTCAAGAGTTTAAAATAAAGGCTAGAGAGTGGTAAACTTCTGATAAATGTTTTGAATTTTAGTCAAAATGGTGAACATAGACTGTAGCGACAAGGCGAAAGGTGGTAACAAAGATGAAAATGTCTTTGATGGATTTAATCTTGCAGTGCATAATTTCGGAGATGTTAATTTATTGACTTATGTGCCTATGATGGATTTTGTGCCAAGGAATGACCAAGATTTTGATGCCGATCTGAGGTAGGCTAGTCGCGTGTTGATTCACCGCCACTGAATGCCCCATTCACCAGAGAAGAAAAATTAAACTTTAAACGTTAAAACGTTAAAACGTTAAAATGGAGGGTTACAAACCTTTATCATTTCTCAACTTTTTGTTGGTGATAAGTTTATTAAAATTCTCGTTCAATTGACCAACATCAATGCCATGAGATGTGTGCAAGTCCAAGAATGTGAACAGGAACAACATTAAAAAACTTTGATAAAGTGTTTGAGGTATTTATTTATTTTCTGTACCTTTGAATTGTATTGTTAACCTGATGTTTAAAAATTATATTAATAGAAATAAATCAAAAATGAATGACTTATTGATATACTAAGAAGCTTTCACTGTCATTTGGGTTCTGAAATATGAAAATTGAAGAGTTTATATGAATTGAATGATAAAAGGCATTAATTTTAATTAATTTTCACCTTTGAACATATCTAGATTGATTTATATAAGTATAGTGAGGAAAAGAAGCATTGCATTGAAATCTTCAACATTTCCTCTTGCATTTAAATATGTTTGGTACCTGTAGCAGAAATAGTTTCTGAGATATTTTATTTTAAAAAAATCAATGGTCAATTATCATTAATTCTAATTAATTCAGCAGTGGGGGCCATCTTGGCGAAAATTAAGGCAGCAGGGTAAGGGTTAAAAAAAGATTTACTCTATATATTCCTTTGTTAAAAAAAAAAAACCCTTCTAGAGCCCATGTATTCCAGGGGTCACTGTTTCAAGAATTTAGAATCTACGCTATACATAAAAGCTTTGTTGTAAACAATGGCATTTCTGGTGCAGTGGTTCTTTTTTCTTAAAATATTTTCAGTTTTCTGGTGGGTTTTTTTTCACATCTTCCCTCTTTCATAGTTTAGATTCCCCTTTACATAATTTTGTGCAATTTTGGTTGAAATTGGCCAAGTGGTTAGTGAGAAGTCGCAATGTGAAAAAAGTTTACAGATGGATGGATGGACAGACAGATGAATGGACAGTTTGTGATCAGAAAAGCTTAGGTAAGCCCAAAGAGTTTGAACATATTTGTATAAACCAATTGAAAACCATGAAGTTTTCCTTATTTTGAATGAACATTTGCTATGATTAACAGTGCTTTTTAGTGTTTAGAACTGAAGGAAAGACAACAAATAGACAAATGAGCAAGTGCTACACCTTACCTGGAGAGATTGATGGAGGCGGTGAAATGTGTGTTGCTGCTGAAGTTCGACGTCCTTTCCTGGGTCACGAAGACATTGTTTCTATCAATAATTAAAAAATACATCAATAACTACAAAATCATTTTCTATCCAAAATAAATGTTGATGTACATGTATTATTGGTACTTTGCTAGAAAAAAATTACAGTGCAAGCACAGAGCTCTTTTTCATTAAAGTCCTTGC